>CM002535.2:24849000-26252500 GCA_000338895.3 Oryza meridionalis
CTAAGTGTTCCCTGCCATAGATAAGTGCAACCGTTATACTGCTCGATATAAGTATTGCATTTTTCTAGAGCAATATTTAGTCAAAACCTAACAGAAAAAAAGTTTTCATTATTGACTTGGCAAGTTAAAGTTATGGGGTTGTGGTTACTCGTTAGCAAGAAAGGGACACAATTTTGCAGCTCAAGGTCGATGAATCCAAGTGGTACTGTACTAACAATTTTAAAACTCGGTCAGCATATGATAGCATTATATTGAACTATTACAAGCACAACAAACAGCAGCAAAAAGAAACAAAGTTAACATGGGTATAATATGATTTGAATATAAGCATGAGGAATTGATTTAGAAGTAGAAGGGAACACATCTTACCATTCCATATTCTGTTATGATCATAGAAACATAGTCGGAAGGCATAGTGTCATACCTATCAGGTGAACGAAATTCGATTGATTATCCAACATGAGAAACATAATGACCAGCTATAACATCTATGGGAATTCAGGCACGTACTTAAGATTCAGAAGTTGTAGATTTTCATTATAAGTACAGTTTTTAAGGTGGCACAAATCTTCCCTCTCAGGAACTCTTGAAATAACATCTGGATCACCTGAGTAAACATGTCATGAGTTAAGTCTAGAGGAAAGCTTAATCAATAACTTAATTTACAAGCAAGAATGATATAGTACCAAGTTCATTAGAGCATATAGAATCAAGTTGAACCCTCTCATGAAATTTATATGCCTCACAGCACACTAAAACAGGCACTCCAAAGGCATGAGCAACCATTGCTACAGCTGCTGTCCCAACTCTGGAGTAAACTGCTCCATTTGACAATATCGAAGAGGCACCCAAAAAAACCCTTGTGACCTCATGCATGATGTATGAGATGGCATTAATGTGCGTATATGTGCAACTGATGCCCTTTGCAACTAATCTGCGCAATAGTGCTTGCCCCTCGTTGTTCGGACGAGAATCTACCACAACAACACGAAACTTCTTTCCAAGCTCATTAGCATGATCAAAAATCATTTCAACAACAGAGGATGATGCGTATGTCAGGAATACATCATCATCTCTGACTTTGGTTATTGCATGGCTAACAATGACGCGGTCTGCAATTATTATCTTCTCATTTATAAACCGATCAATGTCAGACTGTAGACTAGCTTTAGCTTCTGACTCAGACAATGTAAGCAATAGCTTGGCAATTCTGTTCTTCAAAAACCTAATAGCATTGCCCATGCTGATTGAAAGAGGCTTGCACTCGATGAGAAATGACACGTAGCTACTGATTTTAGCAGTAAGATCTCGGTTGAGAGTTTTGGCGGAAGGTGTAGAGTAATCTTTTATGGCCTCTCTGAAAGCAAGAAGCATTGCTACGCAACGAGCATTGCCACCAGATATAACACCAGACAAAAATTGAAGTCCAACCTGAAACGTAGCACAGTCACATAAGATATTTACAGAGGTCAAATAAGATAATTGCTATTCACCTAATTTAGCAGTAACCAGTCCTATTAGAAAACAAGAAAATGAAAAGCTTTTTTCGCCTGTTTGTTTTATGTTAACTTTAACCACCAGAGAAGCAGTAATGCAAGACAGAACAAATCAACATTCTCCTACAAATATATTCATCTTATACTATAGTTTAGGCAACCCAAGTCCCCAAAGAAAAACATTGGCATGTGTCGTTACTGCTTACTGCATATCTGAATTGCAGTATTTGATAAGTACCTTGTAGACAGAAGGATGCATTAGATCAAGATGAAAAAATTTTGACTCGAGGTCAGGAAGCTGAGTTCCATGTACATATTGAGGCAGATGTCTGAACAATTCGACTCTGTTTTGTGCTTCTGCTTGGTTGACCAGTGAACGCTTCTTTGTTTTCTCCACCCGATGTACATTATCAAACTGCATACGAGGGGGAGGAACATCTTTCTTTCTATCTCTGTCAGGAGGGTGCTCACTAGTCTTCTTTTCAGAAGCAACTGGAGGTGTAAGTTGGGGCAGATCTTTCTTGAGAGGTGTCTTTACAGTTTTGAGTTGTTTTGACATTGCAGCATTAGAAGAAGAAACTGTGGCTACAGATTTTCTTGATAACCCTGAAATTTGAATAAGACAGATGGTGCATGTCAGTGAAAGGTGTGGCACAGAAGACTTTATCTGATTGATACAGAACTATATAACCCCACCCAGCCAAAAAAACAAAAGCTTGTCCATCATTCCCGCAGGTAAAATACTATCATAATTTAACCACAAACCAACCTAGAATAATGAAATCTAGATTGAGTAAAAAGCAGGCAAACTACCTGCCTCCTTTGCAGAAGCTTTGGCTCCACGCTGAGCTTCCTGAATAGCACGTCTCTCTGCTTTAGAAAGCTTCTGTTTTTGTTGAACTGGGGCTGGAGCTGGAGCTGGAGCACCTTCATTCTGTGTATCAGGAAGACCTTCCTTTGATTCTAAAATAAAGAGCAGAATAAAAATATGTACAGCTTGTATATGGTCATTCTTTAAAATAGTTTTTAAAGGAATGCTGATCGGTAATTCTCAGCCATTTGCATCTAACTAGCTTGTGAATACTTAATCATGTTAAATATAGAGAACCCAGACTAATTATACAGTGAAAGCTACATGGACACAGTGCAATAATGCAATAAACAACATGAATGACAATCTCAATCTCCCCTTTGTGGCCAGCGTTGTATGATAATTCATCCATCATGAATACCGAATTCTTTGCTAACAAGTTTACATTGATTTGGCATCAATTTCACCGCCTGAATTACAATATTTAGTCTCCAGAGATAAATTCTATGTTTCAACACTCTGCCGTCGACTCCAAGCCACTGTGAAAAATGATCAGGTCATGCAGTAGGGTCCCCGGAAAGTGAGCTATAGTAGGCTAGCACATTGTGGTCCGGTACCAATAAGTTTTGTCCTAAAGAGACTTGGAATCAGTGGTCAAGCGATATACCTTTTTTTACTGCCTTGTCAACTGTATTGACAATAGCAAAACTGCAAAGGTAACATTAAAAGCAATATACTTATGCAAACTAACTAATGTTGCAAATATCGCTTGATGTTATGCAGTCTTATCAGTAAAATTAAACCTAAGCCTATCCATCTCTAACCATTGCAGAAATCATAGGAATGATTTGTTAGAAAAATTAGAGCTAACACTATCCATCTCTAACCGTTGCAGAAATCATAGGAATGATTAGTTAGAAAAAGTATAGCTAAACCAATCATCTCTAACAGTTGCAAAAATCGCAGGAATGATTTGTTAGAGAGGGGTCAGATTTGGAGGCCGCGAATCGCATACCGAGAAGGGCAGGTGGAGGTGGCCGCGCCCACGAGACGTCAACGTCGTCGTCGTCGTCGAGGTCTGATTCCGCGGCGTTGAGGCGGGATGACGAAGGCGGCGGCGGGGAGGAGGGCAGGAGCGAGACGGGGGCGGGAGAAAGGGCGGTGAGGTGGTCGGGGATGCGCGGGGGCGGGATCATCACGGGGGAGAGCGACCCCGGGTAGACGTCGGAGCCCCGCGGGGAGGAGGAAGACGACGCCGCCGCGGCGGCGGGCTCGGCGGTGGTGGTGACGAAGCCGACCTGCCGGTACCTCGGCTCCACTCCCCCCGACGAGGAGCGCGTCGTCGGCCGCCGCAGATCCATCCCGGCGTCCACGGCGGCGGCGGAGGCGGTGGTGGAGGTGGCGCGAGGAATTGGTGGTCTTCTGCGCGGAAGCAGCAGAAGCAGAAGCGGAGGGGACGTGGCGTGCGCGTGTTACGTGGGCCTCAGGCCCAATGCAATCATTCTGGCCCAACGAGCGAGGCAGCCCGGTTACGGCCCAAATAGTATGGGCCGCACGTGGGTAGCACTCTCGTTGAGGCCATGTGTGTAGGTAGCAATCCCGTCTCGGCCCAATATGTATGGGCCGCACGTGAGTGGCATTACCGTTCCGGCCCAACAGGACGCACTCCAGCGAAATTTCTTCTAGGCCGAATTTATATGGGTTCGGCCCATGTATATATGGTCCGAATCCGGCCCATATAAAAAGGTGACACAATTGAGCAGTTGGGCATGAAACTGACTTTCCTGGACTTTCATGGTATATGCCCTAAATATCAAATTATACATCCCATGTAAAAGGGAAATATGTGCCATTTGGCTCATGTATCACTCTTTTTTTTTTCTTTTTCTGAGGGCTGATATATATGTGGATTGCATTATTTGCTTCGAAAAATAGGCTGGTTGCTCTGCTTGATAAGGCTAACTAGGGATGGTAGCTTTCCACCTGTTATTTCAACTTAGCCGCCATGGTGAAATTGGTAGACACAATGCTTTTACTCCCTCCATCCTATTTTAAGTGCAGTCATGGTTTTCCGTACCCAACTTTGACCATTCGTCTTATTTGAAAAAATATAAAAACATAAGTCACGAGTGAAGTACTATTCATGTTTTATCATCTCATAACAACAAAAATACTAATTACAAAAAAATTTCAAAAGTAGACGGACGATCAAAGTTAGGTGCGGAAACTTATGGTTGCACTTAAAATGGGACGGAAGGAGTAGAAAGCAGTGCTCAAGTATCACGAAAAAGGATATAATAGATTATAAAATAAAACAGATTCGATTCAAAATTTCTAATTTTGTAACAGGTATGGTACCCGTTATATACTCGCGACTATTTAGTATATATACCACTTATTACAACAAATTAAGCCACATTGATGAGAGTCAAGGGTGATATATATCCCTATTCCCAAAAGAACATATAATATTGGTGCCGCCAACAACATTGCTATTATATAATATATGAGTGCTCCTATAGATATATATCTATAGCTAGTTCATTATATAGTCGATCGATGGGAATATACATATAGCTCAAATTATTGGTGAGAAACGTAGCTACGTACAAACTGATGACGCAAAGTGAACGAACTTATCATCATCTACTATAGTGTCTCTCAACTTTTGAACCACTTGCATTGGTCTGGTCCTATTGTCACTGCAGGGCAAAGTACGTAGTACCAAAAGAGATAAGTTGCCGGTACTCCTGCACGCCGGCCATCATCCGTCAGCTTTATAGCTTTTGCAACCATCCGTGATCGATATATGATCGATCATATAGAGCACTGATCAATGGTATTTTTTTTTAATAAATGATGCCAATGCTCTGAACTTTTGAATACACGTTTAACCATTCGTCTTATTTGAAAATTTTATGCAAATACAAAAAATATAAATCATTTTTAAAATACTTTTAATAATAAAACAACTCACAACAAAATAAATGATAATTGCGTAAATTTTTTTTCATAAGTCGAATGAACTGTCTCAAAATCAACGCGGTTTTATCTATTAAAAAACAGAGCTAGAATATACTGCTACCAGCTGGTAAAAGTTCCTAGCTACTCCTAGCGGTTACATGTACAACTTGTTGAACATGACATATATAATTGCAACTCTTGCAATGTCGATCAGAACCATATATGCTCTGCCGCTACTTCCTCCGTCCCAAAAAAAAAAGACAAACCCTGAGTTTCCGTGTCCAACGTTTGACTATCTGTCTTATTTGAATTTTTTTATAATTAGTATTTTCATTGTTGTTAGATGATAAAACATGATTAATACTTTATGCGTGATTTGTCTTTTTAATTTTTTTCATAATTTTTTCAAATAAGATGGACGGTCAAACGTTGGACACGGAAAGTCAGGATTTGTCAGGACGGAGAGAGTATATCTTAGCGCAGTGCAGTAGTGGCACTGAATGAACTCCATGGCTACAGAGACTATAGCAAGCTAGAACAATCGAGTTGATCATGCACGTGCTTATATATCAGCGATGTACGAGTATATATCAAAGTCAAGCCACGCATGATGGTATGATGCACGCTAGCTATCGACGTCACGCAATAGGATCTCTGAATATAGATAGATAGATTGACCATTTAATACGCCTTTTTTTTAAAAAAAAAAACTCTTGAGATTTCAAAAGAAATAGCTAGTGAATAACTTGTTGGTAAGAATCCGAAAAAAAACTGGTTTTTCTAGCTTCTGGATATGTAGAGCATACCTATCAATATGATATATATGATGCAAAAACTAGCTAGCTAGAGCTTAGCAAATCAATGGTACATGATCGATGCATATATATACTCCCTCCGGTTTCATTTTAATTGACGTTTTGGATAATGACACGGTGTACAAAATATATATTTAGCCTTATTTTTCTATTATAATATATATAATAAATAAATATATATTTACTTTTATTATAGTGTTTTGAAAGATAAATCTATATATGTTGTTCTAGTTCTTTTAAACTAAATATTTTTAAAGTTATAAAAGTTTGACATTAATCTTGTCTAAAATATTAATTAATATAAAACCAGAGGGAGTATGTTTGTATGCAGATCGATTGAAGTTATTGCAACTTATTAACATTTGCCCGAATACAAACATATGCTGCCGTACGTGCAACAGGAGTTGTACACCACTCCTATGTTCTTAATTATCTATATATATCGTTTGTTCAAATAAGTTCTTACGATCGATCGATCTATCCATTTGCATGATCAATGATGCATGCAATTGTTTGGAGCACCAGCACCAGTACTCCGAGCGAGCTAGGGATGCAAGTGGAACATGGGCAAATAGCTAAGATTTTTTTTTTTGGTTTATCACTATTTCTAGATAATTCTCTTCTAAATTTTGTATTAGCATGTAAGAAATGAAGTAATTAAATATGAAATGGGTTCTTGTACGGGTAGAGGATTACCCCACTTGTATTCCTACTCGGAGCTATGTACTACAATTAAATTATCAGTGCATGCATGCTAGCGGCATGGAAGAGAAAATGCATCGAGTCGTTTATCAAGAAAGTGGACGAGCATGGTGGCCTATGGACACACGAGCAATCCAACGGATTTTCTTTTCCTCTTCCCATTCAAACTTCTACGGGTTCGTGCGAGTTCGTGCATCATGGTAGGGATTGGAAACTATACCAATAGTACACTGGTGGAGAAACCATCTTTACTCGGTCGCCCAAAATCCACAATAGTTCCGGTTCGAATAAAAACCGGGACTAAAGATGATTTTTAGTCCCGGTTAAAAACTTTTTGACCTTTAGTCCCGGTTGGTGTTACCAACCGGAACTAAAGATCATTTTTAGTCCCGGTTTAAAAAGTTATCGGGTCGAGTTAGGCCCCAACTCATTTTTAGTCCCGGTTGGTATAAACAACCGGGACTAAAAATAGATCTTTAGTCCCGGTTGTTTATACCAACCGGGATAAAAAATCGCGCGCACCAGTCCACCGAACCGAACCGAAGGGATAAGGCCTTATCCCTTTGATCCCACCGTCCTCTCCATCCCTCTCAGCCTTCCTCTCCCTTCTCCATCCATTCTCCTTTCCCCTTCCTCCCCCTTCTCCTCTCTTCCTCCTCCTCCTTCCACGAGGTCGGGCGGCGGCGGCAGGGAGGCAGGCGGCCAGGCGGGCGAGGCCGGCGAGACCCGCGAGGCGCCGGGCGGCGGTGCTCCCGGGGCGGCGGCGGAGCCTGAGGCGGCGGAGCCCGAGGTGGCGGGCGGCGGTGCTCCCGGGGCGGCGGCGGAGCCCGAGGCGGCGGGCGGCGGCGGAGCCCGAGGCGGCCGGGTGGGAGGCCAGCGAGGCCCGCGAGGCGCCGGGCGGCCGGGCAAGCGGCCGACGAGGCCGGCGACGCGGCGCTCCCCGGGCGGGCGGCGGAGCCCGAGGCGGCGGGCGGCGGCGGAGCCCGAGGCGGCCGGGTGGGAGGCCGGTGAGGCGGCGGACGGCCGGCGCCCGATCTTTGTGATGTTGTTTTTTTCCTGATCTGTGTGATATGTGCGGCCGATCTGTGCGATGTCGATTTTTTTTTCGATCTGTGTGATGTGTGATGTGTGAATGAATTTGTGGAGATGTTTTTGTGATTTTGTGAATGATTTGCGATGTATTTGGGGATAAAAATGCAGCTTGATGTATTTGGGGATTTTGTGAATGATATGTGATGTATTTGGGGATAAAAATGCAGCTTGATGTATTTGGGGATTTTTTGAATGATATGTGGTGTTCGAATGATTTGTGGAGATTCGTGGTGCTCGAAATCATGCAAGCAGCAAGAAACCAAAAAAAAAAAGAAAAAAGAGCATTAGTCCCGGTTCGGAACTCCAACCGGAACTAAATCTTTAGTCCCGGTTGGTAACTCCAACCGAGACTAAAGATCCTTTTTTAATCCCGGTTATTTCAACCGGGACTAAAAATAGGTATTTTTAGTCCCGGATTTGTAATCCCGGTTGCATAACCGGGACTATAGGGGGGTTGTGAACCGGGATTAAAAAGGGTTTGTCCACCAGTGGTAGTTCGGCATTGGGAATCTATGAGTTTCAATACCTGACGGTAGCCGCACAAAAACATTGTGGGGGACTGACCACTAGCAATTATAGAATCTATATTTTGTTTACTAAATCACATGAAATTCTCAGGAATTCCATACCTTAGTACACATGTTTTTTTTCTTTTGAAGCTTGCTTGTATATATATGTTACTACAGTACATATGTACGTATACCTGTACATACATGCGCACCCGAATTTCGCGAAATTTATTTAATTTCTGACTAACACATAATGTTTGCGTGCTTAATTCGACTAATTATGTTGTCGTCGAGAGCGTAATCGCCTGCATCATCTAGAATTCTACTACCTGCCTAGACCGATATCTCTCTTTCTTTCTTACGCGGCAACATGCATTGATTATTATCCGTTTATCCAAAGCTAATCAATTAACAACTAACAAAGTGTGCCTCTTCGATCAACTTAGTATATAGGAGTATCATGCATCACGTTCTTTTCCATTTTAATATGGGACAAAGCTATAGAGAGAATATACACACAGCGTGCAGCTTAATTTAATTCATTTGAATGCTTTAGTTAGGCGAAGATCTCGACTAGCAGTCTACTAATTACAAAATTAATAATGACCTTGCTAAGAAAGTTATAAGCAAGTTTTCCCATGGACTATATATATAATTATCCCTCAAGTCACAGTGTCACACTTAAGATTCGATTCAAACTAACATTCATATGAACACGAAGAAGATCTGGGCGACGACCAAATTAATGCTGTCCAAACGAATTATGTTGAAGCTGCCAACTGAGATCATTATCGGTTGCTAATTACTAGTGACTAATTAATTATCAGATATATATCCGATCCAATGCTTGGGAATGGTGTGAAAATGTGGTCATGGACCGAAAGTACAAAGCAAAAAGAAAAAGAACATGTAGTATGTAACAAAGCTACCAACATGTTGTAATTAATTAAGTTTAGGTTAATTCCTTGTGCATATTTGCGTGTGCTCTGACATCACAATAATATGTACGGATCATGTAGTAGATATCTTTTGAACTTCATTCTTTCCTTGTAAAGTCATGCATGCTTAAGTCATGCCTGTTTATAAAGCTGCATGCTTTTTTGACTGATTAATTAAGCAGTCAAATATATCCCCTGAAGATGCCGATATGGATGCCTCGTCCTCCGTTCTTTTCTCTCTTTTTTTCTGTGTGTGTATCTATCATCATTGTGTCCAATGCAAATTAAATGGTTTATCATCATTACTATACTTCAAGTTAAAAATTCATAAATATAATTTAAAATATAAAAATATAGCCTTATACTCCCTCCATTCCAAAATATAAGGCACAACCACCCTTAACCCAAAGACAAAAAATAATTATTATCATCTTCTAGTTTGGATTACCCTAATAAATATAATGCATGCATCCAATAGAATTAGAGATATTGAGGGTGGGGATTTAAATAATTATAATTTAATAGAGAAGATGTCATAGTTAATTGTATTCATGCATGTATATCTGATGTAACATGTAAAAAAAGTAGTTGTGCTTTATATTATGGAACGGAGGTAGTAAAGGTGTTTTTTTATATACTTACCTTAATTTTGTTAGATACTCATTTTATTTGAACGAATAGTTAGATACTCATCAACTGTGTTAAAGTAATTTGTGCATATATCGATCAAATTAATCTAGAAATGTTTGCATAGATCGATCAGCGAGTTGAGATCGATCTTGAGGGTTGATTCATGTACTGCACGCATTTTACAAGGTCATTCATGCGTCTCTATCTATTTGAGCAGTAATACAGTTTCTTTAACTAATTAAGATGAAAATATGGACCAAACGACGACCTGATCAGTGAGTTACTGGGTCAAGATCACCTAGATCACCTAGAGTTGGCTACAACTCCACCCGATGAATTTGACTAAATCTATGCCATCAATTGTTTCCTATGGCTAAGATGAAGCCACCTATTAACTTATCCTAATTAACTCTCTCCATCATATTGGCTTAAATGAAAGTTACTTACTTTCTTCTTTTTTTATGTCCCTAATAGGTAAATGTTCCTGCCAACAAAATTAACAAAGTGTGCACGTTCTCTCCTTCTCCGAACAAAAAGATATGGTCATGTATAAAACAATGTTAACAGCATAGTACGTGCAAACATACACATACCGTATACACAGAGAAATATTGTTAAAAACATTGTAGCCACTAGCCCAATACGTTTTTATACAGTGAATGAACCATGGAATTTCTGAGTAATGCAAGTAAAATCAGTTTGTATATTATATATATATATATATATATATATATATATATATATATATATATATATATATAGAATCTAGACTGACAGAAGGTCTAGACTGGAGAAAGGCTTTTTGTTTTGAAGCAAATGTTATCTCAACATCTCCGTCTGGTGTTTCAATCAAGGATTTGACTTCTGATTGATCCATAGACTTAGGTTCAACAGCTTGAGATAAAACCCATTTCTCAGGCAGGGTCATCTCATCCCATTTCAGGGTTCTGGGGGTAGTACATCTGTTATTAGGATTGGTTTGAAGGAGAATGGTTAGGCCATTTGGTGTATAATGTTTGGCACAAGGTGCTAAAGTTGTCATGGCTTTGTAGTAAACTCTGTAGGTAACGGAGATGTTTTCACTTCCTGGTTCTAGTTCATAACCAGATGTTTGTAAGTTGAGAGTGAGAACTTTATGGATATCTGTGTCTGAGAGGGATACAGAAAAATTAGGAAAGGTGTTAAAATAAACAGGACCATTACTGAGGCTGGCTTCCACCATGCCAAGTAAGGAATCTTTGAACCTTTTATTTCTGCAATTTCTTAGACAAGCCAGAACAGAGACGTTCAAACCCTTTCTAGTCAAGGATCTGATAGCAACTTGTATAAGACCAAAGTGAAGGTAGTGATATTGATGTTTAGCTCTTATAGAATTGATTTCTCTTTCTAAAAGAAGATGCAGGGTTTCATGCAAAGAACTAATTGGAATAGTTTTTTCAATTGTTTTAATATAGTAGTCACTAAGTAACGAAAAAGTACCTACATGATATATTTCCTTAATATTAACCTTAGGAATCTTCCAGTTGAAAATACTTTTCTCAATAACCTCAAAAGATATAGATGAAGCATTCTTTACCGACATAGTGCCAACAGACTTCTCGCTACTGCACGAGGCTACAGATCGATCAGTGGCTCTTCGTGATCTAACCAACCAAGACATCTTATACGAAAGATAGGAAGATAGGTAGGTAGTTACCAGACAACGGCGGGGAATTCTCCCACAATTATGATCAACCTATTTGGATATGATGTGTTCCAGTCAACGGCAGGGAATATTTCCCACAATTAAGTTCAACCTTTGCCTTTGATAAGTGCCCAGTCAACGAATTACGCCGACAAACGCCTTCTGCGGCTCAACAAGGCAACGCGACTTCAGGCAACCGATCAAAGGTTCGGGAACTCCGCAACTTCGGAACACCACCACACCGTTCGGGATCACCGCGACTTCAGCACGCTACCCGACCCCTCTTCCCCCCCCCCTTTCGGAGAAGATGGCTTGGGGAGGTTACGAGCACTTGGCTCTGATACCAGCTCTAGCCCAGGGCAGTGACTAGGGGTCTAGTCACCAGATATGAGGATAGGAATACAGTATCTATATGCAATCTTGGATGTGAGATTAGTATGTGACAATTGGATGGCAATCCAGGTTGTTAATTTTTTTTTTATTTTTTTTATTTTTATATTATTATGCAAACATAAATGCAGTACAGGAAATAAAGACAAGCTGTAAATACGAATTATGTACAAGATACAAAATTAGATATTTAGAACATAATAGGTTTATATAGAACGATCCAGGTGTTCATTCATATACCTTGATAGGTTGAAGGTAGATCCTTCTGAAGATTACACCAAGGACTTGATACAACACGTTCGTAATTATACAGGTACAGGACTCTCACAAGGACTCTTACATGGACTCTCACACTTAGACTCTCATGAGTCTTTTATTTAGGTTATACTATAGTACTAACACTTAGATGGAGTGGAGTGGAGTGGAGTGTGATGGCTGGTGGAGAGGTGAGAGGAATGGTTGAGTGAGATGTGTTGTGTGTGAAATGCGATGCTTGTGAAATGTGATGGTGAGCGCCTTATATAGCGCTCGGTAGAGAATCTTCATGATATCTCTTCTTGACCTCAAAGAGTTTATGATACCCCTTTAGACTTCATGGAGAGAATCTTTGGTAATGACGCTTTTGACCTTCAATAAAGATGTCATAATATCGCCTTTTGACCATGGACTTATCTTATCTGGAATAGTGTAGATTCCTTATCTTGAATAGTGATCTTTGTCGGGAATGACAAGATCTTTACTCATTATCTTGGTGACAAGATCTGTCGTCATATCTTGACTAAATATGTGTTGGATTGAAATATGATATTCCATCATCTGAATCATCATCTTGCTTAATTGAGTAATAAGGAGGTATTGACGAAGATGGCTTGATTTGGCTGCATTGTACCATATCTTCGTCTAGACTTCTGCATGTAGAACTAGATTTTGGGGATTCTTCCAATCTTTTAAACATAGTTTCATATACTTGAAGTTGCAATTCTCCCTTTGTCAACTCGAGTCTTGCCTTTAATAATTCTCTTGTTATATCTTCTTTTAATTGAGCCACATGAGATTTCTTGTTTTTGGCTCGAAACTTTCTTCCTTCAATTACTGGTGTGATTGCAAACTTATCTCACCATCTTGCATAATAGTTTCACATTAAGCTTGCTGGGAACTCCATTCTTTGAATATTGAGGTCCCATTTTAGTATTCAAGGCATCCCTGTTTCGGCACAAAATTGCATAAGGATAAAAGGATATTCCTTGAGATCCTTTTTTGATTCTTGTGTAATAACTTTGCTGATTTCTTGTGGTAGGATTTCACGAATGGCCCCTGCTTTCAGCCACCAATTCCTGAAAAACCACAGTGGTATCTCCTCACATCCTTCTTTGAAGCGAATAAACCATGAATGCTTCATCTGGGAATTTTGTACGAGGAGTATTCTTTCCCAGGCCTTCTAATAATCCCAATAGTTATATCTTTTATTTGCACAGGATGTAGAATATATAGTCCTGGCTACATAAGGGTTTGATGATTTATCCCAATCATCGATACTTATAATTTTTTGGATCAATAATTTTGTGAATCCCAATTCATCACCATTCCTTGTATGGAATATCTGTGCACTTCTTATCTCGCATAATATGGTCTCATAATAATTTTGATCTTTCCCTGGATATTCAGGGATAAAATATTGGTGTTGTGGGAAATACTTTCCCATAATCTTGATAATATTGAGATCAGAGTCTCCAAATTCTAATGACAGAATTACTTCCTTTATATTGAGGATATAAGATGAATTATTCCCATACTTTTCTTGAACTGTAGGGGTTCTAGGAATAATATTTCCTAGTTCATTATATTTATGCTTATTTGGTGAACTTTCTGTAGTTCTCCCTTGGGCTGACAAGTGCCTTTTAGGTGCCATAGCCCTGTAAAAATTCATGAGATAAGCAATCTGGTAGGGAGTTTAATTCTCCCTTAATATGTTCTATTTCAAAGTCAAAGCATGATAATATTGCTTGCCATCTGGCAAAAATTTGTTTGGAGACTAAGTTCTCCACATCCTTTTGGAGGACATCTTTTGCTGCCTTACAATCTATACGCAGCAAGAATCTTTGATTCAATAATTCTCCTTGGAATTTTGATATGACGTTTACTATGGCCAATATTTCTTTTTTGATGGTTGAATAATTTTTTTGAGCCTCATTCCAGGTCCCAGAGGTGAACCTGACCAGCTGCTCTCTGGAATCCTTTTTTTGTTTAAGAATTACTCCATAACAATGATCTGAGGCATCTGATTCGATAATTTTGAAGGCATCTTGATCTAGGATATAAAGACAGGGTAGGTTTTGACCTTACCTTTGATCTTCTTAACAGCTTGAGTATGTTTAGCTGTCCAAGCTGGAGGCTTTTTCTTCAACCTCTCGGTTAAAATCTTTCTGTCTTTTGCAAGATCTTTATAAAAATCGGAGACATAGTTTAAACACCCTAGAAATCTTTGCAACTGTGTTTTATCTTTTATCTCATCTGGAAATTTTTCTGCAAATTCTATTACTCTTGCTACTGGTTGGACTCGATCATATTGAATTTTATAACCGAGAAACTGAACATTAGTTTGGAAAAGTTTCATTTTCTTAGCAGAGACTACTAAACCGTTTTGAACTATGATTTTATAAAATATATTAAGGTGTTTCCAATGTTGGTCAACATCTTGGGAAAATATTAAAACATCATCTATATAAACTATAATAAAGGATGTAAAGGGAAGGAAAATCTCATTCATGATTTTTTGGAACTCAGAAGGAGCATTTTTTAAACCAAACGGCATTATGTTCCACTCATAATGACCAAAAGGAGTAGTAAAGGCAGTTTTATATCTATCCTCTTCTTTTATTTGGACTTGCCAAAACCCAGACTTCATATCAAATTTAGAATATATCTTTGAACCCTGAATCCTTCGTATTAAGTCATGCTTATAAGGTATTGGATACCTTATCCATTGTAGAACTTTATTGAGGGGTTTGCAATTAATAACTAGCCGAGGAACTCCTCGTTCTTTTTCAGCAGCATTTTCTACATAGAAGGCTGCACAACTCCAAGGAGAGGAACTTTTCCTTATTAAGCCTTTATCTAGCAGGTTTTTTATTTCTTGCATGCAAATTTCTAAAAGTCGACTATTCATCTGAATGGGCCTTGCTTTAGTGGGAATCTTATCTTCATTAAAATTAGAGATATAAGGAAGACCTACAACATGCTTTTTCCTATGCCAAAAAGCTGATGGGAAATCAGAACATATATCTTTTATGAATTTTTTTTCTAACAGTATAATTTTTTCTTGAAACCTTGGATCATTAAGGGTTTGGGAAATCCTAGCATTTTTTATTTCAGAAGATATGTCACTCACAAATTGCTCTTTTTGTGTGATAATCTCCTTTAAATAGTTTAACATGGTTTGCTCGGGTTTAGAAGAAAATTTTAACTTAACATTTTTGTCTCTGATTCTAAACTGGATACCTTTTTCAGTAACAACAAAGGGTTTTATTAGGGATAAGAATGGCGTTCCCAAAATAACTCCTTGCTTTAGATCTTTTATAAGCAAAAAGGAAGTTTTAATGCAGACTCCATTTATGCAAACATGAATAGAAGGGATTTTGTAATTGACTTTTAGTAAATTTCCATCTGCAGCATGAATTTTATGGGAGGATTTTTCAAAGTATTTGAATGGGATAATACCTTCACGAATGCAGTTCACATCAGCTCCTGAATCAATTAAAGTCTTATAGCTGAATTGGAATCCATCATTGAATTTGTACCTTACTTCTGCATACCATTTCTGCTTAACATAACTGTTGATGGAGTTGACAACCTCCTCATCTTGGCCCATGCAACTATTATTTTGTAATTCTAGTCTTCGAATTTTACCCTTTAAGTCTCTTAATTCCTTTTTAGTATAATTTTGTTCTTGGAAGAGGTCATTAATCTTAAGTTTTCTTTTGGTCCTTTCTTCCTTAGGATTAAAAGTGCCAAATTGATTTGTATCAGAAATAACAAATATGCTTCCAAAAAGATCGTGCTTATGGACTAGGATTTCATTATTTGTGCATAAGGCTTCAGCCGAGATTTGGTTTTGAGATTTTCTTTCAAAGGAGTTTTTGGTTTGAGAATGGTAACAAAGTGTTTTATTTGGATTGGGTTGGATATAGATCTTGGAGAAGAGAACATTATGGAACAATCTAAATTTTGATCTGGTAATACCTTTAGGATCATTGATTATGTTGTAGAAAGAGGCATTGATGATTCTGGTAATATAACTCTCGAGGTTTCTGTTTACCGAAGAGTCGATTTTGTTATAAAAGGAAGAAACTTCTTTTTGGTGCGTCAATTTATCGTAAGATGACGCTTGGATTCTTGTCAAGGAATTAGACATCTGGTCATTAGTATTAGGAAAATTGTTGGGAATATGTCACGCCCAGAAATTCCCGAATAGAATTCCAAGCAGAATGTGCACTAAAATCCCCGTCCAGGACCAGCCGGGGTACACAAACGACAATGTTGACATTCAGATCCACGTCTTACAAGCATCATAAAAGTCTTACAAAAATGCAGCGGAAAGACGAAAGATAACAGGAGCTAAGCCTTGACTTGAACTGCAGCGGGAACACCACTCCACAGGCATCCTTGACGGCACGGACGAAGCCTACTCCTCGGAGAAACCTCCATCGGACACATACTCGCACTCTGGGGTTGGGGAAAATAGAGCAAGACTGAGTACTACCCACTGTACTCAGCAAGTCATACCGGAATAGGGGTATGATGCAGGGAATTATCAACGGAGAGCTAGACTGGTTCATTTGCATAAAGCGAGCATTTATAACAGGAGTTGAACGAAGAAAACAGGTGTAATAATTACTCAATATTAATCATCCACTGTCCAACGCTATCCCACGTTGCAACAGGCCCAACCATCCACCTAGACTATCCAATTTCATTAGACTAAACTAGGGTGAGACTAATCACGGTGAATCTGGTTGACCGCCCATAACCGCAGGCACGGCTATTCGAATAGTTTTACTCTGATCAGAGGTGTACAACTGTACCCACAAGACACAGCCCCACGACACGTTACCGTGCGCCGACATGCCACCACGACATACCGGAGAGAGGCCGTGACAGGACCCTTCGCATAACCCCCTCTAGCCAAGCACACCACACCTCAGGTTTCACCCCCACTCCTCGCAAGGCAGCGGGCAGTCCCCTCTCGTGCCTAGGTGAATCCGGAAGCGACAGAGGCCGTCGCAGGGCCCGCCCCGCTCCATCACGCCCACCCTTGCCTGGATGCGTCAGCTAGAGGAAAGCTACACTACAAGCCCAGCCGTTGCCCACGCTGGCTTGTGGTAAGCACGATAAATTCTTCCAGGGTTTCCCGCGAACCGGTCCTTACTTGCCATGGGTGCGACTAGCAAAACCATGCACCCACAGCCCACCATGTGATTCATTTTAATTAATCAACACCAAAACGGTGGTACTAATCCAACATTACCATTATGACCTACAGTCTAAACATTAATAAGATTTCCCTCATTGTGTGCTAGTTGAACTAAGCAAGGCTAAGCAATCCCTAGTCCAATCTCTAGTCAGGTTATATCCCAAGCTAACAAAGGGACAAGGTACGGAATAGTACGGCTATGACAGTAGGTAAACATCCCATGGTGATATTATAAAACAATGCAGTATTTAAGGAAAACGAGAGAGCATTTGCAATATAGATTCAATATGTTCAATTGACAAGCATGACTTGCCTTGCTCTGCTGCTGGAGGAATCTCGGCGACAATCTCGAAGTACACCGGAGCGTCGGAAGAACCGGAATCTAAGCGACATACAAGGCAAACAATGCAAACCGGCTATAAGACTACTGAAACAGAGAACACAACCATTTTTAATGGATTCTACACATTTTTCTTGATTTACTGAGACTTGAATGGGCTTAAACGGAGCACGGATGAATTAGATATGAATTTTAGAAGATTCACTATGTTTATTACTATAACAAAAAGTCCTTAAATCATTTATTGCGCAATAATTCCCAGGGCTGACGTCATCAAGGGGGCGCGGCGCCGACATGCGGGGCCCACCGGTCAGCGGCTCGGGAGAGAGGGAAAAGGGGCGCCGGCACGCGGGCCCCACTCAGCAGCGGCTCAAGGGGGTGGGCGGTTCACTGTGGACCGGGACCACGCGGGTGGTCCACCGCCGGTCTACGGGACCGGCGGCCCGGATCGCCCTCGGGGCCGATCGGACGGCGCGGAGGCGGCCTGGCTCGGCTCGACTCGGCACAAGGCCGACCGAGCGGCCGGGGAGGGGGGTACGGCGGCGGCGCACACGACCACCGGCGGCGGCAAGCGGCGACGCGAGCGGCGGCGGCAGACGGCGCACAGGCCGACGGCGGCGACCGGCCGGCGGCGGCGGCGGCGGCGCGGGCGGCGCGAGCAGCGCTAGCGGCGTCCGAGCGACTAAGCGGCGGCTAAGCGGCGGCGCGGAAGAGAGAGGGAGAAAGGGGAGGGGATGCCTCACCGACGGAGATCGGCGACGGCGAGCGACGGAGCGAGACGATGGCGGCGGTACGAGCACCGGAGCCACCTAGCGAACAAGGTGAGAGGAGTTAGAGAGGGAGAGGGATTCGGAGGAGAGCGAGGACGCCGGCCGAAGGCGGCGGCCATGGCGATGCTCACCGGCGCGCGGTGCGGAGGGGTTCCGGCGACGGATTTCGACGGAGGAGGGGTGGACGGGGCGGAGTTCGTCCTTGCGAACCCGACAGCGGCGACGGTGCGGTGCGGCGGCGAGCCTAGCGGCGGCCGGAGCGGCGGGAAAAGCGGCGGCGGGTGGATGCACGGCGCGGGAGCGATGGGGAGCACGAGGGAGTTCGGCGAAATGGGGAAAAAGAGAGAGAGAGCGACGGCGGTGCTTAAATAGGGCGAGAGGGGGCCGGACGTGGCCGGGGGAGGCGGGGAATCGCCGGCCGACGTGGGTGGCGTGGGGAGGAGAGAGAGGCGGGATTCGAAAATCGAATCCCGGCCATCTCGGGAGCGTGGGCGAGTGGGAGAGAGGGGGAAAGTGGGCGCGGGAGGTGCGGGCGCGAGGGCGACGTGGGCGGCGTGGCCCGGGAGACGCGGAGGAGGTGGGCGCGGCGGTTTCGGCGGCGGTTGCCGAGGCGGCGGCGCGAGCGCGAGGAGGGAGACGGGCCTGACAGGTGGGCCCCACCTGTCGGTGACCCCGAGAGAGAGGAGGCGGGCGGCCGGCTCGCGCGGGCTGGGCTGGGCCTCGGCCTTCGGCCGGCCCAGCGGGAGAGAGGGGGGGGAAAAAGGTAATGGGCCGGCGGCCCAAGAAGAGGAAAAAGGAGGGAAAAGAAAAAAAGAAAAATGAAAAAGGATTTCCCCTGGAATTAAAATATTGCATGCTCAATTTTAATTGGTTAAAATTATTTCTAGGGTTCTGAAAATTCTACTAAAAATCCTATTAGTGAATTTCGACATGTAGAACTTAAGAAAAATTCCACATGCCAATTCCGATTGTTATTTGCATTAATTTATTAAGGTTTTCTCCTGCTTTACACTGCTATTTTCTTGAGACCATTTAAAATTTCAATTTAGGCTTGGGAAAGAACTTCAGGGTGTGACAAACCTACCCCCCTTAAACGGAATTTCGACCCCGAGATTTGGAAGAGCTGGCGAAGAGGTGCGGATGGGCGGCCTTCAACTCATCTTCCCTTTCCCAGGTGGCTTCCTCCTCAGAATGGTGGCTCCACTGAATCCGGCAAAACCTGGTGACCTTGTTTCTAGTCCTCCTTTCGCTGGTCTCAAGGATGCGAACTGGCTTCTCCACGTAGGTTAGATCCTCCTGGAGATCGATGTGCTCCGAGTCGGCCTGTTCTTCGGGTACCCTCAAGCACTTCTTTAATTGGGATACGTGGAACACGTCATGGATGCCGATCATGTTGGAAGGAAGCTCTAGCTGATAAGCAACTTCTCCCCTTCGTTCCAAGATTTTGTATGGTCCCACGAAGCGTGGTGCCAACTTGCCTTTGGTTTGGAAACGGTGTACTCCCCGGAGCGGAGTAACACGAAGGTACACGTAGTCCCCTGCTTCAAATATGAGCTCTCGTCGGCGGTTGTCCGCGTAGCTTTTCTGTCGAGACTGGGCAATCCTCAGCCTCTCTCTGACAGTCCTGACTTTCTCTTCTGCTTCCGTTAACACTTCTGTTCCGAACAGTTGACGTTCGCCTGCCTGATCCCAGAAGAGAGGGGTGCGACACTTCCGGCCGTATAAAGCTTCGAATGGTGCCATTTGGAGACTGGCCTGATAACTGTTGTTGTAAGAGAATTCCGCATAAGGCAAGCTTTTATCCCAAGCTCCACCAAAATCAAGTGCACAAGCCCTTAACATGTCCTCTAATATTTGATTAACTCGCTCGGTTTGACCATCGGTCTGCGGATGGTAGGCTGTGCTGAAATTCAACCGGGTTCCCAATTCTTCCTGCAGCTTCTGCCAAAACTTTGAGGTAAACTGACTACCTCGATCAGATATAATCTTCTTGGCTACTCCATGCAGACACATGATCCTTGCCAGGTACAGCTCTGCCAATTTCTTCCCCGTATAGGTGGTATGTACTGGAATGAAATGTGCAACTTTAGTGAGTCAATCCACAACTACCCAGATTGAATCGTGACCCGATGATGTCCGGGGCAATCCTGTTATAAAGTCCATTCCAATCTCCTCCCATTTCCATTCCGGGATCTGAAGAGGTTGGAGTAAACCTGCTGGCTTTTGGTGCTCTGCCTTCACCCGTTGGCAAACGTCGCAGAGTGCGACGAATTCCGCTATTTCCCTTCTCATGCTGACCCACCAAAACTTTTCTTTGAGGTCTTGATACATTTTGGTGCTGCCTGGATGAATTGAGTACTGAGTCTGATGCGCCTCCGTGAGTATCAAATCCTTCAGTTCCTTGTCGTCAGGTACGCACAATCTCTCTCCCAACCAGATTGTGCCATGTTCATCTTCGTGGAACTCCCGGGCTTTTCCGACCCTCATATTCTTCTTCAGCTCGGCTATTTCGGGATCACTTACTTGAGCTGCTCTGACTTGATCCATGAGCGTAGGCCGTGCCTCTAGGGCAGCCACGTACCCGTGTTCCACAAACCCCAAGTTGAGATGTTCAAGTTCCTGCTGCAATTCCTTACACACGCCTTCGGTGCACAAAGCATTGCAGTAGCTTTTCCTGCTCAAAGCATCTGCCACCACATTGGCTTTACCTGGATGGTAGTGGATGCTCATGTCATAATCTTTGATTAACTCCAACCATCTTCGCTGTCGGAGATTCAGATCAGGTTGAGTGAAGATATATTTCAAACTCTTGTGATCCGTATAGACTTCGCAGCGGTTGCCAACAAGATAGTGCCGCCAGATTTTTAGAGCATGAACCACTGCTGCCAATTCCAGGTCATGCGTTGGGTAGTTTCCTTTATGTGGACGCAACTGCCGCGAGGCATAAGCGACCACTCTGCCCTCTTGCATTAGGACACATCCAAGCCCGTGGCGGGACGTGTCGCAATAAACTTAGAAGTCTTTTGTCTGGTCGGGTAGAATCAAGACTGGGGCAGACACTAATTTCTTCTTGAGTTCCTCAAAACTCTTGTCACACTCGGCTGTCCATTTGAATTTCTCATCTTTCTTAAGCAACTGAGTCATGGGTCTAGCGATCCTGGAGAAATTTTCAATGAACCGACGGTAATAACCCGCAAGTCCAAGAAAACTCCGAATCTGTGACACTGTCTTAGCTGGGGTCCACTTGGTCACTGACTCCACATTCGACGGATCAACGGCCACTCCCTGAGCTGTAATGACGTGGCCCAAGAATTTGACCTCCGGTAACCAAAAGTCACACTTACTGAACTTGGCATAGAGCTGGTGCTCTTGCAACTTCTCGAGTACCAGACGGAGATGTTGCTCGTGTTCTTCTTCAGACTTTGAATAGATAAGTATGTCATCGATGAATACCACAACAAACTTATCCAGAAATTCCATGAACACTTTGTTCATCAGGTTCATGAAGAATGCAGGTGCATTGGTGAGTCCAAAAGACATAACCGTGCACTCATACAACCCGTACCGAGTGGTGAAGGCTGTCTTGGGAATATCCTCTTCCCGAATTCTCAACTGGTGGTAGCCTGATCGTAGGTCTATTTTGGAAAATACCTTGGCTCCTTTCAGCTGATCAAACAAATCATCAATCCGCGGCAAAGGATATTTGTTCTTGATGGTGACCTCATTGAGTGCGCGATAATCGACACACATTCTTTTCGTCTTATCCTTCTTCTCCACAAAAATGACCGGAGCACCCCAAGGTGAAGTACTTGGTCGAATGTACCCTTTCTGCAGCTGCTCATCGACCTGCTTCTTGACCTCTGCTAGCTCGTTGGCTGCCATTCTGTACGGTCTCTTGTAAATTGGGGCGGTTCCTGGTGCCAAATCAATCCGGAATTCAATCTCTCTCTTGGGTGGCATGGTAGTGAGGTCTTCGGGAAATACTTCTGGGTACTCGCAGACTATGGGGATCTCTTCCAATTCCCTTGAATTCTTCTCCTTGGTGACCACTGGGATTTCCACCTCAGTCTGATTCAAAAAGACCCCTTGCTTTGATGAGACTAGTGATTTGTACACTACTGGTTCTCCCTTCCCGTTGGTCAAGGTGACTGTGCGATTCGCACAATCAATGACTCCCTTGAACTTGGTCAGCCAATCCATCCCAAGAATGACATCTAGGTCCTTGGATTCCAGAAGAATGAGGTTGGCTAGAAATGGTGATTTTTGGATTTCTATTGTTAGGGAAGGGCTGAATTGTACCGAAGTGGAGCTATTCCCTAGGGTATGAACCCGCATTGGTGTGCTAAGTTCCTCTCTTATTAACCCATGCATCCCGACAAACTTCTTTGAAATGAATGAATGCGTTGCACCAGAATCAAAAAGTACTGTTGCAGGGATTGAGTTAACAGGAAACGTACCCAGTATGACCTCTGGTGCTGCTTGTGCCTCCTCTGCAGACACGTGGTTAACACGGGCCTGGACAAACCTTGGCCCGGCACGCCTAGGCTTCGGACATTTGTCAGCGAAGTGGCCAAGCTCGCCACAGTTGAAGCAGGACCCTGGCTTTGTCCCAGCCTCCTTCTTGGCTTGCGTGGATGGAACTGACTGTGCTGGTGCCATTGGTGGGCGTGGAGCTGCACTGCGGTTGGACTGACTGCCATGGTAGTTCTGGCTGCCACTAGCGCCCTGATGGAAGTTGCTGGCGTTGAAAGGGCGGTGCTGGCGGACGATCAGGGTGGTAGGTCCACCCTGCTGCCCAGGAGTGAAGCGCGGACGCTGGTGGCTCCCTTGGTTGGACCGGAACTGCGCCGCCTTCCTCTTCCTATCCATTTTGTTGCGCTGATCCTCCTGACGGATTGCCTTGTCAACCAGCCTCTCAAAGTCGGCGTAATCTCCAGATATCAACTGGTTGGTTAGTTCATCATCTAGGCCTGCTAGGAATTTCTCCTGCTTCTCGGCGTCAGTATGGACATCCTCCGGGGCATATCGCGCGAGGCGATTGAACTCATGGAGATACTCCGTCACTGTCCTGTTACCCTGGTGGAGTGCTCGGAATTCCCTCTTCTTTTGCGCCACGACCCCATCTGGCACCTGCGCCTTCCTAAAGCTGCGGCAGAATTCCGCCCAAGTGACTTCCGTGCCTGGCGGGCGGGTAGCCATGTGATTGTCCCACCGAGCTGACGCGGGACCTTGGAGCTGGTGTGTGGCGAAAGCGACCTTCTCCTGATCATTGCACTGCAGGAGATTTAGCTTCTTCTCTATGGCATGGAGCCAGTCATTTGCCTCCATAGGGTTGGTGGTGCTAGAAAAGGTGGGTGGTCTGACGCGTAGAAACTCCGGCAGCTTGGACTGAGGGGGAGGGGGACCAAACTGCTGCTGCTGCTGCTGCTCGGCTTGCCGCTGCATCCTCTGGTACATCTGCTGGTGCTGCTGCTGCATCTGCTGCATCATGGCTGTCATCATTTGCGTCTGATGAGCCATTACTTGGGCAAGGGTCGGATTCTCGGGGAGTGGTGGCGGACCATTGCCGGAATTGCTGTTGGGATGCACTTCGTCAGTGCGCTCTTCGCCGTTGCTGCCCTCGCCTGCTGCGCGGCTACCATTCCTGGTGTAGACCATCTGGAGGAAAAACAGACGGGGGAAAAGAAGAAAAACAGATGCTCAAGAACTAAGCTTTATTATATAGGACTTTTAACTGCGATTGTTCTGATCTGAATTAAAACACTTAAAACAACAGGCAAAAATCCTTATTGAGACGGCCATATCATAGGCACATGATATCGACTGTCAACTGACCCACAAGCGAGCAGACCTAAACACACAAACTAACAAGCAAAAGCTAAACAGTCGATAAGCTAATGGAAAGCGAGCCTAATGCTCGGAACGGCTCCTGCGGTCGGTGGAGTCGAAGGCGTCCTCCTGCTCATCACCAGGTTCCTCTGAGCGGCTCCTGGAGTCTGATAGGTATGCCTCGCCACTGCCCGGCTATGTGCCACTGGAAATACTGCTGCCGTGGTCGCGACTATCACTGGGAGTTGTAGACAACCAACCCCCATTGCCACTGGCTGGACCCCTGGCGGCTGACACTGGAGCGAAGGAGAGAGCGGACGCGGGAGCTGCGGGAGGAACTGGAGGAGCTGCGGGAGGAGGTGGGTCCCTGGGCGCAAGCTGAATGCGCACGGGTGTAGTCGTCATCTTGCGGGGCGTGGTGCGGATCCGGACTCCTCCTGGAGCTGGGAGACCCTTCAGCTGAGCGTTCTCCTTCTTCAGGCGTGCTATCTCATCCTTCAGAGCTACGATCCTCACGAGCTTCCTATCATTCAAGGCCTTGGACGCCTTGTGCAGATCCGAGTGCATCCTGTCCATCCCCTTCATCACGGCGCACATGTGACCAAATGTGGTGTCGTTCTCGCCGGCTGTCGAACGGAAAGCACTGACATCATCGCCACCTGCCCGACGAGGGTGGAACCGGTACGCCGTGTCATGGAAGACGTAGTTGTGGCGCTCCCGCAGTCTGGCCATCATCAAGTATGCTGCCTCCTGACAGGCATGATCTGCTGTGCCTCCGGATGCCTCAACCACCATATTAGCGAGGCAGGTGCCCACATAGCCATGAACCTCCAGGCGGACACGGTGAGGAAGCTCGCCACTGAGTGGTGGAACAGTCGTGTACTCCGGCGCATTGGGGTAGCCCACCACCAGTGTCATGCGAGCCAATTCTGCCACAAAGTCATCCATGCCTTCTCCGCGGTGGTTGGGTGGGTGGTCAGCCATCTAGAGAAGACAAAGGGGTAGGATCAATGCATGCTCAAATCCAAGTTTAAATAAAACAGAAAAGGACTCAAATAAGAGAAACGAATAAAAGCAGAATTTTATGCATAGATCATTTTGCATGAGAGCGAATAAATAAGACGGACTTACATAGCGATAAAATAATGGGGAAAATAGATACATCCTAGTAATAACAATAAGAGCAGAAATACCTTGCAACCCATATTCCTGATCTAGGACCTAATGCATTTCACCCACCAAACCCCAACTGTCTGACAAATAAATCTCAAATAATCTACCAAAACCCTAGACCGACTTGTTTCGATAAATCTCACTTAAACGAGCGACCAAGATTTTTTTCCTTGAACCACAAGAACAGATCCCAATTTTCCCGGAACAAATCCAATTGCAAAGAACATATGCAATGAAAAGGATTCAGAGGGCTCTTAGGTTTTTCCATTTGGCTTGTCCTACGGTCAAGGTCGGCTCTGATACCAACTTGTCACGCCCAGAAATTCCCGAATAGAATTCCAAGCAGAATATGCATTAAAATCCCCGTCCAGGACCAGCCGGGGTACACAAACGACAATGTTGACATTCAGATCCACGTCTTACAAACATCATAAAAGTCTTACAAAAATACAGCGGAAAGACGAAAGATAACAGGAGCTAAGCCTTGACTTGAACTGCAGCGGGAACACCACTCCACAGGCATCCTTGACGGCACGGACGAAGCCTACTCCTCGGAGAAACCTCCATCGGACACATACTCGCACTCTGGGGTTGGGGAAAATAGAGCAAGACTGAGTACTACCCACTGTACTCAGCAAGTCATACCGGAATAGGGGTATGATGCAGGGAATTATCAACGGAGAGCTAGACTGGTTCATTTGCATAAAGCGAGCATTTATAACAGGAGTTGAACGAAGAAAACAGGTGTAATAATTACTCAATATTAATCATCCACTGTCCAACGCTATCCCACGTTGCAACAGGCCCAACCATCCACCTAGACTATCCAATTTCATTAGACTAAACTAGGGTGAGACTAATCACGGTGAATCTGGTTGACCGCCCATAACCGCAGGCACGGCTATTCGAATAGTTTTACTCTGATCAGAGGTGTACAACTGTACCCACAAGACACAGCCCCACGACACGTTACCGTGCGCCGACATGCCACCACGACATACCGGAAAGAGGCCGTGACAGGACCCTTCGCATAACCCCCTCTAGCCAAGCACACCACACCTCAGGTTTCACCCCCACTCCTCGCAAGGCAGCGGGCAGTCCCCTCTCGTGCCTAGGTGAATCCGGAAGCGACAGAGGCCATCGCAGGGCCCGCCCCGCTCCATCACGCCCACCCTTGCCTGGATGCGTCAGCTAGAGGAAAGCTACACTACAAGCCTAGCCGTTGCCCACGCTGGCTTGTGGTAAGCACGATAAATTCTTCCAGGGTTTCCCGCGAACCGGTCCTTACTTGCCATGGGTGCGACTAGCAAAACCATGCACCCACAGCCCACCATGTGATTCATTTTAATTAATCAACACCAAAACGGTGGTACTAATCCAACATTACCATTATGACCTACAGTCTAAACATTAATAAGATTTCTCTCATTGTGTGCTAGTTGAACTAAGCAAGGCTAAGCAATCCCTAGTCCAATCTCTAGTCAGGTTATATCCCAAGCTAACAAAGGGACAAGGTACGAAATAGTACGGCTATGACAGTAGGTAAACATCCCATGGTGATATTATAAAACAATGCAGTATTTAAGGAAAACGAGAGAGCATTTGCAATATAGGTTCAATATGTTCAATTGACAAGCATAACTTGCCTTGCTCTGCTGCTGGAGGAGTCTCGGCGACAATCTCGAAGTACACCGGAGCGTCGGAAGAACCGGAATCTAAGCGACATACAAGGCAAACAATGCTCACCGGCGCGCGGTGCGGAGGGGTTCCGGCGACGGATTTCGACGGAGGAGGGGTGGACGGGGCGGAGTTCGTCCTTGCGAACCCGACAGCGGCGACGGCGAGCCTAGCGGCGGCCGGAGCGGCGGGAAAAGCGGCGGCGGGTGGATGCACGGCGCGAGAGCGATGGGAAGCACGAGGGAGTTCGGCGAAATGGGGAAAAAGAGAGAGAGAGCGACGGCGGTGCTTAAATAGGGCGAGAGGGAGCCGGACGTGGCCGGGGGAGGCGGGGAATCGCCGGCCGACGTGGGCGGCATGGGGAGGAGAGAGAGGCGGGATTCAAAAATCGAATCCCGGCCATCTCGGGAGCGTGGGCGAGCGGGAGAGAGGGGGAAAGTGGGCGCGGGAGGTGCGGGCGCGAGGGCGACATGGGCGGCGTGGCCCGGGAGACGCGGAGGAGGTGGGCGCGGTGGTTTCGGCGGCGGTTGCCGAGGCGGCGGCGCGAGCGTGAGGAGGGAGACGGGCCCGACAGGTGGGCCCCACCTGTCGGTGACCCCGAGAGAGAGGAGGCGGGCGGCCGGCTCGCGCGGGCTGGGCTGGGCCTCGGCCTTCGGCCGGCCCAGCGGGAGAGAGGGGGGGGAAAAGGGAATGGGCCGGCGGCCCAAGAAGGGGAAAAAGGAGGGAAAAGAAAAAAGAAAAAGGAAAAAGGATTTCCCCTAGAATTAAAATATTGCATGCTCAATTTTAATTGGTTAAAATTATTTCTAGGGCTCTGAAAATTCCACTAAAAATCCTGTTAGTGAATTTCGACATGTAGAACTTAAGAAAAATTCCACATGCCAATTCCGATTGTTATTTGCATTAATTTATTAAGGTTTTCTCCTGCTTTACACTGCTATTTTCTTGAGACCATTTAAAATTTCAATTTAGGCTTAGGAAAGAACTTCAGGGTGTGACAGAATACCAAAGAATTTGGCTACCTTATCTTTAGGAGTGGCAGTTGGAATAAGTATAGTTGTAATAGAATAAGAATAAGGCAAAAGATGGGTTTCAGATTGAGGTATAGATACCTCAAATTGAGAGTGGGAAGAAGGCTCTTCATGGCTTCTTAGAATAATGGGTTCCATAGGAATTGTTTTGGAATCTTGTTGTTTAGGGGATAGATCTTGAGTTTTCTGTTATTCTACTAAATATCCTAGGAAATTATTCTCTATAGATTTCTCATAAGTGCTTTCTGGAAAACAATTTTTTCCTCTGATATCCTGAGATTGTTGAGTAAGTTTAAAAGGAGAATAAGTAATATACGTTTTACTGGTTGACCCATAATCTGAAAAGACCTTAATTACTGACTTGTCATGTTCTTGTTTTCTCTCTTCATTACATACCCCTTTTCCTTTCTTCTGGGTCTTAAAAAATTCTTCAAAATATATAATCTGGCTATTCTCGTACCAGTCAAAGAAGAAAATATTCCTCCTCTGTTCTCTCATTTCGTTATGCCAAACTTCTATTATCTTCATTCTGAATGATTTGTCAACCTCTTCAAGATATCTTTTAGTTTTAGTTCTATTTTTGGGGAGTCTTATTTCTCTCCTAAGCAATTCTTTGTCAATTTCAAATTCTTCTTCTTCTAAAGCAATAACAAAGTCATCATCAAGCTCGATAACATTGATGTTGAAGTCTGAGATTGAGGGTTCGTCGAAGTTGTCTTCATAGGTAGCATAGACAACATTTTGGGATTTTGTCCTAGGCCTAGAATCAAGACTGACAGAAGGTCTAGACTGGAGAAAGGCTTTTTGTTTTGAAGCAAATATTATCTCAACATCTCCGTCTGGTGTTTCAATCAAGGATTCGACTTCTGATTGATCCATAGAATTAGGTTCAACAGCTTGAGATAAAACCCATTTCTCAGGCAGGGAGGGGTCGGGTAGCGTGCCGAAGTCGCGGTGATCCCGAACGGTGTGGTGGTGTTCTGAAGTCGCGGAGTTCCCGAACCTTTGATCGGTTGCCTAAAGTCGCGTTGCCTTGTTGAGCCGCAGAAGGCGTTTGTCGGCGTAATTCGTTGACTGGGCACTTATCAAAGGCAAAGGTTGTACTTAATTGTGGGAAATATTCCCTGCCGTTGACTGGAACACATCATATCCAAATAGGTTGATCATAATTGTGGGAGATTTCCCCGCTGTTGTCTGGTAACTACCTACCTATCTTCCTATCTTTCGTATAAGATGTCTTGGTTGGTTAGATCACGAAGAGCCACTAATCGATCTGTAGCCTCGTGCAGTAGCGAGAAGTCTGTTGGCACTATGTCGGTAAAGAATTCTTCATCTATATCTTTTGAGGATATTGAGAAAAGTATTTCCAACTGGAAGATTCCTAAGGTTAATATTAAGGAAATATATCATGTAGGTACTTTTTCGTTACTTAGTGACTACTATATTAAAACAATTGAAAAAACTATTCCAATTAGTTCTTTGCATGAAACCCTGCATCTTCTTTCAGAAAGAGAAATCAATTCTATAAGAGCTAAACATCAATATCACTACCTTCACTTTGGTCTTATACAAGTTGCTATCAGATCCTTGACTAGAAAGGGTTTGAACGTCTCTGTTCTGGCTTGTCTAAGAGATTGCAGAAATAAAAGGTTCAAAGATTCCTTACTTGGCATGGTGGAAGCCAGCCTCAGTAATGGTCCTGTTTATTTTAACACCTTTCCTGATTTTTCTGTATCCCTCTCAGACACAGATATCCATAAAGTTCTCACTCTCAACTTACAAACATCAGGTTGTGAACTAGAACCAGGGAGTGAAAACATCTCCGTTACCTACAGAGTTTACTACAAAGCCATGACAACTTTAGCACCTTGTGCCAAACATTATACACCAAAAGGCCTAACCACTCTCCTTCAAACCAATCCTAATAACAGATGTACTACCCCCAAAACCCTGAAATGGGATGAGATCACCCTACCTGAGAAATGGGTTTTATCTCAAGCTGTTGAACCTAAGTCTATGGATCAATCAGAAGTCGAATCCTTGATTGAAACACCAGACGGAGATGTTGAGATAACATTTGCTTCAAAACAAAAGGCCTTTCTCCAGTCTAGACCTTCTGTCAGTCTAGATTCTAGGCCTAGGACAAAACCTCAAAATGTTGTCTATGCTACCTATGAAGACAACTCTGACGAACCTTCAATCTCAGACTTCGATATCAATGTTATTGAGCTTGATGTTGGCTTTGTTATTGCCATAGAAGAAGATGAGTTTGAAATTGATAAAGATTTGCTTAAAAAAGAACTCAGGCTTCAAAAGAACCGACCCAAGATGAAAAGATACTTTGAAAGGGTCGATGAACCATTTAGACTAAAGATAAGAGAACTTTGGCACAAAGAAATGAGAGAATAAAGGAAGAACATCTTTTTCTTTGATTGGTAGGAAAGTAGCCAAGTCAGACACTTCGAAGAATTCTTCAAAGGAAAAAACATGATGAAAAAAGAGCAAAAATCCGAAGCAGAAGATTTAACTGTTATCAAGAATGTTTCTACAGAATGGGAGACAACCAGTGGAAACAAGGTAGACTCTGTTCATCCTCCATTTGAATCCATTCAATTATCTCATAATGGAGGAAAAGCTTGTCCACTAAAAAGTATTTCTAAAAATACATATGGAGAAACAGCAAAGGTTGAACACATAGGACATTTAGTAGAACAACAAAATTATGCAAATATATCTCTACGTTCTCTTGGTCAACAAACAGATCGAATAGAGACAATCCTTATGGAAGGCTACAAAACAGGAAGACCTGAGGTAAAGATAAATATTCCCTCTAACTCTCAGTCTTCTAGTTCTCAGTCTGTTAGTCCTATGTTTGTCCCAACAATTGATCCTAACATCAAACTTGGGAAACAAAAGGCTTTTGGACCCGCAATTTCTGAAGAGCTAGTCAGTGAGCTAGCCTTAAAACTAAATAATTTAAAAGTAAATAAAAATATCAATGAGATTTCTGATAATGAAAAATATGATATGGTCAACAAGATTTTTAAACCTTCTACTCTTACTTCCACAACTAGGAATTATTACCCTCGACCAACTTATGCAGACCTACAGTTTGAGGAAATGCCTCAGATTCAAAATATGACTTACTACAATGACAAAGAAATTGTAGAATGGAACTTAGATGGCTTTACTGAATATCAAATCTTTACTTTATGTCATCAAATGATTATGTATGCTAATGTCTACATAGCTAATGGAAACAAAGAAAGAGAAGCTGCCAATATGATTGTCATTGGGTTTTCTGGTCAATTAAAAGGATGGTGGAATAATTATTTAAATGAAACTCAAAGACAGGAGATTCTTTGCGCAGTTAAAAGGGATGATCAAGGAAGGCCATTGCCCGATAGAGATGGTAATGGGAATCCAACCGGTAACATTTCTGATGCCTTAGCCACTTTAATCTATAACATAATTTATCACTTTGCCGGAAACTATCATGATATCTATGAAAAAAATAGAGAGCAATTGATAAATTTAAAATGTAAAACAATGTCAGATTTTAGATGGTATAAAGATACTTTCTTGTCAAAACTATATACCCTACCAGAACCTAATCAAGACTTTTGGAAAGAAAAATATATTTCTGGTTTACCTCCTTTATTTGCTGAAAAGGTTAGAAATTCCCTAAGAAAAGAAGGGGGAGGGAGTATAAATTATCACTATCTAGATATTGGAAAAATCACACAAAAGATACAATTAGTAGGGGCTGAGCTTTGCAATGACCTAAAAATCAAAGATCAACTCAAAAAACAAAAGATTCTTGGTAAAAGAGAAATGGGAGATTTTTGCTATCAGTTTGGTTTTCAAGATCCTTATGTCTATAGAAAAAGAAAAACCCATTCCAAACCTATGACAAAACCAAATGATAAAAGCAAGATGAGCTTTCAAGCTACCAAAAGAAAACCAAAAAGAATTTACAATAAGAATATAAGAACACAAGACACTGAAAGCAAAGAAACCATTTGTTACAAATGTGGCTTGAAAGGACACATAGCTAACAGATATTTCAAATCCAAAGTTAAAAAAGAGATCCAAGCCTTGTTAGATTCAGAATCAGAAGATGTTAAAGAAAAACTTGAAGCAATACTAAATAATATAGACAATGACTCAAATTCAGATGAAGAAAAAAATGCAGAGATTAATTGTTGCCAAGACAGTGGTTACTCTTGTTATGAGCCAGACAATTCAGAAGAAGAGTCTGATGAAAATATACTCGTTTTAACCAGTTTAGAAGAATTTGTTCTCGATACTTTTGAAACCATTCAAGACCCAGAAGAAAAAAGAAGAGTTCTCGAAAAATTCCTTTCAAGAGTCAAGACTGATAAGGATAAACTAAAAAAGGATATTCAAAAGAGCAAATTCCTCTCTATTGATGAAGTGTTCAAAAGATTAGATGAACAGAAAAAAAAGAATGAGAAACCAGATTTGATCAGCCTATTCGAAGACCAAAAAATTATGAAACAAGATTTAGAAGAAATAAGAAAGCGTCTATACATGTTAGAATTAAAAGAAGGATTCCATATGGAAGAAAAGGACGAACCAATTCAAGAAGATGATCAGGTTGTTGGAACCATTCAAAAATATATGAAGCAAAAATGGTACACAGAAGTTATGTATCGTTTTATAGACGGATCCTACTTTCAGCATATCACTTTAATTGATTCTGGTGCTGATGTCAATTGCATTCGAGAAGGTATTATCCCTCATAAATATTTCTGTAAAGCCGCCCACAGAATTCGTGGGGCAGATGGAGGACTTTTAACAGTAGAATATCAAATCCCTGAAATCTATATTTGCATATCTGAAGTTTGCATTAAAACATCTTTTCTACTCGTTAAAAATCTTAAGCAAGATGTTATTTTAGGAACACCGTTTTTATCACTCATTCCTCCCTTCCTTGTCACAAACGAAAATATTCAATTTGAGATAATGAGCAAACAGGTGAGCCTAAGATTTTCGTCTAACACAGATGAGATTCTTGACCAGCTTGTTCAGACCGAAAGAGAACAAGTTATGAATAGAACATATTTACATGACAATTCTTTCCCATCATATCTTCCAAAATCTATGGACTTGCCAGGTAAGACATCATGGAAAGATAGATATTTATTAAAAGCTACTAAAAATTTTGAATATATATGCAGGGAAATGGCTTCACAGAAGTCTGAATGGTTCACGAATATGAGTTCATGGAGACTGCCCCAACTGCCCAGAGGCCATGGAGAACAATTTAATCACAATTTCAGAGTAACAGAGCTACAACAAGGGTTATTAAACCTCTTGTGGCAGGCAAAAAACAAAAAAGAAAAAGCTCATGCCTTAAATGGCCTGGCATATTATTTTAAAAATTTCGTGCCCTCAGATCAAAAGATAACAGAAAAAAGGGCTAAACTACAAGATATCCCTCATCATGAGGAGAGGTTACTAGATTATCGCGAGGAGAAATCCCGTGATGGCCAAGATAAACTTCCCATGGAAGTTGAACAATCTATGGCAACAGATAAGAATACCAAGGTATTCTCAGATAAGATTTTGATCTCAACAGATCCTGCTTCGAGCATGGTTGCTTTCCACATAAATATCAATAACCTATTGCAATCTTTTCCACATAATAAACCATCATCATCCACAAAAAAGCATGATACCATTCCCCAAATACCATACATACTGCATAATCATCCCAATTCATTCCTTCCACAATATATACTCCGGACCCAGCCAAAAGCACCATGTAGATCTTGTGCCTACAAAGATTCTTGCCAAAAGAAACTTAAAAGCCAAAATCCCATGAGTACCACATACGAAAATCTCCAACCTAGATTAAGCTTCAAGACGGAGCAAACTTTATCTTGCTTTGGGCAAGACATCCTCGATCTTCTTTGGCAAAAGTTTAAGGAGAGACAAATGAAAATATTCCTTGGACTCCAAGATTATTTCTTTGATCTCTTAGAAGGAAGAGAAAGAAACCCAGCCATACGAGTAATCATATATATGCTCCCTCTCTTAAGGCTAGATGATCAGGCAATCTCTGACCCATCCTATAGATTCCTGGTTCTCAAAGCTGAGATAAATCTCCAAAGATTCCGGAACCTACCCACATACAACCATGAAGAAATATCTCTCCAAGCCATTATAGATCATGGTCTTGTGAATTCCATCTATGCAACCCTCGATCAGATCCTTCAATCTGATTTAGGAAGCGCTGTGAAAGATGTCTGCAGGAGATTTGGACATGGATGATACAGGATTATCTTCTCCTCCATACCACCAAAATTCACACGACCTGTTCGTCCAGCAATTCATTATATATATATCATGAATGGACAATTTAATTTTCAAGAAGACGGTCCTAGCAAACTATCGGATGAAGAGGAAGAAATATATACAACAATTGCTAATCATGAAAATTGGAGATTATTTTCTGAAGCTGCAGAAATTGAAGAAGCTATCACCACAGATTATGAATATCAGCTGGTTTTCCAAAACAAGATCACAAGGATTTTTATCAGCAAATATTACAACCAAAGTTATGAATACTTCAAGGGAGCAGGGCGCATAATTAAACCGGATTTTGGAAATGAATGCTCCAAGAAAAGTTACTACAGAAGTCTGGCTCAGTGGTTTCAGAAAACGGAGCCGTCAGAGATCGACACGGTACAATCAGCACCCACGATAATCAACGAAGATAATGAATAAAGATCTTGTCATCCCTGACAAAGATCACTATTCAAGATAAGGAATCTACACTATTCCAGATAAGATAAGTCCATAGTTAAAAGGCGATATTATGACACCTTTATTAAAGGTCTAAAGCGTCATCACCAAAGATTCTCTCCATGAAGTTTAAAGGGGTATCATAAACTCTTTGAGGTCAAGAAGAGATATCATGAAGATTCTCTACCGAGCGCTATATAAGGGGCTCACCATCACATTTCAGATGCATCGCATTTCACACACAACACATCTCACTCAACCATTCCTCTCACCTCTCCACCAGCCATCACACTCCACTCCACTCCATCTAAGTGTTAGTACTATAGTATAACCAAAATAAAAGACTCATGAGAGTCTAAGTGTGAGAGTCTATGTAAGAGTCCTTGTGAGAGTCCTGTACCTGTATAATTACGAACGTGTTGTACCAAGTCCTTGGTGTAATCTTCAGAAGGATCTACCTTCAACCTATCAAGGTATATGAATGAACACCTGGACCGTTCTATATAAACCTACTATGTTCTAAATATCTAATTTTATATCTTGTACATAATTCGTATTTACAGCTTGTCTTTATTTCCTGTACTGCATTTATGTTTGCATAATAATATAAAAAAAATTAACAAGCTGGATTGCCATCCAATTGTCACATATTAATCTCACATCCAAGATTGCATATAGATACTGCATTCCTATCCTCATATCTGGTGACTAGACCCATATATATATATATATATATATATATATATATATATATATATATATATATATATATATATATATATATATATATATATATATATATATATTATTTATTGATTTGTTAAAAATTAGGACGAGTTATCTTATTTTAAAAAAGACTAAGAACAAGTATAATAATGAGCTATAAGACTATAAGCTTAGATGGAGGAGAGATGTATTGAAAAATTAAGGATTTTGGCTCTCATGCAAGAGCTAGCTTATCACAAGTTTCAAGACAAATACATTAAATGTATAAGTGGGAGATAGGAGAGGAGAAGAAAATTATAGCAACCTTAGAGCGGGTACAATAATCGGCGATAAGAACGCCAGCTCGGATTTTGCGATTACGTGGAGGAGAGAGGGGTCGAGAGCGAGCGGGCGACTAATTTGTCGCCCAGCTGCACGCGCCGCCCACGGTTGTGGGGCCCCTTGTACCGATCATCCGTGTCTAAGTTCGTCGCAATCGCCGCCACGCCCATCGTCGTCGTCCACCGCCGTTGTCACCGTTGTGTGCGTCCGCCTCCTCCGCCAAGGTTGGCGTCATCGCTGGCGTCCGCCTCATTCGCTGGGACCGTCGGCGGCGGTGGCGTCCGCCGTGACCATCGCCCCGTCCTCCGCAGCCGTCGTCGTGGCTGTCGCCTATCCATCATCATCCGCCATGGCCGCCACTATGGTCCACTGCATTCGTCGCTGTCGCATGCGTTCGCTGTCATCCACCATAGAAGTCGCCGACTCGCCGTCGCGTGCGTCCGCCTCGTCCGCCGCAGCTGCCATGGCCGCCGTCATCGCCTGCGTCCCCTGTCGTCATTTGCGTCCGCCTTGTCCACCACGGCCGTCTCCTGCGCCCGCCGTCTTCTACGTCCGCCGCGGCGACCAGCCTCGTCCATCGTCGCACTCGTCGCCTGTATCCCTGGCAGGCTTGGCTGTAACCTTCATCGCCTCACCGGGCATACTTTGCATATGCAGGCAAAAGAAACGAAGAGAAGTAAAGAAAGGAAGAGAAGCTGGGAGAAAGAAAGAGAAGAGACAGGATAAGACTGTGGGACCCACGATTAATAAAATATTTATGTTGGAGTAAACATAAAATTTCATCGTTGTACATATCGACTATAGTGTCTACTATAGATGACATGGACACTAATTGAAGCCAGCAGTTGGCTCTCTTATTGACCTTGCTCTTATAGCTAATCTATTATATATGTTGAATTTAAGATAGACTAATAGTAGGAAGCAGGCTCTATTATTATTCTTGCTCTAATGGGAATTAGTTAGTTCATCTCAACTGTTGTTATATATAAACGGTAAAGATTTGATCAAATTCACTAGGTGGATTTAGAGTGAACTCTAGGGGATCTCGACCCGTCAGTTACTTGGTATACAAGAACGTTAACACACCTACTATATATAACTCGAGAATATCGTTGTGTGCGTACGTGAAGAACGAGTCATCAGTTGGGCAATTAATTATATATATTAATTAAAGACACGAGAGACAAGAGAACTAAAGCTAGCTAAGCTCAGTCGCTGGAAATTAAAGGCAAACATATATGGTTTAATTAAGTAGTAAAAGTCACCATTCTCACATGAAAGAAATGCGCATATTATGTACTATATATTTCATATTTGTGAGACACATCAATCGAACATTAGGTGCAGTAGTAAAAAAAATTCAAGTGTTCGGCAAGAGTCAATTACTTATACAGAGCATATGTATAGTCTAATTGTGGCATTATTGGTCGTCGTCGTTGTCGATGCAAAAGGCAACTATTTGCATATATAGATTGGGAAGCAAGCAAGCTACTCTAATTGGTTTTGTCGTGTTGCAATGCGACTTGGTATGTATTGGTCACTTGGTCTACACGAAACCAGCTAGCTGGAAGTTATAATAAGAGCACTCATAGCAAATACTACCACTTTGTCATAAAAAAAAGACCAATCATAGTTACGAACTTGGATACACATGTAGCCATATTCATAGCTAGCTAGGATTGGATTTTTTATAAGATGAAGAGGTATGTAATATGGTTTTCTACGAAGATAGAAATTAGTGTCAACAAACAATTACCATATATTGCGTATCACCGTCGTAAAATATGAGGGATTTTAGCTATGTATCTGATTAATACACCCTCCATGCATATGTTAAAGAGAATCAACTTTTGAGAATGAAGTATATGGCAAGATTCATTATCAGAAGTTGGTTTTTCCTAGACGAAGGGAGTACATGGCTGATACACAGGGGCGGATCCAGGAACAAAAAGTTTGGAGGACTCAACATACCAAGTACACCAACATAAACACATAATCTCAGTATTAAACTATACTAAAATACCATTAAAAGACCGTTAACACCTCCTATCTTATCAATCATGATGAAAAAATTGAAGGGGTGACTCAGGGATCCATGGGTCCAATGAGTGTAGGGGACTCAAGTCCCCCTGCACCCACGTTGGATCCGTCCCTACTGATACATAGCTGTGTGATCTCTTATATTTTAGTATGATGGGTATAGCAGGTAGTTTCTACTTGCATGTGTAGTACTCCTACATGACCTGCATAAGAGAATTAATATACATATACCATCATCGATCTCTTACCTCAGTAATTCACATGCCACGTAGGCGCGTACGCCATTTCTCATTCTACATGTTAGCTGATTAATTATTTGCATAGACATTACCACTGGAAATGCTAGCTAGGGTTAATTAAGCTTTGGTTTGACCATCCAATATAATCTACTCCAGCAAAGAGAAAAAAACACACGCACATTACATGTACTCCCTGCGATAAAAAAAGACAAACTCTGGGTTTCCGTGTCAACGTTTGACTGTCCGTATTATATGAAACTTTTTTATAATTAGTATTTTCATTGTTATTAGATGATAAAACATGATTAATACTTTATGCGTGACTTATCTTTTTAATTTTTTTTCATATTTTTTTTAAATAAGACGAATGGTGAAATGTTGAACACGGAAACCCACGATTTATCTTTTTTTTAATGGAGGGAGGGAGTATGCATTGCTGCCGTATTAGTACGATAATAATACTTATTACTCTAAACCGTCGACAAATATAAGTTGGGCAGTAGTACGTCCATATGTAGTACCGTATATAAAATGATGTAGGCGGTGACGTACGCATGCATGCACAAACTAACCTAGGACAACTTGGTGATGACTTTTTACTAGTACGTACGTGTGACGTGACGTGTCGTGATCCACGTGGAATAGTCGTAATATGGAGTACACTGCATGGCAGGTGTAGAGGGTGTAGACCCGGTCGTTGGTCGTCGTGGTCGCCGTCTATTGGCTACCTTCAAATCATCTATAGTGAATATAATAATCAATTTATATAATATCTGGTCCTACCTGTTATATACACAGTACGTCTTAGAATCCGTACTGTAGCTGTAGCTGGCTACAGATCGATCTGTAGCCCACTGCTTTTCTATCTTTTTTTATCTTTTTAAAGTATTTTTATAGCTGGCTTATAGCCTTCTATTGTACCTGCTCTTAATGTTACTGCGTGTTGTTTTGCGGCGGGCCGGCCAGCAATCCGCCGACGGAGAATGAAATTAAAGAAGGTCCGACCGAGGCGGCGACCGGCGACCGACAACGCGCCGGCCGGCCGGACCCATATATTGGACGGCGCACACAACGACGACACACAAACGGTGGTTGCCCCTCGCATCATATCGCACGCATCTCAGATGATTTGTGTGTGTGATTAATTAATTTGCGACTCCAGCAAATATAAATATAATGCACGTACTATACGTGTGGGACCTGACTTGATATCAGTATCGATTTAGCTAGCTAGCTAAAGTTGAAAGCCACTAATTAACATCCTAATTAACATGAGAGAAATGGAGAGACCTAGCTACTAGCAATGCAAGGCGCGTGTGTCTCATGCACCACCTCGTACGTACGTGTGGGTGGCTGTCACGTTAATTAGTCTAACAGCGGAGCCACTTCGGAGCACCTTGCTAGGCTAGGCGGGCGATGGTGTAGTCTTTATCGCTGTCATCTTTACTATCGATAGCTTTCTTAATGTTCTTATAGAATAATTAATCCATCAGTGAAGTGAATATATACTCCCTCCGTCCAAAAATATAACAACCTAGGACTGGACACTACTACATGATCCATTTTCCTAAACACCACACCCTTTTGTTTCCATGCGGTCCGTAAGTGGAACTGCACGGAAAAATAGGGGATCGGCGCCGGGCTGTTGCCCGTATGGGAAAACACATTATCTTGTGCGGGCGGCTTAAACCAAACGCACGCGAAAATAGCCTATCCCTTTTAATCCGTCACGCGCACGTCGCTCTCACCCTCTGCCCACTCCTCTCATCTCACCTCCCTCTCTCCCACTCCACTCCTCTCCTCCCACTCTCTCACTCTCCTGCCGTCATTCGGCCGGCGGCGACAGCAAGCGGCGCCTCCATCCCTCACCCTCGACTGCGGCGGCTAACAGCGGCAGCGGCGGGTGACCACGGCGGCCCCTCCCCTCCCTCTCCTTGCAGATCCGGCGGAGGGGAGGCATGGGGACGGCAGATCCAGTGGAGGGGAGGCATGGGGGTGGCGGATCCGGCGGCGCGCCCCCTCCCCTCCCTCCCCTTGTAGATCCGGCGGAGGGGAGGCATAGGGGCCCGGCGGATCCAGCGGAGCGGCGGCATGTGGCGACGTGAGGTGCCATCAGTGGCTGGCATGGAAACGGCGGATCCATCTCTTCCCCTCCTTCTCTCTTTGTTATTTGTGACTCTTTGTGATTTGTGAGATGCGTTCTTGGAGTTCATTTGTTGCTGATGTGAGATGTGTTCTAGGAATTAATGTGAGGTCTATTGTGTGTCGATGTGAGACTACGGATTCGGTGCCGGCGACGGGAGCGGGCGGTGGATCCGTAGCTGGCGACCACGGGGTTGACGGCGGCGGGCCTCGGCTAGGCAGCGGCGGCGGTGGATTAGGGTTAGGGTTTATTTTTTTCGTTCTTTGTTTCGATTTTTTGTTTTTCGGTGCGGGCGGCTTAAGTGCCCGGACGCTAAAATCGATTTTCGCGTGCAGATGCGTCACCCGCACATGAAAATGGCGATTTTCCTAGACAACTGGGTGCGTGCGGGCCGCCCACCCGCACGCAAAAATCGGTATTGTAGTAGTGGGATGAGACATATCTTAGTATCTGTATAGATTTGTAGTACTAGGATATATCCTATCTGACTCTACGTTACTATATTTTGGAACGAGGAGAGTGGCTATTAGTTGTTCGGGCTCGATGAAAGACGTCACATCAACTGAGAGAGGAACATATGATATATCCGATCGACGACCGACGTGGCATGGGTGGATGCATGCGTGCAAACATATATATACGCTTTTTTTTTCTTTTGCCTGCCTACGTGGCATGATCTGACGACGGTTGGGCCGGTTCGTCGGGTGCCTCTGTCGTGTGGGCCCAGCAGAGCGCTGTGTGTGCACTGGACGTAACGTGCGTGCGTGAAATCGACTTGCAATTGCATGCGTACGCCGGCCTTCAGATCTGGCACGAGAACAACGGTGAATAATGAATAGTAATAATTTTGTTGCATATAGGTCAAAAAAGATCAACTAGACGAGACGACGACGATCATCGACGGAAGAAAGGTCCTACATCTACATGCAAGCGTGTGTTATACATGTCACACGTTTTAACCCTACATACGTCATCGTGTTATCGTTGGATTAAGACCACGTTCATCTGGATATTCATTACCACTAGTAATTAGCTTGGTAACAGTTACTCTCTCCGTCCAGAGGCGGATCCAGAAAATCGATTCGTTGGTGTCATAACATATCTATCAGTGTCATATATAGTATGCTAATTATACTTAGATCAAATTGTTATAATATATATATATATGGATAAGCAGTTTCTCGCTATAAGTTTTGCCGAAAGTCGTCGTGTCACCTGATGGCGTCCCTTACACCGTAGATCCGCCCCAGTCTCCGTCCTAAAATATAACAATCTTTAAACAGATATGAGGATGTATTACGAATCTGGATAGACAGTTGCTAGAAGTAAAATAATTATGGGACGGAGGGAGTACGTCTAAAGTAACACGTGCCATGGTAGCTAGCAATACTTCTACAACTACTTATACATGCTACTTCCTTCGTCCCAAGATATAACACTATCTTTCTATAGCATAGATCCTATAATATAGCTACTTAATTTTATAGTATAAATATTAACTAGAAGGATAGCACTAGAGGAATAGTAGTACACTAGAAATCGGTCAACGTGTACACATGCATATGTACACCCCACTAGTCAAAAAGTATATATACCCACTGAAACTGATATACATAGTTAAGCTAGTTGAAATAAAGTTAGTAATTAATCTATGGCCAACACTAGTTAGTTGACCGATCGACGTGAGAAAGTCTTGAGTAATATTTTGTATACATAAACAAAGAATACAACTCGATCTATGGTTATCTGCTTGAAAATATATACATACAGCAACTTGGCTGATCATCGTCGGTTGGCCGGTATCATGCATGCCGGGGCGGCGCCGGCCGAAAGGCCAGTCGCACACAATAAAATCACTAGTTGCAGACATGCATGCATATGTAGAATCTGGGTTCGTTTGTCTGGGTTAGGAACCCATTTGCTGCACACGCAAAACGGAACGGTCCGTTAGCATATAATTAATTAAGTATTAGTTAATTTTTTTAAAAAATAAACCAATAAATTTTTTTAATCAACTTTTTTATAGAAATTTTTTGCAAAAAAAATGCATCGTTTAGTAGTTTGAAAAGTGTACGCGCGAAACACGAGGAAAAGTTGGGAAAAGAACTCAGCTTACTCGTAAAAAAAGTCTCACTCAGTTAGGAAGGAATATAATATAATGCACGCATGTAATTGGAAAAATCAATATATATTTGTAATTTTTTATAGCAAATAATAATATGTTAGCAGTGACGGAGCCACCTCCCAGACATGTCAGGTGGCCGCCTGGGCTCTAATTAACACTATGCCATTACGAGTGTGTTACACTTGGATCTATATAAATTTCGTTTTATACATGTAATTTCCGTAGTTGTTGATGATATATTGTGAAATAAGGTAGCGTGATCAAAGTTTAACATTAAAGACCACACGTCAAAAACTACCACTCCTATTTTTATAAGACTATACAAATGATTTTTTTGGACGAGCACCTCAATAAATTACAGACGGAACCATAAGTGACCGTGGCCTGCAAAAACCGGGCCTAGATAGATCTCCTTATCCGGGGGTATGAAGAGCGGGATGCATGGCGCCCATCGATCGATCAAGCATATATATATATATGTACATGTATATATGCCAATCACATCGGCTAGCTGATGATGATCAGTGACATACTATATATTGCCAGTGGCAGATTTGTTTAGTGATAATCGTCCAAGCTCAAGACTTCAAGAGTATGTGTACATGCATGGGCCGGCGGCAAAGCTCGATCATGCATGTTACTGCATTGCATGTATATATATATGCTCGTCTTAATTTGCTTGCCGACTTGCAGTAGCTACCATGCACACACATATATACATATATATTCTCAGTTGATCAGCCATTTTATTGTTCTTTAATTATCTCATATAGATAGATAGATAGATAGATACTTTATATATTTGCGAGACCCCAGGGTAGTAAGGTATTATTAGTACAATTGAAAAAGAAATAACATGTGCAATGCAAGTTGCATGGATAGCTCTGATGCTCACATAATCATCATCTTTGTAGCCATTGATCAGTTAACTGCATATATATGCATGCTAGTAGGTTTCAACTTGTGTGGTTAGTTTATGTTTATCTACTCAGGCATCCATGTGTGTCTGTTTTCTAGTCCATGTTCTGGATCCCCTTGCTTCTTGATTTCTTTCTTCTTCGATCTCTTCACTTTGTCAGTACTACTATACATACTATGCATGATCAGTCAACTTAATAACTTTTGTCTCTACCTGTATATATGGCTAGCTCTGCAAATAAGATATCTGAAAAATCACAGCAGTTATCACACACTTTTTAATTGATGCACACTGATGCTAGTGTATATATTGTACTGTACACACACTGTTGAAGCATCTACTAACTAAATACTGGTGGCTACACATGCAGAGTGTTGATCTTATTATGGTTGATGATTAAATGCTGTTTGATCTACTCTGACTGACCTGATCGTTCTAGTACGTGTTCTCTCTGATGAATGTCACATGTAAACATCAGAGACAACAGTAGCTAGTGTTTCCTAATTATAATAATAATACATAAGTGTGGTACCAGTGACAGTAGCCAGTATATTAGTATTTTAATATATTAATTAAGTGTAGTAAGCAGGTGAGATCGGACCGGTAGGTACCGGCAGTTGGTAGTTTTTTCTGGTGTAGAGAGAGAAAGAGAAAGAGGAAGAGTGTCAGAGCAGCAGGTTAGGTAGTGTGTGCATGATTAATTGATCATCAGCTGCATGCAGGGTAGCATATGCTGATCAATGGAAAGATTCCAAAATCCTTGATTTCTGTAGGGCCATATGCCAATGTGCAGAGAGATCATAATATGAGAGAGATCTATAGAGAGAGAGGTGTTTGTGTGTGTGGGCCACTGCACATGAATACATCATGATCAGGTAGCTCCATTAACATGATCCTGGATATATATAGTGTTATAATCAACTGCTAAAGTGCTAATTGGTTGGTTAAATAAGCTATAGGGCACATCATCTAAGTAAGCTTCTAGTTTTGGACTGGCTCTCGAATTCATTAATTAATTAATAGTACAGTATTGTGATGTGATGAGATCGATGTATGGATGGATCAGACATGCTCACAAACTGAGGAATCTTGATGAGTTCCATTGATGAACATTAATATAAACTAGTACTACTGGAGTATGGTCGTCTATGATTAATTAGCTAGGTGATGATTAGAAAGATTAACTAGCGGCGATCTGCTGCCTGAATTAATGCATGCATGCATGGTTTCTGATCGATCGATCATATGAGACCAGTGATCATATCATTTTGCCATGCATGCATGCATGTGATGGATCGATCGATGGAGTCGCAGGATGATGAAATGAATGCGTGAGATTCTCGCAGGTTAATTAGCACAAATTATGACCAAATCTTCCATGGATCGATCGAGATCATATCGATCGCTTTGATTTTGCATCTCGCGGTTTCAGTCGTTGCAGCTGCGTGCATGCATGCGCATGCGCCGACATGTGACGCCATGTGCGTGCCGGCGCGCTGTCTCCGCGCCCCGCGTCGGTCGCGTCCATGCACGAACGCGCACGCCGCGGCGCGGCGGGACCCCCGGCGCGCGCGCGACGCGCCGCCCCCAGTCGCCGCCCGGCCGCGCGCGCGCGCGCCCACGGCTCCAGTCCCTGTCTCGCCGCGCGCCCACGGTTCCCGTCCATGTCTCGCCGCGGGCGCGCGCGTTCCGTGTCCTTGCATGTCTCGCCGCGGGCACGAGCCCAAAACGGTAGTAGCACATAAAGCACGCGGCGCGCCAGTGCATGCATGCATCTGTGCGTTCTGCTTACTTGCTTAGTGCTCGATCGATCAATCCAGCAGGTCAACATTTTCGATCAATCCATAGATCCTGGTCAATACACAACAGCATGTTATGTACAGATTGATATGATATACTCCCCCATTTCTAAATATTTGATGCCGTTGACTTTTTTAAACATGTTTGAACATTCTTCCTATTAAGAAAATTAAGTAATTATTAATTCTTTTCCTATTATTTGATTCATTGTTAAATATACTTTCATATATACATATATTTTTACATATTACACAAAATTTTTTGAATAAGACGAACGGTTAAACATATGCTAAAAAGTTAATTGTGTCAAACATTTAGAAACGGAGGGAGTACAAATTAATCAATCGTCGTCTTGTGAAAATTTTGCATCATATTAATTATAATTTTCCATGGATGTCCAGCAGCATCAGCCACTGTGATCTGGTTGATGTACAGTTAGCGACAAGTGAAGTGACAAGGACATATACAGGACAAAGTGACGGTTGCGTACACTGTAGATACATCGAGTCATAATGACACTAATATCACAATTCAAAACAACTCTCTTCAGCTAATTGTTGCTTAATTAGCGAGCAAATATATATTACTAGCTTGTGTTAGGTATTAACCACTGATTAAACACAACCTAATCACATTTAGTAGTGGTGTCTACTAATTAATTAAATTGGTTTCGAGTAGAACTGACCGTTAGTGGTTTGTTCCGACAAAAACGAACATGTCGTGGTTGATATTTGATAATTGCAAAAGCAGAATCAGAATGTCATGTGAAGTAGCCCAATTGATTCGATCAAGAAACTAGTACTAATTTAATCAAGTAGTTCCAATCAGTCTCAAATTGATCATGTATTCATTTCAATATGTAGTAGTAGTTGCTGATCCCCATATGATCATCTAGCTCGTCAATCGCTTTATCAAACTGAGCTCCTAATTATGATTTAATCATTCAATTTGTCTCTAATTAATTGGTCTTGCGCACGGCGAACCGTTACAAGTTTATTCCAACCGGCCGGCTTGAATTGAATTGACCGGTTGGTCGATCGATCGATCGATCTCAACCACCAAAATTTAGATGGATGTCTTGGTAATTAATAAATTAGTTGTTAATAGTTTAAGCCAAACAAAAGACTAATGCATGTTCTTTAATTAATTTATGTGAGCACAAGAGAACACCTTCCGGAGTTGTAACCTACACTACACGTTACTAATCCAAGTCCATGATCTAGTGGTAATTTGGATCACATGGTTGCTAGTAATAAGTTGGCACAAAAACAACTTCTCTTAGCACTCTAGGCGAGATGGTTTTAGATCATGTTGATAAATTATAACCGATCGAGTCTTTTTTAAAAGGCGTAATTGATGATTTTCTACTCCCAACACTACACACCCTCTATTCTGAAATAGACGACGACGTAGAACAAGTGACGTCAAACCTAAAAATCTCAACTTCTACTTATAGCAAGTTTAATAGTATAGCCAATAACTATTACCTACAAATCATTTATAGTCAATTTAATAGCCAATTCATACAATATATATAGTTACCTATAAACATGTACTACACTAATAATACCTAGTCTCACCTGTCATACATACATTGCGTCTTGGAGTCCGTGCTGCAGCTAGTCTAGCTCGCTGCTCTTCTCTCTGCTCTTTTATTTTTCTCGAAATGTGTTTATAGCTGTCTTAATAGTCTGCTATTGTACTTGCTCTTATAAATTAAAATGAGTTCTCCAAAAAAAAGCTTATAAATTAAAAATAAGTAAATACCTACATAATTTGTGCTTAAATTGATATTGGTATATGATGATGAATCGTAGTAACAGTTTAACAAATTATTTGTAGAGAGCATGCAGACAAATATATTTCGTCAATTTTATATGGCCAACTCCACAATAAGCTAATTAAGTGGGTAGCTAGGACTCAGATGATCGATCAGATGATCATATGGATGATCAAAACATGCACATATATACCTGATCGAATACTAATCATTCATGCATATGCTGCCCCCACTAAATAACTAATACTAACATGCCTGCCAATTAATTAAACTAGTACTACTAATTAGCAACGCTCAAGTTGATCATTAATAAGTTAATTAAAATACAATTAACTAATCACGTCGTCGTCGTCCTGGTGACCGGTATACCGATCGAGAGAGAGAGAGAGCTAATAGGGCTCCGTGCTCCCCTCGCCGGCGCCATGAGCCCTAACCGCCCAAAATTAAGATGGATCGATTCGGATTCGCCAACCGCCGCCGCGCGCGACGACGACGCGTGACGCGCACGCGCGCGCACACGGTTTCTAGGGTTTCCTGTGGATTATTAGTCCTATGAAATGGTATTAATTAGTAATATAATTTGTAGTGTTTAACCTCTGCTGGGTCGTTGTTGATTTGATTAGTTTATTATTAGCGCTAATCTGATTCTGATGATATGCCTCGAGCCCCGTGCTAACGTAACCATGTGTACTAATTAGTTTATTTGGAGGGAGTTGACTGTGTTCTACATTTCATTCATTTGCACACCACCGTTCACCACGTAGATCGATTTGGCTTATTTATATATGACGTACGGTTCGATTTCGTCACAAATCTACGAATATTTGTTATTTTCGTTCAAAAATAGTTTGACGTATTTCGACTAAATCTCTATCTCTTCTTTATTATTATAAAACTTAAAGATTTTGTTGTCGGAATTTGTGTACGTTATCCTTATTTCAGTTGGTTATATATGTTGTATGTATCTAATTCGATGTGATCAGTCTAAATTAACTATATACACCATATCCCAACCTAACCCCTAGGGGAGAGGCCTCTCCCTCTCAGCCCCACCCAACCGGCCCACACCATCTCACCACCCCATGTCGCACGCGTCTTTTTTTCTCCCCTTTTTTTCATTTTCTTTTTCTCCCGATAATCCTGATCCTCCCCTTTTTTTTCCAATTCCCACTCCTTTCTCCTACTTTTCTCCTTTTTCCTTCTTTTTTCTCCTCCAAATTTCACTCCTCATAAATATTTTTCTTTTAAATTTATCATTATTAAGGTGCATGCAAAAAAAATCTACAGTAAAAAAACTTTTATTTTAATTGAATAATCAAAATTTTGATCTTTGGTCCACATCATGTGTATCACAACATGCACACGCGCCAATTTCTGGAATAGTCACCTGATCGATTTGTGAGGCTATGGAAATATGTACACAAAAGATTCTTCATGTGGTAACGCACGAAGGAAGCGCAACCGGGTTTAATGTTATGTATATGATTTCTGACCTTGTTTTGTTTGTCATGTTTGTCTTATTTTATTTTGTAGTTTAAATTGACATAGTTTTTATCAATCGTGATAATTGTCTTCACATGTTGCAATGCACATACATTTTTACTAGTATATATATTTTTTAAGCTTTGACTAATGATTAATTCAATTATATCCTGGGTTTACAAAATTAAATGGTCTTTTTCGAGGGATAAAGCTAACTCGGATCTTAGAGGGATATTCTCTATCCGGACCATCCCATCCTAACTTGACCCATCTCAACCCTTGAAACAGACACATAAAATATTTCTTTTTATTTTGACAGTTAAAATAGACGTTATAGTTTTTAACGGGGAGTTTATGTTTTCTATATACAAATATTAATCTGAACGAATTTCTTGACACAAACAAATTAAACATCCATCATGTTATTGGACTGATGACACAGTTGAATTGATATACGTCAACTCGACCATATATATATATATATATGTATGTATATATATATATATATGTATGTATGTATATATATATATATGTATGTATATATATATATATGTATGTATATATATATATATGTATATATATATATATGTATATATATATATATGTATATATATATATATATGTATGTATATATATATATATATGTATGTATATATATATATATATGTATATATATATATATGTATATATATATATATATGTATATATATATATATATATATATATGTATGTATATATATATATATATGTATATGGTCATTAAATTAATCATCTTACTCTCCAGCCTATATGTAAACCTTTACAGACTTTTCTCCGTATTTTTTGATGTGAAATATAGTCGCCAGCTGTTGGATCTCACTCTTACACAACACCATAAAACCATAAAGGCATAAACATAGTACCATACAATAGATGTGGATAGATACGACGGAACAGACTTGGAGTGGAGTTCGCTTGGTTATTACTCCCTCCTTTTCTAAATATTTGACACCATTAACTTTTTTAAATATGTTTGACCATTTGTCTATTCAAAAACTTTTGTGAATATGTAAAACTATATGTATACATAAAAATATATTTAACAATGAATCAAATGATAGAAAAAAATTAATAATTACTTGAATTTTTAATAAGACGAACGGTCAAACATGTTCAAAAAAGTCAACGGCGTCAAATATTCAGGGATGGAGGGAGTATTATAATAAACAAAATTAAAACTCCTAGCAGCTAGTTGTACAATAATGAAGAATAAAGTCCATCACCGGTCCCTATACTTGTACCGCTGTGTCATCCTGGTCCCTAAACTCGCAAATCGATCGTTTAAATCCTCAAACTTGTTCGCATCCAGGTCCCTAAACTTGCAGATCACGTTTAGATCCTCCAACTTGTTCAGTTGTGTCACCCCGGTTCCTAAACAGGACGGTCTAAAAACTTTATATCAAAAAATAATTCATAACTTTTTCATGTGAACTCTAATGAAGACAAACTTTATATCAAAATTGTAGCCCTCGACGCAACCTACAACTTTGTAGTTGAAAAGTTTTTGAATTAAAACTTTTTAGGGTCCCAAAATATTGTTGCATGTTTATAGATTTTGAAATTTTAATTTTAAAATTACATTTTGGGACAAAAAATGACTTAAAATAAAAAAAATTCAACTACAAAGTTATAGATCGCGTCGAGGGCTACAAGTTTGATATAAATTTTGTCTTCATTAGAGTTCACATGAAAAAGTTATGAATTATTTTTAAATATAAAGTCTTTAGACCGTCCTATTTGACTCAGATGATATTCAAATCTAAGTTTAGGGACCGGGGAGACACAACTGAACAAGTTGGCGGACCTAAAAAAGTGATCTTCAAGTTTAGGGACCGAGATAACACAGTCGAACAAGTTTGAGGACCTGAACGGTCGATTTGCGAGTTTAGGGACTGGGATGACACAGCGGTACAAATTTAGGGACCGGTGATGGACTTTACTCAATAATGAATTATTTCTTCTTTTCCATGAAAAAGAAAATATTGCGCTTCCTTTGATGCTTATTTTTCACTTGTCCGAAGACTACTTTTACATGCAGACGACTAAATCGATATTTACACACGCGTTTAGCCAACTGCCTTTTAGCGAACGCATGTAGAAATGTTATGGGTCCATATATATCGGACCTTCGTGTTGTATCACTTGGGCATGTACTCTAACGGTAGAAATCATATCTTATCCATAGCTGATACTCACAATTTTTACATAATTAATGATGCAATTCTATAAATAAAGAGTAGAGATTTCTATAAAATCGTTATTTATAATTAACAAACTGCATTAATTTGTCGTTGTCTTTGTACACCTCTCCTTTTCCTTGTCACTTCAAATCTTACGTAGTGATCCTCCCAAACGGCTAACGTCTCGCTATTTACACTGTTGGTCTCACTCACAACATATATTTTTGTCATAGACCTATATAATCAATCTGACCACTAAATCCATCTCTGTCCACTAAAACTCGCGGTCTATCATTATCATACATCAATCAAACAACACTAGGTGTAAAAATTTCCTGGCATAAGGGAAGTAAAATTATATTGTGTTGTAGATATATATAGCCAGCTAAGCAAGATGTAGAAGTTCTAATAATAATCCAAAAAATAACAAATACACACGAGCACAATTGAGTGTGTGTGTGTGTGTGTGTTTATTTTAGAACTCATGTATATATCTTTACGGTTGTATTTTTCAAATTTTCTCATTGAAGATTAATTGCCTCGACCAACTTGACATATATATGGTCATGTTCTAATTAAGCAGTTCGTAGCCACTCAAAATACAATGCAATAAATTCATCATCAGGTGGTGCGGTTTGAATCTGCTCTAGTTTTGCTTAATTGTGCACTCAGTCATTTTAGAACTTTCGAGAATGCAAGCCTGCTGACACAGGTACTGGATGCGATGGGGTGAAACAAACTGGTAAAGAAGCATGTGCCACATACATATAACCCACCACACCACACACTCCACTTTACTCACCATGCATGATGGATACAATCTACTCCATCTTTCATAGAGGGTGATGGTTTGAAGCGACATGTCCTTTAAAAATGTGGTACACCCAAATTAATAGTGTGGTATACTTTGTGCAAATAAAAAAAAATCAAGATAACCGTAACACCTTGTCTCGAATAACAACATTAGTCTAGCCGCTAGCTCTACATATTGAGTTGGCCCACGCATATATAGTATTATTTTACACTTTCATCTCTATTTCGTATAAAATTTTTTAACCTGTGATGACATGGTTGGAGCACCGAGATTTATAAGCTGATTGTGTCATCCACCTTAACTTCCAAAGGTACAACTAACTAAACCGCCTACCATTGTAACCACTCAAGGCCACATGGACCTAGACCACACCATTATTACGGGCTTCAAACGGAGCGACGTACAACAATAAAAGCGTCAAGAAGCGCTGGTAGGCAACTATACCAGTGCTGACAACAATAGGTGGTCGTCAACTCGTCATTGCCACAGACATGATGAATGCTTATTATAATTGCCACTTGTCATAGTCGCTCATGGAATTTGTGGTTGCCATGGCTGCTCATCGTCGTTGTTGCTACATTTACTCAAGGTCAATCGCGCATATCCCACCATCACATATGAAAATGATCAAGGTTATTAGATCCATACGACCTCAAAGGCAGCCAAATACACCGCCACACAACTAGGAGGAGGGTCACCAATATTGGTGGCGTCAACCAGCTAGGGAAGGAGGTCGAAGGTGAAGTCAACGTTGAGGTATGTGGTGGTGGATGAGAAAAAAGATAAAGTGAGACATAATATAACTACCTAGGAGGTGGCGGTAATAATTTTGCTAGGCCTAGCACCTAGAATATCTCTTTCAATGACTTTCTTCCTCTCCCCTCCCCCCTCCCCCAAATAAAAATAAACCAGTACGGGATGTGATACATCCTAATACTACGAATCTGGACATACCTATTTAGATTCGACCAGGATGTGTCGCATCCTGTATTACTTTTATTTTTATGGGACCGAGGGAATTGTGCCTATTATACAAAACTGTGTACACAAGTGTTCTTACAAAGTGAGGAGGAATTAGACGGCAGACAATGATCAAGTGATCAAGATTGCTGATTAAGCCAATTTTGTTAAAATATAAGTGAGCTGTCCATCTCTACTTATAGCTCTTATTTATTTTTATAAAAGAAGTATAAATTTCGGTCTCTACATCAACAAAGGATTTATATAGTTATATTTATGGACACTAGAATTAGCCTTTAGACTAAACTAATGTTTGTGTACAACTCAATATTATTATTAGCTGAGAAAATGGGAGCAGGACTTTCCTTCTACTCTCGCACCTGCAGAACATAGATCTCAACGGAGAAAGAGCATTCTGCCTTTTGTTTATCTTGTAACAAATGCTGGATACAAGCACAGAATATGCAGCACCCTACCGTTGCGATCCAATCAGTTTCTGACAAGATCCAACCGACACAATGAATACCTATAAAATGTTTTTACATTTTCTCTGTTGCCTCATTATCTGCATGCCTCGTCCACTTTCATAGATTTTGGTGTTTTTTTTTCTTCAAGGCGAAACCAAGGATTATATATGCTCTGTTTTGGTGGAGACAGCATATATAAAGTTTCCACTCATTTTGTCTTATGCCTGGTTTAGTTCCCTAAAATTTGTTTCTCAAAAACATCACATTGAATCTTTGGACATATGCATGAAGTATTAAATACATATTAAAAGCTAATCGCACAGTTAGTTAGTGGGGAAATCGTGAGACAAATCTTTTGAGTCTAATTAGTCCATAATTAGCCATAAGTGCTATAACCCACATGTGCTATTGATAGATTACATAGGCTCAAAAGATTCATCTCGCGGTTTCCAGACGAGTTACGAAATTAGTTTTTTCATTGATGTCCGAAAACCCCTTCTGACATCCGGTCAAACATTCGATGTGACACTAAAAAATTTTCTTTTCGCGAACTAAATAAGCCCTTAGGAAATCGATCAGCTTGTTTGATTTGTAGCCAATATGAATCTTACCAAAATATTGGTAAGTCAAAGCTTGTGTATCGATATATATATTTTTAGATTTGTGATAATTGCCATTCTGCTAAACCGTAGATAAAATTTTGGTAAAGATTTTTTTGGCTACATTTGATTTCAGATCAACTAAAGTAACACAGAATTAGTTACCAAAATTTTGGTATGGTTCTATTTTGGGTGGTCCTACCAATTACTCCCTCCATTTCAAATTGATCTACATATTTTATAGGTACACCAAGACCAAGAAAAGCTAATAACTCTCTCATACTATATTTACTCTTGCAACAAACTCAATGCATGCATCATCCCCACTATTTCCTAGCCAATAGCAAATCAAGATATTGCATGTGGATTATAAATACTTGTGTACATGAATGCATGCATCAATGTTCATTTACTCCAATGCACAAATAACGAATAGACCTAATGAATGAACACAAATATGTAGATCATTTAGGAATAACCTAAAAAACTATATGTAGATCAATTTAGAATGGAGGGAGAAATACTTTAGTGCCAAACCAACGATGGATGACAAATTCTACTGACCGTGAACAATTTTTGTAAATTTTGTTCAGGCCATCAATGTAAATTCGGTGTGTCCTTTTCCTCATACAAAGAATGGCGTGGATAAATGCACACATTTCTCAAGCTTCTAAACAATACAATATAACTTCATAAAAAAATCAACATATGAATTCTTATAAAACTATTTTAATTTTTTCAAATTTATAATATTAATTAAATTAATTAATTAATTTATACACTCGAATGATTATCATACATATATCATTCAGCCCTTCAGCTTTTCCACGAAATAATTTTTTGCCTATAATGTACTCCCTCCGTCCCACAATATAAGAGATTTTGAGTTTTTTATTGCAACGTTTGACCATTCGTCTTATTTAATTTTTTTTTTCAAATATAAAAAACGAAAAGTTGTGCTTAAAATACTGTATATAATAAAATAAGTCATGAATAAAATAAGTAATAATTTAAAAAAAAGAATAAGACAAGTGGTCAAACGTTGTAAACAAAAAGCGACGGAGGGAGTAACCGGCTTGAGTTGCAACTGTCACTCGGAGGGATGGGCCACTCAAAAAGCTTTCAGTACAATGTTTTGGCGTCTACCCACTGTCCTGGGGCTCCATTCTAACCAAGCAAATATGATCATTAATTCATTCACAATGGCCCACAGAAGACAAATGACGTGGCTAGCTTGCTCCATAATCCATTTACAATGGCCCCATTCTACTAATTAACACAGACACATTGCATGCACACACAATGACAAACGTCAATAGTGTTACACTTTATTCTACTAATTAACACAGACACATTGCATGCACACACAATGACAAACGCCAATAGTGTTACACAAAGTGTTGTGTTGCATAAACCTTTTTTTTTCTTGTCTAAGATAGATCGTTGCTACTTGGAATGCGTGGAATCCCACAAAATATTTTGTGAAATATGTATCACCTGTCTCAAAATATAGTGTGTATTTTGTTTAGCTAGAACAAGACTTTGACCAAACTTAATCTATTAGAATATAATTTTGTTGACACAAAATTAAATTTATTATGTTTGTATTCAAACGTAATTACTTATTATTATACCTTTGTATCGAATAAATAATATTCTTATAGTGTAATTATTGGTTAAAGTCATTTTTTAACTTTTAGTGGAACAAAATAAGTCCTATATTTTGAAATGTATGGGGTATATCAAGTTCGATCTCATCCGAACTATTTTTTCTCACAAACAAATAACAATTCCGGTGTTTCAAACATAAACATTGTGCGCATATGCATGTGGAAACAATCACAGTGCACTCACAAATCTAGGCATAAGGTAGGCATGAAGAATTAATTTGGAGGGTCTATCTGCAATGCTGGGAAGCATCCATTGGTTAGTGATGATGGTGGTTCTATCTCGGCTAATGGAAGCTTGCCAAGTGACAGGAGAAATGAAGCAACAAGAAGCTACTATAGAACAAAACCCCTAACTTTGAGATGATGAGGTAACAGTACTTTAATTATATATATATATATATATGGCCAAATTAACCTTTGCTTGTCCTAGTAGCATATATACTAAGAGGAAGAGGTAGCTCATCGGTCTCCACGTGGACAGGGTTCCAGAGAACGCCACCTAAGAGCAAGTTGAATAGTATAGCCAACTATTAGCTCCAATTCATCTGTAACCAATCTAATAACTCATTCATATAATAGTTACATACTATATTATTAATACATGGTCCTATCTATCATACACACACTGTGTCTTGTAGTCCGTGCTACAGCTGACTACAAATCTGTAGCCCGCTGCTCTTCTCTCTTTATTTATCTCCGATATGTTTCCATCAGTTTTTTACTCCCTCCGTCCCATAATATAAGGGATTTTGAGTTTTCGCTTGCAACGTTTGACCATTCGTCTTATTTAAAATTTTTTGAAATTATTATTTATTTTATTTATGACTTACTTTTATAATCTACAGTACTTTAAGCACAACTTTTCTTTTTTATATTTGCAAAAAAAAATTGAATAAGACGAGTGGTCAAACGTTATAAGAAAAACTCAAAATCCCTTATATCGTGGGACGGAGGGAGTAGCATATACTACTATATTTGTACGTGCATGATCTGCATTGTGGTTTTTCTTTAAATTTCTTTATTTGCTTACCTTTGATGCGTATATTTTTTTTTACAGGAGTAAGAACTCTCTTGTGTGCTTGTCAGGTGAAGCCTGGATTTGAATAGATCAGGTCAGGGCTGAACGATTTATTTTTCTATGTACTATCATTTACTTTTTTTCAGGCTTTCTAATAAAATCTCAAAAGAAAATAAGGAGACGAGTCCAGTAGGGCTCAAGCCCTAACCGCCCTATACATGTCTCCATCCCTAGTGTTGTTTTTTTTTAACGCCTAGTGTTAGTATTTATGTATGTGTACATTTTGAAATGACAGCTCCATCCATAAACTAAATGCTGTGTCTGGGAGTATTGGTTGTCAACTCATTTTTCCCTCACAAAAACGAGGTAGCTGATTAGCACATAATTAATTAAATATTAGTTTAATAAATTTAAAAAATAAATTAATATAATTTTAAGGTAACTCTTCTATAGATTTTTTTAAAAAAAAAATAAAAAATGTGAAAAAAGTATCATTTAATAATTTAAAAAATTGCGGTGAAAAATAAGAAATTAAAAGTTGGAAAAGGGAAGTGACGAACACACATCGAGGATTGGTCAGTTGCTAATGTTGTGGTGGAATCTGCCCATATAGATTTGATTTATGATAAACTTTATCAATGTAGGATATGTTGATTTAGTTACTCATATGCTTTCAGAGGTTGGGTATACACGTACCTATGAACGTGCCTAACTGGTCGATGGGCGTACATCGGTCTACCGCTGAAAAAATAATTAGCTATAAATACGATCACCTGTGTGTGAGGTCTAGTAATTAGAATTGAACTTAGGTGAGTTGGTTTTCACCCTAAGAAATTTAACCAGTTGCTTCGCTAATGATTTTTTTTCCTTTCATATAATTTAATTTCTTCTAAAATTACCGCCGGTTGATCGATCGAGTTATAATCAACTTCTTTTTTTTTCCTCATACACTGATGCATAGTAGTACATGTTAACAAAAGAAAAAATATACTCCCTCCATTTTAAAATATAAGGCACAACCACCATTAACCTAAAGATTAAAAAATAATTATTATTATCTTGTAGTTTTAATCATTCTAATAAATATAATGCATGCATCTAATAGAGTTAGAGAATGTGAGAGGAGGATTTAAAAAGTAGTAATTTAATAGAGAATATGTCATAGTTAATAGTATGCATGCATTAAAAAAGTATTTGTGCCTTATATTATAAAATATCTAAAAAAAGTAGTTATGACTTATATTATGGAATGGAGGGAGTATATACTTATGATCGAGTGCCTAATTAACCCTTTTGATGATACGAGAAAAGGTGAAAAAATATATAAGGACAAAAATCTAGAGTTTTCTTTACCGAACCAAGATCTACTAGTAACGCGTGACTAAGCCTATGCACATCTCATGCATGGCACGCGTAGAGTTATCGTGGCATCATTTCCGAGCTTAATCAGCAGCTAGTTACTCTACACGGATCACCAATTAATTAGCCACCTGCATGCATACACTAGCTTAACCTGCATGCATATATTGTAGTGTTGCTCTCTAGTGAAAGCTAGTACTACCTTTCTAGTATTTTTTTACTTCCTCCGTTCTATTTTAAGTGTAACCATAAATTTTTTTATCTAATTTTATCATCCGTCTTATTTAATTTTTTTTTATAATTATTATTTTTTTATGAGATGATAAAATACAAATAGTACTTTCTTCGTGACTTATGTTTTTAATCTTTTTAAATAAGACGCACGATCAAAGTTGGACGCGGAAAACCATGGCTGCACTTAAAATGGGATAGAGGTAGTACTTCTTAATTAGTTGCACCATGGTTCTCGATCTTTAGCAGTAAATAGTCAATATATGGATCCCACTTCAACTGACGTATGGGTTTATATATATTTTCAATAGACGGATAGATCCACTCACAATGTTACAACAGTTTTTTTGCTAAATTCTGATCAAATTTCATCCCAATTTATTGCTTCAAATTCAAATTTTCCGAAACTCATTTGAAATTTAACTCAAAATCGAAACCTTGAAATATCGCTGTTTTTACCGCGGTTTCCTCGAACCCATTATATAGGTGAGAATTATATGCAATCAATAAAATCTAGTTTATATTCAAGATGTTAGATATGCAAAGCACGCGTGCAGGGAGCCTAGTATGTCACTCAGCTTTCGATCGCTGTCTTTACCTCTCCGGTAAGCAAGATACACTTAATTAGTTAGAGTCATTACTTAATTAACATTTGCTGTCCTTATTACCATTGTATACAAATTTGTGGAAAATTACTTCATTCATTATTAGTGTGGAAATTAATTAAAGTCGCCGACCAAAAGGGCACGGACCAGTTAATCAATCCATCCGCGTGTTAATAATTTAATTAGTGCTCATGTAATTAGGAACAAAAAAGGAGCTAGCAATGCAAGTGGGTGAAACATAATAATTACAAAAATGACGATATGCTTAATTAGCTTCTGATTACTGTACATGTGACCTGTTGATAATTACACGCTTGATTGATTAGGAGTAACAGTCTAGACTAGTACCAAATCATATCTGTTCAAAGGAAATGTAAGATTAATTAGCTCATTTTTTTTAGATAATGAAGATTAATTAGCTCATGATGGCCTAATCTTCACCTGCATATAGTAGCATTGTGTCAGTCACTGATTGGCCTTTTTTTTTAAGCTCTAATCTTCCAGAGCAATCTCAGCAAGCTACATATTCATGGGACACGTGTACCGGCAGGTGGGACCCACTTGGAGTATAGAATGTATGGGCGAACCGCAGCAAGACACGTTCCCCCTTGCTCCCCAGAGCGAAGTAACTGAGGTGGCATGCTGCAGTCCACGTCATCATCCAGGGTGATTAGTCTAATCACGCTGTCTAATTAACCGGTAATCTCCACTGGATCATGAGGAGATCTAAGCTTTGGGTTATTAAATTTCAGGACACTGATGACTTGCTTTCCATAATTAGGCAGCTAATTAAGCTGATCTCCATACTAATACATACGTGGACACAGGTCGCTTTTACAGATGAGATGTAGATGCATGGATACGAAACGATTTAATTAATCAGATCAGTTACACTTTTTGTAGCCATATGGAGACGAAATGAGTTGGCTAGCTGTTACTTAATTACCATTTGATTATAAATTAATTTGTCTGTTTGTTTCGGAAGATATGGCTTGAAAGAGAAATTAATTAATGTGCGGCTAATTAAATTAAGTTCTTAACTTGCACGCTTGATCAACCGCGTGCTGTGCTTTTGCTGCTGTACACGTCACTGACAGTAGATTTAGACATGCCTATGACTTGAGATTAGTAGTAACAAATTACAATGAAATGTCCATTATATTTTGACTACATTATATTGAAATTCTTAATTTATTATTCTGCTAGATCAAAATGGCGGAAAAAAATTACATTAGGTGTGTAATAACCACAGAAAATAATTTGAAGCAGAGGACACATATAATTGTCTTCTCCAAGCTAATGTTGGAAAAAGAGATTGTTTGTGCGTATCACCAAAGAAAGCGTGGACGGTGCGCCGTCTCTCCATTTTCCTTGATAAATTGATGCACACCATGCTGCTGCCATCTCCATCACCTTATTCTTCATCGGTCTCAAGTATAAAAAATATCGGTGTCATTGGATACAAATTTTCACATAGTCCAAACAAATACTCCCGCCGTTTTCATATTACAAGTCGTTTGATTTTTTTAGTCAAATTTTATTAAGTCTGACCAAGTTTATAGAAAAATTAAAAACATTTAAAATATAAAATTAGTTTCATTGAATTTAACATTGAATATAGTTTGATAGTATATTTGTTATGTGTTGAAAACAGTACTAGATTTTTCTATAAACTCAGTCAGACTTTAAAGAAGTTTGACAAGGAAAAAAAAATTAAACCACTCATAATATAAAACGGTAGGAGTATGTATGAACGATTATATATATATCGTGAGAAGCATCGTGACCCGCTGAGGTCCAAAGTGGCTTGGGTCCTGGCTAGGTCCGCCCTCAAGCACATGGCTAAGATATAACATTTTGTTGCTAGCAGAGGTCACAAATTTTCTTCAGTTTCTTTTCTTGGAGGGTACGTATACATGCAATTCACGCCTTGAAATGTTGTATTGCCATCAGAGGGAAAGGTTTTAAGCAAACACGTCTGCAGGCTAATTTAATTACCATCCTTATCACCAGATTAATTAATTAATAATGGCTGATGACTGCCATATTCCACACCTTAATTCCGTTCTAGCATCAGCAGTGTGCATATAGGCGGTGCCGGGTATCGATGGGTAACTTCAACATTTTGGCAAATTAGGTGGAAAAAATGCATATCATCATATCCAATTGGGTATACTATCATGGGTACATGTTTATCTTACTAGTAGAGTTCAAATCCTAGTGTCCACAAATATATCTTAGTGCATTTTTTGTTGAAGTTATATATAGTCTATTAAGAAACATCACCCCCAACCAGCTAAAATTCCCAAAAATGATAATTAAGTAGGGAACGGTTAGTTGTCTCTATACCCAATTAATCAGCTGATTCCCAAAAATGAAAAAAAGAAACAGGAATAGGTTTGTTGCCTCTGATCAAGGACTCTAACCTCATATATATAACGAACAACAATAATCAAGCTAAGCACCGGGAGTAAGTTACTTCCTCCGTTTCATAATGTAAGTCATTCTAGCATTGTTCTCATTCATATATATATATATATATATATATATATATATATATATATATATATATATATATATATATATATATATATATATATATATATATATATATATATGAATCTAAACATATATATGTGTCTAGATTCATTAACATCTATATGAATATGGACAATGCTAGAATGATTTACATTATGAAACAGACAGAGTATCGATTAGTGGCACGCCTTGCCAGCTCAGTGTTAATTTGTCTCTGCATAAGTAGTTAGCTAGATTTTTACTTTTTTTTTCTCTTATTGGAAGTGTTCTCTGGCGTCCAGGCACAATGCTACCGCGGTTGCCTGGTTCATTCTTGCCCAAGATTGATTAGCCTTTAATTGGATTAGTTTCTTCCAATTTGATAGAGTTAATCGGTCATCTTAAATTATTTTTTTCGATTGAATGTGACTCTCGTCGTGATGTGTCAGTATAGTCAGACTGATGAACGGGAAAGCTAAAATGAAGGAAGGATACAATTGTGTCGAATTGGAAATGTGTGCGCATTTATTTTGTGGAATTTTGGTGAATTTTGTGGGGGCAAAATGGCGACTGATGGATGAATTGTGGATGGGAGAGCAAGGCCGGCTGTTCAAAAATAAATAAATAAAACTGAACATGCAAATAATTAAACAAGTAAATGCAGTTATGTAGGTGTGACAATAACTCGAAACTGTATTAAAGACGACGACGCTTATCAAAATCAGCTTGATTTTAACGCGATTGATATATCCAATCAACTAGCAGCTCAACGAGTACTCAATTTTAAATGTTACTAGTAGGTTTTTGAAATAATTTTGGGGGTATTTTTTAGCTAAAAAAATAGAATTATAAAGTTTTAATCTAAAAATAATTTTTAAAAGTATCTTTGTCTTATAGGTCAAATTTTTTTTACCTCACATATATACATCATAAGACGAAAATATCAAATTTGGATTGATTGGACCACCGATTATGGACAACTGATCACGAGAGGAGCATGGTGCTTGGACTGATATATATAACCACCTGTACAATACGCCAAGAGGCCTCTATGGAGATGAGAGTATAGTAGCATGAGAAAGGCAGATATATATATATATGCAACCATTACGTGGATTTTGTATCGATCAGATGAGATCTTTTCTTTAATTTGGAGATTGCACAATTATTAATTTTGATGCAAGTACGTACTTATATACTAGATGGAATATTGGCAAAGATGATGGAAGGTCTCCGGCCGGCCGGCTCGCCGTCCTCCACCGACCCGACCGTGGGTGGGCGGCGCCGCCGCGTTGGCAGAGCCAACGGCCGGTGCAAATTGCCACTATTCTTTCATTTCTCCTCTTCTTCAATTCCAAACTCCAGTTTTTACTAGTGCCAAGTGGTGGTACAACTGACAGGCTGACTTGTGCTGTAAAATGTAGTACTGCAAAAGTTGGTCAATGCGTGTGAACTGTTAGACCCATCACCAAAACAAAAAAACTTATAGTGCTTGTTTCATTTAATTAATCTCATGGGGAAATTAGGCTCCATTTATTCAGATTATTGAACAGTTTATTACAGCTAATTTTTTACTTAATTACAGAGATAAATTAAATTTATTGAGAAATAAACTTTAAAAATATCTTAAAATTGGTAGTCTAAGTAATACAGTGAACGAAAAAAATATTTTTAAGGGTGGAGTAAATAATCCGGTGAATTTATTTGCATAAAGATATATTCGATATTACTCTGGGTACTGATTTTTCTAAAGCACCGAAAATTGGAAAATGTTATTTGTAAGAATAATTTCAGTAGCAGTCAAAAAGTAAGGCTCAACAATAAATGTGGTGAAGGAAAACTCCACTGGTAAAACTAATTTCAGGATCAAATTCTGAAATTCAAAATGATACTATATAAAAAGAAACAGCGCCAAGCGTCTTCTAAATCTCCCTGGCGCTTAAAACTTAGCTTGCTAAAATAAATCCTTAAAAGTTTCATGCGTTACGCTCAATACACCCACCCAACTAATTTTCAATTATAGGAGCCTGCCCATTGCAAAGCCCAGGTATATTACTAATAACAGAAAATATAAGAGAGAACTGAAAAATAAGAGTAAAAAAACTAAAGAGAGGAAGAGAGAGAGAGAGAGAGAGAGAGAGAGAGAATAATGGAAAATTGAAGCAAACAATAAAAATGAAGAGTACATAAGAAAAGAAGTAAAAACAAAATGAGAGATAACATAAAAGAAATAAAATAAATAGAGATAGTACATATTACTAACAATAGAAAATAAGAGCGAATTGAGGAGAAAAAAAGAGAGAGCATAGACAAAAAAAAGAAAGAGAGAAAGAGAGAAAATAAAGAGAATAATAGAAAATGGAAGAAAAAAATAAAAGTAAAAAACACAAGCAAAGAAGTAAAAAACAAAAATAAAAAGAATCATAAAAGAGAGAAAGAGAAGAGAAACAAGAGGGAATTGAAGAAGAAAATAAAAAATAGTTAAAAGAGGAATTGAGGCGTCAGTGTCCAAGTCCACTGAGCTCTCCTCTCCCGCGAATCCACCACGTGGTCTCCTCTCCCAACTTCACCTCCTCCTCCTCCTCTTCCCTCTCCTCACCTCCTCCTCCCCTGCATCCACCTCCCCTCCCTTCCCGCCGCTGTCTCCTTCCTTCCCCAAACTCTATATATACCCTCCCCCTCCTCGTCTCATCACCCATCACCCACCTCCTCTCTTCTTCCTCCTCTCCCGCCAACTCCAACTCTCAAGAATCCATCCAAGAGTCGATCGAGCACCTTGTTCTGCTCTGGTAGCCAGCCATGCCGACCACCTTCACGCCCAATTCCCCCGCCTCTTCGTGTTCCATACACCACCACCGCGCCTCCCAGTCGTCGAGGGGTGGCCGCAATTCGGTGCGGTTCACGGCGCGCGCCGCCGCGGCGAAGTCGGTGCTCAGCGCGCCGTCGTCCGTGCCGCCGGCGTACGTGCCGCCGCCGCCGCCGCCGCCGACGACGACCAAGATGTTCCCGGAGGCGGGCGACGCGGCGGCGGCCAAGGCGGCGGGGAGGAGGGGTGGCAAGAAGAAGGATGGGCTGAATTTCTTCCAGCGCGCGGCGGCGGTGGCGCTCGACGCGTTCGAGGAAGGGTTCATCACGAATGTGCTGGAGCGCCCCCACGCGCTGCCGCGGACGGCCGACCCGGCGGTGCAGATCGCCGGGAACTTCGCGCCGGTGGGGGAGCAGCCGCCGGTGCGGTCGCTCCCGGTGTCCGGCCGCATCCCGCCCTTCATCAATGGCGTCTACGCCCGCAACGGCGCCAACCCGCACTTCGAGCCCACCGCGGGCCACCACCTGTTCGACGGCGACGGCATGGTCCACGCCGTCCGCATCCGCAACGGCGCCGCCGAGTCCTACGCCTGCCGCTTCACCGAGACGGCGCGCCTCGGCCAGGAGCGCGCCCTCGGCCGCGCCGTCTTCCCCAAGGCCATCGGCGAGCTCCATGGCCACTCCGGCATCGCCCGCCTCGCCCTCTTCTACGCGCGGGGGCTCTGCGGCCTCGTCGACCCGTCGCACGGCACCGGCGTCGCAAACGCCGGCCTCGTCTACTTCAACGGCCGCCTCCTCGCCATGTCCGAGGACGACCTCCCGTACCAGGTCCGAGTCACCGGCGACGGCGACCTCGAGACGGTGGGCCGCTACGACTTCGACGGCCAGCTCGGCTGCGCCATGATCGCGCACCCCAAGCTCGACCCGGTCTCCGGCGAGCTCTTCGCCCTCAGCTACGACGTGATCAAGAAGCCATACCTGAAATACTTCTACTTCGGCGCCGACGGCGCCAAGTCGCCCGACGTCGAGATCGAGCTGGAGCAGCCGACGATGATCCACGACTTCGCCATCACCGAGAACTTCGTGGTGGTGCCCGACCACCAGGTGGTGTTCAAGCTCGGCGAGATGTTCCGCGGCGGCTCGCCGGTGGTGCTCGACAGGGAGAAGACGTCGCGGTTCGGCGTGCTCCCCAAGCACGCGGCGAGCTCGTCGGAGATGGTGTGGGTCGACGTCCCCGACTGCTTCTGCTTCCACCTGTGGAATGCGTGGGAGGAGCCGGAGTCCGGCGAGGTGGTGGTGGTGGGATCCTGCATGACGCCCGCCGACTCCATCTTCAACGAGTCGGACGAACACCTGGAGAGCGTGCTCACCGAGATCCGCCTCAACACGCGCACCGGCGAGTCCACCCGCCGCGCCGTGCTGCCGCCGGCGGCGCAGGTGAACCTCGAGGTCGGCATGGTGAACCGCGCCATGCTCGGCCGGAAGACGAGGTACGCCTACCTCGCCGTCGCCGAGCCGTGGCCCAAGGTGTCCGGCTTCGCCAAGGTCGACCTCGCCACCGGCGAGCTCACCAAGTTCGAGTACGGCGAGGGCCGGTTCGGCGGCGAGCCGTGCTTCGTGCCCATGGGCGGCGCCGGCGCCGCCGCGTCCCCGGCGCGCGGCGAGGACGACGGCTACATCCTCTCCTTCGTCCGCGACGAGGCCGCGGGCACATCCGAGCTCCTCGTCGTGAACGCCGCCGATATGAGGCTGGAGGCCACCGTCCAGCTGCCGTCGCGCGTCCCCTACGGCTTCCACGGCACCTTCATCAACGCCGGCGAGCTCGCCACGCAGGTCTAGACACCGGCCATCCATGGATTCTTGATTCCTTGGTTCATTCCAAAGACCTTCCAATCTTCTTGGAGAGGAGGAGAAGATGAAAAGCAAATTTGGAGGGAAAAGGCTTTACCAGAGGGCGCCATAGGCATACATAGGAGGTCCCCGGAGCCTGACCCCAACTCATACACAAACACATCATCATCATCATCAACCTTAATCTCTTGGTTCTTTTCTTGATTTTAATCACTGCATTAATCACACTAGTAAGTATAGCACATTAGTAGTAGTAGAGTGATTAGGGAGAGACTGAGGGGTGGGGCCCAGCTTGAAGCTTTTGCTTGCTTGTACAGAACTACATACAGCCAAGGAGAGCTCAGCTGGTTTCTGCTTTGTCACTCAGTGATAGGGATAGTTGCAGTGTTGTGTATACACAGCTGCTCTGCTTCTGTTCTGTTTCTGCTCTGTAAAACTCTCTTGTTATTTACTGAAGGTAAAACCACCCAGTTTGCTGCAAACTGTGGTGATGTTTGGTCACTAATCATGTATGCCTCAATCTCCATTTCCTCCACTGTGTATATATATATTATATACTCTTCATTCATCACTGTATGATAATGATAATAATAATAATGATGATGATGATGATTGGTCCTATTTTCCTCCAAAATCTGAGTGTGAGTGTGTCTGCTTGTGACATTTCTGTTGGCTTGCTGTTCCTGCTGAATTATGAGCAGAGAAATATTGGTGCCACATTGAAATTCATATGCCTTGTATTTTTCTTTTCTCATATGTATGATCTCTCTCTGTGTGGGGCTGATCTTTGTTTTCTGGTGGTTGTGTTTGTGCCCTCTTCTTATCCTTTGTGGTACCAGAGTCTCTCTTTTTTCATCAGTTGCAGGTGGATTGATTGATTCAGGTGTGTCCTCTTTTTTGCATATTTGAGGAGTGATCAGCTGGTTGGAGACCTGCATTGAATTTGGAGGTCAAATGTTAGGTGAATTCAGTTGAATTCCAGCAGTGTTCATGCTAATTTGGTACAAAGATGAGGCGATTTGTTGAATGCTCAGTACAGACAGTATGCAGATTTGGTCCACCCAAAATTTGCAATATTTTACAGTCTTATGGTAAATTCTTTTTAACAGTCAGTAAAACTCTGTTCACTTTTACAGTTACCAACTTACTGCCTGTCTCCATGCTTCCAGCTTTGGAACAGATGCTAATTAATTAATTCTATCACCACAGTAATTCCCCTTTCTCTCACTGATGACACCCAGTAAATTATAATACTCTACTACCAATCCACTAATGGCCCCATAACAAAAAAATATACTAAACTAAAAACTCTGAACCCTGTACCACCCAGAGAAGTTGTATATAAAATACTAGGTAAAGTGCACACACTTTCAATGGAAAATTGTTCTCTACCTGTCTCAATGGAGAGCCCACATAAACAGCAGCGATCAGCCGTCCATTCTCTCCGGGTGGCTGCGTTGCAAAACCATAATTAAACACTAATGGTGTCCATCAACTCAGCACACATTCTGCTGACGCCGTCGTCGACCTCTCGCCGCTGCTGCTGAATTCAGCTCTTGACTCGGCATCGCCATTGGCACTAAGAACATCAGCAATTTTTTCCTTCTTCCTGTTCCAATCGTTTTCACAAACAATCAAGCAACTGGCTCTGGGAGGAAGAAGCTGTCTTGTTTCCTACTTGTGCATCAACCAGGCAGCTAAGAACATCAGCAGCAGAAGCAGCCTCCTCCTACCATTCACCTCCTTCCTGCATATTACCAACACAAGAGCTTGAGTTGATCTTCTCAGCTGACCGCTTCAAAGATTCACTTGTTGCCAAGAAACAACAGGGACAACGCTGGTTAGTGATTGTAAGATTGTTACACTGACTTCTGTCCAAGGTCAGACCCACAATGGTTATAATAATCAAACTCAGACCAACAGATGACAAGACACAGTATGCGGCTGACATTTAAAAGGGAAAGTGGTTAGGATACCTGAGGTTCAGAGAATGCACTTAGTAGTACCAAAGAAGGTGTTCAATTTGGATCAGAAATTGTCAACCGGGTCAGAGATATACTCAGACCAACAAATGACACACTACGCAGTTGACATTTAAAAGAGAAATTAGTTAGTATACATAAGTTTCAGAGAATGTACCAAAGATCAAAGATGGTGTTCAAAGTTGAATCAGAAAGTGTCAACCGGATCAGATACACCTGTAGAGGGTTCCAGACGGCGGCTATAGCTGAAAAAGATATAGCTGCAAAACTGCAAAAAACAGAAAAACGGCAAAAAAAACATTCAGAGATTTTCACTCGAATTTTAACCGAAAAACTGCAAAAATTATTCAGAGAAATACAAACATGTAACATGGCCATGGAATGGGCTGCGGTTGTTTTCTAGTGCAGAAAACAGCTAAACGGGGAAGGTGACATGGGGGTAGGAAGATCCAGGAAACAACTTTTTCCCCATCGCTCTCGTTTCTTCTCGTTCTAGAATCTTCTCAGCGGCTGAAAACCATGGAACCAGGAGGAGCCTGAGGCTGACATCTTCCGATCTTCCTCCAAGCACCAGCAGAAAAGTACAGATTAGGTTGTTACTGTGAAAAGGTCTCACTTGACCGATTAAACCATCGTGATTGACCTATTTAGCGTCTGACATTAAGTATGTGTATTTAAAGTATAAAAATATATAGTCAAAACAATATTCAGATAGCTTATTGACCATAATAGTACCACGATAGCTGACGATTGATGAGACGGTTGACGATGCGATCACTAATTCTTTGGGGTGGCTCCAACCAGTGAAAAATTCCACTTCGGAAGATTAGTAAACTGATTTTCGTGGAACAAATTTATTGTAGGAGTGCACTTTTATTTTATTCTAGAATAACTAGTTTTTCTCCAATTTTTTTTTGAGGGACTTCCATGTGAAAACTGCGATTCGATCTGCCTGCGTAACTGCTGACCTAATCTCGGATGCTTCTAGCTTTGTTCCTCTGCAGCCTGATGTTCTCTGTTTTTTCTTCTGTTCTTAATTTGTTTTTCTTGGGCACACTGAAACGTGTGCGTTAGCACTGTACAAGAAAATCACGGCGAATGTTGGCGATTTGACCGTATGAAGAACCATGTGATTTTTGTGGGCAGATATATCATCAGGGCACAACAAAAATCACAAATTAAAGGGAGCGAAAAGAAGTATATATGCGTGTTCTTCTCTTTTTTTTTTCAAAGCGAAAAAGGCTGAAAATTATGTGCAAAAATATCTGTACTATCCTGGCACGTTGGGGAATCATCAACCAAATGTTTGTGCGCAACAAAAAAAAAATTGGAGTACTGTATTGTAGCACTATAATATTTGTGCGCACATTGCTCATGTGCAGAAAATCGGTAGATTGGAATGGCCAAGAAATGCAGTACTAATTTGACATGACCAAAAGATGTTATCGGTAAAAAAGCAAACACGATGTGTCATCTCAATTTAAAACCGAGACTTTGAATAACAATTAATATCATGAAGAGAAACTTTTTTAATTAGCATCTCCCCTAAGGCCTAAGCTACCGGGTAGCCAGAAATACCTATTTTTCTTTACTTAATGTCACTACTAAAAATACCTATTTTTCAGTAGAAATACATGTTTTAGTCATCGACATAATCTTCGACGTACTTGGCTTATCATTATTTTGCAATTATATACTTATGCAACTTATTAAAATATACCATATGAAGCAAACATTTTTTTTTCTAAATCTATTAATATCATTTTCACATATTAAATCCTAATACATTAATATTAACGAATTAAAACGTTAACATTTGACTGTAGATATTTGGAAATATCATCCATTTGAGATTAGCTCATCATATGTCAGAGTGACGCATGCCTCGTTTCGTTCCAATCCACTCATCTAGCTAGCTACTCCCTCCGTCCACAAACAAATTAAAACACTTTGAAAGGTATCGACATAGCCTCCAATATACCATCTAACCAATAAAAAACCTAGAAACATAGTATATCATTTTTAAGTACTTAGAAAGATTAATTTAGACTCGCGTATTAATTATATGACAAAGTTTGTATCACCATAAGTTTATTACCATCATTCTGATTTTTTTATTGACAGCCAAAATTAGAAAAAAAGTTTAACTTAACTAATTTCGCATATATTATTTGTCCCAAAATGAATATCATATTAACAAAGACCTGGTGCACACGTATGGTCAGGCCAAGTCACCGATTTATCTACGAGTGACAGAGCTATATACTCCCTCCGTTTCTAAATATTTGATGCCGTTGACTTTTTTAAACATGTTTAACCGTTTGTCTTATTAAAAAAAATTAAGTAATTATTAATTCTTTTTCTATCATTTGATTCATTGTTAAATATACTTTTATGTATATATATAGTTTTACATATTTCATAAAAGTTTTTGAATAAGACGGACGGTCAAACATGTTTAAAAAAGTCAGTGGTTTTAAATATTTAGAGAAGGAGGGAGTATAGCTCTCGATGGGTAGCGACAAGGCAGCTAGCCACCCAGCAGCGCGTGGCTCACCGGCGGTCCGTACCGGGCGGGCGGCAGGTCAGATCGGCAAGAAAAAGCGAGAAAATGTATGCACTCGCGCGGCCGGATTTGCGTGGCGCCGCAACGGTTTGGCGGTGGTCGCCGACGGCGACGTACGGCTGGCCTCTCACTCGTCTCATCAGCTGCTGCATGCTAGCTACCTCAAGCTTCTTAATTAGAGATGCATAGAGATTTGCACGCGCGTGTGATGGCTATATATATATATATATATATATGTGTGTGTAATATAGATGTATGTATGTGTGTTGCCAGTTGTCAGACATGGACGGAGGCGATAGGGAGGTTTAGATTGATAGCATAATATAAATAGTACTACTATATAGCATTATTGGCTGTGTGTGCCACGTACAGCGATGGATGGACAGCGGCCGAGTTCCCTCGCCGGCAAGGTAGGCGTCGCCGTCGCCGCAATGCAACTTGAGTAAGGGTTAACCACGATGGTTTCGTCCTCCACCAGAGGCTAGCCACAACATGTTCGCTAAATTCTTGTTGAAAGCTCACGCGTGCGCTACTAGAAACATGTGCTAGATAGCTATCCTTGAAAATCAGATCTCTTGGAGATCGACGAAAGGGTGCAGTGCCGAGTGCTAGGTTAAATATTTTTAGTAGTCCCACAAGCAACACATGATTTTTTTTTTCTATGGATACTACGAGTCACCCACATGACATTATCTAGTTTTCAGAATATATTATGATTTTATTTAGAAAGTGCACCATGTTACTTAATTAAGTTGAAAATGATGAACCTATCATTAATTTTTGGATGCAACGGCATTTTGATCAAGTTGGCATATCTATTTAGGGCTTACATTGATTGATTTCTTAGATAAACTATACTCCATCGTCCCAAAATAGAAATATTTTTAGCATAATACAAAGTCAAACATTTTAATTTTGACTGTTAATAACAAAAAAATAAACAAGAACAATAATATAAAATTGTTACAAGATTAATCATTAAACAAGCTATTATAATATGCAACTTTTTTATTTAAAATATTTTACTTTTATAGATATTGTTGGTCAAAGAAACATCTCGAAGACGGTGTCGAAATCTAAAAATGCCTATATTTTGAGACGGATGGAGTAATAATCATGCATGCACTATGTTTCCATGTCATATATAGCCGCTGAAAACTGAACATTCAACCTTACCCTTTGCTATATACTACATCTGGCCCAAAATAAATGCAATCTAATTTAAAGTTTATTTTAAAATAATTATAATCCTATCATGTAATTACTTATCGTATCAATCATATCCCCTTCAAAATTTTTCACATCTTATTTACTCCCTCTCACTCTCTACCATCACTTTTTTTTCGGGGGAACTCTATACCATCACTTATTTACTCCTCCTTATTTTTCTAAAAATAATTGTAATAGGGAGCGTTTAGTTTTTTTCTCCCTCTTATCTTCCTCTCTCACTTCTAAATTGCACTTATAGTAGGATGAAGTGAGTGCCCTACTATGGTTTACTATCAATCAATGTATGGGAGTATGGATAAGAGACTTTTTTTTCTCTCTCGATATCGGCCATGGGAGTAACTGCTCCCTTCGTCCCACAATAGTAGCAATATAGGACCGGATGAGACATATCCTAGTTCTATAAATCTGCCAGGGGCCCATGTCCAGATTCGTAGTACTAGGATATATCCCATCCGGTTCTAGGTTGCTATATTGTGGGATAGAGTGAGTAGCTAGCACATGATAATTTATATGGTGAGGAAAATAAAAGGCACAGGATATATAACAACACATCGGAAAGCTACGTACCTTGCTAGAAGGGTAACCCTTGATTATCCAAAGGGGCGCTCCAAGCAAACTGGAGAAGAACTGCAATGCAATGCATAGAGGGACAATATATGTACAAATTACTGACTTGATCAGTAGGCTGGACTTCCTCATGGAGCATGAACAAGATTGCAATATATATAATGGATAAACAGGTAGAGATGGAATGCATGCACTCTTGATTTGTGTATATATACAGAGAGAAGGTTTAGGGTTTTTTTTTACCGTTTATCAGCAGTCACCAAAATTCAAATTCTGAAAATTTTGAAGTTGATTTTGAGTTCTTTTTCATCGTAATATATTTTTCATCATTTGTTTTTTTAAAAAAAATGGTATCCATACACATATATCTTTTTTAGCTACAAACTATTTTTCGTTGCTCCGTTCATCTTTTACGGTTAACAAGCCATAACTCAACTGATCAATAACCACTACAATTGAAAAAACCGAGAGATACCATAACTACTATTAGAAGTGCAAATGTGCGATATCTCATAATACCTCAACAAAGACTTAAATAACTCATAGTATATCTCCTTTGACGAGAAGAGCAATATAACCACTTAACAATGTTATCTATCAATCTAGTAACTCTTGCAGGAGCTACCATGTATACTAGATAGCAAGTGCAAAGTTGATGGCAACGTGGCACTAAAATATTTAGTCACGGTTTCCTCACTAAGTATATATTAATAAATAAATACCTGTCACGCCTCAAAACTTTTGTTGCTAGTACCTAAGTGTGGTGCTGATTATCCATGCATTTATGCGCCTTTTTTCCGATCAGATGTGTTTGTGTTGTTGATGAAAAAAGAAGCAACAACCCCACTAGCTAGCTTAGAGATCATCATCACACAACACACTCTCCTAAGACCCTGTTTAAATGGGACTAAAACTTTTAAGTCCATATCACATCGGATGTTTAGACACTAATTATAAATATTAAACATAGACTATTAATAAAAATCCATCCATAATCTTGGACTAATTCGCGAGACAAATCTATGGAGCCTAATTAATGCATGATTAGTCTATGTGATGCTGCAGTAAACATTCTCTAATTATAAATTAATTAGACTTAAAAAATTTGTCTCGCATATTAGCTTTCATTTATGTAATTAGTTTTGTAAGTAGTCTATATTTAATACTCTAAATTAGTGTCTAAATATATAGAATAAAGTTAAATCCGTAGATCCAAACACCACCTAACTTACACAAGAAACTAAACAAATATAGGAGTATGTTGTAAGGAGATGAAAAGGGGCTAGCAAAGCATTTGACCGGAACACGTAGTGCATTAGCATTAATTAGATGGTGTGTCGTTGACCACCTTCTAAAGCTAGCAAGCGCATATATTTCATAATTCTCTCAGTGGATAATGACACTGACATCCAGAAAATGTCAACCCACCACGCATGCAGGTTCAACATAAGCACACACCCAGATCGAGGCCACGTTGATGACATCCACTACAACAGCATAGACTTTTGCAAATATATATTGCTGCCAAAAGCAGCAGCAGTCAACTCGGGACACGACACTTGCTACTCCATCGGTCTCTAAATATTTAACCGCCGTTAACTTTTCTAAATATATTAGACCATCCATTTTATTCAAAAAATTAAGTAATTATAATTCTTTTTTTATTATTTGATTAATTATTAAATATAATTTCATGTGTACATATAGTTTTATATATTTCACAAAAGTTTTTGAGTAGGATGAATAGTCAAACATATTTAAATATTTAGAGACGGCGGGAGTATCATTAAATCTGAGAAACGAACTGAAAGTTCATTTGAAAACCACTAATCGAACTGGTAGCAGAAAACATTCTTTTGATCATGCAAGGGTAACCTTTTTCTTGCCGACAAATAGTACGCCCAGCTAGCTAGTCCATCCGATATCCAGTATGCGTTGCACACATATGCATGCTACTTTTGATTTCATGAAGAATTAAATTCGTAGCGTCTACGCTTTAATTATATATATATATATGTAACTAGAACTCTACAAATAACCTAACGTAAGCGTGGCATATTAAGAAGCTAATCTGGTCGCTCTGATCTGTAGATCTCTTGATGCATGCTAACTTGCTAAGCATGGTTAAGTACTAGATAAGTTACATTATGGAAGCAGATCGGTCGATTAAGGTGGTGTCCACGCATGCAGGGCCAACCATATATACCTGAACTAATTAAGCTTTATTAGTCCCATCTTAATCTAGAACCATTATAATTTCCAAGCCGAAGGTTGGTTACGACGATCGTGGCCAACAAATCTAACCAATGTAGTCAATTAGCTGCATATAGACGCATATCTTAATTAAAGATATATATATATATATATATATATATATATATATATATATATATATATATATATATATATATATATATATATATTCCCATCAAACATGCGCAGCAGGAATGAATCGAAGTATATGCCTAATCTAGCTAGTGCCCCATCGATCACGAGCTAGCAGTCTCAACTTTAATTAATTTGCATGGTATAATGCAAATTAAGACATATCCATTCATCACATCTCCCACATTGAACACAGTCAAATGCTAATATAACGCAATTTGCAAGATATATATTATGCTAATCAAGTTCTCCCTCCTCCCCTAAATGTTTGACGCCGTTAACTTTTTTAAACATGTTTGACCATTCGTCTTATTCAAAAACTTTTGTGAAATATGTAAAATTATATGTATACATAAAAGTATATTTAACAATGAGTCAAATGATAGAAAAGAATTAATAATTACTTAAATTTTTTGAATAAGACGAACGATCAAACATGTTTAAAAAAGTCAACGGCGTCGAACATTTAAAGATGTAGAGAGTAGTATTAATATTGCTTAATTTGTGGATGGGCACTCACATATCGATACATATAGTAATGCTAGTAGACGTCAGCAAGCACATATGCAATACGTATGCAGAGGATATAGCTCGATCTCAGTGTAGTACATGGATGATGTATACGTACAATTGTACATACATGCTGTATGGTAATTGACTCTCTCTGGCTGGCTAGGCTATATAGCTCAGTGTAGTGTACTGTGAGTGGCCATCTGAATGGGTGGCACAGCGTCTGACCTGGCGTCCACGGCACTGTACTGTACTACTCACTGCTGCCTCCTAATAGCTACCTATATTTATCCAACCAATAATAGTGAGAAACAAAAACAACTGGAGTACATAATTATCAATCGTGACATTAATAATAAGCTCTAGTTAGCTAGCTACTCCCTCCATTTTTATATGATATTTTAACTTTGTTCGAAGTCAAACTGCTTTAAGTTTAACTAAGTTTATAGACAAATATAATAATATTTATATTACCAAATTAGTTTTATTAAATTAATAAGTAAATATATTTATATAATACATTTATCTTGAGTCAAAAATATTACTATTTTTTTTATAAATTTGGTTAAACTTAAAATAGGTTGACTTTGAATAAAATCAAAACATTTAAGACCTGAAACGGAGGGAGTAGTGACAACGCACGCATGCACAAAGCAACAAGGAGCCAAAATTAACACCGATCGATCGATCGGAGCTAGCAGCAGCAGCGACCACGACGTTGCATCGATATCGAGAAGCTAATTAAGCTAAGGGTGTGTTTAGTTCACACTAAAATTAAAAGTTTAATTAAAATTAGAACGATGTGACAGAAAAGTTAAAAGTTTGTGTGTGTAGAAAAATTTTGATGTGATAGAAAAGTTATAAGTTTGAAGAAAAAATTAGTAGGAACTAAACCAGGCATAAGCTATAGATCAGCTACAGATCAGTGAGGGAGAGGGAAAAGAAAGAGAAAAGGAAAGAGAAACTAATTAAGTGATGAACAGTGTTGCAACTTGATGCGTCGACAACGGCGGCGGCGACGCGTCGCTCTCTCCGTTTTGGACACAACGTACGACAGCAACAGGTAAATGATTGGTTAATTAATTAATTTATACTTTTTTTATATAGTAGGAATATATAGTAATTGATTAATTAATTATTGGGATCGAGTGATTCAAGCTTATTAAGAAACTGTAGCAAAAATTTATACATGGAGATCAGAGGCGAAAGAGTTGACTAGAAGTAAACGTCACACAGACAGAGAGATGGAGAAAATGATTATTAAGACCACAAAGATGCTAGGCCATCACTAGATTCTCTCTGCCTGTGCATGTCTGATATAAAATGGGCCAATAGATGGAGAAACCAATAGGTTTAAGACACCGAATTGAGATGAACAATAAGAACCCTAGCTACTACTATATATATGAAATGGAGAGTACCAATGAAGATTTGGACCTGTACATACGTGGAGAGGGAGTATTTAGTATAATCATGAAAGCGTGGCATGACTTGTTAATTTTATAAGGATGGCTTTGCATGATAATTAATTATATTATGCAGGAGAGAAATTACGCATGCAGTGATGCCATCAAGCAGAGAGAGATAGATAGATAGCTAGCATTGCAAGGTGGCGATATGGCAATTGCAAAAATCTTGGAGCAGAGAAGTACAATCTAATTGAGTTCCAAATAAGTTAATGATGAATGATGAATGCGTGACAAATAAAGTAGAGGAATGCATGGGTCACATGAGAAGATCTTTTTGTGTACAGCTTTTACTCTGAGTGGATACTAGATGTGTTGGCATATACATCCAGCTTCAGTGTGGCTATATTAGTGTGAGTAGTGTCAAAAGTAATTAACCTGTCCTTGCCATGATAAGGAAATGCCATAGGGTGGTTAAGTTTATCCTGAGACGTAGTTAAATCAGATAATTTAGCTAGTTGGTCTACCCCTAGAAATATCTTGCAAATGGCTCCTGCGCTTTCTGCTAGCTAGGCAGAAAAGCAACAGTAATCCATTGATAATGAGTATCTTACATCTTGAGAAACATAAACTATACCATGCATGATCTGCACTTCACCTTTCAAAGGACGATATGATAAGCTAAGCTTAGGTTCGTACATGGATTAATTAAGTAATCGAAGTTGCAACTAACAAGGTGATCGATTATATGTGTCATCACCTTGATCAGCATTACTATATGTACCAACTTTTCTGGAGAGTGCTAAGCTAGGCAAGGTAGATTAGTGACGCGTCGAATCTTGCAACCCTTGGAGGATTGATCTCTCTTTAGAAAACCAAAATAGACATGTACTAGCTACTTTCAAAATACAAGACGTACTTTGTCTCATTAGAACAAGACTAGGTAGCAATGACCTATAATTAATTACTCTGTTACGATATAATTAATTATATATAATATTAAATTTGTTAGATTCGTATTCAAAAGTTCCTACTCCCTCCGTCCCAAATTGATCGTCATACTAGCTACTTTCAATTTGGGAAAGTACTCCATGCAAGTATGTATTTATGTATTTATGTATCAAAATCAAGAACAATTTAAATCACATTAATCAAGACACCATGCACACATTCTTCTACAATACATGCATCGATTAAAACACCATGCCAATTACTACATCTTAACATGCACACATTCTCTCATGCTGTATTAATCGTATTCTGATAAAATTTGTATTCATGCGGTTATATGATGATTAATTTACAAAATTTTGAATTCTATTATATAATGATCAATTTAGAAAGGAGGAAATACTTATGATTATGCTTTCATAGTATCCTATTAAAGAACTTTTGATCAAAAATTTTATCCCAATGAAATAAAGGTCATCTTATATTTTAAATAGTTTATATTTTAAAATAGAGAGAGTATGCTATGAATTGAACTGGGTCGTCGTGTAGCTTTTACTTTTCTCCATCCCAAAAAAGTTCATTTTTCATGCATCCCGCACATATCAATACAAAATTAAAAAAATTAGAGCACCCCACTTTATCAAATTCCAATACAATAATTACCCACTTTTTCTATTCCCAATATATTCATTTCCTACTTTCGCAAACTACTTAGGTTGTGTTCTGATGTACACTTTCCCAACTTCACTTCACCTCTTTCGTTTTTTTGCGTGTGGCTTCTCAAACCGTTACACGGTGCGTTTTTTTAAAAAAATTACAAGATAGTTGTTTTTTAAAAAAATAATATTTTTTTCCAAAAAAAATAGCTCATACTTATTTAATAATACAAGCTACACGAGAGATTAGTTCCAAATCAATGTACTGTTCATAGTTTTAATGTTTAGTATAATTGTTTTGTCGCCGTGCGCGGCAGGTGCGCCACGTCGATGCATCCGACCTACACCTGAAGCCAAGCATGAGCACGACGCCCATGCACCCTTGCCGGCCTCACAGGGTACAACACCTCCCGTGTGCCATGTTGCCATCAAAAGATTAAATAATTTTAGCTAAAAATTTAATTTCCCTATATGTGATTTCTCTACAAATGTATATAAATATGCAGGGATAAGATGTTGAAATATTATGATATATACAGCTGAAAAGTATATAGAGAGAGGGACTTTAATTTGTTGTAATTTGTTTTTTCATGGTGAGACACATGTACAAGTAACAGTAACACACCTACATATATATATATATATATGCATATACCGTGGATGCGCTCTCCCCTTCAACACAAATTAGCACACACAGCCTATATACTACCTCCGTTTTTTAATAGATGGCGCTGTTGACTTTTTCTGACATGTTTGACCATTCGTCTTATTCAAAAAATTTACGTAATTATAATTTATTTTGTTATGAGTTGTTTTATCACTCATAGTACTTTAAGTGTGATTTATATCTTATACATTTGCGTAAAATTTTTAAATAAGACGAATGATCAAACATGTGAGAAAAAGTCAACGGCGTCATCTATTAAAAAACGGAGGGAGTATGAATTTGAGCCTAACGATAAATAAATAAACCTAAAAAATATTACCGAAGGGGATATCTAAAACAAACACTGGTTTATATATATACATATCAAAGAATTGAATCTTAGTGGACACAGCTTCATCAGTGTAGATATTCTCGTAGTGGTCGATTAATTGAGTGTATCTTAGATGTAGCCATATATTCATAGGATGATACATTATGGAATCTATTTGATCAGTAAATTAATGAAACAGGAAATCCAGCAGATTTTTCCTATATAATTCCATTCTCCAAAAGAAATGAAGATTCGGGTCCCCTTCTTTTTCTGCTTACGGATTGCTAACAGTACGATTTTTACAAAATTTTCTTCATTTCTTAGAAAACAAGTTTAAGCCAATTTGTTCAACTTTATAATATTTAATTTGTGATACTGTCCTATAATTGTTACAAACTCATGCCATCCCTAGCTAGTCCATCGTACATCAGCTAGAAATAATTCTATTGTTCATGCACAAATTGCAAGCATATGCAGTCAGCATGCATACTCCCACAGAGAATGCAAATAGCGCCTCAAAGAGTCAAAGCTAGCACTACACACAACCGTGAACTCAAAGCAAAAATATGTATTCATATATATATCGACGACGTCCCTGCGTATCTAGCTAGCAGCATAGTATTTTGCTAGCTAGCTTAATTGACAAATAAATCTAGGAGCTCCATTATTCACACAAAAACTCCCTCATACAAGTACACACATTCACACTACCGTATATCTATGGGCGCGTTACATATTCACACTCCTGTATATCTGTGGGCGACGCAAGGGAAAAATGCAGTTTTGGACATCAACAACTTACTCTTGGCAACTTAGACCGATAAGGATAATCTACACTTGGCGGTACTAACTGTCGAGGATAAGTAATTTTTTGGCGGTTTCTCGGCTATATTCTTATTGGTCCAAACCAATAAGATTATTTTTCTTGACGCTTTCAAAAGTTCATAATCTTCTTAATTTGCTTGGTGTTCCGACCACTAAGAAGACATTTGCTTACGATTAGCTAAGAAATCTTAATACCTCCGACTTTCTAGAAGGCGGTTGGCCGACAAAATAAATAACTTTGGCGCTTTTCATGCTATACTTGACGGTTTTTTACCGTCAAAAAAATTACGGATTCTTGCAGTGAATTACATATATTTTCTGCAATGTGCATGCAGAGCTTAATTAGCTGCCCAACATTATACATGCACATTGCAATGCAATATAATGCAATGCATGCATGCTGACACGTACATTTTACTTGTCAGACGTACGCCACCTCGATCTTGTCGATCGAACAGCTGACAGCTATACACATGACATATGATTGGCAATGCATGCATGCTGGCACGTACATTGGACGTGTCGGACGTACGCCACCTCAACAGCTGACAGCTACGCATGACATGATTTGGCTGTGCGCGTGTGCGCATCACCGATCGAGCTAAGCTAGATATAGCGATCGATCGATCGATCCCATGCTGCTGCTATAGCATATAGTCCTAAATGATTTGCAAGTGAAGTCTGGTAAATTAGCTACTGGATCCCTCCGTTCTAAAATATAAACAATTTTAATTAGAATACCGTCAAAGTTAAACTTTTTTTATTTTGATTATTAGTGGCACAAAAATAACAAATTAAGATCATGTAAATTTGATGGTACTAGATCAATCATGTAAATCTTTTTATTTAAAACATCTTAAGATAACATCTCGAAGATAGCGTCGAATTAAAAAATACTTATATTTTAAGACATACTTATATTTTTATATTTTAAGACGGAGGGAGTATATATACATATTTTGCCTGTGATATGATAGATCGATCAATGCGGTTGGCTCTTGGACATTAGTTTAACGACTTTAGAATTGGCCTTTGGAATGTTTCTCTAGCTAGATAACATTCAGTAACTGATGACCCTGCCAACTCTCGTAGGGTCGCCTCGCCAAACACATGGAGCTGCTAGAGCTAGCTTATGCTCCCTCCAACCTTAAATATTTGACGCCGTTGACTTTTTTAAACATATTTAACCGTTCGTTTTATTTAAAAAATTTAAGCAATTATTAATTCTTTTCTTACCATTTGATTCATTGTTAAATATACTTTTATGTATTTATATAGTTTTACATATTTCACAAAAGTTTTTGAATAAGACGAACGGTCAAATATGTTTAAAAGCATATTTAAAAAAATCAACGGCATCAAACATTTAGAGATGAAGGGAGTATTAGCTAGCCGATCCATCCATCCCTACATTTTTTGCAACGCCATATGCATGTTCTAGCTTGCATGGACCATGCACGAAGACACGTAGCCCATGCAAACATGGATCGATGCATGGCCTACCAGGCCACCCAGCATCATCCTTGACATGGAAATGTAACAATGCAATTATATGCTACCCCTCTCTGTCCATCTCTGATGTATGTCCTGATCTTTTTAAGAAAAATATATAAAAGAATACTGTGCTATTAAGGTATACTGCATCTTAGACATAAGTATTGAATTTCCGTTAATCAGAGTTATCAGATAAGCGATTCTCCGGTAGCGGAGAAGTGCATACCCCTCCTCAAAATGAAGATCTGACCAGAGAGTAACATGTGCAGAACAAGAAACTTGGTCAAACTTAACAAACTTTGATTCGGAAAAAAAGTCAAACAACTTATATATGAAACAGAGAAAGTACCTACAAGCACATGTGTAGAAAAAAGGAGAGCAGAGAAGAAAAAGCGGGCTATAGGTGCAAAAGAGAAGAGTGGAGAGAAAAAAAATCTATAAATTTATGGCTAGCTATAGCCGTATGGGCTTAAGATATTATGTGTATAAAAGATTGGGTGAATATTAATAATGAAATATATATTTATATAAAACTATTATATTGGTAGACTATTAGAGTATTTATAGATGATATGTTAATTTTTAGAGCCAACAGTTGATTAGAGCAGGTATAATATCAGACTATAAGTCAGCTATAAACAAATTTTGAGGAGATAAAAGAGAAGAGAGAAGAGCAGCTTGCTATAGATTTGTAGTCAGTTGCAACACGGACTTCAAGATACATGTGTATATGATAGGTGGGACCAAGTATTAATTATGTAATATATGTTTATTAATAACTATTATATAAATTAGCTATTGAATTAACTATAAATAATTTAGAACCAGTGCTGGGCTCATAAACCAATCAAAAGGCTCCGGATATAGGGTCGATCTTAGAGCAAGTACAATAGCGGGCTATTAGACAGCTATAAACATATTTTAATAAGATAAAAGATGAGAGAGAAAAGCAGCGGGCTACAGATCTGTAGCCAGCTGCAGCACGAACTCTAAGACGTAATGTGTGTATAACAGGTGGGACCATATGTTAATAGTATAGTAAACAACTATTATATGAATTGGCTATTAGATCGGTTATAGATAAATTAGAGCTAGTAGTGGGTTATACTATTGAACTTGCTCTTATATATACTGATCTATACCTAAGGTACCTACTGGCTGGTTTCTTAGTATATTCGACGTAGTCTGTGCCACTGCCTACCTAGGTCCAATATAGGAGTACGTACGTGATCGATCTCTGCAAGTATAGATCCTACTGCCTACTGTAGCTACCACAGAAAAAGGAAATTCTTTGTTTACAGTACTCCCGGGCTCCCGGCCGCGACAAATTAAAGCGATCCGAACGTATCAATCAAATGTGCATATATACAAATATATAATAATTGATATGGGAATCAAATCCAATAATGATCGATCGATGCCTAGTTTTGGTATACCGGTAGAATCCTGCAGAAGCGATCAGAAAGTTTGATTTGTACGCACGTATAGTAGAGCTAGCTGTCATATGTGCATGCTACGTACAGAAAGCAATGCATGGATGGTAGCTACAGAAGAAATCATAGGATCAGTAAAGGAAAAGAGACAAAAATGCACCACATATGTATACACGTACTTATTTACTATATATCATTGCTCGTATGTATAGTAAGATAACTAATTTTTTTCTTCAATATATAACTATATAGTCAATCCATTATGTGCACTGTGTATTTGTATCTATAGTTTGTCGCTTCATTATATTATTTAGTAGGATTATAAATTATCTACTTACTCCGTCGTAAAATATATCAATAACTTTGTAGTTTAAACAAAACTATATGTGTACTTACTTTGTGAAAGAAGTACATGTGGCCAACAATTTAATTAGACTACATATGTGGCAAAGTTTGGCCAAGTGTTTCGTGTGGGCTGGAGAGCTAGTGAACTCTTGTGGAATAATACCATAATAATCTATAATAACTATCGCTCATCTAAGCTAGGTTAATTTGGTACGGTTTTGTATACATGCTGATTGCACCTCCACCGATTCCTCTATCTAATCTAGTATATAATCTTATATTACAGAATCCTCTGGAGTATGTTCTGAAAAAAATCTCTAAATTATATGCACGAAATAAACCTTTATATCATTATATGTATCTCTTAAAGACCGTGAAAAATCAAGACAAGAATATATAGTCATATAGTGTTATCTGCCGATCTATTATACACTCCCTCCATCCATAAGAGTTAGACATATTTTATATTATAGTTTTTTCAAATAAATTGTTTATATTTGTAGTCTTTATGCATTCAAGACTTAAATGGTGATGTAAATTAAATGTTTGATTATAATTTAAGGAGTCATCTTAATACTCGTGCATACACTTCTTAATCTTTGTGGGCAAGTGTTATAATAGATGTGACTACCACCTCCAAATTTATCCATAACATTCACTAATAAATTAAGAGGTAACCCATACAATATGTCACCTCTTAGTACACAAATACCAATATCTCTAATATTCTCACACCTTTCTTGTGTGGAGGTTGCCTCTTGATTTAAGGGTGGCTGATCATCATCTCTCTCCTCACTTATGTCCTCCACCTTATCACTTAATCCAATGTGATACTTTTAAGGGCAACATATGAAGTATTATAGTATTTGCCTTGACATGTAAGATGAATTTTTTTTTGTCTTGGTGATAAAAATAATAGATTTAACTTTTGTGAAGGAGGGAGTACATCCTAAATAGGTTTGGAGAAGACAAGAGAGAAGAACAGGGCATTTGGGCAGCAAGAGACAGAGGATGACGACATTAATTTAGGCATCACAAAGAAAGCACATATAGTTTGCATATAGGCATATAGCTAATTACCTGCCCTACATATATGTTCAGAAAGTTTCGTGCCTAAATTCTGGAATCACACAAGTAAAAACACAGAGAGATCAAAACGATGGAAAATTTCTCCACCAGATGTATTACATTTGCATTTACTTCATCATGCATGTCTACCGGCCGGTTCCTGCTTTTGACAGGAGAGAATCTCCAAAAAGGAGTAGCGAGTAAGCAATTGATCAATGGCCAGTCCTATAGCTTCCACACTTCCACGGGATGAATTATTATACTAATTAATCACATGTACGAACACGCAACTCATGGATGCTACAACTAATTAATCCTAAACATCACCACAGAGAAAAAGAGAGACTACTAGCTAGTGGCCCAATATCCCCTAAGATAAGCTTAGATAACATACTAATTGCTTTTCCACACAACCTTAATTAACAGGTCACCTTAATCCAAACCGACCTGTGATCTTAGTGGGTGGCATTGACCATGCACATGTCAATGCGAGGTAAAAAGAGTTGAGAAATTAAATATGGGGTCAAAGCAACAAGACCTTACCACTAAAGTAATTGATAATGCGTCTATCTGCATTCGCCATCTACCACAGCATCAATCCACTAGCTAGCCAACTCAAGGACCAAAACATACATAGATATAACTCAGCTCAGCTGGAATTTGCAAAATAATTAGCATGAATTGCTGCATTTGAAAAGGCTAACATTAATCTACAGCCAGCCAGACAAGCTCTCAGGAAGAATGGAAATGCTCTATAGAATTGAGAGACTGAAATGATTAGGAATATAGCTAATATTATACACACACACCAAGAGGAACACCATAATGAAGATTGGGGAAAAAAAAAGCAGCAGCTGATCTGATTATTCCGCAAAATTAAAGGATGTGAATGCGTATGCAGTGATGCCATCACGCAAAGAGGAGACCGAATTAACTATATAACTTAGCTTGAATTGGTAACCAGCTGAATTTAACAGCACTCATTGAATCCTAACCATGAAAAAGAACTCAGGTGATCAGTCGATCCTAAAGTTCAGTTCATACCCAACTTTTGTGCTCCAATTATCGATCCGCCTTTCGATTTCCAAGAACTCCAAGATGTGACGGCTACGAGTCCTAACCACACACGTGCCATAGGTGGCTAAATGACAGGTAGCAGGAGCTTCGAGCCTAGGATATTCCAATAAGTTGTCCTGATCTTTTGCATAGGAGTTAGTGAAAGGGCAGCGAAAAGAGCTGGAAAAGAGCAATACTGTCTTGAACATCGCTGCCATGCATGTGAAATTCATAGTTAAACAATAGTTTATATTAGTACTATCCTAAGTTTTCTTTGGGTGCTAAAGGGATAAGTGCAGATACGAGGGGAAACTATTTTAAACACTCGGGTGGACGTCCACCCGTTTCTTATATATCATCTAAATGGTTATGAAATTTTTTTAAAAAAATAACATGATAGGTTAATATATAATATATCATCTCACAAACATGCAAGTTCAAATTCGACTTTTACAAGTTGTAACAAAAATAACAAATTTGACTGTAAATATATGTATACTAGTTAGAGTTTAATTTGTTATTTTTGCTACAACTTATAGAAATCGAATTTAAACTTGTATGTTTGTGAAATGATATATTACATATTAACCTATCTTATATATTTTTTTGAAATTTTTTCATAATCATTTAGGTGTCATGCAAGAAACGGGTGGACATCCACCCGAGAGATTAGAATCCATCTCCCAGACATGAGTACTCCTCCGTCCTATAAAAAACCAAATTTAGAATCGGATGTGATATATTCGAGAACGATGAATCTATGATGTATCATATCCGGTATGTTGGTTTTTTTATGGGACGGAGTACTCTTCTAGAGCAATAGTGAGCTAGTGCAGCTAGCTTTACTCTTCTTTTTTCTTTTCTTTTGAGGGAGAGAACTAGAGTAATGCAGCTTTCGATTCTTATCTTCTACTCCTATGTTTTTACAGCTTGAGTTATACACGGTTATTTTCGGCCATCTAGCTGTAAGAAGATCTATATATAACACAACTCTATAACAGAAACTATGAAAGGACATATATCACTTCATCGTAAGAATGCATTTCGCTCATACATATAAAGTGAAAACAAATCAAGTTGTGGACAATGCAAGACAATACACGATCGGATTTTTTTTCCCTTTGTTTGTAGATCGAATTTAACATATATGAGACTATAAGGTGAGTTACCAAATTGTTTTAGAGAAAAACATTTTAACTATTAGGACGGCATGCATGTGCCTTATTAGCATATACTACTATATGTTATTAATATCTCCCCTCAGATCATTTCTTGTCTCCTCAAAACTGCGCGTGATCCATGTGCAGCTCTTGTAGCACGCACAAAGCTAGCTATAGCTATAGTTCATATATACTAGTTTTGGTCTATATATACCAGACAGTGATATGCACTATACGATCTGCACGTGTTTTCTCTGCGTGGTGATATACTACGCTATGTGTCTCTGCAGTGAGCACACAAATTAATACCACCAAATTCACGGGGATTACTAGATTAACAGAAGAAAACACAGTAGCTCCATGCACTGTATACAGTGAGGACACTCTTGCTGTCCTGTCCTCCTCAGTGTTCGCCGCCACCGGTTTTATGGTGTCAACAGCTAGCCGGGTTTTTTTTTCCATGTATAGTATTGTTCGAAACAAAGCCACAAACATATATAGGATAGGATGACAGCAATATAGGCCTATATAGTTCTCAAACAAAAACTTTTCACCATCGAATGTTTAGACATATGCATGGAGTATTAAATATAGAAAAAAAACTAATTACACAGATTGCGTGTAAATTGCGAGACGAATCTTTTAAACCTAATTGCGCCATGGTTTGACAATGTGGTGATACAGTAAACATTTGCTAATGGTGGATTAATTAGGCTTAATAAATTCGTCTCGTAGTTTACAGGCGGAATCTGTAATTTGTTTTGTTATTAGTTTACGTTTAATACTTCAAATGTGTGTCCGTATATCTGATGTGACGTGCAAAAATTTTTCACCCCTAAACTAAACAGGGCCGTAATATTACTACTGCAATATACTCCCTCCGTTTCACAATATAAGTCATTCTAGTATTTCCCACATTCATATTGATGTTAATGAATTTAGACATATATATCTATCTAGATTCATTAACATCACTATGAATGTGAAAAATGTTAAAATGACTTATATTATGAAACAGAGGAATAGAAAGTTGTCTTACTAGACAGGACAATAGTTATATTATCCACCGGCTATAGCTAGCTAGTAATCCAATACGACTACTGCTGTTCCATCTCAACTATATTTACATATACTAGCTGAATGCAATATAATATATTCTAGTATTACCTAAAACAAATAAAAAAATATATTTTCTATAAAATTTGTTACCTATTCTTTTGCTATAGTGATCATTCACCTTAATTTGACTATATATGTGACTATCCATTTAAATTTGATTGGTTTTTAATACTAAGAAGTTCAAGAGGTAATTTGTAAAACTACAATAAGAGTAGCAGGTTCATTACCACCATCACTACATTCTTAGAAACTTCCACCATTCACAAATACTACTACATTATTGATTTTGATCAGAAATGGATAAACTTTAATCATTGTTTTAAAAGAAACTTGAAAGTGAAATAAGTTTGTAAACGTAAGATATTAAAATACTTTCGATGACAAATCTAATGTTACAGATATGATGCTGAATAATTCAACTTTTTTTAAAAAAAAATATTGTGATGTCGAGTAGTCAAGCATGCAAACAGAAACTCTATACAATCCTTCGCTCGATCTCCGGCTAATAGTATATATGCAAGCACGATGAGAAGCATTCGTTCCTTTTTCTTTATTTGCCATGAGGTGAAAGCTTTCAAATATAATTAAATGCATGACCGGTACGCACGTAATATTTCCATGCTAGCTGCGGCTAGAACCAATTAAGTTAGTGGCCTGTGTGAGAGCCACATGCACTACGTGCATTCTGAGCCCCTAATTCCTGGACCTAACATGGATTCGCAAATCACATGAGCCACAAGATCGATTCGATCGATCGATCGAGTTATAACAAGCTATATACATATAGCCGGCAATTCACAATTCTCATGTGATGCATGTGTACTCTAGCTAGCATCACATCGATCAGTTGGATGGAACCTCTCTCGCGCCCTGTATTCTGATCGTGAGGACAACAAGCGTACGATGATTGACCACGTATGCAAATGCTGGCATATATGATCGATCAGCTCAACAATTTTATTATCTTTTGGGGGTGAATGCATGGCTGCTAGCTATCTGAAGTGATAGGATTTATCGGGTAGGCCAACTATTGACAGAAGAAGAACTATGTGATGGAGATATAACAGAGAAAATATATTCCATATGCAGATAATAACCTTGAGGACCAGAGTATATATGCCTGTTGGGTCCTTAAATTTTGAAATGGATCGATCATCCAGGGGGTTTTTTTCCTATACTATGAATGGCGCGCGTAACAAACAGACTGGAATATTGCAATTTTTAGACACTTGTTTCTGAGGATATGTTGCTTTCAGGCGGCGTGATTGGCATGTTTCCATTTACTTTAGTTTGATGGTTGTGTGCATCATATATAGGTGCTTATTAGGCCGTAGGTCACAATGTAACCATCCATATGCATTGTTTAAAAAAAATATCACATCGATAGCAAACACACCTTCCCTTCAAAAAGAAAAAAAAAGATAGCAAACACACATGGCATAAAGAAATCGCAGCAACATAGATAAGAAGGGAAGGGCTGAACAAAACTCTGACCTGATGTGTAGCCCATCTGCCCATGCGTATTATATATATTGGAGGCCCATTGAGCAGAGTGTTTCAATCATCTATTCAGCAAAATGTCTGCAAAATAGAAACTTAGAGCGTTTAGTTCCTCCAGTTCTTTTTTGCATGAGTAAAGGAATTTCATTTAAATCGGGTGGATGTGTAAAGATGGGTTCACTGTTATGCCTGGTTCACCATATGAATTTTACTACAGAACTATGTTCAGAAAGTGAATTACACAAATACAGATTCCTGGAATAAACATCCAGTAACAGGCATATACTCCAGCATAAGAAATTATGTCTGAATTGTCTGGACGACTGCCTAGCGTCAAAACAGTGTTAAGGAATGCCAAATATATTACAGCATGATTAATATTCATGAAAGGCAACAATAACATAAGTGGGGGAGAACCATATCTTTTCTTTTTTTTTTTTTTGCGGGGAACCACATATTGGTGTAATGATGTTCATAATTGGGGGTACAAGTCACATTTGCATATGCAACTCTGTACCTACCTATCACTAGTACTGACATATCACTGTCATCGATCGTAAATTTCTTGCTTACCCAACAATTCTGCCGCTAGACCAGATAGTCACATGGCTGTGTCCATGAAGAAAAACCACAGCTGCACATGTTGTAATATGTCTTCCAGAAACTACTAAACCATTTAGCATGTGTCATCTCACAGCCTGCAGTAAAGAACCAAGAAGGATCTTAGAAAATATTCTGACACTGCCAATTCTAGATGGATCTTTCTGGACGTTGTTACTGAAAAGAACATATGAATATATGTAGGCCAGAATAAGCTTAAAAGCGGTGGAGATAGTACTGATTAGACAAAATCACATGGCTTTGTCAAAAAAGGATAGTGCACGCATCAGATGGTCCAGGGGCAATCTGAATACACGTTATATGTTATTTAACACGAGGAATCAGACAGAGATACTAATAACAATGCCGACAGAAGCAAGCATTTCGGCATAAAATCTTTACCAATTCAATCGGGTTAACTGATTGTTTGGCTGCCTGAAAACTGACATGAACCAAATGAAAAGCTGGCAACGACAAACTTTGTAGTTCAAGAAATCAGACAATCTAGTTCGTCAGAAACAACAGAGTGTCCAAAGCATGTGGTTTAAGAAATTTACAGCTCTGAATGATTATCAAGGCTAAGAAAGTTAACAGGATGCTTGAAATTTTGCATAATTAATCACAGCTAGGTATGGAAAGATGTCAAGTTTTCTCAAATCAAAACAGTAAATACAAACACGGATCATAAGATAAAAATCACAAAAAGATGGCATCATGGTGCCCATTCTAAACTCGTACTAGCTCAGGATGTAACAAGTAGCAGCCCAAATACTGAAAGTCTCAGAAGGCCAAAATACATTCTCATAAACCTCTGTGATGAAAGTTGTTTCACACATTAATTTAACATAGTTGAGAGTGTTGGAAAAAAACACATGGATTATGTATAAAACATGTTATAGTAGAGTTGGCACGGCGATTCATTCCATTCAAAAAGGACCAAAAGGCAGAGTAATTTGGAAACCTGAGACTCCATTCAAACAGATGTCTTTAGCTAAAAATGGTTCATTGAATAGCTGTAGCCAATTCTTAATGAGCTTGTCAACCATATCACAGAAACTGAACTGGAGAGCAGAAGTGGATAGACCACTTCAAGTTCAACATACATGGCCTCACAAATTAATGTTTTTGAATTTAGCATCTCAGATGATTATCGCAGTCACACATATCAGAAGCTTCCGTAGTAGCATCTCGGATGATTATTGCTCCACATACAGCGCAATGGACCTGAATAGCGAGTAGGATTTAAAATGTCAAGCTGAAAAGTTATATTTGAAGTCTGTTGCTGGTGTTGCCGTTTTCTTTTTCGAGGGTAAGTGTTGTAGTTGTGGTGGTGCTAAAGAAGTCAGTATATCAGTGAGGGGATATAACCTCACAACAGAGCAAAACCCTGTAGTAGGCTAGTAGCTGAAGTTTTCTTTCAAACTGGATAAAAGGAATTTGCAAGAGATAGGGGTTCCTGTAGATTACAAGAATTTCACAGGATTTTTTGTAGGAAGGTGTTCATTTCCCACAGAAATAATGAAAATAAGAAATAAGTGACATAGAACATGATCCGTTTCACTATCAAACGCCTACCTACTAAAAGTATGACACGGGTTAAACTGTAGTTAACATGGATCATTTTAGTGCTTCAGGAAATCACTCCCTGACAAGATATATATTCATTTTAGTTTTGAAAAAAATATATATTTGATTCTGATTAATGATGAAATCATTGGATAGAAGAACCAAGGTCAATATAGCCATTGCCCATTGGTGATTCAATAAACAGGTGAAAAGGAACTACCATGCGTGCATGGATGCAAGGACTAATACATAACTACAGACCGTGCGCTGGAGCAAAACTGAAATGCAAATGCAGTCAATCAATCACAGAGACACATTCAAAACACAACAGAGACACAAGATGACAGGAGAGTAGGACAGCATGGTTATACCACATACAGCACAGCCACTTGTAGCTCCTTACAATCTAAGCATGTTCAGTCTGGTTGCTTATTCCAGGGCTCCAAACAATAGCAATAACCATTATAGACAAACCTTGCAGAGTTGCAGTTACCTGCCTAGCAGATACAATGCAACACCAGATTGTTCACAGATCGTCTAAGTAAATCCCATCCAGAATCCAGAATCAATCTAAATCAGCACCCCAAATTGATGAAGAAATTGGACATTAGGCCACTGCCAATAGTGGGTTTCGCCACGTCGTTAAAATGCGAGAGATGCCAAACATTTGTTTTGCCATTTAGGCCAATTCTCTCCATTTCCACCTAATTTTCCACCCGAGCTGACTAAAATACCCCTCCGGCCGTCACAAGCGAGTCGTTCGTGCCGCCGGCGCCCGCACTGCCCAAGCTCACCGCCGGCGACGTCCCGCCCCCATGGCCGAAGCCCGCCGCCCGCACATCGGAGAAAGAGAAGGAAACCCTAAGCCGGCCACCGCGTCACGCGCCACAATCTCCTCCGTCGTCACGCCCGCCGACCACCGCGCTGCTCCCCTCCCCCTGACCACCGTGCGCCGCTCGTCACCATCTGCTCCGCCAGCGTCTCCGCCGCGCGCCGGAGGCTGCACGCCACCATGGCCCAAGAAGGCTAGCTCCAAGAGGAGCTCGTGGTAGGACGGGTCCTGCGTCGCCGTCTCGGGCTCGGTCGGCGCGGTGACTGCGGCGGGGATGGAGACCGACGAGCCGGCGACCAAGGCGGCAGGAGGTGAGCCGAAATCCTCGCCGGCGACCAAGGCGGCGGGAGGTGAGCCGAAGCCCTCGCGCTCGCCCTTGCCCTCGCTAGCTCTCCGGATTGTAGAGATTGTGTGTGGTTTGAGCTCAAAGATTGTGTTCTTGAATTTGTAGAGCAAGAGAAGGACGACGAGGAGGAGAGATCCGGCGGTGGCGGCACCGAGCCTGAGGTTAGCGCCACCCCTGCCGTCGTGGTCTCCTCCTCATCCCACATGTTCACTGGAGAAGAGAAAGAAACTGTAGGAGAGAGGGACATTTTGGTCAGTTGAAGTGCAAACATTGGTGAAAATCTTGTGAAATGGTGAATATGGCAGAGCAACAGTTTGGCTTAGCTTGAAAGTGGCATTTTAACGAGGCCATTCTATGGAATGGTATTGTGGCGAAACCCGGAATGTCCAATTTCTCTACTAAAACAACGGCCGCCCATGGCAATCGACGCTGCAGATCAGAGGAATCACCACACATCAATCGATCGCTCCGTACTCGGAGAAAGGAGGGCGAGAGGGGAGAACAGAATCGAGCAAACGACGAGGATGTGCGGGTTGCTCGTGTGCGTGCCATACCTGTGGCGCTTGCCCCCATTCTCTCGATATCCACCGATGACGAGTCAGCGTCCCACCCTCCGGCGCCTCCTCGCCGGAATGGGAGACGTGCCCACCGCAACCGCGCGGCGGCGGCGGCGCAACTGCTCGCCGAGGGCGCGGAAGCTGTTCGAGGAAATGCGGCCGCGGGGCGGTAGGTGGGCCCCGGTTGCCAGCGAGCCAAGAGAATTTGTGGGGGGGGAAGAGAGAGCAACGGCCCATGGGCCGTGGCCGAGTCGGCGAACAAGTCTTACGGCACGGCATGTAGGCCTGGGCCTCGCTCACGGCCCACCAATGAAAAGCCCAAGCTGACCTGCATGCCACTGCTTAATTTGTAGAGACCATTTGTGCTGACTTTGCTGCTAATGGAATCGAATCCGTGTCATGTTTTTATGTACTAGATGGCTCAATCAGTGCATATAGCTGGTGATTTTTATACGATTTGATGGTACAAGATTAATTTGCAACGTTTTGTTTTAAAAGGTATTAATTTGCAATGTAATTCATTGCAAATTTAATTTGCATTGCATATCATCATCAGTCATTCTCAAGCCGGCCGTTCTGCGGGTTGTTGATTGGGCCACATGGCGCAATAATGCTTAAGATAAATCTAGGAACCAATGAGAGAAATAAAGGGCATGTTCAGATTGTATAAAAATAAAATTTACTTGGCAGGATGGTAATATTGCTAAAATTTTGACAGAATTTCTTATGTATTTACCAAGTTTGGCAATAAACTAAACGTAGACTTTTTTTTAGCAATTTTGCCAAAAAAATGGTATGGTTGAAAATAGCCCAAAATCCTAGGAAGGAAACAAATAAACAGAAGTATGTAGATTGATCTAGTGATGTGTAAGAAGGTTATAAAAAAGTGTAAGAGGAAACAAATACTCCTTCAAGAGCAAGAAGAAGATATAGTGCATGTTCAGATTGATGCCATTTTTAATCATACTATTTTTTTAAAAGTTACTAAAAAATATCTACGTGTTGCCAAATTTAGTAAATACATAAGAAATTCTGCCAAAATTTTGTTAATATTACCATCATGCCAATGATGGCAATAATTGGCAATGTTTGGTAAGATTTATTTTGGCTACAATCTGAACTGGCCCAATGACGTGGGTGAGGTTAAAAAAAAAGAAGGTAAATCCGATTGAGGTCAGCAGGCTCTTCCGGACATTGAGATCATGCGTGTGGTGAAAACGAAAACAAATCTAGAATCTTCTTAATGCAATCTTCATCTTACTTTGAAATAAATAATTTTCCAGATTTTTGCTCTTTCCAAAATGGAACTGATAAGTTATATATATATTAGAAGGGCGATTTTCTAGTATATTACATTGCAAATTCGTGGCATCGCAGTTCTGCTCTTATACATCTCGCAGGGCTTCTTCTTCTTCCTCTTCCTCCTCGCCTCATGGGTCGCCGTAGAAACGCCTCCTTGCTCGGCCTCGTCTTGCAGCTGGCTCTCCTCCTCGCTGCCGCCGCCGCCGGCGGCCGTGCCCAACGACAAGCTGCACCACCACCAGCCACCACCATTACTCATCAGGTAAGTGCAGAGATCGATTAATTTACTTCCGTTCATTTGCATATGTACTACTACTACATGCAATCATGATCGATCTCTCACTCTCTGTTTGTTTGTTCGTTCGACTTGCCGCAGGAGATGAACGACAATGGTGCGGCGGCGGCGATGTCGGTGCAGGCGGAGGCGCAGCAGAAGCAGCAGGTGATGGTTGGGTCGAGGCCACCGGACTGCACGGGAAGTTGCGGGCCGTCGTGCGTAGGCCGCTGCGAGGCGGTGCTGGTGCGGCCCGTCCACCCACCGAAGCCGCCGCCGGCGCCGACAGATGCAGGTGCAGGTGCAGCGGCGCCGCCGGTGAAGGAGGTTGGTGACGTCGGCGGCGGCGACGACTACAAGCCGCTACGCTGGGAGTGCAAGTGCCGCACTGCCGCCATCCACCGCCACATCGTCAAAATCAACCCTTAATTAATTAGCTTGATTTTTTTTATAGATAACTAGAAAAAATGCCCGTGCGTCGCAACGGGTGAAGTCTATTTTAATTTATTGTTACTAAAAAAAATATCCGTGCGTTGCAATAGGTGAAGTCTACTTTAATCTTATAATTATTATATGGTTTAGTTAAGATGAAATTCACTGTGATAGTTCGTTTGGATATATATATTTTTAGAAAATCATGAGCTATAGTTAGGAGTCCGATCATCTCAAGTAAGCATGCGAGTTTTTTTAAACAGATTTCTTATATTACTAAAAGTGAACGATCTTAAAAACCGACTCAAATACAGATATGTATATCCAAAAGCAAACGAACTTAAAAACCGACTCATACACAGATAACGTACCAAAATACCGACAAAAATATCTTCAATTTTTATAATAGTAGAGATAGAGAAGAGATATAGATTAAAACCAAAACATAAAATTAAAACCAACTCAAACACAGATGAACAGATGACGGACCGTGAAAACATCTTCAATTTTTATAATAGAATAGAAATAGATAGATTCCAAAAGCAAACGAACTTAAAAACTGACTCATAGACGGATGACGTACCAAAATACCGGCAAAAACATCTTCAATTTTTATAATAGTAGAGATATGGTTTAGTTAAAATGAAATTCACTGTGGAAGTTCGCTTGGATATATATATTTTTAGAAAATCATTAGCTGCAGTTAGGAGTCCGATCGTCTTAAGTTAGTATGTGAGTTTTTTTAAACAGATTTCTTATATGATTCCTTCTGTATTACCAAAAGTGAACGATCTTAAAACCAACTCAAATACGGATATGCATTTCCAAAAGCAAACGAACTTAAAAGCTGACTCATACACAGATGGTATTAAAATACCGGCTAAAGCATCTTCAATTTTTATAATAATAGAGAAGTGATATAGATTAAAACCAAAACAAAAAATTAAAACCGACTCAAACACAGATGACGAACCGCGGAAACATCTTCAATTTTTATAACTGACTTAAACATGGATGACGGATCACAGAAATATCTTCAATTTTTATAATAGTAGAGATAGAGATAAAAATGTATTACATATCATCTCCGTTAGCTACTATATCTTTTTTTTTTCGTTTGGAGTACGTAATGAATTACTTCAACAAAGGGTTTAGGCTATGTTCTTTCCTATATTTTTTTCCAACTAGGCAACTACTACCATCTCGTTTTTCGCGCACATATTTCTCAAAGTGCTAAACCGTATTTTTCTGAGAAAAAAATATATACGAAAATTGCTTAAAAAATTATATTAATCTAGTTTTCAATTTTTATTAATTAATATTTAATTTTCTTGATTAATTATACGCGAATGAGTTGTTTCGTTCTCCATACTAGGAGAATTAGCTTTCAACTTAGGAATGTCTGGAATGTCGAACACAGTTAAGTTGTTTTCTCGATTATATCTACTTCTACTCTGTTGTTTTTTTCACGAGCACCCTTAAGATTTGGATTATCCAAGTCATCGGTTTATTTTTGGATAATGGAAAAGCATACAGCTGATGGGCTGTATGATCTTAGTTGGGCCTTATCTTATATGGGCCAAAATGGAATTTAGGCCTAAAATCAGCTTGTACCTCTGGGTCGTCTCATCTTCAGAATTTATCATGCTGACATGTGCAACCAAAAGAGTCCAAAGCTTAAAAATTGTCAACACCAACTGATTTTGATCAGCTGCAGCGTTTTTTATTTCTATTTCCAATTTTTATGTTTCTTAATGACTCTTGCAGGATTTTTTAAACATTATTCAACAATCATTAATAAAATGGATATATTCTTCCTGGGCCTTTAGCCCGACTAGAAGCGTACTGGCCGACAAAAAAAGTACAAACTTTATGCATAGATAAATTTTATGCATGACAAGTTTGTACGTATAAACTTTATACATATAACATTTATACTTATAAACTTGAAACGAATTTAGCAGTGTGTTAGTCCAGCCAAAACAAAAAGTTTATACATAGAAAAATATACGTAGGTATTTTAAGCATATATGCATTACAAATTTTACTATATCTAAGATTTATAGTCAGATTTTTTTTTCTCTTTTTTTGGATAGAGGGTGCAGGCTCAAGGTGCAAGTACCATGTCAATGTGAAAGATTGTGACCAGCTCAGGTGTAAATCATATCCTAGAGTTAATTGGACCAATTAACCACAGAAATCCGATGTTCGTACTCATTTATTTTAACCATTTTTAATGGTAGAAATTCTTTTTTTTCGCGAACGCGCAAAAGGATTGCACGTCAATATATTAGAATGGTAGAAATTCGACATATCACAAATCCACGATGACTGCAATACTATTTCTGTAATTCTCTGTGCGTACCTGAATTGGTACAGGAATTAATGTTCAGTCCGATATACGCTACAAATACAGCACAATTGTGTACAGGAATGTGCATCTATATATGCATATAGGTGTCGTCCTAACTGAACAAATTAAGGGTCCTGTAAAAAGTAAAAACGCTATTCTGAATTCTGGATGGTGATCCTTCAGTCTGGCACTCTGAGCTGCATCAGTAGGTATATGAGTTTCAGGTTTGTCAGCTGAAATTTTTCTCTATCTGCAGCATGATTTAGGATTGAGTGACATATAATCCAGTGACCATATGCCCTTCACTGATAACCATCAATCCAGTCCTCAGAATATATGCTGCATGTAAGCTATAGGCATATGTCCAATTGCAAGAGAAGTGCCAGGTCTGAACTTCTGCTCTGCCTGGCTACAATTCTATGGGCTTGATCCTAGAAGTGGAAGTTTAGTATCTTGGTTCTTTACTAGTGGCGCTATACAGATTGGTCGATCATTTCCTTGCTTGAATTGGAGGCTTCACTTTCGTCATCACTAGCTTCCAAGAGACAATATTTGACACCATCTTCAGAATCTATGTTGTTGAAGTCATATCCAGTCTGGTCATTTTCCCCTGTAGTTTCGGGTATTCGGTCCTCTAGAGTTGCTTCAATTAGTGGTATGTTTGGGCGACTACTTAGTCTTAGTGAATCCTCCTGGGCTATCATTCTTGAACCATTCCCATTGCGCTCAACCAAGTCTGATATTCTTATCTGCAACAAAATATTTAGCTTATATGACGAAATCAAGTTTCAATAATTAGAAAGTTTTATAAGAACTTCGGAAAGGTGGGGAGGACTAATTCCAGAAACCTCAAGTGGCTTCATGATATCAATTTCTCGATTTTCGATGTTGTTGAGTGCTTCCTGAGCTTGTAACTCCATTGAGTCTCTCACAAGCTTACTAAAGAAGGATACATCATCAGACATGACACCCAGTCCTCTCAAAAGCATCGAGCCTAGTTGCAAGCTAGTCTGCAGAAAGATATAAAACAAGAGGGGAAATGTTCATGTACAATTGTCATTTCATAATACTGAACGACAAATTTGTTTCAAAATTACCTCAGCGTTTTCCAGAACAACTTCTGTTGCACCTGCTTTCTTTAGATCTAACAAATGTGACATGTCTTGAGCCCTTGCATACATTGGAACCTGATAAAACAAATGAGTATTATCACCAGAGTGTTCACTCGTTGTACAATGAATATATAATATTTTTTGTCAACCTGAAAACTAAATCCTGGTATTCTCCTAAATCATGAAAAGGCTTTACTATAAAATTGCTTACGCCAGGAAAAGCTTGCCGCAATCTGTTGACAGCCTCAATTGTCTTTTCCTTTCCAGTATACATGACCATGACAGCTTTCGGAGAAGATACGCCAGCAGATTGCAGAACAAGAGGGCGTGAACCATCTCCATATAGCACTGGAAAGCCTGATTTTCTAGCTGACTATTAGGGAGTGAACACACACGGTTAGCTGAGTACATTAAAATTAAGAAAAACGCATCAACTTCTATACCAAAATATTCATTTATTTCCAACCTTTACGACAGCAGGATTTAGATCAAATGCAACATATGGCCAACCTTCCGCATCTTTGTCAAGCCCAAAAGATAATGGTGCAGACAAAAACTTTGCAAGGACCTGCCAAAAAAATGATTCTATTGACCAGCTCCCACAAGAAAGGAAAATTTTCCATTATTTTTAATTAACGAAAAATGGGAGAGAATCCTGGTATCAAATAAATGAAGGGAAAAATATTGTGCAAGATACCTTTCCCATTTCTCCAAAACCGAGAATCACAATAGGTTCAGTGGCACCATAATTCACCATCTCAGCTGGTTTCTGTAAAAGATAATCTTAAGAGCTGACTGCATAAGCTACAACTATGCTCACTATGGATGTATAGTTAATTGTCTGTACATACTTCTTTTGTTTCTGATTTCTCATCGATGATCCCTGCTGCCCTTCTTCCAATTTCATTGAGTAATGGAGTTAGCGCCATAGACAGTACAACAACAATGATGAGCAGTTTATTCAACTCAAGTGGTAGGACACCAAGCCTGTTTCAGCAACGATAGCTGATGAAATCCGAAAAGTACATGATAAAGCAGGAAAGAAACAAAAATAAGGAGTGTATAATCACTGACCTGTTTGCCAACGAAAACACCACAAAACCAAATTCTCCTCCTTGAGAAAGCAGCAATCCTATCCTTACGCTTTCTTGAAGTGTTAGCCCAACTCTTGGGCCTATTGCAGTAATTATCAATGTCTTGATTGCAATAAGGCCTCCCAACAGTGACAGAACATTAGGCCACTCCCGGATGAGAAGCTACATACACATGGGCCAAAAACATGAGATAGGTTGAAGGAATATTCAGCGATGTTTTGTCAAAGAAAGAAAAACAGTAAAACACATCAATGCCACTGTCAACAACTGCCTGAAAGTTGCAGTAGATGCAACTAGACGTGCATGCATTTACATACTTCCAATACATATTTCTCATTTAAGTGATATGAAGTAATGTTCACCAAAACAGATCATGGCTCAGTCATTTAACTCATTGCTCATGTGAAAAGGAGGTAAACAGTTAATACCTCCATGTCAATAGAAGTTCCTGTAGTCACAAAGAACAACCCAAGCAGCAAACCTCTGAATGGCCTTATGTCAGCTTCAATTTGGGTACGGAAATTTGTCTCTGCAAGAATGGCCCCAGCCAGAAATGCACCTAACTACACATATGTTTAACAAGAGCACATCAGAAAGACAGGAAAATCATAAACTAAACGTGACTATCACTTCAAAATGTTTTAATGACGTACTGTATCACTAAATCCCAACCATTGCGTGAGAAGGGATGTTCCAGAAACCGTAAGAAGACAGAGTGCAACAAATGCTTCTGAGCTCCTTGACTCTGCAACAAACTGCATGAAGGTTCATTCAATATTCACTGTAAGATAGAGATTTGATTTTAAAAATGTATTTAAAAGGTACAAAGTAACAGACCTCGAAGATGCGTCTGATGAGGTATTTCCCTCCAAGGGAAAGTAGGCCAAGTCCACCGAGTGCTTTTAGACTTTCAGCTAATAACATTGGCCACACACTTTGCTCCACCACATTCTGCAACAAAGTGTGTAGTAAGCATTGATTTGTAATATACAAAACACAAGGTAATATTTTGTGATAGAGTAGTTGACCAAGTCGAAGAGCATAGGGACTATTTGATAATCAATTGCTTATTATACTCCGTATCAACCTTTGTGATACTATATTCATTTGACAAACAAAAACAATATCTTTTTCTTTTTGAGCGAAAACGGCAGGATCTCTGCTAATGCATTATAGGAGTAAAAAGGAGTTTAAAGTACAAAATAAAATGGGAGCACTTGGCTCAACCAGCACAAGAGTCACTCAGCGGATTACTAATAGCACTAGAACTCAGGGTAAGCGAGAGATACAGAAGACAAAAAAAATCTCATTAAAGCAAGGTGCTACGACAAGCATAATCTCCAAAGGCACTATACAAGTCCTAAAGTCAAATTAGATCCAAGTGTGCAGGTCTGTATTTTGCACAGGAACTTTCATGTAGGCTGATTATCATCAGTGCTGACCTTTTGCGTACCTGACTCTCTAGCACAGGGAGTATGACCAAGAGAGGAACAACAGCAATATCCTGTGAAGTATCAGAATCCAGGAATTAATGCAGCATACACCACTAGAAAGAAACTTTTCTATTAAGGGCCAGTTCAGTGAAGAAAAAGAAGAGGGCTAGATTCAGCTAATCACCTGCAGGAGGAGGATTCCCAGTGTAGCTGAGCCAAATCTTGTTGGGAGTTCACCTTTCTCAGCAAGAAGCTGCATATGGCATCCAAAAACACTCCAAAAATCAATAATTATGTGTAAAGAGTGACAATGCAACTACTGTAAGCAGGAAGTATTGCTTGAACAATTGTATAAATAAAAATAAGACCGTTTTATTTAAGTCAACCTAATAGTAAATGCCATGACAATTTGCAGCATAACACAAAGTAGATATGCTATAAATTTCACACCATGGAAAAGTTCAGTTCTTAAAAAAAAAGCCTAATTATGCAAAATTGGTGTAAAAAGAAACTATGAATTTGCTTCAAAAACAAACTGCCAATACATTATAGTCATTAGGCAGAATGCACACCTGAAGGACAAAAGCAGATGAAGATAGTGAGAGGGCAGCCCCAATTACTATTGCTTCATCAACGCTCCTGATATTCACCTGCAGATATCAGAACTAAATATAATGAGCAGCTGAGTTGGTCTTGAAAGGAAATCCTTAATCCTTGTTACAACAGAGTAAACATAATAATAATCCTATAATTAAGCAACTAAGGAAATTTCAAGCATCTTTCTGAAACTAGATCACAAGGAAGATGGCCTATACTTAGCAACTAAGGAAATTTCAAGCATCTTTCTGATAGATAAAAAGGAAGATTGTTTGCTCAACTAAAATAAAGTGAAACAAGTTATAATCTAGGTATAGGGGTAGAGGTATTAAGATTTTCAATTCATACTGTATCTCACCAGATCAGGTCTTGAATCAAAGAGGAACTGCAAAATCTTGGTTCCAATAGCACCATTAGGAGGAAGCTCAAACGCCGTGAAAGCAAGGGTTGACAAAAGAACCTTCAAGATATTGAAGAGCATAAGGTCAGCCGCCACAGAACTTTGTCGAAATCAATGAGCAAACCAAAGTGATGTATTGAAAGAAACCAAATTCAGTATAACTTTATCAGTGAAATGTCATAACTATCTTAAAGAAGGAACGCCCATTGTCTTGGACTAGGAGAACTAGATATGAACCTATGATCCTGAAATGTACAAAGTTGTACCACGTTGAGCAGAGATATTTCCAGTTCTAAATTACCAAGTGACAGTCGATGATGATCACAAGCATAAAACCACAAGGAACTAGCAAATTTGGGAGAGCATATATACCTGAGGCAAACCCATCCCAAAGGCGTATCTGGCAAGAGCCTTAAGGCGAGACAGTGAGAGCTCCAGCCCCATCTCAAACAACTGCAGAGCCAGAGACACAAATCAATCAATCAATCAATCTGTATTATCCAGTTGCATTGTTTGTGATAGGATAAATGAGTAAATCATGCTAATCCCTAGTGCAGAATGGTAACAGAAGAGTAAGTCACCAGGAAGAGAATCCCCCACTCGGAGAGGAGCTTGACATCGGTGAGGTTCCTGATGAGGCCGAACTGGTTGAGCACGACGCCCGCGCAGAAGAAGCCAAGAATCTACGCCCCCAAAAATGGAGAAAAAGAAATGCGGTTTTGGGATCAGAAGGAGGCAATCGAGGAGGAGATGGAGGGGGGCGGGAGGGAACGGGGGAGAGATACTTCACTGGGCTGGCCTTGACGACGCGGAAGGCCGGGACGACCAGCACGGTGACGCCGAGGAAGGTGAGCGTGTCGAACCCCAGGTCGTTGATCACCTCAACCGCGCTCGCGATGTCCATCCCGGACGCCGCGCGCACCCGGAGCGCCCTCCTACCCCGCCGCCCCTCCGCCGACGACGCGGCGCCCCCGATCATCCCCACCCGCAGCAACGTCGACGACGACCCGCCCCCGCACCACCGCCACCCCCGCGGCGAACGCAGCACGCACACCGACACAGACACGGGCGCAGAGCGGCTGCTGCGGAGGACGACGTGGTGGTGGTGCCGCGGGGCCGCCGCCGCCGCGGCCGCCATGGCGCCAGAGCAAAGTAGCTACTACTACGTACGTACCAGTGTAGTTTGCTGCTGCTGCTGCTGCTTGGCGCGTACGAGGAGAGAGGGAGAGGAGAGGCTGAGGCGAGTAGGCGCGCGCGCGTACGTGTTTATCGCGGGGAAGAAGAAGAAGAGGAGGAAGAAGAAGATAAGATGTTGAGGCGAGCGGCGCGCCGCGCGGGAGCGCCTCGGCCTCTCGATCGCTTTCTCCCGCGCGCGCTCCAGAGTCTCAGCGTTTGCTTGCTTCCACGCCTAGCTTTCTTAGTTTTTCGTTTAGGGCCTCGCTTTCTTAGTTCGCGAAATGGAAATTATTTTTTGTGACATCAAACGTTTGACCGGATATTGGAAAGCGTTTTTGGACACGAATGAAATAACCTAATTTCATAACTCGCCTGGAAACCGCAAGATGAATCTTTTGAGCCTAATTAATTCGTCATTAGCACATGTAGGTTACTGTAGCATTTATGGCTAATCATGGACTAATTAGGCTCAAAATACTCTAACTGTTTAATTGGTTTTTAAATTTATCTATATTTAATACTCCATTGTCCAAAGATTCGATTTGATGTTTTTCGAAAAAGTTTTGGGCGTAATAAACTCGTGTGGATTAGTGCACTGCAGCGTGTTTAATTTTTATTTTTTAAAAAAAGAGAGAGAGAGAGATAAAAATGGGGGAGTTTTTACTGGACATTGATATTTCAGAGGCAGTCGTGCTGGCCAACGAGTAAAAATGCAACATTCATGGTCTTCTTAACATCAAGTCATCAACCCGTTTATTTGGACTGAAAGGATGTATTGGCGATGGATTACGCGATTTTGTGACAGTATTCATGACAATTATTTTAGAAAAACTTTCTATATATAAATTTCTTATAATACTTGTTTAAAATATTTTTTTAACTTTCTTTGTAATAGTGTTTGTTTTTTTTACATCGAACAATTATCACAGATCATTCATATATTCATCGTTCCATTCCACATTCAGCATGAAATAACACATAAGCTAAGGCTAAATAACAAAGAGCTACCAAAAAGACCTCTAAATTAAGTTATAAAATTCAAATTTAGCCTGGCTCATATCCAAAGCTGAAAAAGATCAGACCCAAGATCATAGGAGTGTGGCACAAAGATGAAGATCAAAAATTGGACCGTACAATACAAGGCAGCTCGTACCACCCCTAACAAATCAAACAATCACCAACTTTGTTCACTACACAAAATTTTGACGACAAGGATAATATTGTACATCATGTCAGCACCAGAGACAGGTAGTATTACAAATGGGAGGGAGGTGTGATAACACAAATAGGTGAGACAGCTATTATACAAGAACTAGATGGACCCCATCCAATAAGTTTACTCCTTTGGCCACTCCAATACTTTTCCAACATGGTAAAAACAAAATCTAGACACAGGAAAAGAATACCTAGTACAATAACCACTAGTTACACTATCCCTTCTGTTCCTCAAATCGGTTGACCAAAACACATGCACCCCACTCACCTATCTGCTGGGGCATCATCTGAGTATATACAGGGGCGAAGCCTCGCAGGTAGGATCTTCCGATGAACGACCAAGAATATGTTCATTTACTTCTCATGATTTGGGAAAAGAAATTGGAGAGCGCTGTCGGTGGTGATTGGCAAAGTTTCTCCACCCTTGGTTCTTTCTGTAGCTTAGCTCTCCTCTGCAAACGACCTCCAAGTTGGCAATTGTTGTGGGCTAGCACGTCTCTTGAGCACAGATCGTCTGCCTCTGTGCAGAACGGATAAATGTAGCTTAACCAGAACCCAATGATGAGGACTTGGAATGAATAAATTCAGCGCATGCCAAAGCTACTATATCCATGCAAGAGAGCCTCGGTCATTGTTTGCTGCTTGAGGGCGGCCCCTTGTTGGAGTTGGCGGCCTGTTGGCATTTAGTTCCTGATTTTAACACAAGATGGCGTGTTAGAACTTAGAAGCATATAGACAGGAATACCCTATTGCAAATCCAAGAGCATCACATGATAAAAGAGGGAGTTACCTGCATCCATGTGTCCTCAAGATGATGCTCTGGAGAGGTCTCGGGAGATGTAATGGCAGGCGGCAAAGGATGGATGAGTTTCGGAACTACTACGAGATCTCTTCCTAGAACCAAGATTGCACCCGCATTGTTTGCGGTACCTGCATACATATCATATTAAGTAACAGGACAATCAAATCTGAAGAGATAATCGCGAACAGACCAACCCAGAATAACATATCATTACCGCAGTAATTTGTTGCTGAGAAGAGAGTGATTAGGTGACCTTGAGCAAAACGCTCAAAACCATCCATCACACATTCATGTGCTCGCACAATTAACTGCAAGTCATTGTTGTTGCAGAACTCCATAACACGGTCCGGCTGCAGTTATAATACATGTTATTTTGACAGAAACCACAGGAACCAACAGGGAGAAAAGAGCTGGACACAAAATAACACAGAGAATTACCCCAAAGGTAACAAGGCCTGGGCCACGGGCATTTGGTCTAAGTCCTTCAACACTATCATTTTCAGTTGGATCAGACCTTTAAGATTTTTAAAAAAAGGTTATATCAGGAAAAAATAAAGAACGATCTTACAATAGTAGTGTCAAAGAGCTATTGAAATGCTGACCACAGAAGATCCATTAGAACAACCGAGCCTGCTTCCATGGTAATTGGTCTTTGAAGATTCTCAATTTGTTCAACATGATTGATAGACCGGCCAATACCACCATGCATACAGATTATTTTCTTCTCTATTAGGGCAGCCAAAGGAAGCCAATTAAATAGCCTATTCATGCGATGCCAGGTCCAGATCCCATCACGCTCACCCTGTTTTTAGCAAAGAACAGTGATAAGCAAGAGATAAAAAAGAGCCTAATAATAATGTCAGAATGCAACATGGTCATTACCATTCGCTCTATGCACTCTATTCGGAACCCAAATAAAGCATTGATATCAGCGGCCTCATGATTCCCTCGAATCAGATGTACATTAAGAGGATATTCAACCTGAATTATAATCAGTTGTTACAATGTTGAAAGAAAAATGAACTGTCAGCTGAAATAGCACTTTTTCAGGGTACGCTCAGTTGTTCACAACTTTACCTTAAGTGCAAGGAGAAGAGTGATTGTCTCCAAACTATGCTGACCACGATCTACGTAATCTCCCAAGAAGAGATAATCGATGTAACTGCAAAGTTTTTTGAACACAAAAAACAAAAGGAAAACATATAACTCAGGAAAGATCGATTGAAAATATCTCAACAGAACATTTTCTAACCCAAAGCCTTTATACACAAATCAAGATGTTCAGATTGAGTATCAATAACATAACTGAAAAGAAAACAACTTAACATAAAGTGTTCTAGAGGTTCTGTTTTTTGTTAAAAGAAAATATCTCAACAGAACATTTTCTAACCCAAAGCCTTTATACACAAATCAAGATGTTCAGATTAAGTATCAATAACATAACTGAAAAGAAAACAACTTAACATAAAGTGTTCTAGAGGTTCTGTTTTTTTTATAAAAAAAAAAGGGTTTATCAGCTTTGTTGTCCAATAAAATACCATAAAAAATTCGCGAAATTGGAATGAATAAGTAAATGAATCAGGGCAGTTCAAAATCAGAAAATACTCACGCAATGTCTCCAGCTGTCGAAGGAGCACCGTACTCATCAAACAAGCGCATTAGGTCACCAAATTGACCATGCAAATCACCAAATATCTTAATTGGAGCTTTAAGCTGTAGGACACTTGGTTCACTTGAAAATATTCTTTCCGCACTATCACATAGATCTGCAATCTCATTGCAGTCCAAAAAGAACTGCCTTCGCACAGGGGGCTTCCAACCGCGAGGTTTCAAGAGGGATGCAATTACCTGAATAATTGAGCCATCAAATAGAAATATGTGAGTACTTAATAGCACAATAGCATAGAAGTTTAAAGACAAAGGTTATCATGACTTCCATTTATGCCCCCTGACAACAACACACACCAATGTATGCCATTGCCTTAGTGTTTTAGCAGATAATCATGCAATTGTTTGCTGCTTTTGTCAAATTACATCTGCAAAGTAAGATACCTTTTTGGGTACACTATTAATAGACATTTGCCGATCTAGCAACTTCCTTGCTGCAGTTGCACTCTCAGGAGTGCCATAGATGACCCTTCTTCCTTCGTTTTCAAACTGGTCAATTGAGAGCTGCCTAACCATGCCACCTAAGGCACCTCCGGTTTCTGCTGCTACCACAACCTACAAGAGCAAGAAAAAATTTAAAGTTCACAATGCTGTAACTAACTTGAGCTAGGTTGTTCAGGGACAGCTTCTGTAATACAACATATTTCAACTGTAGAACAAGGAAAGATCATATGATCTGGTTTTGAATTTATCAATTAACTAGAGAAGCAAATAAAGTAACGAATTAACTTGGTAAAACTAACTGCATTTTCCACTCACTGCTCTATGGTGTAACCGAACCCCAGGAGGTGGTGTTGAATTATTTGAAAGAGCATAGTCTGGTTTTATGAGGCTTGCATTTTGCTTCGCACTTGGTGTGGCATCTGGACACTGCTCCCTGTCAGGTGAATGCTCTGCCTCACCATTAACTTGCCGAGCTTTTACAGCAGCTAAAGTAGCACTGATTGCCTCAGCCTCTGCAGCAGATGCTTCAACCAAATAATCAACACCTTTGCTCATTCTCCTGTGCATATCAGGCCCAAAAGACACATTTCAGCGCATGTAGCTTCTACTCAATAGACTGATAGATATGCCAAAAAAAAAAAAAAAACTATCGGAACATGTCTACGAAATTTTACAAACCTTTGTCCCTGGATCACAGCGTTCTCAGGGCTAATATCAGTATACATGTCCCCATTAACGGGAGCAGCAACTGGAGTTCCAAGAACCACAGCTCCATCAGGAGATGTTACTGTAGCTGGCTGCCCTGTTTGTTCATCATTGTAGGCATACCTACCAGGTTCTCTTCCAGCTTGTATGTCAGAGGCTGCAGCAATTGCAGCTGCCTGATTTGCTGCGTTTGTTGTTTCAGCAGCAGCAAGATCTTCGGCAACAAGAAGGTCATCTAGCAGCACACCTGGAGTAGCAATACAGGGAATTTAGAATTGCAACTATACAAACTTAGCGTCAACAAAAATATGAATGTATCCTGATTTGAATAGGAGGCAATTTCACTCTGACAACCCAAAGTCAACCCTCAAAAAAGTGATGCAAGTGTAAAAAGTTAACAGTTAGCTCCAGTAGTAGTATTTCCTTCAGATAAGGATATTGCAAAATACTAGTGTTAATTGGAAATCCATTAAGCTGAAATCCAGATTACCTTAAAACCTTTTGGATCTGCTATGTAAGCATAGTCAATGCTAATTAAATTTGTACTGATATCTTAATATCCTAAATTCCTTATCATCCCAGAAATAATATACATGTTCCTCATCGGATAACATCTTCATTACTTAAAAAGCGTGTGCTGCTGAATACAGCTGAACAGGACTCATAGGACAGCGGGTCGCAATTCAAACATGAGGCTTGGTGTCAGAAATCAGATGAGGCTAAGAAACTGAAGTGTCTTACCTCCCCGTAGACCTCCATAAACATATATCATATCACCAACTGCAGCAGCTGCATGCCTGCAACGTCGTGTAAGCTCTACAGAAGCATCACCGCCTGCAGCATCTGCACTATATCTTCCTGTCCTTGGAGTAGTAACTACTGATTTTGTATCACACCACACTCCAGCAGCAGTATCCAACACTGAAAAAGGGCAGCATGGCGAAAAAAAAAATAAGAACCTTGGGAAACAAGAAAATATACGTGTATAGCTAAGACCAACTGGCCAATGCTTAAACTACCAACTGTGTTTCAGTATTATTCAGGCCATTTACTTTTTTCAATAATACAAGATATATGCACTGCAGAGACAACCAATAACAGCATGCATCTTGTTCTCTGCTGATGAATTGTAAATGGGTAATTTAGCAAACAGAAAACAATATATTGAACTTAGTAATTGAAATAATTAATCATATATGGTCTTTATCCTACTTACAATCAAAAGAAATTGATTGAAATGTTTTGAGTTGACACAAAAGGTGGGAGATTTTTCAAAAGGATGCCACATGAACTAACAGGTGCAAATTATACAAAGCAAATAATAGTGAGGAACCTGCAACACTTGAGGAGTCTTCAACCATTCGACCACCTCCAAGGGCCCCTCCTGAGACATGAAGTCGTGCATTGACGAAAACCTAAAGAAACAAAAGGAAATAAAACATGACACAAACCATGCAGTGGGATCAATCTCGAGATGAAAAATAAAGAGAATTGAAGGGAAAGGATATTCACAACTCACAGCTGCATGTTGATATCTGGGTGACGGAGAGACACCAGGGGCGATTGCCCACTCCCAGCGTCCATCCCTGTGTTTTGCAAGGCCATATGCACTTGCTAGGGGCTGATGATTTTAGCCCAAAAGAAAAGGAAAAAAATATATAGTTAGCTTTGACAAACATGCTTGAGCCTTGGAGTAAAACAAACAGAAGCCACTGCCTCTCCAAAATTGTAATTACCCAAAAGAAAAGTCCATCTATATCATTATTTCAATTCACCTACAAAATGCTGATTACTTACCATCTAATGAAAAAAATGCTAATCAGTTGAATCCAGATTCAGTTTCCAGCCCAGACGAACAGGATTTTAAGGTCTTAGTTCTAATTTTTTATTTGCAGGGCATGGCTTTACAAGTGAATTGATCAAAACAGGCCTTTCAAGCATGCCATATGGATTCAGTGCACTTAACATCACAATTCCTCACTCATCCAAAGAAGCAGATGTAACATGAGAAAAAAGAAATGCTTTGTTGGCACAAGCATGCAATGTTTATAAATATCACTTACCAAAAAAGTTATATGAACCATTCTCGTGTTATGACTTCAGAGCAGATTCAAATCTAAAAACTAAGAACAGAGAATTTCAACCCTATATTCCTATTAGAACAAAATTTCCTCAGCAAAAGCTACTCACAAATAGAATGGTACTTACCACACTATTAGCATCCCTTCCACCACAAAGTAATAGAAGTCCATCAGAACGGGCACTTGCAGTTGCATACCTGAGCAACATTACCAGAGGCACAGACTATTAGAAGTATACAAAAACTATCTCAACTTCTAGCAATCTATGAAAAAGCGTAAGTGAAATTACAGCAAATAGCTAGTGGTGGATTACCCTAGGATATTAGGTTTAACACTTTACTGTGTTCTGCATCCAAGTAGACTTAACAAAACACTAGTAGCTTGTTCTTTATTGGCAGTTGCTTTTGAACAAACTAACTATCAATATTGAGTTGTAAATAACCAAAGTTTTCTGTAACTTCTTGGCCAACAAAAGAAAGTGGAGCCGTAAAAGTAGTCTAATGGTGCCAAAACAGGTTACTATATATGATATGGGCATCAAACAAAAATAAAATCACTGAAAGCTTCATTAGAAAATATAGGCATTATCATATGTTGGCTCATGGATGTAGCTGGGGAATCTCGCCAAGAAAATAGCAAGATTTAAACTCAACATCACCAAAGAACCTCGTTGATCTAGATTTCAAAGGGGAGATGTTTCCTTTCTTATTGTCTACACACTTACATGCATGGGGGTGGTCCTTCACCTTCTGGTTCAAGTTTCCTCCACTCATATGGCTTAGCTGCTGTATCAAGGGCCCACACATCAGCCAGGGGCCTCTTTCCTGAAACATTTATTCACTCTTAGTATCAACATCAATTGGGATGGAACAATATCTTAAGTAGCCAAAATCTAGGTTTGATAGGCACATAAGCAATCTCCTACCATCATTTCCACCAATTGTCAACAAGAAACGCTGCCCAACCAAAGCCATCACATGTCCATATCGAGGACCAGGGCCAGGCCCTTGAACCACCACTCTACATATAAGACATGATAATGCTCACTACGGATAGCAGCAAAAGCATATTCTAAACCCAAATGAAATTAGAGCAGCAGCCACCTGTGCCATCGCGGTCGTTGTTGTGTAAGATCCAGAACATGAAGGTCTTCTGCAGATAAACCAGCAGGGCCTATCCCACCCTGTAGTTGAGAGCAGGTTAGTGCTGGCCTGACGATAAAACTGACGTAGCCACTACTCTAAGGGAAAAAGATTAATGCTACCTGAATGACCACCATGGTGCCAACAGCAGTCGCTACATGTGCCGCTCTTGGTGAAGGAGGTTCACCAACTGGAGTAAGCCTGACAACACTTACTGTGGTCAAACAAATGTAGTAATGTACAGAACTAACAAGTGATATTGAGATAAAATTTCATGGGGTCTAAAGAAAAACTTACACATGGCATCCAAGCATAATATCCAAAGGAATTAAAACATTTACTAAAATAGGCTCTTACTAAAAAGAATATACCTGCTCCACTTATTCGATGAAACATCGTAGCAGTGGACATCTGCAGTAGCACCAGCAAGACCTGCAAGAAAGGAGATTGATAAGGGGGACTAATTTTATGTAAGATCTTGTCAATTTTGCTGATTTGCCTAACATTTCTAAGCTCAGTTTTGAAACAATAGTTTTGGCACCCGGTCAACCAAAATGTTTAATCCCCCAATAAGACTTGGAGAACTGGAATGCGTATAATAGCATTTCAGGCTTAACTTTTGAAACGCCATAGTTCACCTAATTAATTAACCCATACACCTTAACCTAGGGTATCCAAGGGCATCAGTACAGTCCAAGAACTTGAAACCTTTGAGTTCTTCTTCTAACATACGAAGACAGTCATAATCCAAAGGAAAAAAAAACCAACAAACATTAAAAGGAACTAGTACTTCACTGCAACAGAAGTATGCGAGTATCATTGTTCATTAAATAAATCTTGTGCCTCAAATCATATAAGAGCACCATATTTGGCCCTCCAATTAACAGCATGTGCACATGAGTTACACTGCATATATTGTCATAACGTGCCACTCATAATCGCTTTCCTAACCAGGCAGAACATGAAATTCGCTCCCAGTAAGAGTTTTTAACCTAATCCCGCCTACACTAGCAATACCACCATCAGCAGATGCTCCGAAATCCAACTCTAACAAACACACCGGAACACCAGAGCTACAATCAACTCTAGCTGCTATCCCGAACAGTAAGTTCTATCCCTAAATCAGTTACTAGTACCCAAAACAGCATAACACTCCAAAGTCCCAAGCAAGATTCAGTACAAACCCAAGTATTCCAACTCCCATGGAGTTTGGCTCTCATCGACAGCAAACTAAACAATTAGCACGCCAACACCATCCCCCCAAACCATAGATGAAACAAGAGCAGCTGAGGTTTAAAAGGACATTACGGATTCCGGCGCTCCCGGCCGAGGACGGCGGCGTGGCGGAGTTCCCCTCGAGCGCGGTGGCGCCGCCGAAGAGGATCAGCCGCGGCCCCACGTACCCCGGCGCGCCCTCCTCCCCGACGGTCGGCACCGCGGTGAGCGTGTGGCCGCACCGGCACCCGGGCCCGTCCTCCTTCTTCTCCATCGCCGCGTTCACCACCGTGTACCCCGGCGCGGGCCTCGGGCCCGCCACCACCGCCGCCGACGAGGCGGCAGCGACAGCAGCAGCAGCAGCAGCAGCAGCGATAGGAGCAGCTCCCCCGCCTGCCCCCATAGCCGTGGGCGTCCCGGGCGCCGAGGGCGACGCCGAGGAGGTCTCGCTCCCGAACCCTCCTCCTCCTCCTCCTCCCCCCTGCGCCGCTGCGTCCGAGTCGGAGTCCGACTCCGTCGTCATCCTCGAGTCCACGTCCATCCCCCCCGCCCGCTCACCCACTCCCCACTAGGGTTTCCAACCGCTCGAGATCCTCCTCCCCACCACGCAACACACACAGAGAGAAGAAGCGAGAGAGCAAAAATCTCGTAGCTCCGCCTACTCCTCCCAACTCCTTGCCACTTGCGGCGAGGCCGCTGCCATCCCTCCTCCCCCCACCGAAACCCTAGGTAGAACACGCCACACCACCGGTCGTCGCAGCCTCCGCCGCCGCCGCAGCCGCCGCCGGCGAAGTGAGGGGGGATGGGATCGATCGAGGAGGCCCCTGGGAGATTTGGGATTTGGGGGGGAGCACGAGCTTGTCGCGGAGTGGTGGTGGCGAGAGTGGAAATAGGGGAGAGGTCAGGGACTGGACTGCGAAATGGTCGGGGACAGCGAGGAGGAGGAGGGACGCGTCGTCAGCGCTCGGCCAGCGCGTGTGGGAATTTTTGTAATTTTGTTCGCTCACTTCGCACTGTCGCAAGGCGCACACACACACCAACTGACACACAAGTTGGGGGCTTCGTTTGGTGGGAGTTTTCGTCTAGCCCCTTTTGGTTTTTCCTTTTTGCGTTTCGTCTTCGTCTTCTCTCTTTTTCAATTCTTTCTTTTGGATTTTATGAATGGAGTTGATAAACTTCAGTCGACCAAAAATATTTCCACAAATCTTGTAAATTTTAGATCATTAGGTGTGCTTATTCGTGCTCCAGGTGCTTCTTCTCTCACTCCGGCAATCTCTTCTTCTTCTCCGGCGCCGGCCACAACCCAAACTCTGGCAAAGAGCCGACGAATTAGGGTATCGAATAGGGGGTGGGGTGGGAGGGGTTGGAGGGGAGGGGGAGTTCGTCGGCTTTAGAGGGATGGCCGTGGGAGGTGGCATAGCGGATCTAGCGAGCAGCGAGGCAGTGGCGGCGGCGTCGAAGCCACGGGGGTCGAGAGTGGGCGGAGGGCTGGTGTAAGCGGCAGGGGCAAAGCAGAAGAAATGTTAGGAGGCGGCGGCTGGTGGTGGATCCCTACCGCCGGAGACAGGAAAGACAGTGGCGCCGCCAAAGCCGCGGGGTCGAGAGCGGGCGGTGGGCCGATGTAGGTAGCAACGGCAAAGCGGAAGGAATATTAGAAGGAGGCAGCCGGTGGTGGCACCCTGCTGCCCGAGACGGGGAAGACGGCTGAGTGGTGGGGTGGCGGTGACAGTGACGCAAGAGGTAGTGTCGAGAGGAGGCGTCAGGAAGCAGCGGTTTGTGCGGCGACGAGGAGGGAAAAGGAAAAGTGGTTAGGGTTTTGTGGACTTTGCACGAATCTCAAATCAATCCAATGATCTAAAATTTGCAGGATATTGGGAGGGTTTTCTGTCAAATGAGGAATGGATAGTCCCTTTTGAAGGCTTTCTCAACAAGGGAGTGAGTATTGAGCGCGAGTGTGACAATATGTTTGGGTTTTTTTAATCCTTTTAATTTTTAATTTAAAAAATCATTATAAGACTTATTTTAAATCTAAGCCTTTTGGCCACGCTGGTAAAACTAGTGTGACAAAGCAATGTTGTCACGCTACTCTGGCCGGTGTGGCAGCATTATTTCGCCATGCCACTCTGACTGTCATGGCAGCGTTACGTTGCCACACCATCCATACTAGCATGGCAGAATAAAACCGTCACGCCAAATACTAGCAACGTGACAATGTTGTTATGTCATGTCGGGCGGGGTGGTGTGACCCCCAAAGGTTCAAATTTATAAATAGATATTGCAATGGTCTATTTTTGAAATTAAAAAGTTCAAGAAAATAAAAAAGAACATATGTTTGGATGTTGTGGATGATCATCATGCCTTTTTTTTAAAAAAAACAAGATGATCATGCTGCTAATAAAATTTTGTTTTGAAATTCTTTTGTATTTTCTATACATATTTGGATATTTTGTTTGGGTCTTATAAGTTTTATGGTCGTTTTATGGATCGAATTGGCTGAACACTGTGTATTTTGACTGGTTTTCGTTGCGTTCTGGAACTATGCGAGCGAATGTGAGTCTATGCTTTGAATCTTTTTGGACGAATCATTGATTTGTTACAACACGTGTTATATACTTGGGTTGATGCCGAAGTACTTTATTTTGGTTTTCACTCTCTTTTAACCAAGCTTAGGAAGTGGGTTTGATGATAGGCACATTAAGAGCACGGTACAAAGAATAGGGAGGATAAATAGACGTATTATATAGCATGGCCCAAAGGGTAGGGATATAAATTAGACTTATTTTAACTAAATATGTGTCACAACCCAAAGACGAGTCAAAGGAAATAGACTTATTTTAAAGAAGGCACAATAGACCGCCCGTGCCTTCGGGCCGGCATGGCATGGCTCGACACTGGTGGACCGTGCTTGGACCTGAGGTGCAGCCCATGGCCCGAAGTGCTGGCCGTACCCCGATCGCCTCAGGCCGTACCTAGCCCATGCCTACATCGGGCCATACCGGGCGGGTCTTATGGTCATCTATACTATGAAAAAAAATTAAAAATATATTTTTTTTCTTCGTTATTTTGTGTTTATATACCAATGCGATGAAATTTTACGTAAATATACCTCTACCTTATGTGGAACCGTCTCGGTCTCGCACCACCATTCCGCGGAACCGGCGGTCGCGCAGAACAGCAATGCGGGACCGATCGATCCCGCGGACCGCGCCGGTCGCGTGTATGTGGCGCGCGGGAGCGAGGCATTGCGTGCGGGAGCGACGGTGCCGCGCGGATGCTGCGCGGGAGCGAGCAGCACTGCCTTGGTCCCGCATCTCCATTCCCATTCTACGGTAGAGGTATATTTTCGCAACTCTTTTCTATGCATGTATATAAAAACAAAACGTTGAAAATAAAAGTATATATTCAAATTTTATCCTCTATACTACCAATGTAAATTTACTCACTACATATAATCACCATATCCTACATTTCCGATCGTACGGACGAACCAAGCTATCCTCGCAGACGGCGGCGTTAATGAACTCGTCGTCGTCACCGGAACACGAGCACACCGTCTCCAGCGTCGTGCTCCGCGCGTCGTAGTACCCCAACGCCTTGCCGGCGTCGAGCAAGACGCGGCCGTCCCTGCAGTCGACGGCCATGGGCACCACCAGCTCCGCCGCCCTGGGCGAGAACGCCGGCCACCGCGCGAGGTCTATCACGTGCAGAGTCTCCCACTCGCCCTCATCTCCCGCGCTCTTCGCCCATATGCTCATCGTCTCCGTCTCGCGGCACGAGTGCGCCACGCAGAGCTTCCCGGCGAGCGCCGCCAGGACCGCGCCGCCGGCGTCGTCCGGCAGCGCCGGCGGCGCCGGCATGGTGTCGAACACCAGGATGCCGAGGCGCCTCTGCTCCCCCATCCAGTGCATCTTGCCGCCGACGTGCACCGGCGGGACGCCGACGTCGGCAGGGATCGGCGGCCGCGACGCCGTGAGCTTTTACGCCATGCGGCCGTCGGGGAGCACCGCGACCTCGCCGGCGGACGGGTTGCAGACGAAGTAGAGCCGGGCGAAGATGGCGCGGAGGAGGAGGAGGCCGCGGTACGGGCGGCCGTAGGGGATAATGCGGCCGTTGCGCGTGCCGTGCGGGACGGCCATGAGCGGCGCCGTCGTCGTCTCCGCCTCCGGCGACCACGCGTTGATCGCGTCGGCGGACGCCGATCTCGGCGGGATGCAGAGCTTGGGACCCCCGCGGCGGTTGGCGAGGCGGAGGTGGTGGTCGACGAAGGCGTCGGTGGAGAGCGCGGCGGCCCAGGCGCGGGAGAGGCAGCGGCAGCGGAGCACCGACCGGGCCGGCATGCGCGCGAAGATGTCCTCGACGAACTCGTCGGGGATATGGCGCGCCGGCGCCGACGACGACTCCGGCGACGCCATCGTCGTCTTCGGCTGCATGCTGCGTGTAGGCCACGGCGCGAGTCCGTCCGCGCGCGTATTCGTATATATATAGGCCGGCAGGCATATGCTCCAATTGTACGTTTCGGACTCGGATCGGAGCACGTGCTGACGCTTAATCAATTGCTTTGGCTCTCTTTCTTTATTATGCTTATAAACCAACTTATCTCTATCTCTAATAAAAGAAAAGGATGATTAGAATTTATTTTTTAAAATTACACAGTACAACGCAAACACTCACAATGCACGCACACTCACTCCTATGAACACACGTACGCAAACCTTACTTCTATGAGCATCTTCGAAGACTGGACCAGCAAATCCTAGAGATTAACGAAGTCACCATAAACGGCTCGCTGTCGACGGGTACGTTGCCTACCACTTAAAGCACAAAGCACCATAGGATGATTAGAATCTACCCTTGTAACGGAGCGGTAAAATGGTAGAGGGAGCGAGAACGGTTCGGTTTTGGTAGCAAACGGTGACCAAGCACGTCTACTCCCACTCCCATACAACACGTATGTATATATATATATGACCACTGTCTACGAGCGTGGACGATAGCGTCGCCGCCTCGCAGAGTCGCACGAGGATGACGTCAACGCCAGAGTCGTCGTCGGTATCGGCGTCCGCCGACACGATCAACACGTGTTCCTTTGCGCGTTCAAGGGAAACAAACCATTTATCTGGGAACGTGTTTTGACATACTCATATAGTCATGTTCACCATTAGAGCTTGACATTGCCGTTTCTCTCTTTAATTATCGGTACCACGTTGTTGCCAACCACATTCATCTTGTTTTGATTTTATTTGTTGCCAATCTCCACCATATATGGATACTTCTTGGTCTAGCCTAATCATGCTCTTGGAACACTCACTTAATGTTGAGGCCATAGGGATATGAATAGAGCAAGAAAATATTGAGACCATAGGGATATGATAGAACAAGAAAATTCTAATTTATATGAATAAAACAAGTAGCTGTTCAGAATTATTATATCGAATTTTCATCTATGAATTAAAATAAGATTTTTCTAATTTCTAGCTAATTTCAGTTGTTTTCCATTTACATTATTAATTTTGTCACTATTTGATCCACTTAAAAATATTGTAACTTATAATTTTGAAAAGAAAAAATCCCACCCATATAGCCGTCTCTCGGTCTCTCCCCTTCCCCTCGCCACGCGCACGCCGCCACGCACGCCACCCACCACCACCACCCCTCCTCCTCGCCTCGCCTCGCCGCGCCGCCGCTAGCCATGGATTGGGCGGCCGAGCGCCGACGCGTCGTCGTTGTTCCGCTCCTCCTCCGCATCTCCTCTGCTTCGCCCTGCGCTGGACTCCGCGCACCGGTGGCCTCCTCGCCGGGAACGACCACACGCGAGTCGGCGGCGACGGGTACCAAGGCGACGCCGATGACGTCGGACGCGGCGACGACGCCGCGAGTACCAACCCGACGACCACGACGACGGGTGGCGACCACGCGGCTTCGAGTACCAACGCGACGCCGACGGCCTCGCACGTGGCTGCGGGGACCAACGCGCCGCCGCCGACGACCTCTCACGCTGGCGACGACGCTGCGGCCGGCCCCAACGTCTCCTCCTTCGCCCGGCACCGGCAAGGTCTTCGTCACTACTCCGATTCCGCACCCGCGTCGGTGGGAGCAGCGCGCGTCCACGACTTATCCGGGCGCCAGCGCCACTGCGGCCGCCGCGCCGGTGATTGTTCTGGTTCCGGTCGCCAGGTATTTGTCCTCGCCGTTGTGATCGGCATCTCCTGCACCTTGGGTTACTTGTGTTGCTTGGTTTTCTAATACTCTTTGGTGAATCTGAATGAACTTAATCGCACTCCTGTTTGCTTGGTTCCAAACTTTTTCTTTAAACTTCCAACTTTTCCATCACATTAAAACTTTCCTAACTTTTCCGTCACATCGTTCCAATTTCAACCAAACTTTTAATTTCAGTGTGAACTAAACAGTATGTGAGTGAATCTGAATGAACTGGTATTTTTGTTTGCTTGGTATCTGAATGAACTGGTACTTTTGTTTGCTTGGTCTTCTAGTATATGTGTGAATCTGGAATGAAATGGGAGCATGCAGTGATTGGTCTTACTGATTGTCTTAAGTTTTCATTCTAGCATTAGCTTGGAGTGATTGGTGTTGCTAATCTAATAATCTAAAGCTGGCTATTTTGCTAACTTTCGATCGGTCCACGTCTCTTACTCTGAAGAAAAATCATAAATTTATACTAAAGAAAAAATCACCTAACAATTATATGTAAGGAAAAAATCTAGAGATAAATATCACATATGAATTCTAGAGGCTTCTAAAACTATCTTTTCTTTCCAATTACTTGCCTTCTATAAATATAACATGTTTACTTGGTACTACTCTGTAACTTTAGAATACTGCCTCTGTCCCTACAAGACTCAAACCCTAACATCCCAATAAAACCTTAAGGATATAAACAAAAGACTATACCACCCTTAATTAATGCGAAAGTTATATTGGTTGATAAGTAGGCGATGGATATTGAGTAATACAATTTCTCGATTTGCAGATTGGTGGTAGGCAAGAAGATAGGAGTTGGTTTATTTTAGGACGGATGGAGTATATATAAACCCAAAATTATTAAGAAAAAACAAATCAAAACAACGAATTTACATTCATTTTTTCTTCTTTAAATATACACTGAATGCATATTTCCCCATTCCCATTTGTGTGTTAGTAGTCCTATTCAGGATTTCCTACCATTGTTTCTCTCTAAACCCGAATGCATTGGATGCATTATTTGTTTGCTTGTAGTACTGGAAGCTAGTTTTCCGTTATTAAGCCTGCTTAGCCTCCCTATGCTTGGTAAGGAGTAGCTTTAATCATTGCTGCAGAATCTTGAATGGAGCTGGGTAAAATTGGAGCATCTCTACAGTAATATGAAATATAATTTCTTCACTACATGTATAACAGTGAGGTATCAACCTCCATGAGGAGGATCAGAGAAGTCCCCTCCGTCTTGGCTTGGTCTTGGCTTGGGTTGCAGCTATCATTACTCTCATGCCAATACCCGGTACTATATAAAATATGAGTAACTTTAAGAGTGGTAGATTGATCAGTGTGGTTTAAACAAGGGGGAAATTGATGTAGTAGTACGTCTTCCTGCAGATGGGATGGCAATGGGTTCTGGAGGAGGAGATCAGCAGATGCCAGGGGCGATATGCACAAGTTGGTCTTCAAACTGACTTGCTGCAGTGTGTCCATTTGCAATTTCTGCCTGTCAGACTTCCTGAGTTCATTCACAGTGCGTCACACTATTTTGAGGAGCCTCAAAGCGCCACGTAGGCTAAAGCTAGGGGTGAAAATCTTGGTTACTCACAGTGAAAGTGATTCTAAGAGTGGCTTTGATTTTATATTTCAGCCTCTGACATTTTTTTGTTGTAGTTCTCATATTTTTTTCAATTTATGTGGAGGTCCAAACTTTACACTGAACACCCTAAAATCTAGAAAAAAATATTATAAAACCACCCTCCCCTCTGGACTTCGGCTACCCCACCGCCGGCGCTCTCTCTCCCTAGCACCCCACCGCTGGCGCCGGTGTTCCTCACCAGCTCTAATCACGCCTGCGCGGCTGCTGGTCTTACAGCCGGCAGCTGGATCCTCACCTTGGAGACACCATACCAGGGATCCTATCACTAGGGGAGGACATTATCAATACGTTACTGAGTTCCCCCCACCCTAGTTCTTTTCATCGGTGGCCAAGAACGGGAGGCAGCGGCCAATGGTGACCGAGGTTATTCACGTCGTGGGCACGGATAGGAAGCTCTCCCAGGCGATTGTCACACCGCCGTCTTCCAGGAGGCCACCGTTCTCTGCTCCAGGTGACATTTTGTCAGACATACTTGCCCTCACACACAGATACGGTAGCTCCTGCCTCCTTGTGGGAAGCCAGAGAGTACAGTACATATTCGGAAATGTAGGATTTGGTGACTGGGATTCTAACTGTTTTGTCCATCTCCCGATGTCAAAAATATGAGTTCTGGTGAGAATATCCTACTAGTAATGTTTGTGTGCAACATTTTGAAGCAAATGAGACGAACAAAACTGGTGAAAAGTTATTACAATTTCTATGTTAATTTCTTGATCATTCATGGAGGAACAAACAGTACACATATCACACACAATTCACACTGGCTGTATATAATGCCAGGGGAACAAAAGCTGAAATAAAACAGAAAATTTTCTTCTTCTATATAGCTTTCGTCTCCGATCTCTCATCCACCAGAGCAAGCAAGCCTCGGCAATTTGGTTCACAGGCAGCAAAATTTCCCCTACCACTCAACACGGCAGGCTTGAACCAGATTTCTTGATTTTGCATATGCAAAGGTCAGGGTCTCCAGAAAACTCAAGGGAGCAAAGACCTTATTGCCCATGTGTGCCAAGTGTATTTGAAAACACACAATTTCGTCAGGGTACTAGATCTTGTCACTTGCACCGACGGCAGAGAGGCTAACAGCTGGTTTCTGGTACACCCTTATGACCGCAGTTCCATCGCCGCCGTCGTTGCTGACCCTCCATGACCGGTCCTTCTTCCTCTGGGGCTTCTTGTGTTGCTTGTGGGATGCCTCTTTCTTCTTCTTCCCAGCAGGTTTAGACCCTTCAGTGGCCAGGTCAAACGATTCGAGGTCGCTAAGGACAAGCCTCATATCTGGTTGTGCTGGATCAACTGTATCATCCCGCTCATCGGAATCGGAACCACCTGATTCATTGTATGCTGAGGTAGTTGGACCTTCTAATCCGGAGGTTTCTTCGTGTTCATTTTCAGTATCTACCGTGCCAGGAGGAAGTTCGAAGTGTGGGATTTTACCATCGATATAATCTTTCAGTATCTGTCGAGCAGCCCTAGTCTCGTCAGGAAGTCCAGCATGGCTAACATGCCCCCTGGATGCACAGTATGCTCGCAACAGCTCAGCAGCAGTTGGTGGTCTCGATTGCGATTCATATGGCTTTGGCTTTGGCAGAGTTATCTTGTAAATCTGTTCAAGGACACTTCTTGGGACACGATCTGCCACCACCTGAATAGCTTCCCGGTGCTTAGTCATCCTATCGATTGGCAACACACCACATGACACCATCTCATGCCTTGAGCTTGAGAAGGAAGGGAAGACCAGACCAGGACAATCACACAGAGTGAGCTCCTCTGAGATTATCAGCGTCTGGAAATGCTTCGTTTTGCCAGGTGTGTGAGTAACACCAGTCTTCTTCTCACCAACTAAAGCATTGATTGTTGAACTCTTTCCAACATTTGGATAACCAACAAATCCAACAACAACATGCTTAGCCATTGATGAAACAGAATCTGAGGAAGTGGCTCTGCTGTCCTCTTTGATGGCTGAGGCCCTCCTTTGCGCTACAATGAATTCTGCTTCAGTTTGCAATTTCTTTAAGAGTTCATCCCTGCCATATATCTTGGTGTCCAAATCAAGTGAAGCAGAATCTTGTTCAGAGTATCCACTTAACATTTTGCCTTCTAATGTGGCAGTAGCAGCTTTAGCAGACCAGAAAACATAGAGAATATCATGCGCCTTAAAATAGTCTGCCCATTTTTTCCTGTATTTTAGCCAAATTTAGAGTGACGCCAGTTAAATATAGACAACAAAAGATGCCACCTAAATATCAACCAAGTGACATGGCACAAAAGTGTATACCTGATATTCATTGGTAACAGATCAGCCTTGTTGACAAGAATCATTGTCCTCTTGTGTTCATCAATTTCTTTTGCATATACCTACCATATAGAAAGAAATGTCACAGGACTGAAAAGAAAGCAGCAGAATGCCCAATAAAATACATAAGGTGGGACACTTTAGTTCAGTTTGAATGCAACGGTACAAACACACAATAAAAGAATAACGGTGTTTACAAAGAAGATCTATTGGGAGTGGCTGAGATCCACTTGTTTTCTCATGTTACACAAAAGAAAAAAAAAAGAAATTGCTTCTGATGTTTTGTGCAGAAAAGGAAATATCATGGTTATCTTTCAGACCATCATTCTACTTGTCCCAGATAACAGTAACATTCTAGGTGGATAGCTATTGCAAAAAATGATAAAGAAGTTACTGAACATTTATCTCTGAAGGAGAATTCATGAATACGATTTCTCGATCAATTTTACTACTACAACGCGTGATAGGTGAGCATTGATCATTAACCAGGGAGAAGCCGCAATCCATTTGCTACATGTATTAGATATTGCTTGAATGTGAAAAATACTATCCCAGAAACCATAATAAGTACCTCGAGATCAGGACAGCGGTAGAATAAGGGATCTCGAGCATCGACTACCATCACCAGCTTCATGGAAGAAAAGAGAATAAAAGTAAGTATATTAGGAATTAAAAATAATCCGAAGAGGTTCTACTCTTCAATCCAGTAAAAACAAATATGATTGAGCACAGCAGAGTAGCACTTCCAGGAAAAAAAAATGTAATAAGTCTACAGAACATCGAAAGCAAAGTCAATACGTGAACCAAAATTTGCAAAGCATCACCTTTAAAAATGCATGTCTTTTTTTTTTTGAGAAATGCTTAGCTTTAGTATCATATGTACTCGCAAGCAATCAACCACAAGAGCGATGGGAGAAACTGATAGTGAAGGTTGAGCATTACTCACCAGATCACTACGTTCAAGGACTCTCCAGAGCTGTCTCCAGATGTCAATGTTCTTCTCAAAGGGTGTAAGCACAAGCTTGTCATTTTCTTCCAATCTGCAGAAATGGATCACCCTCACGATGTGTCTATATTAAAACATTTAATTTGACAAGCAATGGCATTAAGCACTACATTTTTTGCATTGTTACAGCCAACATATGCTATTTACACCCCATTCATAAATAATAGTTGGTTTAATTTGCCCAAGAAACAAATATGCAACACAAATGCTCATGATCAAGTCAGCTACCCAGATATCAAACAGAAATGTTCGAGAGAAAGCTCACCCTCGCATTAGTCTTATCTTGTACCATAACCAGATTATACAAGATAATAAGAAAATGCTGATAGTTGGATATCAGTCCCAAAGTCCCAAACACGCTTTTGCAAGTGAATTTCCATTTTACGATGAATTTCCAAGCATAATGAATAAGCTACAACTCGGGCATAGCACTAACCTCGCAAGATTCCTCCGCCAAACCAGGAAGGCCCGCCTCTCGTTCTCATCGAGCTCCTCCACAGTCATCCGAGCATTCCATGGTGGCCTACCATCACAATTCACAACACACAATAAATAAAACTCACATAGTACATGAAGAACACCACCAACACTAAAACAGCGAGCACAACCACTCACCGCCTCGGGACCCTGAGGCTGCCGGCGTGCAGAGCCTCCTGCTCCTTCTGCATCCGCCTCCTCTCCTCATCCGTCTCCCCCGTCGCATCCCTGCATCCAGCCAACCCCTGACCATTAAAATTTGGAATTACCAAACAGAAGGCAGATTTTCTCAGCACCGGGAGGGCAATTCAATTCAAGTATCAAGGGGGGGAAGAAGAAGCGGTCGCCTCACAGGTCGATGACGAGGTCGGAGGAGACGGAGTCGGCGAGCGCGGAGTGGAGGCGGTCGGCCTCGGCGGCGCGCTCGAGGATGGCGTCGATGTCGCTGACCTCGATGACGGACTCCAGCGGCTGCGCGCGGCGGCGCGCGTAGGCGAGCGCGTCGCCCCTCTCCTTGACGGCCGCCGCCGCCTTGTTCCGCTGCCGGATCAGCGCCCGCCCCAGCCCCTCCCCCTTCTCCTTCTTCCCGCCGCCGCCGCCGCCGCCGGCCATCACCGCCGCGAGTTCGTCGTCGGAATCCGCTAGGGTTTTTGGCGAGGAATGGAGGAAGCGAAGACGATGACGAAGACGCTCGAGCAATTCGAGTTCGTCTTTCTCCTGTCTTGCGCGTGTCACTGACACGGGGACCCCACCGGGCAGAGGCGTATGGGATGACGCAGCAGCACACAAAAACTCGTTCAGAAAAAAAAATGAACTTCTTAATGCTCCCAGTCATAATTCACTCAAATTTAAAGCGATTTACACATCGAAACCAGCGTTTTTTCTTTTCAGAATATAAGCTTTGTGGGTAAATAAACTGAAGTGATTCAAATCTATGTATTTGGTGGCTTCTGCTATGGTCGGACATTTTTTCTTGTTAGACTACTGTTCTTATGTTCTGTATAACAATGTCAGGGTTCCATAAATTAACCGTGCCGATGTAAGATTTTCGGGTCCGGTTTCCCTTATATACTGGATCTAACTCTTAGAAATTTTAGGAGTCAAGAGCCATGATAAACATGCCTCTAATTCTTCAGAGTAGAAGATCGCAAATTTTAGGTATTGCTGCTAGATTTTACATTACACATGCAAACCAGCAGATTGACAAAGCAGAAAGTTGACGCAAATACAAAAAGGTATAACTAGTATCAAGATTTAGCATTATCACCATTAAATCACCCAGCTCCATACAACCTGATTAAAGTTTAGCATACTCCCAGTACATATCCACCGACTCAAGGGCAACAAAATTTCTAAGATAAATGGAACAAAGTCCATCAAGTTTTAAAGGTGAAAGAAGAAACCCCTGTTATAGCAACAAGGCTATAGGCCTGAATGTTTTGATTTGAGAGCTTGAATCACTATGCAGACCAACCATCTGCATGCATCAACACTTTAAGCACATCATAGTGACCATCATCCTCGGTCACATATCCGGTGTTGCTCATGACGTTCATGAGAGGGACGAAGTCAGGATCCTTGAGGCGCCTGATCTTGTCACACTGCTTCATGCCTTTCCAGCCTTTCAAGATGCTTAAGATGGTAGCGAAATCAGGTGCCTGGAAGTTCATGAAGCGGTCATAATCAACTTCACTCTCCGTAGCACTTCCTCCGATGTCTCCCCCCTTGCTCTCTCTTGGAAGAAATCGTCCTTTTGAATCTCTTGAGAGAGTGCACTTTCTCCCTATCCTGCCAGCAACAGTGCCCTTTTTCTTGGTGCCCTTCTTTTTGATAGATTTCTGCATCATCATATGGCACTTACAGAAATTATTGAAGGGAAAGTACTGTATGGCATGATGGAAACACCCTTATGTACAAAATAGGACCCTTGCAATAGTTCAGTGAGGCACACCTTAATTTTTTTCGCCGGGCTGGCAAGGTTAATCTTAACTTTGAGTGCCTTCTTCTCCCCTCTTGCCTTGTCACCAGTCCTGCGTTTACTCTGTATTTCAGAGAAGAGATTGGGCCTGAGATCATACAAAACCACATGTTCCTCCAACAGCTACTCCAGTCAAAATATAAAACTTAAACTATATCATGACAGGATATTCCAATAAGCCATTCTCTTAATAAGTTTGTGTCACATAAATATGAAAAATTAAATACAAAATTCAAATATTTGAGAATGAGCATTATGTTATTTACCAAAGTGCAAAATTAACGTGAGTATTCAAGTAAGGTTGTATGATCATGCTTGTTATAGTACTGATACTTATAGTTCCAACATCAAAACAGGTAGTATCAAACTGAAACAATTAGGAAGTGTTGGTACAATATTTCAAGTGAACTCATGTGTATATTGCTTTAGGCCTTGTTCGGTTACGCTCGGATTCAATCCGGACCGGGAATGAAGAGTATAGTAAAAAATTTATGATAGATACAATGAGACTGGGATTTATTCTAGGCCGGGAATCAATTTACTCATGATAGGGAAAACAAAACATCCGGATTAGTTCCACACCTCTTGACTAGTGGATTGATTCCCGGTCTCTTATTGGTCCTATCATGAGTAAATTGGTTCCCGGCTCAGAATAAATCCCGGCCTCTCATTGTATCTATATAAATTTCTTACTGTACTTGTCATTCCCAGTCCGGATTGAATCCGGGGCCTTAATGATAGTACCCCACACAATTTAAAGTTTTGAGTATGTAAAGGTAATTTAGTCAGAACAAAAACTGTGTTAGTGATTCATCATGTGAAAACTAGAACTTATTGTTTATCTGATTCAGTGAGAAGTAGGCCCTAGTGCACATATACATTAAGACAATTGTCAAGGCAAGAGCATTAGCTGGTAATAGGATAATGGAAGGCGTTGCAAACGTGGTAAATTACCAAATGCATTATGAACTAAAGCTGAATGTGTATTCATTCTTTTAAGTTAAACAAGGTTAGGAAATATCTTTATACCTTGGGCTGACCAAGACTCGTGGCACTGCTCCCAGAAACTTGAGGTCCATCAACTGAATCTAAATGTCGAAATGATGCTTTAGTATATTTTCAAATATCCATAAAGTCCATCAGGGGTCCTTAAATATACGGTAAAAGTAGTTAATAACAGGTGAAATGAATAGATCAATACAAATTTTCAGCTGTCCATGGATAACTTAAATCCCTATAAATTTCAAAAGAAAACTACCCAAATTGCCTCTTCATGTGGACATTTTTCCGCAAAACCTATAATTAAGATTTCTACCCTATCAAAACTGTTAAAAGCTTAGTCATGATTATATGCAGATAATCAGTACTATTTTGCACATGGTTATCTTGTAGTCTAGTCAGATCTATGCACGATGCAACGAAATTCAGATGAAGCTACTAGAACTAAAACCCCTTTTACTATATGAGGGTTGTCCTGGAAAAGAAATGATTCAGTGATAAAAACAAAGTTGTCATCAAGCATGATTTCTATAACAATAACTGGGAAACTCCCACATCCACCACCATGGAAAATCTCTCAGATAAGTGTATATTTCGATTTTTGTAGTAATATGTAGAATAAACATAATGGGAGAACACCTTTTAAATGTTAAATCAGGCTAAGCAAGGCTGAATTTGACAAATAAAGCAATAATCCCCAACTACAAGCTTCCAATTAGGCACAAGATCCTATTTTACTCAGCCTATTCAGAACATGTGAATTTCTCCAGGAACAGTTCAATTCCTAAAGAAGCTCCCATATTCCAAATAAGATCGACGATATTTCTAGCAATTGACCTGTGGCTTAAAAAAGAAAAACTGTATTGCATTGTGTTCACACGAACATTGCTCGACCTAGGTAGGTGAGCTCAGCTGCCAATAGGCACAAAACCCATAACATACCACACAAAAACAAAAAAAAAAAACGATCTATTTGCTTTAGCCTAACTACACCTTAAGCCTGAACCCATGAATAGGCCTACTGCTAATATGAATAAAGATAGAGCATTGTCACCTTGAGACATGGCTGAAGCAACCGTCTGAAATCCATCGTGCCCCATGAAGCCTGCCGTTATGTCTTCCAAAGAAATCAGCAACAGAACTGTATAACCAAGCACCAGAATGATGGAGTGAGCGGTAGAAATGAAAGAAAATTCTCAAAATTTCTAACCAAGCACATAGAAAGCAGTAGAGTATCTACGGGGATCTAGACATGCTCAAAGAGGAACACAAAACTCGCATTCACTTGAGTCACTTACAGGAAAGGGGAAACAGGAAGATCAAACCGTAAGAGGAAACACGCAAAGAGTGAGAGAGAGTGAGATAGAGATAAGAGTCAGAGATTGAGAGATAGATATATAGAGAGAACACAAGACTCGACGGAGAGATGTATATAAATAGGAAAAAAAAAAGAATCCATAATAATCTTCTCCCAAAGCTTTAATGCAGATTGACTCTTAATGACAAACAAATCCATCTCCAGCATCCTTATCTTTAATTGCCGAGCCGCAACGCGACAAAACATGATGTAGAAAGAACTACACTACCACTAGTACTAAATGCTAGAACAGATCTTGGGCATGCAATTAAATGCCAAGAAAAAATACTTACAAGCGATAATCGCATTCATACCACTAAAATATCACCATGACGTGTGCTAAGAAATGCATTGGTACCACATTTAAAACTGAACTTGATTCACCAAAAAAAATTATTGCATTCATACCACATTCACTAAAATAGCGACAATCGCATTCATACCATTGAAATAGCACCATGCTGTGTGCTCAGAAATGCATTGGTACATGGAACCAAATTTAAAACTGAACTGGGTTCACCAAAATATTATCACAAATTACAAGGTGTTTGTTTCACACTATCACATACCACTTTTATTGAACCAAGTAAACAAGCGTACATCTGTTCCAATTATTTTTATGTCATTTTATTTTCCTAACTAAGTGGGTTGAACTTGAACGTCTTTCTTCTTTAAAGACAATATGCACAAATCTTTTAGTTCTCCAAAAAAAAATGGGCATATTAAATTAGCATTCTATAACCTTGTGATATTGCATAGAAATTTTAGGCCATAATGTTGTTGAAAGGGAATATATATGATATGTACACCTTTGTTCAATGGTTGATACTATTATTAAGTGTTAGATGCCAATCCCATTTTTTCAACACCGTTAGATGCCAATCCTAATGCCTTAGAACTATGTAGTACTTAGTTTTCCAAGCAGGTCACTTTGGCACTGTTTTATCGTGTCATTTCACAACAGAATTTAAAGTTGCCTCGTTGTTTAGTGTTAATTTGGTAAATTTGGTATTTAGTGATGTCATGCATAATTAATTTGATAGATGGACGTATATGATTTCAATGTGAATAAGATGTCATACCATGCATTTTGAGATAGATTACCCAATTTGAAATTACTATATATTGTTATTCGAGGCGTTATCTAGTTGCGGGGGTGATCGGCGGTGATTGCTGTGGCTGTTGTGCAGCTGCTGCCAATCTCAATTGCAGCAGCGGCTGTGGCTGCAACAGCAAGCACAACCGATCAGCCCTGCGTAAATTCTATAGTGCGGGGTGTTTTCTGCATATTTTGTATAGCTTCCTTGTATACATGTTGTCCCAGTTTGGCCCATTCCACAATCCTCAACAACCGCAAACAAATGGAGTTTGTTGTGCTAAATATATGGATGGTTACCGCATGTGCAGGATGCGCACATCTAGCTAATTCTTTGAGCATCTACACGCTTTAGTTTCCTTATTTTTTAGTGAGATATGTTATAAGAATGTTAATACTTTCATCCTGATATTGCAACTTGAAGCCAGAATTTCTCCCTTTTTACCTTTTCGGAAAAGACACTAGTTCTCCATGCTGGACCTTTTCTATAGGAGAATTTCAGAAAATGCTGGCATTTCACTATTTTGACTATTGCAACTTCAAACCACAGTTAAGACATTCATGAAATACTCTCCTTAAAACTGTTGTATAAAGAAAACAAAGACAAAGGGGAGGGGGGAATGGTCGCTGCTGAAATAGTTAATTTGATCTCAAAACTCAAATCACAGATATTTTGTACACTAAAGTGCAAATTATAGAAAGATATAGCACAGGGAAATTTCTGGGCATGTTAATCAAGAGATTTAAAAGTTTGTCAGATACTATGGGACTACCGATGCTTATTCTTTGAGGTCTGGGAACTTTGAACCAAACGGAAGAACTTTAAGGTTAAATCACCTCAGGTCCTCAAATGATTATAATCAAACCTACAGCCCTTCGCATGACAACAAATGTTATTAATCATTGAGATGACGGATTGTTATCGATTGCCAAAAACTGTTATGAAGCTCCCTTGTGTGTTGTATCACGAAAATCAACTACCTTTTGTAATAGCAGGAAAGAACACCCTGATGCTATCCTGTTGTAGAACCAGAACCACCAACCATAAAATGCATAGACTTAATATCGCCCGTGCATTTTCATTGTTCACAAATTAAAAGCCAGTGACATGACATGCAAACAAGCAGCAGTAATAATCATTGACCAAGCAGTAGAAACACAGCACTAACATTACAAGCCTGGTTCATCATCCCTGTAGAGATTGCCAACCGTTGGTTTTGATCTCCTTTGTGACCATCAAAGAAATTCCATCATTCCATGGCAGCCTGCAAGCAACCACAATCACTCAATTGATCCAGGCATCCAGTAATGTGAAACAACCATGGTTCACAATAAGAGACAGACGACGACAATATAGAACTACTCACCACCATGGAACAGGGCGGACGCTTGCCTCCATTTCCCATTGGAGAAGATGGCAGTGGTGCAGGAGAAGGAATCCCATTCATGAATGCAGACTAAGCAAAAGAACCGCAAATGCATTAAGTCGGCGCCAAGGCAAGAAAGGGGGAAGAAGGCACTCAATGTTAAGATGAGCCTCACCAGGCAGGCATAAAAGGTAAGGTGACCCCCACTGAACACTTGCAAGTGTCCTAGTTTTGTCCATAAGGATATTTCTATCATGCCATACAATGCTTCTTCCTCCCTTAAATAATTTCTATATGTGCCATACAATGCCTCTTCCTCCCTTAAATAATTTCTATAAGTGCCACCTGATGATGTGGAAGCCAAGCGAAAATAAGGACACTACTGATGGCAGGAGAGGGAGAAAGTGCACTCTCTCAAGAGATTCTAAAGGACGTTTTTCTTCCAAAAGGAAGCAACGGGGAAGACACCGGAGAAAGTACTGCGGAGAGTGAAATTGACTATGACCGCTTCATGAACTCCCAAGCACCTGATTTCGCCACCATTTTAAGCATCCTAGAAGGCAGGAAAGGCATGAAGCAATGCAATAGGAGCATACGCCTCAAGGATCCTGACTCCATCCCTAATGCCATGAACAACACCGGACGTGATCGTGGAGGACGGTTACTATGACGTGCTCAAATTTTCGATCATCTTCAAAACTTGCTGGACTATCTTCCATTTATCAAGCTTCCTTTCCTTAAGGTGTTCAATCACGAAACCCAGCTACTTCTAGTAATAACAGGAAAGAACACCCCGACTCGACGCGATTCTATCGTAGAGGTCGCCAAACAATTGGCGTCGATCTCCTTCGTGGCCATCCAAGCAATTCCACCATTCCATAGCAGCCTGCAGCCCTGCAAGCAACAACCAGACATATCCAAATCATTCAGAAATGTAAAAATGATCACGGTTCACCATAAGAGACAGACTACCCACCACCATGGAACCCAGCGGATCCGGGCATCAACTTCCTCCTCCGCGTCCCCCGCCGCGCCGCCCGGTGCCTCCATCCCGGGGAGAGAAGGTCTCTTAACCCCTAGCATTGCCCGCCGCCCACCGGAAAGTGGTGCGCGGCAATGGAACAAATACTGCAGGCGAGAGCGAGAGCGGGAGGCGGCGGAGGATCTCTCGCAGCAGCTCGCCCTCGCCGCCGCCGCCGCCGGCGAGGGCGGCTTCGCCCGATTGAGGCGGCGGCGGCGGCGCAGGGGAGAAAAAAAAAATAGGGCAAACCCTGGTAGGGATCGCTAGTATTTGTAGTGACAGTGTATTTTTACAAAATGGACCCCGAAAGAATGGTAGGGACACTAAATGTTACAAAAAGACCCTTGTTAGTCCTCACTAGTACAAAATGGGGACGATGTGAGGCTGACAGGGTGGCCCATCATGTCAGAGAGCCACTATGTAATGGTGATCTAGCCAGATTTTCCTTTCATAGTTTTTTTTTTTTTTGATGAATCTTCCTTTCATGGTCTCTCCGAAGCTCCATTTCTTCAAGCTTTTCCACGCTGCATTTCGTTTTCTGTCGGTTCAGTGACTTCCTTTTTTGGTGTTCTTTTGTGAATTTAGTGATGTCCTATGGAGATCGGTAAAACTTCAGGCTTGTTTGGATTGAAGTCAATTTTCGTCGTACCAGAACTTTAGTAATTTAATAGTATCAAATGCACGTTTGGTTTGTTGCCAATTTTTTTCCATGCTAGTTCAAATTCTATGCTAATACTAAATTTGGTGATGCGAGGTGTTAGCATTGCTAAGATTTTAGTAGGTTAAGCCCTTGCCAAATAATCTTGCTCCATTTTAACAGAAAACAAGCAAAAAAAAAAATGCAGTTCTTCTACTAGTATCAGTTATCAGCTGGTTAAGGAAAGAATACAAGAATCAACCAACCAAGATCATCCAGATATATAGAAGAATATCTCACTCCCAAACCGATTATACCTTCTTGCAGATATACCACATTAACAAGATACACACAAACAAGGTCTTAATACTTCACTAGATTTGAGTTTTTTTAACAATACAAACTGCAAACCAAGCCCACACAAACTTCAAGCATAGTACTACAGTAGTTCAGTAGATCAACAAAGCCAGGTCTCAAACTCACAATAGTTATCAGGATACAAGCACACCACAATCATCACCACTGGAACCAGTTCAAAGTTCCAGACTTTATTTACCTTGCCAGATTAAGCTTGCTAGCTAGTAGCAGTTCAGATAATGGTAGCAAGCAGTAACAGCATAGCATAGATGATTTTTTTTTTACACGCGATGGGTTGTTCCGATCACCGCAGGATCCCAGAAACCGGTGCTGGAGTTTCCGGGACAAGTAGGCGATGAGCGGAACCGATCAGCCAAGAATGAGTTGCCTACAGACAGCCAATACCAGCAAGGACAATCCCTGACCTGGAGCTGGGCAATGTATCCAGCAGAAACTGCCGGTGTTTGCCCGCTTCGGCTGCCCGGTGTATCCCCCCTCTAGTCATGCTTTGAGGAGGTCACAGCAGCCATCAGAGGCTGCTGTCCACTTGAAGGGGTTACCAGCCCCGTGCTCAACGTCCATGAGGCTCGGGAGCGGGGTGAAGAAGTGTGTCCGGAGATGATCAAAGCTATGGAAGTGGTCCATGTCTTCGTGTTCATATATGCTCGACACCTCTGACCCGGACAGGCTGGAAACACTGCTTGGGTTGCACTGCTCCGAGCTGGGAGACGCGGCGGGGCACAGAGGCGGGATGATGATGTCCATCACCTTCCTGCCTCCACCAGTGGTTTTCCCATTGGCCTCTTTCTTCGTGTTGAGGAAGCGCCCACCAGAGCCTCTTGCACGACGCATTGCATGAAGATGGCGTGATTCGTGAAGATATGGCTGCAACAAAGAGAACTCACATGAATGCAGAAGAGAAGAAATTCTGCGAGATAAAGTGGAAATGGAATCAGAACAACTCACTTAGGCAACAGTTTTGGATTCATTGATAGTTTTTTTCATTCCTTTTATTACCCAAAACAGTAGGGGAACCCCAGTGGTAAATTTTATAAAGAAGGATAAGTTCTTACAAAGCTATGTACAAAATTGCAAAACTGAAAGAATCCATCGACAGTTGAAAGTTGAGACTTACTTTTCTAGCTTTGACCAGCCTATTCTCCCTCTCTGCCTTGGCACGAGCATGGCGACGTCGAATGATGGCTGCATACTGTTTTGCATTCACATAAATTGGTGCATCAGCTGGCATATTTGGTGGAATAAGAATTCGCCCGCTAGGCTGCATTCCACAAAGAAAATAGAGGAACATATAGTTAGCGTGCATTATTTAGAGCTCTCAATAGATTATGCCAGTTGAAAAACTACAACTTGAAACAAAAAAAAAACAGTCCGTTTTACATCTTTGCTGGACTACCAAGAGGGAGAAAAAAATTGCAACAGCAAGTATGTCCAAACATCAATGAAACTGCGCCTGCTATTATTACCAATGCTTTAGCCATCACCTGCCTATTATTTACCCGTTCTTTCTGCACTGGTGAATAAGATGCTAAAGCATTTTTTTTCTTTATTTATTGGATTGATTAAAGCACTGGTGAGCTTAATCAATGTTCACAGATCCCAACACATACAACAACAGTAAACCAATTTGCAGCAAACAAAAGAACTGTTGCACAAGACTGTTCAAACTGTGGAATTCAAGGGCACAATTGATTGAAGTGCTCTATATATGTGTTAGTTTGGTGATAGTGTTACTACAGTTATCTGTGTTTTCTTCAGAGTCAGAGAAAATCTCAACATGACTCCTCAGAGATCAACAGAGACATACCGTTGGTCTCACTCCATAAGGAGAAAGTGGGCCATAGTGCTGGTCAGCATAAGGATAATTAGAGGGAACCTGAAACATTGAAGCCATTTCTCAACTCAGCACTAGGGAAATTCGGAAATGGGCATTTTCATCTGTAAGGTCGATGATCTTTATTCAATGCGTCAACATAAACAAATAGAGGGGAAAGCTTACCACAGATTGACCAAGGCCCAGCTCAAAACAGCCATTATATTCTGCGAATGGTGACTGCAGAGCAATAGTAGTTGAGTGCTCAGAACATTTTTCTCCTTTACCTGAAAAGCAATTAGATGTCCAATCATAAAACAGAAGCAGTCAATGACGGTCTGTACTCTTATTATCAGAAACAAAAAGATTGTTCATGCATGATTCAAGGTTTCTGTCTAGTCTAACCAACACAATTATGTGGTAACCAATGTCAAAAGAAGAACTTAAACATTTGTGGGTCCTTGTACTCATGCCATCTTGACCTATCAGGCTATGATGTATTATAAGTTTCAGAGGGACCAAATTAGTCATACTAGATTATGCGGTAAATAATTAATGTAGAAGGGTTGAAGTTGCTTTGGTGTCATGTCACCTTGTATCAAAGAAAAAAATTTTGTAACCCAGCAGTATCAACATTTCTCTGGCACATGTTGCTTGACACTATCTTTTTTTTACTGCAAAACCAAATCATCAACAGTTTCTAACCTAAACCAAATATATGACTGTCACACAGTATTAATCCCTACTGTAGTACTTTCACGATTTGCCTAAGTACATGCGAGCAGCCTTTCCGTGAAAACCGAAAAAACCATCTAATGATAACATGGCAATACTTTCATCTGTAATATTAATTATTTTCTGCTAATATTACTTTTGGACTTGCATATCTATATAGACTTTTGCAACCGAAAAAACCATCTAATGATAACATGGCAATAAATCTACTAGTTGTGCTTACAGAGATACACACCCTTGGCTCAGGGATTAACCTCTCACCCAAAAATCAAACCTTTTCGCATTCAAGCAACAAAGAAATAACTGCAAACCAGTGGCAACTTTATACCAAAACTAGACTTTTGCAACCTGAATCCAACCCTATGTCACTCACATATGTTGCATATAATTGCCTAGTACTTACTTTTTGCTATACCATTCACAGATACATCAATCAAATCCATTTTCACATTAAGCAACAAAGAAATAAGTGCAAATCAGTGCCAACTTTATACCAAAACTAGATATTTAGATTTTCTTTTTGCATCCTAAATCCAACCCTATGTCACTCACATATGTTGCACATAATTGCCTAACTCTTTGCTATTACCATCCACAGATACATCAACCAAGTCCATTTCACTCACAAACCATGAAACCAAGAACAGGCAGCCTCACCTGGAACCATGGAGAAGTTCAGAATTTCAGGGACACCCCTGTCCATGGCTGGAACCGGAGGAGGATCCAGAGGAGTCTGTGCTCTCGGCACGACGCCCTCCGGCGACATGGCCGGCTTCCCCTGCCCCAGTGGCTCGCCGTACAGCAGCCATGGCAGAGAGCCTCCTCCATTGGAGGCCAGGGTGGCCACAGCAGCAACCTGCCCAAATCCTTCATGGCTCTTGTTGAAGCTCATCATTGTGAGTTGTGACTGCCTGCCTCCCCAACAAGCTTGATTGATTGAGCTCAGCAGCAACCACTCCGAATGTTTTTTCTAGGATTGGTAATTATGTTAAGCACCAAATCACCCACTGCAATCACAAGAACCAAAAATGAATTGGATTAAATTAAGCACCAAATCAGGTAGTGAGATGCAGGAAGAGAGGTGAAACTTCAGAAGGAGATGACAAGATTAGCCAAAATGCAAAGGATGCCAAGAGAAGAGACAATCTAAGCAGAACAAGATTAGCAAAAGGAGATAGTAACAAGGCAGATGAAGCAGACCAAGAACCAACTTTACCAAAGAACCCATGGCCAATCACCATACAAACATATGCATCAAAAGAGCCACAAAGTCTCACACTTGGGTAATTATTAGTAACAAAAAGAAAAAGACCCCCAAACCACATGAACAAACAACCTTGGGTAAACAAATGCAAGATCAAACCTTCCCAAGAATCCAGAAATCCTCTTTTCACCTCCCAACTGAAACCAAGAACTTCAATAACCCACAGGAGTCACAAAACCAAGAACTTCAATATAACAAGGAGAGCTACTACTACTACTACTAGTAAGCATAGGCCACAGCCACAGCCAGCAGGTGCATGTGCAGCAGATGCAAGAATCTCCCACTGAGCAGCAAGAAACCAAACCGAAAGGATCCAAGACATGCACGGGGGAGTGTGGAGTATAGCAAAGAAAGAAACAAAGCCCCACTCACATTTCATCAGGCTTTCAGCAGCAGCAGAGAGTTTCAGAGAGGCCTTCTGATGGGGTGGAAGATGACAACAACAAGCGCAGCGAGAGGTGAGAGGAGAGAGAGAGAGAGAGAGGAGACAAGACTGGACGGGGAGGCCGCGTATAAATGGGCGATGCGACGCTACTGAAACCAAGAAAAGCCAGCCTCTCCTTCCTCCCAACTTGATGATGAGAGCCAAAGTTGGGAGGGAGTAGGAGTACTGATTACCGTTGCACAATTTAATTATTCTGAAATACTACAGATTACTGATAGATTTTCTGATTTTGTGATGGTATTAGGGACTACTCCGTATGGCTATGTTCTTCTCAGGTTTCCCAACTCATCTCCTTCTTTTTTTACGTGTATGCTTTTTAAACAGCTAAATAATACGTTTATTTGTAAAAAGTTTCTATACAAAAGTTGCTTAAAAATCATATTGATCCATTTATTAAAAAGAATTAGCTAATACTTAATTAATTACGTGCTAATGGACCGTTCTGTTTTCCGTGTGTACTGTTTCGGTTGGGAACAGGCTCCAGCGAACACAACCTATTAGGATTAGAGGAATTTCAAGGGAACTTGGAAGGAACTGGACTGTTTCTTGTGAAAATCCTATAAAATTTTGTGTGTTTCGAAGGACCTTTAAAGGTTGAACCGAATAAATTAACTCTTACAGTACAAATTTATTTTAAAAAGTATTTTAAGCAATTTATATAAAAATTTAATCGTTCCAACTGTTAGGAACTATTTGAATTAGAGGAATTTCACGGGAATTTGGAAGGAATTGAACTATTTCTCTTGAAAATCCTAGAAAATTCATGTGTTTCAAATGACCTTTAAAGGTTGAACCGAATAAATTAACTATTACAGTACAAATTTAATTTAAAAAGTATTTAAGCAATTTATATAAAAATTAAATCGTTCCACTGAGAGTTGTGTATGTGTAGGAGAAAAAGAATCGTGCCTAAATACTTCATCTGTCCCAAAATATAAATATTTTTAGGTTCTAACACGGTTTTTGAGATATTACTTTGACTAACAATATTTACGAAAATAAGATGTTTTAAATAAAAAAAATTATATATTATGATAGTTTGTTTGATGATGGTCAAAGTTAAAAATATTTAACTTGTCTGTATGTTTAAAAATATTTATATTTTAGAACGGAGAGAGAGAGTACTAATCTGTCAAGCTTCAAGGGAAAGAAAACTAATCTGCCACAAGTGATGCCACTACTAGCCTAGTAGCCTCCTGTTGTCCTCATCATCAATGCAATGCGAAGATTCAGTTTTTAATTTGTTTTGTTTATTCCCCAAATGGAATCATTTCATCCATCCATCCATCCACTTCCCACTGCTGGAATCATTTAGTTCAATCCCCTCACTGCAAATGGGTGCTTAAAGTGCACTAATCATGATGCCAAGAGGGGTAAAAAAAGGATCAAGTAGCACTAAGCTACTAATCACTTTGGCTTGAGCTACTAAGCTGGGTAAGGAAGATTAGTCTGCAGAGCCATGCCAACTGACAGAACTACTTCTTCTACTACTACTACTACAAATTTGGTCAGACAGGCATGAACAGTAGGAGCATTTGTATAGCAATTGCTGCCGGTAGGCAACCATTTTGGCTCCCATAAATCTATCCTCCATTGCTGAAATGGAAGGAGGACAGTGCCACTGTTTGTGCATGGCTGATTACTCTGGATTTGTACCCTCCATGTCGGCCATTGAGGGATATGATTCGGGTGCAATTGACAGTGTAACTGTAACTTAAGCTTAAGGGTACAATGCAATGTTTTTACTACTGTAGCTAATAATCTTATGACATCTTTAGAACGTACGACTTGAAAAAGAAAAACGTAGGATTATAATAAAAATACATATGTACTAGAACAGAATAAATGAAAATTAGCATAGAAGAAAAAAAGAGGGATCTGGCTCTGGTGTGATCTAGCAGTTGTGGTATAGCCATCAACATATTAATTAATTAATTCGATGATTCAGATTCACCTAAGTACGGTACAGTATAGTATACTAGTACTGTTTTGACTACTGTAGCTAATAATCTGATCCGTTTATCAGGGAGAATGGACGGACACGATGGTGTCTAGTCAGATCTGCCATTGAGAGGGACAGGGAATCTTTTTAGTATCCAATTGAAGTATTTAGTACGTACCCCAATTGTTCTGGTTTTGTATTAGTCATATGTGTTCAGGGCCATCGCTGCCTCCACGTTGCCAAAATGCCAACAGAATGTTTCAAACCGTTAGGTCAATGGATGAAATGCATTTTGTATGCAGATCAAGAACATGTCGATGACACCCAAAGATAGCAGCAGTTAGTGATTTTTAACTTCAAGTTTTATGGTTGTGTTGGTCACAAAGAAACTTACGGACAAACAACCAGTTAGTACTCCATGATTTTACTCCATTGCTGTGAGTATAGCACATTTTCACCCTCATCACTTTTTACTTGCTTGTTAGTAACTTTTTACTTGCAACCTTTTTCTCCAGACAAAATTTGCTAAAGTGGTTTTGCTGTGAATGTGACGCGGTTGTTGAATACCTAAAACTTAGTTGTATCATTATTTTATTATTTTTATTCAAATAAAGAGAGAAATCACATGAAAAAGATAAATTTACCTCCAAGACCAGATGCTTGTAACCGGGTGGGTTCAAACCGGACCCAAGTAACTCTCCCTCTCTTGATCCCCTATCTAATACCCGAGATTTTGCGCAGCAACGACGGTATTCATGGCAGCTACAAGCTCCTGTCAGTTGTGTCCTATAGCTAATTAACAGTTTTTTGGGATATCCAACGATCATGTTAATTTTTTTTTCTTATAGCAAAAACCATAAAATTTTGGTGTCCTATAATAAATTATGTCTTTTTCCGAACACCAAATTTTAAATGTTAAAAGTTGATTTTGTGAGTTCTTCATCGTACGGTAGAGTATAAGTGAATTGTTAGCTTTCATTCATCGGTTTTTTTGGTTGAATTGGATGGTACATACAACTTAGGCTGTGTTCGGAATCATATGTACCCAACATGCACGGTGCGCCTGAAAAACGGAGCTATCCATTAGTGCATGATTAATTAAGTATTAGCTATTTTTTAAAAAATAGATCAATATGATTTTTTAAGTAACTTTCGTATAAAAACTTTTTTTAAAAAACGTATCGTTTAGCAGTTTGAAAAGCATACGCACGGAATACCAAACATGGGGTTCCCAACCCCTCTCCATCGTTTTCCGCGTGCACGCTTTTCAAACTGCTAAATAGTGTGTTTTTTTAAAAAAATTTCTATACGAAAGTTGCTTTAAAAAAATCAAATTAATCTATTTTTTTAAAAAAATAGCTAATACTTAATTAATCACGCGCTAATGAACCGTTCCGTTTGCCGTGCGGTGGAGTTGGGTTACCAACCCCAAGTATCAAACACAGCCTTAGTCTATTTTGTAACTTTTGCTTTAAATCGTGAATAATACAGATATAAAAGTTTTATCCATAATCATTTTATTTTCGTTTCATCTTTCTACGACTTATCAACTGTAGCTCAACACCTCAACCAACATTTGTTTTTAGCCCCCAAATGTTGCAAGCATGCTTTCTAGTTAAAACATGGCACATATATCTCAGTATATGTTTTTGAACAATGTAATTCTGTCAAATTTCTTAAAATACATCTCCTGGATCTTCCAGAATGACAAACACATGTTCTAGCTTTTGGTCTGGGGTTTATTTTGTGAATAGGAATCTAAAATACATCTCTGGCAAAATAACAAGAGCAGTAGTAGTAATTCAAGACTACTTCATGGTTATCCTAGAAAAGCTAAGTAATTAATATGAAGGTTAGTGCTAAGGGAGTCAGAACGCGCGTTTTGTTAGTGCACAAGGCTGAGGCTTTCATACCAAAACTAAGCTCATTCATGCTCCACTTAGTAAGCTAATGGGATAATTAATCTGGCAGAGAGATGTGTAAAGTTTAAAAAGGATAAAAAGGAAGTAAAAAGGACAACTAATGAGGGGTCATTTTAGATGAGGGCTATTAATAAGGGTTTTATATTTTGTAAGTCCACGTCACTTTGTGCTGGCCAAAATTTTCACTTAGAAAAGGTTTTAGGAAGTTTCCTTATTCTGAACTGGGGTAAGGATGAAAGAAAATGGTGATGAGATGAGAAAAGAAGATTTTTCTTTTTTCCTTTCAGAAACTGATGCAAAAGTAGCTAGAGCAAGTATGGGAGATACAAATACTTATTTGCATACAGGATAGATGGTTTCATTAATTTGCTTATGAGGTCACCATTATCTAAGAAGATACGTATTTGCATAGAAAATTTAGGGCTCATTTAGCCTCAGTTTGACATTTACAATGAAATGTATGCCTATCTTTCCATGTGCATAGTACATGTTCTGCATTATGGCATTGTAATTCAGTTAACCATCCATCACAACTTCATAAGCAATCTTTACTTTTCAGCAAGCACTTCATCATCAGTTCAATGCAAAATCTCACTTATTTGGCACTCTCTCGCCCCTCCTCGATGTCGCTACTTCCTGTGGTTGGTCGCTCATCGCCGCTGCTGGACGGCTGACCGCTTGGAGAAGCATGGCTTGCCGTACCCTACCTGTTGTGTCTTTTGTGACCAGCAGGATGAGACAATTGATCACATTCTAATTGGGTGCCCCGAGTCCCTCCAGTTGTGGTGGACTGTCCCCTCGAGCCTCGGGCTCCCACAATGCTTCCCCTCTAGCGATGTTTCCTTCCACGAGTGGCATTGCTCCTGCCGACTCAAAGTTTGGAGGGAGCATCATCGTGGATTCGACACTATCGTGACCCTTGGCGCATGGTCCATTTAGAAGGAACGGAACAACCGCGTGTTCAACAACTGTTCTCGACCCTGGTCCGAGGTAGTCGTAGGCATGGCGCAAGAGGCCGCCCTTTGGCATCTTGCCCATCCCCTATCGCCAAGCTTCCTTCTTAGCGTGCTAGGTCATTTGGTCATCCCATTGTAATCGTGAGAATAGGTTTAAGTCCTTGTTTTCCTCTTTTTCCTCCTTTTCTTCCCAAACCCCCCTTCTTTTCTTTGTTTTACCTTTTGTGTAAATTTTATTTCTCTTAATACAAAAGTACGCAATCCTTTTGTGTATTCCCGAAAAAATCTCACTTATTTCAATTTTCTGTCTATTGAAGACCCTAAAGATCAGTAACTGTTAACGACCAAATTTGGTAACCTTAGTATCGGAGAAGAAGATCAGATCGAAGCGGAATCCAAGACGAAGATCGTTGCGGAAACAGAGCAAGAATCGGCTGAGATCCAAATAGGCTACGGTCAGGATCGGCAGAGTTCGAGTCGGACAGGGCTAGCTGATACAGCCGATTCCGACAATACGACTCGGTGTACGTCATCGGGTTGAGTTAATGTGCTTCATGGTGATTGCCACGCAAGGATAGAGTCCTAAGAAGGCAATTGTATCTATTAATTAGGATATTTTATGTAATTTCCTTAGAGATATGTTTGGGCAAAAGTCTGCCGCAAAGACTTATGGTATCTTAGAGTTTGTTAGAGATAAGAGTCATGTCCGAGATGGACATATCTTGTAATTCTCGGGTATAAATAGACCCGAACCCTATGTAATAAAAACAACACATGTTCAATACAATATCGGCGCATCGCCACCCTTTTTACTTTCGTTTTGTTTCGACGAGTTCTTGCTTTCGGGTTGAGCTGCATCGATTTCGATCTTCAACAAGAGGTAAAACTTGTTATGGCGGCTTGCGTTCTCGGGATTAGTGCTTCCATCTTTATGATACTCTAATCTTGTTTATGTAATTCGTTGAGTTATCATATATCTTATATAATCTTCGGTAATATCGTTATTTAACTTACAATCGGCTAACATCCGTTGATAGAAAGTAGCCGATTAGGTTAAATAGCGACGTTGGCTTAGATTATATAGGATATCTACCACTCTATGAAACATCCAGCGGCTTGATTGTCTAGATGTTGTCCTTCTTTTCATACTTAATGCTGCATCAGTTGAGTTTGATCTATTAAGTCGTGCTTAGAATCTCAATCTCTAGCCTGCCTTCTGGCTGCCGATTAGGGTAGCATCGGGGTTTCAGCCGATCTTACCTGATTTAACTATTTTTACTCTATATACTTCGTTGATATGTTAAATCTGCCATTTATGTTAAGATCTTGTTGCATTTAAGTATACTAGGCCTTTGTTTGATATATTCTACTTGCTTTAACATCTTGATATAGAGTGGTATCGGAGTATTAGCCGATACATGCTAGATCTATCTGATCGGCTATGCTATGAACGCATATAATCCCGTTGTTAATATATATTTCGATCTAAGTGATTTATACTGTCTCGGCATGGCGACCGATCTATTCCAATCACTTGATTTAAGTATATATCGATATGAGGATTATATATTGTTAATATCTACAGCCGATCGAGTAGATTTAATTCTTTCTTACTTACTTATGACTGTCGATCGATGCATATGTGACATCGGCTCAAAGATAAATGATATGTCATCGGCACCTATCCGATCGGCTATCGTTTATGGATTTAACTGCGGTTTATTTATATTTGTTTCTTGTTGATTGCAGGATCAAATCAACTGGCACGCTAGCATACCCGAAGGCGAGTTTTTGGACCTGCACTGGAGTTAAGCAGATCTTCCAGGTCTCGTGTTTTATGTCAACATTAACCCAATGGCCAAATAGGTTCAGTGTCGGAGAATTCAATCCACAGACCTACCTAACTTTACATTTCAGTGCAAAATAAAAAAAGGTGATACAAAAGCCATTTCATTAGTGGAGAAGCAACTGCTGGACTAGAATAGTACTGTATCTGCCATCCTTGCAACAGAAACCAGTTCTAGTTAGCCTTTTTGAGAAGTACATATTAACATGTATACTGGATGCAAATTTGAATATGATGACCTTTAAGCAAAGTACATAATGTGGTCCACTTATCTTTTTGGCAAGTTGGCTAATCTTTTCAGAAGATGCAAGTTATAGACAACCTTTTTGGTTTGTTTAGTCTCAAATTCTAACCTCCTCCAACTATGAGCTCTTGTTTCTGATTAGATTTGATGGAGGCCAATGTATGGCCATGCATCCAAAAGTTGCTGGAAGTACATGGCTACTTAGCTACTTATCATCAGGGGGAAATTGAGGATCCACTCAATATACTTAACGAGGAGTGTAAGCGTTTTCGATTGTACTGGTTCTGCATGTCATAGATATATGAATACCAAATCCTCTATTTTTTTTTTTTTTGCTTTTCGGTATGATCTTCAGTATAAGAATAAGTAATTAAAAAAGCCAAGGCTTGTGTAATAACACTAGAGAAATAACATAAATGGCCAAACTATAGCAATTAGAAGAACAGCAACAGTGCAACTATAACATGACCATTTTATTATGTGAAGTGCAGTTTTGATCATTTGGATTATCCTAATAACTGTCATACTCCTTTTTCCAGGAAGTTTAGCACTCTTTTGTACCTTCCACCAGCTTTCTACATGTAAACCGTGCAAATTATTATTGGTAATGGCCATGATTTGTTCTGAATTTGCTACATCTGAAAGATGTGGACCCTGGAGTTGATCTTTTTATCGCAGTGGTGGTGCATTCATCAGTGTGCGGTGCATTGGAGGCCACTCTGTCCTTCACTTCTCTGCTTTTCCATGCACCATCTTGTTCTTATCTCCACCTTCATTTTCTTAAATCGCAGCTTTTTTTAGCAGTGACCTTTTGTAAGCTGCTGCTACTGACTTTTGGATTGCCTTTTCACAGGACACTGAAAAGTTGGATAGATTTCATGGATGGACCCAACTACGCATCTCCTTCTGCTCTACTAGTCTACATCTTCAGATTCAGGTGCTCTACTCAACTATAGCATCAACCCTAGGGCATTTACAATAAGGTAATATAGCGAGTGGCCTTGTGGCCCCACGTAGGAGCTAAGTCACCATCTCTTCTGAAAGAGTGGCCTCGTGAGGATGCATCATCCTCACGAAGACATGAGAGCCTTGTCTCGAGTCACAATACCCGGGAAGCCACATGAACACATTCTCTCCTCAGACCAGACTGCTTTGGACTGTGAAATCCCTTAATATAATCTCTCTTTCTACTTCCAATATTTTAAGGATATTATCCTTTCAAAATAAGGTCTCTTTTTTTTTCAATATTATTCTTTCAAAATGAGGTTTCTTTTTTTTCGAACGAACAAACAAATAAGAATAATGTCTCTTTGCTCCATCTGCTGAATTCGCCATGAAAGCGTTCTTGCCATCTTCATTCTTTCTGCAAAGCTGAGTATTTGTGTGCTGCTATGTAGGTTTAAATGGGCCGAATTTTCTGAACGTGGGCTGACAGCATCTTTGGCCCACAAAATGCACAGCATCGCCACTTATGTTTGGGCCTATTTTCTCCAACTATTGGGCTGGATTATGGATTTTATGGACCATATGACCCTGGTCGGTTTCAGACTTGATTTTCTGTCACAGCTTGCTTTTTGCGAAATTTTTAAGCTGTTGTGAAACTTGTGATGACAGTAGAATTATTTTGAGCTGTTTGTAGAGAGGAGAATTGTTGGATTCCCAAGTATGAATGAATCAAAACAAATTTGATTACAGTTCATGGCAAAATTCAGGGCGGAATGGAGGAAATTTGTACAAAAACTAGAGGAATTCATTCCAGAGGAGAATTCTATGAGAGCACTTTGGATGGTGAAATTGGTTTAAAGGAATTCCAAAGGATATGAACATTTTTCTCCACATTTTGGAGGAATTCTAACATGTTGTTCACCTCATGTTTACAAATTCCTATGAGAATTCCAATGCACTTGCCATCTCTCCCTTGTTTCTCTAATAAATCAATATATAAATCTGAAATTTTCTGTATTTTTTCTGTGAGATATCCAAACAACATCCTGTATAATTATTGTGGTTTTAGTTCTTGTGGTATTCAATAAAAGTCATGACACTTTAACCCTAAGTTTTTTTCTATTCACGTGTTTCAGAGTTTCAAAGGAGTCTTTGTAGTTATATGAGAACAGCTAAAGTAGAGAGCAAAGATACAAATGTTGAGTGTCTATCAACTAACTAAAAGAGTTTATGACCATTTTTTTCAGTGTTTAGTGGACCCTTGGGGAGCTCAGTTCAACTCAAACAAAGGTGTGAAATCAACGCATGAAGCCAAGGAAGAATTTGTCGCCTGTCATTCATTTTCAGTTTAATACACCAACCAACCACACCTCACCAAACTAACAATTTTTCCATCTCAACTGACCCAACCGTAAAATTTATTTTGGTCATCAGTTAAAACATCTCAGCAGCCACGCAACAGTTTTTCCTGCCATGCCAATTAACTCAACAAGAAAAACATGCCTGAATTCTGCAAGCTTATGTGAGACAGTTGAATGATGTTAATACTACTCCGTACAATAAGCATAAGCTTATCCTACCAAACCTCTGGTCATATGAACATATATTGTTTTGACTTCCGAAGATATATGAAGTTAAGCTTTACAAACTTCAAGCATTAATACATTTGGATATAACAATATCATATGTGCATATTTCTCTCAAAAACAATTTCACTTTTACCAGGGTTATAAATATATGACAATGAAAATTACCCTGAATCCTGATGGCCGCGTTAATGTTGAAAACAAAACATGTCTTCATGACAAGAGTAGTATACCATGAATTACTAGCATGGTGTAAATGTGTAATAGTAGGTGCTTCAGGCACTACTACTTCAGCTAAAGATTTGCATATTTGTCTCGCTGTTTATAATTTTACCTACTACTGTATTTCGACGGCTGTGTCAATGTTGAAAACAGCATTTCGACGGCTGTGTCAATGTTGAAAACAGCATGTCTTCATTCATGACAATCACAAGAGTAGCTATAACACAGTGTAATAGTAGGTGCTTGCACCTCACTACTATTCAAGCTAAGATTTGCATCATTGTAGCATTCAAAGTTGCATCTGAAAATGTTAGCATGTTAAAAGCACCAGTGCACCACATTGCTCAAGCATCTGAACAGCACTAGTGCAACAGAGACAGGAAACCTGCTTGCTTGATATATCATCATATCACCATGCTGCTTTCATGGATTAATACATGGAACCTGCTCCCAGGGAGCAAAGTTGCCGCCTTTATGGGTTTTATGGTTGTTGAGTGATCCCCAATCTGCATATGATAATGTAATGGCATACCCAAGTGTCTCTTTCCATGCTGCACCCACCTCCCTACCAAGAAGCAACTAAAACAAAAGAAAAAGGGAAACAGGGAGAGGAAAAGATGGAAAAGTGCAAAGATTCATCCATGGGGCAAGAAAGGGACAACTCCTTACACTTGACTGCTTCTGCAGTTTCACACATGACACCTCACAAGTAGATTTAACTAACAAAGGATTTAGAATTAATCTGCACATCAGAGTTACTGAATCCATCCAAAAACAACATCATAATCTTCAGAAGTACTTAAGTCAGTTTCAAAGGCTGATTGATTCACATTTTTGTTAGTATAAACATTGGTAGTCCTTTCCTCTTCAGAAATCAGATTTGCAAGGAAAGTGCAGTTAGCAGTTACCACCTAATGGCAGAATATGACTTCAAACACAAGATAGGTTTTCCATGATACAAACGATACATTTCGGACCAAAAAAAGGGCTTGATATTGACATATTGTATATAAGCATACACTACAAACCATCACTGCATGTATCGACAGATTTTCCTCCATGTAATACATAGGATGATCATGCTAACTACTACTCTAATTACGTGCCAACAACCTTCTCCCCTCCTCATTTTGGCCACCACTTGAGCTCAAATTTGAAAGGGAAAACAAAAGATACAGAGAAAAATACTCACATAGGAGGCAGCTGGGGCCCTTTTGCCACCAACACCAACCATCATGCTCTCTCGAGAAGCACCATCTTTTTGACGAGTGCAGTTGAAGAAAACAAAGCAAACCAAGGCTTGGTCCTGGTTTGTACTCTCTGGAGAATCTGCAAGGGTATGGATGGATCAGCTTATGCTTGTTCATCACATCTCAGCCCTGCAAGAACACAAAAAAAAAAATTCATTAATAAACTTTGGTACTAAATGAATGGTCTGAAACCACAGAATTGGACAGAATTGCAGTTAGGTAAAGATAATGACAACCTACTGTGTCGGTGTGGTGATCACAAAAGTCAGTGTTCAGATGCTATTTTTAACAGCAATTTAAACTAACAGTGTAGAATCAAAGACCAAATTTGTCAATAGCTGGTCCGAAAATCAAGCTACAACTCTTGCTCTAGGTTTCTCATGCCAAATAAACAACTCAAGCACACCTGAAAATTGTAGTTAGTTAGTGCCAAACAAATTGGAACTTGAATTACCTCATTGCATTCATCTCTTGCAAACACAGCATCATTCATCTAGTCTCGCAGGATGACGGAGTCGGCGATCTCCATCAGCGGCTTGAGGCAATCGGGCGCGAATTTGCGCGCGAACATGTAGGAGTGAGTCCCATTGGACTTCCTGAGCTCCCTGATGAGGTCGCCGGAGACCTCCTCGGGGCGGTAGGTGTGCGGGTGGCCGTCGACGGAGTCGGTCCAATTGACCCTGGTGAGCGTGAACTTGGTGCATCCCTGCGGATCCTGCATGTCGAGCAGCGTCGGGAAGTAGTGCTCCTCCGGGTAGCACGAGTCCTTCCTCTTGGTCAGGCATGGCAGCTTGAACTTGTTCCACAGCCTCCGATCCCTCACCACCATGATCGCGTGGCGGCGCACGAGCACGAAGAACTGCGAGCCGACGCGGAAGCTGTCGTAGGGCACCTCGGGTAGCATCACGTCGTCGCCGCGGGCGTAGTAGCGGTCGTGGAGCGTCGGCTCGTTGTCGAGGATCTCGATGAAGCTGCGGCGGCGGCGGCGGGAGCCGCCATTGTCGCTGTCGGAGAGGAGGGTGCGGTAGAAGGTGGGGAAAGGGTGGAGGGGGATGCAGGACTGGGAGAGGAGGGCGAAGAAGTGGTTGGATGGGTCGTCGAGGAGCGCGGTGGCGAGGAGGCGGCGCGCGGCGGAGATGAGCGTCGCCGAGGCGCGCGCCGTCGCCTTGCTGCCACGGATGACGTGGCCGCGGAATGAGGCGGTGGCGGGGAGGTCGACGGCGGCGCTGGGGTCGGCGTGGATGTAGAGGTTGAGGAGGTGGTGGTTCCCGGCGAAGTACTTCTCCCAGAGCGGGGAGAAGACGAGGTCGGAGTTGGTCAGGAAGAGGAACGCCACCTTCGGCTGCGGCCGCCGCCCGAAGAGGGAGGCGGCGGAGGCGCCGCCGCCGCCGGCGGAGGAGTCCGGGGCGGCGGAGAGGAGGACGGCGCGGCGGAAGAGAGCGAGGTCGTCGGTCTCGTCGGCGTCGGGGATGGAGGGGAGCGTCTTGGGCGGGAGGAGGCGCGGGGCGAGGAGGAACACCGCCGGGATGGAGAGCAGCAGCAGCAGCGACAGCACGTACGGCGAGGCGGCGTGCGGCAGCGCCATCTCCGGCGAGAAAATTTCACCTCGAGCTCCTCCTCTGGATCTTTGGATCAGCAAGAACAACAACGCAATCGATTACTCAACCCAACCCAATCGGAGGATGACTAGAACGAACAAGAAGAACAACGCGATTCGGGAGGAGGGGTTTTGGCCTCCCGGGATTGGATCTTGCTTGCAGGTTGAAGAAGAAGAAATCAAGCAGAGAGTGAAGAGGGATCAGTATCAGACAAAGGGGAACTCACTGAACAAACTGCTCGCTCTCATGGCGGATCAAACGTCGCCGAATTAACCGACAGAAAAAGGGGAAAGAAAACGAAAACGAAAACGAAACCGCAACCGCACCGAGGAGGAAGAAGAAGAAAGAAGGCACCAAGAAACGAGCAGAGCTCGGGACGAGCAGCTCGACTGCAACAAGAATGGCGGCGCGAGTGTGGTTAATTTGGTCTTCCGATCTCGATGCGGGAGAAGAGGAAGGAATGGAATGGAGGGTAGGGGAGCGAGTGAAGCGGAGGAGGAGGAGGAGATTTTTGGAGGGAGAAGAAGAGGAGAGGAGAGGAGGTTGGGGAAAGAGAGAGTGTAGTGCATTTTATTATGGGTGATGGTTAATGAATTGTTTTTTTTTCCTTTTTGCCCCTCTCCTCTCATTTTGTTGCTAATCCCCTAAGAAAAACCTTTTTATGAAGCATAGTATGGGCCTGTTTTAGATACCACGCAAAAAAATTATATCATGTCACACATATAGAAAGTATTAAATATAGACTAGAAAATAAATAATTATACATATTACGACTAATTTGTGAGACGGATCTTTTAAGCCTAATTACTCCATGATTTGATAATGTGGTGATATAATAAACATTTGCTGATGATGGATTAATTAGGCTTAATAAATTCGCCTCGTGTGCTGACGGATTCTGTAATTAGTTTTTTTATCAGTGCCCGAACACCCCATGTGACATCCTATATAATACCCGATGTGACACGCTAAAACTTTACACCCCTATATATAAATATTACCTATAAACGTGAACTTTCATGGCGAGCGCACGTTTATCCTTATAAACACTTACCGGCATATTTGAAAGATTATACCGGTACATTTTAAAATTAATGAAGTCATATACTTCACTCCCCTGTCATATACTCATGTTATCAAACTTCAACTTTTAACATCCATTCTTCTTTAATATAAGCCGGCAAAATTTACATGATATTTTTCAAACAAACCAACTTTAAAGAAAAGCAAACTTTGAATAACAGTGACTTAGTAATAGTACATAACACGAGTGCTTCATAAGCCAAATTTACGAACGAGATTTTTCCTTTTCTAATCACAGATATGAAATCCTAATACTTTGCTTTTTACACTAAAATTAGTGTAAAAGAAGCATATATTAACGACATGATGAAGTATTTAAAAATATATTAACATCTTAAAATTTTCACTGTAGACGTGTCTAAAACGTCAAAATTTCTTTTTATGAAGTTCATCGAGGACCATTACATTTTTTTTATCAAAAATATCGACCAAGCCACCAAGAGTTATCCGTACTCCATTCCTCTGGCTCCAAATAAACGTACTTTCTTTCGTGAGTGAAATCCAGTCATAAATCAACATCGCGGTGACATGGCAGTTGTGGAAGTCTATCCGCAATACGCCAATGCAAATTCGAATGAACTATAGAAGTTTCAAACAGTTCATTTAGATTTGTCGAAGATTAAACCTGCAAATGTGCATATAAGAATGATTTAATTTACATGGTGCTTGAATTTTGAGGTAGAGTACAAAATTGTTCAAAACGCCCGTGGTACAGAGCACTCACGGCGATCCAGCGGCAAAGCGATGAGGCACAGAGCACTCACGCACGTCCCAGTCGGATCTGACGGGCCGGTGGACTCACTGACATGTGGGCCCACATTTCGTCGGCAAGCCCGTACATGTGGTTGCACGCCGTTTTTTAAAGTCAAAATTGGATTTTTCTCAGTCTAAATATTATTATTATTATTATTACCACTACATATTGAAAGAAAATATGTCAGAGAAATTTAATAATACTAAACAAACATTATCAGCAACTTCCAAGTGTACGCCTTGTACTAGTATTTGTCGCTGTCGCCGCCGACGACTCGTATACGTATACGTGGCCGTAGCCTACACACTTGTCAGGGAATCCTGCTTACTTCCTGTACACGACCACTACTAGTATTAAAAAAAGTAATTTAATTATTTGTATAAATTATGTGGGATTATTTGTTTATGTTCTAAAGTTGATTACTCACCTGCTTTGTGCAGATAAACAGCCAATTCCTGCTGATTTAGCTGACTGATTCTCTGGAGCTTTGATATTCAGATAACTAATAAGTGGACGGATCAGATTTGTGCAGGTGTACATAACTTCAGAAATTGAAAATAACACAGGCAGTGGAGAATTTATAATTACTTGTATAGATTATGTGGATTATTCTATGTTTTAAAGTTGATTGCTCACCTGCTTTCCTCATAAAAACAACCATTAAGTGGATGGATCAGATTTGTGCTACACAGCCACGCAGGTTCAGAAGATGACAACAACACAAGCGGCGGAAAAAGATAGGAGTAACAACAAATACGGAGTAATGTTTTAGTTTTGTCATCTGGGGTCCTGCACTTTTTCACCCACATGATCATGTCACTACTCACTAGTCACTACTCCTACTCACTACACAGTCCAGAAGCATCAGTTTGTGATAGTGCTTGATGCATGGACTGATGGACATGTGTTGCAGCCTTGAAGTAGCTTATGGCCATGTTAAGAGAGCTTTTGACTATTACAGTTTCTTATATAATCTTTAGCTTCTCTAACCAATTATCAATCAGATTGACAATATGTGGTTATAGAATTAAAAAAAAATAGAATTCATGTTCCAAATTTTTACCAGCCGACTAGTCTATTATTCACCGGTTGTTTGTAAGAATTTTAAGCTGCTCAGACAACAAAGGATTTAATGACTAACGTTCTAGTATTTTCTTTTCTTCACACTGTTCACAGCACTTGCATATTCTGTACAGTATTAGAGCAAGGTCAATAGTGCAGCCTACTACTAGCTTTAAATCATCTATCGCTAATGTAATAGTCAATTCATACTTACTATACTATTAATACCTGGTCCCACCTATCATATACATATTACGTCTTGGAGTCCGTGCTGCAGCTGGCTACAGATCTGTAGTCCGCTGCTCTTATCTCTTTTCCTTTATCTCTTTAAAATATGTTTATAGCAGGCTTATATCTTAATATTGTACATGCTCTTATACTGTGGTAGTACACATTGCTGGCACTCACATCACATGTGTAAGGCATGCAGAAGATGTGCTGCCACAATAGTGGTACCCCCAATAATAAGAGAGGGCTGTAGAGATCCAGTCTGACCAAGATCAGATGATTCTGATCAGGCCAAGTTATCTGAACAGATCAAGAATTCAATGCCAACCATTTCACATTCATTTCATAGGTCAAACATCCATGCTAAACACATTAGATTCTGTTTTTTGCCAGTGTTTGCCTAAAAACAATTTTGCAGTTGGTGGCTAGAATAAGATCTTTCTTTATCTTTTGGATAAAAAAATAGAAGGGAAAGATGCATGATTATCTCATTCTTAGTTGACTGAACTCTTTATAGGACAGAAAAAAAGAGAGCATGTTGGAGTATTTTCAATTAGTTTAGCTAGGAGAATACTATCCTTTTTTGGGGATATCTTTTTTGTAGAATATGTTCAAGTACATAATCAGAAGTGATCCTCTATAGAAAATTATAGCAAAAAACAAACCTATCTTGATGTAAGTTGATCAAATTTCTGTGACCTTTCTTGTGAAAATAAGAAACCTGACATGTCATGTTATGGCCAACAGATAGAGCTAATCTTTTTGCTTGTCTCTGGGGAAACCTCTAGATCACAAATGATCCAAAAAATTGAGTGAGATTTAAAAATTCAAATGGGCTTCCAGCTAACAGAAACACTCATATTTAAAACCAGCCTATACTTCACATCATCTGTGGTATGCTCTCAACATCAGGGCATTTAGAAATTAGCAGCCTTTCCCTCTCATATCTCATGCATGTTTAACAGTTCAAAATTTCAAGAAAGAAAAGGTGAAAGAACTAATTAGTTTGTGATGTGACTTTCACAAGTCCTGGGCCCACCTGTCTACGGAGCAACGACAAGGCATCCTAGCCACAAATATTGGATGGTGCAGGGAATATTACACGCACCGTCCAATTTAGCTTACACTTGAGAATACAATATTGCTCTATTTTATATAAAAAAATATTGTTCTGAGCACTGACTTGGTAACTACCAAGAAAAAAATATTATGACGTCATTATGCATAGTAATTCACCAAACCTTATTGTGATTACCAAACCACCATTAGTTTTTAGATAATGAAACCACCATTAGTATATTGTATATTATATAATCTTAGACATAACTAGATTATTATCTCCCTGAAAAATAAAGAAATAAACAAGAAAGATAACCACACAATGAGCATACTCCTACTAGCACATTGCATATGTATGGACAGATGCATAGAACATGTAAGCTCAGCTTAATTATAACATAAAAATAGTCAAAGGCAAGCAGGTTCCTAGCAGGTGGCACACAAGGAGTCCTGCACCTGCAGAGGAGGCTGCTTTGGCCATGCATGATTGCATTTGGGGATCTATCTCATATCATCCTGCTTTGCAAAAGAGGCACCACGCGGCACCAGCTTTATCATACAAAAATATACTACTACTACACAAGTTTGGAACCAAATGGAACTCATTGTACTTGAACAGATTATTGTGTCTGGAATGGCCTTCCCATGAAGGAAGCTAGGAGTAAAACATATCCATTTTAGCACTGATAATAATAATCATTGATGCTGAAGACCATTGACCATGTCATGAAACAATAGGGCATACTCCCTCCGTCATATAAAAAACCAATCTAGTATCGGATGTGATGCATCCTAGTACTACGAATCTGGACATACATATGGACGGAGAGAGTATGGTTTATTGTACTGTGCACATTTTCACAGTTTTGCACATACAGTTCTCTGGTTATAGTAGCAGGAAGATAACTTACAGAAATATAGCAGAACTGCAAAAGCGCGAAAAAAATACGACACAACATAAATATTGCACAATAGAAGCATGAAGCATGGCATCAATGTAGATACAAGATTCTCTCTCTCGCTCGCTCTTTTTTTGGTTTATATACACGGATGCAACAGCACACATGAGCTATTACCAAGCGTCTGAATGAAATGGGAGTTGGGTGGATTCCTCACTTTCTCAGGCCTTTACCTCAACTCGTTTCACAGTCGTGTTAGGAGGGTTTGGTCGTTGCTGCTGCTTTGATTCCAGCTTGGATGATCCTTTTGCTGCATTCTTGGAGCTCATGGATTGGTTTGTCCTGCCGTTGGTTGCGCCTTTTCCTACGCCCCCACCCATTGTTCCTGCACAAGTGAAAGTAGAATAGAATCAGATGCTGTTTCAGTATGAACTGTTTATACTTGGTTCTTCAATAGCATGTCAACTAGAACTGAAATGTTAGCTAGAAAAGAATGATCTCTTGCAGGAGAGTTCGGAATGGCTTTCAATAGTTCTCTGAATAAAAGTGTTTCAGGAGATGCAGTGGCAATACAAGGTAGACGATTTATTACCATTGTTAGGCAGTGAGAGTCTCTTCTTGGATGAAGCATTCACTTGTGTTGGCCTCTCTTTTGGATTACTTGTGGACCGCGAAGCCAAATTCGAAGGTTGAGAATTGACTTCCTCAGAGATTTCATCTGATGGCTTTGGTTTTAGCTTGGATGATCCCAAAGAATTTGTGGGCAGAACACCTGCAGATTGCCCTGATGAAGAGCCACTTATATCGGAATGTGACTTCTTATGATTTGCACTGTTCTTCTTGTTTGAACCATTTGGATGAGTGGAAGAAATGGACACTTTTCCTTTTGGTTTGTTTGGAGCCTTGGCCTCATTTTCATCAGCATGGTTATCATCACCAATTGGAGCACTCTCTTTGCCATTAGTATCAAGCAACCTATTCTCCCACGGGCGTGCAGCCATCCACCTCTCTAACCAATTCTGGCTCCACTGATTCTCATCCACCTCAAGCCCTTGGAGGGTTGCTGCTTTCTGTTTCCTGGAACCTGCTTGCCACTGCGAAAGAAAAAATAGGTGTTACACACCTTGCTGCCGCTCTAAGGGAAATCACCAATTAGCACACTTACTGTTACTAGTCTTAAGCAATTTTTCTTCTACCAAACAAGCTTGTAACATTAAGAATTGACAACGGATGTAAATTAAGTAAAGAATCAAAAAGACTTTGCAGATCTTGACCCTCAAGCTAATTTCAACATGTAAAGACCAACATTTCTATGTCTGTACACAGATTTCTGTTAGAATGCTAGCATAGACTTACCTGGTGTGTTAAAGCATATGCCATTGCTCTTTCCCGCTTAGCGGCAGCTTCCTGCCTTTTTAATACTTTAGCTTGCATTTGTTCCGCTGAGCCAATACCGTCACACCAACGTTCCTGCATGCCATTCTTGGTGAATTATCACTCAGTTATAAGTATTCAGTTTAAAATAAACATAACACCCTTGAATGTTAAACATGAATCATTTTCCAAAAAATATGTTTGACTTGCATTTGAATTCCATACCCCCCCCCCCCTCCGTACTATACGGTAGCACATAGCGCCATTCACTCGCAGACCATTTCATACCTCAATCTCCCGAACATGGTCCTCGTGAACATTCTGTTCTGAAGCCTTCTTTTGCGTCACTTGACTTTCCAAAGAAATTCGAACTCGTCTTGCTCTGACACGAGCTTGGGCTCTTACCAATGCTTGCATACATTGAAGTGTTTCTGCTGCTTGCTTTCGGACAGCATGGCCTCGAACAAGAGCCTGGAGTCTAACTAATCCTTTTAACGCTCGTAAAGCCCTCCTAGCCTGGTAGATATGACAAGAGAAAAAATGAGAGTGCTGCGAAGCCACATACATATGGGAGAAGAATACCACAAAATCATGAATTAGGTTGTATTTTAAGTTGCTGCTTATTTTGCATATTCTTCATATAGGTGCATATCTTGTCAGGCCATCCCTAAAAACATGAAAATATGAGTTCATGTGCAGGTAGCTAGGCTCTAAGACTCATTTATTAAAAACAAAAAAGATCCAGCATTGTGTACTGATGCAAAAAATCATGCAGAGAGCGATCCAACAATCTATAAAATTTTACTCCCAGGAGATCATAACAAAGACTGAATATCTAATGACCAGTAGGAAACTAGCATTAGTCCTTTTGTTTACTTTTAAATATTATCATCTGGAACATTTTGTCTTATATATGACAGAGACTAAAAGTTGTCAATGCTATCATGTTAACAGCATATATTCCGTGGAGAATCTGATGGTTATTTACGAGACTGCAGAGGTTCCTGTAAATCCCTGCAGTTGCTCCTACTAGATTTAAATGTTCATCTGGGAAAATTCAAATCAAGGCCTAACAAAAATTGAGAATTTTTATAGATATATCTTGTAACATCACATAATTGGACAGCAGCCAAGTGGTACTACTGACCATCTTCACAGGTGATGAATTATCCAGAACTTTGTCACACATAATAGAAGGGACAGCATTCACAACAGTCTTTCCCTTTTTTTCCTAGCATCAAAGCATTACTTGGTCCCTACCTCACTTTAAGTTTCTGGCTCATGAATTGCAATATATCCTGTGCTTTTCTAAGTCTCAGTAATAGCAATATAATATGGTAATATAAGATGGAGTATAATACCAAGAACGCTCGAAAGGCAGATTGAATAACTATTGCAGCATGATTCTCCCTTGTATCCAATTCAGTCTGAGATACTTGAAGAGTTGTACTGGGTGAGGAGGTGAAATTTGATATTGCCTGAATGTTGGTGTCACATGCCAATGGTTCAGTTTGTACAGTGAGTTCTTCGACTGCAGCAGCACTTTCAGTATCAATCGAATGTTTTCGCTTGTGTAGCAACTGCGCAGTAGAGCTCCTCTACAATTAGCACAAAGTAGGGTCTTAAATAATGATGAACACAGTAGAAAAAATAACAATGCTTAACATGTAAATGTGTGGCAATAGTGAGCCAAATATGGAGTACGGGAAATCAAAATATAACAATGCAATAGTTTGCTTAACTGGCCATGCTATCAGACTCACTGACTCAGCACTGAACACCTTGATACACAAGATATAACTCATACCAGATCTTCTGCTATTTCATATACAATATTTTTGAGTGGTTATTTTATATAAGTTCCTGGACAAAGTACATAAAAAGGCAATATATAGAAAATAGCCTAACTGTTTCAGTGGCAATAGTTTAGACTGAATTGACTTAGGGCCTGTTCACTTTGATGCCAAAAAAAACCTTAACAATGCCAAAATTTTGGTATAGTTGCCAAAATTTTAGTAGGATTTCTTATATAGTTACCAAAATTTGGCAGCAAACTAAATGTAGCCACTTTTTTGGCAACTTTACCAAAATTTGGTAAGGTTGAAAATGGCATCAAAGTGAACAGGCCCTTATATTGAGATTTATTATAAAGCAAGAAATTTCAGAAGAAATAAATTCGATTTAGTCACATTTATGTACATAAATTTGTTGTAAAATGTTTTTAAACTCAGCCTGTCCACTATATGGTGAATGTGAGAAGGATGAAAACATTACAGTGTTGATGGTGGCAACTAGCAACAGAAATAATTTGGCAAGGTCAATGAACAGAAAAAGGTGCTACCATTAGGCATTAGCTACATGACACATGGCTTCTAAGCAGTGCTGGAGTTTATTAGTTTAAGATTTATATATCTGTGACACTTCTGATAATGAAAAAGAGAATAGTGTAGTGGTAACCCTTAAGTGATATGTCAGATGATAACAACATATCAACAGTCAGCAATAACAGCACCGACTGTCTTCCAGTGAGTTTAGGTAAAACATCTATTTTTCATATCGTTCTTAAAGATTCCTCATGTTTTGACAGGGAAAGACAAACATAAATAGGACGCATATCATATTCTTCCACTCACAACAGGGCAAAACATGAAATGACTTAAACAAAATACTACATGTCACATGTACCAAATATGAAGTTATAAACAATTCGTTATCATTGCAGAGCAAACAACCATACTGAATATCATTCGGCTTACCACTCCACTGCTTTCAGAAGTTTGTGCTTTTTCATGCTTTTTTATCCCAACAAGTGATTTAATCCACTTGGCTGAAATGCCCATATTGGCCTTTCAACCCTTCTCCTTTAACCAGTTAGCACGGTAATATCTGTGGATGAGAAGGTCATTGTCAAATGAAGAAGTACAAAATAATGAATATTGTACTGAAAATGGATCACAAATATGAGGAATTTTCGGTAGTGTACAATAACGTTCAAAATGTCAAATGAACCAAGAAGAAGGAGGTAATCATAACATCTTATCTAACTCATTGATTAGAACAACTAAGTAATTAAAACGTGGCCGCTCAATTTACACATGCCACCAAGAACAAACCACAGCACTTCCGCCGAAGCTCATCAAGTAATGCCAATCGACACCATCACCCATTTTCTCCCGATATTGCACAAATTATCCACTCAAAAAAAAAAGCAGCAAAGATGACAAAAAAAAAAGCACAACTTTTCTAACAGTCCTTGCAAATTCTTACACAAGGGAGAACTAAAAGATGCAGGGATGTGAAAGAGCTCCATAGCACATTCAAAGTAGCAGCTATAAGGCACCATCATCTAAGGAGAAGTCATGAGCTGGAACACTAATCTTCCACCATTTACCAAAGATAGCCAAAGAATCAAGAGCTTCAGCTCCAGACTACCAATTCTGCAATCTTGCAAAGATTCTGACCGAGATGAACCGCGCAGAACATTGGCAACAAACAGGGAAAAGAAACATCCGCAAAGAAAGTCTACAACTTTCTTCACTATACACAAAAACTCACATCTTTAGAACTTATACTACCAAACTTTGCAGAATGTCGGCAAAAAAAAAAAAAAGAGCCACAGTTAGGGCTAATTTTGCAGAAACCAACTGAAGGACATGCAAAATCTTGGGCGAAATGTGAACCCAAATTTTGGGTGAAACGAGGTAATTTCAAGGCCAAGCAAACCAAAAATACGGCCGCCTCTCAAACAACTAATGAATTCAGTGGATTCCCAAGATTTCCTCAAATTCACACCAAATTCGGGCAAGAACAAGCACCAATTCTTGGGGGGAATGGGAGAGGATGAAGAGAACTCCACCTGGGCAGCGGCGAAGAGGGGTCAAAATCGCCACCGACTTGGCGAGGCGACCACCTCTTTGCTCCTCCTCTTCTTTCCTCTGTCTGGGGATGGATTCCTGAGCTCCAACTCCACCCTTTTGGATTTCCTTTTTTTGCTGTTTGCTTTTCTACTCCTCGTTTTGACGCTTCCTTTCGATTATTCTGAGGGAATTTCATTTCTTTCAGGTACAAAACAAAGTTGTTGCTGTTGGGTACAGAATCTTTTCTGTGCAGGTCCTTGTGATTTTCCTTTTTGTCGACAACGTACTCTGCTCCTCCAACTTCGGATTTATTTCCCAACATCGAAGGTAAAATTAGTGGGGAGTAAAAAATGATCCTTCTCACTATAGAAAAAATAGCAAAGGTGATAGGTAGATAAAGAATATTTAAGAGATAAAATTTCTTGTTTTATATATTGAAAGTAGGTATAGGATGATAGAAGTTGGCTTTTTAGAATAATTAACTATTTACCACTCTTACAAATGATTCTAAAGGATTTACTACTAGACGTCTAGACCCATATGTTATAGATACATAAGGATACATATGTTATAGATAACGAGTGGTAATTTTTTAATTGTCACATCTTAAAAGTGGCAAATAGTTAAATGTCTATTTTTCTATAAAATTTAAACTTTAAAAGTTGAGGGTTTTTTTAGTGAGGGAGTACAGACCGTGTCAATTATTTGAAAATTGTGGAGTACAAAATTATTGTTTTTCACAGGGATTTCTGTGGAAACTGATAAATCCAAGTGCACGAGCGATGATTACTTAAAAGAACGGGTGCTTTTGTGTCATAATAGCATGGAAGAAATAAGGCCCTGTTTAGATCCTTCAAAATGGCAAAAGCACTTTTTACTATTTTGAATCTAAAAACTAGTAGTAAAATTTGGTAATTTGGCATTTGACATTTGCTAGTCCATAGTAGCAAATTGTGCCAAAAAGTGCTTTGGGACCACTCCCTCTCTCTTTCTCTCTCTCACTTTAGAGCTATAATGGCAAAAGTTTAAGATGCATCTAAACACCAACTAGTACTTTTGCAATAACAAAACTTTTGCTACTAAAACTTTTGTCATTTGCCATTTGCCATTCCAAATGGATCAAAACATGCCCTAAATAGAGAGCCCCTTTTTTTACTTTTCAGACCTCCAAATATTTTAATATTTAAACGTGGATGGAGCAATTGGCCGTGCGGTGTGGTCGGTCCAAGGGGTACGTCGCTGCGTGTGCTCATCACCTTTTCAGTTTTCACTTTTTCAGTATAACAGACTGTCCGGTGGGGCCCACGAGCAGAGGACCACCGGACGAAGTCAATGCATTGTGGCCCCAGCCAAGGATTTGGTCATTTCTTAAAAGGAAAAAAAACATCTTACCCACTTAAACTATTTTGATAGTTCACTTAACCCAAACTATTTTTTTCTCGAAATACAAGCGTTAGCGTTTATATAAATGTGCGCGAACACAATATCACATACCATTGCAGCGACTGTAGGACTCCACCGACAAAAACTAGCTAGTTGAGCCACGTTCACTTTGCAACCATCAAATTATTTTTATCTCACCTTATAATTGAATTTCTATTATTAATGCCTGGTGAAATATCTTACTAGCATTAGTTACTCCCTCCATTCTAAAATAATTTGAATTCTAAAGTTTAAACCTTGTTTCAGAGTAAGTTAATTTCTATTATTTATAAATTGAAAAGATTTATCTATTTATTATCTTTTACCTATCAATCCATTAATACATTAATAGTACTTTTCTTTCTATTAATAAGGTATAGTTTGGCCTTCTTTTTCAATTGAAGTTGTCTAGGGATGTGAGGATACTTAATTTTGGGAAAGAGAGATTAGTTTTCAGTATGAACTAACTTTGAGATCTGCCTATGCTATGGATAGTTTGGCGGCACTACTTTCACTGCTAAATAATTAATTAGAGAATTTTCGGTATTTCATAGCGAGGCACAAATTAAATCCTTTGGAAATTCACATATCTCTCTCTCTCTCTCTCTCTCTCTCGACATTACTATCTTTTTAACATATGATATTCACATGTCGGTGGATGAACGTAAACTGAACGATTTTCCAAAATTTAAGGAACTGCAAGCTTCGGCATTTATTCACTCACTCTCATGCGTCCGTTCAGGGATGTCTGAAAATAAATTCAGAGAGAGTGACAATTCAATCAATCAATATTTGCTCAATCTAATCTACACGACATCTTTAATTCCTCATAGGTGGTCCTGATGCTTGGCCCTCAACTAATTTCCTGTCATGTCAGATAGTACTAATTATTCAGAACTCAAAGTCGTTAGGTTCGTGTTAATTATTTAGAATTCTTCAGTTACTCAAAAGTTCATTGTTCTCTTCTTTTTTTTTTCCTTTTTAGAAGTAGGTGGTTTATAAGAAAGATTCCGTTGCAAAACCTTGAAACTTATTCATATTCATACATGCATTGTTATCTTTTAAGTTAATCTGTCTGCATCATTTGATCATTGTACTGCTAAGTGCTAAAAAACAAGTATATATATAATCATGCATGCATGCACGTCAGAACACAAGAAACATTCAGAGATCATATGCTGACCACCAGTTAACTTCAGTTTATCAGTGCTTAAAGAGAAGTTAAGAATATAGTTGGCCGGCAGAAAAGAAAACAGAGGAAGAGGAATACAAAATGCGCCAGAAAAATTGTCGTAGGAAGGTTGTTAGTGCATACATATATGATTATATGAATAAAAATATGCGGATATATGTTTGGAGAGGAATGAAACACAAAAGGAAATTAAAGAAGGTTACTAAATGGGTTGACTAAGATAAGATCATCATACAAATTTGTTAATCTGAAAAAAATAATTTTATTAATAAAAACAGGAGTAACTTTGCTTCTTTTTCATCAAAACTAGATTTTGTTAAACAGAGTTTAAGAGTCAAACAAGCATCAGTTACTCTTGTGGGCCCAAATAGCCAACCTCTATCTCTGTAGGCCCACAAATGTTCGGCCTAAAACAGAAAAAAGCCCAATCCCGGAAGCCCAACAAGGTCCACCTCAACAAACTTGTAATACTATTACACGTTGTGTTGCACTCCGTATGCAGTAGAAACTCAACTCCGGCGTTGCATAAAATATCAAAGTTTTTATTTTATCTCTATCGATCTCGAGATAAAACTCGCTAAATTCCGCCGTCTTCTCGCCGGAATTCGTAAGCCGTCGCCGTTGATCGACGACGATGGCGGCGCCAGGGTGCAACAGCGACAACAGCCGGTACTACGACCTCCTCGGCGTGCCGCGCGGCGCCGACGGCGACGAGATCAAGCGCGCGTACCGGCGCGCCGCCGTGACGCACCACCCGGACAAGGGCGGCGACGAGGAGGCGTTCAAGGAGGTGGCCCGCGCGTACCAGGTGCTCGGCGACCCAGGCCTGCGCGAGGTCTACGACGTCTACGGCGAGGACGGCGTCAATGGCGGGATCGGCGCCGCCGCCGGCTTCGGCCGGTACGACGACACGTTCGACGAGTTCGTCGAGACGTTCAGGTACCTCGTCGCCGCCGGCGGCGCCGACAGGGCATTCGGCGACGCCGTCGAGATGCTCAAGCACTTGGTGGCCGGTGTCGCCGCCGGTGGTGGCGCCGCCGACGGCGATAAGGCGTTCGACGAGGTGATCGTTGGGATGTTCAAGAATATGATGTCCGGCGGCGACGGCGGCGGCGGCGGCGACGGCGACGCGGTGGAGTTCGTTGACTTGTCCCTCGAGGAGTTCTACAATGGCGCCACCAAGAAGTTCAGGCTCTCGCGCGACGTCACCTGCGTCCGCTGCAAAGGGTAATGTGACGTCACATCCAAACCTCGCCGCCGATCATGTCACGCTTCTTCGTCTTCCTCGTGTCGCTAATCTAACGTGTTTGTTGCCGCTTGGTTCCGAGAGCAGGACGGGGAGTACGCTCGCGTCGCCGGCGACGTGCGCGGCGTGCAGCGGCGCCGGCTACAAGGTGGTCTCCCAGCTGATGCGATTCCGGCGACGCGGGAGCGAGCCCTGCGCGGCGTGCGGCGGCAGAGGCGAGGTCTCACAGGGCCTGAAGCGCTGCTCCGTGTGCCGCGGCAGCAAGGTGGCGACGGACACCAAGGTCCTGGAGCTCGTCGTCGAGAAGGGCATGCCGGACGGCCACCGGATCACCTTCCCCGGCGAGGCCGACGTCAAGGTACGTACACCACCCACCTCGGATTTGACCGAACACCTTGAGCTCATCTGAATCGATGCGTCATCGTGACACGTTGTGCCGTGCAGGAGAACGGCGTCGCCGGCGACTTGGTGATGGTGCTCCGGCAGAAGAAGCACGGTGAGTTCACGAGGAAAGGCGACGACCTCGTCTACGAGCACGAGCTGTCGCTGGCGGAGGCGCTGTGCGGGTTCCAGTTCGTGATCACCCACCTCGACGGCCGGCGGCTGCTGGTCACCTCCGTCCCCGGCGCCGGCGAGGTGGTCAGGCCGGGCCAGCTCAAGGCCATCGACGGCGAGGGCATGCCAGTGCACGGCATGCCGTTCGCCAAGGGCACGCTCTACGTCGCGTTCCGCGTCGCGTTCCCGGTCACGGTGACCCCGGCGCTCCGCGACGCCGTCGCGGCCGCGTTCCCGGCGTCGCCGGCGGCCGTGGAGGACGGCGGCGGGTGCGAGGAGACGGCGATGACGCGGGACGTCGGCGAGGAGGAGGAGATGAAGCTCAACGCGAAGGGCGAGCAGTCGCCGACGACGCGGATGGAGCACGGCGGTGGCGCCGGCGCCGGCGCCGGCGGCGAGGATGAATTCGTGCACGTGCACGTGCACGTCGACGAGGAGGAGGATGAGGAGATGTAACTTGCGACACAGACATTACGAATCAAAATTGAAGTGACATCTTTTATACAGCTACAAAGTTTTGTAGAAGGATATGAATTTTCATCCCTCGAGGGATATCCCCTCATTATTTACATGCTATCTAAATAGTTATAAAATTTTTTTTAAAAAAAATGATAACATAGATTAATATAAAATATATCACTTTCAACTTCTGAAGTTGCAACATATATCCACTCGATGGCCCTTGCTTGAAAATTGGGAGAAAAAATAAATAAAATGTCCTGCTTCTAGGGTTCGGAGCTTTCTTAGAACTCTGGTATCTGAAAAGAGGTTCGGAGTTTTTTTAAAACCCTGAAACCTGAAAAGAAGTAGGACGGCTGTAACACTGGTGAAGAAGAACCTTGTGAAGAAATACTTCCTTCGTTTCTAAATATTCGACGCTATTGAATTTTTTAAATATGTTTGATCATTCGTCTTATTAAAAAATAAGTAATTATTAATTCTTTTTCTATCATTTGATTCATTGTTAAATATACTTTTATATATACATATAGTTTTACATATTTCACAATTTTTTTAATAAGACGAATGGTTAAACATGTGCTAAAAAATCAACGGTGTCAAACATTTGGAAACGGAGGGAGTAACAAAAATAGAAAGGAAAATAAAAAAAAATCGGGCCCTTTGGGGTTCGGAGACTAAAACTCCGAACCTGCTTGGGTTCGTTTCAGCTGTTGGACTGCGAGATCGATGTCAGGTTCTCTACACAGCATGGTTATGCCAGGGTTTTGAATTAACCACCGTGAGTACGTTCATTCATCTGAATTATACTCCCTCCGTTCCATAATATAAGTGATTTTAACTTTTTGCTTGTACTGTTTGACCATTCGTCTTATTCAAAAATTTAGATGTGGAAGAGAAAAAGAAAAAGAAGAAAGAAAGAAGAGATGTGGAGCCCACACCATTTTCTCACTTACATGTGAGCCCTACATATTTATTACTATTATTATTATTATTGCTAACTACGATGCTACATCAGTGAAATCAGACATCTATACTGCGATGGGACCTAAATTGGATGGTTTTATATAGTGTAGAGGTGAAGATATCTGGTATTGAGGATAAGGGATGTCAAACAAACTTGTTGTAAAGTTGAGGGATGGAAAGCGAACTTATTCCAACACATTTCCCTCCCGAAAGCTCATGATGGCACGGAATAGGCCCAAACCTAACGATGGGCCTCCAGCGAGCGAGCATACACCATGGCTTGTGTTTCCTCCCTTTCCTGCTTCGATTCGATTCAGCGGCGGCATGGCGATGGACGAGCGCGAGTCGGCCATCGCCGGAGAGGAGGAAGAGAAGATGGTGGAGGAGGAGGAGGAGGAGGTCGGAGACCTGGAACCTTTCTTCTACGACGAGGCGGCGGCGGCGGCGGAGAAGCGGAGGCTGCGGGAGGAACAGGAGGCGGCGGAGAAGGCGGCGCATGCCCGGAGGTGGGCGGCGCACCAGGCCGTCCTCGACCGGATCAGCGAGCGCGACCCGGAGACGGGCAAAATGTACTACACCCGCTACCACGACCAGGACTTGTCCGAGTTCGACATCGACGAGGTGTCTCCTCTCCCTCCCATGCGCTTCACGGCCAGAGTGTACAGTCCCGGCGAGGCCAGGCTGTACATCCTAAACATGGTCAACGTGCTCGCCATTCGCATCGTTCCCTCTGATGCCGATGATGTCCCCTTCCCGATCGCCGTCTACGGCTCCGTCATCGCCAGAGATGATCTCGATCGCAAGTGCATTCCGCTCTTCGCCCGCTCCAGAGATGATCCTCAGCTCATCGCCTCAAAGGTACTAGTACCAGATTTCCTGATCGAACTAGTACATCTATGCATTACAACATTGCATTGTATTGTAGTATCATTTTAATGGAAGACTAGTAAATTTCGCACTAAATACTTTGGGAAAAAATATACACACCACAAAACTACGGATTTACTCCCCCGTCCTTAAATATTTGACGCCGTTGCCTTTTTTAAACATGTTTGACCGTTTATCTTATTTAAAAAAATTCAAGTAATTATTAATTCTTTTCCTATCATTTGATTCACTGTTAAATATACTTTTATGTGTACATATAGTTTTACATATTTCACAAAAAGTTTTTGAATAAGACGTACAAACATGTGCTAAAATTTAGGGATGAGGGCGTATATGCTCTTGTGTGACTTGTGTCATATAAAACTATGGACACATTTAACATCGAAGAATTTATGTGTAGGATGATTCATTGATATTGACGGGCCCACATCGGGGTATGGTTCTAATAGACGCCTTATATTTTGAGATCAATCTCAAGCTCAAGGGTGATCAGTTTGGCAGCGCGGAGGAGGACAAACAAATTTGTAAAGCAGTATGGCGGATGAATGGCGTATTCCTTGAAACAAACTTTCTATCACAAACCTGTTTACTGCGGTTCGACCTATGACCATTGATAGTTGCAGGAATCTCTATCCCTTGCAGCTCATGTATGCGTTCGTCAGTAACGCGGTGGAGGCCACTGTTTCTGTCAAGGTTCTGCAGGGACATTTCTATGGGAAGATAACAGCTTGCACCAGCATGGTCAAAGACAACATTTTGCTTCATGATAGCAACTTAATGCCAGGTGGTGGTGGTGTGATGGCCGCTGATCACGGCAATGACCAATTTGTTCGACTGTTGCGCCCAGTGATGGCTGTCTATTTGCACGAGACGCTGAAAGTAACTATTCTTGCTCAAGTTGATGGAACTAAATACAACAGACGAACCATGCATTTCAAACCAGCTGTTAACGGTGAAGGGGAAGCTCAGATTACTTGTGGTGTCAACAGCTTGCTTGTGAAGGTTTGTTGGTCGTTAATGAACTGAATTGGTAGATAATAAAGCTAGTTTGTTTTATCATCAGGATCTGTAGGCAGTCTTGCTTATTTATATGTATCGAAATGACAATCGATGTATCAATTAGTTGTTGGTTATCTGCTTCGTACTGTGGTGTGGAACAAGTGTAATCATATTCTGGCTTTGCTATGACAAGCACCAACCAACTGTGCCTTGAATGTTACTATCAATATCATGCACTTGGTATTCCTGTTGTTTTACTAGAGAAGAGAATTACATGGAGCACAGATTCAAAGGGATAACAACCTACTTTGTAGGTATGGCACAAGATGTTAAAAACCAATAACACAGTTTTCTTCCTAAGTTTTCAAAGCCTAGGTTCACCTAACTCCCTGAGCTCGGAATTGTGTCCACTGACATGCACCGATCTTGTCCATTGTTGATAATCTGCAGTGATCTAAGTAGGTCCTATGAGAAATATCAGAAGCAGCTCAATTGGATGCTACTAAAATCAGCTAAAAATAAAGATATGCTACTACAAAGAAACAAAATCTGCAAAATGCATTCATTTTTCAGAATCAATGGGTACAAACTGCAAACTAAATTGTCTGAAGATCTGAAATCAGTAAACCTATGCTTCAGGAGGACCTGGAAATTGTAATAAAAACATCATTTCCTCACAGTCACAGCTTGTCTGTGCCTCGGAAGTAGGATTTCTGCATATAGCTAGTGTTGTTACTTAGCAAAGAAAAGAAGAAAGTAACACCCGGAGATGAAGCTCATATTCTTTTGTCCACGGAATATAAAATGATTGCAAGATCATGTGTATGATCAAGTTACGATGAACGATTGGTTGGTTATTTAGAATCATAATAGAGGCTCTCAGAAGGGGAGAGCAAAGGAAGGTATCGGCTTCTCCTCATGCTGCCCCATCCCTCCCTCCGGTCTCTCCGCCACCCAGTCCCTCCGGCCTCTTGCCGTTGCTGTTTCTATCTTTCTGCAAGGCATCGTGGCTGGTAGCTTCTCAGGGAGGACGCCGGTAGAGGGATCAGCGAACCATGGTGGAGGGAGAGGGAGAGAGAGCCAGCCAGTCCCTCGTGCCTCGTCGTCCCCGACAATCCAGCCCGCTCGTTGTGCCGTCCATCGCGTTTTGCCTGCAGGGAGAGGGAGAGGCAACGGATCTATGTTCTCGCGGTTAGTTATCTTGCAGATTTTAGAGGAAAAACGTCTCCTGATCAAAATTTTGAGAGTAAAAACATATATAACAATTGTTGGGCTAAAACATATCTATAAACAATAATATGACTAAAAATTGTGACAAACATGGGTGAAAACTAAATCAAAATTTTGAGAAGGTAGAAGCATAGCAGCAACAGGCTGTAGCATTCTTCTCTATTCAATGAAATTGGTGCTCATCGATTCGTTAAAAAAAATATGGGGCCGTAGCATTAACATAGTATCTTGAACAAAAGGGCAGTGGGAGGAAAGGCGTCGCACGGCATTTAGGTGAAGTCGGAGAGAGGGGCTTGGTTGTGGTCAATGTAGACCGAGGTAGAGGACGTGACTACACAGCTAGTAGTAGCCAGGGTTTCCCAAACCGTCGGGGCCGGGGTTACCGCGCCCCGGCGATAAGCACGGTTACCGCGCGGTAACCGTGAAAAATGGTATGAAACCGTACAAAATTTATCAAAAATTCAAATTATTTTTTAAATTTATTTGAATTTAAGGAGGTTACCACGGTTTTTTATTACCGTACCCCCGCGGTAAGGCCGGTAACCGCGCGGTTACCGACGGTAATGTAAACCCTATTGGTAGCTGCACTCCATCTATGAGAGACACTATCCACCTATACTTCAAATACAATTTTCTCTTAAACTACTCGTCCGATCTACGATCCGATTACACCGTTGTGTTCGTAACAATTAAATCTTTATAGCAAGATCTCACATAATTATATTTTGATGAAAAATTATAAATTACTTTTATAATATATCTAAATTACTTTTAGATTTTACTAAATTACTTCTTAGACATATAAAAGTAAATTCAATAAAGCCTGAAAGTAATTTACATATATTATAGAAGTAACTTATAAAAAAGAAAGTAACTTTAATGCATGCCTTTTTCATTGGACGTGACTACACAGCTAGTGGTAGTTGGTTTGTACTCCATGTAGTGTGTCTCCTTTCAACTTGAAAATGCAATAGTATGTATCTATTTTTAATGTCTTTAATAACTTATATCTTTTAAATCACATATTGTTTTTAAGATCTATTTGCATCATTGTACTCCACTCAAAATATGTGACAAAACGAGATTCATATTGAATATATTCAAACGTTTTATTAATTTAAAAGTAATTTATTACATGTTAGAAAGTAACTTCCATGTTATTAGGAAGTAACTATTACATCTTATTCTTACCAGCAATGACATAGTTGCATATTAGGGTTACGACATGAAGTCATTCATATCACTCGTGAGCAATATCATAGCTGATATTTTTTCTAAATCTAAAAGAGAGAATGATGGAGCCAATCAATTGCGTAAAATAGTGTCGTGATTAGTGCTAGGAGAGGATGGACATCTAATACGCAATAAGATAGTTCCTCCATATTTTTACATGTATCATATTATTTCTTCAGTGTGGAGTTGCACCCACCGTCTTATTTAGTTGGCGATGTATATCAGGTAGTAAATCTTAAATCTATTATTTTATTGCTAGAAATATCACGATTTGGGTTTTCTGCACAACAACATTTGATATTTAACAAACTATGCAGAAATGGATAATCAACAACAGTAATGGACTTCATCAGCTGCATGAACTTGATTCTTAACACGCCATTCCTGCTTCGGCTTCGTCTTCCTCAGCCGATGATTGATTTCTTGCTCAACCTCTTGAAAGCGCTCCCTGTTCCAGAACCTCTGAACCCTTCTCTTCTGATTCTTTGTAAAAATACCAGAAGGACACCATTGAGTCTTCCTGTCTTCATTGTCCTCCTGACCACAATCTTGGTTCACCGGGCCCAACCTCTGATGAATAAGAACTCTTGCCCGCCTTAGCCGATTGCTTCTATTATACGATCGGCTTGAACTTTCCTCAATATTGCCGCACCCAGGACAGTCTTCAACAGATGGTAGCCTCATACCTTCATTCCAACAAAATCTAAAGAACTCACAACCCCAATGAGGATCAAAACCATCCTTCGTAACGTCTCTCCTGCTGTTTGTCATACTTCTTCTGATACTTATTGATAATCCTAGCCGAATTCATTTGGAAACCTCTTGCTCGACCCCCATCGGCTGTTCGCCAGCTGTATGCACCATATTGATAGGAAAAGAATTGCCATCAACCTTCATCGGCCTCTTGGAATCATCAAATTTGATCTTGCCTTCCTCAATAGCCACCTGGATCTGCTGCCTGAAGACTTTGCAATCATTGGTAGAATGAGACCCGGAATTATACCACTTGCAATACCTCCTCTAGCTCAATTCTTCAGCCGATGGGATTGTATGACCAACAGGAAGTTGAATCTGTTTATCCCGAAGTAGCAAATCGAAAATCTTATCAGCCTTGGTAATATCAAAGTCATACATCTCTTCCCTCCCAGAACTTCTCACCCATTGGCATGGTATAACCTTCTTACTTCTAACCCACTCGGCCGCTGCTTTTTTTTCAATGCTAATATGTTTATTTCTATTCTCGGTATCTTACTTTTTAGGTGTTTTATTCGATTTTTTATATTGTTGGTTTTTCCTGTTTGATATTGCAGTACATGTTGCATTTGCAAGCATTACCCACCGGAATTTATTTCAATGCTAATTCAGGATACAGTTGGATGCTAGCAAGAAAAGTTAGCGTAGCTTAGCAAACTGTTTATAATTAGAAAAAAAACTCGCTTATAAAGGCAAGCTTAGCTCTAATTGCGAAGACAAGCTCGCCCAGCACGGAGAGCCAAATTGGCTAGCCTCCATTGGCAAGCATGTAACTGAGAGAGAAATTGGTACCATGTGAGTCTAATAACCAAACAATGTATCACCTAGATAACCAAACAAGGTGCTTTGCTTTTGTAGGCTATAACCCTTATGGGCTAGTTTGGGCTTGCTAGGCTAGGCAATGTGATCTTATTCTTTTATTATGTAAGTTTTATGTAGTTTTTCCTAGTTTTTGGACTGTTATTGGGCTTATACTATTTGTACTCTTTTACTGTACATGTTGCATTCTAAGCCCATATTTTGATGTTTTTTGTATCACTTAAAAGTCAATAAACACAGTAAATTTCACAAAACTACACGTTTTGCGGTCCAAGTTACAGAAAACCACACATACTTTAACACTTGTGTTGATGTGGAAACACGAGGCCCGGGAGATCTGCTTAACTCCAGTGCAGGTCCGAAACTTGCCTTTGGGTGTATGAGCGTGCCAGTTGATTTGATCCTGCAATCAACAAGAAACAAAGACAAAGAAACCGCGGTTAAACCCATAAACGATAGCCGATCGGCTAGGTGCCGATGACATATCATTTATCTTTAAACCGATGTCATATATACATCGATCGGCAGTCATTAATAAGTAAGAAAGAACTAAATCTACTCGATCGGCTGTAGATATTAACGATATGTAATCTTTATGTCGATATATACTTAAATCAAGTGATTGGGATAGATCGGTCGTCATGCCGAGACAGTATAAATCATTTAGATCGAAATATATACTAACGAGAAGACACTACAGGAGTTCAGACTTCTTGTGTCAAAATAATGTGACAAAGTTTTATTTCGTCACTGTTTATCGCAATTGTATTGACCAAAAAAGTTTTTGCCACCGTGATACCGATCATTAGTGAGAAAATGTTAAGTCGTGATACCGATCATTAGTGAGAAAATGTTAAGTCGCCACAAGATATAGCATCAGTGTCAAATCTTTAGTGAGAAATTAATATTTTGCCACTGTCGTTGTATTATTAGTGGGAGAACACGGTGTCAGCACAAGAGGCCTTATCAGTGACGAATTTACTGTGGCGAACCATCCTTTTGCCACTGTTTAATTTTTAATTAGTGACAAATTGTTATATTGTCACGGGAGTCCCTAGTTGTAGCAAACTCATTCGCCACTGATATTTTTTTATTAGTGGGAAAACTTCATATCTTCATGGGATACTATAATTGTGATGAATTTATAAAATATCATCCATATCTAGTGGCATACTATTTTTTTCATAGAAATTCATATTAGCGAAAAATGTGTTCTCACTTTTCATTAATAATTGTTTGGATATGCCATGTACAATTTATTTAAAAACTATTTTTAAATTTATATTTCTTCCAAAAATTTTATTCACCGCATATACCAACTATAATCAGTGACAAAGCAACAAATTTTGGACAGAACTCTTTTACAAAGGAATTAAAGAGCAACATAATAATTTATTCTCCATATATTTTTCCATACATGTTTTTTTTAAGCAACACACTCACATATAGAAAATGGAATAAACATATTTATTATCTGCTCAAGAACAGAATATATTTGCGCCTACTAAAATTCATATGTCCGTTTTATATAAATCACACAAGTCGTGTATTAAAGTACCATTAAAAACATAATTTATCTCAAAAACATAAACCAATAAGCTAACTTTCATCTGTGTCTTCATCGTATGCTGATTCATTGCTGTCATCATCTGAAGAACTATACTCAAATTTCAGACTCTTCTTCATCACTATCGTCATATTCTGAATTTATTCGATTTGCCTCAACTTGTTCACCTTCAACTTCTGGTTTGTTTAGTGTCCTGTTGGCATCATCTTCTATTACATTTGAGTTTGATGTATCAGTCATCTCCTCATTTTCCTGGCATGCTTGAGAACCAGCATTATTTGATTCACTTAAACCAATTTCTTCTTCAGGTACATCATACAGATCACGAGGTTTAGTTTTTACCACCACACACCATTTAGGATCTATCTCTGAGAGCCGAGCCGGGGGTCGGGAAGGCACCCCTCCAGGTCCTCAAGGGACTCCGACGAGCAGCTGCGCTTGTGAGGCATGACAGAGGAAAATTGATTGAACTGCGAATGCGATCTCCACAATGGATATTTATAATGTTTAGGGATGGAGGCTCGCGCCTAAAAAATATTGGGATCCCGCCATCCCAATGAGTTCCCTCCGCCAAAATAGAGATAAGGATGCTGAAGCCTGAACAATAGCAAGCAGAGCATGAGCTCATCAGTAACCCATGCTTATCTCAAAAAAAAAAAATTAAAAGAACTGTTTATCTAAAAAAAAACTAGGAACCCGGTGCTATCGCTCGCGGCTGGCACTCAGTGTGTTGCTCCCATGATTGAACCGAATAATAGAACGAGCCAAATCAATACTCAGAGATGGAATCCAGCAAGAAAATCGATGGTAAATTGAGTCAGAAAGATCAAATCGAACACAAACTCACGAAATCAATGACGAATTTAATCGGATTTAGGCAGGGGCAGTGCTTGTGTCTTCGTCGTCGGGGGTGGAGGCCGACGGCGGCGGCGAAGGACGACACGCAGGTGGGAGGAGACCCCCACACAGGAGGTTTAGAGGGCTTGTCGGCTGGGAGGCCGACCACCGCCCCGAGTCTGCCATTTCCGATGGCAACGAGAGAGGTGGTGAGGACAGAAAATTAATGGGCCTGTTTGGTTATTACAGCTGTAGCCACAGCCAAAAAAATGCTGTACCGAACAAGCCAAATGATTTTCTAAATATAAATTGTCACTGGGTGGCTGACAGGTGGTCTACTATCATATAGATATAAATTGTTCCATAAGCATTTGTATTTAATAAAAAAGAAATACACGCTTCGATCATTGTATGACCCAGATATTCTGACATTTGTATTATATTTATAAAGTCCATGGGTCCAAAAGAATGTTTTTAATATCACAAAAATTTAACCTATGCTAGTCATGCCTTCAAATGGACACAACACTCTAGCACACCCATTTCCTATGAGCAATCAAATAGCACCAGGTCATAACTCTAGTTTGAGCATCATCGTGAACACGCGCACACCCATTTTCTAGAAGCACTCAAATAGCACTAAGTCACAACTCTAGTTTGAGCATCATCGTGATGTTGGCTTGCTGCTCATCATCTGCATCGGTTTACTCGCGCACTAAGGCCACCTCAAAATTTTTCACCATGTCACATCGAACGTTTGAATACATATATGAAGTATTAAATATAGACTTGGAAAATAACTAATCGTACAGATTGCGACTAATTTGCGAGATAAATCTTTTAAGCCTAATTGCACCATGATTTGATAATGTGGTGCTACAATAAATATTTGCCAATGACGAATTAATTAGACTTAATAAATTCGTCTTGTAATTTACCGACGGATTTTATAAATATTTTTTTATTAAACTACGTTTAATATTTTAAATGTGTGTCCGTATATCCGATGTTGCACGGTAAAATTTTTTGCCCCTGATCTAAACACAGCCTAAACCATTAGTAATTAATTAATTGACCATTATTTTGAATTAGTAGTATGTAGGAGTACTACTCTTTATACAGTAGCGTTGAACTCCTCCTTATCCTCCTGTCTAGGAGTATTAAAGCCAGCAGCATCTAGAGTGTCCTGGAGGCACCTACAGCAGCAACTTGCATAACTCGATCTGGATCTAGGCAGCCGCTTGCAAAATTTGGGCGGCAGCTTGAAAATTTCTCCTGAGGATTTCTGGGTTAGCACCGGCTGGCGAGAAGTTCACGGGATGGCCAGGTATGAGTCGTTGAGGTGCAGAGATTTTGTTGGGATATTTTCTGTAGTATGGGGATTTCTTTGGTTTCTTGAGATATTTGCTCATTCTCAAGTTCGTTAGGATAACGCGTGTTCTTCTTCGGAGGGATTGTTTCTGCTACTAGCGGACTAATAGGCAACCAAAACCATGGTAAGGCAAACCGGCCTCCTTCTCCATTGCCGCAGGGTGTTTAGATTGAGAACCATCTTCCTAATTCCCTCCAAAGATTTGGCGTCAAATTATTTCTCCCGCCAAAAACGATGGGTCTATATATACAGCCTCATTTCCCAAACCAATCTTTTCAACATCCGGAGTCAAACACCAATAGAACCTTGAGGTTTCTACGGTAGGTTTCCCGGAGAGAAGCTGCAAGCGAAGGTAAAGTGCTAAACGATTCAATTCGATCTGGGAGTACTATTTGTTAGTCAGCCTTGCGCACAAACACACCACCATGTTTGTCCATCACTGCCTCTATTGCTGCAATCGCCGACAATGATGACACCGCCGCTGCCGATGTCCGTCGTGTCCATTTGTTATGTCTTCTTCTTAATTATCATTCTTTCGGTTTAATTTGCTTTTCATATCTTTTTCGTCCCCTGCTCTTATTGTCTGGACGCAGTAAATATTTTTTTTTCAATGTTACAGGAAAAATGAGTTCCCGGTTGTGTCAGGGAAATCGACGAGTGGATACTGCATATCAACCAGCCACACGTCAACGATCTTGTCAAGTGGGGACTGTGGGTGAACAAATGGCCATCGATCATGTCATTGATAGAAGCGAACAAGACATAGGTAAAATTTCTATTAAACACAAGTACTTTGATGCATTAGGTGAAATAATTCGTTAGCTAGAGCCTGTACAATATATATCTCTACAACTGAATTATTTATATTGTGGGGATAAATATTGTTTAAAGTCCATCTGTAGTGTTATGTCTCAATTCAACATGTCCATTGCCAAATTCAGATGATCAGCAGGCCTCTGATGTTGCCATGGATGATGCAGAACAAATTGCCTCTACACTGCTAAACTCAAGATGTATGATTTGTTTCAAATAATGTTTTTGCCATGGTTTAATAGAACTATTTACACTGAAATGTCTAGTTTGACTGCTCCTGTTTTTACAATCTAATGACATAGGTCGTGCTCCAAGGAGGGGGGGCCGGAAAGTCACCATCAATACCAAACTTGTTAAGAAAAGGGCAAGAAGAGAAAGGCTAGATATTTCTTTTCCTCAACCATTTGGAAAAGTGTGTGGAAAGCATGCTAAATTATTTTAAAGTGAGGTTACCGTTATTGTAAGAAATCATGTGCCTCTGAAAGCCAAAAAATGGAAGACCATTGAAAAGCAACATCCTGGTACAATGGCTAATGTTTGGAAGAAGTTGAAGGTTGTTAAATATGCTTATGTCAACATATTTTACATATTTATTTATTTTAGTTGCCAACATGGTACTTTTGCTGACAGGATGCATTTCCTGAGCTGCACAACGAAGATGAAGATTGTGCTATGAAGCAGGTTGAAGAGCAGTATACTAATCGACGTTCTCGTCTCCACTGCTTGCACCGTAACAAGAAACCAAGGCCAACCCATGTTTCACCAGAAGATTGGGCTTGGCTGATAAAGCATGTGTGGACCGATGAGGATTTTTTTTTAATATAATTGTGCCATGTTCCATGCATAATAATTGATATGCCTGAAATTTTATTATATAGAAAAGAAGCAACCAGAATGCAGCTAACAGGGCAAAGCAGGAGATGGGCTCTAAAGTGGGAACTAAATCAATTGCTCAAATCGCACATGAACTGGTGAGAACAATATAGCCATTTGTCTTTCACTTTCTCCGTATTTTTGTTAACTGTATAGCTCATTTTCTCATTTACATGCAGAGAAACAAAGAGACAGGTGAATGGCTTACAGCAATGCAAGTTTGGAAAGCAACCTATCAAAAGGCTGATGGAACATGGTCTGTTCCTAATGGCGAACGAATTCTGGTATATATCTTTACTTATGACAGCTTGTTTTTTTAGATTTCGGCCTAAACTATATGATATGTGTCAATGTACCTTTTGAGTAGTACTGTTTTACCATTGGAAACGCTTCCATCTACCCTATCTGTATGATTCTTTTGCTTACTGTTATTTTCACATTACAAATGCTTCTATTACTCTAAAATTTCTTCTTAACAAGTCCACCTCAACAAGAAGTACATACTAAATGGGCTAGGTGAACCACTGAACTGTGTTGTTGCTAAATAATCAGTAAGTGATATCATTCATTTTATATTAGACCCTGTTTGATCTAATACTTGCAAAAAAAACTAGAATAGTAAGTGATTAAAAATCATATTTGTTGTACCTTGAAACCTTGTATGAGGTGTTAGTTTGTTTATGCTTATACATTTTCTTTTTATAATCTGTGTCAACAGTCTGAACTAAATGAAGCTGCTCAATCACAACAAGAAAAGATATGTTCTGCAGCAGTACCACTAGTAGAGCATTTTGCCTTGGTCCTTGGGAGAAAAGCGAACCATTCACGTGGTATGGGCTTACGTGCAATTAATGGAGTGGCTGAAGAAAGGCTAAGGTTACTTGCACAAGTTGAGGCTGCTGAAAAGCATGCAGCTGCTGCCCAGGAGCGTGCTGATGCTGCCGAACAGCGAGCAGTAGCTATGGAAGACCAGGTCCGCAAATTGGATGAAACGAATGCCCAGTTGCAAGTAGAGCAACAATCTCAACGTGATGAGTTGAACTCCCAGAGAAGGACAGTAGAGGGACAAGCTACAGATGTTGAAAGAATGGTACAACAAAAACTTGATGAGCAAATGGCCATATATTTCTCACGCTTCGCTTCTTCCAATGGTGTTTCATCCTCACGATCTCCATCAGATGTAAGAAACAATAAAATATGACTAATGTTTTCTTTTTCATGCAATGGTTTTTTAAGTCTGAAAGCTAAAAATATATTTGCTCATATTTACAGGACCATTAGAATGCATGAAGTTGATCTCCATTAGAATGCATGAAGTTGATCTCCAGAAGTCTATTTCATCAAGCTGAAGACATCCTAAGTCTATTTCACCGAATAATTTAGTATTAGTCCCATTTAAGTTTCTACTGGTTGCTTTAGTTCTCAACATGATGTTTATGTCAGCATTTTGTGAGAAATTTTGAGCTTCTTGTTGAGTGCAACATTTGTTTGGTTGTAAGACTTCTGAATAAATAATTCAATATCATTGTTCCTAAATTTGGCTTAATTGAGATGTCGTTATTTTTTTAATGGTGTTCGATGCAAAACAAAATTTGTATTTCATTAATACAATTGTCACGGTGAAAAATAGTAGTGGTCCTGGGATTATAAGTTCTTGTGATGGAAAATTGTCACACATCTAATGCGGCCTCACCAAAAAAAAGATTATTTGTGATAAAAAAAATTAACACGAACTATTCATTTGTGGCGTTAAACACATCACTATTATTCGTCCTAATCAACGGAAATGGTACAGAGGTGAGAAGAAATTTCACCACATAAAACATCAAAAGTGAAATTTCACCACATAAAACATCAAAAGTGACAGTAACGCTGCCACAGATCTAACAGAAGTAGTGGCCATATAAATAATCACATTTGTAAAACACAATAGTGACAATTTTATAGTCATAATTATCTACTAAACGTGGCAATTTTTTGTGCCACCATAAAAATCTTAAGTGATGAAACTATCGCCACTACTCTAAACTTATTTGTGGCGGCGTATGTCGTCTCTGATGTAACTATTATCGGTGATAAATTTTACCATCACTAATATTTATGAATATTTGTGGCGAACACAAAATCATCACTATGTTATTTGTGGCTCGATTATCAGTGGCGGCTAGTGACAACTTCAGAATTGTCCACAGTCGCTTGCTTGTGATGAAAAAAACATTTTTGTGTCAAAATTAATCATCACAAAATCCAATTTCCCTTGTAGTGAGATTGTATATGTTCATAGCATAACCGATCAGATAGATCTAGCATGTATCGGCTAATACTCTAATACCACTCTATGTTAATATATTAAAGCAAGTAAAATATATTAAACGAGAGCCTAATATACTTAAAAGCAACAAGATCTTAACATAAAGGGCAGATTTAACATATCAATGAGGCATATGAGATAAATATGGTTAAATCAGGTAAGATCGGCTGAAACCCCGATACTACCCTAATCGGCAACCAGGAAGCAGGCTAGAGTTTGAGATTCTAACCACGACTCATAAGATCAAACTCAACTGATGCAGCTATAAGTATGAAAAGAAGGACAATATCTAGACAATCAAGCCGCTGGATGTGTCATAGAGTAGTGGATATCTTATATAATCTAAGCCAACATCGATATCTAACCTGATCGGCTGCCTTCTACTGACAGATGTTAGCCGATTGTGGGTTAGGCAGCAATATTGCCATAGATTATATAAGATATATGATAATTTGACGAATTACATAAACAAGATTAGAGTATCATAAAGATGGAAGCACTAATCCCGAGAACGCAAGCCGCCATAACAAGTTTTACCTCTTGTTGAAGATCGAAACCGATGCAGCTCAACCCGAAAGTAAGAACTCGTCGAAATAAAACGAAAGTAAAAAGGGTGGCGATGCGCCGAGATTGTATTGAATGTATGTTAGTTTGATTACATGGAGTTCGGGTCTATTTATACCCGAGAATTACAAAATATGTCCATATTGGACACGACTCTTATCTCTAACAAACTCTAAGATACCATAACTTTGCGGCAGACTTTTGCCCAAACATATCTATAAGGAAATTACATAAAATATCCTAATTAATAGATACAATTGCCTTCTCAGGACTCTTTCCATGCGTGGCAATCTGTGTGAAGCACATTAACTCAACTCAATGACGTACACCGAGTTGTATTGTCGGAATCAGCTGTATCGGCTAGCCCTGTCTGACTCGAACTCTGCCGATCCTGACCGTAGCTGATTTGGATTGCAGCTGATTCTTGCTCTGTTTCCGCAACGATCTTCATTTTCGATTCCGCTTCAATCTAGTCTTTATCTCCGACACTGATATTACCAAATTTGGTCATTAACAACTTGGCATTTAAGTACATATATTTTGGTTGTGTAGTTTCACAAAACCGCACTATCGATGAATGGATTCACCCGCGAGATGACGTGGTTGTTTCACCTAGGACGAGGACATGGCATCCTAAACCAGCCATCACACGAAATTAATAGGATGCCACGTTCTCATCCTAGATGGAACAACCACGTCATCTCACGAGTGAATCCATTCATCAATATTGTGGTTTTGTGAAACTAAACTACCAAAATATATATGTACTTAAGTGTCAAGTGTCAAAATGTGTGTGGTTTTGTGCAACTTGAATCATAAAACATGTAGTTTTATGAAATTTACTCATAAACAAATAAAAACAAGTTAGTAATATAGATCAATTAGTCATATGTCACTCTAGGAACATGCAAGTTCCGTTTGAATTTATACAAGAAAAAACAAAAATAACAAATTTAACTCTAAATAGAACATGATGCCCATTCTCAGTTTTGGTGGCATTCTCAGCTTTGGTGGCTCGGGATAGGTATTTTGTATAAATGTTTCGTCTTATTATTAAGGTATTCTCCTTTAGTTTTTTTTTTCTATCTAGAAGTGGAATAGAGTAACTCGGTTGAAGGGTAATTATCATACATTGGTAATGCATTGTATGCCATTGATTCTTTCCCAATAAATGAAGACTTTTCTGTAAATAGTGCGTATTTGATTCCATTATCATATGATAATAGTATGTTTGTATTTATTTATTGTATTATACATTTATATCTTTTAAATATATAGAATAGAGGAATCTTGATTTATCAAGTCTCATGATCGTATCAAGTCCTCAGATAGATTACTGCAAGGTGTTTCAGTCCTGTTCTCTTGTTTACCACTCGTTCTGTCCCAAAATATAAGGGATTTTGATCAGATGTGACATATTCTAATACTATAAATTTGGTTAGGCTCTCTATAGTGTTTGAGTAATCAATCTGGACAAACTCTCTGTGGCGTTTAACTAATCTAGGTTGTTTCTCTTTTAAGTTCCTACTCAGCCCTCTTAGGTTCATTTCTAGCTTGTACCCTCACTGATGGCTTCAGGCCACCATGTCTTTTAAAACTCAATTGCTTCTTTTAATAATACAATAACATGTAATCCTTTTATGTGTTTAGAAAAAGAAACATATAAAAACGAATGCATATTAAATTCTTTTAACAAACTTTTTATAAGCACTGATATGTCACATTGTGGTTCAATCTTGACTTTTTTCTTAACTTCTAGTTGACTCAATCAAGCTGTTGAGATTTTCTTTAGTAAGAAGTTTATAAGAAATTTTTAGTTCGTGTAGCATTACTCAAAAACAGACTAGTCCATGAAGCTGTACTTTTCTTTATCTTAACGTGCTCTTATTATTAACTCATTGGTTCGGTACGATCATGAACCACCAGTAACTTTACAGGCTCTGGGAGGGGGTCAGCCCAAACGGACATTTGACCTGGGTCCCAATTCACACCTAAACGAGCAATCTCATGAGCACATCTGCTACAAAAACCACCAACAAAAGGCACCTTAACATTTGCAAAATCCACATGGATCATTGCTTTGATTTGTCTAACCCACCCCCCACCCCCCCAACCCCCCCCCCCCCCCCCCCCCCCCCCCCCCCGCCCAGGACGATCATAGTCAGCTGACATCAAGGCACTCACCAGAGAAAAAAAAACTGTCTCAATAGCAATATGCGAAATCCCATGATTTGCTTAGGCAAGCTTCTGCTTCGGCATTCAACGCATCATGCACAGATTCAATTCTCCCTACTCCTGCTAACACACCACTTCCTTCATGATCCCGAATCACAAAACCCCAACCACCAGTCTTGCTGGTATCAAAGAAAGCACCATCTATATTCAGTTTCAGCTCACCTTGGGGCGGAGGACGCCAGGTTCTTTGCACTTAGGAAGTTTGCCAGGTTTCTACTCCATCCAATTTATAATGTAAGACATTTTAGCATTACCCACATACATATAGATGCTAATGAATCTAAACATATATAAGCAATGCTAGAAAGTATTACATTACAAAACAGGAAAGTATCATGTTTCAGCAGTGATATCTCCGTAAACCATCTTCTTTCCTCGGGAGTCCTACTCTCATCCTCAGCGTTTATCTTATTTCTTTAATCCCACCAGTTTCAAAGTAGAACCGCCGTGGTCAGCCTGTTTGCAAACCTCCACCATGAAGCTGTACTACCGCCCTGCATAAACAATGAAAGCAAAAAGAAAAAAAAAAGAGCTAGAGATACTCTCTTGCACTTGTTCATCTGGACCGTCTATTTCAGATCCAACGGCGATGGTGCCCTCAGCAAAATAACCCTTGCTCACCTCCCGACGACCAGGCCTCCTCTCCGGCCAGCGGCGGCGCGCGCGCGGACTCCGGCGACCCCCGCCGCCGCGATAGGACGAAGTACACGGTCGCCATGGCCGTGGACGTAGCCTCACCACCATGGAAGGAGGCGGCTGGCTGGAGCTTCTCATCCGGCTCTTCGAGCGCAGGGGTCGTATCCGCCGCTGCGACGGCGAGCCGCGGGCGGGCCTCTTCTCCGGCTCTCGTCGGCCCCCTATACCCGCCTCCCGGTAAGCGTCCGCCCCCCACACGGCTCCACCTCTCCATTCCCTCCCTAACAGCTGAACAGGAACCTGCAGAAATGGGGATCGAATTTGTCTTCAACTAACACAAAGCATAGCTACGAAATGGCACGCTTTTTTTTTTAGATGCACTTGATAGTGCAGTGGCAAGGGGTGTGTAGTTTTAACCATAAGGTTCCGTGTTTAATCCCCAACACGCTCACAATTTCTTCTTAAAAATTGTTTGGAGGGATGAGATCTGCATTACCTGAATCCTTTTCTGCATGATGCTATCCAGTAGGCTAATCTGAATACTAGGACAGGATAGTGCCATGGCTTGACTTTTTTTTGTGATAAGGCTTGACTTTTGGTTGTGGAAAATCTGAAAAACCGAACTAATTTTGCGTTTTAAGTTCACTTAGAAGGTTACTTGGGAGCTCACCGGGTACACATCTTTTTCAAATGATATTTGCATGACATGGGTACTACTGTGTTGCTAACAGGTCAAATATGTTGCTGATCTAGCATTTTGTATCGTCAAAAGTCCAACAGCAGTGGTAATCAATTCGTACGTAGCATCGTTTTGTCCTTATCGATCATCGGCTTTTTGACCATATGAGGGATTACTTTCACATGGACTGTTGAAAGATTTTTTTTCCCTTCATTTAATTTGCAAAAAGAACTTCTTTTTTCTCGCCAAACTTATATTATGGCTAATTCATGTTTAATTTGTAAGGTTGGGTCGATGGTAAGTTTGGTCAAATTCTTCAGAGAAATTAAAAGTTTTAAAAAGAAAAACCAAACAACAAAAACATTATCTTTATCCAAATAGGTTACAATATTCTGCTGGTAACCAGTAAAGAATTAGCAGCTTGATATAATATTTAAGACAACTCCCTCTTACAATCTTACCTGACCCATGGCTCACATCCATCCAAAAAGGAAGGATCCTCCTTTTGGCTATCCATCTCTGGTGGACAAACATCAGCTGGCTTTGTTGTTTAATCTATGTCATGATTTTAATTCTTTTGTAGCTGATAGCTACTTCTACCAAGGACGTACTTTTGTTTGAAAATTATTAAGGATGCAAATCCTGTCCGTCAGGCTTCCTGTCTTATTCTCTAAAGAACAGCAGTTTCACACCTCCTGAGTTAAGCCTTTTCACTGGTAATAAATAAGCATTAGAAGAAGTTGACATTGCCCTAGTTGAATTCCAAAAGCTAAGATTGCATTTGCATCTTCTATTGTTACGCCGAGCTCTCAGAATCCAAGCTAGATAGCAAGCAAGCATGGGGAGAGGCAGCGATATGCATGGCCAATGTTTGTTCATCATCGTTTTCTTCATCCATGCTGTCCATGTCCTCCCTGGGTGCATAGCTCAGTCTAGTGATGAGCAAACACTGCTTGCATTCAAGGCCGCCATCTCCGGTGACCCAAACGGGGTTCTTGATTCATGGGTCACCACCAAGGGAAGCATGAATGCCACAGACAGCATCTGCCGGTGGCGCGGTGTGTCGTGTCGATCCAGGCAGCACCCTGGGCGTGTGACATCGCTGGAGCTCATGTCATCCAACCTGATGGGTGTGATCAGCCCAAGTCTGGCCAATCTTTCCTTCCTCCACACACTCAACCTCTCCGGCAACCGTCTCACTGGTGGCATCCCATCAGAGCTTGGCCAGCTACCTTGCATACGGGTCATCAGCCTTGGTGGGAATTCTCTGATCGGTAACATACCTGTGTCTCTCACCAATTGTGCTCGTCTCACACATCTCGAGTTACCACGGAATGGATTGCATGGTGAGATTCCGGCGAACTTCAGCAACTGCAGGGAACTCCGGGTGTTCAATATCAGTGCGAACAGCCTGTCTGGTGGCATCCCCGCATCATTCGGGTCACTGTCAAAGCTTGAGTTCTTGGGCCTGCATCGGAGCAACCTCACCGGTGGCATCCCACCATCATTGGGTAACATGTCCTCACTGTTAGCTTTTGATGCCAGTGAGAATTCTAACCTTGGAGGTATCATACCTGACATGCTGGGTAGACTCACGAAGCTCAACTTTCTGAGGTTAGCTTTTTCTGGTCTCGGAGGGGCAATTCCAGTCTCGCTATATAACATTTCATCCCTTATTGTACTTGACTTGGGAAACAATGATCTATCTGGTATGCTGCCGCCTGACTTCGGCATCACCCTCCCGAGAATCCAGTTTCTTAATCTGTACAACTGTCGGCTCCAAGGAAGCATCCCACCATCGATAGGAAATGCGACGAAACTACGTCGAATCCAGCTTCAGAGCAATGGTCTGCAGGGAATTGTGCCACCTGATATTGGTAGGTTAAAGTATCTTGATAAGCTGAACCTTCAGTTCAACCAGCTGGAGGACAAGTGGGACAAGGACTGGCCACTGATGGCTGCATTAGGGAATTGCAGTAGGCTCTTTGCACTGAGCCTCTCAAGCAATAAGTTTCAAGGTGATATGCCAGCTTCTCTTGTCAACCTCACATTTGGAATAGAGAAAATCTTTATGAACGAAAACAGGATAAGCGGTGCCATTCCCCCGGAGATTGGCAAGTTCAGAAATCTTGATGTTCTTGCACTTGCTGACAATGAACTGAAGGGCACCATACCAGACACAATTGGTGGTCTTCACAGAATGACTGGGCTAGATGTCTCGGGAAACAACATATCCGGTGAAATCCCACCGATGCTGGTCGCAAACCTTTCTAAGCTCGCTTTCCTGGACCTCTCAGAGAATGACCTAGAGGGAAGCATACCTGAGAGCTTTGAGAGAATGAGCAGTATTGCAATCCTGGACTTGTCTTACAACCGGTTCAGTGGCATGTTACCAAAACAAGTTCTGAGCCTCTCGTCTCTAACCTTGTTCCTGAACTTGTCGCACAACACTTTCTCAGGTCCAATTCCTTCAGAAGTTGGCAGATTAAGCAGCCTAGGGGTTCTCGACTTGTCGAACAATAGGCTGTCTGGAGAGATACCGCAGGCTCTTGCCGGGTGTCAATCGATGGAGTACTTGTTTCTGCAAGGAAACCAACTTGGTGGCAGAATTCCCCAATCTCTTGTCTCTCTGAAAGGGCTTCAACACCTTGACATGGCACAGAATAACTTGTCTGGTGCAATTCCAGATTTCTTTGCAACTTTTCAGTACTTGCGATACTTAAACTTGTCCTACAACCGGCTTGATGGACCGGTGCCAACAACTGGAGTGTTCAATGATACGAAAGACTTCTTTGTTGGTGGTAACAGAGTTTGTGGTGGTGTTTCAGAGTTGCAGCTGCCGAAATGTCCTGATCGCGCTGGTAAGGGCTCACACAGATCAAGAACTGTGCTGATTGTGTCAGTTTCTGTTGGATCTTTTGTGGCTCTAGTCCTCATCGCAGGCGCCATTTTTGTATGTGTTCTGAAGCCAATGAAACAGGTTATGCAGAGTAATGAGACATCTCCTCGGCCGTTATTGATGGAGCAACACTGGAAATTATCCTATGCAGAACTACATAGGGCAACTAATGGGTTCTCTGCAGCTAACCTGATTAGTGTTGGAAGCTTTGGCTCGGTGTACAAAGGAGTTGTAGGCTCTGAAGAGGAGGAAGTCGCAATAAAAGTGCTGAATCCTCTGCAGCATGGAGCCGAGCGGAGTTTCTTGGCTGAGTGTGAGGCGCTAAGAAGTGTTCGGCATCGCAATCTTGTAAATGTCATCACAGCCTGTTCGACCGTGGATCACAATGGTAATGATTTCAAAGCTTTGGTGTATGAGTTCATGCCTAACAGGGACCTGGACAAATGGCTCCATCCGACCATTGATGATGATGATGATGAGAGTTCCTCACGGGTGTTAACCATGTCTGAAAGACTGAGGATTGCACTGGATGTTGCTGAAGCTCTCGATTACCTGCACCGCCATGGCCAAGTGCCCATTGTTCACTGTGATCTGAAGCCAAGCAATGTCCTTCTTGACAATGACATGGTTGCCCATGTAGGGGACTTCGGGCTGTCACGGTTTGTGCTGGGAACAAACAACAATTCCATACAGTATTCTAGTATTTCAGCTGGGATCAAAGGCACCGTTGGATATATTCCTCCAGGTAATTAGAAACCAGAAGTCTGAACTTTCATGAAACACCTGAATGATAATGCATTAACAAATTTATTTCCATGAATGTTTTCAGAGTATGGAATGGGTGGTGAAATTTCCATGGAAGGCGATATCTACAGCTACGGAATCCTGCTGCTTGAGATGTTCACTGCAAAGAGGCCAACAGATGATATGTTTCAGGGAAGTAGAAGCATCCGCAGCTATGTTGCAACGGCTTATCCTGACAGGGCCATGGAGATTGTTGATCAAGCAATGTTGCGGCTTAAAGAAAAAGATATGTTTGAAAAGAAGATTGAAGGATGTATAATGTCAGTTCTCAGAGTGGCGCTGCAATGTACAGAGGACTCACCGAGAGCAAGGATGCTCACAGGAGATGTCATCAGAGAGCTAATTTCTGTCAGGAATACTTACGATGATTAGTTGCATCTACAGTGTTTTATCAGCTCTATGAAGGTCCGTTGCATGTCAGTGCAGAAATTTCTGTATCCATATGCATTCCCGATGCTACACTACTGGGGGCATATATGATGATGAAAATAAAACCACCTTGATGCTTGTTTTAACAATTCATTTGTAGCCTACATAGTCCAATTTATGTACTATGCAGAAAACTCAAGCTTTTGTTAGAATTAGATGCTTCTCTTTCCTCTCAAAGGTGCAAAAATGTAGGCAAAATTTGCTACAGGACACACAAAAAACGTGTAATTAGCTGGGAGACACCACGAAAACGTGACATGGCTGATGGACACTACAAAAATCGTATAATTGGCTGTAGGATACTGGTCACATTATTTTATTATTTCCGGGTCAAAAGAGGTGAGATATTTTCCTAAATGCCCGGATTGCCCCTTCTCTTTCCTTCGTTTTCTCATTCGCCGGGAACGCACGCGGTGGGGCGAGGTCGGCGCGAGCTCGACGGCGGCAACAAGCGGCAGACGCACAGCGCAACGGCGAGGCCGGCGGGGCCGCCGCCGACGCCGAGGTCGACGGGCCTGGAGCAGGCGGGGCGCTGAGTGTCCGCTGAGGAGCTCGCGCTGAGGAGCGGGACGAAGGTGTTGAGTGAGTCGGCGTTCGCGGCGAAGGCATTGAGTGTCCGCGGCGAAGACGACAACGACGGCAAGGGCGTTGGCACGTCGCCACCAACTCCCTCTCCGACAGCAGCTCACGGCCCACCAACATCTCCCCGGACAAGAGGAAAATTGGCCAGCTAGTAGCTAGCAGCAGCCAAGCACACGCCGGCGAGCTCGCTCCACCAGCAAGAAGATGGCTAGCTAGCTCCTTCAGACTTGAGAGCTTGAGCAGGTAACAATGGTGAGCTCCTTCAGACTTGAGAGCTTGAGCAGGTAACAATGGTGAGCTCCTTCAGACTTCAGAGCTTGAGCAGCTAGCAAGGAGGCAACTGCAGCCGGCCAAGGGCTTAATCTGGTCTCTGATTTGCAAGTCGGCGCACGCACAGACGCCCGCTTGTGCGTGCCAGCAGGCAGTCCATCGTCAGTCACAGGCTCATAGGCGCGAGCCAGCAGACAGGCCGACCGCCATCGAAGCCGCCGCCGCCGCCGAAACGGCCGCCGGACATATGTGGGCCGCAAGCCGAGCGGCGCGGATGGGCGCCCATGCGACGTCTACCGCATGGAAGCACCTGCCTCCAACACCGGCAATGGTGATGGATCAAATCGATGGAAGTGCCCGAGCAAAAGGGGAAGAAGAGAAGGGGCAAAACTGTCATTTTACATGGTTTCTCTCTCATCAATTCAGTGAATACTATATTTTAATATGCATAGTGTCTTGCAGCAAATTACCACACTTTTAGAGTGTCCTCGGGCAAATTCACGTCTTTCGGATGGCCCACAACTAATTACACAATTTTTGAGTGTACTGTAGCAAATTTTGCCAAAAATGCATGCAACCATTGTTCCTAAATAAGTGCAAATGGGCCCAATAAGTGGATCGCAGCTAAAAGAATTACAGCACTAATGTTTTCTGCTGCCTGTGTACAGATACAGTGGATTATCCATGATCAACCAGATTATTCTGATGGCAACTTGGTGCTTGCATTTCCCTGAAATGAGCACTAATGAAGTAATTTCCAACCAAACACTTTCAACTCTTCAAATCTGCAAGGTTAGCTGCACCTGCCAAACCAACAAACCAGGTGGTGTTTGATTAATCTGGGTTGCATGGATTAGCACCTGAAGCTGTACTACCTTGCATAAACAGTGGAACTTGCATAAGCATGTTCAATGCATATGCTCCTGGAAAGCAAAAGAAATGGTCAGTCATCATTAACAATAGCATATGTACTTTGGTCTTGTACCATCAACCACATAAGCTTACTAGGTTAGACCAATTCAAGCTCAGATTCTTCCTTTTCATACATAACTTCCTTTGATTTAGATGAATTCAAGGTCAGGTTTTGTTTGCATTAATTAATCCAAGTGGTTAATTCTCCTAAAGCCAAACATATTATATGCAAAGCATTCTTTCCTTCCTGTCAGATCAAGCTACAGAAACCTCATTCTTTACATCATTAAGAGAAAACTTTACCTGCCAATTACCTGCTTAGCAGCTTAAGTATCCTATTCTCCATCATTATTTTTCACTCCCTTTCTAGCTGTCACATTTCCATTGGATAATAACCTGCCACGACACCATTCAACGGTGATAGGCTCTCTTCAGAAAGTTTTTGAAAATTATATATTCCTCGTCTTCCAAAAAAATACAAGAGAAATTTAATACAGAAAGTGAAATCCTTATGCTCTAGCGAGCTAAAAAGTAAAAAAGACAACATAAATTAATAAAAAAGAAATCGGAGAAAGTGTTGGTGACGAGGAAGTTTTCAGAAAGAACCAAGGATCGCTGGCACATCAAGCAACGGACAACACGCAGCGGTAAAGTCAAATTACAGGTGTTTCAATTAGGCACATAACCCGGTCATTAGCGCGTATTGACAATAACCTAATTGCACTCATCTGATTACCATTTCGCGCGGCGCGAATCTCGATGCGATCGGACGGCGCACGGCCGGTCGCACGAATCTCGATGCGGAGACGTGGCACGTAGTACAAGGGTTGGAGGAGAGCTTTAGCTTAGCTTAAGCTTAGATGTGAGATGGCCAAGGATTACGTGCTGATCGCCGCATCCATGGCGGCGCTGGTGGCGATCTCCGCCGTCATGCTGGCCTGCTCCAACCGGCGGCGACGGCGGCGGCGGCGGTCGCCGTCGCAGCGGAGCATCGACGACGTGGAGCTCGGCCGGGCAGCGGCGCCGGCGCCGGAGGCGGCGGGGCTGGAGGAGGCCGTCCTGGCGGAGTACCCGACGACGGTGTACAGCTGCTCGTCGTCGGCGGCGGCGGCGCCGGAGGAGGAGGCGGCGGTTGATGTCGGCGATGGCACGGGGTGCGCGGTGTGCCTGGCGGAGTACGAGGACGGCGACGAGCTCCGGCGGCTGCCGGAGTGCGGCCACGCGTTCCACCGGCGCTGCGTCGACGAGTGGCTGCGGCGGCGGCCCACCTGCCCGGTCTGCCGGTCGTCGCCGCCGGCGAGGGGCCGCTGACGGTGGTCCATCGTGACAGCGTTCCGGCCAATATGGAGTTTAATTTGTTTGTGGCCATGCATTGCTGCAAAATGCAGCACGGAGAGCGGAGAAAGATGGCATCTTTTGCTTTTTTTTAATTCCGACATCGATAGAGCGTACGTGAAATTCTTTCCTTTTGCGTTTTTGTGTTAGAGTAGACGATAATGTAATTAAGTTTGTGTTTTGGACATATGTAATTAATCTATATGAAATCATTGTATAGATTAAAGTTTTTGTGATGAGTAATTAGTTATGCAAGTGATGGAAATGAAACTGGCCGGTGAAGTAGTGTTTTGTTTGGTGAAATGTAAGGGATTTGATGGGCCACTCAGATTGACAGTGGTCGGCCTGTGTGGTCATATAGGGTTGCACCGGCAGATTTTTTATTGAAGTCTTTTGAAATGAATTTGTGTTTCATGTTAGTTGCTTAATGTTTATGGACTATAGTTGTTTCATGTACGTATCACATACTGTTTCTGTTTTTGTGCTAATTGTCATCGATGGGATCAGGAATCGATTTGGGTGAAGATAATGTCCAAATGATCGAGGAGATCGTGTGGAACGCTAAGGCTAAAAAAAACAACGAATATGAAGGTTAAAACTACATATTCTTGAAGCATGACTTGTGTTCTAAACTTGAGAGATGAGTACTTTAGAGACACTTTATGAATACATCTTTATGCAATTGAGTTAATCTACTTATGTTATGTCTCTTCTCTGACAGGCAGACACCGTGCTCAATAACCGTCAGAGAAGAGAAGGGAGATTCAGCGGTCGGACTGGCGACAACAAGGCGATTAGGCCAGTGACTAGGAGGAACTAGGAAGATTAGGCCAGCGATTAGGCGGCACGCACCAAGTCCATAACTGGGCCGATGGACCGAGCTGTTCAATGCATGGGTCTGCACTTCATTCCTATGTGTACGTAGGAGTACTGAAGAGTGTACTTGATTCTGTAGGATGCAATGGAAGATTCAGATATATACTGCTTGGTGCAAATTAAAGTAACGATGGATGCAGAATTCTGTGCATGCTAGTATCGTGCAGATGAGATCATAACAGCTGGTCGATTGGTTTATATAGATAATGCAAGTGCAAATGGAAAATCTACTCGCGTATCATTTTGCATTGTTTTCCATTTTTGAGTGTCACCGGCACCAAGTAGCCAGGTGACGCAGAGGAGAAGACGTTGGCCTTCCGGAGCTATCGTATTCGCAGAATAAGCGAAAACACATATTTATAAACAAAAAGTAATTTGTGAATAAAACTTATATATACATGTTCTTAGTGATCTAAAAGCAAAGGTTGAAAAATAAACTTCCATAAAAAAACTTCAAAATCAACTCTAAACTTAAAGTTGAAAATTCAAATTTTGACTGATAAGTATAAGTATAAGCAAAAAGATGAGTTAGTTGAGACATGGCATGGATGATAGGTTGAGTGCAGTTGCAGGTTTCCGTATCAAACATTTGACCATCCGTCTTATTTATATTTTTTTTAAAAAAATAAGTCACGCATAAAGTATTGTTCATGTTGTATCATCTAATAACAATGAAAATACTAATCATAAAAAAAATAAATAAGACGGACGGTTAAACGTTGAACATGAGTGAAAGGACATGGAGCCTAGTAGTTGCAGCGACCTAAGTAGCACCCCAAGGTCCTGAGTTCAAATCTCCATAGGAGCAAATTTTAGATTGAGGGCTAAGTTCCCTATTTGATAGGCTAAGTTCCTGATTTAAAAAGGCTACATAAATACCCTTCTCTAAAAAAATAAAAAAAATATTGAACGTGAAAACCCATAACTGCATTTAAAATAGGACGGAGGTAGTAAGAAAAGGCTGCATAAATACCCTTCTCTAAAAAAATAAAAAGAATATTGAACGTGGAAATCCACAACTGCATTTAAAATAGGACGGAGGTAGTAAAAAATGTTGAACGTGGAAACCCATAACTGCATTTAAAATAGGACGGAGGTAGTAAAAAATGCATTTAAAATAGGACGGAGGTAGTAAAAAAAATGTTAAACGTGGAAACCCACAACTGCATTTAAAATACTCCCTCCGTAGAAAAAACGAATCTAGTATTGGATGTGACATATTCTAATACAACGAATCTGGACAGAGATATATCTAGATTCGTAGTAATAGGATGTGTCACATCCAGTACTAGATTTATTTTTTATGAGATGGAGGAAGTAGACAGAGGTAGTAAAAAAATATTGAACGTGGAAACCCACAACTTCATTTAAAATAGGACGGAGGCAGTACTTTCTCTATCTCAAAATATAAGATGTTTTTATTGGCATATTACTATAAATCTAAACAGAGTATAGAATATGTAACATTTAACCAAAACCCTTCATATTTTAAGATGGGGAGAGTACAGAACAAAGGAAACCAGTCAAAGAAAGAGGACTCCAATTCTATTGGAACCCAAAACTACCACAAAAATACATATTTTGGAACGGGGAGAATACATAACACCAAAGGAATCCAGTCGATGAACGAGGACTCCAATTCTGTTCGAACCCAAAACTACCACAAAAATACACACAGGAAACCAAACAAATGTCCAATCAATCAAGGACGTAGTAGTAGTAGCATGCGATGCAGGGACCAGAAAACAGTCGGTGTCTCGCCATTAGTCATCAGTCTCCCTCTCTTCTTCCACTTGCCTAGTAGCTGGAGCAGCTAACTTTCATGGCCCAATGCAACCACAGCCACTCACCCTCGAGCTGTCTTGCACGCATCGTCGATTACTAATTCTTCCAATTATCCACCGCCGGAATCTTGGTTGGTTGATTGCTTGATCAGCTCGCTCGCTCGTCGCCGGCGGTGTGAGATGGAGGTGATGACCATCGTCTTCATGGCCGTCAGCGTCGGTGCCATCGTCGCCATGGCCGTCATGCTCCACATGTGCGCGCGCAGCGGCGTGCCCGCGGCGGCGGCGGTGGCGAGCACGCGGCGGCGACGGGAGACCGCCGGCGGCGGGGCGGGGGCGGCGGCGGCGGCGGGTGGTGGTGACGGCGTGGTGGTGGTGGAGGCGGCCGGTGGGCTCGACGAGGCGGCGATCAAGGCGCTGCCCAAGGTGGTGTATGGCACGGCGGCGGCGGAGAGCGGCTGCGCGGTGTGCCTCGGCGAGTACGGCGGCGGCGACGAGCTCCGGGTGCTCCCCTGGTGCGCGCACTCCTTCCACCGCCACTGCGTCGACCCGTGGCTGCGCCTCAACCCCACGTGCCCCGTCTGCCGCACCTCGCCGCCGGCGGCGCCGCCGCCGCCGCTCGCCGACCAGCCCACACAGTCATGACTACTACTATGTAATCATGTAAACCAAGCAAGCAGAGCAGAGCATATACACTGTGAAAAGGGCTCAAATACGAATTTGAAATTCAATCTCCCCCAAATTCCATTTTAATTTGTTCAAACCATCGAGCTACAATGTTCAAACACAAGACACAACTTAGATTACATCACTACTAGTATTACACAGGCATTACCGGGGAATACATCCAAACCACCCTGCCTGATGGGTTGATGGATAATCTTAAATGGATGGATAAGAGGATGCACATCCACATCCACATCCACATCCAACCTTATTCATAGATGATGATGATAACAACATAGCTAATCAAATCATTACACATAATACAGCACAGGTACAAACACAGACAGACGGACAGACGACGGTATATATGTCCTAAGATTAATGTGCTTACAGCAAGTTAGGCATGATAAGAGATATTATGAGCATGATGGGTAGGGTACACGTATGTATGTATGTATGTATGTTGCTGTGCCACACCACAATCATACCATACATACAAACAAGCTAAACTGATGCAGAGCCTAATAACCGGCTGTCACCCAGCAACGTCAGTTCCTTGGTCGATTTGATTACACAATGCAAATGCGAATGATTCCTAAAAGAAGTACATCACGGACAAGGGGAGGATGATGATTTGTTTGGGGGGTTTCATCTTCACTTCAGGTGCACTTCACGGCGGAGGCACCAGCCGGCAGCTGCCCGTTGTTGACAGGGGATGACTCCTTGGCGGCGGCGGAAGGCGGCTGGCTGTCCTGGTGAGGGCCTTTGTCCGCCGAGTTCTCTACTGGAGCAGCAGAAGCAGCTTTGGGTGCGGAAGGCTCAGTTGGGTTGCTTGGTGGAGCAGCTGCTGCTTCAGGTTCAGCTGGCTTTGCATCTTCTTTCTTCTCTCCTCCTTCCGATGGTGCTGGAGCAGCAACCTCAGATTCAGCCGGTTTTGCATCTTCCATCTCGGTTTCTGCTGGTGCTGGAGCAGACGCATCGGCATCTGCGGTCTTGCTGGCATCTTCAGTAGTCTTCATCTCCACATCGGTGTCTTTTGGAGCATCTTCGCTAGGGGCCTCCTTCGCCTCTTCAGCAGGCTTTGTCTCCACATCAGTCTCCTTTGGAGCATCTTCGCTAGGGGCCTCCTTGTCAGCTTCAGCGTCTTTCGCTTCTTCATTTTCGGTGGCCTCCTTTTTCTCCTGCTTGCCCTTTCTGCCAGATGAGTTCCTAGAACGTTTCGGGATCTTCTCCCCTTCTGGGCTATCAAAAGCCTTAACTTTCTCGCTAATGCGAGCAGAGCGCCTTGGAGTATCACCTGTGTCCAAGTGTTTCTTAGATAAAGCAGAGAGACTGCTGCAGTCATCGTCATTTCTACTAAACCTAGTGAAATTTCAAGGCAGCACTAAAGAAGGAAATTTATCTAGTGGGTACCAGTTCCCCAATCGAACTCTGAGGATGCAGGGCCTCCAGGGTGTGCCTTTAGATACTGGCTCAGCTGTCTCTTGTTCTTAATTTCTTCTCCAGTTGGTGAAACAAAAACAATCTCAAATCTTCCCCCTCTCTGGGGAGTAAACTACAAGAGAAAGAAATCAAGGATGTTAATTGATGCTATCAAATGATGAATGCAATACATATGCCTACAAACATTTCTTTGTAACATTAAACAAATTAAACACATCAACATGTCCCCAGAAATAGACTGCCGAACAAAACAGATCCTAGTGCTATTCAATGTTTAATGGTGAATCGACAACCTTCTATAAGGCAGGCAAACTATTTAAGCCCCATAATATTGTCAGACAAAGCAAAGCTTTTGCATGCTTGATGCTACTTTTGAAGTTACATGGTTAACAAAAAAAATGCCACAAAAAGAATTAGCATTGCCCTAAGACAACTAGCAATAAAGAGCAATCCCATAGTCCACAACAGCAGAATACCAAATCCGACTTCACCCATACCTCCTGATACTTGTTTGTATTAACCATTATAACCAAAAGACATCTTCTACCAAACTAGTGAAAGCTGTGGATAACTAGTGGCTATTGCCTAAACAGAAATTACAGGACTAACAACAAAAATGTTAAATGTGACAATCTCAAGAAAATTGTTTTAAAATGATCCTAAAAAAATATAAATCCAACTTTATATAATAAAAACAACTGGCAGCTGGCGAACACTGCATGCCAAAGTGACCAAATTCAAGGATTCATTTAATTGAATAAACAGTTCCAGAAAGGTAAACCATTCTGCAATCCATATGGTTTACATCTCCAGAACTAATCATATGGACTAATACTTTCTCCATGAATGCTTGAATTGTACAAAACTAAATCTAATACTGGTATTTGGTGTTTCGACTTGGTGTCATAGGCAATACTGCTTCAACTTCTCAAGTTACTTTAATTAATTGTCTCCAGCAAAGTATATTAAAGAGATATAGTACATTACAGAATCAACAAGTACTAACCAGGTTGACTTTAACATCAATATGACTGCAGAATGTTAGGGATAACAAGTTACTGCTATTAATGATGACAAAATGGCGTGACCTGATTAATTGCTATCAGTAATACCCTACTTAATGCACAGTATGCACAAAAGGGCTCTTTTAGGCAGTAAAACACAAAGATAACAAAAAGAAGCCCGGATTTAGTATTGTGAAGTGACACTGGCTTCAAACACAGTTATGTACAAAAAGAACAGAATGGCTAAGAACTCTTTCATGACGAAAAAAGGGATTCATCTCCATTGTGAAACATAACAAAAGGTAATAGACATGTCGAAGGCAGCATGTTCTGCATTTGCAGTTATGTAATAAAAGAAAACCAATGCTTTTGTAGCACAAAAGATTAGCGCTGCTAAGCTCGTGCGGTTGTACCAACTTCAAAATGGCACTTTCAAGGGGCATTTCACCAATTTCTACTAAAATGACATAAATGTAAACAGTTTGTAAAACAGAGCTTCTGGTGAAGTGGAAAAACAGAAACACCACAAGCACCAATGACAAGGTAACCTACACTAATTTGGCAAGCATGCCAAATGTCCACAACTTTAGCAAACCATTTTATTCCCCTTTCAAACAAAAAATTAGCAATAGATGAGTACATGACAAAAGCACCAACCAGAATCCCACCTATATTACTTTAGAAAATAAACTCCCATATCCATCCATGTTAGCAATAATAAATAATGCCAACTATACCACAGAAAAATAGGTCGAGTTCCAACTAACTAACAAAACAAGTAGGTAATGGGCCTACCTGACAAATTTAGGTGTTACTGGCTGAATTCAAGTCACAAGCAATCTCGATCACCCAGCACAGTTATTATCCAGGGAAATAGAAACAAATGGTAGGGAAGCAACCAAAATAAACTGAATAGTCTAGCTGATATATTCTGCATGCTTCTTTTATCCAGTAGAAAATCCAGGAAGTCGAGTCACATAAGCACACAAAGTATCAAGTAAGGAGCTAATAAGTTCCTGAACTCAAGAAGGTCATTGTCGCTGGGATTTTCTGATGCGACCCTAGAGGAATAGAAAAGGGGTAAAGAGAATATCTAAGTGGATGAGTGAGCAGAAGCATTCCAAACCGACACCTTATTTTAGACAAACATAACATATTCTCATGGAAACAAATGACTGCCAACATGTGACACACCAGTGCCCTGCTCTGTTACATCACGCTTTGCATTTTTCAGATCACTCTGCTCAAGCAGTGCCTCCTTATCAGTGCTAAGCTCTAATAGTAATACTAAAACTAAACCTAAGATATTGCCAGATTCAAAAATAAAGTACAAATACGAATAATGATCTCGGTGCACACCCTAATCCCACTAAATGCAATTGCAGCAGCTCACAGCAGCAGAACATTTCCCATTTCGGCTTCACTACAAATACTACACAGTTAAAAGAGTTCGCTAATGAAGTACTCCATATGCTTATCCCCTAACAACAAACTAAATGGCAAACCACTTCCCAACAGGGCCAGACCTGCACACCAGTACTCAACCAACGCCATGGAATATTCCGACCAACGATACAACCACCTCGTAATGCAGAGCGGCAGTACGAGCCAAAATTTGGGAATCAGCCTATTAGAGCTTAATCGAGCTCGGAAACTCTCAATTCTAACACTAATCACCCGAACAGCGTACGCTCCACCAAACCAAGTAACCTACTCGCGGAAGTGGGTGAGACACGATCCAACTATAGCAGACAAGCTCCAACGCTGCTCGCCCAGCTCGCGACGTGTGGACACAGCTCCAAGCGAGCTCAGCGAACTCACGTGACTAACAGATATACAAACCCTAGCTTAATCTTCCGTAGCTGAGCACGTGAACCCAATCGCACAAACCCTAGAACCGGAATAAAAATGGAACGACGTAAGCACCAAACCCCTAAATTCAAAACCCTAGATCCACCCCGAATTCGACCTCCAACTCCCTCAATTCCTCCCGCCAACGCCCCCCAACCGCTCGAATTCCGCCCCAATTCGACGCAAAATCGAAGCGAAGCATAACAGAAGCAAAACAGCAACCGAATTAGTTAAAACCAAAGCTTAGCTATTATCTCGTCTCGAACCTTCTTCGTCCACCCCTGCGGCGCCGGCATCTCCACGGAGACCACCTCCTTCGCCGCCGCCGCCTCCGTCACCTCCGCCGCCGCCTGCTGCTGCTCGTCGCCGGCCGTGGCCATGGTTCGAGTTTTCGCTTCCCGCTCGCAACGCACTCTCGCTTCGAGAAAAATGGAGAGAGAAGAGACGAGACGAGGAGAGAGGAAACGAAACGATAGACGTGTGGGGATTTGGGGATTTTTATATCCGCTTCGGATTTTTTTCTCTTTTTTTTTAAATGACGGCTCCATTTGGGAGGCCGTGAGGGGACACGCGCGGATAATACTCCAACTGACAGCTATACACCCCGCCCCTCCCCCAATGACAGACCGGTCCCACCGCCTTCCTCGGGGGAGCGGGCCCCACGTGACAGTGGGATTAAGGGTGGGTGGTCGGGTGAGTGGGTGCTCATGGCGGTTCGGGACAGACGTGGACGGCCGTCGTGGGGGAGGTTGACGGCGTGGGACGGAGGAGAGGCTCCGTGGACGCGGTCCATGAACCCACCCCAGTGTGGGATAGACGGGGGGGTGGGTGTGTAGTCCATGGACCGGGTGTAGGGGAGGAGACGGCGGGACTGAGAGGCGGGCGGCAAACCGGATTGCAGAGGAAGCCGTTGGAGTCCGCGGATACGGGAAAAGGGCGCGCTACGCGACGCCGGGGGGAGTGACACGTGGGGCCCGTGGGCCGCCGGGCCCACCTGTCACGGGGATTCGCGCCTCGTACTGCCGCGTACGCGAGGCTTTTTCACTTCTCGGACGCCCACGTGGCGAACCTCGGCCCGGATAACGGTGGGCCGACGGAGGCCACGTGTCCACCCCGCACGCGCGCGTCGTGGCCCGTGCCGTATTAAAAATATTATTATTATTATACTATTATAAAAAAGATTTTTCTGACATAAACGTTCAGTTGTTTGACTGTTGACCACTTGTCTGGTGTTAGTTGGGCCTTGTGGGTTGGGCTTGGGAATTATCTGGGCCTGAATGATGCTGTTTCAGGCCCATTTGATTTCATGTCAATGTCAATATGAAGAGGAGGATGCTCAGACCTACTAGTACAAAATGTTGATGTGACTAGGGTGAACTGTTTAGTGGAGAACAATAAATGGCATTAAGAAAAGTAGCCTGATTGGGGAGCTAACTGAGCAGAGATGGATCACCAACCAAACCATATGGATGATGATCATATCATAAGTTCATGACCCTGATGAGCCAGAGCTTGATTCTGATTGCTCATCATCATTTCAGCTAATTAACTGAGCATGAACATGATTGCTCATTTCAGTTAACTCTACTCACACTGACACTGCTTGAAGGAAGTACACTAATTTCTGGTAATCCTCAGTCATTATTAACAGCTTTAACAACAGCTAATCAGTGCAGTATATGTTTGTTTGATACGCAATACATTCTTCTTCTTTTTTTTGGGGTGATAACTGCAAGGCTCTGAAAGTGAAGGGAAAGCAAAGCTAGGGTGGTCAGTGGTTGGTTGCTTTCATTTCTTTACACTCAGTAGTGTTGGGGGTTCAGAATCCAGACTTTTTTTTTCCTCTTGTTTAAGGACAAGTAGTCACAAGAAAGCTAGGGTTCCTCATGTCTCTATTGAATTGTCCTACCAGCTACAATTCAATCTATGGTTATGCAAAGGCTGATGCTGCGTCACATTCAGTCCCTGTACTGATACTGTGTTTAGGTATATCTGTGTACCAATACAAGTGTTATAGCTTAATTAATAAGGTTCAGACAAGAAAACCACTACACACTTGTGGAGGTGTACTGTGTGCCAGACTTTCTTCTGAAACTTCATCTTCAGAATATATTCTCTGACCATGATGATCCTGACTAATTCTTTTGTTTATTCAGAGTTTCAGACTTAGAATTCTTAGTGGTAGCTCTTCTTTTTTTTTTTCCAAGAGAATGAACTTAAAATGAAGCATGTGACATGTATACTTACTTCCATTGAACTGAATCCATTAGCAGGTGCCAAGGTACAGTAGGTGTTGAACTGAATCCACTGAACTTTTCCTAAGCCAATAAGGTTAGCAACAGCTTTCAGATTGAAAAGCCATTCATCAGCCAAAAAAAGAAGGCACTCTGCACTTTTTCTAAGCCCTGCATTTGCCGTGGCAAGTACTACAGACTGACTGCAAATTTGCTTGGCAAAATCCAGTGTGAATTACACAATAATACCATGTTGGTTGGTAAAGCTCTGAACTTTCCTTCTCTTTTGCAGGTGTTCCCTCCTTTCTGAATGGAAATTAACATGATGTGATTGTGGTGAAGAGTATCATTCAGATATAATGTAGGTGTGGTCAAAGACCAGGAAAGGTTTAGATCTAGTTGCATTAAGAAACGCTTCACCTTTTGCTTTAACAATCCAATTAGTAAATTAACTAAGCTGGCATCACTCGCTTTTCATGTTACATTATCCTTTGCTGCTTGATTAGATCACCTATGGCCCATCTGACGAGCATACACACAGTTAATAGTTGACCAGAGAAGAGAGTGCTGCCAAGTTGCCATTAGCCAGCTCACACTCTGCACAATACAATACTACACCTTAAAATATCAGAGAAAATTTAAAATGTGAAAGATGGAAAAAAAGATTATATTCCATGTCAGAACCTTTAAAACAAAATGGCCCTTGATTGGAGATTAGGCCAAACCAAAATGCATCTTAATTATTTTATTTCTTTTCACGGGTCGCAAATACATAGTTTGATATTGACATGTCAAATGGATTCACATCCAAAGTAGGCATAAGAACACAGTGTACGAACCTTTTCGGCTATTCATCTACACTGGCAGTTCATCTGTCGCATTCATGAGAAATATTTGCTTGACAATAATTCGTTCATTTTTATGTCCTTTTTGTGTTTTTTTTAAAAAAAACACGTTCATGTTTGTGGTGGATCGGCGTCGACTCAATCCGGGTCAGTGCCGATCGTGCGCCGGAAAGGTAGGGGTTGACAATGAAAGGTTGGGTTCTAAACAAATCTTTTCACTGATGGAGACATTAAACTACTCATTATCTTAATGATTTTGTTTTATCACAAAGATGGCAGACATTAATTCATTGGACACAAACCCCAAGTGTTATTGTCTAGCTCAATCAGTGTATTTCACATCTCATTTAGTATATAGGCCTAAATTTTCCTTGGTTCACACATGATGCTTCTTCAGTCCAAAAAAATTCAGAACCTTTGTGATGAACATGTGAGATTAAACCAGCAGGAACATGTGTTAGAAGATAACAAAGGCTTAATTAACATAATTATATGGTTCAAGGATTACAAGTTGAGCACAAGCCACTTCACAGGTGAAGATAACTAGGAGCAAACACCCTTTCTTTCTTTACAAAATGAAAGCTCCTGAAACCTGGAAGGGAAGGTGAAGAAAAGTAGAAAACACACACCAAAGGGGGGGTCACCTATACTAGTCAGTTCATCATAATTAGACAGCAAAAAAACAGTGCAAACTAGAAACGAAACCAAATCTTTGATCTGGTTCACTTCACAATTCGCCCTGAAAAAGAGGCTCTCTATATGTTAAACATTAGGGCAGGCACTTCCATGGTGAGTTATATGGCGGCGACTGCGGGTGCTAGGGTAACCTCCATGGCAGGAGGCGGCTCAGGCCAGGAGAACTCAAAGGGAGCTTCAATGGCAGGTAATGGAGCAGGCAGCGGGATCTCCTCGGGGCATGATTCGGTGTAATGGAACTCGATCTGGAGACGGTGGTGCAGTGGCGTCGATGCTATGATACCCTTCTTGATGTCGGCCTGCAGCTCGCGGATCGGGATGGCAGCCAAGAAGCTCTTGATGTACTCTTTGCATGATTCTTTACCCTTTGACACGAGCTCGCACTCTTCAGTGTCAGTTCCGCTGTCCAGATCAGTTGATGAGCTATCTGATGAATCCTTCAACCGCCCGCTGGAATCAGGGTTGGCTTCTTTCTTTTCAGCAGGTACTTTGTGAATTGTAGTGTTGTCGTCAAACTTCAAGATGTAAGCTTGGCTGCAACCTTCATACAGCCTCTCACCAAGTGTATCAATAATGTAATATGCGCCAGCCTCAACCTTGAGGACGAAGAAATGGTCATTCCAGCTGACGATATATAGAGTAGGTTTTTCAGTGGAGCACTCTGCTGCTCGGCTAATCTCATCCCATATGTTGTCAAATGACATTGCTCCATCAAGGAAATCGAATCCACTTCCATCCTCAGTACTTTCAGGCTGGAAGAACCCAATGAATGACCTGTTGGGGGAAACTGTGAGTGGACGGATCTTGGCATGAAGGACAGTTTCAAGATCAAAGTGCTTGTCAGGAAATCGTTCTCTATATGTCTCGTTCTCACAGAGTTTCCTCCATTCCAGAGACCCTTCTCGGATAAGGCTGTCAAACTGCGAGCGGATTGGCATCAGATCCTGGTTTGCTTCAAACCAATCTGCAATGACAGCTACAAGTGCTGTACAGGCACTCTCCCCTGCAGCTTGTTCGCTTCTCTGGTCAATTGATGCAAAGAACACCTGGGTAGACAACTTCAGGTGGCCATCACGACTAAGTACTTCCTTTGACTCCCAATTCCCGACTACAAAATTATCATCACCAAATATTGACACCATACTATTGATGGAGCTATCTGATCCCTGCAGATGAGAAGATGATATGCTATAAATAATGAATGGTCCAACAATAATACAGGTCCAATATTGATGTCATATGATGAACAAAAAAATGAAACTAAAGACTCTTTCACAAGATATCGAGGAAATAAGTACCTCTAAAGCATTTCCGTCAGAAGTGGTCAATAATCGCCGATCGTAGTCAATGTCATCACCTCCCTCTTCGTCATTCCCCTTCTTCAGTAAAGGTTCCCCTTTATTCTTCAGTACCTTCAATAACCGTAAATTCAATTTCCTCTTCTTCTTCCAGGGAAGCAGACTCCTCCGCGATACTGAAACCACAGGTTCTTCAGCAGTGGATGAGGCCTCTTGCTCTACAGAATAACCCGCTTCAGATTTCCGGTGACTGTAGTATATCCAGTCCTCATGCTCTCCATCAATCCTTGCATGTGCATAAAGTAGGCCACCGGCATAATTCACAGACTGCAAGGAACCATAGCTGAAGGATTTCCTGACAGTTGAACCCCCTAAGTCATCATCCCGCTCTCTATCATCTAGATCTTCGTCGAGGGAGTCAGTATCAGAAGGGTATTCAGCACCATCACTGTGAACATAGCACTTATCCTCACTGCCATCATCATCTCGGTTAGTCTTTTTGGACCTCCGTGTCGACACTAGATCTGTGAGAATTTTTAGATTTCTCAGCCCCGCTTTAATGACAGAAGAAACCTCATCTTTGCTGGAAGGAACAGAGTCACCACTGGAAGGTGACAATGGAGCGGTAACAGCAGAACGCTGTGAAGCATCAGGTGATTGGTGAGGAGGTCCTAATTCCACCAGGCTCAAAGTGAGCTGAAAAAAGGATATTAAAGTCAGGAAATGGATGACCATTTGAGGAGAATCAGAAACCAAAAATAGTATTGGCATTCCAATGTATAACAAATGATACTGACAACAAAGTATCTGGTTTATAGCATCGTATAACTGACATACATGAAGTGATGGGGAAGACTCGGATGAACCGTTTGGCACCGACAATGGGAGGATTATCTCGACTTCTTCAGAAGCAGATGTGTACTCTGCTAGGTTCAATGAAGCAGTACCCAGAATCAATTCACCCTTTGGCCCTTTATTTGAATCCTGCAAGGACAAAAACAAAACCGAGGAAGTTAGACTAAACTCAAGGGAGAATGCCAAAAGAAGTATTGTTCCGCTTGTTTATATAGATAACTGTTTGGTTAACAGCATGTAAAAGCTGTAATAACCCCCAGCTTTAGCTTTGTTCAAATAACGTTAGCTGTAATAACCCATAACTTTAGCTTTGATTCTTGCTCAAATAACGTTAGCTGTAATAATTCCCAACTTAGCTTTGTTTCTTTCTCTTGTCAGCAGAGATCAAATAATATTGAAACACGAATGATGATATATCCAAAGCAAACAACGCGACAAAATGAGAATCTCGCCTATCAGTCGAATCGAACACGACAAAAAGGTAATTGCATCATAATAAAAATTGGCACAGGAAAGGACGATAATCCTTCACAATTCATGATTGGCTAATTTCACCTTTTGTTTCCAGAACAATAAGTAGATGTTTTTCGGCATTTCCTGATTTGCCGACAAAACTTCTAAACGGATAAAACAGTTATATGCTTTCTGATACATTGAACCTAATTTATGCTAGCCAAGCTATTAAATAAGCAGCATAATTGTTTGTTGATCCGAGAGGTACTTACCATACATTCAAATAACTCATTTTCTTAAAACAGAAACGATCTAGCTTGAAATGTTTAATTGTTTGAGGTTGTCATGTAAAAGTATAATGATCAAGGCACATCTGATCCAATAAATCCACACTCTGGCCACAACAATTTGCTGATAACTTAATCATCGCCAACAAAAAAAAAATGTAAGAACCCAACCAATCAACCATCATATCATCGCCAAAGAAAGGTACAAAGCCAAAACCAACCACCAATATAATCCAACAGCATGCAACACTGTTTCTTTAAAGCTCCTTAAATCATCATCTTTTTTACAGTGAGGACTGGTCAAAAATAAAACCAATTTAATATTATTTATGGTTCTGTTAGATCCAAGCGAATTGAAGGGAATTACCAACAAACCAATGAGACTTGACTTTTTCAAAAGAAAAGTCAAAACTTTCGCTGTCAATGTGACACGAATGATAAGATAAAAAATTATCAAGCAAGAATCATTCAAACAAACAACGCGAAACAAATTAAATTGATCATTGGACGAAAACTAACATGACAGACAGCAATTGTTCCATCCAATCAAACCAAAAGCGCTCATTGAAGGCAAAATTTCGTTCTCTTTATTTCACACAACCAACCAACCAAACAAACAATGAAACCAAAAAAAAAAAAAAAAACCTCCATTCCAGATGAAAATCCCATTCAAGGCAAAATTTCACTCTTTTTATTTCACACAACCAACCAACCAACCAAACAATGAAACAAAAAAAAAACTCCATTCTAGATGAAAATCCCATTCTAGGCAAAATTTAATTCTTTTTATTTCACACAACCAAACCAAACAATAAAACAAGAACAAATTTCATTCTATCTAAAAAATTGAAATGCATCACGGAGGCAAAACCAAGAAAGAGGAGAAGAGTGAGAAGAAGAGACGGTGGCTCACATTGACGAAGACGGAGAAGGCGAGGTCCCACGGGTGGAAGGCGGCGCCGGACTTGCGGTGCGACGTCGCCGTGAACGTCTCCACCCTCTCGAACTCCTCCTCCCACGCCACCGCCGCCACCGCCGCCGACTCCAGACGCGTCCGGTTGCTGTGCATCACCCGCCGCAGCGACCCCAGCGGCGACGCCTTGGGCCCCTTCCACCTCACCTCCACCGCCACCGCCGCCTCGCTCGCCGCCGTGAGCCCCTCCGCCCGCCGCACCACCAGCCTGACACGGAACTTCCTCGCCGGAGGCGGCCACGGCCACATCCTCGCCACCATCAACCCCCCACCAAGAACTCCCAAATCTTTCTTTTCCCTCCAAAAGAACACGCGATTTTCTCAAATCAAAATCAAGATCAAATTGGCGAGGGGGGACAGCGCAAGGATGGATTTTGGCGGCGGAATTGGGATTAGTGGAGAGGATCTGTGTCGGGGTCGGGTTGGGATTTGGGATTGCGAGGGGTTGGAGATTGGAGATTGGGACGGGAGGAGGAATATACGAGGAGAGGAGAGGAGAGGAGAGATGCATGTGATGTGAAGAGGAAGACGACCAAATTAATAGGGGAGGTTTCTTTTTTTATCTATTTTAATTATTTTATTATTATATTTTTGTTTATTTTGTTATTAATTGTATATGTCTTTTTGTTTTTATTCTGGGGTCAGAGATATCGGACAAGTGGGCCCCACCGGCCGGCTTTGCCTTGCTGTCGTTTTATTTCACTTCACCAACTTTTTTTTTTGTTTTGGATATTATTACCAATTAATTAATTACTTTTTGGATAATCCTGATTAATCCGGTTGATTAGTATGTTAGTTAGAGTCTGTTAATCCCGCCGTTTTCACTAATCTTGAACCTATCTTTTAGTAGACTCAACCGGGATTACCGTTTTAGGTGGTGTTTAAAACCGATGAGATGAATGATGATTAAGTTGGTACACGTAAAACGGAAAACCCATTAGTACACGATTAATTAAAATTTAATTATTATAAACTTATAATATATATATATATATGATATATATATATATGATATTTTAAATCAACTTATAGCATCACCAACAGTCTATCTATTCCATCTCTAATCCTGATTTTTAAGGATTTTGGTTAAAACAACTGGTCCAACAGATTTCCAAAAAGCTTCGGATGTTTTGGAGTTCCCATCTACAGTTTTCTCGGTACTGTATTTGAGGGCGAGAGACTGACTCCCAATCCTTTTTCCCGCCCGTTTCTCCTCTCCTTCTCCGCGCTCCTTCTGCGCACGGGAAAGAAAAAAACTAGAATTTCTGTTGATAGTTTAACAGAAGGGCCCACTTTTAGTTTTTTGGAATTGAATTTACGCTATCTCTTGGAGGGAGGGTTTTTTCACCACCTATTTTCAGTTTAGGAAACCCAAAAATCAATTTTGGAGATAGATTATTGGTGGACTGTTGTTGGTGATGCTCTTATATATATATATAAAGTTTTCGTACAGTTTAGTAATTTGAAAAATGTGCTAATAGAAACCGAGATAATTTTAATCTGTTTGGTGTTGTGTATGTATAATGGGTGCTTTTTTGTGGATTTGTATTTTTTTTGTATTGAGTTTAAAAATAGCAAGGCGGTAAAATGCAAAGAAAGGAAATACTTAATGAGGCGAGATTAAAATACTTATCTGAAAAGTTACACACGCTCAAGGTAAGATAATGTGGATTTTTTTTTTGTTTTCTATAATTTCATCTCTGAAAATGGTCCATCAATGTGGTAATTTCCTTTCGACTGGTGTATTCGTTGTAACCACCAATTTGTGTTACACATGATCATACACTAATATGGTATAACAGCAAATTAAATGAAACAAATAATTCACTTTCTCCCTCCTCTTTTCATATTAAAAATAGACGGTTTCAGGAAGCAGTTATACGGCACATGTGTAGTTTGTAAAAAAAAAGGACACATATTCCAGCAGAACTGCTCTGGAATGTAGCAACGCAAAGCAGAGTAACAATATTCAATGCTCATTTTGTTGATAAGTACATGGTTTTATACTTGGAATTTTACTCAAAAATAATGCCAAGAAATAATTAATGGTACTTATTTATGGCTATACTTTCAACAAATTTTACTATTACGATAAAAAAGATAATTAAAGATTCTTAAAGGCGACTCTTATATACATTCGTGAGACTTGCACCCACCAAACAAATAGTTTCATCAAATCTGTTGTTCATGCATGATACATATAGACTGGATTAACTACTACTTGACTGGCCGGTAAAACTACTTAAAATCAAATCAGTGGCAGAGGTTCTTGTTTGTTGGAGCAGTTTTTCTTTTCACAGTAGTCTTTCCTCTGTTTTTCTTTTCACAGTTGGTTGTTAGAGTGGTTTTCTCTCTTTGCTTTGTGTAACAAAACTTTTATTCTTCTAATATATTACTAATATGCAATCCTTTTGCGCGTTCGGAAAAAAAGTGGCATAGGCAGCTATATATATATATATGGGGACAGACCTCAACCCCAATTTTTTTTTGCACAATACCAAATATATAATTTTAATGCTACAAAAATGTATACAATTTATACAAAAACAAGAAATCTAGCTGTTCAAGAAAGTTATTAAAAAGTTATTTGTATTATTAGATTTAAACTTCCATAAATCTATGCCATATTATAGACTCGTTTGATAATTTATTGATCAATATCACTATTTTCAAATCATGCAATCTAATTTAGAGCCTGAATTCCTTGACGAAAATTCTAGCTCTGCCAATGCATAACAACATGAAGGTATCTTGACCGAAAATTGAGTGATTGATTTAGAGGAAATGGAAATATTTCTATCGTTGATGGGGAGTGATAATCGCTGGGTTGAGTACACCGGTGGCTGCGTTCGTTCTTGATTCTAGCCTTTATTTAACTATCTACCTTACAATGCACTGAACGGGGGGCACCATCTCAATTAGGGACAACAGCCAGCTAATCTCTTCCTTAATTAGCTAAGCTAACCTCACTAATTACACCATCGAATAATTAAACTTTTATGCCTCTTGTGTTGTATAAAATCATTTTGATTTCTTTCAAGGCAAAAATATATGCGCAACTCCTCTTTTCCACGTAAGTAGCCAAAATTTTCTTATATTTGTGAGAGGAGTGAGTAATTTGCAACACACATGAATTTTATACAATACGATGCAAACTAAGGATGTATGTTTGCTAATTAACAAAATAAGTTAAATCGAGGTTAGAAGGAGACAAATTGAGAGTCTGGCTGATCTACCACATAATTATTATGATTATGTGGGTCACCTGGTCAAAAAGCTCTAAAAAGCGGCAATAGTAGAGCCAGCCAAAGGTCCAGGCAATTATTTTAAAGCTAAGCGTGTGTTTGTGCTTGTGGATTACTCTTGATGGTGATCTAGACAAGCCATTAAACTAATGACGTCTTGATTACAGGTGTTAAATTGGTCATACACCTCGATCGATTCACCAAACGGAATGATTACCTGTTTTGAATTTGGACCAGTACAATATGTATCTCAACTACTTAAAAAATTCGTAGTGGTGATGGTGAAACCAAAGCAGACATGCAATCCAACATAGAAACATACATCGTCACGTTCTTCCGAAAAAAAACGCACGGGATTCCTCCGCAACGAAAAAAAGGGCGCACGCGATTCATCCGCAACAAAAAAAACGGCGCCACCCCAATCCGTCACCCGCCGCCGCCGACTCCTCCTACCTTCCTCAGCGCGCCTTCCCCTAGACCCGCGCCGCCGCCGCCCCTCTCCGCCGTCCTCGCATCACGCCTCCTCCACACCATCGCTGACGCTCCATGCCACCGCAGCCCCAATCCGGAGCGCGCCGCCGGAAACCGCGCGGACGCTCGGATGGTGGCGGCGGGGCCAAAAACCCGGGCGGCGGCCCGTCTCCGGCGCGAGGAGGCGGCACAGCGCGCCGGGAAGGCCTCGTGGCGGTGCGGCGCATGGCTGCGGATCCGCAGTCGCCGCCGCCGCCGCCAGATCTGGCCCTTCCGTGGTTGGATCTGGCCCGTCACCACCGGATCTGGCCAGTGAGCTGACGGAGCGAACGACGGCGGCAGGTGGCGTGAGGATGGCGGCGTTTGGCCGGGGAGACGCGAGCGACGCCACGGCTGGATCTTGCTGACAGGAGGTGGTACGGCTCCGGCCGCTGCGGGTACCTTCCCCTCCGCCACCCACCACACGTCGCCCCCGGCAGATTCACCGCCTGCCTGCTCGCCGTCGCCGCCGTCAACACCACCTTCTCCCTCGTCCTCACCCTCCACCGCCCTGACCTCTCCGCCGCCTCGCCACGGTGAGCGCCCGCCCTCCTTGCTCCCTCCACCAATTGCTCGCGGGTGCGGTTCGCGATCAACGCGGAGGACAGCCTCAACAACAGGTTCAGGCCCATCCAGGGGCTCGCCACCGACGCCGTCTTCGCCGTTGACGACGACCTCATCGTGCCGTGCTCCACGCTGCGGTTTGCCTTCGCCGTGTGGCAGAGCGCGCCCTCTGCCATGGTGAGCTTCGTACCCCGGATGCACTGGCTTGCTGACCCGGTATGCACAAATGCACTCAAACTCACGACCATTTTTGAATTTTTAGTGCATCATGAGTAATATCTAAATCTTTGAATTTGTGGTGCATCATGAGTAATCTCTGAATTTCTGAACTTTTGGTGCATCATGAGTAATCTGTGCACTAATTGAGGATGGCTACACATTAAATAGCTACTCATCTCTTGCAATTACCATCATAAGTGAAGTACTTAGTACAATGTTAGCCTTTTGTGCTTGCTGCATCCCTTGTGCTTTAGGCATGATGAACAATAGAATAATAGATGATCATCCCGACCAACACACGGGAACTGGCTTTACGTCGTCGCCACTGCTTGTGACCTGCTCGATGGAATGCTTGCCTTGGAGTTCTTAAATATATTATCAAAATGTACATATATGCCTTAAATTACATCTTATAGTACCCATATGAATACAAGCATGTGTTTAGTAAAACGCTAACAAGGTGCATGGACCTGTCTAGGGCATTGGGCAATGATATGTCATCATTTCTTAAGTCTTGTTTATTGTCCTGCTATGCATCTATCTAATGAGCTCCATGATAAATAAATTTGAGTTACATGCATGCTTCGTTGAACAGAAGCTTCTACAGCTTTGATTATTTATCATGGATTAAAACCTTTCATTTCTTCTATCGTTGTGCAAAGTTAGAAAAGGATTTTGGTTTATTTTGACACCTGCAGGATCTTAGCTTGGAGATAAATGCACATCTGCTGTTTCAGATGCACTTGGTTCTGTTCAGGGAAGATTAACAGTGGATTCTTTAGTTACTGATACTGGCTTTACAGTCTAGCGTGTGAAATTGTGAATATCACTGCTTCATTTCAGTTACTTAGATGTAAGGATTCATGTGGTCTCACTTGTGTTGAGGATTGACCTGGATGTCATAGCAGCATATGAATGATTTTTGAAGCTGCCAGTAGTTGAATGATGCTTTGACCACAAGTAGCACCCCGAATATGTTATATGCAGGATTATCAGTACTTATTTGCATTTGTTGCACCGTCTTTCATTTTTTAACTATTGTCTCGTGAGGAATCAAGATCAGTATTGCACCGTATGTCAATGAAGCCAAGGAGACTAAGAGCAGTAGTTCTCTGTCTCAAAAGGTAGCTGACTGATCAGGTTAGCCTTACTTCCGAAGTTTTTTTTTTTTGAAATGAGGATATGGTTGGATTTGTTTTAAAATTATACTGATGAATGTGATTTGGTGTAATCGGATGAGGCGTATATATACACATCTAATTGTATTGCTTCAAATGGATTGGTGTTTGCTTCCCTTTTCTGTATGAGCTTCGAGATCTCAACAGGATTTAGTATTTATACATGTTGATAGGTGAATGTTAGCACCTATACACATGTTCTATTTTTTTCTTAAAGATTTTTTTTTTGTATTTCATTTTTTCCTAAGATGTATCGAATTTTTTAAGACAATTTCATCACGGACTTGCTTTTCATAAGCAATATGGTAAAAATGAAGTATGCAATTTAAGTATTACATTTTGTGGATAGGATTATATATATGTTGCTTTCAAAAATATATGACTTGCACAGGCACTATCAATTGTTGTCATAACGGAAGCGCACAATTTTTTTTCCCGTGTGGAGGCAAGGTTTGTTTCACCTCTTTATTGTTGGATTCTATTTCTTTGAGGTAAATCCAATGGGCCACACTTAGCATTTGTGTGTCAAAAAGGAAATGCAATAGGTTAGCCCTGGTTTGATTTACCAGCTTTTTGGATTCGAGTCAGCAAGGTCTTCTATTCTTGCTCAGAACATTCAGTGTGTTAGTTGCAATTTATAGCAATTTGCTTGGCTAAATCTTGTCACATGTACCGTTTTAACTAAGCAATTTATAAGTTGCAATCGTTGTTAAAACATGTGGTTTCCTTTATTCAGGTATTATGATTTTGTGTTGGATTATCAATTCAGAGGAGAATTTATGTCTTGGATCTCTACTTCTTGAGCGGTGTGGGCTATTAGGAGTGGTGCTTCAGTCATTCAGTTTCTTTTCTGCATTGAGCAGAATTATAATATAATCCTTTCGGATAGATACATAACATAACATCTCAGACACGGAACTTTTGGATTAGGTGAACAAGTACAGGTGGTACAGTTTTAACTAATCTAAATGGCACATATTTTGATTAATTAAGGAACTTTTTAAAATATTTCAAACTAGAACTAAATTTTATAGATTTCTAAGTCTATTGCTTGGTATGTTCATATTATGATTTTGCGTATGCAAGACTTTAATTTGGTTAACTACTAAAAAGCAGCATTCTCCAGTTTTGGTGGCACCTAAAGCTCAGTGAACACACATGGCCTTATCATTTTGTTGTTCCATGATGCAGTTTTCTTAGAAAAAAAATTGTTATTCTATTATTGTGGTAAGGTGATCAGATGAGTTTCAAGTGTTCCAAACAACCCATCCATATTAGTGCCAGGAAACAAACTAAGTAGTCTGCTACTACATTTTTTGTAGTTGTCGTTCTTATGGGTGTCTAATGTTGAAAGATATATCCTACAGTGTGTCCGATAGAAGGATCTCTTGGTTGCTTTTTACTAGGACTCAGGTTTTAGTCACCATTTTATTTTTTAATCCTTTCGTATTGCTTACCCAGATTTTAGTCCATTTGCCTTCCAAATTTCCAACTTTATGATGGTTGCTTAGGACTTGATCTTGGAAAGGGAGGCGAAAGAATGCAACAAAGCCATCAATTTCCATCTTCGATGACTTGGGCGAAACAAGGGCTTATTTTCAATGATATAAATTCATCTTTTTATCCTTGTTGCCTTGTCTTTATACCCATGAGACATTATTTTTTTTCAGTAACTTTGATGAAATGAAGTACGATGTCAATGACCAAATTTGTAATAATCTTTATATGCATTTTGACACAATATCGATATGTTTTTGTACTGCCAATTTGGTGGATTTCTTTGCTTGCTACGTCACCTGTATTACTTATCAATTTCTGATTTTGATAGATAGCCATTCAAGTGTCGCCGTAGCGTTAGCACGGGTATATTACTAGTTATGTATACAAATCCACTCAAAAAAAATCAGTCAAAAGATATAGTACTACTTTTTAAACAAAATTAGCTAGGAGCTTTGGCATTTCTCAATATAGAACCTTGTTGCAGAGGTAAATAATAATCTCAAATATCATACATGGTTATGTTCTTTTTAGCTGCTTCACTACACTATTGCCATGGATTATTTCATCCACAAAATTTACCCCTAAAATAAATTAGATAATCCGTGTCATAGTGTTTTACATACGTATTATCTCTATTGTCTCTCATAATTAAAAGTTTATGGTACCAATAGTTTCCTACAGTAAACAAGCACTACTCCTAGGTAGTTAGTATAGGTACATGAGGAATTAAAGGACAGGGATGATCTGTAAGGTTAAATTCTTGATGCACCAATAAACTGGTCCATGGAAGAAAATGCGATGGCCAAGATGGCAGCCATGCATGTGCATTTCACAGAAGAATTTTTCATCCCTTGGGTTATGCCCAGCTAGCTAGCTGGCCATATCAAGAATATGCCTGCCTGCACACAAGGCTACAAGCAATTCCAAGCCAGGGAGTTGGTTTCCTTTCCAAAGGGCATGTGTGGTACCAATGGTCCATTCCAATCTTGTTGCTTGCAATGGTATACATGTCAATGGTTTGGGAGAATGCGTAGTCTTTATCTTTCCAGTATTATACAACTTTATTCTTTGTTTATTGACTTATCAGTCGTCGTAGCAAAAAAATTAAATTTTAAAACATAATTTTAGAGTTAATTGTAAGATTTTTTTAAATTTATTTTTAGCATTACTTTTTAAGTCGCTAAAAATAAAAATATAAAAGTTGTATTCATAAATCATTTTTTTACTTTATTTTCATGGCTTATTAGCTTAGAACAAACGTTAAGACCGATAGTGCTCTCCAGCCATGTATATACTGATAATTGCCATAATTAAGTTTACACGTTGGTATTAAATCCTATTGTTGACTCCTCTTTTGAATCAAGAGGTAAATCAAACCATACCCTAGCTTAATTGACTCGGCTACCATTGCTTGTGCCACACAACTATGAGAAAAAAAAAATGGTATTCCCTCCGTTCAAAAAAGATGTATTTCTTGATATTCACCTTGGGTATAAACTTGTTACTTTTCAAAATACAATATACACATAATGTTCATCATCATAATTAATTTTGAGCAAATTCATATCCAAGCTAGCTATTTTTATTACCCTGTGGTGGGAAGAAATTACTATAGACCACGAAAAGTGATGACACATCCACCACACAGAATTCCTCCTCTTGTGTTGCTGAAATCTTAAAGTCCTCAAAGGCGTGTACCCCACCCATTTTTCCTCATGCAGAGGTGTCAACCACAGCAAGTGTGATGGAGGGTACCCAAAAGGTCAACTAGCACTACCACCAGTGTACACACAATTGTGACCTAAACACAGTAGTTGGTGCCGATTTAGATTGTAGCAAAACCCCAAGGATGTCATATGCTTGTCTGTAGCCATAGAGATATATGGATGGGCATGCATTTAGATGGACCTGATGATGTGTTATTTTGTCTTGCAAGCTATCAAGTGTTTGATGGATAGGCAGGAATATACTTTTTTTTTTCTTTTTATGGTTTCTTCTTTTGTTCAATATAATGATTGCGTTACGAGTAATGTTTCCCTCTAATAAAGTCAGATGTCATATTCGTGCGACAAAAGTAGCATAATACGTGGAGAGAAAACTTAACGACTAGCTTGCTTCACAAAGGAGATCAATGGCATATTTTTGGCTCTAACTTTCCACGTTGATGTGGTGTGTGATAAGAGTTGTATAAGTTTATTCATCATTTGAGCATTTCCCACAAGGAATTACATAAACCATATGCCCTCCAGCTACATGTGTGCATGTGTGGTCTTTTACTTTGTTCTAATAATAATAAAAATAAGTGTCTAGTTATTAAATTGTGTTAAAACGATTAAAAAATACCCTAAACCTACTACTTCTACGTTCGGTATGACGATATAAGATGGGTATAACAAACGTTATGTGGCTTATCCTGCTCTAAGAGGATACTTATTTGTTAACAAGAGATGTACTTTTTTTGGATGGCTATATAAAAGAGCTTATTTTTTTTCATCACTAATTAGTTGTTTTTTTTATCTCTGGTTGAAATCAAAAGAGAAGGTGAGGTGGTACCCCTTTAATTCGGTGCAGCCCTGCAGCCATCATCAGGCTGAGTGAGGCAGCAGCCGGCGTTGGCGTTTGGAGATGACACGCGCCAATATCAACCAAATTAAATATATCCAGTAGGGAGTATTAAGATAAGTTTCTTACGTACATATAGCCAAAGTTACAATGGTTCCTATTAATTAATGGTTTCTTTTGGCCTAAGTAAGATTGTGTAAGCACAAGCCTAGCACTACAATCTGTCTTAGCTAAGCTAAGCTAAAGGTGATTAATTTATTAGTCATCATTAGTCCATCACCTGATTAATTCAGTCGTCTCTCTGCTTAATTAATTGCCCTTCCACGTTCCATATATTGGATGCATATATACATATGGACAGATTTATACATGTACTGAATCAGATAATATGGGGCGGCAAGATAGTCATTGGTTAGTTTATATATGCTGATTATGAGCTGTAACGCCTTATCAGGCAAAGATGTAATTTATGATTAAAACATTTATACATGTGTACTTAGCAATTTATAAAACCAAATGCTGAAAACTAAATGGTGATGAAAAAAAAGCTTTACAATTAAGTTTCAAAATTCAAAATTTTGTTATGGTTTATAAGTTGAAGGGCAAACGATAGGAGCTCAAATCTGTATATAAGTTTCTTCTAATGTGATCAAAATAGTAAATTAATAATTACTACTAATGGATTTCCATACGGTAAATATGTTTAATTGTATTTTCCATGGAGAATATTTTAGTTATTATTTTCATACACACAACTTAAGATAAAAAAAATGCAGCTAGCTAGTAGCATATACATGCATGGATATATATGTGCCAATTAGCAAATGGATCATACAGGGAGACAAGGCAATAACTATGACAATTCTACAATGTCGATCCAGGCATCTAACCGGCTATAACCTGCATAAATATATGCTCGCAGGTCCATGGAGTTTTACTTTGGCCCAGCAATGGTTCCGGCATGCAGCTAGCCAGCTATTGACATCGTTCCATATAAATACCCTGTGTGTGGCAAGGTACATAATTTACTTGCTAGAATCTATAAATTATCTTACTTTTGAATTTTACTAGTCATCTTTACATATGAGTTAGGATATATCTCATCACTCGGTAGATATATATTTTATAATAAAACTTTGGGTGTACTACTACCCCTTCGTCCAAAGATAAATAAACCCTGGTTTATATACCTGGACACATGTAGAGGTCGAATGTAAATCATTTCAATCATTTGTTAATTCATTCATTAAACTAGTAGATCAATTAATTAATGAATCAAGAGTTTAGAGAAAATAATCCAATAGGATCAGGTGTGGGATTCAACTGAAAAATTAATAATTAATTAATGGTCTTGGTGGAGCCGAGATGATGATGTTGCGTAGGTCCTTCAGCCTCAGGTAAGGATTGAAACGATTAATTAATTAAAGAAGATATCACAAAGTGCATATCTTACATATCAACGACAACAGGAGAGACAAGACCTTCATCCATGTATTCCCAATTGTCCAACGGATGATCATCATCTGCGTTGGGCCCACACGGCAGCGGCTATAGCTTAGCCACAAGTTCAGTCTGTCCACATAATTGCAATGCTCTTTTTTTACTTCCATCCACATCTTAGCCCCCATTTAGTCATAGCAAAAGTAAAAGGAAAAGGTTACCTTTTGATTTGTCTTCTTTTTGCCTTTGTATGTTTCAAGAAAAAAGTGTTTATCTCAATTAGATATATCATCATATTTAGTCATAGGGATGAGTGTGTGCAAACTATAATCGCTTGTGTTTTTACTATGTTTCTAAGAAAAAGATACAACAAGTCATTTATCTCATAGTGTCTATCTACATACTATTATTCACATGGGTTAACTTATGTAAGTACTTATGATGTTCGCAAATTGCTTTTCCATCTGCTCACCATTGATTCATTGAACAAATGTTGGGGTTTATTTTTTAGGAACAAATTGTGTGTGCTTAGCTATAATCGTCTTTGATCCATACATATGCTGAAAAAGAAAATGCATAGAATTAAGCTAGCTGTCCTGCATCTAAATATGAAAATAACTAAGCAAAAGAACAGACAAGTAATAAACATTTGAACATAGAATTCAGAAGTGGTATTCGATCGCGTGAGCAAACTAAAAAGTCAGACATGTCGCATTCGTCCTCAAAACATGCATGCACGCATTGAAAATTCTATAATTTGCTAATTAGATATTTCTCAAAGCAAAAGACTTGCTAATTAATTAGTAATTGAAACATGCATCACGATCCAGTCATTTACCGGGATGTGACGCATTGGGGACAGTTAGGCTACCTTTTTTCAAGTATTTGTACCTTACATCTGACCTCATGTACTGTCCCGAACAATAATAAAATTGCTATTTACGCACCTTTCGTCGTCTATTTCCGACAAATACTAGGAGAATCATATTTAATGCATGGGTGAAATCATATATGCATGACAACTATGAACGTACATTTCGGAGTTTTTTTAATAATAGAATTTGATTCCAGCTTTTACTTAATTAGAAGGTATATTCGAATAACAAGTTGGGATATGACGAGGAGTCCAAAAACCAAAACAGCATAGAAAAAAGACATTTAATCAGAAAAAAAAAGTAGTTTTACTAAGTTCATGCATGATTTTTTTAATCTCCGGCTATTTAAAGAGCTCAAGTAGGAATTTTTACAGGATTTTCATATGATTTAGGCCGCACTGGTTTGTCCGGTTGGGAGAAAACTTTTAGCCGCACGTAAAATAAAACTCATTAGCGCATGATTAATTAAGTTGTATTAACTATTATAGTTTTGAAAAATAAATTTTATTGAATTTTTAAAGAAACGTGACGTTTACCAATTCAGAAATCGTGCTAACAGAAAATGATGAAGTTGTTGTTTGAAGTTGCTGAAAAGAAGTCTGTGTTAGTTCAGTTCCTCTCCTCCAGAATCGCTCCAAATTTCCTCCAATCCGAAGAACCTATGAGCGTGTGTAGAATCGGTGTGCACCGACTCTAACATATTTACTCCATCCGTTTTATATTATAAGTCGTCCGACTTTTTTATAGTCTTTGGGTGTGTTTAGTTCACGCCAAAATTGAAAGTTTTGTTGAAATTGGAATGATGTGACAGAAAAGTTGGAAGTTTGTGTGTAGAAAAGTTTCGATGTGATGGAAAAGTTGGAAGTTTAAAGAAAAAAAATTTGGAACTAAACTCGGCCTTTGTTGAAGTGAGGTGCATATGTTGTAACTTGACAAGCAGGAGAAAAGCCGGCTGGGCTTGAAAGCTGAATTGAAGATGAGCATGAACCACCACTGTAACACACACAGTTTTGCCTTGGTGGGGAACAAGAGGATATAGTGCCATCACCATGCATATGACTATCTTCATAGTACAACACCACCACCAGCTAGACATATCTAAAGCTATTTGTTGCAGAGCTGTTTGGATTGGATCATTGGAGTGGATGGATGGATGTACATGTTGGATTTGATGGGTCGTCTGAATGTTTTTGTTGTTGGTTATGGTGATTGTTGCCAGCCTGCTTAGCTAGAGGGCATAGAATTGGACACTTTGGATAGACAGGCCAGACAATGCTATCCACCGATAGTGCTGGACTGCTGGTGTTGGCTACATGTACATGAAGATGCATGATGTGCTAGGAACCCATAAATTTTGACAATTTGACCTTTTGCAAAAGCTAATTATACAAATGAACTGTCCCCAAAACTTATTTCAAAAACAACCTTTTTGTTCAGCGTTAAATCGTATGGCGCTGAATTTAGACACCTTAGCGCCAAATAGTATGGCGCTGAATGCCCATTGGCACGCCGACTCGGCCTCCCATCCGCGGTGGCACGTCATTCAATGCCAGTTGACGTGGCGCTGAGGCGTCTAAGTTCAACGCCATACGATTTGGCGCTGAACAAAAGAGTCATTATTTTTTAAATAAGTTTTGGACACGGTTTATTTGTATAATTAGTTTTTGCAAAGGGTCAAATTGTCAAAATTTGTGCGCTAGGAACCTTTCATTTCAAAAAAATGAACTTGGACAAACATTTTGCATGCATCTAAACCTAAAATAAATAAAATAACCCCTCCCCCCGTTTTCGTCTTATTAAAAAATGCGTAATATAGTATCATTTAGGAGTATTTTATTTTATCATGAAAGGTACTTTAAGCATTACTTATTTTTTCTTATATTTACTTAAATTTGTGGATAAGACGAGCGGTCAAATATATATTCCAAAATCAATGAAATCATACATTGAAAACTAGAGGGAGTATGTAGGCTGCTTGAAATAAAAAAAAACTAAACCAATATATCTACACACTAGCGGGTGGAAGCTCTATGATACTTCATCCATTTCAAAATATAGCAAACTATGAGTATCCAAATTAGAGGGATTCACATTTATTTGCTTGCGAAAACAAAAAAAAAATGTTATTCTTGGTAACTATACTAGAAGAATGGATACATACTCGATAGAAAAGAACTAAAAGGCCCATGAGATTTCATTTCGGTAGCAAAGCCTCCCCAACATTGGAAAAAGTCCACCTTGACTCCCTTAAATGTCGGCCGAATCTAATTCGTGACCCTCAACCGCAAAACCGAGTATGATGACTCCCTGAACTATTGAAACCAGTGCAATTTGACTCCCTGAGCGGTTTTGGAGGGTGGTTTTGCTGATTTGGCGCTGACGTGGCGATGTTGACCTAGTCTTCGTCTCACGTGGCACTTACGTGTCATTCAAATTAAAAAAAATATATGTGGGACCCATCTATCATTCACACACAAAAATATATTGTGGGACCCACTGACACGTGGGGCCCACATGCCATCCTCTCTTCTCTACCTTCTTCATCATCCCCCTCTCTTTCTCTTTGCGAGCGTTTGACGAGGGCCAGCGGCGCGGCAGCGGTGGCCGGGAGCCGCTGGCGGCAGCGGCGGGAGGGCAGGAGGGCGAGGGTCGGAACAGGGGCTAGATCATTGGCGGCGGCGGTGGACGGGGTCCGGAGCGGCGGTGGCCGACGCCTCCTCCAACCCCATCCTGCCCGGAGTTCACCCGGCGCCGGCAAGTACTCTCGACTGAGCCGCCGGGAGTCGCCCTCGCCGCCCCTCCTTCTCTCCCCCAAACGGGTCGTCGACATCCTCCCCCGCCCCTGCCCACAGCACCGTTGCCGCCCCGCCTCATTGGTCCAGATGCCACAGCCTCCAAGGCCCCTCCCCGCGGCGTCGTTACCGGTGTCAGCGCCGGCGGGCGGGAGGGCGGTAGCGACACCATCTCGCTCCGGCCCCGTCCGCGGCCGCTGCCAACCCGACCCTCGTCCGTCGCCGCCACCAACACTGATCTGGCCCCTGCTCCCGTGAGGACAAATGGGGGAGAAAGAGATGAGGGAGAGAGAGGGAGGGGGAAGATCTGGCCCCGCCGCCGACCACTCCCTCGACTGGCGCAGCCGCCCGCCCTAGTGTCGCTTGCTGCCGTCGCCGCTTGTCCGACTCCTGCCCCTGCAGACCGATGAAGGGAAGAGATAGAGAGAGAGGATGACATGTGGGCCCCACGTGTCAGTGGGTCCCACAATATATTTTGTGTGTGAATGACAGATGGGTCCTACATATATTTTTTTTAATTCGAATGCCACGCAAGCGCCACGTGAGACGAAGAATAGGTCAACATCGCCACGTCAGCGCCATGTCAGCGCCACATCAGCAAAACCGCCCTCCAAAACCACTCAGGGAGTCAAATTTCACTGGTTTCAATAGTTTAAGGAGTCATCATACCTGATTTTGCGGTTGAGGGTCACGAATTAGATTCGGCCGACATTTAAGAGAGTCAAAGTGGACTTTTTCCCCCAACATAAGCCCGTTAATTTATGCTTATATGGGCCTAGCCGAGAGTGCAAAAGAAGCCCATGAGAGTATTGAGCCCAACCTGGCCCAGCGTGTATGTGAGTGACATCACGGGGCCAGTCACGTCACGCCACGTGCGCACGCACTAATCCGTTTCCTCTGGTGATTTCTTGAACTTCCGGGGGGTGTTTTGGTAAATTCGCAGAGACGGGAGAACAGGGGAATATCCAATGGCGGATCCTCCTACACGATACCACCCTCCTCCCCTCGTTACTATCGCCAAACTAAAAATTTTCACTTAACAGCACTGTCAATCTGTCATTCCTCTCTTAAAAAAAAGCAGTGTCACTAGAGCAGCTAATGATACTCCTCCGTTTCAGATTTCAAGTCGTTTTAACTTAAAATCAAACTGCTTTAAATTTAATTAAATTTATATAGAAAAAATAACATTTTAAACACAAGATAAATATATCATGAAAATATATTCAATTATCGAGTTAATAAAACTAATTTAATATTATAAATATTATACTATACTAGTAAAATACCTGTGCATCACTACGGATAAATTTTTTGTTAGGTTAAGTATAGATTAGAAATTTTAATGATAATTAAGATGTATAAAAACCACTATTTGCATATTGATATACCCATATTCTCATAATACTCAAGATGGGCATGGATGCGTTGATGATCAAATGGCTCTGAGGACAGTGGTAGGATGTGTCCCATGATTGGACTCATCCAGTGATGGTGGACATTGGCAACGAAGAAAACCAGAACAGCGACAACATGGTCCTGAGAGAGAGAAATGACAACGGCGACCTCTAGTGGTGAACATGATCGGATGAGTACGTCAAAATGTGTTCCCGGGCGAGGGGGTTCCGGTTTCTTTGAACACGCACTATATGACTTATTCACAGATGGTGACAGTTGGCAAAAAAAGAAAATCAAAACAGTGGAAACGCGACCGACCAGACGTGGTTCCAACATAGAGAGAAACAACAATGATGAGCTCTGGTAATGGACACGGTCTGGTGAGCGCATCAAAACGTGTCTTTGCATGAGGGGGTTCCGTTTTCCTTGAACGCGCGGAAGAGAGGGAGCGCAAGGAAGAAAAGAGGCGCTGGGAGGAGGGGTGCCAAGAAGGAGAGCAGCCGCGGAGGGAGGGGGATCGCGAGGAAGAGATGGGGGCTTCGGGAGGGAGGGTGGGAGGCGGATGCGAAGGTGTGCCGGAGGGAGAGAGGGAGGCGGAAGAGGAAGCGGAAGCGGAGAGGTGGACGGCGCGTGCGAGGGAGTCGGGACGGACGGATAAAAAAAGAGAGGAGAAAGCATTACATATTTTTTAATTAGGTATAGGTATAGATTTGTATAGTTAAATTTGAAGCAGCCAAAACGAATTATAATATGAAAACGGTGGGAGTAGCGTTTTAGAGTGAATTTCAATAAGATATTTTTTTTTAAAAAAAAATCTGCACGTACATCACCGAGGAACATGTGGGACGCGTACGTCTACCATTTCTCTCTCCTTGCTGTAGGAATGACATGTGGGACCCACACTTGCATCCTTTATTGTCCGAGTGACATGTGGGCCCCGCTCGGTCTCTCTCTGGTTCGATGCGACCCGACCCCGACCCAAGTCACCCAACCCGATCAGACGAGAGATCCGACTCGTCGCCGTCGTTGCCGTCATTAAACTGGCTTTCCTTCTTTCGCCTCGACCACCCCCACCACCACCACTCCTCTTCCGTTTCATTTCCTCCTCCTCTCCTCTCCTCTCCTCGATTCAAAACCAAAATCAAAATCAAAAAAAGAAAAAAAAGGTGAAATCTCTCACGCCTCGCGTCGCCGCGCCGCGTCGGGCCACCGCGACGGGGCGCAGATCCCACCGCCGCAATGCCCGCGACCCCCGACGACGACCCACCGGCGGCGGCGAGCGAAGCTCCCTCGACCTCCTCCGCCGGCGCCGCGGCCGCGGCGGATGAGGACGACCGCGTCTTCCTCGTCCTCCACAGGTACGAACGAACCCTAGGGCTAGCCCTAACCCCCACCACCCCCCGTAGCTTGGATCGGATCGGGTGGGTGGCTGACCTGACCTCGGTGATGGGGGCGAATGCAGGTGGTGGAGGGAGGCGCAGGAAAGGGGCGGGATCGAGGCGGCCGGGGTGCCGTACGCCGCCGCGCCGTCGGGCCCGACCTCCTACGGCATCGGCATGAAGGTGCTCAGCATGTTCATCTCCGACCAGGCCTTCACCCTCCGCCGCGCCGACGACCTCCTCCAGCCCGACGCCTCCGCCTCCGCCGCGGCCTCCTCCAGGACCTACGCCCTCGTCGCCGCCGACCTCTTCTCCAAGGCGCGCGCCTGGTGAGAAACACAGGCTCGCTTGCTCCCTCTCCTTTCACATCCACTCGCGATGATGATAAATGGGGTTTCCCTATGGTTTTTTTATAACTTCTCCATAGGTTTGATCCGATGATCCTATCTCGCTACATTGAGAACCAGTCGCGAGCAATGCATAGTGTGTTAAAATCCATGGTTGATGATTACTGAAGGAGTAGGGTAGCGGCTATGTTGTACTGTTGATCGCCTCATGTGGTATTGTGAATATATGCAAATCGTAGCTACACTTGCTTCTGAAATCGACTCACATGGTGCTGGTTTCCTTGCTGGAGCTTTGGACAGGGGTTCTCCCTTGTGTTACATTTTTCTGTAAGAGGAAAAACAGCTGCACAGAACTAGATATATTAGATCGCTCATGGCTGGTGTTGTCATGACATATTCCACGTCCAGTTGTTTATCCTCGTGTTGATGTCTAGGGTTTATTACTATGGCACGACGTGGAGGTGGTTTCTAGTGGCGCGCCAACCATTATGGTCTATAATTTGTAATTAATATACGAGGCATCCACATTAACTTCCATGATAACAAGTTGTTGCATTTGTGCAAGCCTTATTTTAATACATTCCCGTGAAGAGATTCACAATTAATCCTATGAATCAACATTCCCTAGTTCTCTGACATCAACTTTGCATCGAGGCATTGAAGCGGATAATTACATCTTCTATCTAGGATACTACTAGTAGCGGCATTGCTGAGTCTACGCTATTTAGTTTAATTTATCCATTCTATTAGAACTTAGATTTTCCATGCTGGCGACTTTCAGTGAAGGTTCACAATTAGGCTGTTGCGTTGGAGCCTTCAACTGATTGATGGATCATAGCAAGAAATAATGCACTTCTTTGGAAATGTTTCGAGTCTGAACCATGTAAAAGTCTCTTCTGAACATAAGGGATTAAACTATAAGCATTAATATGTCAACAGAATGCTGCATTTATGAGTTAGGGCTGGCAGCTATCTAAAATATGCACAGCTGCCAGGTACTATTACACTTCCTTTTGTTGCTTGCTTGCTCTGATGACTTTACTTTTTCAAAGCCTAATTGATTTCTTGATTCTTTTTTCATGTAGGCATATTGATTCTGGCAAGAATGCGGGAAAAAAATCATTGTCTATCGAAGAAGGATCTGTAAACATTTACCCTATAATGCTCAGAGTTTCAGTCACGCGAGATACAAATGCACTAACCGTGAAGATCAGCAAAAAGGTCTAGTTATTTTCCATTTTATTCATCTATTAATCACAGATTTTGTGTTCTGAAGGATGAAGTTTTGGTTTAGTAATCTATCCCTAGAAAAAACTTTTCACTTTGTTCTTAACATTTCAGGATAATTCTGCTGAGAACTTTAAACGGGCAAACAAGATTTTGACTGCAGACTCTGAGCCGGTATTTTTTTTCTGATGATTTGTTTTCAATAAGTAGGATGAATGCTCAAATTATTTTACTTTAACATGTCCATATTGTCTTTAGGTTCATATATGGGATTTCTCTGGACGAACAACTTTTATATTGATGAACGAATGGAATCGAATGCCCCAAGACACTCGGTCTTCTGATCAGGAGGTCAATCTTATTACTACTACCTTGTCATATTCTAAAATTAATTATTTAATTGTATGCAACTTCAGAACATTCTCCCTGCTTACTGTTGCTTGGATGTTTACTACTACTTAAGTTATATTTCAATATGAACTTAGTCAATCCCTTTCCACTCCCACTAATTTTCTCCAAATGCAGTCTATTTGCAATTTGATTTGCTGAAACTTGAGGGAATAGCTAGCAGGCTATCCACATGTTATAGCCAGGACCAACCACTGTATATATGCAGGCATCTAAATCATATATATATATATATATATATATATATATATATATATATATATATATATGTATTTCTGCATGTCATAGCCAGGACCAACCACTGTATATGCAGGCATCAAATAAGTATTTCCGCATGTCACTAAAACGTGTGGGACCGGTCTCACTCAAAACATGCAAAATGAACTTTCGGATGAGGATTGAACTTTGGCCCATCACTATATCGTTATATCCGGTAACAATAGTTACTCTTCCAATACACGTGTGCTGCTAGTTAATCCAGACTGACCAGGCATGATTAAGTTCAGATAAAAACCTGACATTTCTGAACTTATGGTATCTGCTAGGTTTTGTCCACAGTTTCGTCTTTCATTGTCACTAGCTACTACCTCCCATATAATGGTCTTCGTAGCACGTTTTTTTTTCTTATCCTTAATTCTTCTTTTACATGTTCAGATGCCTCTAGAAATACACTTCTATGATCTGTCAGAACCTACAGCAAATGGTACCAATGGGAAAAAAGATGAGTTAGCATTAACAATGAGTTGTTCAATGAGCAACGGCAGCATCATGGGCATGGATCTGGATTCAAGTGGAAGCTCTAAGCAAGTTGGCACTGGTTTAATAGGACTAGACAATCTTGGAAACACATGTTTCATGAACAGTGCAGTGCAGTGCTTAGCTCATACATCCAAGCTGGTTGACTACTTCCTTGGAGACTTCTATAAAGAAATAAACCATAATAACCCACTGGGGTTGAAGGCATGTTGAAATTCCTTTCCACATAGACATACTTCATGTATTATGCGAATTTATTATTTTGCTTCCTGAACTCATTAGAACAATGTGTTAATGTTAAATAGGGTGAGCTTGCGTATTCATTTGGGGATTTGTTGAGGAAGCTATGGGCTCTGGACAGGACCCCTGTTGCGCCTCGCCAATTTAAAGGAAAGCTTGCGCGCTTTGCCCCCCAGTTCAGTGGCTTTAATCAACATGATTCCCAGGTTAGTTAATTTTATTTTTGAGAATACACAGTTTTTCGTCACTTCCAAACACACACCCTGAATTATATCATATGGTGGACCCTATTCTATGATTTGCAATTTGTTTGCCACTTAATCCTAGTTCCTACCTATACCAGCTTCTGAATCAAATACCCTAAATTTCTTAAGTTCTGGTGCTACTCTGCTAATTTGATTGATAAGTGCTCCAAACCTACGATTTTTAGGGTCTATTCTATTTCTTAAAAATATATTACTCCTATATTTCTATTTGGTATTTTTGTGATAAACTTACATAATAGACACCTAATACCTAAATGATTTTGTCTACCGATGGTGCTTGTAGGAGCTTCTGGCTTTCTTGTTGGATGGACTCCATGAGGACTTGAATCGAGTGAAATGTAAACCATATTCTGAAGCAAAGGATTCAGATGGCCGTCCAGATGAAGAGGTCGCAGATGAGTACTGGGGAAACCATATAGCCCGGAATGATTCTATCATAGTTGATATTTGCCAGGTTAGTTGCATATGATTGCAACGTCACTCTCCCAAGATATGTGCTGTGTCCTCTGTACATTGCTACACACACAGACACACACACACACACACACATACAGACACACACACACACACACTCACACTCTCACACACACACACAGAGAGAGAGAGAGAGAGAGAGACACACACACACACATAGAGAGAGAGAGAGACACACACACACGCGCGCGCGCACACACACACACATAAACACTCCAAATCTTCTATTATCTTGCCTATTTAGGACATTCAATCACCATTAGTCAGTTAGATTCCTTCTATAAGCAGTTTATAACTCTGAAAACGATTCAAATTAGTGGGGGCATGGATAGTAATGGATGTATTCCACTCAGATCCCATGTATATAAATTTCATTTATCTGTTCTCAACCAATTCCCTACCATTACCTGATTCAGATCAAACTTCACATTGTTGATTGTCATCTTTACATTGATTTGCACAAGTTCAGATATTCTCTATTCTGATAATACTTGTCCTTTTGGATAAGGACACGATCTCCAAAAAATAACTTTGACCACTGTTTTTTATTACAATTTATATAGAAATATCTATAAATATATGATTTTATTGAAGTGCTACCTCCGTTTTTTGAACTTTTTCCAAGTCAAACTTCTTTAGGGTTTGGCCAAGTTTATAAAAAAATATAGTAATATTTTCAATGCGAAACAAAGGAACTATCAAAATATGTTCAATGTTAGATGTAATGAAACTAATTTGGTCGATAGAGAAAAGGTAGCGTAGGACAAATAAAATTCCCTTCTCTAGTATTTCTTGTGATACCATCGATGTACTTGTACCCTTTTTGCATGTGCTGGGGTGGTTGTTGCATTATTGTTTCTTCTGCCAAAATGGACACATGTAAGTCGCATGGTTTTATCTCCTGTTGATCATCTTTTGGTGCTCCATTGACAGGGTCAATACAAGTCGACGTTAGTTTGCCCTGATTGCAGGAAAGTATCTGTAACATTTGACCCATTCATGTACCTGTCTTTGCCCCTGCCTTCAACAACTATGAGAACAATGACTATAACAGTCTTCAATACCGATGGGACTACTGGGCCATCTCCGTATACTGTGAGTGTGCCGAAATCTGGAGATACAAAGACTCTTATCGATGCATTAAGCATTGCTTGTTCCTTGAAAGGCGACGAGCGCCTTTTGGTTGCTGAGGTATTTTCCTTTTCCCTACATTATCATTATAATCCCGAGTGCTACTGAATATGCCTTGCATACTTATTATTTGATGATCTCTACATAGGTCTACAATAGTGCACTTATCCGGTACTTGGAGGAACCTTCTGAAGTCATCTCCTTGATCAGAGATGGAGATCGCTTGGTTGCATATAAACTTCCAAAAGACAGTGAAGATGCTCCAATAGTGGTGTTCAGAAACCAACGGATGGAGTAAGTACAATCTCATTTTTTACGTTGTGTTGATCTAACTGTCTAAGTTGGGTATTAAATATATGAATGTTGCTGTTTTTTATAAGCAGGTCCACCCTCACTAGTTTTGGCAGAAAATCCTGGAAGTCTTTTGGTACACCCCTTGTGTCAAGTCTTCCTGACACAATCAATGGGAGTACGATCTTTGATCTTTACCAAAAGGTTATGACTCCATTCCGAGTACCAAAAGATGATAGTTCAGATGCTGACCACATAATTGGCAAAAGCAGTCCTGTGGAGGAAACCACGGACGTTGATATGAACTCTGATGCAACAGAGTCAACCAGCATAAACAATAACGATTGTGACGATGAAACAATGACTGAAGATGGAATGCAATTTTACTTGATCAATGAGAGGTTTCCAGACCAACGCATGAAGATAGAAATGGACCAACCTATTAGACTTACTGCTTCACAGAAGCGACTGCATGTGGTTGTGTGTTGGCAGGACAATGGACTAGAGCAATACAATTTTAGTTCTTTAGATAATCTTCCAGAGATCTACAAGGCTGTCCTATTCTCAAGGAGACCACAGGAGACATGTTCTCTATATGCATGCCTTGAAGCTTTTATAAAGGAGGAACCGTTAGGCCCAGAAGACATGTGGTATATATATATATATATATTTACAATTTTTCAGTGTTATATTTTGTAGTGGTTATACTTTTCCTTTCTTTATAAGATTAGAGATGATTCTTTACCCAAGTGAAGATGTTCTTCTTTACTTTTGAAGTCTTTCGACGGATATAAATTTCCAATTTCTTTGTACAGGTATTGCCCAGGCTGTAAAGAGCATCGCCAAGCTAGTAAGAAGTTAGACCTTTGGAGGCTACCGGAAATCCTTATAATACACCTGAAAAGATTTTCATACAGTCGATATACCAAAAACAAGCTAGAGACATGTGTGGACTTCCCGGTTCATGATCTTGACCTTTCAAAGTATATCGGTAGCAGGGGGCAACAGATTTCCAACCACTATCGACTGTATGCTATTAGTAATCACTATGGAAGCATGGGAGGTGGTCACTATACTGCATATGTTTATGTAAGTGTTCTTTCCCCCACCGATCATTTTCTGTTACTATTAATGCACACTTGCTTGTGTGACTTGCATACATCGGTTTGTATGATTGAGGGACTGGTATACTCTTTATTTTGACTATATTTTGCATTTGATGTTTGAGCCAGAGCCTCTTATGATTAATTACTCATATTTTTGGTGCAGCATGAAGGTAAGAAAGGGTGGTATGACTTTGATGACCGTCATGTGGGTCCTATAAGCGAGGAGAGTATAAAGACATCGGCAGCTTATGTTCTTTTTTATAGGCGGATACAGGGGGATGATAATAGGTTAGATGATACAGAAACAGGAATAGATTCTTCTGATTGTACAACATGAGTAGTGTCGGCGACTTTATTTCGAGTCCTTCCAGACATTGTATAGGGCGATTGGTCGGGGAGACAGTTTTGGTGCGCTGCTGCAAGGATCCAAAGCGGCTGATCCGAGAGTTTAAGGTAAGAAGTAAGATGGAGAGGAGCAGCAGCAGCAGAAACCGTCGTTTTTGCTACATCATGTAACAACAAGGGTGGGAAGAATTGAAGGGAGGGTGAAAACTGAAAAGGAACGGAGACAAGAAAGTAACAGATGGGAAGATGGATCTGCTTGTCAAGGAATATGTGGGTACGAAGAAAAGGCGATGTGAAGAGGAGAAACCGACAGACCAGAGAGAGCAGCTAAACTGTTGTAGTAGGTTTCGATATACCTGATACATGCGTTTCCTCAACCCAAAGATTTTTTCTAGGGCTGAGAAAGGGAGGTACAGTATTTGTCGTCGTTGTAGTTCCCTTGCTGCTGCTGCTAACTCGTTTCTTTCTTTTTCCTTTTTGTTTCTCCATTGACTTGTCTTGTAAAACTGGTCCTGATAAATTTTGGCTCGTGCTGCCGAGAAAGGTGGCCCTGGAAATTCCAATACAATTGAAACCGATCGATTTTGGTCTGATTATTACTACCTGTCGACTGTTGAGTGATGCTCTGCTCTACTAGTTAACCTGTCGATCTGGCGTTGAAGAATCAAGAGCAACTAGTAGTCGTACTAGTGGTTTATTCTTGTAACCTGAACGGCAGCCACCAGGACAGCAGTAGCAGCTGCACAGTGGAGATGTCAATGGTGACAAGACCCATCAAGCTCAGCAACAGGGAAAAATGAAAGGGAAAAGGCTAAGGTAAGGTAGCTGCACGTATGCGTTGCGTGCGCAGCTTCCTCCCTCTCTCTCGTGCACTCCCTCTGTCCCTCTCTCTCGTGCACTCCCTCTGTAAAATAGACAATCTAAAGGGTGAATTTCTTTTACAACCGGATAATATCACATTTTAATTTGGGTTGGATTTTTTTCTTAGGATAAAGAGAGTTTATCAGGCGATACTATAGGCTGACTGCCGACGACATAACATGTTTGAAAACTTGAGATTATAAGAAACAGTAGCCATCAAATAAGACTCTGGGTTAATATTGTTCTGTTTGGTGGCTCGAGATTCTGAGAAACAATCATTAATTACTAGTAAAAAAAATTCAGACTTGTGGCTCTGAACCCATTTTCTATGTTCTTTAAAGTACAATTTTGTTGTAATCGTAGATAAAAGTCTAGATTTTTGGAGAAGCTTCAACTATCAGAAAAGAAAAGAAAAAAAAAAGCCAAAGTGACTAGTGCACTGCTGTCACCCACGCACGCGTGCAATTGCAAATGTGCGATGCCCTGCTGCTTTCGCCGCAGCTTCGATCGATATACCGGTAGAGCTAAGATGGCTCGCTTTCAACGCCCATGTCTGCATCAATTGATACATACATGCACGCATACGGATACGTAGATATATACGCCACACGCATAATTGCATACGTACGTATATATGCACCAGCTACTCTATATATAGCAGGAGTAGTAGCTAAAGTCGAAGATGAAGACGAAGACACCGCCGTGTCGCATATTATCTCTGATCTCCGAATTAATCGATCTAATTTAACTCGGTATTTTCGATATGCTGAAAGGGATTGGTTTTGTGCGAGCTGTTATCAGGGCTACAAAATACGATCGGTATTAGTCAAGATACAAGATATAAACCACTCACTAGCTCGCTAGCAGCTTCGTCGTGATAACCGAGCGTTTACCGACGAAAATTGCGATATAAGGACAAAATTGCGATAAATCTTAGTTTGAACTTTTCTCAAAAAGAAAATAAAGTTTGTTAATTTATCGAGCAGTTCTTAAACACGGATCGGACCGGCTCGAAAAGACCGATAACCAAGCAGTTATAGTCACATTCACATTTTCAAAATTTGTCTGGTAGCTGGGATCGTGTGGCCAACTCAAATAATTACATTCACACGTCGCAAAAATATAATTACCTTTATATTACACTAGCAAAAATGCCCGTGCGTTGCACCGGGTGATTACGGAGTGTGTATATTGACCAAAAGTGTTGTTTGGTTTAGCAAAAGTGCCCGTGCGTTGCAACGGGAAGCGTACAGATCAGAAAAATATGCAATTAATTAAAATACAAATTCGCTGAAATATTTGGTATTTTTAAGTAGGTATGTGTATAATTAAATAAATTTACAAGTAAAGCAAGTGTGAGAAATAAAATGACATGGTTAAATTTATTTTTTTAAATTCTCCATGATTAGTTACACTCTTTAAAATTTTATTGGAATTTTCAGAGCTTAATTGCTAATTTTAATAATACAAACATCATTTAACAATTATTTAATTAAAAAAAGAAAGAAACTACTTCCTTTTATGTTTGCTTCGAATTAAACATATTCAATAACTATAATTGTTATAATGCTTTGAAAAATGAATTACCAAAAATAAACTTTTATATTTTTCTTCGGCCCGAGGGACCTAAAATAGGCTTATTTCCGTCCCTTGTCGGTCGGCCCACGGCCTTATGAAAACCCTAATCCTAACCCAAACCCTCCCCCACCCCTTCCCCCTCCCCCCAGCCGTTCGGCCGCCTCCCCCACTCCCGACGCCGCCTCTCCCCCTCCCCCTCTCCCCACCGGCGCCGCTCCTCCTCCCCTCCCCTCCGGCGGCGCCGCTCCCTCTCCCCATCTCCCGCCTCTCCCCCTCCCCCCAGCTGGCCGCCTTTCCCACCACCAGCACCGCTTCCCTTCCCTTCTCCCTCACTTCTTGCCGGCACGGCGCGGCGACGGTGGGCTGCGGCGGCGGCGATGGAGGGCTGCGGCGGCGGCGGTGGCGGTCCCCCACGCTAGCGGCCGCGGCTTCCCCCACGGCGAACGGCGGCGGCGCCCTTCCCCACGCTAGCGGCGGTGGCGGCGGCGGCTCTCCTTCCCGTCTCGCCGGCACGGCGCAACGACGGCGGGGTGCGGCAGAGATGGCGGCGACGGCCGTCCCTCCCCCTCTCCCCGTCGGCGTCGACGGCGACGACGGCGTCGGCTTCGTCCGAGGGTGGATCCGTCGGCGGTGGCGGCCACCGCGGGCGGATCCGGCAGCGGCGCTTCCTCCGCCGCCTCTCTTCTCCTCCGGCGGCGGTGTTTTTTTTGCAATTTTTTCTATCGCTATTGCTAACCGAATAGGATTGTGTATGGACGAAAAACGGACGAAAATTAGGTGTGACGACCGGAAAAATACGAATATTTATATTAGTTATAGATATACATAGGTTGGGGTGCAAGCGGGCCGACCCGCGAGTTTAAATAAATAATAATTTATGGGTTTTCGTGTTGCGGCTCGGCTTGCCACATCTAAATATACAAGTGGATCGATTTATAAACTCATTTATAAGCCAAATTCATAGTTAATTTGCTAGTCAAACCCGCGGGTTATGTACTATTTTTGCCTATAAGCGGGTTCACGGGTAAACCCACTTGCACCCCTATACATAGGTGCCTGTCAAGCCCAAATAAATAAAAAATAGTATTTCTCCTAGATTAATAATTCTTGTTATTTTGGATAAAGCTGATGTTAAAATTTAGAATCTTTGACTATAACAATTTCTAAAATATTTATGAAAATAGATTAGTTCTAAAAACTACTTTAATAAAATCATATATTTATTGATATTTCTCTATCTATTATAATATAAAATAATGGTTAAAATTGCTTTTTCAGATTATATTATTGGTCAAAATGATAAGTACTACTACCTTCGTTTCAGGTTATAAGACTTTCTACCATTGCTTACATTCATATAGATGTTAATGAATTTAGGCACATATATATGTCTAGATTCATTAACATATATATGAATGTGAACAATGATAGAAAGTCTTATAATATGAAACGGAGGAAGTAGTATTATTTTAGAGGGAGTAAAATGCTAGAGCATCTCTTATGATCGACATCTATCTATATATCTACAGGACTACACCGCTAGCTTTTAGCTAAGCCAGCCATCAGCATCGATCATCATCATCATCATATCTCGCCCATGTCGTCTACCTGATCTGTAGACTATAGTGCGCTCTGCAGTCGATCCCTCCGATCCGATCCTTCAGGTCAGGTAATACCTTACCTAGTGACCCACTTACAATCTTCCATGGCGATCCTTAATAAAGGAGTAACTTCATCATCGGCGGGTGCCACTTCATTTGGGTGTCTGTTGGGAGCATAGTGGGGTTTCCTCCGCCACAAAATTCTCCCCCCCCCCCTCTCTCTCTCTCTCTCTCTCTCTCTCTCTCTCTCTATATATATATATATATATATATATATATATATATATATATATATATATATATATATATATATATATATATATATATATATATATATATATCAACTTATTTTTCATAGTTTAAACTTACTAGTCTTTTCAGTTTTTTTTTTTTACTTTTTACTAGTCTTTTTGGCCGTTGCATTGTATATATAACCAAAACTCAGCTTTTTCCTAATATATTAAGTGTAATCTTTTTTTCATTTTCGTGAGAGAAAAAATGGTGATCCTTAATTTCCATTTTCCATGTCTTACACTGTGTACTTTCTTCGATCGTAAATACTTGTTGGTTCTTGTGTATGATTTAGAGCAAGTTTAATTAGTACAGCCCACTATTAGCTCCAAATCATTTATAGCCAATGTAATAGCCAATTCATACAATAGCTGCTTACTATACTATTAATACCTGGTCCCACCTTTCATACATATATTACGTCTTGGAGTCCGTGCCGCAGCTGGCTACAGATCTGTAGCCCGCTGTTCTTCTCTCTCTCTTTCTTTATCTCTTTAAAATATGTTTATAGCTGGCTTATAGCCTGCTATTATACTTGCTCTTGAACATTTTAAACTTGAGTCTTGGTATTCCTAAATATATTGGGTTTTGATGCACTAAAAGAACACATGTAGATGTGTCTAGCTACTGTCACATCACTGTAGTTTTAATTAATGTCGTTATAAATATATTACACTAGAAAGTAGGAGTAGTGATGAAAGTTGTCTCTAAGAAGACCATGCTGATGTCCAAATCGACTTGCATGTACGAAGGTAATACTATGAGAATCACACACTGTCAAAATAAGTATACAACTTAATTAATTACCACGCACGCATTCAAGGGTGTTGAGATATATATGCCTCCGTTTCAAAATATATATAATCATTTCTTTGTTAATTTGGAAAAAATATCTCTTTTCAGCCACCTCATTAATCAAAATTTGAATTTCAAATTGATAGATTAATTTCCCAAGATTTTGATTGGTTGAAATTAATAATGCTTGGATTATTATACATTGAAACTAGTGTATTAAAAAAATGCTGACATTGTGGTACATATTTTAAACATAAAAATGCTTATATTCGAGTATTAATGACTGAAGACATTACCCAATGATACTCACAGTGTTCTATAAGATTGATAAATCATGCATCCAATTAAAAGATGCAACGAAATTATCAATATCTGTTTATAATTGTGCCAGCTTTGCTAGCAACAACATCCATATAACCAACTAATAATAATTTAGTCTTGCAGGTCTAATAAGCTAGAAATTAAACTGAATATCTCGAGGCCCCAAAAATCATCGATGAGAGCTAGCAATACGAGTAGGTCATCTGGCGCCTGTCGCACTTATTACTGTATTAGATCAGGACGCGTCTATTGCATATTTATATGTAGTTCAGGTCCAATGCAATTTAATTTAATTTAATTAATGCCACTGGTGGTCTCACATCTGTACTTGAGCATACATACGTCCACGTCGTCGATCGATCATCAGATACATATAGGAGTAATATAATTGATTAGTATAGATGATTTGATTTTGCTTGTAATTACTGGAAACCGTATGCCGTACTTGCCTAATTAATAATTTAACTAACTAACCCTTTTCTTTTCTGCGTTTTCACGTATCGTTATATATTGATATCGACATGCTGAAAGTTGCAGCCATGACAAGGCATCGATCTATATATAATAATATATCCGTATTTAATTTGCATATCGTTACTCATTGCTGACTCGACGTTGATGTGCCAATATCTTGTCTCCCATGATTCCTTTTTTTTTTAAGAATTGAGCCCTGGTCCAGGCAATAAGAATGTAAATGGATCATACTTGGAGTATATTCTAATCAAAATCTGTCCACATTTATTTAAAGAAACTCTTAAATAACCTATTCGTCCCAAAAAAAATCAATCCTTTTTTTGGACAGAGTAGTAGTCCTTAATTTTTTAGCAGTTTTTTTTAATGTTGATGTAACATTTATCTCGAAAACTATTTGTACTTTCTCCGTCCGGTAATAAATTTATTTTTATACCCTTCTATTTGTATCAAAATAAGTTCATTTTTAGAGTAATCATCACATTGAAGTTTGTGAAAGTAGAAAATAATTGTATTGGGAATAGAGAAAGTGATAGAATAGTTGTATTAGGATTTGATAAAGTAGGAGTATTCTAGTCTTTTTGTTTTTTATTGGTATGTGCGGAATTGGTAAAAAATAAACTTGTTTTAGGATGAATGTGATAAATAAATGCACCCACCTCTCATTAGTAACTTGGAGTAACTACTACTCCCTCCGTCCCACTTCCTTGTATATATCACATCTAGTCTTAGATTTTTTTTTGACAGAGAGAGTACATTGTTTGCTCCTTGGCTTATTAGCCACAACCTAAATTTAAATATTAAAAGCTTAAATTTAGAGTTGAGTTTGATATATTTTATCGTATATTATTTTTCCAATTGTTAAGAACAAATACATATTATAAAACTGTAATGACTTATAATCAGTTATATAAATATTTACACTACATGGTAGTAACACTTAATAGGAGGTTATTGTCTGTCAAGAAAAAAAATAAATTGGTGGCATTGATCCAATCTGCTTGGAAATGTGGTGAAATTATTTCAACGTATTTGGGTATGTTTAGTTCACGCCAAAATTGGAAGTTTGATTGAAATTGGAACGATGTGATGGAAAAGTTGAAAATTTGTGTGTGTAGGAAAGTTTTGATGTGATGGAAAAGTTGGAAGTTTGAAGATAAATATTGAAACTAAACTCGGCCAAAGTAGTCAATGGAATGAGTAACGCATGCACAGAGAAGTAGACAATGACATTATCACATTAACAAAGTGAACCTTTTCTTTAAGACTTAACAAAGTGAACTATACATATGGCTAGCTAGAGTGATGAGAGTAGAGGTGGTGGCTAGCTCATCAGCTGATGAACAGGGCAGGCAGGGGAGGGATCAAAACTGTCCTGTCGAAGTGACGCATCGTGGGTGCTGTCTGCCTGTGTACTGCGTTGCCACCGGCTCACACATCCATCCATCACTCAGCCAGTACAACATTTCATTTCATTTCATCACTCAGCCACTGTGCTCCTGGCTCTGTAGCTCTCCTGTACACATGTCCCCTCTTCTCTCTCTCTCTCGTCCTCGTTTTATTAGTTTTGCCTTTTTGCCAATCAAAAGTACTCCCCTCACTATCAAAATATAAGCATATTTTCAGTGCTTTTTATAGAGACTAGTTAAGAAAAGTTGTGAAATTAAATAAGAGATGTATACGTTTGGTTGAGACGAGAAAGTACATAGGCGGGAAATTAAATGAGAGATGATTATGGTTGGTTGAGATGAGAAAATGTATAGAGAAATTATTATATTTTAAACATATTTCGAAAGATATAAGTTTTTATATTTTGGGACAAATAGGAGGGAGTATTGTTTTGTTTTTTCAGCTCTGAATTGAGCTGCTTTATTTTTAATTATTTTTTTATGCCCATTATTAATTATACCATGTGATTGAGCTTATCGACTACGTACATTAATTCATGCACGTGTTGACCCACCTCTTCCTCTCAGATCTTATCTCTAATAGTATTCTCGCTATTCTTTTTGTGCATATATGTAGGTCATGCTAAGATCATCATTCATTCGGCCATGTTGCACACGCTCACATCCTGGCTCAATTAGGCCTACGACGTGGAATAGAAGTAGACCACAGCATGTTTTTAATATATTAATGTGATAATTGAAGCTATGCAGCACCAACGTACTCGTCGACAGCGAGACACCTGTTGTGACTTCGTCAATCTCAAGATATATCGACCTAGTCTTCCGGAGGTGCTCGTAGGGGTAAGGTGTGTGTTTATAGAGTTGAGTGTACACGTATTATGAGCTCTTGTGTTTCTACTTTGTTTCTAAAAAAGGTAGACCAATAAAACTTTAGCTACCATTACCTATATACTCCACCGAAACTAAGACTAGAAATATTCAAATAAGCACAATATTTAAAAACTCGATCACACACAAAAAAAGTCTTATCTAAAAATTAAATATATAGTCGATCCGTAATTCCATGGTTGGGTATACTGATCCACAAACAACACATGTGTATATATAGATTATAAGGGGAAAAAACCTTTCCCTTTCTTCCCCACCCTCAATTATTTTGTGGCCAAGATCAAAATTCAAAGGTGATATGGGATAGAAATGATTGCAAGCATTGAACACCACGACAGGATCCCGTTGAAGGCAATATCAACGGCCCACAGAGACCACCACTAACTGAAAAAACGAGCTAGCTAGAGTGGTAGTCAACGTACAGGATCAGGCAGGATCGTCATATACATATATGCATATATTGTGGTATATTGCGTACACACACAAATTGCATTGACTCCTCTGTCCATCGTCGTTGATTAAACTGTGCCTGTGTGTCCTCTCTCAACGTTCACGTCACAACCCACAGGTTCGTACGTTATCAGATCTATCAGCTAGCTGCCTCTCTGCTTAATAGTATTGGCCAACACGATTGCATGCACAAGCTAGGTAGGTGAGAGAAAGAGACGAAGAATTGAACTTGAATGGTGGCATCATGATGGAAATCAAGGTACATAGCGAGTACATGTGGATGCGTGTCTACTTAGGTTGCATTTGAAACACATTATTCACTGGATTATTGTCGCATATAATATATTTTATTATGGTGATAAATTAAATATTTTATTATGGTGATAAATTAAAGAAGAATGAAGAGGTATGACGATTCAATTACGACGATGTCGCTACCAGGTTCAATATTTAGGTTTGAAATTCTGGGAATTTTGCTCCCCCTCCTCTCCTATGAAAAAGAAAAATCTTTCGGCAACATTGAATTGGTTTAGCTAGAAGTCATGCAACGTCCTCGACTTATAGCCCCTCCTTCACTATTCATAAGATTAGGCCCGGTACACCATAAAAAAAGTTCCGTACATCCCCGATCTCTCTCTTATGGCATCCATTTCTATTCGATCTGCACCTGTTTTACTCTATCGATTAATCTTAGCCGTTGATCTCTGATCTGAGCGCTATAGGCTATGGCGTATATACTTGGTACTCCAAATTGATTTTGGAGGTTCAATTTTCTCTCCAGTCCTAATAACTAACTAACTAGCTAGGACAGGTACCACCATTTTGCACATGGTTATTCAATATATTCAACTGGTACAGACTCCCAATTAAATTTGTGTCTTACGGTTCATAAATATTAACAGTCATGTTTCAAATGGAACTTGTTGCTACTTATTATATGCATCCTATTTCATTTTTTTTTGTTTTTCTTGGGGTAAAAAGTAGACTGCAGTAGTTGTAAGGTGTCTTAAAGTAGCTAGATTTATTTCTTTTTTTTTTACTTCCTTCGATCCTTTTTAGTAAAATGAATCTGGACAGGGTTGTCTAGATTTGTTGTATAAGAAGGGGTCATATCACCTATCAGATTGAGTTTTTTTTTGAACGGAGAGAGTATGTACGAAAGAACAACATGGATAACAGTATTTGTGACCCACAGCAGAAGGCCACCACCAATATTGCAGCAGATACAGGAAGGTAGGAAACTAGCTACAGCCAAAAAAAAAAGTCATATATCCTTCTCAACCGATCAAAGACTAATTAAGTATTGAGATGTTCTGTCTGGTGGTTGTACGGCACTGCCACTGTTCTAAAGCATAATAGTCAATATTTAAAAATTTTAACTAATAGTTGAACTAATAATAAATAAGTTTAGCATTATACATGTAGTATAATTAGAGTTATCTTTAAAAATTATTTCCATATATTTGATGTTAATTTCATAGTCGTCAATATACAATATATACTATGTTATGAAAAAAAAATATCAATGATCAAAATATAACATTGGAGATTTTGTAAAAAAATAATACACCTTATATATATAATATTTAAAACAGAGTACTCGACTTTGCATCTACGTAGAAAAAAAACATTGATATCAAAGCACTAATTAATTAATCTATACTCTTATTAAAAGAAGGTAGTGATGGTAGTATTGAATCTGCTATCCACCTATTTCCATTAAAATTTTGCAAACTACCCTTTGGACTTCTTAATGTTAAGAAACAATTAAGTCTAAATGTATAGTCATACATAGATCAAATTATATATGGTTACTATTCCCTATGGGAGAAATAAATGATGGGTTGCACACTTCATGGTAAATATACTTATTTTTATGTATTTTAGTAATATAATATATATTATTTATCTATAACAAAGCACGGGCATTTAGTTAGTTATATATAAAACACGGAAGGGAAATATCCTCCAAATCTATATACTCCATCTGTAAAAAAAAAAGAATCTAGGACCAAATGTAACACATTCTAGTACAATATATGAATCTGGACATATATCTGTTTATATTTATAGTAGTACTATAATGTATCATATCCGATACTAAGTTGGTGTTTTTTATGGAATGGAGGGACTATATAAGTTAGATTTCATCGGTCCTCAGCTATCCTTGAGGCTACATATATCTATATAGATACGTAATTAATCAATACAGAGATGAGTCAAATTTAACTTGTTACCTTCGTAATGTCGTGATCACTACATTTTCCGTACGCACGTATATATATACTTGTTAGCCAGAAAACCACAGTGGAATATGAAAGAATGGACAGCACAATAATAGCGATTATATTAATTCAACTAACTCACCCCATCAGCAGTTAAGTTAAAACCCTAGGATTCGTGTCTACATCAGAAAGGACATAGTTGTCCTCTTCACCGTCTGAATTAACCTTTTGACCTGTCGGCCAAGGAGAGCAACGTGTGATATATGATGTGCACGATTAAAACTGAGAGAGACAAATCATTGTGTAAAAAATGGATGGATTGGCTTATACACAACGTGGGCAGGATTTTCGTCTCAGATCATGTGAATTTTAGACTGTTGGATCTTCATTTAACACTGCAGATAACTGCTCGATCCTTATGCATGGTCCCCATATGCTAACTACAATCCAAGTTGTTCCTAATTCCTGATTTCCTTACTAGTCCATGACTGAGTCTCCACACCTTCTCCCTATCTCGCCACCGTCCCTCTCCGCCATCTCGAAGCTGGCCTGGATCGACCTGATGAAGCCTACCGATGCACGCAATATATTGTCGAAAAGTAAAAAAAGTAAAATTACACTAATAGAATAGGTATGTATAATCCAGCGTTTTAATTTGTTACTTTAATAACTTGAACTTGACGGCAGACGTGTTCAAATTAACCACATTTAGTTCTTTTACTCCACATCCATATGTACAGAGCTATGTACACACATTTGCAAAATTACGTCAAACTTTTGTCTAGCTGTAAATATTAACTATCTGTGGTGAATATAGATGCCGTCTTAAAGAGTCCGAGTGCCGATATCGAGAGCGTACTATGAGCACGATCATTTCAAACCTCAAAAGTTTTACGCAATTACCCGAAAAAAGATCAGGGTAATTCCTCAAATGTATTTGATGGGAATCGATCAGTGGTGTTTTGTCAAAGTTGCAAAAGGGATTTGACAAGCGCCGTGGTCGATGGGTCATACACCATGACAAGATCTGATAGACCAATTGATAGGGTTGCATGAACTTATTTCTTGTGAATATCAAATCACTTGCCATATTTGGGTAAGAGAGGAACTAAAGTCATCGTTGGGTGTTCCCTCTCCCAACAATCTTTCCACTTTTGGATACCCCAGCTTATCAAGAGGGTTAATTATGAGCTTTGGACTGCATCAACATATCTGTGAGTAGTCATCATCAGCATTGTCATCCACACAAAAACTAAGCATCATTTAGTCATGGCCACGCACAGGTTTTAATTCTTGCACAACCTGTGTGTGCATGCATTCTAGAAACAAGAGAACACAAATAACGAAGATACTAATAAATTAAAAACGCGAGACATGTATACATGGTTTTTTAAGAAAATAGATTACATCAACAGCCTCTGCTGTTAGACAACCGGACGAGGCAAAAACCCCTTGGGAAGAGCATGCACAACTAATCATGATCACTATGGTATGTGTGGTTGTAAAAATCCCCCCCCCCCCCCTACCCCCACAGGTTTGGAGGGTTTATATATCTGTCGCTATAATTACTTCGGTAACCAATAAAACCATATGCCTATTTGCCTTAACTTAAAGATTTTTCACAGACATGTGACATACATTTCGACGCGCTAAATATTAATTGGATTGAATCCATTCGATTCAATTTGCTGCAGGTAGTACTGGATGGAGTTATGGCATATATATATGACCAAGTGCAGAGCAAGGAGCAGGGGGGCCCCAAGTACTGAGGGTATGTAGGGCCATGCAGAAAAGGGACTTGAATCTGCAACGATGTAGTGCTGTGTGTGTGTGCTGGCTTTTTGCACTTGTGTCGACCTTGCTCATGGCCGGCATCACATTATGCTAAGATTATGTCAGGTAGCTAGCATATATAGTGATCCATGCGTTTACAGTGGTTTTTAAATAAATACATACATAATATATTTTTCACGAACGCAGAAAAAAATTGCGCGTCATTATATTAGAAGAGAGCAAGGTTTTAATACACAAGCAATGCAGCAAGGTTAATTTTAATACACACGTAATATATTTAAATTAAGAACCATCACAATATATAAAATTATCTTCGAATCTGAAACTAAATTAGAATAATATATAACAATTGGCCATATGTATACACACATATGTATATATTATGGCACGATTGTTTTTTTTAAAAAAAAATGTTGCAAAGCTGGAGATGTGTCCACGTTATAATGTAAGCAGCACCATCAATAACGTGTCTTTTCATCAGCTATTTTCTTTTTCTAAACAGTGGATTTATTTTTTCCTGTTCTTAATTATATAGGTGCTTGAACTGTTTTTGCGCATGCAAACTCTATGAATTTTGATCATGTGTGACAAAAAGAGCCTCATGAATATAATATAGATGTAGATATAAATATATACAACTAGCCTATTACATACACATGCATGCATATCTGAGTATAGTGTTAGATATTCTAGTTGCCAACCCATTCGATCTGATTATTTATTACATATGCTAGCGACATATATAGTACACACTATGTAATCAGCGACTATATATACATATGTGCATCTCATTCACTGCAAAGCTACGAACGTATAGGGCATATTAAAAAAAACTTTGTTGAGATGTATAGGGCGTGGTTAACATAATTCGAAAGGGCCTTAACTGTTAAATACTTAATTTATCCATATAATTAAATCGATAATCTGCTACAATAATAATCCGCTCAATGGTCTAAATTAAAATGGCCTTACTTAATTAAGTGAAATACCTCTATTATATTATTATACCTTGGAAGCAAGTATCTAGTACTCAATTTGGAGTAAATCTCATCATTTTGGTAAGATCTTAGCCGATAGAGCATGGGTACTGTTGCGAGTAGCAGTGAGCAATCAGTTTGGTAACTCCAAATACAGTACATATACATATGAGCTTTGTATATATATATATATATATATATATATATATATATATATATATATATATATATATATATATATACTATCAAATTGCCTAGCGTTGCAATGGCAAAAAAAATAAAAAATAAAAAAAATCATGTTGTGCACACTGCACGCTCATCATTTGAAGAATATGTAGACTGGTCGGCTCTTTCCAACCCTTCAATTATATATATGGGTTCCTTCCCTGTAGATCTTACCAAATAATATGGATATTATTTTTGTGTAGATATTGTTCTTTTGGGGGACGTTTAAATTTATTGAGTATGTGGGTTTCATCCAACACAGAGGGCCCATATGTTAGTGATATTCACTGCCACCACCACTACCTTTTAAAGTATTATAGATATGAATAACAAACTTTCTAAGGTTCCTTGAGAAGGTGCATAGAGGTATCAAATCTTTTCATAAATTTGGTATCTCCACACTGAAAATATATCACAAACTAGCACTGAAAATCATGATACTTTCTCAAAGACCGCAAAATCACTCTTAAAATATATATATATATATATATATATATATATATATATATATATATGTGTGTGTGTGTGTGTGTGTGGAGTTTAAGTTGTAGATAGGTAATGGAAAGGAGGTGAAGGGTATCTGCTGCCACCACCCACTCATTGTTGCAATCATGGATATATAGAACAGCACAGCTAAGCTAGAGCATTTCACATGAGCCACAAGAAATAAAAGCACTTGCTAGCTATGCACTGTAGCAGCATTGCCGCTTTGCTTTGCTTGCTTGCCCCCACACGCTCTCTCTCTCTCTCTCTAATTAGCTGCTACTACATCTTCCATCTCTCTCCTCTCTCTCTCTCTAGAAATAAGGAAGGAGAGAAAGAGAAAGAGAGAGAAAACCAAGAAAAGAGGAAAGTGAGATAGCTCAATTTCTCCTTCCTCTCTCCATCTAATCTACACATGCACAAATGTTGCAGCTGATATATGGCTTAGCTAGCATATGCAAAGCAAGCCTTCCTGCAGTCTAGTCACCTCTCAAGCTACATACTCCCAGTACTGCTTCATCTAGCTCTCTCTATTAGCTAGCTCTATCATCATCGATCATCCTCCTCTCACCGGCCGGCCAACCCAAGAAGAGATTAATCCTCTTCATCTTCTTCTTCCTCTCTGTTCATCACCCGCTTCGGCGGCGGCGGCCGCGGCGGCGATCGATCAGCTGTGAGAAGAAGAAGAAGAAGAAGAAATGTCTGCTCAGATCGCGCCGGCAGAGCAAGTGTGCTATGTGCACTGCAACTTCTGCAACACGATTCTCGCGGTAAGAGATATATATATATGTCCTGTCTGCATCTCTACCTATATATCATTTGCATGCATCTCTCTCTTCTAATTTCTCTCTAATTTGCCTGCACATGTGTTGATGTGTAGCTAGATCTGCCTTCATGAGAGAGTTTCATGAAGTGATTGGTCTGGCTCATGCATCTGTCCTCTTCCAAGTTCTATGTGATGTGTGTATATAGCTTTTGATTTGAAGTGTGTGAAAATTTGATCATTCTTGTTTTGTGTTGGTAATTCTTCTTGTTTTGCTTTGGTTGCTCCTTCTTCTAATTTGATTTCTTCTTTCTTCATCAATATTGTTGATTTCTTGAAGACTGAAAGATTCTCACCAAAAAGAGAACCATGCTCTCCCTGCCCTGCAGGATATTATGAATTCTTCTTTCGATTTCACTGTTATTCACAAATTCCATTTGATTAAGGTGGATTCATTTTCACTCCAGAAACATTTGCTAGAGAATCCACAATATATACAACATATAGATGTTCTTCTTCTTTTTCCAATGTTTCTCCTCTAGTGTTTTTCAGTCTTCAAAATTTCCAATATTTTCTCTTGTAATTTTTTTCAGTCTTCTATTGACACAGCATTTTCCTCATGCATAAAACATCAGCATGATCCTTGTGTTGCACACTGTGAGTCGGTGGTTTCAAATTAATCGCCTTGAATTTTGAAACTAGTATCTGGAGAGAAACAGTGTTCCACACTAACAAACAAGAATCAAAATAAAACCACACAGTATTACGGTGTCTACACGCATGTGCCTGCTTGCGCCTTACTTGTGCATACATCTATGTGCACGATATTCCAAAAAGATTTCCATAAAATATTTTTTTCACTTATCTTTGATGATCCCTTTCTTCTCCCACATTGCTTGCATGAAGGGCTCTTCCTTTATCTTCGCATTATTTTTGTCTCTTTTGGGTTGGAAATTGAACTACACATGAATTCATATTTTGTTTTAAAACATATATTGATTCATTGATTAGTAAGTTCCTATATGACATATATTGATTTATATTATGTCTACAAGATATCTTTCTCAGAACTCGATCGCAACCATGTCTAGGATGATGTTTTGCACACATGCCTAGCTAGATATATAAATAAATCGGGTGGATGGACTGATAAAATTAATTACAAGGATCTCTGATTTTTTTTATCTGAACTATTCCTTGGTTTATTATCAGAAAATTCCTCAGTTTTACATGTGCATATATATGCAAGAGGTTTGAAAAAAAATCGACACCATGTAATAATAACACAGTATAATCCTATTATTGTTAATTAAGAATCCTCTTCTGAATCGAAGTTAGCTGAAACACATCTTGCTATGCTACTGCTTATGTGCCAATATATAATTATTTGTGCATGAAAATGTCTTACAGTTAGAACAAGAAGATGTAGAGGGGGATCGGATTAATTAATAAGATCTCATATAATATAATTTCAGAGAGAGTGGAAATTAAAGGATGTTTCAGTTGTTTTTACCTTGTGAATAACAATAATTAATCTATCAACTTATATACAAATCATCAGCAATACATCGATTTCGCACTCTCACAGGAACATGCAGCTAGACTTGCATGCACGGCATATATAGATCGATGCATGTCAAGATTGTGAGATGATGGAATTAATATAATTCAGCCTTTTCTTTTAGATGGAGCTTAGAAAATAAATTGAATCACTATTGAAAAAAAAAGAGGTGCAATATAATATTCAGTATCCATGTGAAAACATGAAAACTATTGCAAACAAAACGGGGGAGATTATATATATAATATTGTGCGAATGGATTTAATTTGGTTCCTCTATGATTAATCTACACATCATGCTTGCATATATACATGGTAGCCGATATATAGAAGTGACTCTAGTAAGTGATGGACTGCTCAAAAGTGATCTCTCTTAATTTTGTTCTTGGTTTAATTAATTTTGGTGCGAATATTGCAGATAGATCAACCTTAATTTTATCATAGATCTGTGTCATCAAGGATAACACACCATCATGATTTAGCTTTTAGTGTGATTCACATATAGTATATATAGATTGATAGTCTAATACACACGCCGACACGCGTGTCGTTTTATTAAAAAAATAAGCTTTTTTTGACTTGTTGATGGGTTTCACTAATTTAAGCATGACTCGAACAAACGCAGTAGTGTACCCGTCAGTGGTACGGTTAGTGGTGTTATGAACGATCAGATCTAATTAATTAACAGAGTGGCCAGTACAAATGTCGACTAGCTGGTAAGCTAAATAATCATGATCTAGTCAGTGTACATCTGGTACTGTGTTCAGAATGTATAGAAGGGAAGTTTTTTTTTTTCACACATAGTATACTACCCAACTAGCTGAAGTTCAAGTTAAACCTAGCTTATAAGATAACTAATTTAGTGTTAATTAAACATGAGTTTATATTTTTCATTTTATTAGCTAACTTGAAACTTATGCATGTTAAGTTTACTTAAGTTAGCACGCAAAAGCTGAAGCAAGATTTATGGTATGATTAACTAACTAGGGTTTACATGATATATATATATATATATATATATATATATATATATATATATATATATATATATATATATATATATATATATATATATATATATATATATATATATATATATATATATATGATCAATATGTATCCAAGTTTAACTATAACACTTATAACTACTGATTTTATAATTAATTAAGGCCCTATTTAAATCCCACCCTAAATTTTTTCACCCTATCACATCGAACGTTTGAACATATGCATGAAGTATTAAATATAGACTAAAAACAAAACTATTGCACAGATTGTGTCTAATTTGTGAGACGAATCTTTTAAGCCTAATTGCTACATGATTTGACAATGTGGTGCTATAGTAAATATTTGCTAATAACGGATTATTTAGGCTTAATAAATTCGTCTCGCAGTTTACAGTCAGATTTTGCAATTTATTTTGCTATTAGACTACGTTTAATACTTCAGATATGACACGCTGGATCTAAACACCCCCTAAGCTGTAATAAGATAGGAGTATGTATTTCTAAAGGACATGCACCACTAGGTAGGCATGCATAGCATAGAGCTATATATACTGTAACAATAGATGAGGAGTAAGCTGTGAATGTGCAAAATCTTGTGCATGTGAGTGTGTGAAGTGGTCTCTGCATGAAGTGTCACTATCTGCTCCATCTTTTCCCTTAGTGTAGGGGACACACATCTCTGCTCCTTCACTAGTTTAACATATTTTGCCTTGTTGGGCTGAGAGATGGGGGCAGACATTGTACAGTGTAGCTGGGAAGCCAATGAGCATACTCTTTCAAAGCAATGCATATATGAATTTTTTACTTCTCATACTCTCTCTGCCAATACAGGCCGTGTTTAATTAGTTGTAAAATTTTTCTTTAAACTTCTAACTTTTTCATCACATCGAAACTTTTCAACTTTTCCGTCACATTGTTTCAATTTCAACCAAACTTTCAATTTTATTGTGAACTAAACACATGAACTGTACATAAACTTTTCAATCCATATCTTGGCCTTTTAATCAATTGTATGTGTATATATGTGCATGGGCAAATTAAATAAAATAGCAGCCCTACATACACAATGATTGTTAGGGATCATGCATGGGATAGTTTATTATTTGTTATGGGAGTGAGTGCCCAAAAAGAGATGAAAAGAATCAAACTGATCAAGCCATGATTCTCATCTATCTCAGCTAGATTGAGTGAGTGTGATCCTGCAGCTGCTGCATGCTCCCAAAAGAGAAAAGAATGGGGAACAAGAGAACAAAAGTGATCAGCTGTATGCAGGTATTATAAAAGGAGGAACCAATGGTGGTTCAGGCCAGAGGGTGCAAGCCTCTGATAAAAGTCATAAACTTGGTCAGCATAACATGTTAAAGCTAGTACTAGTATAAAAACAACCACAAATTAAAAGTAGGGCAAGAAAAGTCACTGATCAACACAACCCTGCTGTGAATCTCACTATCAGTGCTTTTCAATCTACCTTGATATCTGACATTTATCTACTGCTTTTTCTCTTATTCATGTGTTCTCATGTGGAGCTTTATTACCTCATGTTAATCACACTAATCACAATGAACAGTGCCACCTCTTCGTTTCATTAATTTCTTGCATGTGCACACGCAGCAGAAGCTAGCAGCAAAATATCCTTCATGTATTACATGCCAGTAATCTAATTATAGCATGACTCTTAGTTTATTACTACTTCATTTGTATAAAATATAGTAACCTTTATATATGAATCTGAACATTGTCTATAGATTCATAGTTAGAAGTTGTTATATTTTAAGAAAAGGAGGACTATATATCTTATCTTCTGATTAATTATAAACGCATTAGTTTAATTAATTAGCTACTACATACTATATACTACATCCATATTTTAATGTATGACGCCGTTGACTTTTGTCCAACGTTTGACCATTCGTTTTATTCAAAAAATTTATGCATTTATCATTTATTTTATTATGACTTGATTCGTCATCAAATGTTCTTTAAGCATAACATAAATATTTTTATATTTGCACAAAAATTTTAAATAAAAAAAGGTCAAACGTTGGTCGAAAAGTTAACGGTGTTATACATTAAAATATGGAGGGAGTATTAATTGTTGCATATATACACGATGATGCAGGTGAGTGTCCCAGGAAACAGCATGCTGAACATCGTGACCGTCCGGTGTGGGCACTGCACGAATCTGCTGTCAGTGAACTTGAGAGGACTGATGCACTCAGCCCCAGCACTACAAGATCATCATCATCATCATCTCCAGGTTTAATTAATTAATTATTAATCATAAATATTTCACCCAATGAATATATAGTAGGTGCCGTGCATGCCTACACTTGTTGTCTGAGTTGTCTCTGTGCTGTTCATTATCTGCATATATAACCACACTAGATCCACACAAATTATTGTATTATCACCATCTGTAAGACTGTAGTAATTAACCATCGTATCAGTTAACCACAAACAAGCTAAGCTAATTAGCTAGGACAGATTAATACGTACTAGTATGTACTTGTGTGATCGATTGTGACATGTCATTGCACGCCAAGCTCCTATAGCAAATACAGTAGCTTTTGTTGTTGTTGTTGATGTGTTGCTAGCTAGCAGAAAAAAGGCTACTGTAGATATGCCGATCGATGCTGCCAAGCATGCACAAGTCACGTCTACAGTGATTCTCATTACTCATGCTATGTTGCTAGTAGCTAGCAAAACAACAAGTTAATCTAACTACTGTAGCTCATATAGCTAGGCATCTATCTACAAGAACAACTTTGCATGTTTTACTGCACGCACGCATGTGTATACACACACACATACATATATACATATACATATATATACACATATACATATATACATATACATATATATACATACACATATACATATACATATGCATACACATATACATATACATACACACACACACACACACACACACACACACACACACATATATATATATATATATATATATGAATATCCATGCAAATATGACCAATTAATTTATGGAGCTATGCATATGGACGCATCTACCTGTGTTTTACACTTTTTAATTTACTCCATATCTAAATACTAACAAAATTATAGAACAACCCCCTCCATTCTAAAATGTACTCAATCCATTCTAAAATGTAGCAACGTATTGTTTATTATTCAGTACTAGATTACAATATTTTGAGATGAATGGATACATAGTAATTAACTTGTTCAGATTTAAATCTGAACAAATTTGTAGCTAAAAGTTACTGCCCTTTAGCATGAAGCGAGTATAAACATATTAATGTTAGATTTGTTTTGATTAGTTGTTTTGATCAGTCTTTAATTATACTGCAGGAGAGTGGTCTGAGTGGATGCTTCCGTGATCAAAGTGGCTATCCGGAGTTTGGTTTTTCTGCAGCTTCGTCGTCTTCCAAGCTCAGGCTGCCTCCTGCTGCTGCTGCCATGGTTTCCTACTCGCAGCAAAACCAGCAGCTCGAGCAAGCCCTCCATGCTCGCCGTAAGTTAATTAATTGCATCTCCTTGTATATTCTTTTCCTTATTCATTTCCCTTTTTTCTCTTGGCCTGAACCATATGAAAACGTACATGCATATATACAATTACACATACGATCATGAATTGATCGACGTCCATAGTTAATAACTTTCATTGATGTTAATTAACAAGGGATGTGTGTGTATATATTAATCGATACATGTGCTGAACATATACTCCAATTAATATAATGCATGTGATCGAGTTACTGGTTTTAATCCTCCAATATAAATATTTATTTCTACATCCTGTCCATCGTGCCTTCAGCCTATATATAACAGATTTATTAAGTTAGTTTTTTTCACATTATGTATGAAAACAGCTCCAGAGAAGAGGCAAAGGGTACCTTCAGCCTATAACAGATTTATTAAGTGAGTTTTTTTTCACTTTACTTTGTGTTCATGCGTTCTTTGGATAAATTGTTAGCTATAGTTGACTGAAGCATCTGTGGGTTATTAATGTTTACTCAGGGAAGAGATACGAAGGATCAAAGCAAACAACCCCGACATTAGCCACAGGGAAGCCTTCAGCACAGCAGCCAAGAATGTAAGCATTTTGCATATAGATGTTGTCATGTCAAGTATAGCGCTCTGTACCAAAATATACCTAAGATCCCTTATATTTTGAGATGAAGGGAGTATACTATAGCATGTTTAAATTGTAGTCGTAGTGCTAGCTAGCTAGCTAGCAAACAAAACATATATTTGGGATTTGCCTCGCGCTGTTTAATTTTGTTTTTCTAGTTATTTAGTCACAATAATTTTGGTTAAATTATGTGCATATATATATATATATCCAATGCGTAAGATATGGGGATGTCATCCATATTTCTTATTAAGAAAACTAGCTAATTAACTGAAGTGAAAACAAATAGCGTCTAATCCATAATGCATAACATGATACCCAATGATCAATTTTTCACTTTGTCCATAATGCATCATGTTGGGTGCTCATACATAGCATCTCTTCTTTCAGTTCGCTTCTGACCATTTATACTCCTTTAAAAGGCACCAGTGGTGGTAGCGGTGAATCTGTCACTGCCACCCACCACTCCTTTTGCAGTTTTTACAAATTATCTCCTGATATTTTCTGATATTATGGAATAGTTCAATATTTGTTTCAAACAAGTGACTGGCATATTTAAATAAGCAACTAAATGATACTAACATATTTGATAAAAAAATGTATTTTGTCTATAACATATTATAATATATTTTCTTTTACTAATAGCTAAGCATGTGAATTTTGCTAGTTAAATTAAATGTGAATAACCCGGATTCCATACTCACTTGGCTCAAAAGGGGTTAATCTAAGAAATATGTTACTAAAAGGTAGTTACAAAGTGTGTCCTTACAAAAAGTTGAGGTTATGCTGGTAGATCTTAAACTTGTTTTTTTAAGTGAGCCTTCAATTTATTGGTGCTAAGCTTCAACTAATTAATTTCCAAAAAAAAAGTCATCCTTTTTCAAGAAACAAATTAATTAGGAACTCAAAATTTTCATTTCTTTTGCTTGCAGTGGGCACATTATCCAAACATCCATTTTGGGCTAAGCCCCGGCCATGAGGGTGGCAAGAAGCTCGTCGACGTCGACCCCATCCCAACTGCTCCATCTTCCAAGAAGATCCAAGGTTTCTACTCATAGATTGAGGGGATCAATCTGCCGACACCGATACCGCAGATAGGAGGAAGAGCATCAAGAGCAAAACATATATATACTGTGAGTAAAGAAGCAAAGGAAAAAAAGAAAAAAAATGCTGCCACCTTACCTTTGTTCATGACCAAAAAACTTGTGAAGACGTACGTCATAAGTACATAGAAGAAATCAACTCATATAGAGTGAAAAAAAACATACAAAAAATCAAGCTACTATAGCGCATCGATCGACTGAAAGGCTGAATAAACCATTTGACCATAATGTTGTTACATGTATAAGTATGTTTGAAGCTAGCTAGCTGGCTAGTTCTTTTATTTCCTCTTTATGTCTTCCAATGAAATTAATTTGCAAACATATTAACAGCACTGTCGACGGATGCAAATCAGTGAAAAACACAGTATTAATTCAGGTTTATTTATCATTCCTTAATTAGAAAAATAATACATTTTTTACACATATGGATGGCTATCACTTTTGATTTATAGCTTAAGTTCTTTAGCTAATAATGCATTATTCAAGATTCCCTAGGGCTCGCGACTGTGGAGTTCGCTAGGATCATGTTCGTTTGTTTGTACTAGCTAGAAATATTTGGTCACCCCTCCAAATATTAATTTTCACCTCAAAATGCCGAATTCAGTTGGTGGGAAGTACTGGTATATACTAACACATAGATTCATGGATTAGATCTTTGCTTTAATTTTGTGTGTTATTTTTCTCAACTAAATTGATACCTATAACACCTCCTAGGTATATCCATCCCACATTTTTAAAAATACAAAAACACAATTGTACTTTTCCTTATGATAAAAAAGAGATGAATTGGATGAGAAAGATGTATAGGCATGTGTATATATATATTTCACAAGAATGTGCTTATCCACTTGTGTTTCATGTATACTCCATATGTTCAAAAATATAGTATTTTGACTACTCGAAAACAAAGCTTTAATTGATCCTAAATTTCTCTTATACTATTTCGCTTACAGAATCATAGTAATATGGCCTAGTTTAATTCCCATTTTTTCCCCAAAAACGTCATATCAAATCTTTAGATACATGCATATAGCATTAAATATAGATAAAAAGAAAAACTAATTATTGCACAATTTACATGGAAATCGCGAGACGAATCTTTTGAGCCTAATTAGTTCATGATCAGCTATAAGTGCTACAGTAACCCATATGTGCTAATGACGGCTTAATTAGACTCAAAAGATTCGTCTCGCAGTTTCTAGGCGAGCCATGGAATTAGTTTTTTCATTCGTATCAAAAACCCATTCTACATCCGATCAAACATCCTATGTGACACTTAAAAATTTTCTTTTCGCGAACTAAACACACCCTATGAAGTACTAATTTCAAACATGGAACAATCCAATAATACCATTTTTTTGAATGTTACAATCAACCTAAATATATGTTATTGGATATTGTCGGTCAAAGCTCAATATTGGATCATCAAAATTTGTCTTATAATTCTTAATGCATGGAGGGAGAGCAGAACGATGATGAGTGTTTTTTTTCAAGATCCTAAGTCTTAAGCATATTACTCTCTATAATACAAAATCCCAGGTTAAGAAGTTGGCTCTCTAGCTATTTCGAAAAACCCGGCCCCCATAATTCCACTCAAACAATTAAACACCTCAAAACTGTAGCGTTCGCATAAATTGCTCTGTACTAGGCAATATTACCCCTGCAGGATCCCAGCAGCCAGATCAGAGCCTGTTTTGGAACATGGGAGCGTGTGGTTTTCTGAATCCTCATGTTCATCTGACGGTCGAGCTCATGCATGGCTCATTCAATGTGTCACAGCCGGCCAGCAGCAATGTTTCAGAGCTCTCTCTGTAAGAAAACCATACTATATTAGAGATGAAAACGGAACGGATACGGACGGATAATGCTAATAGCATATTCGTTTTCATTTTTGTTTACTAATTTACCGGATACGAATATGAATAGCTTGGATTCGGAAACAAATAGGAGTACCAATTATCTCGAATATGATCGGATACGAATATGAAAACATTTTTTTCTCGGAACACAGAAACCACATCAACTTCTAATAGAAACAAATATCATCTTATATAATTAGCTCATTTTATATAAAATATAGCATAATTTATAAAAAAAATTAAAAGTTTAAATAACATTAATAGTGTGGACTATTGTTAAGAGATGGGCTACTAATAAAAGTCTAAAAAGGTAGATTGAAGGTCGTAGAGTTATAAAGAAATTATGTATTTTTTATGGCTTCATCGAATATCCGAATAGCACGGTTCACCGGATATCCGTATCCGTCGAAAACTCGAAATCCCTAATATCTTATATGTATTTGTATCTGTATCCGAACTATCCGTTCCAAAAGGTATCCATATTCGTTTTTCTCCGTACGTAGTGAACAAACACTATCTGCTTCGTTTTCATCCCTAAACAAAACCATCGATCCTACGTGGATATATATATATATATACACACACACACAAGTGACGACGCGGAGACACGAGCGCTCGTGAAATCCCTCCTATTCGCAGCATCGATGACGCGTCGGCACCCGCGGGTGGCCACGCCAGCGCAAAATCGCCGCGGCTCATGCGATTTCCAGGAGGTTTGAAGTATTCCAATTGGCAATTGGCACCAATTAATCGATCCGGCCATGAGTAATTAAAAGTTTGCTCCAGTTGACTGCAGGCATATATAGTATGTAGGATTGCAGAGATTAATTAATTTAGTTTCTGCCAATTGCGCGGTCATCACCTAGCTCGGATCTCCATGCAACTGCCAAAACAAACGAAACTGTAGCAGCTACTCACTCCAACTAGCCACAGCCCCATGCTTGTTTCAGGTTCAGGTTCAGAGCCAGATGGCACATGGCATTAAGGTAGGTAGCTATAGCTGTACAGCTAGCTAGCTAGTACTCCTACTAGCTCCGGCACGCCGGCAGCTGGCTGGCCGGAGTACGGCCGGCCGGGCAGCCGCCGCACGGTCCCCCCACACACATGGAAGATGATTAATTCCATCATGGAGATCGTACTATTGCATAAACAATTTTTTTCGGATAAGGAAATCTCTAAATTGCAAGTGGACCGTAACTTCTACAAAAATCATTGTTCCGGAGGACGGTTCAGCGCATGAAAAATGCATTATCTTATCAGGTTATTTTCGTAGATATTAAGAGAGAACCGTATGCGAAAATCAATTTTTCCATACGGACATTTCTCTCCTCCGCATGCAGTTCACACAACAGTTACCCCTACTTATTTTTCTCCATGCACATCCGGCCACTCCGCATCCCCTTTTTCCCCTCTCTCTCTCTCTTTTTTCTTTCTCTCCTTGTCTTCTACTTTCTCTCTATTTCACTTTCCTTCTCCTCCACTTTCCCCTCCCCCTCTTTCCTCCACTTCCTAGCGGAGATGGCAGCCTCAGGGACGAGCGGCACCAGTGTGCGAATACAATGGCCTCGTGGCGGATCCGACGCCCCGTCCTTAGGAGTGATGCCGGCGCGCAGATCCAGTGTCCTCGGAAGGCGGGAGCGGCCTCAGGCGGCGGCGGCGGAGGTGGCCTAGTTCTAGGCGGATCCGCCATCGGCGTCCACGGAAGCGACAAAATTGCCCAGATCAAGGACGATGGGAGCGGCGATAGTGGTCTCAGGCGACGAGAGTGGCGGCGGCGGCAGCCTCGGACTAGGTGGATCCATCACCGGAGCCCGCGGGAATAGACCCACCCAATCCGGTCGGGGACGGTGGGAGAGGCGGCGGCTAGCTGGGCAGTAGGAGCGAGTGGCTCGGGTGGCGGCCGCGTGATGACGGCAACGATGGCAGTGGCGGCGACGATGACGATGGTGGTGGTGGCGACTGCAACGACGACGTACGGCTTCGAGAGCTAGGGTTTCGAGATAATCGCGGAGCTAGGGTTTGTAAATGAATCGGGGAGTCAGGGTTTATTGTTTTCGCAGGCGGTCAGCATAGGTGATCGAGATTTTTCGCATACGGTTACATTGCATTGCTCATATGGAAAAATATTAATTTTTGCATATACCTGGATGCAGGCAGACCACCTAGTTGCCTACGAAAACCGATTTTAACCGTCTGAAAAAAAATACTCAGTTTTTTACTAGTGTCATCTTCTCCGGCCGGGCGGCTCCGACGCTTTCGGGCGACACACCTGCAGTCTGGCAATTTCTGAAGATTGCAAACAAACATACGTACAGGGCCGGGTCTCGAATTAAAATCCTGATCTGCTCTGGTTGCTGTGTCATCTGCACTATTGTCGCTACTGCCTCGATATATATGTCAAATTTGAAGTCGATACGATCGATCTCCATTGATATCACATGCATATATGCATATGCATGCGTTCATGGCCCAGTGTACTAACACTAATAGTAGCTACGTACTGGAGTAGTACTATATCTCATCCAACAGAATTGAACAACGCATTTCTGAATCTCTGAATCTCTGATGATCTGATCAACATATCTAGAGCTAGCTAGCTGCTGATGTATATATCGATCCGTGCATTAACTGAATCACTGATCGACTGCACGAGAGCTATATATCAGCTATAATTATGCAATCGATGCATGTGTAATGTAATGCGCCTGCAGATCGATGATAATTATGCATCTTTCGGCGCTATATATATAGTAGGATCGGAGTAGCAAAAGCTAGATCAATTTTAATTAAAATTATTGTTGCTTTTAATGTATATACTGTCTATGAGGCAGCAATGGCAGCATATGCATGTGTAAAGGCATGCACGGCGAGCAGAGGAACTAACGGCGCCTGTGCATTTGCACTCAATGCGCATGTTCTTACGCATTTTTTAGGGATGTATGCAGATTTACTGCTGAACAGTATCTGTTTCTAATAAGTTAGACAATTAATGAAGTTATATATACCAGAGAGAACAGTATCTTAAATACATTGTACTTATGAATACATTAATATATATGCAGATTTACTTCGGAGGTTTTGTTTAGTTTCAAACTTTCAACTTTTCCATCATATCAAAACTTTTCTACACACATAAACTTCTAACTTTTCCGTCACATCATTCTAATTTCAACCAAACTTCCAATTTTGGCGTGAAAAACACACCCGGAATTTAGTACTCGCAAGTACCAAATTTTGTTTCTCCATACCTATATCCTATAATATAGCGGTCTAGTACTTTCGATACTAGGTTGTTATATTAGAGTCAGAGATACTAGTACTAAATAGTAAAATTATATGCTCGTTTATGCCTCAAATCAATGAGTGGGGATCCTCTCTATTGTATTGCAGATACAGTAGGGATCACTGACATGTGGGCCCAGAGCAAATGAGACTCACATGTCAGTGACACCTACTGCAGGCGTAGTACAGCAGATGACTTGCATCCCAGTGAAGAGAAACGAAGATCAGCTCGCTCAAGTGAACTAATTAATCATCAGTCAATCAATATGTAGGATCGTAAATGGCATTTTTCACCTCAAAAAGCTAGCCAAAAAGATGAGAGGCTTCCTCACTTATATTAGGTGACTTACCCTTTAATAATCAATGTGAGACCATTCAACACAATCAAATACTACTACTAATTGGCTGCGCCGGCTAGCGACAGCGAGTGACCGATAGATAGATTTGACGTTTCGTAAGGAGCTCGATCAGCTCAGTTCAGTGGGGATCGAGCGAGAGCGCCAGTGATCAAGTGATGATCAGGCTACATTGCCCGCGTGCAGCCTTTAGCCATGGGTGTGTACTGTCTGCGGCAACCACAGCTGATTTATCGAGCTTCGATTCAGCTGCATGTGTAATATCATGTGTCATTTTTTTCTCGGATCAAACTTTTAAAACTTCGAATGAACATGGAACTCAAACTTTCTCTGTTCCTTGGATTAATATTGTTAGCTAGAGACGTTTCAGGTAGGCAAACTAAGGATATTTCTGCTGTTGATAGATGTTCAAGTTTCCCTTTGTTTTTATTTTCTAAACCAAACGGTGGTTTTTGCAGAGCTTGACGACCCACTCAAATTTATTTCGTACTTTCATGTGCATGTAGCTGAAGATGTATATGGAGTTCCTTTTTTAAAATTTATTTACTTTGTTGTAAAACTCTGCAGATAGTGAAATTCTGTTTCCTGCAGATTCAGCAATTGACAGCCTTTGGGAGTTTCTGGTGTAGATGGTGTGGACAGGACCACCGAAATTAAACTGAATCGAGAAAATCATGGCCCATTAGCAGCCCAGCCCATGACCAGAAACTTACCGCTCATTGACAGCAAACCAGGCCGAATTATGGCCCATTTGGTCATTTTATGTAGGCCCATTTAGCGAACTTTTCATAGGCCCATTTGGCAATTTGGGCGGCAGCGTGTGTACTTTCACGGATTGGGATTTGGGAGGATTGGAAAAAGTACACCGAAGGTCCCTCAACTTGTCATTGAGTTACAAAAATCGCGATACATGTCATCCCTCAACTTACAAAAGTCCTTTAGTGGTTTTAGTGGTTTTGATCCCGGTTTTATCCGAGGTAGCGGATGAGTCAGCGTGGGACCCCACGTGGGCCACACCTGTCAGGATGCCACGTCCTCACCCCTATCTCTTTCCCCTCCTCTCCCTTCCTCTCTCTCTCTCACTCTTTTCTCCTCTCTGGGCAAGCGGCAAGCCGGCCGGCGGGTGGGGGATTAGGTCGCCGGCCGGAGCGACGCGGGAAAGGAGGACGTCCGGCAGCCGGCGACGTGGCGGTGAGCGACAAGGTGGCGCCGGCGGCTGCGGCTGCGGCTGCGACACGGGAGCCGGAGGTCGCCGCATTTGGCGGCGAGGACTGTGGTGGCGTGGGCGGTCGTCTCGAGCCGAGAGCCCTCGTGGATGTCAGGGCGTCGTTGGGAGGAGCGGCGCGGTGCGCGGGCGGCGGGGGAGCAACTGGGCGCGGGCTCCACGTAGTTCTCGTCGTTGTTGCTGGCGAGGCGACGCATGTACACGGCGCCGACTGAGTCGTCGTCGGCAGCTCCGGGCAGGGATAGGGCCGCCGCCGCCGTCCATCCTCTTCTCGTCCACGGCGGCGGCATGAGCGCGAGACTCTCGGCGCGGCGGTGCTTTTGGTCTCCTCCTCGTCGGCGCCAAGGACGGGGCTGATGGATAATCTTACTGGTGTTACCGTTTGTTTTTTTAAAACAAAAATAAGACGCTTGATTTGTGCTGTGTTCCTGTTTTTTCAGTTAGCGTTTTCTTGTATTCTTCAGTAGTGGCTAAAGATCTCGCTGATCGATCGTGGGATGCTAAGTCGTTCGCAACACCAAGTTTTGCTCTGTTTTCAGTTTCGTCAGAGTTCTTCAGTTCTCTGTAGCTATTCAACAACCTTCAGAAACGAGTTTTTCTGTGAGATTCGAGTGCTAGGTTAGCCAATTCCAACAGGGGCTAGCACGGCAGCCTCAGGCCGGGGGAGAGCGGAGGCCGCCGCCGCCGCCTTGCTCCCTTGCTCACGCGTCGTCGCCGTCGTCGGCCGCCGGACCTTCTCTCCTGCCTCGCCCCGTAGGTCTCCTCCCCACCCGTCGGCCGGCCTGCCCATCGGCGACGACCTGTTCTCCGGCGGGCTCGGCGGCGGCGTGCCCCCCGCGTCGAAGGCGGCGATCGCCTCGCTGAAGGAGGTGAAGGCCGGGAGAAGGAGGAGGCGGAAGGCGAAGGTGGCGGGGACTCACTGTCTCACTGGGTGACTGCACGATATGCCTGGACGCGTTCGCCGCCGGGAAGGAGATGCCGTGCGGGCACCGGTTCACGGCGAGTGCCTCGAGCGGTGGCTCGGCGTGCACGGGAGCTGCCCCGTCCGCCGCCGCGAGCTCCCCACGGCGGAACAACAACCACCAGAGGAGCAGCAGAAAGGCGGCGGCGGCGGCGGCGCAGACGCCGGCGAGAGGTGGAGGCTGAGGGCGGTGGTGAGCTACGTGGTGCTCAGAGGCGGCGGCCGTGGCGGGGAGAGAGAGGAGTGAGAGAGAGAGGAGGAAGGGAGAGAAGAGGGGAAAGAGAGAGAAGCCTGACGTGAACACGCTGACATGTGGGGCCCACGTGGGTCTCACGCTGATGAAGCGCCACGTAGGATAAAATCGGGATCAAAACCGATCAAGGACTTATTGTGACCGGTTTTGCTTAGTTAAGAGATGTCGGATATTTGGTTTTGTGGTTTGAGGACGATTTTGTAACTCGATGACAAGTTAAGGGACCTTCGGTGTACTTTTTCTCTCTTCATTTTGTTTCTTGGCCATCTTCCGTTTCTCGTCTTTACATCAAATTTAATCGACATTCCTAAATCATAATATTAGAAATCTTAATCCTTCAATATAAATAATTATTTTAGTTAACGTGTCATTCTAATCAGAAAAAAAAATATATTGAGCTCACATTTTCCACGTACATATCTCTCTCTCGCCATGAGCTTGCCGGTAGGGAGAGAGGCGGCGGCCGGTGAGCGCATCCGTGGGAGGCGGATCATGCTGCACACTACAAGCTAGACATCGATCATGCATTCAGCTTTAATTTCTATATCGGTTTTTAATCGATCGCATATAACATTTCCCTTGTTAATTTTATCGATTTTGCAAGAAAAACAAAGCTAGCCATTGTCTTCCTATTCAATGTATATATTACTCCATCCTTCTTTAAATATTTGACACCGTTAACTTTTTAAACATATTTGACCGTTCGTCTTATTTAAAAAATTTAAGTAATTATTAAATATCATTTGATTCATTGTTAAATATACTTTTATGTTTATATATAGTTTTACATATTTTACAAAAGTTTTTAATAAAATAAACGGTTAAACATGTTTTAAAAAGTCAACAACATTAAATATTTAGGGATGGAGGTGGTATATGCTGATTACAGTCTCTCTTTTTGTTCATTGTTTGAACTTTATTGCATTTCAATATCTACCAAGTTGTGAAGTTGAGTGTAATTATCATACGTTGGACAGTTACACATGAGACGATCGAACATCTTTTCTGAGGTTTTGAAGGGGTTCGGGGGATAAAACGCCGATCCCAACATTTGACCCAGCATGAATGGATTTTCTGATGTTTCCTTCTTATCATGCACACAGTGAAGCTAATATGGCCACATATGATGGATAAATAGACTCGTTAGCACCTAAAAGAAATACTCCCTCCTTTCCTAAATGTTTAACGCCGTTGATTTTTTTAAACATGTTTGACTGTTCGTCTTATTCAAAACTTTTGTGAAATGTGTAAAACTATATGTATTCATAAAAGTATATTTAACAATAAATCAAATGATATGAAAAGAATTAATAATTATTTAAATTTTTTGAATAAGATGCACAATCAAACATTTTTAAAAAAGTCATTATCGTTAAATATTTTGGGATGGAGGGAGTAATTCTTTGCATACATATATATGGGTAATTAAAATCGATCTAGTCCAGCTTTATTTCTTTCTCTGGTTCCTTATAAATCTCTGAATTTTTCTGCTAATAAAGCGCCGCAGCACATGAGTAGCGAATGAAGTACCATCAATCCGTTGCACATGGATGTGAGCCAAACATCTTTTCTGAAGACGAATTAAGCTGGAGACGTAATCTGTTGCAGCCTTGCATGCAAAGCTCTAGCTAGCTTCAGGTGTTGAAACGTACGCATAAACGCGTCTTAATTAGCTCGATCGGTCTGTAACAACTAACAACGCGTCTGGACAGTTCAATAGGGGTTGGAGATTAAAACTCCGAACCCCTTTGATTTGCGATCCAGTTCTGTAGCCCTGCATGATTGAGATTTGAGTGTAGACCCATCACTAGAAATAAAGTCCACTTGTATCATACTCTCATCTTTACATCGAGTTTAATTATTAGCGTCTCTAAACCGCATTGCCAGAAATCTTCACCCCTATATCATACTCTCATCACTAGAAATAAAGTCCACTTGTATCATACTCTCATCTTTACATCGAGTTTAATTATTGGCGTCTCTAAACCGCATTGCCAGAAATCTTCACCCCTATATCTCGGCAAAACCATCCAAGTCGGGTCCCATGATAATATGGATGGGTGTTTTGTCTGACGTCATATCCTAGTCAGAGAAAAAAAGAACTATATGAGGGCTACATGTAAGTGTACTTCCACTTCTCCCCTCTCTTTTCTATCTCTCTACCATTCCCCGGGAGCTCACCGACGGGGAGAGGAGCGGCGGCTGGTGAGCCTGTCCACGTGAGGACGGTGGGAGGTTGGCGACGAGGGGGCTCCGGTCGTCTGTAGCGATGGAGGAGAAGAGGAGGAAAGTGAGGGAGCAAGCCATCCACAGTGACAACGAGATAAAATACACCTTAGATTTGAGATGGGATGTAGGCTAGTCATGAAAGAAGCTAGATGTAGCCCCTTCGACCCTGCTCACGCACTATCCTCCGTGAGACTAGGCCTCACTCACACGAGAAGAGAGGATAGCGTGGGTGGACTCTAGAGGAAAGGAGCCCCATCCCAATCCCAAGGAGGCGAAGAGACGGAGGGGAGGAGTCCGGTGATGGTGGTGGTCCTTGCCTGAATTGCTTCCTCATCACCGCTCCAAGCGTTCTATCCCATCCAAGCCACGCACGCACGCGGTTGACCTACTCACCAGCAACGCGTGTACGAGGAGGTGAAGCGGCGGAGGGGAGGAGTCACCGAGACGCACCGTCGGCACGCCTCCACGACGTCGAGCGTGAAGCTGACGATGCCACTGAGCACGACGCAAGTCACGGGTGGCACGCCGCCGCTGCCGTCGCTCGCCACCCTCCTCGCAACCTCCACCAGCGGTGCGTCGCAGCTCCTCCGCAGCGACAGGGCGAGGTGGGAAATTAAATTTGAAAATATATTGTTCATTCAATTTCTTTTTAGAAATGTTCGGGATGAAAAATCTTTTGCACAAATATATCATCGGTCTCGCACAACCATTACGTGAAAGTGATGTGGAAATGGAAACAGCGATACCGCTCAAGCAATCAGCGCTATCGCTCAAGCAAAGAGCGATACCGTGCCTTGCCGATTTAATTAGTGGTTAATTATCCTGATTAGCGATTAATTAATAATTAATTAATCACTAATCAGGATAATTAATCACTAATTATTATTAGTTAATTGTTAATTAAGTAATTAATCGCTAATCAAATGGATTCCATTGGACAGTGTCGCTGGTTGCTTCTGCTAGACCGTCTGGTCTCGCTATTCCATTTCGCGAGACTGCACGGTCTCACGCCGTTGCCTCGCGAGGCCGCACGGTCTCGCGCTTTCGCCGTACGATAACGTCCACAACATCATTCCCATATCATTTTCGCGCAACGGAAGTGTGACACCGATAATATATTTCTGCACAAGTTTTTACATCCCGAATATTTTTTAAAAAAATTAAATGAACAGTGTATTTTTAAATTTAATTCGCGAGGTGGGGAGGAATTTTGATGTAGATGGAGACTCGGAGAGGGAGGAGTTGGGGTCGATGTGGAGATTCTTGGAGGCGACGCCGTCTGCCGCGGAGAATGCCGGATTCGACGGCGCCGTGGCCTCGTTCGCGCGGCAAGAGACCCCGAACCCCACGGCGTCGTCTTTCCCTCCCACCACTGCCCAGCATCGCTCATCTCACCTCACCTCGCCTCTCGCCTGGATCCACGCATCTGACGAGCAAACCTGCCCGGCATCTACGCGCTCGAATCAACAAATCCCACCACGGCCGTAGATCACTCGTTCGGTCGGATTCACAAACCAGACCGAATCAAAATTGTTCCCACGATGCCAACCAAGAGCAGGTCTCCTCCGGCTGACTGTAAACTGTCGCCGATGACGAGAACACCATCTCAATCTGCACGTAGTAGTGTCATAGCAACATGCGGTTTGTTTCAGTGATCGAAGCATGCATTGGAATGGAATCGATCGAGTGAGCATGTACATTACAGTACCTTCTTGCACTCGTACAGTCATACTTGTTCATGGCAGCGTAGAGATTCATGGTGCCGGCAACGTTGCTGTCGTAGTACGGGTTGATGTGTCTGTCTCACGCGCCTTAATTTCCTTCTCTCTCTCCCCGCCCCCTTCCCCTTCCTCGCCTCCCTGTTTCCCATCATTTCGCTGTTCTCCGCTCAGCGACTGCCGCCGCTCACCATCGCCGCCTTGATGTGTCTCTCGCTCGCGCCTTGATTCGCAGCAAACGCACGCGGGGGCTGGGGCCTTGATTCGCGCGAGTGCAGCAGCTCGGCCAGCCGCCGCACCCCTCCCGCGCGCGGCCTCCGCCACCTCCTCTTCGCCGTCCTCCGCTCCGCCCTCCAAACTCGACGGCGTGCTCGCCATGGGCGGCGGCTCGCCGCGCTATCCCCTCGCCACGGGCAGATGCACACGCCATGCTCCCCAGCCGCCCGCGCGCCGCTTCTCCGCCGCCGCCGCCGGCTGCCGTCGCGGCGCCGCCCTCCTAGCGGCATCGGATGAGGAGAAAAGAAAAGAAGAGTGAGTGAGAGTGAGAGGAGGAAGGGAGAGAGATTGTCGTGGCATCATGACACGTGGGGCCCACGTGGGTCCACGTTGACTCAGCTGACACGTTGGATAAAACTGGAGCCAAAACCAACAAAGGTCCTGTTTTGACCGGTTTTGATTAGTTAAGGGATGCAAGATATCTGGTTTTAGGGTTGGAGGATGATTTTGTAACTCGATGACAAGTTGAGGGACCTTGAGTTTACTTTTTCCAAATTTAAATGGGCAGCAGTAAGTCGCTTTTATTTCCGGCCCAACTAATATGGGATACACCGTGGCTGCAATTCCTTTCCGGGCCAGCATACATGGGCCGACTGAGGCTGCATTCCCGTCCAAGCCCACGTAAAGCAAGGGTTCGTGTATTTGGCTTAAGAAGAAAACCTTTGGCTAAAAATGTGCCCAGTAGAAAATTGCACGAACAGAGTTATTAATGCTGGGTCAGTTTTACAATGCTTCAGAAAAAGAAGAAGAAAGGAGGAAGAGTAAAAGAAAAAAAAAGGGAAAGAGAGAGAAAGACAAACATAAGAAGGACAGACTTAAAAAACAAAGTGCAAAGTTCAGCTCGATCATCCAACATCTGATGTGAGCGCGGTGGCTGCTGTGTTGATGTTTGCTTCAAAATTGCTCCAGAAGATGATCGAAAGATGAACCCATGCATTCTTTTCTTTTTCTAGTTGATGAAAAAGCATGCAGTGCACTTAACAAAGAATTTGTTTTTTTTTATCTGACAATGAATTATTTAGTTTGTACACAAAAGAATATTAGCAATGCAAGTATTCAGCACACTGAAAATGTAGAGTATATACACAATACACTCGGAATGCACTTGAGGATTGGTCATCCCACATAATCATCATGTGACAATCTCCGAAAGAACATCAAGTGAATAATCTATGAATGAACTGGCAATCAAGTGATAATTTTTGTGGCGCAAGATAAACAAGAAGAGTAAATTGTTTTAAACTTTTTTTTATATAAAGTAGAAATTCCATGGTTTAAAGAGTCAACAAGCATGAATCAAATATACAAGAATGAAGATATATCAGATTTCAACTATAAATTGCTATCCACATATATAACGATGCGGCGATCAAAAATTTCAATTGGCAATGATCCAACTTCAATAGGAACTGCGATGCAATGCAATCCTCATCAAATTGAAACCCAAACACGCAGGGCAAGTATGCGACCTTTTTCTTGATTACACCCCCCGTTCTTAAAAAAACAAATTCTGAACATTGCTTCATAGCTAGGATTTAATTTCTTTTCTTGGACGAATGGAGTAACTAAAATCCGAATAATGGTTTACTATCTCTCACATAAACTTTCGCAAATTAAACTGTTCTTTTCCTTTATCATAAAATTTCACAAATTAAACTAACTGTTCTTTTCCTTTGTCTTAACATGAAATTAACTGCGTGAGAATCAATGAATAATCCTAATATATTGACGTGCAATCCTTTTGTGTGTTCACGAAAAAAAATCAATGAATAATCGACATAACGATGATAAATGCATTCTTTCACCTGTAAAGTCAAAACCAAAATAAGAAAAGCACAATTGAATGGAGATCATCGATCGGCACGGCAAAGAAGACACATCAGTGAGCAGGCATCAATCTGACTCCACAATTTTGTTTTTCCCTATCAATTTCTTTTCTTTCCTCCCAATCGACAAAATTTTTCGAAAGAGAGAAGAACACAGCCAATTGCCAAAAAAAATTGACAACTGCGGTTAAATTAATCACAAGATCGAGTTATTTGTCTTCTCTTTTCCGAAGAAAAGGGAGGAGAAAAGCCAAGAAACCAACAACCGTGGTGAAGGAGAAGAAGAAGAGGGCGGCGGCGGCGGCGCCGTCGCCGGCGGCGATCACCTCCTGTCCTCTCGTTGTGAGGGGCTCCTCCAGAAGCCGCCGCCATAGAAGCTCGCCCACACCTCCTTCTCCATGTCGACGAGGTGTTCGGCCTTGGGCGTGGCCGGGAAATCGGCCTCCACCTTCCTGGCCTTGGCGGCCGCGGCGGCCAGCGACCTCGGGGAGGCGATGTCCATGGCGCCCGTCTCCTTCGGCTTCGTGGAGCGGACGCGGCGCCGGCGCCCACCGCGGACGGCGCGGCGGCAGAGCGCGGCGGGAGCGCGGACGGCCGCGAGGACGACGAGCTCGACGACGGCGAAGGGGAAGCAGCAGAACACCGCGGCGCACTCCGCTGCCGTCCCGCCCGCCACCTCCCCGCACCGCGGCTGCTGCTCCCGCGCCCGCCGCCGCTCCCGCTCCCTCCTCATCTCCACGGCCGGCGACCTCCTCACCCTCCTCGTCGCCGACAGCCCGTTCCCCGCCGCCGCTAACGCCGCCGGCGACGCCGCCAACGCGCGGCGGCGGTGGTGGTGGTGGTGCACCCGCGCGGGCATGGCGATCGGTGCCACTGCGGCCATGGCGGGCGGCGGGGGCTGGGTTGCCGTTGCCCTCCCTCCCTCCTCGAGATTCGTGCGGCGGAAAACCGACGGCCGAGATAGGATATGCGAGAGAGAGAGAGGTAGGAAAGCGGTTGCGCGACCGAACCCCATATATACCATGACGGGTTCGCGGGCCCACCCGGAATCCGCGCCGAGGAACCCGTTAAGCCGCTCAACCGTTTACCAGTTGTGGGGCCCACGTGCCAGTCGCAATTACCCGGGAAGCGGAGGGGGAGACTGTAAATTCGTGAAATTATTTTTCTTTTTCGTTTTTATTATTTTTTTTGCTTTTGATCGGATCGCCACTAGTGCGCCACATTTTTGCATGGGGCCTCCGCTATTTTAGTGCGAAGAACACGGCGGCGACGTGCGCGAGACGAAGCCCCCGCGGGTTTGATTTGATTTGATTTTGTCATTTTGATTTGCTTCTTCTAGGGCGTCTCGGAGGGGCGTCGCATCGCGATCATGGAGGTAAGGTGACGAGATGGGTGTTGGGTGTTTGCGATCGCGGGGTTGGTGGTGGATGCAGGTGAGGTGTTCGATGTAATGCCGGGTGGTTTGTTTGGTGCAGCAGAAGGACAGCGGCGGCGGCGGCGGTGGGTTGGCGCGGCGGTTGATGCTGGATGCGAGCGGGAGGGAGATGGACTCGCCGCGGTTCAGGGCGATCCTGCGGGCGACGAGCGGGCGGCGGAAGCGGGCGCCCGACGTGAAGAGCTTCTCGCACGAGCTCAACATTCGCGGGCCGCTCCTCCACCCGCTGCAGCAGCGGAAGCCGCGCGGGTGCGTGAACAGCCCGGAGGAGTTCATCGGCGCCATCAGGACCAAGTTCATCAGGCTCAAGGAGGAGGTCGACGCCGAGCTCGGGGTGTTCGCCGGGGACCTCGTCGGCGCGCTCGACAAAGCCGACGGGGACGAGGAGCGCGTCGCGCTCGAGGACCTGCTCGTCGTGGCGCAGCGGTGCGCCGAGATGAGCCCCGAGGAGCTCTGGGTCAAGTGCGAGTGCATCGTCCAGGGCCTCGACGACCGCCGCCAGGAGCTCACCGCCGGCGTCCTCAAGCAGGCGCACACCCGCGTCCTCTTCATCCTCACGCGCTGCACCCGCCTCCTCCAGTTCCGCAAGGAAGGCGGCGGATACGTCGCCGCCGACGACAAGCAGCACGTCCTCAGCCTGCACCAGCTCAGCGACCTCGGCCTCTACCCCTTCAAGGTCGCCGGCGGCTCCAGCGAGCTCGGCCGCAAGAGCACCTCCAGCTTGACCGAGCTCAAGGAGAGGCTCATCAGGCGGAGGATGCTGGAGCACAAGCAACTCACCCTCGACTTCTCGGCGGGCCGTGTCATTTCGTCAGACACCGGCGGCGATTCCCCGGGCAGCGGCGGCAAGATCTCATCCTGGAAGAAGCTTCCATCCCCTGCCGAGAAGACCCTGCACAAGGTTACGGAACCGACAACGGAAGAGAAGACCACCCCTACAAAGAAGAAGGCCATTACGAGGAACAAGGTCGCCGTGGATGAGATCGTCGAGAGGATTGACGCGGCTAGCATTCACCCCGACGGATTGTCATATCTTGGGGACTCTGCTGTGAAGCTCGAGGTTCCATCTGGGTTCCCAGAGGCTCAGCAGATCATCGTCGACGGGAAGCCGAGGATGATATGCAGGATCTGTGACTTTGAGATCCCCATGGTATGCGCGGAAGGGCATTTCATAGTGTGCACATTAGCTGATCGGTGTGATTCCAAGGGCCTGAATACGGACCAGCGGCTGCAGAGGGTTGCCGAGGTGCTCGGGAGGGTTTTGGGTTGCTTTGAATCGAAGAGCCCGCAAACTGCAGAATGTAATCATAATGAGACTGCAAGAGGTAGCACATCGAGTTTAACGGAATCCGATGGATCCATGGATCATGATATTCTGTCTCATCTGTTGACAGTGCCATCGACAGAGTTGTTTTCAGAGGTAGTTGCCTCTTCTTCCTCAAACAATAGTATCCTTCGAAGAAACAATTATAACTACTCTGTTTTGATCATATGGATTGTGGACATTGTGCTGGTGAAATTGGCAGGGAGCACTCACACCGGCGTCAGGCAGCATGCCACAGTCACCATTGCTGACACCAAGAACTAGCCACGCAGAGTCACAGCTGACTAAACACAAGGCATTCGTGGAACTAGAGAACTTTCAGCAGGTTTGTGCATATCAACTTAAAACTGATCCTTGTTTGATTAAATTATGTTCTTGTCAGAATGTTAATTGGAACATTATTCTTTTGGGGTTATGTTAAATTTTGCTTCTTCAGTGATCTAGACTGGTAGTTTACCATATTGGCAGGTTGAAAGCTTAATGGCTATTGCTAGAGGCATCGAGAGAATAAAAAACTCCGAGTACAACTCGCTTGAGGACTTGAGCTCTTATCTAGAAGATCTAAATGCTGTCATTGACACAAGAAAAGTGGATGCCCTTGTTGTGGAGACATTTGGAAGAAGGATAGCTAAATTACTACAGTAAGTGCAATGCCAGTTTAATTGTTTTACATGTGTTTGTGCCCCTTAGCATCTTCAGATTTATTTGTCCTTAGCAGCGATATACGCATTGCTGTTTCATTACTCACATTACACTACCTGAAAATATAGCCCTGAGTGTCTCGTTAACATTATGGCTTCTCAGGGAGAAATTTATTCAACTATGCGGACAAATAGAGGACTCAAACACTGATTCATTAGGTTCAATAGACGAAGATGGTCCTATGGAGAGTAGTGTAAGCTCGAGAACAAGCCAGATGAATGGTAAATTCAAAGATCGTACCTCAATTGAGGACTTCGAAATTATAAAGCCAATCAGCCGTGGTGCATTTGGGCGTGTGTTTCTTGCAAAGAAAAGGGTAACGGGAGACCTTTTTGCCATCAAGGTAATGGTCATTACACTGGGCCTTCAGATTCTTATTTGTGCCAATTTAGTAGCATCCTTCTGGATCAAGTGCAATAAGAGTATAAACTTAAAGTTAATAATTTTTTTTTATTTTTAGAGAAGGGTATTTTTTACCCGGCCTCTACATCCAATCGGATATATACATTTTTTTTTAAATTAGGAACTTAGCCTATCAAACAGGGAACTTAGCCCTTAAATAACCAAATCTGTAATTCGCTCCTATGGAGATTTGAACTCAGGACCTTAGGATGCTACCCAGGTCACTGCAATCACTAGGCTACATGCCCTTTCACAAAAAAAAAACTCAATTTTGGCTATCAACCTCAAAAATACTCAATTTTGGCTTTTAGTTATCCTTTTGCTGAGAACAGGAAAATTTTTGAGGTCCTTTTAGTGTGAATTTTGAATTTTGATGAAACTAAATGGATGCTATGCTTCAAGATTATTACAGAACTCTTCAAATGAATAGACTAGGATAAAACAATATAGGACTTGCATAATTAAATTGCTAGCTTCAGTGGTGGCTTTTATCTTGATGGTTTCATCTTGAATCCAGGTGCTCAAAAAGGCTGATATGATCCGCAAGAATGCAGTGGAAAGCATCTTGGCAGAACGTGATATCTTAATATCAGCTCGCAACCCATTTGTGGTAAGTACTTCGAATGTTAAGTAAAATGAAATATTGGATTTCATTTAACTTCAATCTGTAATGGACAGGTTCGATTTTTCTACTCCTTCACATGTAGGGAAAACCTTTATCTTGTTATGGAGTACTTGAATGGAGGAGATCTGTATTCCCTCTTGAGAAACCTAGGTTGTTTAGATGAAGATATGGCAAGGACGTATATGGCTGAACTTGTAAGTTATGAGTGTCTTTTATTTCCTGAAAGTATTTTACAAACAACTAAATCAGAAAGGTCCATCCTTAGCCATTCCTTTATTTTAAAAATTTTAATCGTAGGCATTTTTATTTCTATCTGTAGGTTCTTGCTTTGGAGTATCTGCATTCTATGAATGTGATTCATCGTGATTTGAAGCCCGATAACCTTTTGATCTCCCGTGATGGCCATATAAAGGTAATACTACCTTCTTATTTCTTTTCTTTCAATACCTATTACCTATTAGGTTCTTATGTGTTTAGTGTTGTTATCGGTGACTGATGATTAGATTGTCTGAGGAAAATTGTTGCTGTACTTTCAAGTCTTATAAGTATTTTTTTCATGCACTAGAATGAAGGCGGTTGTCTATTTCCGTGCAGTTGACTGATTTTGGGCTATCAAAAGTTGGTCTTATCAATAGCACCGATGATTTGTCTGGTCCAGATGTCAGCAATGTTCTTGTTGGTGATCATCAACCTGCAGATGCAGAACAACGTGCACAAAAGCGAGAGCAAAGGCAAAAACAGGCAGCTGTGGGTACTCCAGACTATTTGGCCCCTGAGATACTGCTAGGGATGACCCATGGTCTGTTTGCATCTTTTTCGTAGAACTTACATTTACTTTAAAATGTTTAAGTCAGTACTTTAGGGTGTTGAATTTATTACATATAACTTATGTTTACCTTCATCGAAAAGTGAAAATGCATCTTCTATTAAAATATATGGCACTCTTACATGCAGGTCCAACTGCAGATTGGTGGTCAGTTGGCGTCATTCTCTTTGAGCTTCTTGTGGGAATTCCTCCATTCAACGCTGAGCATCCGCAGGTAGTCTTCTATCCTCTCTAAGGCTCTGTTCTATTTCTTCAATTCCAACTTCAACTTCCTCGCTAAATGATGTATTTTTGACAAAAAAATTTCTATATAGAAGTTGTTTTAAAAAGCAAATAAATCCATTTTTTAATTTTTTACAATAATTAATACTTAATTAATTAGATGCTAATGAGCTTTCTTGTTTTGAGTGCGCCAAAAATATCTCTCCCAAGTCAGGGAACGAACGGGGCATGTTTGATAATATAGTGACAAGCTGGCTCTAACTAATTTGTTGGTACTACTAACATGTTGGTTGTCTGTTGGAACCATTCTAAGAGAGAGAATTTATTTACTGAAGAAGACGAATATTAGTTAGAGCCAGTTTGTCATTTAATTACTCCAATGTCTCGATGCTTATGGTCTATCAAAGGTCTTCCAGCAGTAACATAACAATGTTGTTTATTTACAGATAATATTTGATAATATAATGAATCGGGAAATACCTTGGCCACAAGTACCAGAGGAACTGAGTTTCGAAGCATATGACTTGATTGACAAGTAAGTCAGAAAATTATTATTTTGGAAATAATTGCTATCAACCGTTTATTTCTGTTCATCGGTATTTCTTGGTGAATCTGTAGTGTTAAGTGTCCAACAAATCTGCATTCTACAGATGCTATTTTAACTCATTTAACTTTCATGTCAGGTTGCTAATTGAAAACCCTGTACAAAGATTAGGAGCAACTGGTGCTGGAGAGGTACTCGTTTTCCTTTTTCGTATTCCAGTTATACCTCTTATGTACACACCACTAACTGACATATGCTATTAGAGCAGGTAAAGGCTCATCCTTTCTTCAAAGATATAAATTGGGATATGATTGCCAGACAACAGGTTAGAAGCTAAACTAATGGGCAGTCTGAAAAACAGGAACCTCAAAAAACTGCCTCCAAAGAAGTTTCTGAACTGGATTCAATTTTTGTAGGCTGCATTTATTCCTTCTACAGATGATGAATATGATACAAGTTATTTTGCCTGTCGTCACACATGGGACGACCAAGTGAATGTAGCCTCTAACGACTACGACGATAGAAGTGAAACTAGTAGCATGAGTTGTGGCAGTAGTCCACACAGTTGTGATTATGAGGAAGATGTATGCTAGATCAATCCCTCTAAAATCCCCCTTCTGATTTAGACATCCAAATAATTATGTAGCCCACACCTCATACCTCTAACCTTTTCTAAAAAACATTAACAGGCGGATGAATTTGGTAGCATGGAAGAATTTGGAGCTCCATCACTGTCGGTGAAATATTCTTTCAGCAATTTCTCATTCAAGGTAACCCTCACCTGAAGTTCCCACAATATTTGAATCTTTTCCTCGGTTAGTAAGTCTTTTTTTCTTTTCCTTTGTAAACAGAACATTTCTCAGTTAGCATCCATGAACTATGATCTGATGACAAAGCATAACGAGGATCCCCTACAGTCTTCAAAATCTTGAGAGTATGCACTCCCTCGACAAGGTAATGTCTCATTGTTGAACTGGTGTTTCGTCCTTGATACCTTGATCCTGTGTACAGGGCCTGCAAATCAAGCTACTAAACTTACTATCTTGGGTCTTGTTAGGCAGGCTGCAGGAAGGAGCTTCCTCAACAGTGAACTCCCACAGTTTTGCTACAATGGTTTGGTCGATGACAAATTGATAATAGGAATTTCCTCGGCAAGACTGGTTCAAGTAAAATTTTTTTCTCTTCAGTTTCTCTCCAGTGAGCAAAGAGGTGCATTTCTTCATGGCAAATGCAATCTGTAATCATTGAAGAAGAATGGATAGGTAGCACAGGAATCATAGGAAAGAATGGCACCCACTGTTTTGGCAAAATAGGTATACCTTTCTCAAAACTTGTGAGTGGTGCAAGATTAAGTTGTTTGGTACTTTGGTGCAGTGTTTTTTTTTTTTTGCATCAATAGTAGAAAAAAAAGTTTATAGCATATTTTACCCTATTGTATTTATTCTCATATTTATTTTATTGCTGTTGAGACCCATTACTAGCTGAATGATCAATGCCCTGGTTTAGTCCAATATATATGCCAAAAATGCTTGCTGTGATTGGCAAATGGAAGTTGCAGATCTTACTCTCAAGGATGAATTCAGAATAGGAAAATGCTTTACAGCTAATTACCAGTCTTTCACCTACACCATCCATGATCAACCACAAAAGAAGAGAATCCAAACGAGCCAGGAAATCACCACACACCACAAGAATTAATCTCTACGCACATGTCGCAAATACCACAAGCTCAGACACACAGAGAGTCCCCAAGAATCCAACCTCTCCAGGATCAGAGACATCACAGATCATTCGAAGTAATTAATTAACTAATGTAAACTGAATCGAAACATAATCCTTACAGGTAATAATAAATTAACTAAAACCAAAACCGATCAAATTCGAAGCTGAGAGTTGCTTATTGATTTATTGATTATTATCGCAGTATTCTAAACTCTACTGCTAGCTAGAGCGAAAGCTAAGATACAAACAGCTAGTAGTGATCACATCTAGCTGCCACTGCAAACTCTGCAAGCTTCGTCTTCTTCCTGCAAATCTGAGAGGCTAGCTAGCTACTACTAGCTGGGTGTGATTGCATGACGCGTCGAGGCCTAGCGAAAGGCCTAGCCGGTGGTGAGGAGGAGGAGGAGGAGTTGGCCGTCGCCGGTGAGGGGCGGCCGGCGACGTACCGGCGGCGGTACTCGTCGCCGTCAGACGACGGATCCACCACGTCGGCGGCGAACCGCACCCTCCTCGTCCTCTCCCGCCGCCGCTGCGGCTTCTCCTGCTCCTGCTGCTGCTGCCGCTGCTGCTGCGCTCGCGCTAAGAATGAAAAAAAGTTGAATGCTAGTATTGATTTCGATTGATATATCTACCTATCTATGGTGATTTTGGTTGGAGTTCGAATGTTCTATCAATCGATCGATCGATCTCACCTATGGCGAGCTTGAGGTCGGCGAGGAAGCGGCGGTGGAGGGAGTAGGAGATGATGATGATGCCGGTGGACGCGAGAGCCAAGGCGATGAGCCCCATCGAGCCGCCGCCGCCGCGGTCCATGCAACGCCGCCCTCCGACGAGTGTGGGCGATGGCTGCTGCTGCTGCTTGAGCATGGCCGATGGGGGAGGAATGGAGATGGGTATAAGAGGAAGAAGACGAGGAGGGAAAAGCCGTTTTTAGAAGGAAACACACATGGGGAATGCAATGCAGCATAAAAACATTCTCTTTTCGAAAAAAAAGAGAGAGAAAAGGCATGCTGGCATGGAACAACAATGCATCATTTTGGCCTCTTAGCCATGCCTCCCTATGGTGTCGTCCAAGTTTTGACCAATATAGACACGACGAGCCCGGGATCGGACGAAGCGTACGTGATGGTTTTTCGGTGTATCGCACCGGTTTGACGACGTGTAAGGAGATATGGTGGACATGGTGTGCGTTTTGTGTCATCTTGGTGTTATTGATGCCGACACAAGGGACTTTTGGTGAAGCGTGAGGTTTACTGGTGTGTCGACGAGCGCCAGAGCACTGGTGATGATGTGTAAGGGATACATGCCAGTTCTAACTTGTGCTGGTATCTTTGTTTTATCGATGTGGATACGAGACCTCGTGATCTCTTACAACAACCCTTCTAAAGTTTTCATGAGTTAATTTGCTTACGGAAGGTAATTTCCAATGGGTATGCAGTCATCAGACAATACATAGGTGTATAATAACGTCGTAACAGGCAATAGTAGTATTGTAGCAATGGAGAAAACTTACCAGTTGTGGTGACATATTGAATCCATATGCTTTATATGCTTATCCAGTTGTTTACCCACTGGAAGATGGTGTTCATTTGATAGGTTATCTTTTTCTTGAGGCACAAATTCATCTATGACATAGTTTAGTCCCCAAATCAGCTCGGAAACAATGCACGCATTAAATCAACAAAAACAACCTTCTGAGAACAAAAATATAACAGATATATAGGGGTAACACTACCGGTATAATACATTTGGAAAAATGTTAACCTACAAGTTTTTTTCCTCAATAATAAACTTAAGATATGCAATGGAATTTGTCATGGGGAATTTTAGGATAAATTGTTCCAGATCCTCTCCAGGACCAACACCATTATCCTAGGCAATAGATTCGTTATCAACCTTAATAAAACTGAGGGTACGAACAAAATAATAAAACAATAAATAGTAAATGTCATCTGAAAACTCCATAAACTATGTAAAAATTACTCCATCCGTTTCACAATGTAAGTCATTCTAGCATTTCTCACAGTCATATTGATGTTAATGAATCTAGACATATATATATATATATGTGTGTGTGTGTGTGTGTGTGTAGATTCATTAACATCATATATGTCTAGATTCATTAACATCAATATGAATGTGGGAAATGCTAGAATGACTTACATTATGAAACGGAGGAAGTAAGAGACTAAGAACATAAACAGACAAATTAGCATTGAAATTAATTTAAAGGGCTATAATATACATTGTGTGCATCACACATATGAGTAAACCATGCCCATAGATCTTGCAAAAAGGAAAGGAAAATCATGTGTGAGGGATAAGGTGTGAGACCCAAATCGTAAAGTAAGTAAAATGGATTATGCATCAAACTATGGTGGAGGACTAGTTTGATACCTCGGGATATGTAAACAAATGCTTTGAACACATAGAATTTAGCAAATTTTGAAGGAGTTTGAAGCAACATCGTCTGGAATATATCTTTTCTGCAAGAATAAGTAAGACCAAACTAAAAGCATCAGAGTAGTTTGCAAAGTTTTTTTTTCCACCGCCCTCTCCTAATCCTAACACTAGCAATATTAGATGTGTTTACTCTATTTACCATGCTTTATTTGTGATTTTGTATATTACACATATACTTGAATAGTGATTCAAGCTATATCTGAGAGGAAGGAAAGATAAGTATATGTAATCACAAGGGTTATTCGGAAGAGCTAGCTACTGTAGTAGCCAGTCAGACGTGGTTGTAGCTAGGAGGGTGGTAGTGGTGGCGAAATGGACCCGGGGAGGGCAGTAGTGGTGACGAGCCGAAGTCAAGTAAGGCGATCCCCTCGGAGTAGTCAGGAAAGCCCAGTGGGAGAGGACATTGACACCAAAGCTCCATCCTCTCCTAGCACTCCCCCATCGGTCTGCAGTGCGAGGTGCACGTGTCCCTGAAGCCAACTAAAGACGTAAAGGAAGCAGCACGGAGATGGAGCTCCTAGGCTCAATACGAGAGGGCAACAGTCATCATTGTCGCACGACAATTGGATCTGGCCCCACAATGTTGCGTGGACTTCTCTGCCTCCATTGCCCTCGGGGTGACTTGCCCCTCCCCACTGTTCGTCTTCTCTCACCCTTCCTCGACTCCGCCTCACCACTATTTCCACCCCCTTCCGGGCTCCATTTCTTTTGGAAGGTGAGAGAGGAGGGAGAGAGAGTGGAGCTGAGAAAGAAGATAAGATGAGTAGGAAGTCGCTGACATGTGAATTCCACTTGTTGACCTCTCGAGTCAACCTACCATGTCGGAAGAAAACCGTTTCCACCCCCACCCCCACCCCCCACGGAGGAGGCGAAGTAGACTTATTTTTCACCACACTACAAAGTTGAGTTTGAAACCTCAAAAGTGAATGTACATGCATGTGCGGGGCCGCATGGTCAGACAGATAGGCCTAATTCCTGGCCCAAGTTTCGGCCCATCCCCAGTTCACTCCGATTCCATGCAGAATAAGTTCATCGGAGGTCCCTCAACTTAACAACGAGATTTTTTTTAGGTTCTTAACCACAAAACAGAAATATAGTTTCCATGGTAATATTTTTGCCCCGTTTTGCTGACGTGGCATATTAGTCAGCAAAAAATAAAAAATAAAATATGTGGAGCCCACATGTCATTCCCACTCCCCTCATTTTCTCTCTCTTCTGTGTTCGCAACCGCAAATCCCCATTCCACCGGCGGCTACGACGCATCTAGCTGGGAGCTCGCTGGCGAGAAGCGAATCGACACCGCCACCAGGATATCCACACGTCGGCCACCAGCTTCCACACCGCTGCCTCGTCGCCGGCGACCTCGTCCATCAGCGCCTTCCCTAGCCTCGCGCCCTTTCGCACCACCGTCGTCTCCTCCGCCGCCGCCGTCGCTGCCTCGTCGTCTTCTTCTTCTTAACCGCCGGCGATAGCCATCATCTTCCCTACCGGGTGGCGTTCGTCGAGAAGTAGTAGCCCTTCAGCCCCAGCTCCCGCTTGAGCTCTGTGGTCATGGCGCCATATACGCGTGTCGTGCAGTCGACGTCGTCGGGGAGCATCTCCCGGCGGAGCGCCACCAAGTAAGCGCAGTAACGGGACAGCCGCGTCGCCACCGTGCTCGACCTTGCCGCCGCGTAGTCGTTGGCCATGGAGACGGTGAGCCAGTTGGAGAGGAGGAAGACAGCGACCTCCCACGCCTCCGTATCCACCTCCGCTACTCCCAAGGGCGGGGGCGGCACCCGGCCCCTCAGCTGACTGGCACCAGCTGTTGCCGTCCCGCCGCCGCTGCGCTCACCCACCGCTTGTCGTCCGTAGCCGCCGCCGCTCCGCCTGCCTCTGGCCGCGCGCCGTCGCTGCTCCCCCTCTGCGGCAAAGAAAAAAGCTATTGAGAAAAAGATTGCTGACTAGGATTGTTGATCCCACTTTTTTTTTGTCACTTACATATTGGGTCCCATATATTTATTTTTTTATGTTTTACTGATTAGGATGTTATGTTAGTAAAACCGGACAAAAATACTGCTATGAGACCTCCTTTGAACGGTTTAGGTAGTTTAAAAGTACACATTTCTAATCCTGTGATTATTAAGGATTATGAAAAAATCTCGCAGTTAAGTTGAGTTACCGGTGAACTTATTCCATTCCATGCCATTATGGCGGGATGCGTGAAATACCAAAATATTTTTTTCACCATCCAGGAGGGACTCGACTCCCTCGCGAGGGTTCAATTCAAACTCCTCCCCAAATTTTTTTCCCCCAAAATCCCAATCCCCCCTCCGCGTCCGCGCCGCCTCCATTCGTCTCCCCTTCTTTTCAAATCCCCTCTCCTCTCTCCTCGCCGCCACCGCCACCTACCTCCGCCGCAGGAAGCTTCCAGAAGGTTCCGGGAGGCCGCGGCGGAGAGGCTTCAGGTGAGCTCCCTTCCCGCCCGCCCGCCCCTTGCCTCCCTCTCCAGTCTCCATCCGGTTGAGATTTGACCCGTCGCTACCGAGCCCACCGACGCTCGCCGCCGTCGAGATCCCAGCTGCTCGCCTCCTGGGCCGCCAGCCGCCGGATCGGGGTCTTTGTTGTTGATTTTTTTTTCATGCCAAATGCGGGGGCCATGGTTAGGGTCTAGTGCCCAATGGGGGCGCGGCGCGGTTTGATTCGAGGGCACTGCACTGCTGCGAGTTACGGCTCAGATCCAATCCTCACTTGCTTGGGATTTTTATGAACTAGATCCATACCCAACCTGCTAGTGCAACTGCTAAAAAAACATTAATCCTTAGTGGATAACAAATTTGCTCTAACTTAAGCGGTGTTTTTTTTTTTTTTGCTCACATGGTTCTTCCTTCAGGGGCACAGGTTGAGGGAGAGGAAGGTATGGTTTGGTGAGGCACAGGAAGGGATGCGGAGCTAGAAGATTGGATGCGACAATGGCTCAAGCTGCGGTTCAATCTTCTCTGAATGGTGACTTGTTGATTGGGAGGGCCGCGGGAGTTCCGAGGATGAAGAGGAAGACCCCCTCTGAACTCAGAGTAATTTGCCTTGTTTTGCCTTCTTTATTTTCACCGTGATGTGATATTAGAGGAGATATTTGGTGAAAATGTGTGTGCGGTTTCAAGAGATTTCCTTTTGATAAAAGTATTCTCTAATACCGTTCTGTTCCAGATACCAAGAATGCACATTAACTATACTTTGTATAAGCACACCACAGTTTTTGAGGACAATCATATCCTTGTAACTTGCAATGGTGCAGCCCTGATGCAATGAGCATGATACGTTATGCCATATGAAAAGACTGACGAAGACCATTCCCAAAGCATCTAAAAAAATTACTACAACAATGTACTGCATCAAGTGATATTTGTTTTACTTAGCTAATGCTAGAGAAGAGTAATAACATTCACTCCAAATTGCATTTAGGATAACTACTGTTATATATGCATGTTTCCTTTCCATGGCTGAATTGTTAATGACAATTAGTTCAATGGGGGCCAGTGTAAGCACACACATTACTTATTGCTGCTCTCCGAGTGCTGCTTTAGGCATAAAACAGTACAGTTGCTTATGAATGCTGAAAATGTTCCGATAATTACTTATTGCAGGGAGAGCAATTGAAGCGGCGTGCTTCTGACAAGCCTGCTAATGACCAATCACTCCATTCTGCGGCATTTGATAGGTAGCTAATCTGCAATCTATTTTAGTGATGTTCCACTTTGCTTGTATGAGAAACTTAATAATTATATTATCACGGTGTAGGGCAAGCAATGGGTTTCGGAACCCAGAGCAACCCAAAATATCGAAATACATCAGTACTCGTGTTACAGAGGTGTTCCCAGTAAAAAAATCTAGAAACCTTGGAAAGGAAAACTTCAAGGTCAGACATTGTGACATCATTCACTTTTATGGACCTTAAATTGTTCAGTGCTAAATGCCACATCTTGAAATTAGGATGCTTTGCAGAATAATGAGAAGGCTCCCAAGTCTGCTGATGCTGTGACAACTTCTGATTTTGCATCACCTTCACTCCCATGGTAATTATTTGACTGGATAATTTCATGTACTTGATGTTTTGCATCGTTTTTATGTTCTTATGTGGATTGTTTTTGCGAAAATTCAGTGGTTATGGTGACTCTGCTAAGTTGGACTCTGCTGTTCCATCACATACCGAGGCAGCTAAACCAAGTTTTAGGAAAGTTGAGAAATGCAGTGAAAATGCTTTGCGGAGTGTATCTGAGCTCCATATTGGTGATGAGCAGCAGTCTGACGCTAATAAATTTGATATGGTAAGGAGCACCAATCTATCTAGATCATCTTAGTATATGCTGTTTGTGTGCTAATATTTCTAATGCTTTTTGATAGGAAAAAGTACTCAAAGGTTTTGGAGCTCGTGATGCTTTTGTGGCCTCTAAGCTCACTGACCCAAACATACAAGTTGGTGTTGTACCCTCGAAATCTTTGGATTTATGCCCTTCTGAGATCGCTATTCCAGGAAAAAGAGCTCCTTTGGATCTCACCCTGAAGACTACTTTGCAATTTGTTTCATCATCTTCTGTAAAGTGGTGGGTATTTTCCTCTTTCTTGCCCTTTCAGCTTGTCAGTTAGATGACATATCCATCTCAAAGTAACAGCTGTATGTTTGCTTGAATTGGTAGCATATCTTAAACCTGTAACTATAACCTCCTCGAAAACAGGTTTCATTTTAGCTCTTAAACATGGCATGCTAATATACACATAGAACAAGGAATAACAACTTAGTTTTCCCTTTCTGATTATGCACACATAAATCTAACACCAGTGTCTATGAAACAATTTTAACCAAAAAAAAAACAAGATGACAAGCATTTGCAAAATTGAAATTATATTTTAAAAAAAGCATCTGGTTTGAACTGGCGGGAGTATTTGGCAAAATGGTTATGCACCATTATAATACCTCAAGTAATATTACATCTATAGTAGTCCCAATAGATGGCATCTATGAATTAGGGGAATGGAAATCAAAACTTCCGCTTTCGGAGTGTTATCATGAAATGTGGCTGTTTTCATTTGAGGTTTTCTGCATAGAAATGAAAAATTCTCTTGTCAATAATTCTTGTATGTTACAGGTGTCACAAGTTAAGTACAAGTTTTGGTAGGAGTAGCACTGTAGGATCCATTGCCCAGAGTTATCATCATGGGTGTCAAGATTCAGGATGCTCAAGGCCTGAGGGAAACAAGGAATTCTTGTTCTCAAAGGCACTACATTCATGGGTATATCCACAATCCTTGTTGCCTGCTTCCATCATATCTGCAATGGTATCATCAACTGTACGAGGAGGTAATATCAAAACCTGAAACAATCCTGTAATGTTTTGTGGATGTAACTAAAATGATCTATTCCTCTGGTCATGTAGAAAGTGATTTTCTCCTCAAAAGGCATCAGGACTGGGAAGATTCATTTCAGAATCTTTACTACATGCTCCGGAAGAATCTGTTGAATATTTTTTATGGTATTTTCTTGCTCCTTGGATCCAACTGATTCATAATAAGCTACATAGTTGGAAAAACGTAATATTATGGCATTTGTTTTGTGTTTCACATGGTCTGCTTGCTTTTGTGCTGTTGTGCAGGTTTTTATAGCAAAAAGTTTAGTTGGACACGATACTTATACAATAAGTAAAAACACCATCTATCTAGGGAAAACTATGAATTACATTACTTTAAATTTAGTGCCAACACATGTGGTGCCTTTTGCTCAAGTCCTCATTTGCAGTTTTCAAATATGAGAGATGTTTTGTTAGACTATCTCTGAATTACTTGTTAATTACAATGAACATTTGCTTTATTGTTCTAGTTTATACGCCACAATTTGTTGCTCTCTTCATCGGTGGAATTTGTTTGGACAAGAAGCAGACCTGTAATGCGTACCTATCACAATCAACGCGTGGGATACGATCATTGCTGCGAAGACATGTGAGTTCTTTCTGTTTCTCTATGTAATTACCATTCGCAATGCATGTATTCTCCTTTTTTTTTTCATAAATAAGACAGCACTACATTAATCTGTTGTTGCTGATCAACCATTCTTTGAGGCGTGCTTTGACTATAGCATCGATCCATTAATAAGTGAATGTCCTTTTTCTGAAAGAAACTTTGGTAGTTCAGTTTGTTGTTTGAACTGAATTAGTTTTCTATAGTTGTTTAGTATAATTATGAACCGAGACATGATTTTGGTATTTTGATCTCTAAAGGCATCAACTGCTGGAGGCAATTCAATCTTAAGATCCCATGCCTTTTCAGCTTTGTACTATCTTTTAGGAATTATTGGTTGCTTGGTATCATTAACCATAGTACTTTGCATTGTTGTAGGGTGTTTGTTTTTCTATGCCTCTTTGCAACACTGAAGTGGAGCAGGTTACAGAGGATGACCTGATTGAACTTTCAGAAATCCAAAAGCGCAATCTAGGCCAGGTTTCATTTTGCCTCTCATCATTTCCCTTGTTTGTGTTAACGGGGTTGAAGCTACTGACCGGTTGTCAATAAAATTGTCCAACTTGCAGGCGCTCCACATTGACGCTATGTCTGAAGTCGACAACACCACACAATCACTTCTTTCATTTGTGGGCAATAAGAGTGTTCATGGTTTATATGACTTCTTGTTGAACTACAAGTAGGTTGCTTAAAACCTTTGCTGATCATCCTATTACATTTCTCCCAAAATTTTCTAGCTGTATAACATGTTCTTGTTGTTTTCAGGTCATTCTTAAATTCTCTATCTGCCACAGATGTCCCGGTGTTATATTCCCCGGTGCCGTTTCAAAATGGCTGCCTCCATATTCCAGAGGTAATTTGACTCGTTTCATTTCTGTCAACTTAAATTTTCTCATGCTATCGTATCGCAAGTTTCTGTATTCTCATTTTTTGTACCAGTTCACTTCAAGTATTTTCATTAAAACCTTTCTGAAAACTGTGTGTCTAACCGCCTAAGGTTGCCCTGTACAATAGTAAAGCTGATTTAGAGGTCTGATCTTCTGAGCACGCTTTTGCAGGTGAAATGCAAGGAGATGAGGAAGGCAGATATAGGCCTGGTTTCAGGTGGGTTTGATGCAGGAGAGCCTGGATCTACTTTCGCTTCTGTAACGGGCAATATCTGCTATAGCATGGAAATAAAGGATCCCGTACTTCCTCCATGGGTTGTTTCTGGAATCTGCGCTGCAATGAGCTCTGATGCAAATAGCTTCGATTTAATGTATGTGCCATCATCTTGTCTGATGCAGTTTCTCCACCTCTTGCCATGTGTTAAATAAATCATTCTCATTTCCTCTTTCAGGATGGCAACGGAGCCTTCGTCGATGGGCTTAAATGCTGCCTTCAGCTGCGTAAGCTCAAATTCCCAGTCGAAGGCAAATTCCTCTGAAGGCTGTGAATCATTGGGCATCCCCGAGGCCACATTGGTTCCCTCCTTGCGATCTGCATCTTCTCTGCGGCGCCTCAGTTACAAGGATGGCGAGTACATCGCATACACAACGGTGTGAGCTTCAATGCAACACCTCGAAGCCATAGCTGGGAAGCAAGACAAGTAGTACTATTCGAGTCAAGTGCAGCCACTTTTGATGTTCTACGACTACAAATGGGGGTCCTATCTGGTTGAGTTCCTCCCATCAAGAAGCCTCAATGCCTCGTCCATCAGACAAGGCATGCAGGCAGAGAAGCTGTTAGCTGCTGCTGGTTGCCTGGTTTAGTGGTTTTCTGGAAGGCACCGTGTCAAATATCTGGAATCATGTAACTTGTTTTTGGGTGAGTCTGTAGATTATCTACAGAACAATGAGCTGCTCTTGAATGGTGCAGTAATTTATGGGGAGCTCTGTCTTTCACTGATGTGCTTATTTCGGATTGTACAGTATATTTGATGCCCTTGACAGTGCATCCTTCGATGACTGATGGGGGTACTGAGGAGGGGGAGTGACTCTTATGGCGTTCTCTGCTGTCATTCTCTAGTCTGCAAGATAATTGCACTTGATCTTAAACGTAGCAATGCAATTTAGCCTGTGATCAACTGTCCAATCCATATTATTATTGGGAGTAAATTGCATTCAGAACTTGATAGGTGGGTGCATTTTAGTGCAAGAACTTGAAAACTGAGGAAATTGGTACACCAACTTGGTTAGATGGTGCGCTTTTGGTCAAAGTGAATGCCGCATGGAATTTTTTTCCAGGTTAACAAAGACACGTCATTTTTGTTACACGTTTCTGCTGCTTCCTTGTAACAACAGATATACTGAAGGTCCATGTCAGCAAATATCCCCGATGTAATGTTAACAATATCAAATCAGAAGCACTAAAAGTCTAGATTTAGAGTTGATACAAGGCACCGTGATCTCTTGGTCGATACGTGAACCAATTCATAGTTATACAGTCATTTAGTTGTGACTGTATTTGATCTCAATCCGTCAAATCTAGTTGTGACTGTATTTGGTCTCAATCCGTCACAACTCACAACTAGGACTGCAAGTTAATGACTGCATGAGATCTCATCCATTCATTTTCCCAACGAAGGGTGTAGATTAAGTGCTATAGTGCCACTTGCTATAGTAGATGTCTGATGTTTTTTTCCATGAACAGTGCTTAAACAATCTCAACCGTTGGATGCAGTTTCAATGGACCCTATGTGACTGCTTAAGTTACAGTCACACTAGGAACTGCACAGGAACCTAATCCAGCTAGATGGTGTCTAAGAAAAGCAGCTTGATCTATGTTCACCAGCTTTACAGTTGACCAAAAGCAATAGATCAACCTGGGAGTCACGAGTTACTGATAAATTGAAGGAAGCCGACATTAAATACACATCATGCGGAACAAATAGAACATAAAAAATGATAGAGAGTTTGTTTCAAATTTATTGGAAACAACAACGTCCCTTGCTGATGTTGCAAAAGAATAATAATGTGGTATTCACTTTGCCTAAATCGTACCATAAAGCTAAGTTAATGTACTAATATGCTCAAATTTCAAGTTCTTATACTAGAACGCACCCACCGTGAGTGCAATTTACTCTACTAAATGATAGGGCGCACCAATGGCACGTCTCCTGTATATAATTTATTCGATTATTAGTGTTGTGCCACTTCAATGATTAGATCACACAACAAAGAAAAAGTCATGATAGAACTGATGAAAGGTAAATCTTTAAAAGGTACAACAAGACAAAACCTTACATTTAGATGAATAAAAGAGAAAAATTGTGGTCAATTTTCGAAAAAAAGATTGGATTTTATGCCTGATTCCAAGATTAGGTGTTTATACTCCACGAGTCCATGTCGATGTCTTCCAAAGCCAAAAGGTTTATTTGTAAACTTGTATCCATTATCCATATTTTACAGAATAATACTGTAGATTAGAATAGCCACTTAGTATATCATTATATCGATCTGTAGACCAGAACAAAAGTACTATTTGTATAAAAGAAGACACATAGAATGGGACGCAGGATAAATATGTCTGTTTTATCAAAACAGCAATATAAGTCTTTATACTCTTTCTAGAAATCTCAGTTATTTCATCAATGAATGGGTTGAACCATTGAATTGGTTAGACGTACTAATGTTACTAAACAGGAATGCGCGGCGCGACGTTTGCATGTATTTGGTAAGTACAAGGCAACTCATGTATAGCAACAATAATAGTTAGAAATTAATCATGTATATAATATTATAAGCTTGAAAAAAATATTGCGATTAAAAATATTCCAAAATCACTACATAGTGATAAAAATTAAAATTTTCAAGCTAAATTTTTCGTTGGCTCCATTTGTCCAAAAACAAAATTTAAGTAAAATAACATTCCGCATTTGTCCAAAAACAAAATTTAAGTAAAATTTTTTTTGCCGAAATAACCGAAGGAGGTCATTCAATGTAATTAAGATAGGAAGAAAATGTTACAAGAAAAGTTTTACATCGATAGCTGGCTGTCGAGGAAGGATGTGCACCAGAGCACACGCCCCAAACCATGTGCCAACCGCCCAAACACACACTACAGAGAGGGAAGCCAAGCACCGAACTAGCCATCGCTATGCGAGACAGATCGCCACCGGGCCAACAACACCACCACGACACGAAGACTCTAAAATGACGCCCTCACGAGGGTTGCGATGTCGAAAGACGCTGTCGTCATCCTTGCAAGGAACTGGACAAGCTTTTCATCCAGAGCTCCTTGCCGAGGGAGGAGGGGTACCTCAACAGTGCCCTCAGGAGGGTGACCACGCCCTAAGGCGTAGTCACTGTTGGCCCAAAGAAATTGGGCTAAGCTTTCGCTCGGAACCCCCTACCGCCATGGTCCGTCGCCCTATCCGAATCCACCATCTAAACATCGGTGGCACATGGCTTCCGCCACACCCGACCGACGCCCCTCCGCCAGCCAGCTTCCAGTCCTGCTAATGACAAGACTACCGCCACACCGCACTGACGCCCCGCTGTCGGCCGACTTCAACGAACCTCCATCCCTGAGAGCTGGCCCAGAACCCCTCCGATCCACCACCCGCCAGCCTCCTAGCCAGATCTAGCCGAAGGAGAACCCCGGACTAGGTGGCATTGCTTCAGCAGTCTGAGCTTTCCTCGCTGACAAGTTGCCGCCTCAATCCAGCCTAGAAACTCCCTACAAAGAAGGGGAGGAGATCCAGGAAGGGCGAGGGTGCCAACCAGCAATGAGGAAGATGACCCACCGCCGCCAGCTCCCTTTGCACTACCATCTGGGCCTGCGCCGACACTGGAAACGTTGCCGCTCCGGCTCTGGCGCCACCTTTGTCCGGCTTCCTTGCCCCACCTAGCCACGCATAGGCCACCACGGCGATGAGGGAGCTCAGCCGCACTGCTCAGCGCCGGTGGCAGCCACGCCGTTGCCCGCGCATGCCTGGCCGGTGCTGCACGTGCTGATGGCCGCTGCAGCGCCTCCACCACCGTGCTGGCCTCCGCCGCCGCTGGCCAGCATGCCTAGCCGGTGCTGCGCGTGTTGCCGGCCGCCGCAGCGCCTCCACCACCGTGCCGGCCTAAATTTAAGTAAAATAACATTCCAAAACCGTAACTTAGTTGGACCGAGACGATAAAGGAAATAGTTATATATTCTAACCGGTGATGAAGCAGTGCCGGCGCGCGGTCGGCTTAGGCCATGCACAGCTCCGGCAGAGGTCAAGCCGGTGATGTGCCGGGAGGTTGGTGCCCTTGCGCGCTAAAGCCGCTACTCTGCCATGGTTCTCCTCCTTGGTGCGGCGGAAGCCGTAGCCGAGGTGGAACTCGATCTTGCATGACCAACTCAGGCAGGCGCGGGACCGGTGCGAGTAGAGACGAGCTATAGCAGCGTGGATGCGGGATGCGATAGCCGTGCTCGCAGGAAGGGAACCAAGATGTACCTTGGTGAAATGGTGAGAGGTCTGATTCGTTATTTCACACACTATAGAGGGTCTTTGTGAAAAAGGGGTTGGATTGGAATGGGTCTAATGGATTGGTTTTCAATTTGGATTCACTTGGTATGGGTGTAAACGGGTTGAGATAGCTAATAGATTGGAGTGGCTTGGATGTGGGATGAAGGTGGGTTGGATTGGATTGGTTTTTGGTCATAAGTTTTGGGTCTAAAATGGATGGAGTCCATGGATTTCAATTGGATTCACCCCCAAATACCAGCTATCAGTTCATTGCTAGTCTTCTCGACGGCCATGTCGACGGCGGGATGGCGCTGCAAAGCTGCTGCTGCTCCTCCTCCGTGCCCGCGACCTGTTCGGCGCTTTGCCTCGCGGAAGCCACGCCTCTTTGAGCACGCCGCGAGGAGGATCGTGCTCACGCGATGCGCGCGGGAGCGGCAGGGCGCCGACTCCAAGGCGGTGCAGCTGGTGCTCGGCGGCCGTGCACGCGACGACGTGTCTGAGTCCGAGTCCAGCGATGACAGCTACCGGCCGGCGTGCGTGCGACGACGGGTCCGAGTCCGAGTCCAGCGACGACAGCTACCGGCCGGTGTGCGCTCTGCTTACTTGCTGCTGCTGCTTCAAGTGGCTGCGGCTGCATATGTACAACATACACTGCCTAGCTTAGCTTAGCTTCTTTTCCGACGTCGTCATCATCGTCGCTTGCCGGCATCCGAGACAGCATCGCATACACGATAACGATGAGTCGATGCAGATGACAGACGAGCAGAGGAGGACGCTGCGGTGGAAGATACGGGACGGTGCCTGCGGCTGCAGCCCCACCCCCACAGTCACCGGGCTCGTGCCGGCGGCTCCCCTCTACCCGTTGAACCGGCGGCACTGCCGCAGCCTCTCGAGCGGCGGTGCAGTCGACCAGGTCGCCACCGTCGGCAGCGGCTTGCCATCTCCTTCTCCAGCCTCGCCTCCTGCTTGCCTGCTGAGTGGTTGGTGCGGATTTGGAATGGGGTGAAATGGATTGGGGAAGTGAACTGAATCTGTTGGAGACATACCATGAAGGGCCTTTGGCCGAAACTGCCGAAACCAAGAACTTGGGCAACAGGCTCAGACCAGAGGCAGGCGGCGAAGGTTGAGGAGAAGACCATATGGGCAAAGGCCACAGGGCGAAAGCCGTGGCTTGGAATACGCCAACTTCGCTAAGCGAAGACCTTGTCAGATGGTCGCATGGGCGAAGATGACGAGGCGAAAGCCTTGGCACGAAGGCACGGGTTTCGCCAAAGTACCGAACCTCGCCGTCAGGAGGCCCAGCGGGCCGCTACGCCTTCAGGGAATTTCGTTAAATAGATGGGCCAAGCCATTTAAGCCCAATAGGGGCCCATACGTGTAAAGGACACAGTGTGCCCTCATTAATGTCCCTATCATAAGGGTAACCATGTAAATTCCCCTGTAAAACCTAAACCCTAATAGGGTGAACCTGTAATAGGGCTATAAATAGCCCCCTAGGGCCATGTAACAGGGGGATCCAAAAAATTTTTCATTAAGCAATACAATTGTCTTTCTTTTCCAACCATAGTTGAGAGGACCACGCCTTTTGACGTGATGCGGTTGTCTATTCAACAACAGCTGGCGCCGACCGTGAGGATCTCCGAGCGAAACCACTGAGAGTGAGCAAAACCACTGATGCCACCGAAGAAGGTCATCAAGGAGAAAGTTGCCAAGCGGAAGGAAGGCGGAAGCGAAGGTGACATGGTAGCCGAAGAGGGAGCAGAGCCTTTGGCCTCCGAGGGCGAAGCCGGAGCAGTACCACCTCCGATGGGGCCATCATCCCTCCCGCCTCCGGCGCCCACAACTTCGACTGATGCGGAAGCGGCGAAGGCGGCAGCAGCGGCGAAGGCCCTTCACGTCAGAGACGCGGTCTTATCATCCCAAGCACCAGGGGTGCCTTCGATCGCTGCCTTCGCCCAACCAACTTCGACGTCGACAGCGATCACTACCTCACAAGCCAATGTCAACCTCGAAGCTCAAGCCGAAGCAGACATGGGGGTCATGCGTCAAAATATGTCCAAACTTCAAGACACGCTTCACCAGATGCAAGAGCAGCAGCAAGCATACGAAGCGGCAAGACAAGCCAAGGCCCACACCCAGCAGCTTTACGCTCAGCCCCAAGTCATTCCTTCATACGCTGCGCAAGCATCGGTGTACTTCGCCAAGCCCGCCCCAGCCGTTGCCGTGCGCCCGACACCTCAAGTGATCCAGGCACCGGTTCGCTCGGCAGCACCTCAAGCCCAGTACTCGAAGCCTACTCACACACCGCAAGCGATGACGGAAGCGACTTTGACCTTGCAAGCTCAATTCCAAGCTTTTCTGCAACAACTCAACCAACCCCACAACAATATTCCAAGAGCTTCGCCTCCGGCCTAGGCCGAGGGAAAGACAAGTCAGGGTGCATCGGCGGGGCAACTGGTGGCATAGTTCGTCTTGCCAAGTCATGTCCAAGGGCCCTCGCCTCAAGGTCCACCTCCACTGTTCGACCCAAGTACAATGGCCCAAGCACCAACGACTTTCGCACAAGCCGTACCCTCAGGATACGGAACAGCCCCACCACCGAATCAGGTCTGGAATCAAGCCATGTTCGACCCAGCCACGGCGGTGCAAGTCACTTCGACAGACCAGCAAAACCAGGCAATGATGTTCGGCACGGCACATCAGTCGATGCCTGCAGCTCAACCACCTATGCAAGTTGTGGCTTCACCGTTCGCACTTCCATACCCACAATTGAGTTGGCCTACTCAGCAAGGGGCTATGATCAAGCCGGGGACCAAAAAGGGTTTGCCCCTCAGCTGGGGAATCAAGAATCATCCCTTCCCACCCCAGTTTAAGTACACCCCAGTCCCATGATATTCGGGAGAGACACATTCGAAAGAGTTTCTGTCTATCTACGAATCTGCAATCGAAGCTGCTCATGGCGATGAGAATACCAAGGCGAAGGTAATTCACCTCGCGCTCGATGGCATAGCTAGATCTTGGTATTTCAATTTGCCTGTTAATAGCATTTACTCATGGGAGCAATTGCACGATGTCTTTGTCCTTAACTTTCGAGGTACCTATGAGGAGCCGAAAACTCAACAAGACCTTATGGGCTTTCGCCAAAGGCCAGGGGAATCCACAAGGGAGTACATACGCCAGTTTTCGCAGGCACGGTGCCAAGTGCAAGATATAACCGAAGCATCTGTCATCCATGCAGCTTCGGCTGGCCTGCTCGAGGGCGAACTAACAAGAAAGCTTGCGCGCAAGGAGCCTAGAACAGTCGAACACCTCTTTGGCATAATTGATGGATATGCTCAAGGTGAAGAAGATACCAAGCGAAGGCAAGAGATACAAGCCGAATACGACGGCAGCCGCGGCTGCAGCAGCCACCATGCAAGCCAACACCCAAGCTCAGGTCCAAGCTCCAGTTGTAAGTTCGGCACCTGTCCAGGTTCATCCAGCGCCCTTGGCGAACCAAGTACCGCATCCAAGGCCGAACCAAGCACCCATGACTTGGAGGAAATTCAGGACCGAGCAAGCTGGCAAAGCGGTGATGGCGGTCGAAGAAGTACAGGCCCTCCGCAAAGAGTTCGACACCCAGCAGGCGGGCGGACAACAACAACCTTTTCGCAAGAAGATCAAGAAGAACCTGTATTGCGCCTTTCATGGACACTCTTCGCACACGACCGAGCAGTGTCGAAACATTCGGCAGCAAGGCAATGCTCAAACGCCAAGGTAGCAGCAGCCGAGGGTCGAAGAAGTACCTCGCGAAGCGGCCACAAACCAGGCACCTCAGGCAGAATAACGCCAAGACGTGTAGCGAAGAGTGATTCAGGTCATTACAAGATCTGATCCCCCCTCACAAGTGTCGAAACGACAAAATAAGATGCAGCTTCGAGCCGTACACAACATTGTCTCAGCAGGTGACGGGGTCCCAAGATACTTGTCGCAGCCAATATCCTTCGGGCCAAAGGATGCCGAAGGAGTTCTTTTTCCACACCAGGACCCATTGGTCGTCTCGGCAGAAATGGCTGGTTTTGAAGTCCGGTGCATCTTGATCGATGGAGGAAGTTCGGCTGATGTCATATTCGCTGGAACATATGTGTAGACCCCCGATTTTGGAAATCGAAAATCTTCTGTGTTTATCCGTACCAATCCCTGGATCAGTAGTTGGTACACAAATACATAGTTGGATCACAACATATCATGAATGAATTCAGGCTAAAAGAGTTAAATACTTACATTAGGGCCAGGTAGGCCAACAACTATCAGAGAACAACAGCGGAAAACAAAATAATATAAGGGCCCGGTTAACATGCCACAGGCAGTCGACTGGGGAACGAGACCTAGAACAAGACCGCACTCCGATCATCTTGTTGGATACGCAAGCGTACCGACAAGGGCTTCTCTTCAACACTTTCCTAAAAGATATATAAATAGCAAGGGTGAGTACCAACCGTACTCAGCAAGCCACCACAGCAACGATGCATATGATAGAGGGTATTTCAAGGAATGGCTTCAGGTTCTTTTGCATAAAGCTAGTTTTGCAATTCTTTTCACAAGCCTAAGACCCAGCATAGACTGATCAAGTTTTAATACCAGTGTTCATATTAGACAATGACGGTTCTGTCCACCATCCATTGTGATCCCAAGGATAGCTTCCCGCCATTGAATCGTCATGGTTTTCTGAGGACGTCCACCTTCCCTCCTCTCAGGAAGTGGCTCCATCAGCATAAAAATCATCATGCAATATCCCATTCCACACAAGTTAAGAATTTAGAGTCTAGCCAAGTGTAATACATGTCCCGGTGCTCAATAACCGCGAGCACGGCTATTCGAATAGATTTGGTTTACTCACACTGTAGTGGATGTACACTTTGCCCGCACTCCGCGACTGCCCAACACATGAGCCTCATCCCAACACATGAGACGCGTCACGGCAAAGCTTTTCGATAACCTCGCATTGGCAGTACCCGCTCCATGAACTTAAATCCTCATGCACTCTAGGCGTCCATGTTTCTAGCAGTGAGAGGAGTTCTGGCGCTCCCGGGAAAGGAAGTCTCACACACTCATTAAGTTAGTTTCTCTCTCACACACTCATGGCAGTCCTACCAATGGCGACACCGATGTAGGGCACGCCTCTTGGCCCTACCTCAACGGCTGCCCCACCGTAGTGCACTTGCCACACTCAGGGGTGACCCATCTATGCAGGGATACTGCCTCCGCTCGGCTATCTAATCCGCTAGGTCTATACCCATTCAAGAAGTACGGTTGTACGGGGGTCGTTTCATGCTTAACTTCATGGCTCGGTCCTTAATTGACCGGGGACGGTACTAGCCTTTTCCAGATACCACCCAAATCCTCCGTCCGCCCCAGTCGAAAACAGTTGTTTAGTTTCATTTCTCCTTTCACAAATCATGTCCTCAATATCATGGCAATGTGGTGCTCATGTCTCCACATGCCGTATCTCAATTACCTTCCCAAAGGTAATTGCCCAAGCATATAGCATTTGATAAATATGAGTATGCATGATTCTAGAATAGCATTTCTAAGCAATTGTCATAATTGACTAGGGACTCATACGTAATCATGGTTACAAGGATTTTAAGGGTAAACAATAATCAAGGCATGGCATAATCACAAGTAGGATGTTTATCATTGCATGCAATTTTATTTGTAAACAAAATAATTTCGCAATTGGGATCAATATGTTCAAGGAATAGTGATGACTTGCCTGCTCAGGATAGTCCTTATTCTTGATACAATCTTGATCAACCTTCACCTCCTGGAAGTTGCAGACGTTGCCTCACGACTAACCGATACACAAGGTCTATAATACGCGAGAAAAACCAATAGTCAAACAACAAGCAAATATGCACAAGCAAAAGATAATTGTTGGGGTCGATCCTAGGGTTGCTCATACTATTCGCGTTTTGCTAATGGATTTCAATCATGCTAGGGCTAAGGCTTCTTAATCTTTCTATTGTCATCGTGGTCTATTTAGGAGTTAACCAACATAGCATTTATGGGATACATATATATTTAGCTAATTGGCGGTTTATTCTATCAAATGGCTATGGAAGGATTATGGCTATATATGCATCTATCTAAATAGCACGGTTACATACCAGAGGTTCTGTTGTTAGATGGATTTGGGATCAAGCAATTAATCGCAGGGGACCATTTGTATTATTATTTTATTGATGGAGGCTTTGCTTTAATTATGAAAATATTTTACTTGTCACAATAAATTAGAAAAGGTTAATAATTATCCATGCTTTGTATGTTAGAGTTGTTTAGGTTAATCATATTATGATTACAGAGTATCCCATCACATAATTTTACAGTGAATAATCCTAATTTACAATTGAACTATAATTATATAAGATCAAGATTTATAACTAGTATTTATCTAATATTCATGTTTGTCATATAGTCCCTCCAATTTAACGTATGCAACAAGCAAATTAATACTATACCGTATAGCTATAATGGGATGTACAGTATAGGTGTGTGCACAATATCTTAATACTGAATCATTTATTTGAATAGTTGCTATTTACTACGAGCTACGCAGTACATGTGATTTTAAGTGGATTTATGAGTGAGTTACCGTCTATACAACTTAAGGGTCGATTTCCAACCTAAACATATACTACTGTATAGGGAATGCCGTTAATTAATTTTGTGCGGGTGATTTTAGTCACACTAGCTCTGTTATTATCTCTCATAAACAAGTTAAAGACTCATCTACGTGTGTTCAACTTTTAGTCACAAAGTACAAGGCTAAACATTATTTATACAATTTGGACGTCAGGAGTATAATTATATATTGACATATATTAATAAATGGCACTAGTATTTCCTATGCTTTAATTAATTTGAAACAATGCTCCTAATTAGTTTACATAGGTTTTACAGTGAAAAAGCGTGTTAAAGACAATTATTTGACATCTACTTTATAGTACAATATCAATTTTATTTATTAGCACATTTTTAACTATTATGCATTATCTTAGTATTAATTATTTAATAAATGTATTTTATCAAATAGTGAATTATATACCATTGGAAAGCTTATGAATTTAGATAAATTTAGGTTCAAGTTTCACTCAAATCCGAGTTAAAATGAATAAGTTATGCTAGTGTAAAGATTCAAATTTGAATAATTGCGAAACAGTACTGTTCATAGCGGATTTATTTTAATCCGGAACCTATCAGAGTCGCTGACGGGTGGGGTCAGGGGTTTTATTATCTTTTCTACCGAATTATTTTTGTTAGAGAAAAATAGGGAGTGGGCCCGGCTTGTCAGTGGCTCGGCTGCTCTCTTTCTCTCTCGTTCTTTTCCTATCGTCTTCTTCCTCCAGCCATCGGGAGGCAGCACCAGGGCACGGCTGGGCGCGACGGGCACGGGGCCGGGGCGGCACGGCGGCGGCCAGGGGATGTGCGGAGGAGCTCAGGCGGCCCTCCACCGGCGGCGGCGGCGTAAGGCGGAGCAGGGGCGAGCGTTGCGGCACGGCAACGTCATGACCGAGCTTGGCTGCAAGCAGCTATGGTGAACAGAATGGTTTGCGACCAAATTGGTGAGGGCGTGAGCATCTATGGCGCATGAGGGTTCCGTTTTTCCAGAAAAATCGAAGGGAGAGCCCCCCCGGATGGCATGTCCACGGTGACCTCCACGGGCGGAGCTTCGGAGCTCGGGCTTGTCACGATTATGGCCCTAATCGATGAAATAGTTGGGGGAGGTAGTTCCTAGAGGATTAGGAGGAGTCATGGGAGTGAGGACTTACTGAGAGATGGCGGGACGGTGATGCTCGATGTCGCGGTGGCGGAGTAGAGAGGAAAATGCAGCACGCCCACAAGGTGTTCGACGAAATGTATCCAAGGAAAAAGAGAAGGAAGAGAGGGAAGGACGAGCTCGTGGGGGCTGGGAGGTGTGGGGAGGGAAAGGGAGGCATGGGTTTATATAGGGGCGGAGGGGAGAGGTGGCCGGTGCAGTGATGGCGGATGGGACGCGCGCGGCGGCGTGGGGCGCGATGGCGACGGGACGGGCGACAGCGACGCGCGCGGCGCGGTAGGGGCGCGAGGCGGCGCGGCACGGGGCGCGACGCGGGAGCGACGGCGACAGCGCGCGCGGAGGGGAGGGGCTCGAGACGAGCGGCACGTGCGGCGCGGCAGTGGGATGGCGACGGCGACGGCGCGGCAGCGGCGGTGCACGGCTCGGAGCGACGACGGGACGCGTCGGCGACGGCGACAGCGACGGCGATGGCGCGCGGCGACGCGCGACAGGCGGCAGCGGCGACGCAACGGTGCGTGGTGCGGCGCGGGGCGCGAGGCGATGGGACGGCGGCGCAGCAGCGGCACATGGCTTGGCGGCGTGGCGACGGCGACATGACGCGCGCGGCGCGCGGTAGTGGCGACGGCACGGCCGAGGTGCGGCGCGGCAGCGCGGGCGGGGCTCGAGGTGGGCGCGTGATGGGGTGATGGCGAGCTACGCGCGGCGCGGGCAGGGGGAGGAAGAGGGCTAGGGTGGCTAGGAACTCCATCAAACACCTCATGTGCAATGAATAGTGATATCCGTAATTAAACCCTATTTTAGCCTATCTCCTATTCAATTTTAATCCTATAAACTCTAATTTTACTTAGTTATATGTTAACTAAATTTAAGCACTAAATCCTCATGAAAATTTATCCAAAATTATTACCCATATTTATTTATTTATATATTTTTCTATTGCATTATTTAAATGAGGTCTAATTCCAAAATTTAACCTAGATAATTTTGGAGGCTTTGAGGGTTCCAAAATTAATTAAAATATCCTAATGTGGCCATTATTATTACAATAGCACATTGAATGAACTTATTTGTATAACAATGTATTTTACGTGGATCTAGTCATTCTATAAATACTCGGTACAACATTAATCTAATTGTTTAATTAAACACTCACATAGTCTTATTTATATATAAAGCTTAATTTATTTATATGACCATTATTTTATATGAGTGATTTTCACGTCATGAGGAACTCGGTGAAATGTTCTAAGTATCAATGTATATATTCCGGTGAATTACTTATTTATAAACACGATCATTATAGTGGTGATCATCATTTCATGTGTTCCTATATTTCATGTGAGATTGGATTCATATGATTTAGATTTGATTTTACTGTTTCTTTTAGCTAATCATGGCATCAAGCTATCAGCATGGTTCGAATATTTAATATTTGATCTATAAATTAAATTAGTAATTAACCTTCCCTTTGTTTGGATTTGCTTTCTTTGTGATTATTTAAGGTTTGGCAAGCAATAGCAATCATAACAACCAGCATGATGCAAAAGTTTTAAAAAGTTTGAAATTTTAGTGATTTTTATTGTCGGAAATTTTCAGGATGTTATAATATGCCAAGATGGGTTTGCCAACTTTGGCATTATCTCAAGCACCGACTTCACTCAGAGGCTTCGGAGGCGAAGCAGTGCAAGTTCTGGGACAAGCCCTCATCAAAGTTGCCTTCGGCTCGCAGGAGAACAGAAGAGAAGATGAGATACTCTTCGACGTTGTTGACATCCCATACAACTACAACGCTATTTTTGGCAGGGGCACTTTGACCAAGTTCGAATTAGTCTCTCATCACAATTACCTCAAGCTCAAGATGTCTGGCTCAGCCGGTGTGATAATTGTAAAGGGTTCTTAGCCTTCGGCCGCCACAGTTACCCCTTTCGGCAGGGAGGTCCACACTATAGAGGTCGAAGGACAAGAAAAAACAAAGCCAATACCGAAGCCCGCCCCACACGGCAAGGTTATCCAGCGACACATAGATGATTCCGACCCCGCCAAGGTCATATCGCTTTGTGGGGACCTAAGCGAGCAAGAAGTTGATAGCATCCTGGCTGTGCTAAAGAAGAACATTGACATCTTTGCTTGGGGACTAGACGATGTGGAGGGCGTTTCGTCATATCTCATCATGCACCACCTCGCAGTCAAGCCTGAAGCAAAGCCAAAGAAGCAGAAGCTAAGGAAAATGTCAGCAGATCGCCAAGAGGCAGCGAAAGCAGAAGTGAACAAGCTGCTGAAATCAGGGGTGATACAAGAGATTGACCACCTAGAGTAGTTAGCAAATCCGGTCTTGGGAAAGAAGTCAAATGGCAAGTGGCGAATGTGTTGACTTCACGGACCTCAACAAGGTGTGTCCGAAGGATGACTTCCCATTGCCACGGATCGATCATGTAACACCCTGAAAATTCGACCGACAAAAATCTAAACTCTAAAAATATGGGCCTTCAAAAACTTTTTTTTAAATAAATTGCATCATGCCGATTTTGTTCGATGATTTCATTGGATTTTGATTTCGGAGTTTGTTGATCGCGAATAAAGAATAATTAATTAGGGATAAAACCTAAAAATTAAATGAGCAAAATAAATAACTGAAATATGATTTAAAATAAAGGTTGAGGTGGGGATAGAAATGAATAAAATATTATCGCGATCATATTCGTATCAATTAAATTTAAATGCGATGGAATAAGAATTAACCCTAATTAAAATTCAAATGAAGTATATAAAAATAAAATATGGGTACAATTAATCTAGAGTGGATCCATTGGTTGGGATAATACACATATTGAGTAAACTTCATTTATGCAAGATTTAGAAATTATAGAATCAAATTTATATAGAAAATAAACTAAAATCGGGAAAAATAGGAAAAATACACTATTCATTAGCCCCTAGGTGTTTGATGTGGTCCCCTAGCCCAGCCCCCTCCTCTGCCGCGCGCCCGGCCACGCCCCGAGCCCCGCGCCGCCGCTGCCGCGCCGTCGCCGTCGCCATCCCACCGCCGCTGCCGCGCCGTCGCCGTCGCCGTCCCACCGCCGCTGCCGCGCCGCGCCGCCGTCGCGTCGCCTCGCTCCGCGTGCCCTTCGCCTCGCGTCGCGCGCCCGCCGTCGCCATCCCATCGCCGCTGCTCCATCGTCGTCACGACGACCGTCGCCGTCGCCGCGCGCCGAGCCCCGCGCCGCCGTCGCGTCACCGCTCGTCGCGTCGCCGCTCGTCGCGTCGCCCGTCCCGTCGCCGCGTGGCCCGTCTCTTCACCGCCTCGCGCCTCGCGCCGCCGCGCCGCCGTCGTTTCACCTCTCCCCTCCTTCTCTCCCTTTTTCCCCCTCTCTCCCCTATAAAAACCCTGGCCCCTTCCCCCTTCTCCACCCCACTCCATTCCCCTCCTCCTCCCCCTCTCCCCCTTCTCCACACGCCACCGTCGTCGTGCCGCCGCTCCGCCACCTTCGAAGCCGCCGACCGTCGCCCCGGAGCAGCCCGTAGCCCGTGCGTCGCCGCCTTGCGCCGCCGTCGCCGCTGCCCCCCCCTCCGTGCGCGCTGTCGCCGCCGCCGCCTCGAGTAGGGAGGAGAGAGACGAGATCATGAAGAGAGGGAAGGGAGAAGCTGAGGGAGAGAAAGAAAAAAAAAAGAAATTATACCCTCTAAAAAAAAAGTTAAAAAAGCAGATTAGAAAAAAAAAAGAAAAGAGAAAGAGAAGGAAAAAGAAAAGAAAAGAGAGAAAAGAGGAGAGAAAAAGAAAATAAAGAAAAAAAATATAATAATAATAAAAGAAATTAGAGGGAGATTAGGGAAGTTTAGAAAATTTAAAATAATTAGAATTTAATTATAGATTAATTTTTCGTCGTAGGATTGCAAAAAATTTAATATAAATTATGGATTATTCTTGGTAATTTCTATAAGAAATCAATTCGCGGTAGTAATTTAGATGTAATTAATAGCTAAACAGATAGATGAATTCTTATAGATTATTGTAGATCATTTTTGGGTAATCTCTATAAGTAATCGATTCACGATAGAAATTCGGATTTAATTACTAGGGATTTTAGCCGTATATTATATTTAATCATTTAGTCATAGACTAAATTAAATCGTATAATATTTCTAGGATTTCGTCCGATATTTAGCTCGCGATAGAAATTTCTAATCTATTATATGGATATAATGCTCGGGAAGATTAAATTAAAAACTTATGACAACAAAATATTTATACCCACAAAATAGTTTAAATCGAAATTGGGTTTGCCTTAGCCCGCGAATAATAAAGTTAATCGACTTTCGCATTCGACTCCCATTTGGATTTACTTGGATTTTTATTTGAATTCTAACCGAATTCAAGTCAATTTTCGCACGTAATTATAGAGCCCGAGGAAGCTGCGGATCCAAGCGAAGGTCAAGACCCGCAAGACTTTGAGCAAGGCAAGTCATCACTATTCCTTGAACATGTTGATCCCAATTGCGAAATTGTTTTGTTTACAAATAAAATTGCATGCAATGATGAACATCCTACTTGCGATTATGCCATGCCTTGATTATTGTTTACCCCTTATTCCTTCGTAACTATGTTTACGTATGAGTCCCTAGTCAACTACGACAAATGCTTAGAAATGCTATTCTAGAATCATGCATACTCATATTTATCAAATGCTATATGCTTGGGCAATTACCTTTGGGAAGGTAATTGAGATGCGGCATGTGGAGACATGAGCACCACATTGCCATGATATTGATGACATGATTTGCGAAAGAGAAATAAAACTAAACAACTATTTTCGACTGGGGCGGACGGAGGATTTGGGTAGTATCTGGAAAAGGCTAGTACCGTCCCCGGTCACTTAAGGACCGAGCCATGAAGTTAAGCATGAAACGACCCCCGTACAACCGCACTTCTCGTATGGGTATAGACCTAGCGGATTAGATAGCCGAGCGGAGGCAGTATCCCTGCATAGATGTTTCACCCCTGAGCGAGGCAGGTGCGCTACGGTTGGACAGCCGTTGAGGTAGGGCCGAGAGGCATGCCCTACATCGATGTCGCCATTGGTAGGACTGCCATGAGTGTGTGTGAGAGAGAACTTAACTTGAATCATAATTTAATATGTGTGTGAGACTTCTCTTTCCCGGGAGCGCCAGAACTCCTCTCACTGCTAGAAACATGGACGCCTAGAGTGCATGAGGATTTAAGTTCATGGAGCGGGTACTGCCAATGCAAGGTTATCGAAAAGCTTTGCCGTGATGAGTCTCATGTGTTGGGACGAGGCTCCTGTGTTGGGCAGTCGCGGAGTGCGGGTAAAGTGTACATCCACTGCAGTGTGAGTAAACCAAATCTATTCGAATAGCCGTGCTCGCGGTTATTGAGCACCGGGACATGTATTACACTTGGCTAGACTCTAAATTCTTAACTTGTGTGGGATGGGATGTTGCATGATGATTTTTATGCTGATGGAACCACTTCCTGAGAGGAGGGAAGGTGGACATCCTCAGAAAACCATGACGATTCAATGGCGGGAAGCTATCCTTGGGATCACAATGGATGGTGGACAGAACCGTCATTGTTTAATATGAACACTGGTACTAAAATTGATCAGTCTGTGCTAGGTCTTAGGTTTGTGAAAAGAATTACAAAACTTGCTTTGCGCAAAAGAACCATAGCCATCTTTTGAATTCCCCTGTCATATGCATTGTTGCTGTGGTGGCTTGTTGAGTACGGTTGGTACTCACCCTTGCAAATATAAACTTAATCAGAGGCCGGAGATGAAGCTTCGGAGGATCCCTATGCTTATTACCAGGAGGGTGATGAAGACAATGGCGCTCAGTAGGTCTTAGTTACGGTCGTTGCCTGTGGCAATGGCGTGCCGCTGCCTTGACTCCGCTGCCTTACCTACTTCTGTTTTTGGGATGTATTCCGGACCGCTCGGTTCGATGAATTAAGACTATGCCTGCGGGCTTATGATGTAATAATTCGTACTAAACACTCGTGTATGTGCACTTGGTATTTCAGCTATGAATTCGTGTGTACCAGACTACTTGATCCAGGGAAATGGTACTGTTTACACGATTGATTCCTGTTATAAAAACGGGAGTCCACAGATCAGCTGGTTGATTTGACCGCAGGTTGCGAACTCATGAGCTTCTTGGATGCATACTCCGGATATCCCCAGATTCACATGAACCCGGCAGACATCCCCAAAACAACGTTCATCACACCTTTTGGCACCTTCTACCATCTCAGAATGCCCTTCGGTCTGAGAAATGCAGGGGCTACATTCACCAGGCTAGTGTACAAAGTCCTGGGGTCACAGTTGGGGCGAAATGTTGAAGCCTATGTTGATGACATTGTCGTAAAAAGCCGCAAGGCCTTTGACCATGCATCAGATTTGCAAGGGACTTTCGGCAACCTCCGTGCAGCTGGCATGAAACTAAATCCAGAAAAATGTGTGTTCGGTGTTCGTGCTGGTAAGTTGTTGGGGTTTCTTGTGTCCAAACGGGGGATCGAAGCGAACCCCGAGAAAATCGATGCCATTCAGCAAATGAAGTCACCATCGAGCGTACGGCAAGTACAAAAGCTTGCCGGGCGAATTGTGGCACTAAGTCGATTCCTGTCAAAAGCAGCCGAAAGAGGCTTGCCATTTTTCAAGACCCTTGGGGGGGGGGTAGGAAAATTCAGTTGGACACCCGAGTGCCAAAAAGCCTTCGATGAGCTCAAGCAATACCTCCAAAGCCCTCCAGCTTTGGTTAACACTGTAGTAGGGAGCGAACTATGGCTCTATTTGGCTGCTTTGCCTGTAGCCGTCAGTACAGGTTTGGTGCGAGAAACCGAAGCAGGCCAGAAGCTATTTTATTTTGTCTCCGAAGCTCTTTAGGGGGCGAAGGTCAGATACATCGAAATGGAAAAGCTAGCTTATGCCCTGGTGATGGCTTCAAGAAAGCTCAAACACTATTTTCAAGCCTAAAAATCGTGGTACCTTCACAGTACCCTTTGGGCGAAGTACTTCAAGGAAAGGAAATTACGGGGCGCCTAAGCAAATGGGCCGCTGAACTGTCACCTTTCGACTTGCACTTTGTCGCCCGCACCGCAATCAAGTCGCTAGTCCTCGCTGACTTTGTGGCCGAATGGACACCCGCGTCCGTCCCAGAGCCCGAACCGGTCGAACAACCATGGGTCATGCATTCCGTCGGTTCGTGGTCTCACAAGGGGGCAGGCATCGCTGCAATCTTGACTTTGCCAGGAGGTGTTCCAATTCGGTACGCAGCAAGACCGCAGTTCGACACAACCAACAACACAACAGAGTAATAGGCCTCAGGAAAGCAAAAGCTTTAGGCATTCGGCGTTTGCTAGTCCGAACGGATTCAAAGCTTGTCGCGAGCCAAGTTGACAAATCTTTTGAGGCGAAAGAAGGAATGAGAAAATACCTGGAGGCCGTTCGGTCCATGGACAAAAGTTTCGCCGGCATAATGGTCGAACACTTACCCTGAGGCCAGAATGAAGAAGCTGATGCATTAGCAAAATCAGTTGCCTGCGGAGGACCGCATTCGCCTGGAGTCTTTTTCGAAGTCCTGTATACACCAAGTGTGCCAGAAGACTGTCAAGACATCATGGCGATTGACCAAGTTGAACTGGGCGAAGACCCAGATGACTGGCGAACGCCTTTCGTCAAACACCTAAAAGAGGGATGGCTGCCAGATGATGAAGCAATGGCGAAATAGTTGCAAATCAAGAGCTGCGAAGTACAAGCTAATCTCAGGGCAATTGTACCGAACTGGGATGCTGCAACCCATGCTTCGCTGTGTCTCTTTCCCCGAAGGTGAGGAAATGGTAAAGGAAATACACCAGGGGACGTGCGGAGCGCACCAGGCGGCAAGGAGCGTCGCATCAAAAGTGTTTTGCCAAGGCATATATTGGCCAACTGTACTCAAGGTATGTGTTGAGCAAATCAAAAAATGTGAAAGCTGTCAGCGGCACAGCCGAAGCCAAAATGCACCACAGTATGACCTACAGCCAATCGCGCCAATCTGGCCATTCGCAAGATGAGGCTTAGACATCATTGGCCCATTCCTGGTGGCGCGAAATGGTTATAAGTTTGCCATTGTAGCCATTGAGTACTTCTCCCGCTGGATCGAGGCCGAACCACTTGGCATAATAACTGCAGCAGCCGTTCAGAAATTTGTCTGGAAAAATATCATCTGTCGGTTTGGGTACCGATGGAGTTTATCACAGACAACGGCAAGCAGTTCGACTCTGAAAAATTCAAGGAAATGTGTGAGGGGCTTAATCTGCAAATTAAGTTCGCCTTGGTCGCACACCCGTAGTCGAACGGGGCAGTCGAGCGAGCGAACGGAAAAATCCTCGAGGCACTAAAGAAGAGACTTGAGGGGGCGGCGAAGGGTAAATGGCCAGACGAAATGTTATCCGTTCTCTGGGCCCTTCGGATGATCTCCACAAGGCCAACAAAGTTCAGCCCTTTCATGCTTCTTTACGGAGATGAGGCAATGACGATGGCAGAACTAGGGGCTAACTAACCAAGGGTTATGTTTTCCGGGGGCGAAGACGGGCGTGAAGTGTCGCTCGAACTCCTGGAAGGGGTGAGAGTCGAAGCACTAGAACACATGCGCAAGTACGTGGAAGGCGCTTCGGCGACCTACAACAAGAAGGTTCGATCGACAGAACTCAGGCCCGGCCATCTCGTACTAAGAAAGAAGGTGAACCCTGTGGCGGTCGGGAAGCTAGAATCTAAGTGGGAAGGACCATATTTGGTCAAGCACAGATCTCGAACAGGTTCTTTTCGGCTGGCAACACTAGAGGGCGAAGAGTTCGACCACTCCTGGAATGCCGCTTCTCTTAGGCGGTTCTATGTGTAATATGGGTGGCATCTGATTCGCCAATTGTAAATATGTACATATTATGTAAGCCGTTCGGCACAAAAAACAAAAAAAAAGAGAAAAATGAAAAAAAAGGAAAAAATTGGATGTAGGGTTATTATTCACCTTGGAGGCCCGAACCAGTTTAAAATTTTCATGTTCTTTTCGCTTTTTCTTCTGTGAATGATGTCTTTGTGGAAAAACCCCAAGGCAAACGCCTGATCAGTGAACGCGCCAGGGGGGCGAAGCGAATCGGTCGAAGCATGGCTCACCGAACGCCGAAACCGCGACAGCTCGAATTTTGAAAACGCAAGTCAAAACACCGTTGTACTCGGCTTACGCACAGGGCACGATGCTTGGTAGCATGCCTGCCACGAGCCGAAAACGGAAGAATAGAGCTGAGAAATAAACATATCTTTTCGCCATAGTACGCGGGGGGGTCGACACATTTCGATCCAACGAAAGCACAGCCGTGTCTATGCGAACGATAGCATGAAGATATGTTCAAAAATTCACAAAGTATCAAGTAGACAAAATTACAACCAATCCATTGTATTTACATAAGCAAACGTTACAAGTAAATTACATCATCACTTACACCTTCGCCCTCGTTTACGTTACAAGTCGGCGAACTAGATTCGTCGTCACTACTAATATCGTACACAACCCTCAACCGGGGGGGGGGGGGGCACCAAACCAGGCTATAAAGGCGACGAGCGATCGCCTCTTGGCGTTTTGACCTTTTAAAATTTTGCCAAAATCTGGAACTATCTTCGCGACGGGCAACATGGCAGCGGTGATAGTCCTCCAAGGTCTGCCCAGGGTGAGCCCGCATCCACCCCGCTACCTTCAAAACCTTGTAACTATTGCCGTTGATCAGCATTTCGCGGTAAATGGGTCGAAAAGGACATCTGATCTTCGGTAGCTCCATCTTCGCTATAAATTTTTCATTCGCACTTTGCAATTGCCCGCAGGGTGGCCGAATGCACACCTTTCGGCTAAAAACCCGTCAAAAGCATGCACATAAGGGGGCCAGGTTGAGGACATGGCAAAGAAAACGGATAAAAAACACACAAGCAGTGGTGGATTGCCAAAATACTATGATTTCCATTTATAGACACGGGGCCAGAAAAGGCTACATAATAGTCGAAGCCATTGGCCCGATATACAAAAGACCAAAGGATAAGCTAACTTTGGCGCTAAATCTAAGAACAGAAGATACGGGTGCGAAGAGCCTCACACCTCATGGTGATCTTGGCTTGGATCCTTCGTTTCCCCCTCCGCCGAAGCGGCCTGCTGCGCGGTCGGCTCCTTCTCGCGATCGGTCGCCTCGACCTTCGCCAGCTGCGCGTAGAGGCGGGCTTTCGCCATAGACCGGCCATCTTTCTGCCAGAAGTGCCTCCGCCAGGCACGCAGGGGGGACGAAACGTCCTGCGAACTCAGCGACCAATCCCCTTTGGCGAACCCAGGGAAGTCGGCGACATGCTTGCACCCATGCTGTTGAAGAAGGCCAATGGCGAAGGTGGCCGACACCCAGGCGCAACAATCGCCATAAATCACGGCGGTCTCCGCCACCCGCTTGCTGGGTCCACTCCATGAAAGCTTGGGCGGACACGTCTTTGGCCGGGACGTCGCTGACCTTGGCTCCCAGGTCCGTCAGCGCGAGACGAAGGGTGTGGCAGGCCATTTTCGCCTCGTCAGTCGCAGCCTTCACGGCGGCCCTCTCCAGCGAAAGCTCCCGCCGAAGGCCATCCAAGATCCTTTCGGAATCATTGTAGTAGGTCACAAGACCTTGGTTGTCCTTCTTCTTTTTCTTGAGCTCAAGTCGAAGCTTTCGGATCTCAGAGTTCGCATCCTTTAGCGAACCCACGAGGGTTTCCTTCTTAAGCTCCTTTCGGCTGAGCTCCCTCTCCAAGGAGCGAAGCTTGGCCTTGTAGCTGACTAGGCGGGCCCTCGCCACCTGCTCGACGGAGCATTGAGCCGAAAGAGCCTTCACAATAAACAAAACAAGCTGTGAGAAAAGATTAAGGATATTCTCGAGATAAGCACAAAATAAGCCGAAGTACATACCCGGACGAGGAGGCTCTTCGCCGCGGTACATCCCTCGTCAAACTCATTCAGCACAAGGCCGCCCAAAGGCACAAGGCCGCCCACTGGCAAAACAAGGTGCCCCACCCCCTTCACAAAAGGGATGAGCTCCGCGCGTGTTTCGAAGTTAGAAGAGACGAAACGGGGAGCGGACAGCGAATTGTCCGAACCTGAAGTCTCGGCAGCAGCCTGCTTCCCCCACGCGGGTGCCAGGGGTGAAAGGTGAGGCCTAGGGAGGAAAGGATTGAATGTAGCGCAAGCAGCCGCCACAGCACCTTCGACAGACGCAGTGGCACCTGCTGCGAAGTTTCGCGCCTCCTCACCGGTGGATTCAACGGCAGCGACGTGGACAGGGGATCTCGGGGTCCGCCCGGCCGGCGAAGTAGGGGTGCCATGCGAAGAGTCATCGTCGCTGAAAGCATTCCCAATCTGCACGACCCCCCCCCCCCCCCCCCCGCACGGGCCTTGGCACCAATCTTGGTCCGAAGCGGGGCAACCCCCGCAATCGCTGCAAGAGTTTCCGCCCCCTCAACCTCTTTCGAATGGAGGGGAGACGAGCTTGAGGCTACTCCTGCTTCGACATGGGACGTGCTCGGAGTATAGCCCGGGGGCGCCGATTTCGCTCCCATCTCATCGACAATCTCCTCCTCCCCCTCATCATCGTCTTCGCCCTCCTCCTTGTTGTTGGCGTCGGACTCGACCGAGGTGGCCGCCTTGCGCTTTCGCGGGCGGTCTTACCCTTCGCACGCCTACGCTCCCGCGAAGGCTCAGCATCATCAACGTCAATTAGGACGGTTTTCGTGGGGTTTGCCCGGGCCGGCAGTTCGCTGGAGAAGACACGGTTCGCCCTGCCGCCTGTCTGGCGGGTTAGCAGTTGGCTGAACTCATTTATGGTGAGTTCGCCAATCATCTTTTGTGCCTCGCCTTCGGCTTGTGGCAGCGTAAGCACTGTCGAAAATGAGAGCACAAGGCGTAAGTACGAAGAAAAAAGAGAAATAATGACAAGGAAAGGCCATAGGGACTCACGATTAGCCCCCCGGGGAGAACAAGTTTCGGCAGTTTGCCCGCTTCCCCGTCCATGTTGACCTCAATTTGCCACGATTGAGAAAGGGGGCGAATCTGAAGCACGCAAAATTCCTTCACCAGATCACGGCAACTGAGTCGGAGGGCGGTCTTGCGGAGCAGGGTGAAGCGGGCCTCCATAGCACCGTCAATCGCCACCTTGGGCTTCCAAACGAGAGCGATGACCCGGTTTTGCCATTTCATAGACTTGGCCATGTCCGACCCAGCCTCGAAGGGAATGGTGTGGTAGAATCACTTCGACATCCAGTGCCGATCCCACTTAGGCATGGACGCGTTCACCGGCCATAGGTCGGAGCGTTCCGGGCGAACGTTGTAGTTCGCACTTCCAAAGATGGTCCTCTGGGTGTGTTAACAACTAAATTTAGTAATCTGAGTATCAGAGATGAAGATTAGATCGAAGCGGAATCCAAGACAAAGTCCGTTCTAGAAACAGAGCAAGAATCGGCTAAGTCCGAATCGGCTGCGACTTTAATCGGCAGAGTTCGAGTCGGACAGTGTTAGCCGATTGAGCCGATTCTGACAATACGACTCGGTACACATTGTCAGGTTGAGTTAATGTGCTTCATATGGATTGCCACACTTGGATTTAGTCCTGGAAAGGCAATTGTATCTATTAATTAGGATATTTTATGTAATTTCCTTAGAGATAAGCTTGGGCGAGAGTCTACCGCAAAGACTTATGGTATTTTAGAGTTGGAAAAAGTACGAATTACACCCCGAACTATCGCGGTCGGCCGAATTACCACCCTGAACCACAAAACCGAACATTCTTCACCCCCCAACTACGCAAACCGGACAAATTACACCCCCGAGCACTGTTTTAGGCGGTTTTTGACTAAGTTGGCTAACTTGGCATTTCCACGTGGCTGCCGACGCTTTTTTTTCTCTTCTTCTCTGCCCCTCTCTCTCTCTCTCTTTCTCTCTCTCGGTGAATAGAGGAGGCGGCTGGCAGGCGTGGGCGGCGAGCGAGGAGCCGAGGCCGGTGATGGGCGGGGTCGGAGGCGGCCCCAGGCAGCGGGCTAGGAGCCAAGGTCAGCGGCGGGCGGGCACGGAGGCGGCCGCGGGTGGCGGGCGAGGAGCCTCAGTCGGCGGCGGGCGGGCACGGAGGCGGCGGGCCAGAAGCCGAGGCCGGCGGTGGGTGGGGGCGGGGGCGGATGTAGCTGCCGACGAGGAGCCGAGGACGTCGGCCAGAGGGGGCGGAGGCAGGGCGACGGGTGGCCGCCAACTGAGGTGGAGCTCGCCCAGGCGGCCGGCGGCGGCGGCGGTGGTGCAGATTCCCCTTCACGTGATTGCCTCCTTGCCCATTACCCTTCCTCCCCACCGCAACCGCCGCGCCCCCCCAGTGGCAGTGAGCTCGCGCTCGGGTGAAGGTGGTGGCAACGGTGGCGGTGAAAGTGCATCTAGGCCCCTAATGATTTTGGTGATTAATTACAATGCGATTAGAGAGGACTAACATTTTTATTTAAGCAAATGTGAAGGTTGTTATGTCCTCAATGAGTTAGCGTAATGCATATCCCGCCGAATACGTTGATGTGATGTGATGCGGCAAATAAGCAAATGGTATATTGTACCCTTTTCTTTTCCTTGAGTTAATAGGAAAGCCGCACTATTAAGAGGGATGATGCATTGACATATGAGGAGTGATCAAAGTGCTCAAAATCATTTTTTAAAAGTGTTTCTCCTCAGTTTGATGCGTTTTGGAAATTTTCGGAGTTTCCGAAATTCATTTTCGGACTTTCCGAAAATACACAGAACCAGTTTTCGCTTCTGGAAATTTTCGGATATATCCGAAAGGCATTTTTGGACTTTCCGAAAATGACTGCGAAGGCAAATGTGGTTCTGTATATTTTCGTACTTGTCCGAAAATCATCAGTATAGTCTTTTTAGCTTCTGTAAATTTCCGGAGTTTTCCGAAAGGAATTTTCGGACCTTCCAAAAATGTCCAGAAGGGTGTTTTTGGTTCTGGAAATTTTCGGACTTGTCCGAAAAGTTTGCGGAATGTCTGAAAAATCTTTCGTTGGCTTTGCTGTTGGTGCTGGGCTGGAATTTTCAGACATGTCTGAAAATCTTTCGGAATATCCGAAAATCACAATTATTGTGCATAACGGGCAGAATTTGGGCTGTGGCTATAAATAGCCCCCTCCCCTCACTTGTGAGGGCTGCTGGTCACATTGGATATTCCTTGCCCTTGGCTTGCTCTTGTTGAGATTCACTTTTGAGCCTTGCTTTCTTGTTACCCCTCTCACCCGTGTTCGATTCATATTTGGTGTGTGTGTGAGAGTTGTGGATTTGAGTTTGTGTGAGTGCTTGTTGTTGGCTTCGTGAAGATTTGTGAGCACTTGCATCATCTCCGGGAGTTCGTTGCATCATTTGTTACTCTTGGAGGTTGAGGACTCCTAGGCGGCTAGGTGTCACTCCCGAGCCATCGATCTACGTGTGGTTGGCCGGGAGAAGTTTGTGAAGGTCGGATCTCACCTCCGAAAGGGAAGAGATACCCTTAGTGGAAGGAGGAGTGCTTAGTGCAACCTCTTAAGGAAAGGGTTAGCAAAGACCCGGCTCTTAGTGAGCTCCTCAACGGAGATTAGAATCCCCTCAAGGATTCGAACTTCGGGAACAACTTCGTGTGCTTCATACTTGGTGACTTTGCTTCCTTCCTTTCTACTAGCTTTGCTTGATTGTGCCGCTGTAGGTCTAGTTGCTGTTTGTGCTAGCAGATGCTTGTTATAGGCGACTAGATCTAGGATTTACTTTGATTTGCGCTGACTCCGAAAATTTTGGAAATATCGAAAAATTACTGCTTGCGCATTTACTTAAGTTTTTGATTTAGCCTATTCAACCCCCCTCTAGGCCTAATTGACCCTTTCAGGCGGCCCTCCCCGCCACGATCTTCTCCGTCCAAACCACCACTGTCGCCGCCGCCTTCTTCCTCTGAACCACCACTGTCGCCACCACCTTCTCCGTCTGAACCACCCGCCTGGACCGCCCGCGCCGCAGCCTTCTTCGCCTGGAACACCGCCGCCGTAGACTTCTCCGTTCGGACCACCACCGCCGCACTGCAGGGAAGGAGAGGTAATTGGAAGAGGAGAGGCCAAGGGGAAAGGGAGGAGTGGTGGTGGACGAGCACGATCACTGCGCCCCACCGTCGCGCCCGCCGCCACTCCCGCTGCTCGAGCCCGCCGCCGCCGCTGCTTCCCCCACCTGCCCTGGAGGGCGCCATCGCCGCCGCTTCCCCCTCCCGCCCTAGAGGGCGCCACCGCTTTCACAGGGCGCCGTCGCCGTTGTCACTACCGCCGCTTCCCCCGGCCGACCTGGAAGGCTCCGCCCCTACCCACCGCCGGCCTCGGCTCGTCGCCCGCCACCCGCGGCTGCCTCCGTGCCCGCCTGTCGCGTCCCAAAACGACTCTAAAATACACCCTCTAAATTATGCCTAGAATAATTAAAATCCGTGTGGAAGCCTCCAACAATTAAAATGTGCAAAGTTAAAAGTCAAATAAGGCTTGGAGGATTTTTGTATATTTCCTAAAAGCCTAAAATGCGTAAATAAATTTTAGTGGAATTTTCAGAGCACAAATAATAATTATTAAGAAATAAACAAAGTTAAAATGAGTTTATAAAAAGAAAAACTCTAAAAAGTCCCCTTTCCCTCCCTCTCCCTCTTGGGCCGGCTCGGCCCATCTCCCTCCCCCTCCCTCTCCTCTCCCCGCGGCCCATCCGGCCTCCCCGCGCACGCGCCGCTGACGGGCGGGCCCGCCCGCCACCCTCGCTGACGGGTGGGGCCCACCCGTCATCCCCTTCCTCCCGCCGCTCCTGCCGCCTCGCCCGCGCCCTAGCGCCGCCGCCGCCGCGAATCCCGCCGCCCCCGTCCTCCCCGCGTGCAATCAATAGGGGGGAATCACTCCCCGTGATCCCCTCTCCCTTTCCCCCCATTTTTCCCTCTCTCTCCCGCGTTCAAACGGGCGGATTTGCCCCCGCAAATCTCGCCGGCGCCATTGATGGCGGCCGGACCTCCCGCGCCTATTCCTTCCCCGCCGGCCGCCCTCTCCCCCTTCCGACCCTATATAAACCCTCCCCGTGCCTTCTCCGTCCGTTTCCGCCTCTCGCCGCCCCTCCTCCACGCCGGAATCGAGCTCGCGCCGTCGCTCTCTCTCTCCGCCGTCGCCGCCGAGCTCCGGTCCGCCGCCGTTGTCGCCCTGGACCACCTCCCACCTCGGCGCCGCCTCCTTCGGCTTCGCCGCATCCTCGCCGACCCCGTCCACCCCTCCGCCTCGGTCGCCGACCGCCGGAGCGCCGCCGTCCCCGTCGACCCGAACCGCGCCACCGCCTCCCTTCGCTCCGGCCGCCTCCTCCGTCGCCGCCGTCGCCTCGGGGTGAGCCGTGGACCGCCGTCTCCTTTCCCCCTTCCCTCCTCTCTCTCGGTCGCCGCTCCGCCGCGCTGGTGGTCGCCGGCGGCGACCATCGGGGCGCGGGCGCGCCGCCTCCCGCCGGCCGCGTCGGCTTGGCCGCCCTCGGGCGCGCCGAGTGGCTGCCGCGTGGGGCCCGGCCATCAGCCGCCCGCGCCCTCGGGTGCGGCTGACGCGTGGGGCCCACGGCGCCGGCCGGTGTGAGCCCGGGTGCACCCGGTCCACCGTGGACCGTGAGGCTGCCGCGTGGGCCCCACTCCCGTGGACCCGGTCCGCGCGCCCCCTCCCCTCGGCTGACGCAATAAATCGCTTTTAAATTAAAATTTAAATAAAGAAATTCGCAAATATTCATTTAAAGAGCATATAAACTTCAAATGGCCATAACTTGGCCATTTGAACTCGGAATTGGACCGTTCAAGTCTCTAATTTTTCCTTAAGAAGTCAAGAACCCATTTTTGTGCTTTGTTCCTGCTTGTTATATGGAGTTTATTAGAGTATAAGCCTTTTCTTTTCCGTTGGTCGTGTAGACGCTGCAGCTTCGGAAGATCCGCTCTTCGTGGAGGTTGAAGCCGACGTTTGGGAAAGCGAGCAAGGCAAGTCACATCATCCTTAAACATATTGAATCCCAGTTTATAAAATTATGTTGATTTAAATTATTGCATTATCGCTTTATTTAAATTCCCGCGTTATCACTGTTTTATCTAGCCATGCCTATTTACCTTTGTTATGACCTTATTATTGTTATTGTTATTATTTCCTTGTTCACCCTAAAATAAACAAAACCCCAACTAGTGGACACTCTACTCATGGTACCACTAGTATGGATTTAGGTAGTTGCTTCGCTGATTAATTAGGCAACATTAGGTGGTTTTACAACTCTAGACTTTGGGAATATTCTCATCACCTAGACATTATGGAATGATTGGATTATTGTTGAACTAGATTCACACCTCCCCCTCTATTCAAAATCCTCAAAATGGTTTTAGGCTGGGCTCGGGGTGCATGGTTTTGATAGTAGCACCTCGGCCATATAAGGACCGGTCTTCGGGCCTCTGTTGCAAAGCACCACCGTACTTCCACATGTCTAGTGGGTAAGGCTTAGTTTGTGGCTCAGTCTGGTTATAAACAAAAGTACACGGATGGAGATGGACGAAGTCGGGGGTCGATGGACATCTCCAGGGCAAATGAAGGCTACACGAGCTGCGGCCGGTAGTCGAGATGTCACGGCACAGGGCCGGTGTCCTGCTGCTAGGGGCTCAGTCTTGCCTACCTGTCCCGGAGGTTCTGGCCGTAGGTGGGATTGGGTCGGTACTCTTGTCTATGGCTAGGATGGGTTGGAAACTATGTCACGTCCTCCGTCCGTATACCGTGGTGGTATGTGGCACGCGGTTACACGTGAGGAAGATGTGTCTTGTGGGTAAAGATGTACACCTCTGATCAGAGTATAATCTATTCGAATAGCCGCGCCCTCGGTTATGGGCAAGCCGAGCAATGTACCCAAGTTAGTGTTTTAATTCTTAAAACCTGCTTAACGACTAAAATGTGGAATGGTTGGCCTGGGTTGGCTTGGGACGAGCTGGGATCCAGGGTCGGGTTGCCAGTTCGGTCTGAATCATCATAGGCCTTGGGTTAAGGCAGGTTCGTGTGGGTTCACGGCCTTGTTTAATAATGTTGTATAGCTCTAGAGTCGTGTTTACAAAATAGCTTTGAGCAACTAAGTGTCTTTAATGCTGTTTACTGCAAACCCTAACCCTTTATATTATAACTCCCTTGTACTCCCTTACATCTATCCTGCACTTGTGGGTGTGTCTTGTTGAGTACGGTGGTTGTACTCAGTCTTGCTCAATTTTTTCCAAACCCAGAAGAGGAGCCCCTGGAAGATGAAGGCTTTGGTGTCTAGCTCGTGCCTGCCGTCAAGCGCCTGTGGTCGTCGCCCTAGTCTTCCGCTGTTTCTCGTTTGTCTTTGTGTGTGTTGGGCCTTCGCCGTCCATGTAATAAATTAATTATGTACGCTTCCGCTTGATAAACTCTGAAATGTATCAACTTTTGGTGTACCTTGCCTCCTGGGACAAGGAATAATACACGCACGTAAGGAACGCCCGTTGGGTTAATTCCGGTCGTGACACCGCCCGCCGCCGACCTCGGCTCCTCGCCCACCGCCTGGGGCCGCCTCCACCCCCGCCTGTCGCCGGCCTCGGCTCCTCGCTCGCCGCCCACGCCTGCCAGCCGCCTCCTCTGTTTACCGAGAGAGAGAGAGAGGGGGGGGGGGTAGAGAAGGAGAGAAAAAAAAGCGCTGGCAGCCACGTGGAAATGCCACGTCAGCCAACTTAGTCATAAACCACCTAAAACAGTGCTTGGGGGTGTAATTTGTCCGGTTTGCGTAGTTGGGGGTGAAGAATGTCCGGTTTTGCGGTTCAGGGGGGTAATTCGGCTGACCGCGATTGTTCGGGGGTGTAATTCGTACTTTTTCCTTTAGAGTTTGTTAGAGATAAGAGTCGTGTCCGACATGGACATATTTTGTAATCTCGGGTATAAATACAATCTCGGCGCATCGCCACCCTTTTACTTTTCGTTTTGTTTCGACGAGTTCTTACTTTTGGGTTGAGCTGCATCGGTTTCGATCTTTAGCTAGAGGTAAAACTTGTTATGGCAGCTTGCGTTCTCGGGATTAGTGCTTCCATCTTTATGATACTCTAATCTTGTTTATGTAATTCGTCGAGTTATCATATATTCTATATAATCTCTAACAATATTGCTATTTAACCTACAATCGGCTAACATCTGTCATTGGAAGGCAGCCGATTAGGTTAAATAACAACCTTGGCTTAGATTATATAGGATATCTACCATCCTATGAAACAGCCAAGGGCTTGATTGTCTAGATATTGTCCTTCTTTTCATGCTTATAGCTGCATCAGTTGAGTTTGACCTTATAAGTCGTGATTAGAATCTCAATCTCTAGCCTGCCTTTTGGTTGCTGATTAGGGTAGTATCGGGGTTTCAGCCGATCTTACTTGATTTAGCTTTATGTCTTATGTGCTTAATTGATATGCTAGATCTACCCTTTACATTAAGATATTGTTGCATCTAGGTATATTAGGCTTCTGTTTGATATATTTTACTTGCTTTAATATCTTAATATAGAGTAGTATCGGAGTATTAGCCGATACGTGCTATAAACGTCTATAATCTCGTTGTTAATATGTATTTCGATCTAAGTGATTTATACTGACTCGGCATGGTGACCGATCTATTCCAATCACTTGATTTAAGTATATATCGACATATGGATTATATATATCTACAGCCGATCGAATAGATTTAGTTCTTTCTTACTTATTCATGACTGCCGATCGATGCATACATGTGGACCCCCGTTTTTATAACAGGAATCAATCGTGTAAACGGGGTACCATTTCCCTGGATCAAGTAGTCTAGTACACACGAATTCATAGCTGAAATACCAAGTGCACATACACGAGTGTCTAGTACGAATTATTACATCATAAGCCCGCAGGCATAGTTTTAAATCATCGGACCGAGCGGTCCGGAATACATCCCAAAAACAGAAGTAGATAAGGCAGCGGAGTTAAGGCAGCGGCATGCCATTGCCACAGGCAACGACCGTAACTAAGACCTATTGAGCGCCATCGTCTTCATCACCCTCCTGGTAGTAAGCGTAGGGATCCTCCGAAGCTTCATCTCCGACTTCTAGTTAAGTTTGTATATTGCAAGGGTGAGTACCAACCGTACTCAGCAAGCCACCACAACAACAATGCACATGATAAAGGGTATTCAAGGAATGGCTATGGTTCTTTTGCACAAAGCAAGTTTTGTAATTCTTTTCACAAGCCTAAGACCTAGCATAGACTGATCAAGTTTTAATACCAGTGTTCGCATTAGACAACGATGGTTCTGTCCACCATCCATTGTGATCCCAAGGATAGCTTCTCGCCATTGAATCGTCATGGTTTTCTGAGGACGTCCACCTTCCCGCCTCTCAGGAAGTGGCTCCATCAGCATAGAAATCATTATGCAATATCCCATCCCATACGAGTTAAGAATTTAGAGTCTAGCCAAGTTAATACATGTCCCGGTGCTCAATAACCGCGAGCACGGCTATTCGAATAGATTTGGTTTACTCACACTGCAGTGGATGTACACTTTGCCCGCACTCCACGACTGGCCAACACATGAGCCTCGTCCCAACACATGAGACGCGTCACGGCAAAGCTTTTCGATAACCTCGCATTGGCAGTACCCGCTCCATGAACTTAAATCCTCATGCACTCTAGGCGTCCATGTTTCTAGCAGTGAGAGGAGTTCTGGCGCTCCCGGGAAAGAGAAGTCTCACACACATATTAAATTATGGTTCAAGTTAAGTTCTCTCTCACACACACTCATGGCAGTCCTACCAATGGCGACACCAATGTAGGGCACGCCTCTCGGCCCTACCTCAACGGCTGTCCTACCGTAGCGCACCTGCCTCGCTCAGGGGTGAACCATCTATGCAGGGATACTGCCTCCGCTCGGCTATCTAATCCGCTAGGTCTATACCCATACGAGAAGTGCGGTTGTACGGGGGTCGTTTCATGCTTAACTTCATGGCTCGGTCCTTAACTGACCGGGGACGGTACTAGCCTTTTCTAGATACCACCCAAATCCTCCGTCCACCCCAGTCGAAAACAGTTGTTTAGTTTTATTTCTCCTTTCGTAAATCATGTCATCAATATCATGGCAATGTGGTGCTCATGTCTCCACATGCCGCATCTCAATTACCTTCCCAAAGGTAATTGCCCAAGCATATAGCATTTGATAAATATGAGTATGCATGATTCTAGAATAGCATTTCTAAGCATTTGTCATAGTTGACTAGGGACTCATACGTAAACATGGTTACGAAGGAATAAGGGGTAAACAATAATCAAGGCATGGCATAGTGGCAAGTAGGATGTTCATCATTGCATGCAATTTTATTTGTATACAAAACAATTTCGCAATTGGGATCAACATGTTCAAGGAATAGTGATGACTTGCCTTGCTCAAAGTCTTGCGGGTCTTGGCCTTCACTTGGATCCGCAATTCCCTTGGGCTCTATAGTTACGTGCGAAAATTGATTTGTATTCGGTTAGAATTCAAATAAAATCCAAGTAAATCCAAGAAGATATCAAGCGCGGAAGTCGGTTTCTTACATTATCTATTTTCATTCGTGAAATAGAGCTACTCCGTTTGTTTAACTCCATCCATCCCCAAACAATTTTGTGGCATAATTATTTTATTAGCACAAGTTGTTAATTTAATCCGCCCGGGTATTACATCCATATAATAGGTTAGAAATTTCTATCGCGAGCTAAATATAGGACAAATCCTAAAATTATCTTATAATATTATACGATTTAATTTAGTCTATGACTAAACGATTAAATATAATACACGGCTAAGATTCCTAGTAATTAAATCTGAATTTCTACCGTGAATCGATGACTTATAGAGATTACCAAAAATAATCTATAATAATCTATAAGAATTCATCTAATTGTTTAGTTATTAATTACATCTAAATTACTACCAATTTTAATCTAATCCGATCAAGAAACATATTTTTATAATTAACCCGGAATTTCGATCGAAATACTATTACACTCTAGGAATTTCCAAAAATAATCTATGATTAACCCCGACAATTTTTATTTCCTAAATCCTCCTAATCTCTCCCCCAATTTCCCTTCTATTTTCTCCTTTTCTTCTTTTCTATTTTCCTCTCTTTCTCTTTCTCTCTTTTCTTTTCTTTTTCTTTCTCTTCCTCTCTTTCTTTTCTTTTTTCCTTCTCTTTCTCTCTTTTCTTTTCTTTTTCCTTCTCTTTCTCTCTCTCTCCCGGTTTCTTTTCTTTTTCCTTCTCTTTCTCTCTCTCTCGGCTTCTCCCTTCCTCTCTCTCTCGGCTCTCTCTCTCCCTACCCGAGGCGGCGGCGGCGACAGCGCGCACGGTGGGGGGAGGGCGGCGGCTTACCGACGGCGGCGGCAGCGACGGCGGTGCAAGGCGGCGACGTACGGCGCGGCGGCTCCGGGCGACGGCGCGGCGGCTTCAAAGGCGGCGGCGCGGCGGCACGACGACGGCGGCGCGTGGAGAAGGGGGAGAGGGAGAGGAGGAGGGAATGGAGTGGGGTGGAGAAGGGGGAAGGTATTTATAGGGAAGAGGGGGAGAAGGAGAGGGGGAGGGGCGGTGGCTTAATGGCGACGTGATGGCGGCGACGCGCGGGCGGCGACGCAATGGCGGCGTGGGGCTCGGAGCGGCGATGCGACGGGCGGCGGTGCGGGGCTTGGGGCGGCGCGGGGCTCGGTGCGCGGTGAGGGCGACGGGCGACGCGACGGCGACGGCGGAGCATCGACGGGACGGTGACGCGGCGACGGGACGGCGCGGCGCGGCACGGGGCTTGGCGCGCGGCGATGGTGACAGGGCGGCGCGGGGCTCGAGGGCGACGGCGACACGACGGCGACGGCGCGGGCTCGAGGCACGGGTGATGGCGCGCGGCGCGGCAGCGGCGATGGGATGGCGACGGCGGCGGCGCGGGGCTCGGGGCGTGGCCGGGCGCGCGGCAGAGGAGGGTCTAGGGCTAGGGACCAAAATCGAACACCTATGAGGCAATGAACAGTGACTTTTCCTATTTATCCCCATTTTAGCCTATTTCCCATATAAATTTTGATTCTATAAATCCTAAATTTTGCATAAATGTGGTTTATTCAATATTTGCGTTATTCCAACCAATGGATCCACTGTAGATTTATTTTACTGATATTTTATTTTTATATAATTTACTTGATTTTGATTAGAGTTAATTCTCATTCCGTCGTATTTAGATTTAATTAATACAAATATGATTGCGATGATATTTTATTCATTTCTATCCCCACCTCAACCTTTATTTTAAATTATATTTCAGTTAATTTTAGGTTTTATTCCTAATTAATTATTCTTTATTCACGATCAACAAACTCCGAAATCAAAATCCAATGAAATAGGTGAATAAAATCGGCATGATGCAATTTATTTAAAAAGTTTTTGAAGGCCCATATTTTTAAAGTTTAGATTTTTGTCGGTCGAATTTTCAGGGTGTTACAATACATGACATCGGCTCAAAGATAAATGATGTCATCGGCCACTGGCCGATCGACTATCTTTTATGGATTTAACTACGGTTTTTTTGTCTTTGTTTCTTGTTGATTGTAGGATCAAATCAACTGGCACGCTCATAGATCCAAAAGCAAGATTTCTTGGACCTGCACTGGAGTTAAGCAGATCTCCCAGGCCTCGTGTTTTTCGCATCAACAGGGTGCCAGCTAGGGTCACCACCGTCTTCGAATTGACGATGGCGTAGAAAATCGCGCCGAACATCTCGGCGGTCAGTTCAAACCCAGCTGTCCGGCAAGCCCAGTCGAAGATGGTGACCCTGACCAGGGCGGAGGGGCTGAGTTGGGGAAGCTCGATGTCGAAAAGCCAAAGTATTTCAAGCAGCAAAGTGCTGCACAGAAACTGAAGTCCCGCGTCGAAGAAAACCACAAAAACCACCGTCTGGTTTTTGCCGGGTTTCGGCACGGTAGCCTTGCCCAGGCGAAGGCCTCTCCACTGGAAACGACCCCGGCCGAAACAAGCTTCGTCAGCTCGGCCTCGTCGATGAGCGACGCACCAGGAAAACCGATATGGTCTTCGCCGACCTTACCCGGGTCAGGACCGGTGGTTGATGTGGGTGCAGGTTTGCGAGGAGCCATGGATGGAAATTGCAGGAAAATCGAGGTCTGGGAAGTAGCTAGCGAGATGTCGAAAGCTGTTGGCCACGGATGAACGCAACAGGCGGCAGGGAAGACGGTGAGAGCAATCGAGGGTGAAAGTAAAAGTGGAAACCGGGGGGAGGGGATATATATAGCCCACCCACGCGGCCTTTCGCCTGCCACCCAATCATAACCAGCCACGTACGCCAGGGGTGTATGGAACGGTAATTTCCCATCCGCGCAGGCCAAAACAGTGAAAGGCCGAAGATAGCAGACGGTCGGCCCAAGAGGCCCAACACTGTTCATAGGCGCGAAAACCAAGACAACAGCTTCGCCAAACCTTAACCAAACCATTTATTTTTTGCAGCGGTAAAAACATGTTTCGGCAGGAACATCGGCTGAAAGGGGCGCCTCGTGGTATACCATAGAATTTGCACGGTCTCGGCTGAAGTCCCCTACTCACCCTTGCCCGTGAGGGGTTTGTTGGAGGCATACCACGAAGGGCCTTCGGCCGGACCTGCCGAAACCAAGAACTTGGGCAACAGGCTCAGACCGGAGGCAGGCGGTGAAGGTTGAGGAGAAGACCATATGGGGGAAGGCCACGAGGCGAAAGCCTTGGGTTGGAATACGCCAACTTCGCCAAGCGAAGACCTTGTCAGAGGGCCGCACGGGCGAAGATGATGAGGTGAAAGCCTTGGCACGAAGGCACGGGTTTTGCCAAAGTACCGAACCTCGCCGTCAGGATGCCCAGCGGGCCGCTACACCTTCAGGGAATTTCGACAAATAGATGGGCTAAGCCATTTAAGCCCAATAGGGGCCCATACGTGTAAACGACACAGTGTGCCTTCAATAATGTCCCTATCATAAGGGTAACCATGTAAATTCCCTTGTAAAACATAAACTCTAATAGGGGGAACCTGTAATAGGGCTATAAATAGCCCCTTAGGGCCATGTAATAGGGGATCCAAAACATTTTTCATTAAGGAATACAATTGTCTTTCTATTCCAACCACAGTTGAGAGGACCACGCCTTTCGACGTGACGCGGTTGTCTATTCGACAACAGAATCCATAAAGTTGAAATGGGTTGCATTGGTGTCGACGAGTGATACTCGCGGACCAGATGAGTAGAGTACTAGGGTACGTTGGAACGAGGGTCTACGTAGTACGGCATCAAGCAGACAAAAGACAAGGATTATACTGGTTTAGGCCCCTTATCAGGTAATAGCCCTAGTTCAGTTTATATGAGATTGATGATGACGAGAACAGATTACAAAGAGAGTAGTCGAAACAGATGATACCGATGAGATCGTAGTAGGGATTCGACGAGATCTCCCGGCGAGTTGCCTCCGCGTATTCCGGCTTTGTAAACTTTAGTGGGTGTGTTGGCGATGGAATTCGATGCCTTGAACCCCCCCTAGGGGGTCCCTTTTATACCGTGGATCATCTTAACCCCCAAGAAAGGTTTGAGGATATCGAACCTGGTACGGTATAACAGAAACTCTATCCCTTCCAAGTAGGATTTTGGAAATCGCTTGACTCGTAGAGATATTTTCTATAATTTGAAATGGTTTCCACGCGACATTTACAGGAACAATCCGTACACGTGAAGGTATACCTTATCAGTATATTCCATGAGACGTAGGATAGGAGGTATGCCTTATCCGTAATCCTGATAGTAGCCCCCGACTTCAACTCAAATGAGTTCATGTGGTCGCTCGTGACTTCTCTCATCAATGGCTTGTCATACTCGCTTGATCGTTCTCGGTATGGGACCGAGAAGACGAGGAGTTATTGACAACGCCTAATAGATGTCCGACTGCCTAATCATGAATTTGAATTGAAGTCTGAACAACCGCCCTTAACGGGCTTCAGGATTTTTCGGCGGCAATCTCTCTGCTTCCTCAAAATTCGAACCGTCTGGTAGTGTGCCTATTTAAAGGGATTTTGGGATCCATTTCAAGTCTGTTTGCCAAAAAGTTCTCCAACCTTCCAGCAGTCTCGGACCTTCCATCTCCCCAAATTCCCTAGGTTATTTCATCTTGCTCCGGTGATCTTCCTCCAATAGTGGATCTTGGCATTTCTACCTCCAATCTGGCGACGCTGGCGAAGCTCTCCACCGATGGAGCCCTTCCTCCAGAGCAAAACATGGCTAGAGAAGAAGGAGGTACTTCTCCCTCCCCTACCCTAGGTCGTATGGTAGTAGTAGAAGATTTCGTTCGCGGTGGTTTTTTACCGCCGCTGTCGGAATTCCTTTTGCTAGTCTTGAACTTCTACAGCCTTTCTCTCTTGCACCTCAACCCCAACTCACCATCGCTTTCTTGAGCATTTTTACCCATCTTTGCGAGGCCTACATTGGCGTAGTGCACTTCTTGGATCTTTTTCGTTTTTTCTATGAACTCTGGTGGATGGAAGCCGGCAGGGTATCAGGATGCTGCGGGTTTCGCCTGCGCGATGGCATGAAGGCAAGATACATATCTCTCCAGTGCCACACATCCCGGACCAAGTGGCGGTCCAAGTGGTTTTACCTCGAGCTGGAAGAACTCGATCCGGTTCTTGTCGTGTCTGAGAACCAACCTGTCCAACAAGACTGCTGGACTTCCAAACCTCCTTTGACTCCTCTTGAAGCCTCCGCGAACGTTATCGGGGAGTTGCGAGAACAGGGGCTAACTGAGTATGAAGTCATCCAAGACTTTGTCGCCTGACGCATCCAGCCACTGCAAGCCCGCGCTCATCCCGCGTTCGATTATGAGGGCGCTTCTGACGTGACGCGGATATCGTCGCGGGGTACTCGTTCTCGCGTCGCTATGCCTCCTATTGCTTATGACAACATTTTTAAGCTCGAGGCCTGACTCACCTTCACTTTTTTCCTCGTATTGCAGTTCTCCAAGCGGATGTCGTGACGCAGCGGGCCAGGGACGTCTTGATCAGTCCTGCCTCCACGGCCGAGGGGGTACCAACCCCGCTCTGCGACAAGCCAACGGCCGACATAGTGGCCGCCATCAACGTGCATGAGGATGAGAGATCTTTTGTATTTCTTCTTAAGGATGAACCCAAGTGACCTCAAGCTCTGTAGGTTTTACCGCTGATGGACATCATCGGCCCTCTCGTCGATCACCAGGCCTCCGCCTCCCTCAAGGAGAGAGTTGCGGAGGAGTTTGCCGTCGTTTCCTCTGCCTCTGCCGCCGCAGAGAGCAGTGAAATTAAGAGGAAATCCTGGGCCAGGACAAGCGGCGCTGCCGGAGCTCGGCAGAAGTCTAGCGGCTCCGAGGTAAGACTTAGCGTCCCCCTTTTTCCAGTTTCCCCCCTTTTTTTTTGAGATAACAGAATGAGGTCACCCTTCGCTATCTTGATCAGGACACCAGCGGCCTCCTTCCTCCTCCGAAGCAGAGGTCTTTGAAGAAGGTCGCTGGCAAGTAAGTAGAATTTTTGACCCCTTCTGTTGTCGCGCCTATGAATCTATTGACGATGTGTTCTAATGTCGGTAGGAAAGCCTCGGCGATCTCTGCCCAGAGCGGCGACGAGGTGGCAACTAGCGGGACTACCATTGTCGCCTATCCTCGCGCGAAGTCTGGGCCTGCTGCCGTCGTGTCCGCCGAGCCCGCTGTCGCGACTACGACTGCGGCGGCGCCGTCGGGCCACAGGACTAGTCTGACATGATGGCCGAGTGCCGCCGTCTCTTTGAGGGTACTTCTCGGGAGGTTGGGGCTCAGATGGACCGCCTAACGGCCCGCGCGATGTCGTCGGATAGGAGGGTGGTGCAGTTGGAGACGGAACTCGAAGTCGCTCGCGACGACCTTCAGAAAATGAAGGAGATCGTGGCTGGCAACGAGATGCAACGTCTGGGCTTGGAGAAGAAGATGAGCGATCTGCAAGATCATGTCTTCTCCATTCACGACCAGCTTCGGAAGAGCTTCACCAGCCTGCGTCAGCTAGCCCTGGAGTGCGGCGTGAAGTCCTCCATCCCAGCGCACCCCGACGAGACCTCTCTGACATCGGCGTTGGGCGAGCTGGCGATGAAGATGGATGTCATCCTATCGAAGCATGCTGCCAAGGTCTCGGAGCAGATCTCCAACGGGATCCACACGGGGGTCTGTCATGTCCTCGCTTGTGTGAAGCTTGCTCTCCCCAACGCCGATCTTAATAAGATCTTGTCTAAGGGGGCTACCGATGCCACGCGCGAGGACGTGATGGCCGATGTGGCAGATCTCGGGGAGACTATCCTCCCCATTTTCGAGGAGTAATTTTTTCTTTGCTTTGTGCTCCTTCTGTGTAGATACTTTTTTGCTGTCTTTGGTGGAACAGTTTCCTTTTCTTGATGTTCTCGACTCGTTAATTTGTAGCATGTTTTCCTTCTCGTAGAAATGTTGATCCAGAGGACGTCCAGCAAGGCGGACGTCCTGATGTCGATGCGACGAATCAACTTTTGTTGAGTGGAATGACTTTGTTGGATGTCGACACGCCCGAGGGTGTGAACGCCGCACTTGGGTCGTCCGGTCTTGACATGGCTCCGCTTCTCTGAAAGAACTCAGGTGGGATATCTTAGGATTCTCGCTCCCGAACTTTTACATGTTACGGGGCAAAGTTCATTGAACCCTTGCCTTTTGTAGATCTCAATGACGCACTCGCCGAGCGAGATCGACAAATTCTATACTGGAGGACGTTGTTTCAGGTGGCAAAGCTCTAACATCCGTCGTGATCGTGAAGAAAGAGCAGGCCGTTGAAATGTTCCGAGGACGCGAGGTCTGTTTGAACTCGTACCTGAAGAGCTATTGCAGCGCCATGTCCGAGATTTGCCGGCAGCTCAAGATTGAACGTGCAGAGCCCGAGGAGACGACTGCCGGGTACTTATCCTAGATGAGGGGTGCGTGTGCCCAGCTGGAGGTTATCAGGAAGCGGATTGACAACTGCTGAAGGAGGAGTGCCACCGCGCTAGCCGCTATGCCGGGGGCCACGTACTTGCCTGCATCCGAGATCAGCGTCCTCATATGAACCTCGGGTTTCTTCGTGAGGGATTCGGCCGTTCTCGGTTATCGGCGAGTGAAGTTGACCATCTGGCTCGTTCTCTTGCTCCCCTCACCGAGAAGGTCTTTTCGTTGATGAATTGGCAATGGCCTTCTTGGTAGATGTCATTCCCTACATAAAAAACATCTAGAGGAACATTTGTAACATAAGCGTTAAGTTTTTTGTAAATAGAACGGAAATCTATCTACTAAGTGTTTGAATTAGTGTATGAAATGTGCGAGTACTACTCGTTGTTCAGGCTACTTGTCACGACCGGAAATAACCTAACGGGTGTTCCTTACGTGCGTGTATTATTCCTTGTCCCAGGAGGCAAGGTACACCAAAAGTTGATACATTTCAGAGTTTATCAAGCGGAAGCCTACATAATTAATTTATTAGACACCAAAGCCTTCATCTTCCAGGAGCTCCTCTTCTGGGTTTGGGAAAAATTGAGCAAGACTGAGTACAACCACCGTACTCAACAAGACACACCCACAAGTGCAGAATAAAGGCAGGGGAGTACAAGGGAGCCATAATATAGGGGGTTAGGGTTTGCAGTAAACAGCATTAAAAGTCACTTAGTTGCTCAAAGCTGTTTTGTAAACACGATTCTAGAGCTATATAATATTATAAATCAAGGCCGTGAACCCACACGATCCTGCCTTAACCCAAGGCCTACGATGATTCAGACCGAACTGGCAACCCGACCCTGGGTCCCAGCTCGTCCCAAGCCAACCCAGGCCAACCATTCCACAGTTCAGTTGTTAAGCAGGTTTTAAGAATTAAAACACTAACTTGGGTACATTGCTCGGCTTGCCCGTGACCGAGGGCGCGGCTATTCGAATAGGTTATACTCTGATCAGAGGTGTACATCTTTACCCATAAGACACATCTTCCTCACGTGTAACCACGTGCCACATACCACCACGGTATACGGACAGAAGACGTGACATAGTTTCCAACCCATCCTAGCCATAGACAAGAGTACCGACCCAACCCCACCTACGGCCGGAACCTCCGGGACAGGTAGGCAGGACTGAGCCCCTAGCAGCAGGACACCGGCCCTGTGCCGTGACATCTCGACTACCGGCCGTAGCTCGTGTAGCCTTCATTTGCCCTGGAGATGTCCATCGACCCCCGACTTCGTCCATCTCCATCCGTGTACTTTTGTTTATAACCAGACTGAGCCACAAACTAAGCCTTACCCACTAGACTTGTGGAAGTACGGTAGTGCTTTGCAACAGAGGCCCGAAGACCGGTCCTTATATGGCCGAGGTGCTACTATCAAAACTATGCACCCCGAGCCCAGCCTAAAACCATTTTGAGGGTTTTGAATAGAGGGGGAGGTGTGAATTCAATTCCACAATAATCCAACCATTCCATAGTGTCCAGGAGATGAGAATATTCCCAAAGTCTAGAGTTGTAAAACCACCTAATGTTGCCTAATTAATCAGCGAAGCATCTACCTAAATTCATACTAGTGGTACCATGAGTAGAGTGTCCACTAGTTGGGGTTTTGTTTGATCTAGGGTGAACAAGGTAATAATATCAATAACAATAATAATAAGGTCATAACAAAGGTAAATAGGCATGGCTAAATAAAACAGTAAATACGCGGGAATTTAAATAAAGCGATAATGCAATAATTTAAATCAAAATAATTTTATAAACTGGGATTCAATATGTTCAAGGATGATGTGACTTGCCTTGCTCGCTTTCCCAAACGTCGGCCTCAACCTCCACGAAGAGCGGATCTTCCGAAGCTGCAGCGTCTACACGACCAACGGAAAAGAAAAGGCTTTTACTCTAATAAACTCCATAAAACAAGCAGGAACAAAGCACAAAAATGGGTTCTTGACTTCTTAAGGAAAAATTAGAGACTTGAACGGTCCAATTCCGAGTTCAAATGGCCAAGTTATGGCCATTTGAAGTTTATATGCTCTTTAAATGAATATTTGCGAATTTCTTCATTTAAATTTTAATTTAAAAATGATTTATTGCGTCAGCCGAGGGGGAGGGGCGCGCGGACCGGGTCCACGGGAGTGGGGCCCACGCGGCAGCCTCACGGTCCACGGTGGACCGGGTGCACCCGGGCTCACACCGGCCGGCGCCGTGGGCCCCACGCGTCAGCCATACCCGAGGGCGCGGGCGGCTGACGGCCGGGCCCCACGCAGCGGCCACTCGGCGCGCCCGAGGGCGGCCACGTCGGCGCGGCCGGCGGGAGGTGGCGCCCGCGCCCCTATGGTCGCCGGCGGCGGCCATAGGCGCGGCGGAGCGGCGGCCGAGAGAGGGGAAGGGAAGGGGGAAAGGAGCGGCGGTCCACGGCTCACCCCGGGGTGACGGCGGCGACGGAGGAGGCGGTCGGAGCGGAGGGAGGCGGTGGTGCGGCTCGGGTCGACGGGGACGGCGGCGTTCCGGCGGTCGGCGACCGAAACGGAGGGGTGGACGAGGTCGACGGCGGCGCGGCGAAGCCAGAGGAGGCGACGCCGGGGCGGGAGTCGGTCCGGGGCGACGACGGCGGCGGACCGGAGCTCAGCGGCGACGGCGGAGAGAGAGAGAGACGGCGCGAGCTCGATTCCGGCGGGGAGGAAGGGCGGGGAGTGGCAGAAACGGACGGAGGAGGCGCGGGGAGGGTTTAAATAGGGTTGGAAGGGGGAGAGAGCGGCCGGGGAGGAAGGAAACCGGCGCGGGAGGTCCGGCCGCCATCAATGGCGCCGGCGAGATTTGCGGGGGCAAATCCGCCCGTTTGAACGCGAGAGAGAGAGGGAAAGATGGGGAGAAAGGGAGAGGGGATCACGGGGAGTGATTCCCCCCTATTGATTTCACGCGGGGACGATGGGAGGCGGCGGAATTCGCGGCGGCGGCGGCGCTAGGGCACGGGGGAGGCGGCGGGAGCGGCAGGAGGAAGGGGATGACGGGTGGGCCCCACCCGTCAGCGAGGGTGGCGGGCGGGCCCGCCCGTCAGCGGCGCGCGCGCGGGAAGAGGCCGATTGGGCCGCGGGGGAGAGGAGAGAGAGAGAGAGGGGGGGAAGGAGAGATGGGCCGGGCCGGCCCAAGGGAGGGGAGGGGGACTTTTAGGGTTTTTCTTTTTTTATAAAACCTTTTTAACTTTGTTTATTTCTTCTTAATTATTATTTGTGCTCTGAAAATTCCACTAAAATTTATTTACACATTTTAGGCTTTTAGGAAATATACAAAAATCCTCCAAGCCTTATTTGACTTTTACTTTGCACATTTTAATTTTTGGAGGCTTTCACACGGATTTTAATTATTCTAGGCATAATTTAAAGGATATATTTTAGAGTCGTTTTGGGACGCGACACTATTTTTGCCTATTGTCGAGTCGGGTACTCTCCCTAGCCCCCAGCCTTGTCCTCGGAGAAATCTGTTATCAGAGGGGAAGGCTCGATGACCCGAAACTTGCCTATTTGAAAACGCGATTACCTAGCCCCAAGCCGTGAGGTTGGAAAAGTCAATTTCCGGTTACACGGCTTGGTTAATGCGCCATCATTGAGCACTCTTACATGACCAGGTTTGACATGGTCGTTTGGCTCTTAATGTCCGACAAAGCCTTATCTGCTCTGGGCGTCCCAAGCCGAAATTCCCGTAGGTTTCTCGGAGGTTTGTCGGACTAGCGTAAAGGGACATTAGGTTCGATTTCAATAGTAGGTGTTGTCGTGATAAGGGATCTCTGGGTGGAACACTGTCCCTATTCAAAAAATACCTTTCTTGAACTTTATTTGATGTTGCTGAGATACATTGATTCTATACATAGAATTTACGTAGTTGATCAATGTTCCAAGAGTTGGGTAACTCACGACCCTCGCCATCTGCAATCTTGAACGCGCCTGGTCGTAAGACTTGCACCACCGTGTATGGTCCTTCCCATTTGGGCGAGAGCTTATTCCGCCCTGCCTGGTTTTGAATTCGTCGGAGGATGTAGTCGCTGATGGCAGGTGTGCGAGGTCTGATGTGCTTCTCATGATATCGGCGTAGGGCCTATTGGTACGCGGCTGCTCGGATGGCAACTCGTTCACGATGTTCTTCGAGTAGATTCACATCGTCGCTTCATCTTTCATCCTGTTCCTCATCGGAATATTTCTGTACTCATGTGCTCTGATGCCGCAGCTCCGTGGGGAGCATGGCTTCTGATCTGTACACGAGGAAGAAAGGTGTTTCCTTGTTGGATGCTGTCAGCGTGGTTTGTACGGCCCATAGTATGACGGGAGTTCTTCTACCCATTTTGTGTCGTAGGCCGTGAGCCTATCGTACACGCGGGTTTTGATCCCTTGGAGTACTATTCCGTTGGCATGCTCGACTTGTCCGTTGCTTTGAGGATGGAATACTGAGGCGAAGCAAATTTTGACTCCTAGTTCAATGCAGTAATCTTGGAAGTCACAGCTAGTGAACTAGGAGCCGTTGTCTGTAAGGATGCGGTGAGGCAATCCATATCTACAGAATACCCCCTTGATGAATTTTATGGCGTTGTCGGCTTTGATTTCTCGTGTTGGCTCTGCTTCAATCCACTTAGTGAATTTGTCGATTGCCACGAACAGGAATCTGTAGCCCCCTTGTCCTCGTGGGAATGGCCCGAGTATGTCGAGCCCCCAGCATGAGAACGGCCATGTCAAAGGGATAGTCTGGAGCGCTTGTGCTGGCAAGCTTCAAATCGTTGCACGATGTCACAGGTGTCTTTTAAGGCTGTTGGCCAGAAAAAACTTTGTCTAAAGGCTTTGCCGACCAAGGTGCGTCCGCCGGCGTGTGATTCGCAAATGCCTTCATGGATGTCGAGAAGGAGAGCTTTTCCGTCGTCGGATGAGATGCACTTGAGGAGGATACCGTTCGGGGCCTTTTTGTATAGATCTCTGCCAATCATGCAGTATATCTTGGCCTGACGGGATAGTTTCTCTGCCTCCGTGTCGTCATCCGGCAGCTCGTCTAACTCCAGGAATTTTATTAGCGGAGTACGCCAGTCGTCCGTTGTCTCAACGTTTGCAATGACGTATGCGACTTCTGCAGCCCCTGGCGGGATGTCGGTGTTGGCTGTGGAACTTTCGTCGTGTGTGTCCTTGACGGAGGGCTTCATCAAGATGTCCAGGAATGTTCCGGGCTCAAGTGGTTCTCGTCTGGAAGCACGGCTTGCGAGGTCGTCTGGCTCGACATTGTCTTTTCGGTAGATGTGTCGAACTTGCGTTCCAGTTTTCGAACTTTGGCGAAGTATTTGGCTAACTCGGGGTTAGAGCACTTGTAGTCTTTGTGTAGTTGGTTTGCAACTAGTTTGGAATCTCCTTTCACGATTAGTCGCTTAGCACCGAGTGCAGCTGCTGCTCTTATCCCCGCGAGTAGACCTTCGTACTCGGCTGTGTTGTTTGTTGCCCGGAAATTGAGGTGGATTGCATGCTTGAATTGGTTTCCGGAAGGAGATATCAAGATGAATTCGGCTCCTACTCCTTGGCTGTTGAGTGCGCCGTCGACCGCCATGTCCAAGTTTCGTTATCCATTTGGCTGGCTGGTCTATCCTCGGGGATAGTCCAGTCGGCTATGAAGTCAGCTAGGACTTGAGACTTGATGGCTGTCCTTGGAACGAAGTGAACATCAAACTGGCTTAGCTCAACTACCCATTTAGCGATCCGGCCAACGACGTCTTTATTTCTGACAACCTCCCCCAAAGGGAAAGAGGAGACGACCGTGACCTTATGAGCTTGGAAGTAGTGGCGTAGCTTTCTTGATGTCATGACTACGGCGTAGAGCAGTTTCCGTATTTGTGGGTATCTAGTTTTTGCGTCGTGGAGGGCCTCGCTGACATAGTACACCGGGTGTTGTACTTTTTCCCTCTCTACGATGATAATTGTACTCACAGAATAAGGCGTAGCAACGAGTACAGGGGGGTCTGACAAGTAGCATATGAGCGCGATGAACGCATTCTCGGCCTCTTGGGTCCATTCGAATTCGTCCTGCTTCTTGAGCAGTGCGAAGAAAGCTTGTCCTCGTTCTCCTATCCTTGCAATGAAACGGCTTAGTGAGGCCATGCATCCTGTTAGCCGCTGAACTTCCTTTAGTCTTGTGGGCGACTTCATGTTCTCGATTGCCTTGATCTTCTCGGGGTTGGCCTCGATCCCTCGTCCTAAGACAAGGAAGCCGAGTAACTTCCCCGATGATACTCCGAACATGCACTTCTCCGGGTTGAGCTTCATGCGATATCTGCGGAGATTGTCAAATGTTTCCCTTAGGTCGTCGATTAGTGCATCGCCCGTCTTGGTTTTGAGGACGATATCATCTACGTAGGCTTCGACATCTTGCCCGAGCTGATTGCCAAGTGCCCCTTGGATTCAGCGCTGATATGTGTTCCCTGCGCTTATCAGTCCGAATGGCATCTTGGTATAGCAGAATACACCGAAGGGCGTGATGAACGCTGTTTTCTCCTCGTCCTCTTTTGCCATGATCTGGTGGTAGCTGGAGTAAGCGTCAAGAAAGCTTAACAACTCACATCCAGCTGTTGAGTCCACCAATTGGTCTATTCGAGGGAGAGGGAAATGGTCCTTGGGGCACGCCTTGTTGAGATCGGTGAAGTCGATGCACATCCTCCACTTCCTATTGGCCTTGCGTACCATTACTGGGTTGACGAGCCACTCGGGGTGAAGGACTTCCCTGATGAAGCCAGCTTTGAGAAGTTTGTCGAGCTCTTCTCGTATGGCTTGTTTTCGGTCGGGTGCGAATCTCTGTAGTTTTTGTTTAACTAGCTTGGCGTTGGGTCGCACCATCAATTTGTGCTAATCACCTCCCTGAGAACTCCCGGCATGTCTGACGGTTGCCAAGCGAACACATCTGCATTGTCGCGGAGGAAGGTGATAAGCACGAGTTCCTATTTGTCATCCAGTGTAGCCCCTATCCTGACCGTCTTGTCGGGGTTGGAGCTAGACAACGAGATTATCTTGATAGCACCGTCTGGCTTTGCCTTTTTGCTGGGCTTGTTCACTTTCTTGAGCTGCTCGGTTGTGGCGGGTGGGTTGGGATTATGCTCAACCATGTCGAGGCTCCGCTTGTCACACTACACTGCCAACTTAGCGTTGCCCTGGATAGTGATTGTCCCTTTTGGTCCTGGCATTTTGAGTACCTGGTAAGCGTAGTGGGATGCTACCAAAAACTTCGCGAGTGCAGTTCTCCCAATGATGGCATTGTATGCGGTGTCAAACTCCCTGACATCAAAGGTGATTTGCTCTGTTCGGAAGTTATTGGCCTGCCCAAAAGTGACGAGTAGCGTGATCTTGCCTAGAGGTTTAGATGACAATTCTTGGGTGATTCCATAGAAGGGCTGAACTGTAGGCGTCAGCTCGCTTCGAGGTATCCCCATCGCATCAAAAGTGCTGGCAAATTGAGCTCCCGCCATCGATGAGGACTCTAGCCACCTTGATGTTCTGAATAGTGGGTTCAACTACGATCGGATATCTGTCAAGCGTGGTCGCGATCTTTGGATGATCTGCCTCCGAGAACTCAATCTTGTGCTGGGACCACTTTATCTTGGCGGTAGTCGCTTGCGAAGTGGAGCAGACTTCACGTTCCGCCTTTTTGTGCTCCCTTTTTGAGCAGTGGCAGAGTCAGAATCTAGGGTGGCGGCTTCCTCGGCCGTCTCGACAACACAAACTCGCTTCCCTCTCTCGATAGCCAGTTTTCTCGCGAGCTCCTTCTTGAAGACGAGACAGTCCTCCATGGCGTGGTTGTTGGTCTTATGTATTGGGCACCATTGCTTGCGTGAGTCGTCGTTGAAAGAACCTTGATGTTTCCTATAGGGGGGTGAATAGGCGGTTTTAAAAATAAATGCGGAAGCTAAAACAAAACAGGGTCAGATTGTCTAGTATCAGGTCGGATAGTCTGAACTGAGATCAGACTATCTGACCTGCACAACAACAATCCAAACAAGAGAACAACCTAAGAGATCTAGATTCAATCCACAAGCAAAGAGGTGAGCTCGGCCAACAACAATATTAGCATAGCACAAAGCAATGGAACAAGAAGGTAAAGAGAGTGAGGATATCACCGAGGTTTACGCGCCGATGTATTTTCCGGAGTTCAAATCCTTGAGGGGATTCTAGTCTCCGTTGATGGGCTCGCAAAGAGCCGGGTCTTTTTCAACCCTATCCTCATGAGGTAGCACAAATGCACTCCTCCTTCCACTAAGGGTATCTCTTTCCTTGCGGAGGCGAGATCCGGCCTTCACAAACTTCTCTTGGCCAACCACAAGTAGATCAGTGGCCCAAGAATGACACCTAGCCGTCTAAGAGTCCTCAACCTCCAAGAGTAATAAACACCACACAACTCTTGGACAAATCTGAGTGCTCAAGATCAAAAGAAACACACACTAGGCTCCCAAACTCCAAATTCACACACAAATATCCAAGTCACAAAGAACAAGGGGGATTTGAGATAGAGAGGGAGAGAGCTCAAAAGTCCAAAGCACTTAGCACAAAGCTCAACCAAAAGCAATATTGGAATGAAATCAGTTTGGGCAACCCTAGAGAAAAGGGTTGGTGGGGGGTTTATATAGATCCCCAAAATGTGACCGTTGGAGGGGAATATTTAAGCCCACGTCGGATAGTCCAATATTTTAAACCTCCAAGGCAACGAGAAACAAAGAACGAAGTTCCATGAAATTTCGGACTTTCCGGGACATCGGACTATCTGATGTTAAATCGGAGTATCCGATATTTTAGAAGCAAAAACTTCGTCCTCAAACAGAGACTTAAGTTCCATGAAATTTCGGAGTCTCTGTATCATCGGACTATCTGATCCAACATCGGATACTCCGACACTTAGAAAAACTTCACTCGAAAGGATTTTTCAAACAAAGTCAGAGAGTGAAGTTCTGTGAAAAATCGGATAGTCCGATACATCGGATAGTCTGATTTCAAATCGGATAGTCTGATGTTGCTCAAGTAAAAATGCAATAACTTTTTACTCCGAACTCCGATTTCGAAGATCTTGGACTCTATGGAAAGCTAGATTTGTGGGCTATCAAACCCAACATAAAACATGGTCCAAAGCCTTCAAGAGATGTTGAAAAACTTGCAAAGAAACCCGATGTAAGTGTTGTGACAAGTGAAACAACTCGGGATTGAAATTATGGCTTAGATTTTTCAACTCACACAAAGATGAAACATTTTGAGCACTAGTATTCAACCAATTATATGCATGTGGTATCCCTCTTAATAGTATGGCATCCTAAACTCAAATTTAAAAAGCAAAGTTATACCAATAGGAGTACCTTCACACCATATTGTTTCTTCACTTGGAGGGTTATCAACGTCAAGGTCATTTGATCATCGGGAAGATCTCATCTTCTTGATCTTTGACATTTCATCTTCCATTTCTCAAATGATTAATGCGGATAATCCATGGCTTCAAATGGCCTCGCACGGTTCATCACGACACAGTCTTCACTTGCCCTTCACCACCGGTTTCGGTTCATCGGCGCCAAGCCCCTTGCTTGCCCTTCACCACTGCATGGTCCATCGCAGTTGAGCGTCGCTTGCGCTTCACCGTCTTGCCATAGGTAGTCACTTCATACCCGCATCTTCAATATCTTCTCTTTAATTCTCATCCATCGATAAGTTCATTTCCTAGCTTCTTCATCGGACTAATCACTTGTTTATACATTCAATAAGTGCATTAGTCCCTTAATCGTTTGTCATCAATAAACCGAAACCCACTAGGGGCATAGATGCTCTTTCAGTCATTTTGGGGGTTGGGGAACCTAGGTGGGTCAGTTTGTTCAGCGGCAAGGACTTCTCCCGAGGGTTTGCGCTTCCCACTTTTACAACTTTTCTTCTTGCTTGACTCTGGTGCGTCTTTGTTACTCGATCTCTCCTCTTCGCCCGTCTTGCTCTTTCCCTCTTTGCGTCTTAATGCATCATCTGCATGAGCGCATCTGTCAATGATCTCGAACAGCTTTTGGGCAGATATGATTCGTCGCGTCGCCAGCTCCTGGGTGGTGTATCGATCTCGGACACCTGATTTGAATGCACGGATAACAGAGGCATCGATGATCTCGGGGATCGTATTCCTACACTCGTTGAAGCGCCGAACATAGTCCCTCAATGATTCACCTTGGTTTTGAGTTAAAGCATGCAGGTCGTCCTCGATTGCGTGGCGTTTGTAGGTTCCCTGGAAGTTGGCGACGAACTGTTGCCACAGGTCTTCCCATGATGAGATCGAGCGGGACGGGAGATGGACTAGCCATGAGCGAGCAGATCCCTTCAACGCAGTTGGCAAGTAATTTGCTAGTGCGTTGTCATCTGCGGCAGCAGCATAGAGAATCGTGGAGTAGACTTGCGGAAATTCTTCTGGGTCTGTGCTTCCGTTGTACTTCTCTATTGCTCCTGGTCGGAATTTCTCGGGCCACCGCACATCTCGGAGTTCGGGCGTGAATACCCTGCATCCGCCTCCTGGAGCGAAAGGTAGCCCGCGATGCTGACGTCGTCGGGGAGGCTGGTCTGACGATGATGATGACGACGATGAGGGGTCGCTCGGTTCAAGAGCCCGACTTCTCGAATGATGATCTCTTCCTCGATCTCGACCGGGAACGGGAGACTGGGAATTTCGATCACGTCGGTTGCCGTCGTTTCGCTCCTGATCTCGGCGATTAGCTCCCTGGTCCCACTGGTTGTCGTTATTGGCGTCACCGCGGTAGCTGCTGTGGGCCCGTCGGTCCCGATCTTCATTAGGGGCGCCTCCTCGACCGTTATCCCTTTGCGGAGGAGAGTGGTGTCGATGTCATCGGGCAGTGGTGTTATCCCCGCGGCGTGAAGGAGATCGATGTCGATGACGATCGTTGTTGTCGCGATCTCTTATGTTCCTCCGCTGGTCATCCAAGTGATTGCGAAGATCGCGGTGGAGTAGCGTCTCGTCTCTCACGAGGTGACTAGTCACCGGAGGGACGTGCTCTGTTGAGATTTTCTCTGTCTGTATCTCCTGCAGTTGGCCCTCCGTCCTCATGCTGTTCCGGGTTGACAGCTGCTTCGGCAAATGCGGCGTTGAGGTTAGTCACAGTCTCTCGCAGTCGCGTCGCCCATTGGTTGACGTCGGGGTTCGTGACCAGGTCAAAAGGACTTTCACTCATTATCGCATCTAGGGTTCGCAACTGCTGACCGGGCGTTCTCGCTGCTGCAGACGCACTTGTTTCAGTGTTGTCAACCACGTTTACATCTCGTGGTGACTCCGAAGAGAACTCATAGTCTTCCAGGAGGTGTAGCACAGATGGCTCGTTTGGATTAGCTCCAACGTATCCCACGAACCGATCTGATGTTGTCGTTGCATCTTGGTCCTTGGCAACACACGGAGTCTGAACTCGCGGTTGTTGGACGCGATGATGCGGCGGCTTCAAAGTTCTGAGAAAGATCCCGTAGCTTGTAAGGTCGTGAGACCTAGATTTGTGAATTGGGCAATAGGTGGCTCCTGTCGGTGAAGTGCGTTGAATCCCACGCTCCCAATAGGCGTAGAGTTCAACTTTCACGTGGAGTATCACCGGGCAGTATTCGAGAATATGCTTGGATGTCTTATGCATGGGACACCAAGATCTCGGCTTTAAGGCGGTATTCCTTGTCGGCTCTGATTTTTTGTACAAAGGACAAAATTCGGCCGCTTGAGGATTTCTCCCAGGCGTTGGGACCGTCGATGTTCCGTTCTCCACTTGAGTGGAGGAATTGTCGGCGGGGCGTCGTTTCTCGGAGTCGTAACCGTGCCTTTCTCGCTCCCGATAGTGATTGGGCCAATTGAGATCGGTGCGACGTATAGACTGGAAAGACGATAGATCCGACTTGAGTCCACATCAGCGATGTCGGGGTAGAGGTTCCCTGATTGACGCCGGTGTTGGAACTGTTGTCGGGGAGTCTTGAAGTCATACCGGTAGATCCTTGAGCACCAAGTCCCCCTACCTAGCGCACCACTGTCGATGAGTGATACTCGCGGGCCGAATGAGTAGAGTACTTAGGTACATTGGAACGAGAGTCTACGTAGTACGACATCAAGCAGACAAAAGACAAGGATTATACTGGTTCAGGCCCCTTATCAGGTAATAGCCCTAGTCTAGTTTATATGAGATTGATGATGACGAGAACATATTACAAAGAGAGTAGTCGAAACAGATGATACCGATGAGATCGTAGTTGAGGGATTCAACGAGATCTCCCGACGAGTTGGCTCCGCGTACTCCGGCTTCGTAAACTTTAGTGGGTTTGTTGGCGATGGGATTCGATGCCTTGAACCTCCTAGGAGGTCCCTTTTATACCGTGGATCATCTTAACCCCCAAGAAAAGTTTGAGGATATCGGACCTGGTACGGTATAACAGAAACTCTATCCCTTCCGAGTAGGATTTTGGCAATCGCTTGACTCGTAGAGATATTTTCTATAATTTGAAACGGTTTCCACGTGACATTTAAGAAACAATCCGTATACGTGAAGGAATATCTTATCGGTATATATACCATGAGTCGTAGGATAGGAGGTATGTCTTATCCATAACCCTGACACTTGGTTTGGGTTGAAATAGAAAATGGATTGGATTGGTTTGGATTCTAAGAAAAGATGAAGGAAAAAGTGTAATTTGACTCCCTTAAATATACGTCGAATCTATTTCGTATCCTTTAACTGTAAAACCAGTACAAAACAACTCCTTCGTTGGTTTTGAGAGTGGTTTTAGCTGACATGGCGCTTACATGATATGGTTGACTTGGTCTTCAAGTGATGTGGCACTGACATGGCGCTAAAAGAAATAAAAATAAAAATTACTTATCCAACTAAATGGATCGCTAATTAATTAAGCATCAGCAGCCAACAAATCGACCAATTTAATCAAAGAAACAACATCACTCCATAATACGCGGAGTTCACGAGCCTGGGCTCTCCATCGTCCAATCCAAAATCACCAATTCGCCATGGCACGGAGCTCTCGTTGACTTCATCCGTTCCCCTGTTCCTCCTCTTGCTGCTTCTTGTGCTCTGCTTCCTCTGCCTGCGCCATTGCAGCACCAGGAAGCAGCCTCGCGCCAACGACCGACCTCAAGGCCTACCCCATTGTCGGCACACTGCCACACATCGTCATGGTCCGTCGGCGTCGTGGCACGCTGCCCCCACGCACACCATGCAGGGGACCTGGACCTGGACGTGCAGGGGACGCCGCCGCAACCCCCGCCGCTCGGAGCGCGGGGGACCTGGAGCTCGGGGAGCTGAGGTACCTCTCCTCCGTGATGTCATCGGCGCAGCTCATCGGGGAGCCGCCGCTTCATCGCTTGCGCTGTGCTGCTCATCAAGGATCTCGTGACCTCGACGAGAAGAAGAAACCCCCTCCCGGTGTCTCACTCCAGAGTTCGTGCTGTCGGCTGTCCTACGCGGCCATCTTCGCGGCGCTCGTCTCGGCCAGGTGATACCGGCAGGAAATGCCAGCATCCACCACGCACATGGCCACGTAAGTGCCACGTTAATCAAACCACTCTCCAAAACCACTAAGGACTTGTTCAGTTACACAAGGATTCAATCCGAACTGAGAATGGCAAGTATAGTAATAAATTTATGATAGATACAACGAGAGACTGGGATTCATTTCGGACCGGAAACCAATTTACTTATGATAGGGACAATAATAGACCGGGAATCAATCCACTAATCAAGAGATGTGGAACTAATCCGAATGTTTTGTTGTACCTAATATGAGTAAATTGGTTCCCGACCCGGAATGAATCCTGGTCTCTTGTTGTAATAAATTTCTTGTTATACCTATCATTCCCGGCCCGGAATGAATCCTTGTGTAACTAAATAAGGTCTAAGGGAGTCAAATTATACTGGATTCAATAGTTAGGGGAGTCGTTCTATCCGGTTTTATGGTTAAGGGGCACGAATTAGATTTAGCCAACTTTTAAGGGAGTCGAAGTATATTTTTTCCAAAGACAAATGGATTGGAGTGGGTTAGGCTTGTGTACTACTTTGGTTTGGGCTGGTTGTGGGTTGGATTTCAAACCATTGGCAGGTTTAGGCTGTGTTTAGTTCCACGTTAAAATTGGAAGTTTAACTAAAATTGAAAGTTCAAAGAAAAAAGTTGGAAGTTTATATGTGTAGGAGAGTTTGGATGTGATGGAAAAGTTGGAAGTTTAAAGAAAAAATTGGGAAGAAAACAAACTCTTAGCTGCAGGTGGCAAACGTGTAAGTCCTCAGGCATTTCCCATTCATCAACACCTAACACGAAGCAGCTGCAGGCGGCAAACATGTAACCTCATCGGTCATGCCTATTCAGCAGGCAGGCATGGAAGAACAGTGGGATGACCGGGTAACTGCAAGCTGCCCATGCCGCTCGTCCGCGTGAGGAGAGAAGCACACAAAGAAAATATGTGTCGCCCCTACGAGGAGGTAGCCAAAAAATTCAAAATTCAAAATCGGTAGCTGATGATTATGATGATACTATCACGCCTCTCCTGCAGATATTCCTTTCGTGCCTGTCAGATCTTCCCAGTAGTGGAAGGATGAACCAAAACCATGCTGCAAATGGATTATGGATTTTTTATTGCGAGAAGGATTATCGATATTTACAATGGTTTATTTCGGTGGCATACTTTATTGGCGTAAGCAGCTTGCGCTTCATTGCCTTGTCATTCCATTGAGCCTAGAGAAATCGAGGGCCAAATAAATATCTTCCAGTTTACTGAACAAGTTCATTGTTGCCTAAATACATTGCTAAAACTAATCAACCATGTTCATTGACTTAGAAGTTAAGCAGACAACAGATTAGGAAATGGAACTTGAACATTGCTTTAAACTCATATTACTTAGCAAGAATCGTTTAAGTCCACATGTGGATTTTCATTCTCCATGCCGGGATGATGACCTCGAGCTCGATGTACCACCGGTGGTGAGCACGACGGGATGGGCGAGGCCGCCGGGCCTTCAGCTACTCCTACTAACCCGCCGTTGTTTGATCGCCGCCACCTCTGCTGCCTCCGACATGCATGCAGAGCTGGCCATCTCCGCTGCCTCCCTCACACAGAGAAGACGAAGTGTACTGATAGATTGAAGGGAAAAGGCAGAGATGGATAATGAAGGATGGAGCAGCAGGTCACCGCTCCCAAAGGCCACCTGCACTGCACGACGTGCATCATACTCTAGGAATTTTTCATTTTCACCCCTAACATTATTTTTATTCTATACTTCACTAAATACTAAATATTTTTTAAGAATGCCCCCATATTAGTACTCACATATTGATGTCCATGACCTTGAAAGTTTCAACTTTCCAAAACCGATCTCATATACAAAGAGTAAAGAGTAAACTTTTATGTCTCTGTATATTGAGTTGACCATAGGAGTCATTTACCTAAATGTTAACAGTGAAATTTGGCAAGTCCTAAAGTCATCATCGGCTGAAAATCAGTATCGGCTTCAGAGTTCTAGAATCAGCCGATGAGAATTATCAAGTCGTCAGTTGTCGGATTCTTGCTATATTCGGTTAAGGAAATTGATCTACTAAAGGAAACTTATCTAGAAGAGACCAGAGTTCAGAGAGGATGTGGCAAGGCAAGTTATCTATTAATTAGGAATAGTATGTTAGTTTCCTTTTTATCTTTAGGAAAGTGTGTTTAGTGTCCGATTAGGACTTTATTTTTTCCTTTTATCTTTAGGAAAGTTTCTTTCTTATCCTACAAGGACTAGTATCTACCTATGGGTATAAATATGTACACCCGGGGTCATTGTAATTGATCACTCTCGATCAATAATACTCTCGCATCACCACCCTCTTCCCTGAGGTTTTTACTTATCAACCAGCAGAATTTGGGCACCTGACACGGGGCTGCATCGGCTTTCGATCTCCGGTGAAGGGGTAAGTCCTACGTTCCGTTGGGCCTCGGTGAATCTGTCATCTACATCGGCGTCGTTCAAGGCTGCATCGCTTCGATCTCTTGGATCGCTTTGGTTTGGTTGATTGATTTGCCTACCTGATATCTCAAGTCTATCTCTAATTCCATTGTGTTTAGAGACGCATCGGTTTAGTTGGAACTGTCTCGGTTAAGTTCGATCTTCTGTCTTAGCCGATATATCTCTATAATTACAATGCTGTTCTAAATAGATTTGTTATATCCATCACATTAGACAGATCTATCGGCTCATCGAGTATTAGATTATCATATACAATCTCGTGCTGCATCGGTTAGGTTCGACCTACTAGATTGTTGTTGATAATATAAGTCTTGCTAAGCCGATAGGTTCATGCTAGTGTTTTATCGAGGTGCTAGCCGATAAGTTATCTGGACGTTGCATCGGCTTATAAGGATTATATATATATACAAGTTAGATTTAGCCGATGACAACAAAGGTTTCACTGTTTAATCTAATCTGTGGATTTTATGGCATCGGACCTCTAGCCGATGTATTATTTACCCTTCGAATCAGTGCTTATTCTATCATATCATTGCTAGCCGATTGGTTTTTATTGGATTATGTTATTGTTATTTATCATCATCAGCCGATCGCCTTTATATCATTATCTACATTGGACATATAGCCGATTGCTTAAACCCTATCGCTATCGGCTGGTATCGGCATGGGCTATTATCGGCTATCAGCTAGGATTGCTCCATCGGCTGTTTAGCCGATTGGCTATTCTAACTACTGTTTACATATCTTGTCAGTTGCAGGATCAAACTGACTGGTACGCCCGCATCTCATCAACCTTTGGATCTGCGCTGGAGCTAAGCAGATCTCCCAGGCCAGTGTGTGTTTTTCGCATCAACACTAAAATAATATTCAATACATAAATTTCGAATTTTTCCAATAATTTGACAAATTTTGTAAATCCTACTAATTCAAAAGACACATCTTTCAAAATACTTGGTAAAGGCATACAGAGAAGCTTAAACAAGTAAATTGCCCATTCACAAATCATATCTTGAAATGTTGAAGTATAATTATATTACTCTAATCGTTAACAATATTGCTCTCACAATTGTACCTATGATTAGCTAATCAACCGATGATCGTTATATTTTAAGATGAGGGAATAAGACCAGAGAGGTGAGTAGGTCACATGGGTATATTAGCACAAGAAATTTTTCATAGACTTGAAAAAAAAAACTTAGTTTTCAGTCCTCTAACCGTATAATCATACCAATTGTTAATCGGTGTCAATTACTCTGTCTAATGGAAGAGAAAAGTGTTGAATTTTTTTTTAGGAAAAAAGCATTCTAAAGTACTACATTTGGAACTCTAAACATGAATAACATTAATTGTGTTAAATAAGTAATATGTTATAGCGGTAAGTTAGTGCGCTAACCGACACATCGATTTTCTAGAAATAGGGAAGCATGGATTTGGGAAAGGATAGGGAGGAGAGATTTTAGGGTGCTCAGTATAAAATGTTGACTATGGTATAAATTAGAAAAAAAACATTCGGATTGAATTAAGAAACATGACGGCTGACATGAACTTTGTATTGTGGGATAAACAATTTTCAAACATGTTACCTCATCATACAAGACGCTTTGAGGCTCCTTATAGAAGGGTTTTGTACTGCGAAGTGGGACATCTAAGTGGGCTATTACTTACCATAAAAGATTAGCATCATTTTAACTTGATGGAATGGCTTGGCATACAAAGAGACTCTTGTGTAGTGTGTCATTCATTGCACATCAGTAGTTAGAATGGAAATCAATGAATCTTAATCATCGATTGTTGATCTAATGGCCATATAATTTGAGGTGATGTGACATATTGTGGGATGAGATTAAAGTTAGTGGGGATGAGAATACATATGGAGGCGTCCCCCCCCCCCCCCCCCCCACAAATCCACATGTGGCTCTTAGCATGCACCATGTGGCCCTCTCGCGATCATGACGATTTTTCTAAGTAATAAGAAGATAAGCATATATTGGAAGAGAAAAAGAGAAAGTGATAGATATACGAATGATAACATTTTCAACCATCAAAATAATGAATTTAATCTGATACTACTTAAAAAGTAAAACTCGTTTCCATAGTCCGTCAAAATAAAAAAAGGGCGAGAAAAAAAAAAACTTGTGTAGTAAAAAAAAAATCCAACTCCTAAAACAAGAAAAAAAAACATCCGACTAGACTTCTCATCCCTTAAAAAAAAAGGAAAAAACTCCATCTTCCATAAAAAAACTTGCCGCAAAAAAGTTTCCGTCTACCGTAAAAAAACAAAAAAGTCAAAATAAAATAAGGCGAGAAAAAAAACTTGTGTAGTAAAACAAAAATCCGACTCCTAAAACAAGAAAAAAAACGTCCAACTAGACTTCTCATCCGTAAAAAAAAAAGGAAAAAACTCCATCGTCCATAAAAAAAACTCGCCGCAAAAAAGTTTCCGTCTTCCGTAAAAAAAAAAGAAAGTGCGAAAGAAAGTTTCTGTCCGATTGAAAAAACGCCCGTATAAACCGATCGTTCAAAAAAAAAATCTAATCTCCCCTCCCGTCTCCCCTCCCCTCCCCTCCCGATCTATTTTTTTAATTTCTAAAAAATAAATAAACAATATAAATCCCTAATCACAAAAAGAAAAGATATAATCTCTAGCTACTTTAAAAAGTTAAAAAAGTTTCCGTCATCCGTATATAATAAAAAAAACCATTATATGGTAAAAGGGGCGAAAAAAACATGGCAAAAAAAATCCAATTTCTATTTGCTTTCGTTGTCATTATATATCTTTTATCTCTAATCTAATATATCTATCTAATCTAACTATTTAAAAAAAAGTTTCCATCATCCACTAAAAAGGAAAAAACAATCGAGAAAAATAAAGCAAAAAACGCGAGAAAAAATGTCAAAAAACACCCGAAAAAATTACGATTTCCGTCGTCTGTAAAAAAAAAGAAAAAACATTATCAATGTATATATATTCTCTATGTCTAATCTAATCTAACTACTACCTTAAAAAGAGAAGTTTCCATTATTCGTTAAAATATAAAAAAATGTGAGAGAAAAAAAGGTTTCCAGAAAACTCACGAGAAAAAAAACAAAAAACGCTCGAGAAAAACAAGAAAAAACGTGAGAAAAAAATGTCAGAAAAAGGGGAGAAAGCGTGCAAGAAAACAAAAAAAAGCGCAAGGAAAATTCGGTTTTCATCATCGTAAAAAAAACAAAAAAAAACATGCTAGGAAAAAGCATCAGAAAGACGCGAAAAAAGTCCAATTATATGGTAAAAGAACATCGTATATATGTGCAATTATGATTTCATATATAGCATTATATAAAGAAGGTGAAATTTGTATTTCAATTAATTACAGAATGTAAATATTTCTCAACGTTTTCTTAATTTTCTTGTATTTTCTTCCCGTTGCAACGCACGGGCACTTTTTCTAGTACTCTAAAAGTAAAAGAAATAAATAGAATGAAAATGTTATATAGGCTGAAATAGAAAAAATATGGGAAGGAGGAAAGGAACAAAATAATTTCCATTTTCCCATAAAGTATGACCAATTAAAAAAGCATGTCAATTGTTAGGGTTATTATATAAATCTCTAATTTATGAAAATCCCAAGCAATTTGTTTACTTCATTTTTCAGTTTGATCTTATTAATAATAATCAAATCAACCATCATCCAACATAAATTGACATCGCCGTTTGTTTTGCTTTATCTGCTATGTAATTTAAATGTTTACAAACATAATGTTTTTCTCTGACTTGTTGACATAAAATTTAAAAACTGCTAAAAGATTTTTCTTAATATATAACTCTTTTACAAATAAACAATATTAAATTCACTATACACGCTATATGGATAATGCGCCAACGGCGCAAACACTTTCTAGTGTTTCCTCAAGCAAAGCCGCAATGCAATAACTCAATATTTAATTGTTGAGAAGGCACCAAATATCAAAAGTACCAAGAACAAATTGACTGATTTGACTCCCTTGAAGAAAAAAGAGGATCCCTCCAAAAAATAACCTAAAACCATTTCTAATAAGGGGTAAAGATTGTGCAAAAATCAATAAAAGTAGTGTTGAAGACTATTTGGATTGAGAAGCAATTAGAACGTGAAATAATACTTTGAGAAGCCATAATAGCATAGTATTTGCAAAATATTTCAATTGTATCTAGATACAGCTGATGAGCATAGACCATTAAGCGACAGAAAGTACCTGTACCAGTAGTTGTACACGCACAAGCTAGGAAATCCTTGACGTCGAGTTAGAACTTGTCCACAAATGGACCATAAGTCCGCCCAAAAAAAAAAAGGAAAACTAACCAAAAATGCATTTGTGCCTAAATATACATTACCTAAGATGAAAATTGTGGCTTATATAACCAAATTCATGTAGATTTCTCTCAAGAAATACCAAGGAATTAAAGGTCAAAACAAGAATATAGGAAACAACATAAAATCTGGAGAATATGACAGTAGAACCTATTTTCCAGCACAGCCCTCTGAACTTCTCTCATATGTGCAGAGAGGTATAGCATCAAGTAATTCAGCGAAGGGTTTGGTGATTGCCAACACCGAAGCATAAGAATTGAACCTGGTCGGTCTGTGCAGTTGCGAAGATTAAAAGATAATACCAACCTTATGGGGGAATGAACCTTTTGTAGCCTTTCCTCGCTACAGGATAAATAATATAGCCCAAAAATAAAAACAAAAAGATCTCCAAAATGATGTAACCTATAGACCACAAGAGCATGAGAAATTGAGCAGAGAGAAAGAAAACACAAAGCTAGCACAAGCAGCTGAAGCAACAAAGAGCAGTAATTATTTCAAAAACAACTTAGACACTAACTTAAAAAGTATTAGACACAGTGATAGTGCTCATAGTACTGGATCAAAAGTTGAGTATAATGAACAAATAAATAATACCATCAAAAAAAACCGACAAACAGGATAATCAACCTAAGAAAGACATAACAACACCCTTAATCTGCATTTACATCAGAGAATGTTGACAACAGTTTCGTGAGACATAATCGCACAGAGAGTTTTCTGAAGTCCCATGCAAGTAAAAATAAATAAATAAACGAAAGTACCTTATATGGCCTCTGACTTGAATCCCATCAGATTTTACGGTGCCAAACTTCGTGAACTCATCCTCCAGCTGTGTTGTAGTGCCATTTAATGGTAAAGTCCTCACTTAGAGAATGTTACATGTGCCTGAGTAGCAAGAGGCCAAGAGCTGGAGAGGCAACAGATTATTTCTCTAGTTTGGATGGTGCAGATAGAGCAGCAGCAGGTGCAGTCCTAGCAGCAGGAACAGGGGCTAATGCTTCAACAAAACAAGAATGTTAATTCATATGTCAACTAAAAAAAACATCATGAAATTTTCGCAAGGCTATATATGTACAGATGTACAGACTTAAAGTAAAGAATTTATATTATCAAATCTACAAGATAGCATTAGTGTCCAGAGAGGCTAACCATATAGCATGAGAGGAGGAAGCCTCTATCTTCTCGGTGGCGGCGACGGCGACGGTTCCATGCGCGGGTGTGACCGCATACGGCTACCAGCCACATCGTGTTGTTTTAGGTCGGCGTCCACGTCACACTCCTGGAAGGCCATGTAGATGAAGGCGTGGTAAGGGATGCATATCTGGTCGATGCCCATGCCGGAGCGAACGAGCCGATGCACGGTCCGCTGCACCTTCCTGATGCCATAGCGACCGAAGCCCTGGCTTAGAGTGAGTACCCCTGATTAGCAAGGCAGAAGGCAGTAAAGCGTCAGCAAGCGCGCGCGCACACACACACGCAGAGTGCATGAACTCCCTAAAACTAAAAATGTTAAAGGTGACAGATGCCGTCTTGTTTTTTCTTATGGTACAGAAACCCACCCATAAAACCCGTCGGAAAATTTGGGAATTTATATTCAGAAGGTCAATTCTTACCCCTGAGTCACACAAATCCTCCAATTGGCAGAACAGAATACAAAATTGCAAAACTCCCCGATGACTAAGAATTATAAATATGAATCAGCCAATTGGCAGAAGCAGCAGCATTACCTTGAGTAGCTTGTGCTTGCTAAACCCCAATTCCTAATTAAATGGACACACACATCAGAACACTGAAAGCGAAAAAAAGTAGTAGTTTTGAAATGCAGCATCAATGAAATTCAGAAAGACAGAAAAAAAAATGTGTTGATTAAATCGTACAGTGCTGATGACAACCGCGGCGCGCTCCTCTGATCCATGCCCTGCTGACAGTTAAGAAGAAACAAAAAAGATATGAGCTTGTAGTAGTTACAGATCCGAGGCGAGAGGGGACAGCTGAGGCTTGTAGGCAAACGCACTGGGGCGGTGGAGTCGCGGAGGAAGACGAGGGGCAGGAGGATGGAGCAGACGGTTAACGCTGGGACGGCCGCGGCCAGGGCGCTGCACAGTGGGTGGAGGAAGACGCACGCGCAAACCAGCAGCGGAATTAAGCAACGACGAGCTCCCGAACACCTCCGAGATCGCATCCCTCGCCTCCCAACCCCGCGAACCCGAGCAAAATTAAGCCCCAGAAGCAGAAGCGGCAGCGGAAGCAAGCCACCCCACCTCACCAACAACAACACAAGCACACCGCCACAAACTCCACGCACTCACCTCCCCGGCTCCCACAATCTGCACGAGGTGGGGATGGCGGCAGGAGGCATCACTGGGGAGGAGGAGGTGCGGGAGGGCGAGCAGCGGCGCGGATGGGTCGGCGACGGAGGCGGATCAGAAGAAGAGGTGTAATCGGAATTCTGAAGAACTGAAGACTATCGTTTCAGCCGTGGCGGTGGGCAGTTTAGCCGCATGCAAAACGAGAAATACGATTAACATATGATTAATTAAGTAATATATATTTTTTATGAATAAATTTGTTGGATTTTTTTAACAACTTATTTATAGAAAGTTTTCGTATCAAATATACCATTTAACAGTTTGAAAAACGTGCTAATAGAAAATGAGGAGAATTTATAATCCTATAAGCTGAAAAGAGCGCACCCACCGAAATCTGAATATATTGTCTGAAACTGAAGTTATCTGAAGAAAGGGGAAGAAGAGGTAGGAGAACGAGTTATGAAGGATCGACGGTGCAGATGAGGCGCGAAAGGGTATCGGTGACATCCAGCCGTTCGTTCTTTTCTTGGGGACCACTGTAGACATCTTTTGTCATTTCTTTCGCTTTTGAGCTGGCTACAGCTTGGTGATGCAGGGTTTTGATTCCCTTTTTGGTTTAGCCATGTAATATATAACTCGAGCCATGTGGCCTAATAAGAATTATGAAAAAAGCTATCATTTATCTCTTCTCTTAGGAGTAGTTTAATTTAGAACCCTAACTTGTCTTGCGGCGACCAAATGTTCCCCTGATTCTTTTCTGAATCCTGAGAGAGAACAATCCATTTCAGAGAGTAGCGAGGTCGGATCTTGACAAAGGTATCAGAGCTGTGTCGATCACTTGGCTCTTGGATTCAGTGGGTGAGGGTTGGTGGAAGGCGGCGGCGAGATCCACCGTAAAATTCCTTAAGCCGAGTGAATTCAAACCGGAGGCGAGGTGTTTGGAACAGATTTGTAGCAAGGGTTGGAAGCCATCCTGCAAAGGTGTGCTTCTGTAAAATCTCCGTAGCTCGAGTTTGTTCCAGGCGGCGGTAGACAGATCTGAGAAACAAAAGGGGGAGGGATAAATTCCTGAACCGATCTTGCAGAGAGAGGTTGGATGGTAACCAAAACAAGGTCCAACGAGTCGATTGTTGATATGGAGGAGATGAATGTGTTCAGGGTGGACATGGCGAATCTGAAGAAGGATGTGGCGGAGTTGAAATCGCTGAAGACTGAAATGAACGAGATCAAGGGGTGGCTGAGAGAACTCTGTAAGCGGAAGAATACTGAAGAAGCGGAAGGCGAGATGGATGAAGCTGTGGCTGCTCTGATAGCCAGCAAGACGTCCAGACAGAATGCTGATGGCGCCGGCACAAGTAAGCAGGCTGCAGAGGATTCTACTCAGGGTGAGGTACGTTTCGCTGTTGAGCCAAACACTACTATTCCTCATGAATTGGTCAATTTGTGGGCTACCTCGGGGGAGACTGCAGCAGGAAATGGACACATGGGGAATACTATCCAGCCACAGCATACCATGGCAGCTCCAAGGATGAATGCAAACTTTGGAGGAACTGGTCCTACTGCAGTACTGCTGCAACTCAGCAAGGGGGAGCATTTACAGGAGGGTTCCAAGGACGTCCAGGGGTGCACATTTTTTATAACCAAAGGAACAGGTTTGGTGGAATGGGGGGAGATGGAAATCATTATGCAGAAGCTGTGATCAAAGGCCCAAGACTTGAAATTCCTCTGTTTGCGGGGGATAAACCAGTTGATTGGTTTATGCAGTGTGAAAAGTTTTATGAGATCACTGGGACTCCCAATGATCAATGGGTGAATTTAGCTATAGCTCATTTACAGGGGAGAGCAGCAAAATGGTTTAGGGGTATTGGGATACCATGGCAGCTGATTTCATGGCCACAGTGGTGTGCCATGCTGTGTACTCGGTTCTCTCCTGCTAACACTCATGAAGCTGTGGAGTTGTTTCAAAATGTGAAGCGGTATGGTTCATCTGTAGATCAATATATTGACAAGTTTGAGGAATATATGGATCTTGTTAGGAGAGATCATCCATACTTGCAAGAACAGTATTTCACAAGTTGTTTCATAGGGGGACTGAGGGGAGACATCAAACATGATGTTTGTGGTCACAAACCGCAGGGTTTGTTGGAATCTTATTGGTATGCAAAGAATTACAAAAAGGCTGCAAATGCTAGAAGGGCTGCCAGCAACTTCAACAAAAACAGGAATGTGAACCTAACTGGAGGTAATCAGGGAAGGAATGCTGGAAATCGGACCCAGAACAGAGGAGAAGGGGATAAAAAGGAGGAGAAAAAGTGTTGGTTCTGTAAAGAACCTTGGTTTCCTAAACACCAATGTAAATTAAAGCAAGCTTTACATGCTCTGTTGTTGGAAGGAAAAGAGCAGGAGGAAGAAGATGAAGGAAAAGATGGTGTGATTGTTATACTGGCGAGAAGGAAGGTGAAGAAAAAAATGTGAAACCTGCTGAAGAGACACAGGAAGAACTGTTGTGTTTATCTCTGAATGCAGCACAAGGAACATTCAGGCCAGACACTTTCTCTGTAATTATCATAGTGAATGGCAAGAAAGCTATTGGTCTGGTGGACAGTGGTAGCACGGCTACTTTCATGGATCAAGATTTTGCAATCAGAACTCAGTGTCCTTTGAAGAGCACAGGATCCAAGAAAGTAAGGGTAGCTGGAGGTTGGGATGAAAACGGGCGTAAATGGTCGGAAACGGTATCATTATTTTATTATTTTTTTGAAAACGAACGGAGACGGTCGGAAAATTTCCATATTTATGAATTCATCTATTTAGTGTCAACTTCAATGCCACGCTGACAGAAATTAAAAAAAATAAATTTTGAAAACGGTAACCATCGGTAAAAATATTATTATTATATTAGTTTTGCGGAAACGGTATCGGTACGGTCGGGAAATTTCCATACCATTTTCACCCCTAGCTGGAGGTGGAGAGTTGAGGTCTGATACTACGGTACCTGAGATTGTTTATGAAATACAAGGGGAAGTATATTCTGATCAGTTCAGTCTAATACCTCTGAAAGGTTATGATGTCAGTCTGGGGGCTGACTAGAACTATAAGCATGGTCCAATATCTTTGGATCTGAAACTGAGAGCCTTGGGAATTTGTAAAGAAGGTAGAATGGTGATGTTACAGGATTTCACTAATTCTGAAAAACCCAAGCAAGTATCTGGGCAGAAACTGGAAAAGATTGTTCAGAAGGGGGCTTTGGGAGTCATGATCCAAATTCATGCTATAACAGAAGTAGAGGAGAAAAGAGCTGAGATCCCTGAAGATATCATGCCCATTCTTGCTCAGTACCCCACAGTGCTCAGGGAACCCAAAGGATTACCTCCCAAGAGGGATTGTGGCCATACTATTGTTTTGCAGCCAGGTGCAGTACCTCCTAACCTCAGGCCTTACATGGTGCCTCATTACCAGAAGGAAGCTATGGAAAATATTATACAGGAGTTGATTGAAACACAGGAGATCCAAGTCAGTGACAGTCCATATGCATCTCCAGCTGATGGTTAGGGAAAAGGATGGATCATGGAGACTATGTATAGAACTGTAGATTACAGACAATTAAATTCACAAACTGAAAAACAAATTTCCCATGCCAATCATAGAAGATCTTTTGGATGAACTCCATGGTGCCAAAATATTTTCTAAATTGGACTTGAATTCGGGCTATCACCAAATTAGGGGTGAAAACGGTACGGTATCTTTCCGGATTCCGGACCTATTTTCGAAAACGGAATCTATCGGTCGGAATTTTTCGGAAACGGAAACGAATTCGGAAATATTTTCTCGGAAACGGAATCGAAAATGATAAGGGCAATTTCCGTCGGAACTCGGAATCGGTCGGAAACTTTCCGGAAATTTTCTCGGAATTACCAGAAATTTTGTGATTGAAATACCCTGGATTCTTTTTTTAAGCACTGAATAGTGAATACCATGGTGTTTGGCTGTTATTTTTTAAAAAATATTTGTTATGCAAATCTAAAATTACATAAGAATTTGTTTTCCTGCATTGGGATTTATCAACAACATTACTCTCTTAAATATAGATAATTTATTCTATAAATTGTGTTTTGTGATGTACTGTTGATACTTAACAATTGAACTTATATAATTATGTTTTATAACCTCTTGTAATGGCGATAGTGATTAAGTTGTAATCCCCCGTAGCTCACAACTCTGGCTTACAGGATTGGGGTTTTCCCCCAATCATCTCGACAGCATTCTGCCGTTGTAAGCTTTTATTGTAATGAACTTCCTTTCTTAATGAAATTGGTCAACCGAATCTTTCGGCCGACCCGGCAAAAATAATGAATTGTGATCATTGAGACTTAAGAATTGGATTTATCAGTTTGAGGGGTTTTTTATTCCGATAAATTTTCGTTGCCGTATTCGCGCCGGTTCGTTTTCGCTCCGTTTTCGGTTTCGATAATATTCGATTCCGTTTTCATATCCGGGGTTTCCGATTCCGATTCCAATTCCGAAAAAAATATGAAAACGAAAACAATAAAGACGGTTTCCGTCCGTTTCCATACCGTTTTCACCCTTACACCAAATTAGGATGGCTGACAAAGATGTGCATAAAACAGCATTCAGAACACATTTCGGACATTATGAATATCAGGTTATGCCCTTCGGTTTAACCAATGCACCAGCCACATTCCAATCATTAATGAATCAGGTGTTAGCTCCCTATTTAAGAAAATTTGTGTTGGTTTTCTTTGATGACATTCTTATATATAGCAAGACTAGAGAAGAACATAAGGAACATTTGCAATTACTAATGCAGGCTCTGCAGTCCAATGAATTAGTCATCAAACTGAAGAAGTGTGAATTTGGAATGAGAAGTGTATCCTACCTTGGCCACATAATTTCTGAAGAAAGGATGGCCACAGATCCCAAGAAGGTGGAAAAGATCCGAAATTGGCCTGTACCCAGGGATGTAATAGATGTGAGGAAATTCCTGGGAATGACAGGATACTACATAAGGTTTATCAAAGGATATGGGATTATCTGTAGACCAATCCATGATATGCTTAAGAAAGGAGGTTTTTCATGGGGCTCTGAACAGACCGCAGCTTTTGAGACTCTCAAAGAGAGAATGTGTAGCAGTCCAGTACTCTCTTCCTGATTTTTCTCAGCCATTTGTTATTGAAACAGATGCATGTGGGGTCGGTATTGGAGCAGTGTTGATGCAGGGTGGGAGACCCATAGCTTATTTCAGTAAGGCCTTGGGACCTAAGGCAGCTGGACAATCTATCTATGAGAAGGAAGCAATAGCAATACTGGAAGCACTCAAAAAGTGGAGGCACTATGTATTGGGGAGTAAATTAATAATTAAGACCGATCAACAAAGCTTGAAATTTATGATGAACCAGAGGCTGGTTGAAGGAATCCAACATAAACTGATGTTGAAATTAATGGAATATGACTATTCAATTGAATATAAGGCTGGGAGGGAAAATCTGGTAGCTGATGCATTATCCAGATTACCACTGAGAATAGAAGCAGGAAGGGAAACCTGTCAAGCCATGACTGTTGTTATTCCTGAGTGGGTGAATGACACTCAAAGAAGTTATGAAGAGGATGTGCAGGCACACAAGATTTTAAGTTTGATTAATACTGATGGGGATCCTGATAGCAGCTATAGATTAGAAGCTGGGTTGTTTAAATACAAAGGAAGGATTTATGCAGGGGAAACCACCGAAATCAGGCAACAACTGATTGCCACTTACCATTCATCAGCTTTTGGGGGCCATTCTACATAAAAATCACCGAAACTAGAATTAAAAAAAATACTAGTATTTAAGCAATTATATGCATGTGGCGTCTCTCTTAATAGTATGGCATCCTAAACATAAGAAAACAAGATTTACAAGGAATTACCACAATCAATATGCCGCTAATCTTTTATTCAACCTTCAACTCCTTTTAAACCTTGCATTCACCTCAACAGAAGTCATAATCTTGTATTCAACCTTCAACTCCTTTTGAACCTTGCATTCACCTCAACAGAAGTCATAAGCATATTTCTATTTAGTCATAAGCATATTTCTATTTGTACTGTTATTAACACCAAAATAAAATAGGAGTCCTATGCACTTTCAGCCGTAAAAATATCGTGCCAACATTCTAATTAGCCAAAAAAAAATTGAAAAACGTGAGAAAAGCGGAACTGGTAGGGCTTCTATTATTTGATTGATGATTCATCTCTTGTGTGCAATACTATGCTGCTCCTGTTTATCTGTAGTTTGCCCTGTTTGCCTGTCGTTTGTGGACGGAGACTAGGAGACAGATTTGCTTTTTATGGATCTTCCATCTCAAGGAAAACAGATTACCAGTTCATATAGCCTGAATGCAAATGGTGACCAAACATGCCATTGACTCAACTATTACAAATTAAACATGAATGACCTATACAAAAACAGTTAGGCCGGAACAAAATTATGTTCTGTTTGAAATTGAAGGCAGAAACTTGATCTAGGAGAACCCATGGTTACACATATTTGCAAATTCTGGCACGACTTTGAAAATCTTAAAAGCCAAAATTTGTTGCAATAACATGTTCTGAATTAGAATTCCATTCTGTTTTGTAATCAAAGCCACAGATAAGAACATTTCACCTTCGCGTTCAGAAATACTGTATATCGAATCTTCGGCCGAGTCCCTGCATTCCAGTCCTTTTAGCAGTGCAGCATGCATCGAATTTTCGGCAATGCAGAAATTCAGACGATCTCCCAGCAAGGCTGTGCCAACTACTACAGCAACTGAATTTCTACTTGTGCAGATGTGCCAGAGTGTTGCAAACTGTGATTGCAGGATAGTACAAGAGTAGATGAACTTTTCTGTTTTGGATTCAACTTTAGCAATCCAATATAGCAATACATACAGTGATCTGCAGAACCAATAAGCAAGCAATCAACTTTTGTTTTTTTTAACCGAGAGAGGGCAAGGGGGTTCGGAATTTTAATCTCCGAACCCCAGGGGCTGGAGTTTTTTTTTATGGCTTGATTTTTGCTTCAGAACCCGCCTATCTCAAGATATTTCTGAACTTTTTTTTACCTGATTTTCTCAACTCAGTGAATGGTTGATACCTGAGAAGCAAAGATACGTATCTCAATTTTCAAGTTCCAGGATTTAGCATCTCATACAAACATCCAAAAAACATTCTTTTCATTTGTCTGCCTTGCACTAAAGAGGATAACTCTACTTGGAACAGCCATGGCAGACGAACGGTTGATACCTGAGAAGCAAAGATGCGTATCTCAATTTTCAAGTTCCAGGATTTAGCATATCATACAAACATCCAAAAAACATTCTTTTCATTTGTCTGCCTTACACTAAAGAGGATAACTCTACTTGGAACAGCCATGGCAGAAGAGAAGATGTATTCGTCCTCAAAACATACTGAATTTTATAACGAAATCGTTCACACTTTGCGGTAGAAAGCTTGAAGTGCAACTGTGCATCCTAAACAACAAAGAGCTATCCAATCCAAACGAAGACGCTTCCGCCCTGAAGCACCCATCTCTGCTGGCGGTGAAGGCGGTGGAGGAGAATCATCAATAGAAGCTGCCTCAATGCGCCCCAGCAACGATAGCGTCCGGCTTCTGTTTCCAGGAGCTGAAATTATGTAGTCAATAAACTCCATAATTTCTGCTCTACTGTATCTCTCGTCTCTTGGTACCATTTCCTGTATCAAATCAAAGAAAATAAATCATATTAGCCAATAACCAAATTAAATCATCAGTTAACTATCAGTTTATTACCCACTGACCTCAGAGGTATGCAGACGAGATGCAATTGATTTAGCAAAATCAAGGTCAGACATATCATAACTTTTACGATATTGTCCAAACAAATGACCCAGCAGCAGTGAATAACGCTCTGACATATACTCCAAATAGTTCAAGAAACTCATAGATTTTAGAAACTCTCTGTCAATCTGAAATAATGGGACAACAATTAATATATAAAATAGTTGTGTGATTGAGGAGGAGCTCGTGTATAGAAATAGTTATGTGATTGACACAAACTAACATACATCAAACCAATATTATTAGATGAAACCCAAAACACATTAGATCAAAAGACAACCCATTGCTTAATTTCTTCATTTTAATTTGCAGCTATACTAATATATCCACACATACCTATGAACTAATTTGTATGGTCACTCAGAGCATATTTCACATTTGCAATGCAATTTGGACAATGAGCGCTTCAGCTAGTTTCTTTGCCGTACTACTATACTTACACTAATGGCTAATTAATTAGTCATTAGTCACTAATTAGAGGAAAGGGATGGAGCTAGGGCTTGCGCACCAACAAGCCCCAACTGTGGATCCGCCACTGAAATATTTGGATATTTGCTAACCCCAAATCACAGCAATCAAAATAAAGCAGTATTGAAGAAGAGAGAACTTACCCCTCGTGGCGAGATTTTGAATCCATATTCTTTAATCTGTTTAGCCAATGCCTTGCTTAGTGGGAGACAACATCCATGAGTTAAGCTTTGTTCTTGAGGAAGCAACTCATGTAGGACATAGCACAGTCCCCATGTCAGCTCATCAACAACGGTAGGATTACAGTAACAATAGATATTCTGAAAATTATAAGAATAGGATATATTAGGTATATTAAAAGAATCGTACTCCCTCCGTCTCAAAATATAAGGGGTTTTGGGTAGATGTGACACATCCTAATACTACGAATCTGGTAGAATGTGTCACATACATCCAAAATCCCTTATATTTTAGGACGGATGGAGTATCTTATTATAAAGTTGATGCCCACTAACACCTAAAGTTAGACATGTGTGCCACATCATCACTCACTAGCAATCATTATTTAAAGGAGGGAGTATCTTAATATAAAGTTGATGCTAACTCCTAAAGCTAAACATGTGTGCCACATCATCACCCCGCTAGCAATCATTATTTAAAGGAGGGAGTATCGTAATATAAAGTTGATGCCCACTAACTCCTAAAGCTAAACATGTGTGCCACGTCATCACTCACTAGCAATCATTATTTAAAGGAGGGAGTATCTTCATATAAAGTTGATGCTAACTAACTCCTAAAGCTAAACATGTGTGCCACATCATCACCCGCTAGTAATCATTATTTAAAGAAGGGAGTATCTTAATATAAAGTTGATGCCAACAAACTCCTAAAGCTAAACATGTGTGCCACATCATCACCCGCTAGCAATCATTATTTAAAGTATTTTAAATCAAATGTAAGTGTGCCACATCATGGCCTACTAGAAATTATTATCTAGAGTATTTTAAATATAATGCAAACATGACATCATTTACAATTTTGTTATATTTTGAGAACTCAATATAAAGCAATGCCAAATCATTATCTTCACATTATTTAAACATATATATCTACCATTTTTATAATATATAATAAGCATTCATCCACATATCCCACATCAAAGAGCGAGGGTATCAGCTAGTTATAGAAATATCAACTCACGAGTTTCTTCTCGATAACATCCTTAAGCTCGACATCTTGAACAATCAAGTAGTTGTGAGTGCAGAATCTTAGGATAAATTCTCTCAGTTCGTCGCCAGGACCAACACTGATATCCCTAGCTACAGATTTGTTATCGATCTGAATGGAGCCCAGGGTAACAATAACCTGCAAACAGGATGGCGGGAAACACATCAAAATATGGCCTAAAAACTAAGAGATCGAGAACAGAAATAAACACATTAGCATTGAAAAAAGTAAATTGTACATTTGTGATGTCATCCTGATAAGCAAACCATGCCCATATGTCCTGAAAAAAAAAACACACTGATTATGAGGGATAAGGTTACATCAAATTAGGGTGGTGGAGGACAAGTTCAGTACCTTAGGGCGTGCAATCAGTTCCTGTGAAACTTCAAACATAGCGAAACCAGAAGGAATTTCAAATAGCATCAGCTTAAATCCACAAGTATGCATAATATTTGCATGTTGCCTGCAAGTGCAAGACCAAAGTTACAGCATTTAACTTTTTTTGTTTGTGATTTTGTATACCCCACATTTACCTCTAAGTGATTCAAGTCATCTCAGAAGAAGGAAAGAGATTTTTTTACGTACCCTTTTCCAAGAGGTGGCGCACTAACATCAGGAGCTACAGGGCACGCATGGTCTAAAGATATCCTCTCTGCCTCTACAGTCTGTCAAAGAAGCTTGTGTTTTAGTACATAAGTACATAGCATTTGTAACAAAACAAACACAAGGGAGAAAACCAACCTCAGTTTTATATTTGCCTTGGACAAAGATTAACGGGGTGGGACTCCCATTGGTAGAGTGCACTTGAAAACTTGCAGAGACAAAGAAAGTTAATCTTCATATCACTAAAGAACAACCATTTGTTGCTCTAAAGTTAAGTTAATGAGCATAGCAATTCAATATGATGTTGAGTGCTAAACTTGGTGGTTTACACGGTAGGAAACATTCAACGATTTCAAACTTCACTTACCTTTTTCATAAATAGTCACTGGGAGATCCTTCTGGGAAAGGTTCATTGCAGGATTGAATAGAAGATAAAAGGCTGTTCCACTAGCATCCATCAACTGGATAAAAATAGTACAAGGGAAGAAAGGTCATGCAGGGAGTAAAATCAAAATGTATAGCACAGATCACACAGACATCCATTTGATAAATATTTCCAATACATTCTCAAGCTAAAATCAAATTTCAACCAATCCATCCATCCACACAAACAAGCTAGAGCTTTACATAAAGTTTAAGAACAGTGCACATCCCAGCATAGCATATCTAATTATCTATTATTGCTGGCTGTTACACCAGCCATAATCATTCCGCGTACAAGTTTAAAACCAAATATTAATCAGATTCTATAAGAGCTCAAGCAAATGCTAAAAGTATATCCCGATGTCCTGTAACCTCATCAACATTTTTGAGTTTTCATTCTTGCAGCAGTCAGTGAACATTTTATCCCCAATGTTAAACTTTGAATGCAACCTTAGGGGAAAAAAATTGTTTGCATTTCTTCATAATATGACCAACGTCTCACATACCAACAGCAACATTTCTTCATAATATGACCAAACACTAAGCCAAATGACAGTCTGACAGATCAAGCGGTTGAACAAATATAGTTGAATTAAATGAATGGCTGTAAATACTCACAGCCTGGTTGGTTTCCATATCGGTGTTCGTCACATGAGTGTCAATGGAGTACCACCCAAGAATGGCCAAGCCAGGGAACGCCTTCTTGTCTGCATAACCAAACAATGTACATCACAACACAAACAATTAAGCACCGGCAAAGTCCTAGCTAGGGTTTAACAACTTACAGGTCTCGAGCTTCTTCTTCAACAAGTCGCGGTCGAGGGTTCCGGGGTCGGTGTCGAGCAAGATGTCGAAGGTGTCGACGACCTCCACCGTCCGACCGCGCTGCACCCCGATCACGCACCCATACATCCTCGGTGGTCGAGCAACCGCACAAGGAAGAAGAGCATCCTCCGGCGCCGTCCCGGAGCTGTACCAGCCTCGCGTTGCCTGGTACTGGTAATCGTGCAGGCGGTACTCGCGGATGCGGTCGGATAATTTCAAGACGGCGAGGGAGTGGAACCTGAAGGTCAGCACGTCACCGGCGCCGGCGCCGAGGTCGTCCTCATGCGGCGACTTCACAATATGGCACGCGGTGAGGTATCCCTGAAGCGGCGGCGGGGGCGGCGGCGGCGGCGGCGGCAGCGCCGGATCGGGGGCGGCGGCGATGGATGGGGAATTTGGGGTTGAGTTTTAGTTTTCCTTTTACCCCGAATTTGTGTATTCACAGTTCGCCTAAATGGGCCTGACACTGCACCATTCAGGCCCAGATAAATTCAACCAGGCCCAGTCCATGAGCATACAACGCCCAAGTAACACTAGACAACTGGTCAACAGTAACAACAACTCAACGTTTTTTCCCCTTTCATCATTTAATTAATATAATATAATCTATGTCAGAACAATCATTTTTATAATAATAATAATAATAATAATAACTTTTTAATCCGGCATGAGCCGCGAGGCCACGATGCGGGATGGATACGTTGCATCCGTCGACCCACCGTCATCCGGCCCGAGGTCCGCCACGTGTCACCCCCGTGACAGGTGGGCTTGGTGGCCTACGGGCCCCACGTGTCATTCGCCTTGCAGCTACGCCTTTTCCTCGTACCTACGGACTGGATATACTACCGCCACCGAAAATCTGAAGCGGGTTATTCTGTAGAGTAAGATGAACCTGTGGTTTCAATATCACAACAGAATCTTAAAGAAAACCGAAAAACCCGTGGTTTCAGTGCCACAACAGAATGTTCTTCCTTCAAAAAAAGATGGTTGCCATGAAGGTCCATGTTCACATCTCCTCTTTCTTCCCCCCTCTTCTCGTCCCTCCATGGGAACCTCCTCCTTATCACATCGCCGACGTTTTCGTCTCTCACGTGCACATGTCGGTAAAGGAAGCCATGGTTGGTCCAAATTTAGTCTAGCATATCCTTTTGTGCTCAGTTCAAAATGGGGTCCATGTTCACATCTCCTATTTCCTCCTCCTCTCCTCGTCCCTCCATGGGAACCTCCTCCCTGTCACACCGGCGACGCTTCCGTCTCTCACGTGCACATGTCGACAAAGGAAGCCACGGCTGGTCCAAATCTAGCCCAGCATATCCTTTTGTGCTCAATTCAAAATGGAGCTGTTTTATTTCGTTTGCCATTTTTTCGCCTTCCGCCCATCTGTATAGCTTTCTTCTGCATTTTCCCCTCTGAGCTGAGCCTGAGCCGACGCCTATCGGCTCCAACAAAAATCGCGATCGGCATCGGCTCAGCTCAAAGGAAACTCTCGCACGGGCGGTAGCTGGATACGCGTCGCCAGCTCACACGGTGTCGCACGAGAAGCATCGTACGACACTGCCGCATAGAATTTTTTTCCCTATTTCGTGCCATCCAGAGCTTTCGTGAGGAAATGTGTTTGTTTTGTAATAAATTGATATTTTCATCCCGGGATGTTCACTCGTTGTTTGTATGTCATTTAATAGTTATAAAAAAATCATCCCCTAACCACAAAACCGGACACAGCGTATCCCCCAACTTACAAAACCAGAACAATCTAGGATCCTCGGCGGTTTTGACCCCGGTTATATCCGACGTGGCCGCTGAGTCACCGTGGGCCCCACATATCAGGATGCCACGTCAGCTCTCTCTCTCTTTTCATCCTCTCCCTTCCTCTCTCTCACTTTTCTCCTCTCGAGGAGCACAGCCGGCAGGGGAGGAGTGCCGGCGCGGCGGGCGCCCGGCGGCTGGCGGGGTAGGAGGGCCGCCGCGGCCGGCGGGGGGAGTGCGACGGGCGGCGGTCGGCGGCTGGCGAAGGAGATGGCGCCCTGCGGCAACCTGGAGGCGAACACTGTGCCGCTCCACCGAGCCCCGGGGCCTCTCCACTTGCATCGTGGCGGCGACGCGGGAGCAGGAGGGAGTCGCCGGGGCGAGGAGGTTCGACGGCCTGCCGGCGATGTGGCGGCAGCGACGTGGCGGCGGAGACACGGGAGAAGGGGAGGGCGGCGGCAGGCGAGCGCGGCTGCGGATGGGGAGCAGCGGCGCCGACGACTCCGCGCCGCTCGGCCTCATTGCTCGCTCACTGGGAGGGAGGACTGAGGTGAGAGGACGTCGCCAGGCGGTTCAGCGGCCGGACCGAGGTGGCGAGCATGGACGACGACGAGGCGTGCGAGCTGGTGAGCGGCGCGGACCTCGTCATCAGTGGCGACATCGACGACGATGGCAAGGGCGTCCGCGCCTACCTCCTCCGCCTCCCCCGCCGTCGAGCTCGCGCCGCCCTGAGCCCGTGCCGTCGCCGGCTGCACCACCGGACCACCCTCCGGCCGCGCGCGCCGCTGCCTGTGCGAGTGTTTGACTTTGGATGATCAGGTCGCCGTCGTTACTTATGTGGCTGCTTTGTTGTGATGGTCATACTAGTTGAGTGCAATAAAACCTGCTGAAAAGGTGGTGTGTTATCATGGATAGTAGCAGAAAGACTTGATATTTTGATAATTCGTGGATTAAAACGATCATTGAATTCATCTGCAATATAATGTATTCGAGCAAAAGAGAAGTGCAAGAATTTGTAACCATGCAAAATGAAATGGGATTTTTTCGCAGGCACAACAATCCTTTTGCTCTGCTACTATTGGTATGCTTTGACATTAACATCCAACAATCTAGTGAAGAAACAAAGATGAATTCGCATTGTTTGGCTGACAGAACGGGTGCCGACGGAGGAGCGGTCGATGCAGCATCGCCGGAGGTGGCAGTGGCAGTGGCGGTACTCCCCCGGCGCTAGAACTCGGCGACGGCCTTGCTGGCGGCGCGCTGCACGTCGGGCAGCTGGTGGCCGGAGTCCGGAGACGACGGGGGCGCGCAGGATGTGGAGCAGCCAGGCAGAGTCGGTGAAGTTGAGGCTGGCGGAGGCCCCGCACAGGGCGAGCATGGCAGCGTCGTGCGCACGCGCGGTCTCCTCGGCGGTGTCGAACGTGCCAACCCAGAGACGGTCACCGCGGCTGCCCGGGACACGCACCTCGCGCACCGCGGAACACCCACCGCCCCGCGCACCCACGCCGCCGCACCCCGCGGAACACCGGGTGCCTCATCTCGTGGAACTTGGTCCGCCCCGCCGACCGCTTCGGCGACGCCGGCGTCGCCGTCGCGGAGGAGGTCATCAATTGCGCGGTGGCGGCGGTGTTCTTCTCATGGCGCGTGCGACGTCTCAAGCAGTTGGTTGGTGTTAGCGGCGGCGGCGACGGGGGCGAGGGCGTCCGCGTGTACCTCCTCCGCCTCCCGCGCCGGCCACAGCCGCGCGCCGCCATCACCGACGGCAGCGACTTGATGGCGGCGTCATCGAGTCGATCTCGGTGATGATGGCCGCAGCCGCGCGCCGCCATCGCCGACCGCACGAGGGGGACGAGGAGGCCGGCGAGCTCGCGCCTCCACCCGGGAGCCACCGTCGCCGGCCGCACCACCCTCCGGCCACGCGTGCCGCCGCCTATGCGAGAGCAGAGAGCGAGAGGGAGGAAGGAAAGAGAAAAACAGAGAAAGGGGAAAGATAGCAGGTGCTTACGTGGACACCTGACATGTGGGGCCCACGTGGGTCCCACGTTGACTCAGCCGCCACTCGGGATAAAACCAAGGTCAAAACCGCTGAGGGATCTAGTTTGCACTGGTTTTATAAGTTGGGGATGCCTTGTATTTGGTTTTGCGGTTGGGGGATGATTTTGTAATTCAATGACAAGTTGAGGGACCTTCGGTGTACTTTTTCCTTTCCCTTTTACCCGGAAAAAGTATACTTGGACTCCCTCGAGTATGGCTCGAGTATGATTCATAAAACCAGTTATATTGACTCCTTTAACCATCAAACCAGTGCAAAATATATTCATGAGTGGTTTTTGAAATGGTTTTGACTGACGTAGCGTCTACGTAGCAGTGTTGACCTGGTTTTAGTCATACGTGACGCTTACATAGCATTAGAATAAAAACAAAAATAAAAGAATGTGGGATGCATATGTCATTCACACAATAAAAAGTATTATGGGACCCACTGACATATGGGACCTACATGTCATCCTCTCTATTCAAGAGATAGCCTAAGATAGAGTTCGACTCTTACTCTATTCCTACACCTAGTGCAACTTCAAATTTTAAACTGTAACCGATTTTTTACACATATTTGACAGAAACTCTAACACAGTGGTCGAAGACATTGACCTGAACCATGCAATTTGAAGCGGAAGCTGCTGGCCACCGTCTCTTCCACATGATTTTTTTTTCTTTCCCTATAAAAAGAACAACATTTCTTATGTGTTTTCTCATAGTTTTTTAATTAACCTGTTACTCTGTTACTTGTTTTGAGTTTTGGCCTCTTTTTTTCGCATTCCTGGTGTTCATTTGTTTCTTGTGTTCAGAGATGGAGAATTCAGTGTTGTAAAATCAAGTAGTTGATTTAGATTTTGTGATGAAAATATTGGCGGTTTGTTAATGTTAATTTGGAGATTTTATAAGATGGTTGATTTTGTGAAGCGTGCAGTTTCGGTTGACCCTAGCGGTCAGACCGGTCGTATGCCGCTGGTCAGACCGCAGGTGTTGCGGCGGTCAGACTGGTCGGCCCGACGGTCTGACCGGTAGGATCCTGATCGTGTTCGGTTTCGGGTTGTTTTGTTCGATTTGGATATTTTCTTTGGGGATTTGGCTTCTAGATGGTTTTTATGCATATAGATACTATTGTTATACTAATGTGAGTCAAGTTGGGATGAACTTAGGCTTGGAATATGATTTCTTGGTTGTTGCATGTACAAGTGTTGCTTGAGGCCTCGGGAGAGTGTTGCCGGTGATAGATCGGAGTCAACTTGGGAGAAGTTGATGTCTAGGGATCAAGAGATCATGCGGGATACTAAAGGCTAGAGGACAACGCACGTGGTGATGAAGAAATTCATATGGTATATAAGAGGGATTGTGTACGTATGGAAAGAGGAGTTGAATTTGGAAGGGAGTCCGAATTCGGAAAGTTTGATTGAGATAAGGAAAGAGATGAATTGTATACTTGCAAGAGAGGGTTTCCTACGTGGGTTAGGAGTACTAAGTTGTGTTAGATTCGTGGGCTTTACACAGTCTACCTCATGTATAAATAGAGAGGAAGGGTGAGGCCTCCCGGTATCGGTTCTAGAGAGACTAGAGTTGAGAGAAAGTTAGGGTTTCGAGTTTAGTTCGAGATTTTGGTGAGGAGTGTTGTTGGTGCACTTTGTAAACACTAATTGATGCAATAAAGTCGAAAAGTTTCAATTTACATCTTCGAGTTTGTCATCTACCGGTGTTTCTGGATCCCGACGGTCTAACCGCAGGTGTGCGCGCAGTCTGACCAGTGGGATAGCGGCGATCTGACCGCAAGTGTTAGGGCGGTCTGACCGGTGAGGTTTCGGCGGTCTGACCGGCGGCAGGAGGGCGGTTCGACTGGCGGCGACAGGACTTCGTCATCAACTTTGTTCGAGGGTAATCTTTAATTCCGCAAAAGATTTTTGAGTTTTTGGTTTTCCCTACCATTCACCCCCACCTCTAGTAGGTTTGTTTGGTCTTGTGCGATCCTGCAGGTGTTTGTTTCTTTCTCGTGTTCAGAGATGGAGGAGGGAAGAAGAGAGGAAGATGCATGATCTTTCATGGCTTCTAGTTTGAGGCTTTGAGCAGAGGCAGATAACTCATGGATTTTGGTTAGAAGTTTTTCTTGGATTTGAACTTTGTTGTATTTTTCCTAGAACAATTACTTTGCTTTTAACGGTACAAGTTGGAAGGGAGATCGGAGGGAAGACGAGGTGGCCCCCATCTCCGGCCGCCGCCCGCTTCACCGACACTTCCAGCTACCGGAGCGGAGCTCGCTCCCTAGCTGCTGCTGAGGCCGCCACCTTCCTCCTACCGCAGCGCCGTGCCCCATTGCAGCCTCCCGGCCACCCGCCGCGCTCGCCTCGCCCACCCAGCCGCGCCCACCGTTGCTCGCCACCGACCGGAGCCCGCTGACTGGTTCCCCGCTGATTGGTTATAAATATGAAAATGTTTGGTTTAAATTATATACTAGATTATAACGTGCATTGCATGTGTATGGTTACTATATACATTAAATGTCATGTTATGTATGGGCCTAATGACTTTCATTGCTTCTTGATAAGGTACTTGACAAACATAAGAAAAATAGGTGTCGAAGCTAGAGTGTTGCTGTTAGATGATATATTTGAGTAAATTGCATTGCCGATACACGAATTTATCAAGTGGGTGTAATTTAGTGCACTAACTTGTAAAATGCTCGTTTTGGTATATGAACTTGTCTGGTACATGTAGAGGAAGGCGAAAAGGACACTACATGACTAATCTTATATTTATAAGCATATTAGGATACTATATAAACATATATCTGAGAAGGTTGCTATTAGACATACACATCTTAAAAAATATAGAATAGGATATAGTGATAGTAGAAAAAGATTAAAAAAATCCGAGCAAGGATATAAGGTTAGAAATATATGAAATTCATCATTTCCTTGATGAAGAATAAAATAGAGACCAAATTTATAAATATTTCATTTCTTATGCATACTCACTACACGTACGCACGTCACATCCTAATCAACATCAGCTTCATAAAATTAACATTGCTAAGTTATTTTGGTCCTCGTTCGTGCAAACTAGACAAGTTCGTGTATTAAAACGAGCATTTTACAAGTTTATGTTCTAAATTGCACCCACCTAACAGATTTGTGTACCGCCAATACAATTTACTCTTTTTGTTTTCTGAAGTGGAAATTAAATTCCCAAATGGTTTTCTACTTTTCTTATACTATTCTCCTACTTAATCTGATTGTGCCAGGAAGTTAAGGTATATATGTGAATATGTGATCTGGACGCGAGATCTTCAAGATTGATGGAAGGATTGAAAAAAAGCTTCAATCTTCTAAGCTATTGTGCAGCTCATGTTATCACAAAAGGCTAAACTGATTGAAGAAACAGATGGAATGGAATTCTGAACTTGCTAGGTTTGCTCTTGTTTAAGAAATTATCCCTTTAGCCCTACGAGCTTGGTTTTATGTGATTTGCGACTGTACACAACAATTTTGTTTTATACTACTTATGGGCGTTGCGTACCCTGTAGTACCATGTAGTTTCCCCGTACTACCAATACGCTGTACCGCGAACAAGCCGTTGGCTCGGTGGTTGGGCCACTGGGGTTTTATTCCCCTTTTCCTGTTGCAGCCTCACACGTGAATGTGCCATAATGGTCAGGGTGACATGCCTGTCACGTGCGAAGCCAGTTGACTTCGCATATCTCTCAGCCACGTGCAACCTTTGGATATTTGCGTAGATCTTGGTTGTGTGCGTGTGGTGGTGTGAGTTTGTGCGTGAGTTCAGATACTGCAGCTTGTACTTGAAGGGTTGAGGCTTAAAAAAAAAATGCCTGTACCTTGTCCAACATGAGTTCGCTACATCCTGTTCAGTAAATAAGTAAGAAGTACCGATGTTTCCTTGTTTTGTTCTAAGATGCATGCATTCAGTTAATTTCTATGTTAGATTAAGCACAATTCTAATCTAACCATCTTTTGAATGTGTATTAATGTGTTTCTGTCTAATATCCCTCAAGCAGCGGCGAAGACAGGGGGCCCTGCCTCAACGTGTGTTTCTGTTGTAGGACCTACTACTAAGTATTCCTTAAATTAGGTGATTATGTTAAGCACTTGTTAGGATAGATTTGCAGGCCAAAACAAGCTGGAGGTATAACTGTAAATGTCTTTTGCCATGGTAGTTGGCTAGGCATTTCATGGTTTCTGCAATGCTAGAACTTTAGAGCAAATTAAGCATGCAACAAGTTAACATGATAGAACGCAAGGATAGTTAGACAGGTCAGCTCTTCCAATGGTCACGTATCGTTGTTGACTGCTAATGTCTTTTACTTCGTAAGCCCTAATTTTTAATTTACCGCTTCACTTTAATATAAAAGCAATAAAATAATAAAAAATAATTATGTATGTAGCGAACGATAAATAATACCAGGTTTGAACATATTCTTTTGTATGGTCAAAACATATAGGTATATTTATATGATTGATTATATTCAAGTAAAATGCTTTGAGTGCACCCCCCTCCCCCTCCCCCTCCCCCTTTGAGTATAGATCCTGGCTCCACCACTGCTCTCAAGAATTTAGATTTGGTACTACTGAAGTTGATGGATTGCTTGTTTGACTTAAAGGGTTGTTTTACATGGATTGGGGGTTCTTGAAAGTGTACTTTATGGATTGCGTTGGGTTGTTTTGTTCCCTGAATTGATAATTTATCAGTCTGATTTCCCTTGTAGGACATGAACCGTAAAGATGCAAACCATCTACATAAAGGTTGATCCCATAGGCAGCTTATCACATACACCAATTGTTTGAAACCCTGCTTTTACGTCAAGAACTTATATGGAGTAGACTGCATAAAAGAGGTTAGATCAAGTGGCACGAGAATTGCAGCTGCTCATTGTTATTTTCCAGGTGTAATCGACACCAATGACACAAGGATATGTGCTTAGGGAAGGGCTGTTGCTGGCACAACCCCTTGCTTCATTTTGAGCACGATGGTGACGGTGTAACTATAATATTTTATCAAATCAATATGTTCACTTACTATCATTCTAAGAAAAAACGTTCTTTAAATATATTGCTACATCGTGCAAGCACGTGCATGATTACTAGTTGGATGAAAAAACGCAGTATATGATGAGATTAAACACAGCTCAACTCATCTCACACAGCCACCATGTGAGGCTCATGTATAGCTTCCGGCCCATCTATTAGTTGTGTGCCTATCAGAGGCCGGAGATGTTTACACCGATGCTCATCCTCCTGTTTTCTGGCAATAGTAGGGATTGAATACTAGTATGTGATCACAGAAGAAAAATAAGCATACAAGAGATAGCTATCAGCTTATCAACTGGTTGTTTAAGATTTTCAGTGCAAGATCGCTGTCAGGAATTGTTTAGAACAACCTTTTCATTGTCAACCCCTACCTTTCCGGCGCACGATCGGCACTGACCCGGATTCGGTCGGCGCTGCCGATCCACCACAAACAAGAACATTTTTTTTTCTAAAAAAAAGAAAACACGCAAAAGACATCAAAATGAATGAATTTTTGTCAAGCAAATATTTCTGATGAATGCGACAGATGAACTGCCAGTGTAGATGAACAGCCGAAATGGTTCGTACACTGTTCTCATGCCTACTTGGATGTGAATCCATTTGACAGGTCAATATCAAACTATGTATTTGATCGTAACATGTCCGAGCTAGGGGTTTGGAAGAGCGAGGCGGCGGCGAGTCGGTAGTGGCCGACGAGATATACTTTATGATATATGTTGATCGACTTAGTCAAATATTGAAACTTAATCATACGATTTTAGTACTCGTTCACGGGTATTTTGCTATTAAAAATAAAAAGGCAAATCGTGTCAAAAATAAAAATAAAAAGGCAAATCTAATTATTTTGGTAATCTAGCGGGTGGTCTGTTCCTTAAGTAATTAATATTGCTCACAGCTGGTCTTTTCCTTAATTTCTTAAGTTGTTGCACAGTAAAAAAAAAGATCCAAACTGAACAACACTCACTTATAGATGAGCTATTATGCAAAGCCACATAAACATCAGTAGAGATAGATTGATCTTTGATGGTCACATCACACATTCTTTATAACACATGTTTTCTAATCCACGAGTGTTTTTTCTAAGACTACCACTCAACCTTCTCGTTAAGTCACTTTAAGTCATTATCTTTGAGTGGCTTCAAGCTTGATTCTAGAAGCTTTGTTAGCTCCCTCCTTGCCGTTTCTTCATCCATCTCAGGGTGCCTCTTTTGAAAACGTTCCAAATACGTCTCCACTGAATTTTTGACATCGCGTTCTCGCTTCTGAGATTCTGAAATAAAGAGAGAAACCAGATAAAACTCGAAGTGGCCATGAAGGCAACCTACCGGTCAGCTTTTCCTTTCTGTTCTTATTGTCCTCCGAACCTTCGCCTTCCATCTTCTCTTCCTTTTTCACCGAGGCTATTTATTTCCTATCAACTCTATCAACAAGAACGAGCTAGGAATGCTCTTAATATTTTCTCTCTTATAACTTCATATATAGTAGAAGACTACTCTTATTACTTGTGTTACTTAGCAACTCGATTACTGCCATGTGGCATCCAAAACCAACCACAACCAGAAAATATCCATGAAGTTTCTTCTAGCAAGAGGTTAAATATTTGCTTTGAATTTTTTATATTTATCTTATTTTAAGATAAACTATATAGGAAATATCTTCTATGAAGAATATCTTCTCATAGTACAAGGGCCCATTCGTTCTACCAGCGTTTTACTTTTGATTTTCAACGGCACACAAAACTAAGTCAAGCTATTAGCGCATAATTAATAAAAAATTAATTATTATAAACTTGAAAAATGGAGTTATTTGATTTTTTTAAGAAACTTCTACATAGAAAGTTTTTGCGCAAAACACATATTTAACCGTTTGAATAGTGTGGTAACAGAAACGAGGAAAGTGTGTTTTCAAGTGGAAGCTTAGAACTCAGCGTAAGCTCACAAAGTCTTACCATGGATATAAGTAGTTAAATAGTTTTAAAGAAATATGTAAGATATTTGTTATAAGCGCCACAAAGTAGTAATAAAAGAGTAAATTACTCTATGGGTAGTAGGTGGATGCATTTCAATACAACAACTTTACAGTCATGAGGAGCTAGCAAACCCCTCAGAGCACGTTTAATAGTATAGCTAATAGCTAGCGGTAAAAATGCTTATCTCAGCAAAAGATTGAGACTGAATGTACAATAGTTAGCTATTGAGTTGGTACACACGAGTCCCTATAAATCACTTTATAATTTTCTACTCTAATTTGTGTCCCTACCCGTCCTTCTATCCTCTCTGCGCAGTGCATTGGGAAGTGTACGCCTCCATGTAGTTTCGTAAAAAATAAATAAAATAATATACCACATCAGTATGCTATCAGCGTACCGTTAGTCATGTAGAATCACCTCTTTCGCCTCCATGTATGTTCGAAAGAAAGAGGAAGACGACAAAATGATATATTGATATATCTTTGCAACAGAATAACTGATGTCAACATGATACCAACATAGTAATGTAGGTATAAGATCTGACACCTCCGATACCGGACGTGATACTCGATCTCCATAGGTATCAGATCCAGTATCTAGGTATAATGTTGACGTCAATATGATATTGTAGGTACCGGAAACTCTGGTACTAGACATGATATCATATAGATATTTGATATTTATGTATCATGCTGATATTATCATGATGTTAGCTATTTGGAAGTATATCATTTTTTACTATTTCTACTAGTAATATGCCCGTGCTAACGCAACGGGATTATTTAGTAATGCATATTGCTGAAAGTTAATATTGTTTTCAGTAAAAAAAGGTTGATATTGTTTTAGTTATTAAGCATAGAATAAGGTATATTTAAGATTCACGAATAAAAGAATGATAGAGAGATTTATATTGTTAGTAGCATCTCAAAGCAGGTCATAGTGAAACATTTTAACAGACAATAGATACAAATAGATACTTTCTATAGCACCAATAGATACAAATATCAGCTGAAAGGTTCTGCAGGTGTTATTTATTCAATAATTCCGGTGCCTGGAAACATTTAGCAACTTCTGCAGCGCACTAATCACCTTCCTCTTTGTAGAGCACCCCAAGATTAATTGGATCCACATAAACTGTTGTATCGAACGCATGTCAGGAAGCACCATATTGAAGGCAATGGCATGTTGTCAAATTCTTGAAGAACCATAGCACTTCATATCAAACTCGGGCTTACCTTTCGCTACATGTAGTATTCCTGCAAATAGATATGGATGAATAATATTAAAGAATGTAAGATGTACTTTTTGCAGAAATTTAATGTAAAAACTGGTGTAAGAAACAGTTCAAAATTTAATCTTCATAACACCCATCAAAAAAATCTCTCTCCATAAGAAATAAACAATAGTGACATGTACCATGCCAGCCAATCCAAGGCAGAATATGGGCGGATGACTCTTATGTTGGATACACGAACCTATGCATAGCTGCACAAGTACAAGCAGGGGCGGATCCAACGTGGGTGCAACGTGGGTGCAGGAGGGACTTGAGTCCCCCCTACACCCACAAGACCCATGGATACCCCCCAGAGTACTTCCTTCAATTTTTTCACCATGAATGATAAACTAAATATCCCTAGATGGCTGGAGGTTGAAGAAATTGCGTAATTGAGCCCCCCAATTTTTTGTTCCGGATCCGCCCGAGTACAAGAGAGCTAAATCATATTGTGTCTCAAGATTTTATCATCCTTAGAGCCCAGTAAAAGGTTGTCAGAAAAATACCCGATACATTGTGCCTTCTATTTTCTCCTAAGCTGCATGAAAGCCAACAAGAAAATGCTTACGAGCTTAGCAGTCATGTGGGTTATACCAAAAGTGCTCATTGTGACTTGATTTATGACAAACAAAACTAAAAGGAAAGAGTGCTGGCTCTTAATAATTAATTAGGTATTGTGCCACTAAATTGCTATTTCTTTGTCACTGTAGTTCAAGGGAAAAATAGATTGTAGCAGACAAGGCAACATACATGACAAGAAGATTCACGATGACCATTTGGAGTTTTGGGGTCACAAGTCAGATCCCAAAGAGTAAATGAACCATCCATCGAACAGGTAACAATGAGCTCTCTGCACAGCACAAGCAAACAAGGTCTTGAATGTAATTTCTTTGCAAATTCAATCTGTATAATACTAACTTTTGGATTCGAAGGAAGAAATAACAGTGACTTCCCGGTCCAAGTATGTGCTGAGAAAAGAAAAATAGAAACCTTGTTGCCAAATGAATAGGAATGCCCAATCCTCAGCTCTCAAAAACAAATAGAATGAAAAATTTGAGAAACTGAGGTTACCTTCAACTCAATCTAGATATCGTGCTTCTCTGTGTCAGACTTGCACACATCAATCAAGCGTGGCGAGCGAAACCTTCAGCCGGTTTTCGAGCGTACATTACTCCTCACCATGTGTAGGTATCAGCTAAATACTAGAGGCGTCCGTATACTATTCTAACAAAGAACATATATTATCTACCCTGCTTATCCCTTCAAATGGCAAATTAAATTGCAGTCTAAAAATGGGACATAATTTTATCAAAATACTAATAGTAATTAAAGAAGAGTGGCACTTACATAGTACTAAGAACTATTTTGCAAGCCTCTAATAGTAATATACCCGTGCTAAACGCTACGGTGCAATTTTATTTATCTTTAATAACTTTTAAAATGTCATGTTAGAAAAAAAATATTTTTCTATAATGTGTAATTGAGCTTTAATTCAATTAATGCTGTACATCAAATCCATCTGAGCTCTGCATAGAGCATTTGTTTTTTCCATTGTATAATAGAAAAAGATAGGACATATAAACCATATAAAGTATATTCATACTACACATCCAACAAATTAAAGTTTAAACCAATATATATGCTTGTCGTGCCAATGGAAAAATAATTGTCCTCCAAAAAATCCATTGTATAAATATATATTCTTTTCCACCAAAACAAGAACATTGATTGCTTGCTTCATGAACAGTGATTATTTGATCAAATAAAACGCATATTTCCAAAAGGGATAAATTTGTTTTTTTTTTATGAAAGTGGCTATGTTTAAATAGCCGATATCTTAAATTGTACGTCATTGCAGTGCGATTTGTTCAGAGTGAATGAAAAGTGCATTCATAAGCCATTCCATTTATCTTGTTTCCAAAAGTCCATGATATGTTTGAAATCAATAGGGCCTAATATCTCAGCTATTCCTACAAACTGGCCACTGGAGTTGACCTGAAAAAGGAGAAAAAAAAAGAAGCATTGAATTATGTTATCAGGCTGTGCAAATCCGTTCAGAAGAAAATTGAGAACCAGAAAGGCTTGCCAAGTGTATCCTACATGGTCAAGCTCTATCTTATACTACCATTGCAGCACATTTTGTTTTTCAGATAGATCATTGAGGATATTGTTTCTAACTGACCTTGTTCAAGCCCTGAACTATGCTAGACTTTTACTGCCATTGCGCTGCTGCATGCGCACATCTACATAATCCTTTGCTCTAGGGCCAGTGCTCCCTCAGCAAAAAGATCTATCAGAATAAACAAAATATCATCAGAAAACACATAGGATATCATTAGAAAACTGTCAGGAATTTCAGTACAGCTCATCGCATATGCAATGTAAGTTGCAGATTGTTTAAAACAAAGATGACCCTCTTTGCCATGCACAATAATTTACATTTGGTAACATAATAAATCGACAAACAACCATGGAGTTACCTGAAACAGATCAATACAAACATGATTGACAAGGCAACATGATTTATAATACAAACCCCTAGGGAACATATCAACCATCGACAAACCGCTCTTGATCAAATCAAGTAACAACAAAATTGGAACGCAACAAACACATATACACAGGTAAAAAGAAAAGTAGATCGAGCGATGCTTACCTTGCTATCAGGCGGGATCGATGGCCTGCGGGAGCGGGGATGAGGAGTCTTGCGTTTGACATCAGCGAACTTTCTTTCTAGTCTATATAATTAACAATTGGATAGGATTAATATAGAAGGATCGATATCTACATGCATACAGTAGTTGACATGCCAAATAATAAAGAGATTGTTTGGCATTACATATTGATAGTTTGATACACAAGGGAAAGCATAGTCTGAATTTTATCTGAAAACCTAAAAGCTTTTGGTTGTCTATCATAGAACTCCCTTTATTTCCCTCTGAAATAATCAGTACAAGAATCCACTAAGTACAGATGGTGGTTAAGTTGAAGGGAAAAAAATCGTCCACCACCATCAATTCACCACTTAACCAAAACTTTTGAAAGTGCACAACACAAATGATTTCAATCTTTTTTTATGAATAACGGGGACAGCAGTGTTGTTAATTATACTTCCATTAGAAATTATTAGATTATGTATATAGATCATTAATTTTTTTATGTACAATGTCCGTTCATCACATGCAAGGGACGTGACACTGTAATTCATATTCACTGATCTCGCAAATTTGCATTTGAATTGTAAGAATAGAAAGCCAAATGACTAACACAACAAATACATACGTAGGTAAAATGAGGAGTACTGCAGATCGAGATGCTTACCTTCGATGGCCTGCAAATCGGATGGAGATGGAGATCGGTCGTCGCAGGTTCCGTGACGGCGCGAGGGAACAACGACAACCTAATGGCGGCGCGGTGGAGACAGGGCGGCGAGGGATCCAGTGGCAGTGCAAGGGAATGATGGCGGCTTGATGGTGACTTGGTGGAGACCGGACGGCTAGGGATCCAGTGACGGTGCAAGGGCGAGGTGTTGCGACATAGACCGGACACCATCACACCAGCGTGCGATGGCGATCTGCGCAGGGGAGGTCGGCGGCAGAGAGGGAGGAGGAGGGGAGGTGTCGACGGCAGAGAGGGAGGAGGAGGGGAGGTGGGGATTAGGGTTAGGGGAGATGGGGACGAAGGGAGAGGCGGCGCAGGTCAGAGGAAAGCGGAGGGAGGGGCGCAGGTGCGGGGTGAATGAGGATAGGAGGGGGTGCGGGAGAGGCGCTGATGCAGAGGGAGAGGCACGGATCTGGCGATGCTGTCAGATCTAACTGCACAGATTGTGTTTGAACTGTTAGATTGTTAGATATGTGACATGATTAATAATGAATGAGAAATAAAACAATTTATCGAACTAGGGTAGATTGACTAGTTACATACCCGTACTAACATTACGGTAAAATTTGGTCATACGAATGCTTTGCATGTCATATAAATATTAGTTAATCTAAGCATAAATTACTGATAATGCAGCCGGAAAAGTTTACTTTGCACATAAAATTCATGTCAACAAGTAATATATAAATAAACATACAATTAGTTAACCAATCAAACTTTGGAACCACCCATCAGTACATACAAATATATGTGGGAGGATCCTCTGACTTTGAGTCAGAGACATGTGGGGTCACTGAGTAAAGGACCCATATATCAGTGACATAGGTTAGAGAAAAGTATGTTAGAGGATCTCAATCCCAAATATATTGTGCATGCGAACTACCTATCAAACTTTTTCTTTGTTCATACCATTTCCTGAATCCTGAATTCTAAAGCGGAGAGCAGAATGATAATATGCATGATACAGAATGATACATCATGATAAGTGCCCGTCGAAAAAGAAAACAGATCCTGATTCAAGTCTTGCAGCTTTATGTGCCAGGAAATACCTTATAAATGTACTGCTATGGTAATAGGATTAGAAAACAACCTTTCAAATGTTGAGTGTTCTTCTCTGATAATATATTACAAGACAGTAATGTATCTTAAAAATGCTGAGTGGTACTTCTTAGACACCCTTAGAAAAGAGCCACGTAACAGATTGTGATTGGTATTGGATAGCAATGAAATGAAAGACTTCTGTTGGTATTGGATGACGATGAGCCTCATAGCAAAGATGACTAAAACAGAACTAAGTGAAAGATAAAGAACTCTTTGTTGTTGATCACATGATTTCCTGCAAGGCTTTGTTGCGTTTGGTTGAAAGCCTTGGAGGAAGAGAACGTGAGAGACTTTGTTGAGTCCATCGCCCACTCCTACAGGTGAAGCTTATCAATCCCGGCAGATCCATATTTAAACAGATCAGGTATGAAATGGGAGAAATATTAACTCTCGCTACAGCTAAATACATAATGAAGCAGTTGCCAACGAAAGCAGAGCGGGGAGGAGCAGAGGTGGAACGCCATTGGAGGGAGCTTTGTGCGGTGGTCGACCGACGACGGCGTGCGCCATGGAACCTTGACCCATAAATATGCTGGTTGTCTTTGATTAAAAAGGACCATCTAAACTTGCATAGCATGCAGTAAGTCAGTAAATTAAGAAAAATATAATATCGATGAAATTGTAGTGTGGAAAGCTCCTAATAAGAACGAAACACATGGATAGAAAAATTTCTTTCGTCGTAAAAAAAAGGGCATGTACAAATGCAGCCATCCTAAGAAGGTGCAGACTGTAGCCACATCAATATTCCTTTCTTTTTCATGCAAATCTCTGTAACAACAAATACAGTTGAAGCTAGATATAATGAGCTCTATATTTTGGGATAACAAGACAATAACATAACATTTTCGAAGTGATATGGAAGTTAAGGCTGCCCACCGTCTGTGGTATTGGAGACTCGCCTGTGGTGATATGGAGACTCTAGGGTCATTCTCACGTCTTGGTGATATGGAGACTCGCCTGTGGTGCCGAGAGCGCTCATCGGCTGGCCCTAGGCCTGTGGCGACTAAATGGGAGGATTTTTCACCAAGACGTGAGAATGACCTAGGGTTTGTTCTGAATATTTATATGCACCCATGAGATGGGCCACTCGTTGCGCTTTATTTCCTATATGGGCTGTGTGCATGTCACCTGTGAAATAGGGGGATGTGGTATGCTCGGGGCCCCATGGGTATGTGGGGACGGGGACATGCTGACCGTTCCCAAACCCGCTCCACCAGATAGGGGTCTTTTTCAGCCGTTTAGAGCCCCATGGGGGCTAATTTAGCCTCATTTACACCCCCTAATAGATGATTTCCCCACCGGGTATCAGGGTTCGGGGCCCCATTGCCATCCCTATGCGTGCGGATCTGGGAGGGGGGCGTGCGGCGCGATCGAGGGAGGTGGGAGTGATCTCAATCGTTGGATCTAAATTGATCAAATGGTTTTGGACCGTTGGATGTGTGACATGATAAATGATGAATGAGTAAAACCATTTGGTAGATATGAAAGGAAACCTTTGTTTTCTGGTAAATTAGTTTTTATTTTTTATTTTTTGAAAACCAACACGGAGGCACTATAAACTACTATATGCGTGACATGGTCCATTGACTTGAAAAATATATGCGTGACATGTCCATTGACTGAGACCGCACCAGCTGCAGTAACAAATCTTAGCATTTTGTGCGACTATCCGTTGCCAGAGAGATTTCGTGCAAGAGAGACCGAAATGGAGGCAAGGGAAGCAACAAAGTAGTCAGCGTCGATCCGGTTTTACTAATTAGCGCGTACACGTGACTTCTCAAGTCACGCGCTGTAACATCCTGAAAATTTACAATTTTCTAATCCTGCATCATGCTGAATCTTATATTCTTAACAACCTATTAAACCTAGAAAAATATAATTAGAGAGACCTCCAAAAATTAACTTGCATAAAATCCCTCTCTGGTATTTAATCTCTTTTGTGTCTTCCCTTTAAAAATATATTTGGTTAAATTATGAGAAATAAAATTACATGGCTGGATTTAATTTTGTTAAATTATCCATGATTACTTGCGCTCTCTAAAATTTTCTTGGAATTTTCAGAGATCAATTGCTAATTTTAATAATATAACCACCGTTTCAGTATTTATTTAAATAGAAATCTAAATAAAATCCTCATTTCTCTCTGGGCCATTTTCAGCCCATTTTTCTTCCTCAACCCATAGCCGAGCCGGCCCACTTTCCTCTCTTCTCCTTTGCCTCAGTCCGCAAGCACACGTTCGACCTAGCAAGCAATCAAAAGTCCCCCTACCGACCCACTTTCCTCCCTTCTCCTCTCTTCCGCCTCAGCCCGTAAGAGCATGTTCGGCCCAACAAGTAACCAAAAGTCTAATTTGCCTCCCCTGGTCTTCCTCTCACTGGCCCATCGCTACGGTTTCATCCCTAGCCTCCATCCGGACTCCCTTGAGTGCCCGACGCCACCTGAAACCGCCTCCTCTGTAAAATCCAGTCGTATCCTTGGAGATAATACAAAATTGATTGAGAGGTTTCTATCCTCGTCTCCTCCTCTTTCCATTTTCCCAAGAATCGGAGCAAATCTGCTTTATATCAAGCTTGGAATCGAGCCCTATCCTAAACAAGCGAACAATAGGGTTTAGTCCGTTTCGCTTGGAAAAGAAAATCGTGTAGTGGATGATGACAATGAAAGACGAAAAATCATCCTGGAAACCTTACATATTTTTAATTAGGTAGGTATAGATAGCAATAATACCCATGTGTTGCTACGGGTAAACACGATTTCAAAATAACTAAACAAAATTATCTCCTTTGACACAAAAATTTGACGTTTACATCAAGACTGGGTGAAACTTTTAAAATTCCAATCATTGATAATTTCTCAAAATTAGTTTTAAAAGAAAAATTGAGAATCTAATTATAAGCACTAACAAAAAAATGATGGTTAGAATTTTAAAAATTTTACTAAATCTTATTGTGAATGTCAAATATTTATGACCAGATGGAGGAAAAGGACTGCGATGCATATATGGTTGCCATTATCTAGCTACTAATCCATCACGCACTATGATCGATGAATTGTGATGGAATTCGTTAGTTTTGAAGTTACGAAGTGCAGATTTCTCGCACAATAGGTGCGCGCTCTTATATTGACTAACATAGGTCAGGTCACGAAGAACATATTCCCGATACGATTGTGTGGTCTATTGATATGTAGAACCGTGCTATGAATAAGCCGGGACACAATGGTAGACATGCATGTCTAAAAGAATTAGCATGACGACTGGATGAGATAAATCAATGTGTAGGGCCATCAAAAAACGCAAAGAAAATATTAAGAACAATGGTAACATAAGATGAAAAGAATTCCATTTTTGAAATCACAAGGGGACACGAGTACTAATTAGGTTACTGTTTTCATGGGAACTAATACATTTTCTGTTATGCTATATGCGAGAAAATGCCCATTTGGTTGGCTTGTGTGAGACACATCTGAATGTCTGATTATAAGCCAAGATGGTTTATTAGTGATTAGAAAAATAATTTATGGTCAAAACTATATATTATATATTGTGGCCTTAGCAACTTAGAAGCCATTGTTAAAAAAATGAAAATATTTCTTAAATCAACTTCTAGGCTGCAAATTAAAAGTTCGTGCACATTTGTAAGGTGTAAATAACTATATGGACCATATACAGGGCTCATGTGTACCTGTGCAAGCACTGGGTCGGAGAGCACAAACGGGCACGCTACTTGCCGCACGCCATGTGGGCCCCCGTGTGAAGTGAAACAGTTTCCTTGCTTTGGGCAGGCAGGCCCACAACATGCCATCCAACGAGCAGCACCAGGCTAGGAGCGTTAAGACGCACGACAATGAATCCACTGAGACCGCACGGCGATGAATCGCTGCCCGATTTTCATACGAACAATGGAGATAAATGCTCCGTATCGGACATCACGATGGACGAAAAAGATAAACAGAAACGGAAAAGGATGACGTACCAAGGTTTATGGTAAAAATATCTTCAATTTTTATAATAGTAGAGATTCAGCTCGTTACTTTGCGCCGTCTCATGCTATGCCAAATTTTGCAAAACAGGATATTTCACCTCATGCTTTCTCTATGCCTTATACAAATGCTAATACATCTAATTCAGCTCTGTACTTTACTAATAATTGTTATAGCCGAATAAATGAAAATTCAGCAAATGCCTATGTTCTCCCTTGTAACAATATAGCAGATAATTTACCCTCACATACACCTTATTTGGCTATTCAGACGAAACAACATGTAAGCCGAATTAATAGTGATTCAACAAGTGCATTTGCATCATCATATAGCATGCATTCATTTAATTTTAACCCAATTAATGGTGCGAGTACAATGCCTATAGCCGACCATATAGTTGGTTCAAATAATGTTAACATAGCAAGTTCGGCTGGGGGGCAACCTGATGTGGGAAATAGAGCAGAAACATTTGAAAATTTCCAAGATCAAAAAGTTAAAACTTTTAGTGTTAATAGTTTGCATAGTTCAAATGAAAGTTCAGATTTGCATGTAAAAGAGGAAATGCCGTCCAATGTTGAATGGTCGGCTAGTGATGAAGTTTGCGTTTTACCTACGGAGTTTTGTGCCAAAACAACTAATGACCAGGTGTCGACTTTTGAAGAGGAACATCAATACATTAAAACACAGGCTTATGAATATGAGAAGAAGATGTTAGTGTGCTATCAGAAAACAGAGCAAGGTGTCTTTCGAATAAAGGAATTGTCATCTGTCTACACCATGTTTGATGAGGTACAACCTACAAGTATGCTACTCATTCCTCAATTCGGTCCTGCTTTTACAGTAGATACATCTTTTGATAATATTCGTAGTAATTCTGAAAGATCGATTGAGGGAGGTAATCTAATTACTAATAAGAGAATCATAATGGAACATATCGGCCAATTTATTGAACAATATAGAGAGACCGATAATGGTAGTCTATCTAGGTTGAGTATTCTTCCATTGTCAATGCCAAGCATTCCATCGATAATGTTTACTTTACTTGTTCCAAAGTCAATTTGCGCTTGGTTAAATATAGGAGAAAGAGTTCAAGACTATTTTATTACTAGAGGTACAGATACAAGGTTGGAACTTGAGAAAATCCAAAAGGTTGATACTAGAGTCATGTGCTGTAATTCTAAAGTATCGGACAAGATTGAATCGTTTGGTTATGTAGGGCAACCAAAATTTGATATGATCCCAAAAATGCAAGCAAATTGTACACCTTGTATTGCTAGTATGATTAATTTTGAAGGTATAAGAGGATTAATTCGGCCGTCTCAAGCCGATTCGACCAAAGGTAAGAATGTGATTGTTGGTGAAGAAAGTATTAAACCTTTGGGAAGAGGTAGGACCATTGTTAGTGAGAGCACTTTTGAAAATGGTAAGTCTACTAAGACCACTAAGGCAATGCTAAGTTCTAGGGGGCATGAGAGTGCTAAGCCAAATATGCTGAAATTAAAAGACCAAGAGGTAGCTAGGTGTAAAGCCAATGAAAGCAAAAGTCATAGCGTGGCAAGGGTCAAGAGGCCGAAGGCAGCATTTAGAAAGCATCCAGCTAAATACGAGGATGGCAAGGTCGGCCAAAAGGGTTATAGTCAGCCAAATAATTTTAGGCAAACACAGTCATCTCCTAAACAAAAGTTCAATCATAAGAATCATTGTCACAAGGGGTTTCATGCAGCGTGTCGAGGAAGTTCAAGGAGGTCGATCACCGTGTCGAGGTCGGCGCCATCAGCTCCAGCGGGTCGTCGAAGCCGTACTCGTTTGGCGCATGGAAAGCATTGCCGTCGTGTTCGCCCGCCACCGCCGCAGTATAGTGGCAGTCGTAGTAGTCGGCGATGTGGGTGACGACGATGAAGGCCGGGTGACGTCGAGGACGGACGGGGATGATGATGTCTGAGGCCTGTCGGTCGCGTCGCATCGCGCCGGCACTAGCTGTGATGGCGCGCTCGACTACCTTAATTCAACGGCCAGTTGATCGACGCCGCTCGCCGATCCCCCTTCCTCCGGTCCTCCCACTCCCCTCGCGCCGCCCGGTAACCATAACCCCTCGTCCTCCTCCTCCTCCCCATGCCTCCTTGACCCGCCCCCATCGCTGCGTCCTCTTCCACCCCACCACCACCGCGTTCTCCTCCTCCCATTGCCTCCCCTTCGCCACGCATAGCTGTCGGTGGATCCCTGCCACTCCCCGCCAAGCCCACTAAAGCCTTGTTCGGTTACACCTGGATTTAATCCGAGTCGGGAATGAGAAGTATAGTAATAAATTTATGATAGATGTAATGAGAGACCGGGATTTATTCCGGGCCGGAAACCAATTTACTCATGATAGGGACAACAAAACATCCGGATTAGTTCCACACCTCTTGACTAGTGGATTGATTCCCGGTCTCTTATTATCCATATCATGAGTAAATTGGTTCCCGGGCCAGAATAAATCCCAGTCTCTCATTGTATCTATATAAATTTCTTACTATACTTGTCATTCCCGGTCCGGATTGAATCCGGGCGTAACCGAACAAGGCCTAACGAAGGCCCTTGACGCCAAAGGCAGCAACCTCTCCGTCCCTCTACGCCGCCCCGGCCTCCGGCTCCTCATGACTCCCCGACAACCTCACAGCGAAGCGAGCAGAGCCCGCCCACCGCCATCGCCGCCAAACACGGCATCCTCTGGCCCTTAACGCCGCCCCGTCCTCCAGCTCCTGGCGCCTTATTGACATCCTTGACGCTGCCCTGGCTGCCTCCGCCCCTCGACACCGCCCTGAGTCGACCGCGATCTGGACAGCAATGACGGAGGAACAGGCAAGATACTACGAACTGATTGGTGCAGTGCCATGTTTGTGCATTTTCCCCTTCCGTGTTGTGCTAGCAGATTCTGCACAGTGCCATAGCGTACATTAGTTCATTGTTTTTGTGTGAATCATATATCCATTTCATTATATGTTTAATTGTTAAAGCATTAAATTTTGAATATTCCCTATTGCCAAAACAAATGAGCTCTTGTAATAAGATGGATAAATATATCCTGAAATTCAATTCATGTGCTTCATATTTCCATTTAAGCATGCAGAGGTTTGCTAACAAAATGAACTCCTGTGATAATATGACTAAATATGATCTTTTTCCTCTAATACTGAATCAGTTCTACTGATGTGCTTCGCTTCTATGTTAGCTTGAGTTCAGAGGTTGTAGCTTCCCTTGAAAACCTTATTTCTGCATATCCTTAAAAATAATATTTCTTCAGCAAGGCGAGGAACAATGGCATCTTATTTTGTTAGTCATGTTCTTTGTGAACTTTTATGGGAATAGAGATGCACATCCCATGTAATTTTCTGCTACTCTTATACATCAAAGGAAAGATTAGAACAAGTGTGTGAATATTATATTTGAGGTCTGGAAGTGACACTTTTGCATCACAGTTCAGTTCTGAGATTATTTCCCCAATCCATAAATGGTGTATTACTTTTATTACTAAATGTGCAAATATTACTTGAATCACAGATTTCTTTTCCTCTCCTTTTTTAGCTCGCTGAAATTGTTAATCAGGGGAAATTTAATTGAACAATAGCATAAGAGTGTGTCATTTTGTGGAGACCTAAAGTTTGATATTTTTTCACTTTTATCGTCCTTTAGTCTACTTACTAGCTAATAGCTCGGTGATTGTTTGTGTCGATTTCTAGGATCGGCACTATATTTTCAGGGATGCGCTAGATCAAGAAGAGATGGTGACGCAGGTGTTTATCCTGGTTCAGACCCTCGGGGAGAGGTAATACCTTACGTCCAGTGAGTGTTTCTTTGTATATAGTGGAAAAAATGGTGTGAGAAGCCAGAGGAAGTCTAGGAGATAATTAGACCTCCTCTTTCTCGGGACCCCTTCCCCCTCTTATATAGGATGAGGGGGACGGTTACAAGGAAAGTATCTAGTTGATTGCAACTAGATCCCCCTATGCAGGTATGCAGGATCCTCGGGATTTATACCTTATCCCGGGATTGTCTATTTCCTTATTTACAAGACAGATATATGGGCCTATGGCCCTTGGCCCACCCTATGTCGCATGGCCCGAATGCCTCTCCTTGGGTACCCGGGTACCGTGTACCCCACAGCAGCCTCCGAGTACTTAGCTTGACGAAGACTCAGAGGTTGGTGAAGCCATCTAGTGGAGACAAGACTGGCTGAGTACTCATCTTAACATTGCCGAGTGGAAATTGTTGCAGCTTATCTCATCAGGTAAGAGTTGCATCCGCTGAGGGAGCGCAACCCTCAATCAGTGGCGGTGAAGTAGCCATCGTGCACGGGGAGGAAGTCACCAGGCATTGACGCAGACGTCCGGCCGTCCTGCGCAGGGAGCGGATCACCCGGCGGTGACGTAGGCAGTTGGTTCGAAGGTGCAAGTCTCCGGTCGGCAACGCAGTAGCCGTCCTGCGCGGGGAGCGGATCACCCGGAGGCGGCGTATACGGTCGACTCAAAGGTGCAAGCCTCCGGTCGGCAACGCAGTAGCCGTCCTGCGCGGGAGGAGCAGATCACCCGGCGGCGACGTATGCGATCGGCTCCGGAGGTGCAAGCCTTCGGTCGGCAACATAGTAGCCGTCCTACGCGAGGAGCGGATCACCCGGCGGCGGTGTATGCGGTCGGCTCGGTGCAAGCCTTCGGTCGGTGACGAAGTGGCCGTCCTGCGAGGGGAGCGTGTCACCCGGTGTCGGCGAGTAGTACCCAGGCAACGAGGGGTGTCAAGCCCCCGAGCCTGTGGCGAAGTCGGTGAAGAGCACCAGGACGATGAGTGAGGCGAAGCCCCCTAGTTCGTGGCGAAGTCGGCGTAGAGCGCCCAAACAACGAGGGAGGCGAAGCTCCCAAGCCCGTGGCGGAGTCGGTGCAGAGCGCTTGGACAACGAGGGAGGCGAAGCCCCCGAGTCTCTGGCGAGTCGGCGAAGAGCATCCGGACGATGAGTGAGGCGAAGCCCCCGAGTCCATGGCGAAGTCGGCGTAGAGCGCCCAGACAACGAGGGAGGCGAAGCTCCCCGAGTCCGTGGCGGAGTCGGTGTAGAACGCCCGGACAACGAGAGAGGCGAAGCCCCCAGTCCGTGGCGGAGTCGGCGTAGAGTGCCCAGACAACGGGGAGGCGAATCCCCCGAGTCCGTGGCGGAGTCGGTGTAGAACGCCCGGACAACGAGGAAGGCGAAGCCTCCAAGTCCGTGGCGGAGTCAGCGTAAAGCGCCTAGACAACGGGGGAGGCGAAACCCCGAGTCCGTGGCAGAGTCGGTGTAGAGCGCCCAGATAACGGGGGAGGTGAAGCCCCCGGGCGAACTCAAGCCGCGTTAGCCGGGTGATGGACGAAGCCCCCGGCGTGCGGCATCCCCAGACATGCAAACAAAATAGCCAACAAAGCATCAATTAATTTGCAATCAGAAATTAATCCAATTAACAAGAAACTAATGCTCATGATATAACTAAGGTGCATGTGTCGGGGTGTATATGCATGCAGCACTCCCTTGTTTCTGGATAGTCATCGGTCGCATGCACGTAGACCCATCGTGTGCTTGTACTGCACGGCTACATGCGTGCAATCGAGATGTGCTCGACCAAGCGACGTCGCACGATGTCGTGCGCCGGCGGCTGGCGGCCGGTGGTCTCGCGCGCCCGCGTGCCCGTCCTCGGCGTGTACGGCTTCTTGACGAACGGCGGTACACGGCGGTTCCCCGGTTGCCTGCGATCGGCAAGGCATCGCTCCGATGATCATGATCAGACCGGCGCAGGCATGCAAGCGAAAACAACCAACATATTAGGATTAATAATTTATAATCTAAAATCAATCTAATTAACAGCAGGAAGATTAGATGCATATATATATATGTATATATATATATATATATATATATATATATATATATATATATATATATCTGTGCCCTGCTTGTCCTTGGCATGTCATGCATGCAGATCAATCTGACGCATCTGCTGTGCACGGTGGGGCCTGGTCTAAGCATTACGATGGGAAAAGCCCGAATCATTTAGAAATCTTGTTTTCTTTTGAAAGTTACATCATTTGTTCTGACTAAAGTGACAGTATGACTTCAACCGAAATCCTATAATACTATATAGTTGATCCCCACTTAGTGTAATTAATAGTATTTTGCTGGCTTCCTGTGCTTCCACGTCACTACAATTTTTTTTGCACCTTCCGATCTTAATCGTGAGATAAGCAAGTTATCTAGCCTACCCAAACAAAACAGACCAATTTTCATTTAATGGGCGAGGCTAACGCAGACCAAGCCCACTGATCGTTAGGCTGACCCCCGTGGAAAAGAAGACCGATCGCCCACCCCACTGAGTCGCTCGGTGAAATAGTCATAATAGCTACTGGCTGCAGCAATTCCTCACCACAAATTATCATTAACAACGGGTAGATCAGAGGTTAATCCCCTTATTTAGTATCTCCGTAACTTTTTAGAATTCCTCTGTTAAATGTGATCAGTGCATCCTCCTCCAAATAAACCGTCGATGTTCTTTAATCCACCATTATCTACAGGCGCACAGTGTACTATAAATACTACCCAAGACAGTTCGTTCCTAAATACCATTTGCGTCTTCTCTTCTCAATCCTCAACCACCGCATGGATCACCTATATTCAACAAACAGGTTATCTCTTATTATCTATCTTCACGTTTTTGTCTCTATAGTATCATATATTTTCAGTTTCAACTATTTGTCACATCATTTTAATATTTTCTTTTACTATGATCATACCTTCTATGCCTCTGTATTGTCATATACTTTCAAGTTCCAATTATTTTCACAACATTTTAACTATTTTACTACTATCATATATTCTCTACCTGATATAGTATTCATAGCAATGTGCAATTGATCCCACTAACTATAATTAAAACTAATTTCCTGCTTTGTGAGTAAGCCAGATCACGTCTTTTTATCCTACCACTGAATAGCATATAAGCGCTCAGATCACAAACGAGTGACGAATCAAAGAACCTCACTAACATGGCAACATGATCAGATGGATCTCTGGAAGCTGAAACAGAACATTAGAGATAAAGATCGTCGTGGGTGGCGTTCCTTCCATCTTCAAACATGTGCTACTTTATCTCTTGTAACTGACACAAAGTCAGCTTGCCTCCTGAATTTGTTTTACCATCACTAATTAATGCCTTCAATGACCATTATTCAATCTCAATTCACTATTATCAACCACCTTAATTTCTTATTCAATCAGTGGCGGATCCAGGATTTCAGCAAAGGGTATTCAAAATTGAAAAAAAAATCTTACAGAGCTCAAAAGGTTGGAGTGGAGATTGGGAACAATGGAAATGATTCTGTTCTGGACTTGCTGCCCTATCTAGCTGTGTGCTTGGGTTGGTTTCCTCTATCTCTACCTGCACGCTTGGGGACGTATCACTATCATGGGCAGTTGGGCACTGGGTGCTTTAAGTAGTAGTTGAATAGGATTGGAAGGGACATTTTGTGAAATCTGAACTTCACTCTCAATAGTTAATGGTTTTGGAACAATGGTGGAAGCTATCTTCTGCGACTTGGCTGATCTTTCCCACAGAGACTATAATCTATTGTCTTCTTCTTCTTCATTTTCAAATTTCAATACCTACAATTCAAATCTCTGACTAATTTAGTTTCTATTCAACACCGATGTCCAATTGATTGGGGAATTTGACAAGAGGATTCAGTTTAGATTTTAGAAATAGAAATCTTACCACGGATTGCAGCCTGCAGCCTCCAGCAGCACGGGTAGCAGGCCAGCCGCCAACGCCTGAACGCCGTCGCTGCCAACGCTACAAATCGGCAAATGCCGTCGACGCCTCGTGAGTTCGCGACCTCGGCCGCTCGGCGGCGGCGCGGCCGACGGCCTCGGCGATGGTGTCTTGGCGACCTCGACTTGGCGGCGTCGCGCCGACCACCTAGGCGCCCAAGCAGCGAGCGCCCCTCGCCCGTCGGCCGTCGCAACCGCAGCGCGCAGCAGTGCCGCCCCTGCGTCCGGTCCTCTGGCCGACTGGGACTGTGGGAGGATTGGGGATTGATTAGAGTTTACTCCTGTTTTGGGCCAATGGACCTATTTGCTGGGCCAAGGTGGTGAGGGAGAGGGAATCTACGAGCTAACTGCTATTAATAAGTGGGCTTTTCTTCCTTTGGGCTATACATACTACACTTCTTATGTATGATTGTATATATGTGCATCACATACCTATATATAATTATTTTTTTGGAAAATTCTATGGGTATTCAGGTGAATACCCATGAATCACATTGCATCCGCCCCTGTATTCAATTCTAAATCCACCGTTGTCACCTTGATTTCTCCTTCTAGGGCTATATATACGTATTACGTTGTTCTCTCGCTTCACACAAAACTACTCCCATCTCTTATATTTTCTGTTGAGATATATCTTCTAAGACAAGGATCATGAGCAACTAAATATCAGGTTTCTCTTTATGGCATATCATCATCGATTGTTGTTTTAACTTACCTCTGTTTAGCCCTCTTCCCATTGCTTTTAGTTTTCAATTGCAATCTCTTCCTATTTGTTGTTTTTCCTAAATCATCGTGTGCTTATAATAACATATTTAACTCATTTCTTTAGGATGTTACCATAAGATATTCTTTGTTCTCCAGCAGAGGTGATTCATTGTAAATATAAAAATGCAATCACAAATCTTAAGGAGTATGATGGACCGAAAGTAGTTGTTACATGCACAAACACGTTGCAGAAGGAAGATATGATCAAGCAACAACTATCGGATCGTCGAGCTTTTACCATCAGTTAAAAAATGGGGTACATCACCTTCAAACCATGATTCTCACGGAAGATGGTACCAATAGCAAAATAAAAAATTACTCCCTCTATTTCTAAATGTTTGATACCATTGACTTTTTAGCACGTGTTTAACCGTTCATCTTATTTAAAAAATTTTGTGAAATATGTAAAACTATATGTATACATGAAAGTATATTTAACAATGAATCAAATGATAGAAAATAATTAATAATTACTTATTTTTTTGAATAAGACGAATAATCAAATATGTTTTAAAAAGTCAACGGCGTCAAATATTTAGAAACGAGGGGAGTAGCATTTTTTTATACTATACGTCTCCCTGCCTCCATTTGATTTACATGTTTCTATGTGTGACCGACTGCCTGTATAGATTACTGTAACTACATTTTGTATGGCAGTATATACTTCAATTTTTGTTAATCTAAGAATTTCCGCAGCAACACGCAAGGTATCTTCTAGTTATTTATATTTTCATGCTTTTGTTTATGTGTGTACAAATGATGTCCCGTTGCAGTTCACCTACATTGCAACATGAAATTATTTTCATTATGTTGGAGGAAATTAGTGTACTTTTCTGTCCACCAATAAAGTAGTTTTTGATATATACATGTGGCAATAGAGAAAATGATGTTGAACTGACCAACATCCCCATTAACCAATAGTTGAGATGTAATGTACTTACTGGTTTACTCTTGTTAACTCAGGTACTGAGAGTGACTAAAGTAAGTTTAGTCTCTCCTTCCTAAACACCACCTCAGAATATTGAGGTTTGTTAGTCATACTATTCTTTTATCACTTTTGTTATTTCAAAAAAATGAATGACAGACTGAAAAGATGCCTTTGGAATTATTGGTTACTCGCAGAGTATCAGCTCAGAGTCTCAGACATCTATGATTCACTGGTGATGAGACGACAAGACAGAACATCAAGCTGCTGATCAAGTCTCTTAGCAGACTGTTGTGACCACTCACTGGAATAGCACAGGGAAATCTCTCCCGGGCAATTGTTGAAAAATGAGTTTGTATTCAATGAAAAAAATAAAGTAAAAAACCCATGTTGATGAGACTAACTGAACAGGTCCTTAGTAAAGAGGAGAGCAGAAGCGATATTTTACAAGATTCTAGAGTAGAGTACAATTAGTGTCCTGTTGTTTTAGTACCATTTCTGCTTTCTTGATTATTCAGAGCAAAAAATAACAAACGTGAAGCAGTGATATTTGTTAGTACGCCAAATTTTGTTTGTGAGCAGTGATATTTCAAATTTTCATGATCGACCAACTGTAATAAACTGAAACTACATACGTGAAATCTTGACTCCATTTGTGAGCCTGTGATCCTGTTTTGTCTGTAAACTCTATAGCAACAGCACAATTATCTCTAAAGAGGGGGTTTCTTCTGTCCGTTCTAAAGAAGGAAGTTGAATGCTTGTTTAAATGAAGTTCGAAGTCTGAGCTTTCATTTCTTGAAGATTTTAATTTGTAGACCGATTCTCTAAAAATTGACACCTAGGCGGCTAGGCCTCCTATAAACATAGCGAATGCAATTTTATTATCTACAAATTAATATAAATATGTTTCAATGAATTTGTGACCCATTGTTGTGAATTCTTATTTTCTAATACTCCACCTTTTTAAGAATATCTCGCTATGTATTGTTTTGTAAAGCATATTTGTGTGTGGACTATGGTTGGAGGCTTTATTAGTCATGTTATAATCTAGCTCGTCATGTATACTGAAATGATTCCCGTTGCAAAGCACAGGCAGATAACTAGTCTATATCTATATTTCTATCTATACACACGCAACGCATATTTTTATTATGTGCCATTGAATATTTGGAACACACACTCATTTAGCGCCAGCTAGATAGACCTTATTTCATGGATATATGTTTTGGCTCAAGATTTTTATTTTTTGGATGACAATGGTATCTAGAAATATTTTATATGTTCCTTCTCATTATTCGTGTATCCTGCCGTTAGATATATCACGGTGGCTAACTTTACTTTGAGGTACAAACATATTATGATTGAATATTAAAAGGCGTGACATTTTAAATTTGCACTCTGGTTCTTTTCATTTAGGTAAAAAGACCAAAACAAGAGTGAATGGGAATAAGTGAGAAACAAATATTAGTTTTTTATTGGCCAATTTCTTTTGGCTATGTATTGATGTAACTGTTTTTTGTCGGTCAGTTTTTTGACCAGGTGTAGAAATATTGTGGCTGTTACAGAGTGTAACGAACTCTTGATGACCTTTACTTTCTAGAGGTATGCTCCGGTGTAATATACTTAAAGTATTCTACTCCGAGTAAAATTAATCTGGACCCTTTATTTTAAAGGGCAGGTAAGGGTAATTTTGGTATGGGATGTTTTCTTCGGTTCGCATCGCATCAGGTGTGGACTCCGCCACGCTATTCCTCCCCCGGCCTCGCCGCCTTGCCCGCCTCCGTCGCCGTCCGTATCGCCTGCCATCGCCGCCTTGTCCGCCTCAGTCGCCGTCCGTCTCCTCCGCCCGCGTCGCCTTTTCCGCCCCCCTCCGTCGCCGTCCGCCTCCCCCGCCCTCCCCGCCCTCCCCGCCGTCTCCGCTCCCTCCGTCGCCGTACGTCTCCCCCGCCCCCTCCGTCGCCGTCCGTCGGCCCCACCCTCTTCGGTTCGCATCTGGTTGATGCAGGCACCGGCAAGCGGCTGCGCGCCCGGCGGCTATTCGCCTATTCCTCCCGGCAGGCGGCGTCGCGGCCGGTGGCGCGACGCGTCGCATCTGTCCGACGCAGGCACCGGCAGGGGGCGGCTCGGCCGGCGGCACTGCGAGTGGCTAGGCGCGGCGAAATCATCAGGTATCCACTCCTCCCATCCCCCCCTCCCCCCACTTGACTTTCTGTTCCCCTTCCTCTCCTCAGTGGTGAACTTGTCTGAATTTTTCCTTTATAAATGCATATAATTGCTTGTAAATGGCTGTGTATACTAGCTTGTAACTATACTAGAGAATCTTCATTTGCGGATGTTAAATTGAATAGGAGATTTATTAAATCGATTTTGTATGTTGAGTTGTAAGCATGAACGATGAAACTGAACAATAATTTTTTTCAAAAGAAAACTGAACAATAATTTTGGTCTCGAGCTGCAAATGAAATACACATGTCTCTTGAAATTCCACTCAAAACAGTTTGCAGCAATTGATGTGTTATTGTGGCTCACAAACTTTGTATCTTTTGTATTAATGGCATTGTTTTATTTTATTGGATTAATTTAATCTTTTCTCAAGATGTGCATATTAAGTGTTTTCCCTGGTGCATGCTTTTGGATTAGAAAAGTTGTGAACTAAACTTTCTTATACAGTTTGTGTTGAATCAAATGTTACTGTTCCTGGTTCAGAGGTAGCAGTTTTTTCTTCTCGTAGAAATCCCTGGAAGTTGAGAGAGAACTCCCACTTGATAAAATGGAAGTTTCTTTTCTGCTGAGTTTTGTTCAGAGTTATTACGCTATTTTTTCATGGTGGATGTATTTGTGGCTTTCTAGAAGGGCTATTTATCTGGTTGTTTTTTCATGCAGAGCCTACCAGATCAATGAGAATGCACATGCTGCTGGAGGACTCATTCTGTCCATATAATTCTTGTGATGAGGCATCAGGGAGATTTATGCCACGGACATATGCCGCACTATAAAACAATTTAATCGTTTTAAGGCAGGAAAGATACCATTGTTGTTCTTTCCTCCCCAAAGTTTTTGTAACATCAGGAATTGCCATAAAATAAAAAATACCAACAGATAAGAACTGACACACAGAATGGACAAAAGCCAGTGAGCTCTCTCGCCAGTGCAGCACTCATCTGGAAAACCGATATAATCACAGGAATTGTTTACGTTTTAATCCATCAAGCATCTAGTAGCACACGAAAAATGCAATATTTTGTACAAATGAAAAATTAAGTCGCGACCGTCCGGACCGGGTCGCTCTTTTAAAAAGCATGATTTTCCGGACAATCGCTTCTATATTACAGCAGAATGGATTATTTTAGATAAATAAAAAATTAAGTCGCCGACCGTCCGGACCGGGTCGCTCTTTTAAAAAGCATGATTTTCCGGACGATCGCTTGTCTATTACAACGGAACGGATTATTTTGGATAAATAAAAAATTAAGTCGCCGACTGTCCAGACCGGGTCGCTTTTTTAAAAAGCATGATTTTCTGAATGATCGCTCGTATATTACAGCGGAACGAATTATTTTGGACAAATGAAATATTAAGTCGCCGACCGTCCGGATTATTTCGTACAAATGAAAAATTAAGTCGCCGACTGTCCGGACCGGGTCGCTTTTTCAAAAAGCATGATTTTCCGGATGATCGCTCGTATATTATAGTGGAACGGATTAATTTGGACAAATGAAAAATTAAGTCGCCGACCATACGGTCCGGTCTCTTTTTTAAAAAGCATGATTTTCCAGACGATCGCTCGTATATTACAGCGGTACGGATTATCTTAGACAAATAAAATATTAAGTCGTTAACCGTCCACACCGCATGGAATATACCGTCCGGAATAATTTGGACAAGTAAATATGAAGTCCTACAACAACGGGTTTAAAATCATGTCGGAACTTATCGAACTTCCTGCGTTATATTAACGATCTCCTATTATTCCGTTTTAAACACACGAGGTTTTTAAAACTAACACTACCGATATCCGAAAACATGGTTTGTCACGTCTACTCAAGTTGGTCCGGGCCGAGTGGATTCGTAAGAACACAATTTCCGGTCGACCGCTCATAGAATAAATCAAATGGATTAATTTGGACAAATAAAAAATTAAGTCGCCGACTGGGTCGCTTTTTTAAAAAAAATTGGATTTCCGTCTATCCCTCGAATATTATAGCGGAATGGATTATTTTCGACAAATAAAAAATTAAGTCACCGACCGTCCTGACCGGATCGGTTTTTAAAAAGCAATGAATTTCCGTCCAGAATTTCCGTTGTCTAACCAAATTTTTTTTGCCGAATTATCTGTTATTTTTTTCTGCCGAATTAAAATTATATTTTATTCTGCTGAATTATCTGTTATTTTTTAACCGAATTATCTGTGATTTTTTCATTCCGAATTTTCTGTTTTTCGTAGCCGCATATTTAGAATAGCGAATAACCGTCTAACAATTTGATCTCCTGTTATTTCGTACCGAGCTTAATCCAGGCGTAACATATATATATATATATATATATATATATATATATATATATATATATATATATATATATATATATATATATATATATATATATATATATATATATATATATATATATATATATATAGATGAGACAGTTTTTGGATTGTTTACATTTTCTGGGCATAAAATACGAAAGAACAACGTGAGGCCAAATTAGGAGCCCCCGACGAGGAGCAAACGAAAACAATCTCATGCAGCGATGACGGGCACAAGCCAACAGAAAAAAAAAACGGGTACGTCTTTTTACATACAATAACGTCTTTTTACATACAATATTCACTCTCAGCTCTTGTATATATCAGTGCTGGAAATCTTAGACTCCTCAAGCAAAAATTGCAATAGGTCTGAGGTGCTATGATAAGTATAGCACATATGATTAGATTATTAACGAAGATAGTCTCTTTCCTGATTAAACTGCGTGTCTCTTTTGAGCTCTGGCTAGTCTCTGGAGCAATTGTATAGAGGATGTAGCAGCCTCACAGCAGCCTCACAGAGTAAACACTACGGCAAGATGTCTCAAGAAATATGGGCGTGCAACATAGAGAATAGATGCAACAGTTTACAGGAGTCAGTTTTAACTCATACTGCAGCCCCCTACACTATTGTTAGCCAACATATAGCTGATTTTCCCCACCTAACAGAGCATATACATATTAACTTTTTTAGTGAATTAAACAAAAATGTGAAGATTGATGAATTCTTTCAGAAAGGAAGGAGAACAGACATAATGTTTCTATGTCTCACCGAATTACTATAGAAATCAACAAGGTTCAACCATGCATTCTTAAATGTGAACAACTGATACCTGCACCAAATATTTATAATTGAGCTTATGCTTCTCATTGAAGGGAAAATAAAAAGGAGAAGAGCAGGAGGGGATGATTCACAACATACCTGATACTAGTTGCTAATAGATTACAGTTCATCACTTTTCAGAGACAAAAATGCTCTATAGCCCTGACATGTATTGCCCCCCGTGCTGGATATTACACGGGATTAAAGGAAACATTTGTGACTATTTAACATAATAGTGATCATTTACACAGGATTCAATCAACTGCTAGAAGAGATTAATAAAGAAGGGGTAGGAGTACTTTCCTAGTTCTACATGGATGACAGATTTCAGTAGGTTTGGTATAGTTTGATTGATGAGCAGGTACTAATAAAGACATGCATGTCCTGCAGAGCTAGAGTCTTATTGATCTCTATTCACAATGGAAGGTCAGCCAAAAAAGCTATAAATAAAGTTTCATATATGCACATAGTTAAGAGGTACCATTATTTCCCAACAAAGCTAGTTCCTGCAAACACTTGAAGACAACACGTGCCCCTAGGGAAAACCCGATGAGAGTGACAGGCCTAGAAATCCCAGTAAAAATTAAGTTCCATTGATAAATGAAGTCTATTGGATTGTACATTCTAGGCAGAGAATTACCTGCTTCCTTGCAATCCCTTGAGCAGCACCTCAGCAAGCATTTTCCCAGTCTTATCTGCCCTGGAAACGTCTACTCGATTAATTTCTTGTGCGCTCATGTACTTTTGGAAAGGATAAAAAAACGATTAATGCATACATTACAGCTTAAGTTTGTTGCATTCTTTCCTTTTTATCATTGCTCATTAGTTTCAAGATAATTGATCCCAGGGAGCCGGTATCAAATCATCACGAAGAGTCCTATATAAACCAAAATGAAAACATGACTTGTGAAACGAAGGTAAAGTGAATTTTAATTCTCTCGCTAACATTACTACAACTTATCATAATACTAACATACACTTTATTACCTAACAGGACAACAGTAACCAAAGCAATCAAAGCAGGAAGAGACTTACAAGACCTACAGGAAGAACATACAAACCAACTAATCGGACTGACTTCATCTACGAAACAAGGGGTAAAAAGAAGGACATAATCAGAACCCAAACACAGACAAAGAAAACAATAGGTACTATGCTATTTCATCGTTACATATGCTCATGTCAATGGTACTAACTTTCCTCCTTCTCAAGCGCAAACGGATAAAGAAGCTAACATGCTAGAGGTACTAACTTTCCTCCTTCTCAAGCGCAAACGGATAAAGAAGCTAACATGCCAGACACAGACGAATTATGGGGTGAAAAGAAGAGGAAACAAAACAACCAAACACCGAATGAAATATCTGAATGTATGAACTCTCTACATCATCCATTATTTTATTACCTATAATCTATGTTTGTGTGTTACTGATTTGACTTACCCTTTTTTAGTGTACATCGAGAAGGAAGATCTTACCCAAAAAAACATCTGCAGATTTTCCTCCCAATTAGTATTAAACAAACACACTGGTACCTAGCCGTTCTTAACGCCAAGCGACGTGAGGTGCAAATACTAGATTCGCTCGCAAAGCCAATCAGTGAAGATCGACCCGATCTAAGGCGTGTGGTAAGCGATACACTTCCACTTGTACAATTCAAATCGGTTTTGCTATGTCTTAACGTTGCACAAAACTTCCCAGCTGCTAGCTATCGAGAGGGGATTACACGGGACAGAGAATCAACACCCACAGTTAAAACATGATTGGCCTAATTTCAATATTACCGAATGGGAATACAACAAAGTCCAAAAATTGCCAAAGCAAGGAGACGGGTGGGTGACTCAAACACTTCCACATGATATTAACATTATTCAATTACGGAAACGTGTTAGCCTAATGACTAAATTCTTGTAGCGTCTCGTGTAGCCTGTACACCCTTAAGTTCATGGAGCATTGGAGCGGATCTTATCTCCCAGAAATTCAAACACATGCAACTACAACGACCTCTATTCATATTTTGCACCAGTGCTTCCCATTACGAAAAAGCATTTAAAATGCACTCCCTTTACATTATGCAGAAGGATATGAAAACATTTCAACAGGACTTAGCCGGAATTCTGATCAACTCCGAACTGAACAAGATTAAAGACCGTCCACTGCTACCAACCACGATATAAATGGATTATCTGTCAAACATTTACCACAATTACCTTACTATGCTCTCTTCCCCTTATTAAATAATTTAGATACTACTTGGGTATTTGATTGATCTCAAACATTGATGCCTTTTTGACATAATATTCATAGTTCATATTTGAATCCATTTGAGGAGCGGTATATGAAACCTTACGCTTCGGGGTGACTCAGGGCAGTAAGCTATCGACATCACCAATGTGCATCTGCTTCAACGTCGCACCTGAACACCGAGAACCCCTTCGCCGGCATGCGAATCCCCTTTGCGCATGCCATCGTATTGAAAACTGACCCTGCTCCCAACCATTCAAGCATATAATCAAAATACAATACAATGGATTGAAGAACAAACAACCTTTATCTGCAAAATCATAGCAGTAAGAAATTTTGACTCGTTTACTTACCACCAGCCAAGGAGGAGGTTGCCAGAGGGGGACTCGGAGGAGATTGATGCGGGATTGCTGGTGGCGCGGAGGAGATCGACGTGAGCCGACTCGCTGGAGAAGGGGATGGCGGATGCAGGGGGGTGCCGGCGGTACCGGCACGGTGAAGAAGGGGGCGACGGTTGATGGGGAGGGGAGAGCTGCGACGGCGGCTAGGTCGATGTCGATGGAGAAGGGGGCGGAGGATGATGGGGAGGGGACAGCTGCGACGACGGCTAGGTAGATGGCGACAGCGGTGGAGTGGAGAAGGGGGCGGCGGTCCATGGGGAGGAGGACGTGGCGGCGGTAGCGGGGGAGGCGACGCGGCGGAGAGGGCTCATGGCAAGCCGGCGGAGGCGGGTGGAGGCGCGGCGACATGACGCGACTCGCTGGAGAAGGGGGCGGGGGAGGAGGACGGCGACGGAGGGGGCTCACAAGCCGCCGATAGCGGGGGAGGCGAACGGCGATGGAGGGGGCTCACAAGCCGGCGCGGAGACGCGGGCGGTGTAGGATCAAGGAGGCCGACTAAAGGGGGGGGTGAATAGGCGGTTTTAAAACTTAATGGCACTTAAACAAAACTAACCTAAGTTACTAGGCAAGGTAAGGTGCAAGGTTAACTAAGCAACTAAGTTAAGTTTTGCAAACCAAGGGTGATATAAACTCAAATATATCTCTAGAAAAGTAAATTACACACCTAAGTTAACTTTTGCAATCCTAGGGTGATATGGGCTCAAATATGTCTCTATGAATGTAAATTGCACAAATGTAAATGCAACAAATAAATGAGACAAGAGACAAGGAACTTTTCACCGAGGTTCGAAAACTCGCCGGTTTCCTAATCCCCGTTGAGGCAAGCCCAACTCCACCGCTCAACCACGAAGCCACCGCACGCCCCCTTTGTCAAGGGGTGGGCAAGGTGGGAGCCGGCCCACGGAGAGGACTACCCAAGTCTCGATCACTAGGGTAGTTCTTCCTTCACTCCGAAGGTGGTGAACTCCAAACCACTCATAAACGGCGCCGGGCCACAATCTCCTCGGAGAGGTCACCGGGCAACACCTCCACAAGCCGTCTAGGAGGCGGCAACCTCTAAGAGTAACAAGTCTAGGATGCTTGCCGAGAATGATCAAGTGCCACACTAGCTATAACAATGAAGCAATGCACTTGGATTGGCTTAACTCACTCTCTAACACCTCACTAGATAAACTAAGTGCACAAGGGTGTGAGGGCTCTTGCAAGGGTTCAAGATAATGCAATGGAGTGCCAAAACCACACAGGCTTGACCAGATCAAAGATGTTTGTGTTGAAATAGGTTCACCTGACATAGAGTATATTCTTGTTGTGGAAAAACATACAATGTTGAATTATCTACTAGAGATGGACTATCACACCAATAACAGCTGTATAATTCTGACAGGATGTGGCATGCCAACCCTCCAAGCAAGGGATTTCCTCAGATTCTTGAAACAACACACTGGACTACCTGTCTTTGGACTTTGTGATCCAGATCCTGAAGGCATAAGTATTCTTGCTACGTATGCTAGAGGGTCTTGCAATTCAGAATATGACAATTTCAATATTTCCGTGCCGTCTATTTGTTGGGTTGGATTATCATCCTCAGACATGATGAAGTTGAATTTATCTGAGACCAACTACTCAAGTTTGTCTCGCAAGGACAAAACTATGTTGAAGAACCTTAAGCAGGACGATTTGTCCGATGTATGGAAAGACAGAATAGAGGAAATGATAAGTTTTGACAAGAAGGCTTCATTTGAAGCTATTCATAGTTTGGGGTTTGATTATTTTGCATCCAAATTGCTTCCGGATATGATTAACAAAGTACGAGAAGGCTATGTTAAGGTATATTTCTCACTCCTATAGCAACTTGTGTTTTTTTACATTACTTTGAAATTCGTGATCCATGAGCACTTTTTTTTTTCCTTATATATCACCGTGTATACATTCTTTGCTAGGTTCAAGAGAGAAAAAGAGCCTCAAGACACTGAAGCCAGTGAGTACTGATTTTGAGGACTCCAATGCATCTAGAGATTCAGATCCATAAGTTTCTACAAGTAAAAGTTGGAGCGGCAGACTGGAGCTGCATGTTGATTTTTGTGGATGCTCAAACTTCACTCCTATGTTTGGCTTCTGATAAGTCTGTAATAGCTTAGCAGCACAATTATTATAGTTGTCTTCTAGGTGATCGATCTCCTAAGTACTTGCACCACTATTATTGTAGTTGTCTTTTTGGTGATCGATCTCCTAAGTACCTTCCTGTCTGTAATAGTTTAGCAACACCATTGTCATCAAATTGCTCCCAGGAAAGAATAGTAGGATCATCGTTGTAGGTTTCAATTCTAATATCAAATACAAGGATAAGTTATGTTCAAATTATTTATGTGTATAATACAAGTAGTACTTGTCAGTCATTTCATGTCGGGGATATTTCCCGGCCGCCACTAGAGCCGCCACCGCGCTAAGCCACCGCCACCACTAGCTTCGCCGCCGCAAGATCTTTCCCGGCCGCCGCCTTGCATCGCCGGAATCCCACCGAGACCCCATTTCCCTCGCGTCGCCGGTGAGTCCTCTCTCCCCTCCGACCCCGGCTGGCATGGATGGCCGCCGTGGGGTTTTTCCTCCGCCCTAATTCCTCTCCTCTCCTCCCCTAGGTGTCGCCGTCGCTCGTCCGCACCTTGGCATCGCCGGTCTTCGCCGTCTCCCTCGTTTTCCGCCGCCGGTCGTCGCCGCCCCCTCCGGTGAGGACTCCCTCCCCCTTCCTTTCCTTCCCCATCCCGCGTGCGCCGTCGCTTTTGGCCGCGCCGCTGCTCCGGCTGTGCGCCGCCGCCTTCGCGCCGTCCGCCGCCGCTGGTCGCCGCCGGTGGTCGTGCACACCGCCGCCTCTAGCCATGGCCGGCCGGCCGGCTTTGAAGCCGAGCCGAGCCCGGCGGCTGCTCCCTGCGCCGTCCGATCGGCCCAAGGCCGATCCGGGCCGTCGATCCCGTGGACCGGCGGTGGACCACCCGCGTGGTCCCGGTCCACGGTAGACCGCCCACCCGTGCGCCGCTGACATGTGGGTCCCGCCTGTCGGCGCCGCCCCCCCCCCTTGATGACGTCAGCCCTAGGATTTATTGCGCAATAAATGATTTAAGGGTTTTTTGTTATAGTAATAAACACAGTGAATCTTTTAAAATTCATAACTAATTCATCCGTGCTCCGTTTAAGCCCATTCAGGTCTCAGTAAATCAAGAAAAATGTGTAGAATCCGTTAAAAATGGTTTTGTTCTCTGTTTCAGTAGTCTTATAGCCTGTTTGCATTGTTTGCCTTGTATGTCGCTTAGATTCCGGTTCTTCCGACGCTCCGGTGTACTTCGAGATAGTCGCCGAGGTTCCTCCAGCAGCAGAGCAAGGCAAGTCATGCTTGTCACTTGAGCATGTTGATCCTATATTGCAAATGCTCTATTGTTTTTCTTCCAAATAGTGCATTGTTTTATAATGTTACTATGGGATGTTTACCTACTGTCATAGCCGTACTATTTTGTACCATGTTCCTTTGTTAGCTTAGGATATAACATGACTGGAGATTGGACTAGGGATTGCTTAGCCATGTTTAGTTCAACTAGCACACAATGAGGGAAATCCTATTAATGTTTAGACCGTAGGTCCTAATGGTAAGGTTGGATTGGTACCACCGCTTTGGTGTTGATTAATTAAAAGGAATCACATGGTGGGCTGTGGGTGCATGGTTTTGCTAGTCGCACCCATGGCAATTAAGGACCGGTTCGCGGGAAACCCTGGAAGAATTTATCGTGCTTACCACAAACCAGCGTGGGCAACGGCTGGGCTTGTAGTGTAGCTTTCCTCTAGCTGACGCATCCAGGCAAGGGTGGGCGTGATGGAGCGGGGCGGGCCCTGCGACGGCCTCTGTCGCTTCCGGATTCACCTAGGCACGAGAGGGGACTGCCCGCTGCCTTGCGAGGAGTGGGGGTGAAACCTGAGGTGTGGTGTGCTTGGTTAGAGGGGGTTATGCGAAGGGTCCTGTCACGGCCTCTTTCCGGTATGTCGTGGTGGCATGTCGGCGTACGGAAACGTGTCGTGGGGCTGTGTCTTGTGGGTACAACTGTACACCTCTGATCAGAGTAAAACTATTCGAATAGCCGTGCCCGCGGTTATGGGCGGTCAACCAGATTCACCGTGATTAGTTTCACCCTAGTTTAGTCTAATGAAATTGGATAGTTTAGGTGGATGGTTGGGCCTGTTGCAACGTGGGATAGCGTTGGACAGTGGATGATTAATATTGAGTAATTATTACAACTGTTTACTTCTTTCAACTCCTGTTTATAAATGCTCGCTTTATGCAAATGAACCAGTCTAGCTCTCCGTTGATAATTCCCTGCATCATACCCCTATTCCGGTATGACTTGCTGAGTACAGTGGGTAGTACTCAGTCTTGCTCTACTTTCCCCAACCCCAGAGTGCGAGTATGTGTCAGATGGTGGTTTCTCCGAGGAGTAGGCTTCGTCCGTGCCGTTGAGGATGCCTGTGGAGTGGTGTTCTCGCTGCAGTTCAAGTCAAGGCTTAGCTCCTGTTATCTCTCGTTTTTCCGCTGCATTTATGTAAGACTTTTATGATGTTTGTAAGACGTGGATCTGAATGTCAACATTGTCGTTTGTGTACCCCGGCCGGTCCTGGACGGGGATTTTAATGCACATTCTGCTTGGAATTCTATTCAGGAATTTCTGGGCGTGACACGCTGCCTACTCTTTACTGTCATTGGGATTCTAAAAATCAAACATAACTATTGTTGGAATTCATTTTTTATTTTCTAGAGGTCCCGCCAACTGTCGGCGGCTTTGCAACTATACTCCTATACACCCTGCCCGCTACTTCTCCTTTTTATTGTCATTGAGATTTTAAAAATCGAATATGATTATCAATGGAGTTTATTTTTGTACTTTCTAGAAGTCCCGGCAACCGCCTTGCCCGTTTGCTTCACGGCCTACCTGTCGTCCCTCCTTTTAATCGTCATTTGAATTCTATTTGGTGTTTTATTAACAGTTTTTATATATCCACCACACTCTACTCCTTTATAGACTTATTATTTAATTTATCTCGTCATGTGTTTTAAATGGTCTTTTCTTTCTATAGTCTTTATTTTTTATCACCATTTTTAGTTATTTATAAATTGTATTCCTAATTAAAATCTTTATTTCTTTTCTAATTTCAGAATTTTTTTTTCAAATTTTAATTAATACCGTATAGTGTTCTTTTAATATTTTTTATTTTTTATTTTCAGTTGTTTCAAAATTCTATTCCTACTTAACTCTCTTTTAATTTAATTTTGGATATTATTTTATTTTTTATTCTGAATTTTAAATTGTATTCCTACTTGAACTCTTCTTGCTAATTTCAGATTTTATTTTTATTTTTATTCCGAATATTAACTAATCTCTCTTTTCTTTTTGCTAATTTCTGATTTTATTTTTCTTTTTATTCCGAATATTAACTAATCTCGTATTGGGTTCTTATATGGACTCTTCTCTCAATATCCCTTATTTTAATTCCGAATTTAAGTTATTTTAAAATTGTACTCCTATTTGGACTCTCTTTTTATTTTCTAATTTTGGATTTTATTTTATTTTTATTCCGAATTTTGATTAATCTCGTATTGGATTCTTATATGGATTCTTCTTTCAATATTGCTTATTTGCTTATTTTAAATTCCGAATTTATATTTTTGAATTGTATTTCTACTTAGACTCTCATTTTCTTTTTCTCCGATTAATGTGGGAATTTCTAGCCCCACAGTAAACGTGGTGCCTTCTTTCAAAGCTGTTTTAATAATATAATAGATAGATAAATGTTAACCGCATAGTACGTACAAACATTATATGCTATATACACATAGAAATATTGCTAAAAACATTGTGCAGACTGGAGACCAGAGGGAGGTTGGGAGACAGATTTGTCAAGAAAACATTGCATATCCTGCTGTCTTTAGTTCACACTAAAATTGGAATTTTGGTTAAAATTAGAACGATGTAACGGAAAAGTTGGAAGTTTGTGTGTAGAAAAGTTTTAATATAATGGAAAAGTTGAAAGTTTGAAGAAAAACTTTCCCACGTAGGTGTTGGTGTACTCCAATTAATATTCTTGACTATTGCAGGTGCTGAAGGAAACTTGTAAAATGATGTGGTCAGAAGACTGCTTTATTGGCATTACCTGTGTCACATAGCCCCTGGTGGTGATCAACCTCTGGATAAACAGATTATCAGTGTCAGAGCCCAAAGTAGAAAGCATCTGCATGCAAACTGTCTTTGTTTAACAGTTTGAGGATTAGCTTAATCCTAATTAACTAAGCCATCAATTCCTTGCAGTCAAAGAAGATAGTGGAGTATTCCTACAAAACAACTACTCTCTATCTCACCAAAGATTCTTCTTTTTCTTGATTCAAAATCAAAATTCTTCCTTTTTTTTGCAGGTTTCCTCCTGGATGGATGGATGCTCTCTTTTGTCTCATCTCTGCTCTTCTTCTTCTTCCCTTTGCATTGCTGTCTCCTGCACTGCAGCATCAAAGCTGCCACCCCACCACCTCTCCTCCTCCTCTCAGCTCTCTCTCTCTCTCTCTCTCTCTCTCTCTCTCTCTCTCTCTCTCTCTCTCGCCGCCGTCGCCTGTGCGCCATGACCGCCGCCGCCGTCAACGCCTCGCGCGTCATGCGCCGCCGCGCCGCCGGCGAGGACCTGGGCGGCGATGGCGACGGCGACGGCGACTTCTGGGCCGGTGGCGCCCCGCGCCTCTACGACTTCTCCCAGCAGGAGCAGAAGCCGTTCTTGTCCGCGCCCGTCCCGGCGTCGCCGCCGTCCCCCGCGGCGGAGTCGGTGGCGCCGTGCCTCCTCACGCTGCAGTGCAGCGGCGTCGGGTGGGGGGTCAGGAAGCGGGTCCGGTACGTCGGGAGGCACCACCACCTCGCGCGCCACCACGCTCCCGAGCGCGCCGTGGACGCCGCGCGGGACGACGAGGCGAGCTCCGCCAAGGCCAAGAACGAGAGCCCGAAGGAGGAGGAGGCGGCGGCAGAAGAAGACGACGACGACGAACACAAGGTGCCCACCACGTCGGAGAAGAAGAAGAAGAAGAGGAAGCGCGGCCGTGGCCGTGGCCATGGCGTCGCCAAGCGTCCCAAGAAGGAGGAGGAGGAGACGAAGCTCTCGGTTCCCAAGGCCGAGCAGCTCGAGGAGGAGGAGGAGGCCGCGGCGGCGGCGCCGAGCGGCATGATCGACCGGTGGAAGGCGACCCGGTACGCCACCGCGGAGGCGTCGCTGCTCGCCATCATGCGCGCCCGCGGCGCGCGCGCCGGGAAGCCCATCCCGCGCGGGCACCTGCGGGAGGAGGCGCGCGCCCACATCGGCGACACGGGCCTCCTCGACCACCTCCTCAGGCACATCGCCGACAAGGTGGCGCCCGGCGGCGCCGAGCGGTTCCGGCGGCGGCACAACGCCGGCGGCGGGCTGGAGTACTGGCTGGAGCCCGCCGAGCTCGCCGCCGTGCGGCGGAAGGCCGGCGTGGCCGACCCGTACTGGGTGCCTCCTCCCGGGTGGAAGCCAGGGGACCCCGTGTCGCCGGAGGGTTACCTGCTGGAGGTGAGGAAGCAGGTGGAGAAGCTCGCCGTGGAGCTTGCCGGCGTCAGAAGGTCTCCTCTTTTGATCTCTTTTTCCCTTCTCTTCTATTGCTGCTCCTGATTCTTGCATTGCTCTAGCTGGTAGTGAATTCTGCATTGCTGATTCATTCATATGCTACTTTGTTTAATTTTTGTGGTGAAATTGACTCGTGTTGCTATGAATTTTGCATGAAAGGCACATGGATCACCTCACTTCCAATGTGAGTCAAGTGGGCAAGGAAATCAAATCTGAGGCTGAGAAGTCCTACAATACATGTCAGGTGATCATACTACACACTTTGATGTGCATTTTTTTTTCTCAATTCACACTCAATGGTTTTGTGTGCAGTATGCTCACTACTCAACCAGTCATTTCACTCATTTGTGTGCACATGTCTAGCTCTGGTTTGTGTGTTTTGAGTTACTCTGAAGGCAAAATTTGATCTTTATGTTGTGAAGGGAAACTGCATAAACAAGGTTTTGCTTTGCAATGGCCCTTTTGTGGGTCTGTCACCTATGTGACTATGTCAATTGTCAAGGCATATCAATGCACACTTTCAGTTCAGTAATCTTTGAGAGTTTACTTGTCACATTGTTTCATCTTTCAGTTTAGGTAGAGAATCTAGTTCTGTTTCAAGTTATAATCTGCAGATACACTGGAGAAAAGTAAATTACTTTCACTGTTTATCTTCAGTTTAAATTTGCGCTCTGGAAGAACACTTGCACAGTGATAGTATTGCTCTTCATGCATTTATCTTTCCATGACTAGTTTGCATCTTCTTTTGTTACACGAGTATTTTAGTAGGGTGGCAATAAATGAATGTGATGATCTTATTTGCAGGAGAAGTATGCCTGTATGGAGAAAGCCAATGGCAATCTGGAAAAGCAGCTTCTGTCCTTGGAGGTACACCGAAACTAATCACAACTATTTATCAGCTTTCAATAGCTCTTTGCTCTATTTCAACATACTAAACTACAGCTGTCATGCTTATCAAGTTGAATCTGATTTGGTCCAAGTTTTTCTAATCATATTCAATCTCTACATTAACTTGATCATGTTGAAGCAATGCTGTGGTTTATTTTCAGGAGAAGTACGAGAATGCAACACACGCAAATGGCGAGCTGAAAGAGGAGTTGTTGTTTCTCAAGGTATTTGAAACAATCTTCTCAAGCTGTACTAACCATGTTTACTTACATCTCAAATCATCAACATAATCGATGATATATTGATAATGTGATCACTTATACATGTAAAGCATATGGATTGAATATATGCAAACAATATTAATGGGATTTGCCTTGCAAAACACTTTCATGAATTATAGTTTTATTGTTTTGATTCATGTCCTGATACAAAATTATTGTCAAAGTCCTGCATTGTAATATGAAGCATTGATTTGGGACCTTCAAAAGTAAAATACAACCTACATTTTGGGACATAGAAAGTATTTTGTATCTGCATTTACAATGAAAGCTTTCATACAAGATTATGTGTCTGTTTTGCAAAGCATTCATATAAAGTCATAGTCAAAGTCATGTGTTGTAATATGAAGCATTGATTTGAGACATTCAGAACTAAAATACAACCTACATTTTTTTTTGCGAGGAAATACAACCTACATTTTGGGATAGAATGTATTTATGTATCTGCATTTACAGTGAAGCTTTGATAGATACTGAGTCTGTTTTGCAGGAGAAGTTTGTGAGTGTGGTTGAGAACAACACCAGACTGGAGCACCAGCTGACTGCTTTATCCACTTCTTTCCTGTCTCTAAAGGTACAATAATTACTAATATTTTGTCTCTGCAAATTCACCAGGCCATGAATGGTTCAGTAGTTTCCATGGTTTACCCTGGACAATTTTTCTTGATTACCTATTAGCAGCAGTATTAAACCAGTGATGATTAACTCATGAAAATATGAGCATTTACACAGGAGGAACTGCTCTGGCTGGAAAAAGAAGAAGCTGATCTGTATGTCAAGGAGCCATGGGAAGACGACGATGAAAAGCAAGAACACAATGCCGGGAAGGAGGCGAAGGACGACGATGTCGCCGGCGTCGGTGCAGCCAACGACCAGCCGGACGTCGACGACGATGGCACCACCACCACCACCAGCAATGGCCGAGGAGGCAGCGGGAAGAAGACGTCGAGGAAGTGCAGCGTGCGCATCTCCAAGCCGCAGGGCGCGTTCCAGTGGCCGACGCCGAGCCTGCCGTTCTCGCCGGAGCTCGCCGCGCCGCCGTCGCCGCCGCTGACCCCGACGGCGCCCGTCGTCGCCGGCGCCGCCAACTTCGCCACCATGGACGAGCTCTACGAGTACATGATGGCCGGCGGCCTCCCCACGCCACCGTCCACCACCAGCAACGCCGGGAAGCTCCCCTCGCTGCCCGCCGCCACGGCCTGCACGACGTCGTCGCCGGTGAAGACGGCGGACGCCGGCGGCGACGTGGGCACCGAGCTGGCACTGGCCACTCCCGCCTACTGACCCCCCATCGCTGGCGATCTCTCATCGATCGGCAGCTCAAAGTTTTGGCTCACCATTATACCAACCAGTCACTGATCTTAGCAAGAAGATGAAGATTGCAAGAAGAAGAAGAAGAAGATTAGAATTACTACTGATACTTTCTTGGGTTAAAACTACATTTTAGACAGCTTTCTTGGTTCGATCTCTTTCGTTAGGTCAATTCAGGCTTGATGATCTTAGGTCGATTTTGCAGCTTTGCGTCTGCGTTTTTTGGATTTCTGGGAGACATTCATTTCCAGAGATCTCTCTAATCCTAATTTCACAGCTAAACACTCTCGCAGTATGAAACTTGTCTGATGTTTGTGATGAAATGCATTGACCGCTTCTGTGATTCGTGATTGGCTATTTACAGTAATGTTCAGATGGTGAACTGTGCATGTTATGGTTCAAATCTTCAGTTCCTCACAAATTTCATCTGAAATTTCTCTTCGAATTCATCTGTTTCCCGGCGTTATACCTAGTTTTGCGGTTAAGGGAGGTGATTCAATCTTGAGCAAGATATGAGGGAGGTGAAACATACTTATTCCTTTTCACAATGCTTCTTATTGGGCTAGAACGTTCGGCCCAAAAGAATACTGGAGGCCTATAGCGTTCTCTGTAGGCGGCCCACTTTTGACCGGGGCCCACCTGTCGGAAACCACGAAACTGCCCGCCTCGAAATTCGAACGAAGACGAAAAAAAAATTGAAAAAAAAATCCCCACCAATTCATTCCGAAACCCCCTCCACCGTCTCCGGCGAGCCCTTCACCGCCGCCGCCGCCGTCGCCGCCGCGAGATGGAGGCGAAGATCTCGTCGCTGTGCACCGCCCTCTCGTCCGTGCTCAACCACGCCGACGACTCCTCCCGCGCGCTCTCCGACGCGCTCTCCCGCCGCCCCATCCATCTCGGTTGGTACCACCACCTCTCGTCCCGGCGTTTCTCTCGCCGCCGTTAGGGTTTGGAGGTTCTATGCTCACGCGGTGGGGGTATCGGATACTGCGCCTGCCTGTGATGCAGAGTCGGCGGCGAGGGGGTTCCTGCAGGGGCTGGAACGGCGGTCGGAGGCGGCGGGCGCCGACCTGTCGCGCCTCGAGTCGATGGCGTTCGGCACCGTCTCCTTCGAGGAGCTCCTCGGCCACTGCGGCGAGGCGCTCGCCATGTTCTCCCGCCACGCCGACGCCATCGAGTCCCGCCTCGTCGCCTTCGGCTACGTGCCACCTGGTAGCACCAACTCATTCCCCCATGGGAGATTCTGAACCCGATCGTGTCAATTTTTTTTTAAGTTCTTGGTTGAGAATTGCGAGCTTGCTGTGCTTCTTGTAGACGAGGAGGCGAGCGAGGATGTGGAGGAAGATTGGGATGATGAGAAGCTTCCCGGGGTCGCTGGGAATGGGTGCTTTGGTGGAACGAGTTCAGTGCTGAGGTCTAGTAGAGAGATGGCGGATGATGACGATGCATTGTATCCTTAATTCCTTATGTTGGTTTGATTGTTTGTCTTCCTTTTTCTGTTCAGGATAGTCTCTGCTTTGGTTGCTTTGGCTTCTGCATATGCTTGATCTGATGGAATGGTTAGATACAGGACGTTGAAATGTATAGGGACTTGTTCATTCAGCTTACATTCTATGGCTAGTTTTAGTAGGTTCGTGCACCTGCAATTCTATATTTGGAGATTTGGTCATTTAGCCCCTGTTTATTCATGTACCGGGTGTACAACACCATTATTAGCTATGAGCCGAGTATTTGTTGATTTGTTCCTCCTGTTCTATTAAATCTTCCTTCTTTTTTTTTTCATTTTTCCATACATTATTTGAGACACGCAGTACATCATAAATTAGATTGGTCAGGGAACCAGGGGCTCACTGTTCGCGATTATATGAAAGATACAGTACCTAATTACAAGCAACTCTGATGTCTGAGGGGCTTTTATTTATTCTTGGCAAAATGGGGCAATAACTACAATTCTAGTAGTTTATATAGGATTAGCTATCTTTGTCTGCAATCTGCTGTTCTTCACCACAACCGTTCAGCACTAAAATTTGTGCTTACATATATATGTTCGGCGGCTTTTATATGATGAAAATGAGAAGCGTTGAGTTCTTTCTTGACCACCAGTAAGATTTGAGAACTCCATGTCACTAAAGAATCTTGGCTTCTCAGATGCTTGTCTAGCTACCTTGTCCTCTCAAGGTATGTCACACTAGAACAATATCGTCATTACAACTGTTTGCATGGTACACCTCTTTGTTGGCATCGACTATTTGCTTAAATTTTGCAGACAGTGGTTTATCAGGAAGCACAGAGATACTTTACAGGAAACCTGAAAGGTATCTAAAGGAATTGTAGATATTTATGTATTGCTACTAGCCTACAATTGCTTTTCCCCAGTGTTCTTTTGTATCTATCAGGTTCTTTACTTCTTTGTTTCTAAAAATGACTTGTGATGCTTCTCAGTGTTGCTGATGTTGAAAACAAAGTAAATGATGTCGAATCCATGATTCCCCCGAAACAAACAAATGGTCAAGGTGGGCAGCAGTGATGTCTTCCTGACTAAAGAGATGGTTTTTGCTCATTCTGATTTTTTTTTCACTGTTGAATTTGTTAAGGTAATGATGCACAAGGAGCCATAAAGGCATCCAAGGAGGAGTATGAGAAACTACCTCCATACATGAAGACTCTTGCAACATGGGAGGTCTGTTTTTCCTCAATTAAGTGGGAATTCTCATATTATTTTTGCATATTAGCTATAGGTGATGGTAAAAGATCATGGTACAGATTACTTAAAATGAAAATACTAAAAGGAGAATATTCTGCAATGTCAAGAGTTTCCTGTTTTGTCTTAGTGAGACTACCTCAAAGAAATTTACCATATTGCTTACCTTTCTGCTACCTTATTGCATCAGGAATTGCAGGAGGCAATATCGAAATTAAACTCATACTTCAGCAGTGACAAAACTCAGGGCAATGTTGCATTGAATCAAGATGATGTTGGAGAGATTGGATTGGGTATGTGAGTTCCCTTAAGGTTTAAATGTCAAGAATGTCGGGCTCCCATAAAGAGCTTCTCATTGGATTACTATTTTTTGTTCGATTGATGCATGGTCATACATTATTGTTTCACCGCTTCAGAAGTCTAGAACTATGAAAGTTGATATCCAGTATAATTACCTGTTATGATCTTGTCTTCAATGACACAACTAATGTTTTACTCTGTTGTTCTTTCTAGGGCGCAAAGGAAGATCCTACCTGTTGATCCTTCTGCGGATGAATCAGTTGGCTATGGAGAACATTGATGGCTCGATCTTCTACAATATACGCAAGAGCGACTCCTAGCTAGGCAAGGGGGTCCCGACCGCTGGGACCTGGAATGACCGTGTGAAGTTTGTTTTCCTTTTTTTAAGAAAAGAACATGTCCTACAATGTAATATGTTGAAAAACTCGGATTGCTAAAAGGATACTTCAATTCAGAGCTGGGAAGTGTTTTTTTAGCTTCGCCCTGCTCCTGTGAGAACGTTTTTGGGACCCTGGTTTGTGTTATTGTGTAGTACTAAGGTGAAGAAGAGTGTAAAACTCATGATGTATATTATTTTGGTTTATCCATTTTTTGTGTCATTGTGTTTGTGTTTTTTTTGTTGTGTGCCAAGTTTTCAATCTTGATGTATGCACATCTTCAATATCATATCAATATATCATGCATGCCAAGCAAAAGAATGGGAATGTGTTGACTTTATTCATGTTGCAGGATCTGACCAAGGTCTTCAGCATTTCCCACTCAAGAAGACCTCAAGTGCAAAAGGTACATGGAAATATGAATTTTCCCAGCAGAAGCTGGGATATGCTCTAGTGAATTTACACATATTACAGACCTTATCTTCATTATATATCTATTTAATATTCACATTCATTCAACTAGGTGCTTATACGAAATATGACCTTACACTATAATTTATACAATTTAACAATCAATATATGAATTGAATTCTTCAAACCCATATGCCTGGCAATGCAATACAGAACGCAGCAGCAGGAGCCCCCTTCGGCCAGGTTTTTTCAAAGTGTGGTAAAATTGATTTTGGTGCATTTCATCACTCAAGGCTCTGGTACTCTGCTCTTCCCTAGGCCACAAATCCTGATGAAGATGATGAACCATATATCTCTTCCGCTTGCGCCACCGGAACATACACCACGTCGGTCAATGAGCTGTGGGTCCGGCCATAGAAAATGTACACGAATACTCCCATCACCAGCCATACCCCAACTCTCATCCATGTCCCTCCACTGAAGGCAAGGTGACCAAGATTCAGAATTGAGTACAAGCTTGAAGCATATGACAGTTCTGAAGATAAGTACATATGAGAAATGGACCATGACTTACCCCAAGTTTACTAACAAGTATGTGTTCACGAGGATGCACATCACCGGCAACAACGGAACGAAGGGGCAGATGAATCCTGCAGCAGGAGCAGTACCAAGATGTCGTGATATTATGTAATTTCGTCGATAGAATCTAGTGTAGGCAAGGTGCAGAAATGTGTTGTTTATGTAAGTACCTCCAGAGTGACCAAATGAGTGCCTCCCGTCATCTTGGTCGATATAGCAGAGGACACCGAGACCAGCTAGGAGGAGTAGGCCACCAAAAACACAGAAGAAGCATCGCAAAAGGCTGACATGACATGGAAGTGATGCATATATCAGAGTGATGAGTATCTTGCTTGCACATGGTAGGGGGATGAAATGTGTACAATTTGTACTTACAATGGCAAGAATGTGAAAGAAGCTGAAGTTGTGAGGACCACAACCCCTACACATACAGATGATATGCTGCAAACAGCTGCTTTCCGACGCTTTGACTCCTCCACACCTAAAGGATTTACAGAAAAGCTGATTACTAAACTCAAGAAATGTACATCTAATTAGGAATGTCAAATAGACTAAGAAATGTACATACTTGTGTCTTGCTTCTTCTCGATAAGGGTGTCATTTATTGATTCTACCGCAGATGACAACTGTTCATGATTCGCATCTACAGGAGGACCCCTAACCTTTTCCTCATCATATTCTTGGCTCAAACGGAATGACGCTTCCAGAGAAGATGGCAGGGGTACCTCATCTGGAGGAGCATATCTGAGGATCAAGATGGACACAGCAACTATAGTGAATGCAAGGAGTGTGCCCACACTGACCTGCAACCAAAATTAACTCTTTTTGCTCAGGCTAAAATTTCTGGTACTGTTTACATACATAAAATTGCAGAATATGCTAAAATATTCTCTGAAGGGAGGTCTGGTCATCAATCACATGTTGTGCAAAAGTACATCAAAATTCTCAAACGAAACTACTTTGCAGTTTCTAGATCCTCACCATTCCTGCCAGTTGTGACACATCCATGAAGAAGGCCAAACAAGCTGCACATATGCCAGTAACAATTGTGCTCTTGACAGGAACTTGTGTCCGCTGGTTGACATCAGAGAAGAAGGATGGCAAAAGCCCATCGCGCGCCATGGCCATCAATATTCTTGGCTGTGAGATAAGTAGCAAACCATAAATTCTCTAAATCAAATATCTGTCTCAGCCTAAGATTATGGTTATACTATGTACATGTTGGATGAGAGAATAAACATAGCAATTTTTGATCCTCTAATCATGACATGTTATCTGTAGAAAGGTACTTATGAGAGCAGACAATGTTATCAAGATTCCAGATTTAACGACTAACAGTCATGTAGCACAAGAAACAACAAAATCTGTGGGGCTGTTGAACATTGGTTCAACTTAACTGATGAGCACACAGTTATACTACATCACAAAACTAATACTTGCTCGTATAAAAAATTCTACTGTGATGAAATTTACTAAACAAAAGACATCAGCCTATATCAGTTACATATGAGGAAATGGTTGCATTTACAGGGGGTATTGACTATGATCATTTATGAATTGCAAATTTGCAATCATATAAGTTTCATCACATATTAATGGAGATTGTCGTATACCTGTGGCAGAATCGACCCCATCAAGGTTGAGCAAAGAGCAAGAACAGCACCAGTTGTAACAAGGTACCTAAACAATATAGCCCCTTAACTGCCTCAGTTGAAGGATGGTAGATCAATTATAGTAGAAAAAAAAAGAGACAAAAAAGTCCGTACATGGCCCAGTGCATCCCATGTCTTGCAAAGGCTGATGATATAGGGGTATCTGGGTCCATAGCGAAATATGGTACCAGACCAACAATAACAACTGAAACCAACATGTATAAGGAACAGCAAACTGACAATGCTGTTCCTATTCCCAGTGGCAGATCCCGTTGGGGATTTTTCACCTGTTGTTAGGATGAAAGAATTCCCATTTATCAATACTGGCACTGATCTAGCAAACAGAGGGATATTAATTGGGGAAATATGATTAGTCCATACCTCCTCGGCAGTGCTAGCAACTGAATCAAAGCCTATGTAGGCAAAGAAAACAGTTGCTGACCCAGCAAGCATTCCGTTCGCCCCGTAAGGGAAAAACCTGAGGCAAAAAAAATGGTTAAGTGCACCACTGACCAGCTAGAGAAAATCCAAAGCACCAAGAATGTTTCGCATTACCCGCCAGCCACCTTATAGCCGACCCATCCTGTTTTGAAGCCGATGTAACTGCCGGCTATAATAACAAATAGCATCACGAAGCAATTTAGGACTGTCACAACTCCTTGTACAAATGAGCTCTGTGACAAAAATTAAAGAGAGTAAATATCACATGTGGTACTTCTTGAAAAAAAGAGAAATATACTTCTGAATTAGAGAAGCAAGTGAGACCTCTTTTATCCCCTTGCATAGCAAGGCGGTGACAACGAGAACCAGGAAAGCTGCACAAGGATCGACAACAAGATCAAACCATGGGAGCTCATGGCGTGCTAAAAACCATGGTAGACTATCCTGTCCTCCAAAAAATAAAGCCTGAAAAGACAAATATATATTGTTAGGAGGGACGCAAATATTCAACCATTAATCAACATGCTGCAGGAACAAGAGTGGTGCAAGGGAAATCCTACTTACCAGATTGGGAGAAATGCCACGGGCAACAGCTGATCCGCCGATGGTGTATTCCAGTATCAACGCCCAACCAATCAGCCATGCAACTCTAAAAAAATATAACATTGGACAATGTTAAGAACGCCCAATCAATGGAGCAAGAGATGGCTATTCATGAATAATGTTTACTCTATTGTGTAGGTAAATTACCCTTCGCCAACGCAGATGTACGAATAATGGTAGGCACTTCCTGCAGAAGGGCAGCGACTAGCAAGCTCTGCATAACAGAAAGCTGAGAGTGCAGCTGCCACTCCAGCTATCAGAAATGAAAGCGTCAATGCCGGCCCAGCATGCTCCCGAGCAACTGTTCCCACAAGAACATATACTCCGGCTCCAATCGTCGAACCAACACCTGATAGATCATGAAAGGTTCCATGAACAATAAATTCATAGAAGCTGTATAAAATGTGGAAAGATATAATCAGACTTGTGGTGATTCGTTTTCAACTACTTTACTTCAGATTTAGCAGACACCAAGCATGTTATTTGAATCAATAAGGTAGTAATATTCAGGCATCTACCCACGGCCCACCTACCCAGCACTTACCCAACAAGATTAAGGTAGAAGCAAAGCAATAATTCTCCAAAACAATGCAAGAATCCATATTGAGATACAACCACCCTTCCCAGAATGGAGATTTACCAAGTACTAACTCCGTCCCAAAATGGAAGCTATTTCTAGCTATGAACCTGGACAAGTACTTGTCCAAGTTCATATCTACAAGTAGCTACATTTTCGGATGGTAACGATCATGCCGGGCATCTGAATTCCGTGTTTGAATCAAAACTCTATCTGTCTGAAACACAGACTACCAAAAAAAGTTCATAATCCACAAGTTGAGGCGTTTAATAAGGACTAATATATGTGACACCCGGCCAATAAAAGACTCAAACTTTACAAACCAAATCAAAACAATATAACTTTATATAACTTGTAATACTCAGCAATATGACAACCACTTAACGAAAATCCAAACAGATTCTACCGAGAATCTTGCACCAAAGAAACAAAAAAAAACAAACACCACAACAATTCAAGCATAGAGATCACACCTTTCCCAAGCAATAATCTCTCAAATTTAACCAATCAGCACACAGGAAAGGAAGAGAGAGAGAAATCAAACGAAGCGAGAGAAAAAGCTTCGGACCAATCGCGACGAGCTGCGTAACGGAGAGCTCCTTGGCGAGCTGGTGGCCGCCGGCGGCGCGGACCCGGTCGGAGTCCACCTGCTTCCGCCGCATCAGCGCCCTCATCGCGCCGCCTTCCTCGAGCCCCATCAAGATCCTCCTCGGGGAAACCGTGGATTCACACCCCAAGAAGCCGCCAAAAAAGGCGCGATCTTTTTTTTTTCTTTTTTCTCTCACCCGCACACGGCTCGATCAGCGAGCGGATAACGGCGAGCCGCCGGAGCTCGTCGGCGGCGGCGGAGCTAGCTAGCTCCCCGCGTGCTCCTCTTGCTGCTGCTCCTCTCTCCCTTTGCTTGAGCTATGGGGATTCTTCTTGGGAGGAAGAGGAGAGGAAGGAGTAGAAGCCTCCTCTCTCTCCTCTTTATTCCATTTCAAGGCAGCATTTTTATTTTAGAAAAATACAATATACTAGTAGTGAAATTAACAGTTTGTGCCTAATTAGTTGTTTTCAATATTAACTATATTCGTCCTTAAAAAAAATATAATTCTAGATTTTTAGTACATTAAATCGAAGAAAGACCATGACATCTTATTAAATGGTATATAGTTAAGAGTGGGTGTGTAGTTGAGGGTAAAATAAGAAGAATTTTCAATAAGAAATGATCAATAAAACTATTAGTAGTCTATTGTACAATTAATTTAGAACAAATTCAGATCCTATAAATATGATTATTATGGAATATTTTGACTAACATTTTTAATAAGAAGAATTGTATTAGTAGTAGGTGAAATTAATTTCGTCCCAAATTAGTTGTTAGATACTGTTTTGGTTGCACAATCTAACCCAATTAAGCTCTTTGTTATCAAAAGACTTAATTATGCCAATCGATTTTGCTTTTCTCACTGGAATAGTGCACCGAAACAACCGGCTAACTCTGACTGACAGGTGGGGTCCAACTCACAGTTGAGCTTGGGGACCCCACAACTCAGTGACATTGTGCATCTGAGAAGAATCTACCAGGAATTTGGCGTGTGACGCGCTTAACGCAGGGCCAAAACCTGCGCTAAGAATAGTAATTGAGCTTAAGAAATTCCTAATCCATGTGCAACCTTTGGTGCTATGAGCTAGACTTAATTACCAACACGCAATAATGTTGCCTCGCCATTAGTTTGCAAATTTTGTTGACTCGGCAAATGTTGGTTTGGCTATGATTATTAATTTTTGTTGGTGTTGTTGTGATGAACAGGACATACTATGATGTAGAGATTGAAAAGCAAAAGGCTATTATTTCTAGAGCCAGAGGTCGCTGTCCCCCGAAATTAAGTTTGATTTTTCTCTTTACGTGTCCAAATGGGCTAATTAGCAATCCCTTGTTGGCATCATCTAGGTTTTTTATATAAAGTTCCAATCTACCTGTTCCCAAATTCGGCAAGACAAGACAATAATTTATCTTTTATTTAGTTTTCGGAACACAGCTAATAATTTAATACTGTATCTTGCTGGACTATATGAATATATAATATAAGTACTTATCTTGATGCATACATCACCACGAGAGAAATGCATGGAAGAAATGTGATGCTCTTGAGATCTACATCATATAATTGAGATGTCACTGTCTTACAATTGGCCTACTAGCATGAAGCTACAGGTTTTTCTTTGACAATAACAGCTGCAAGATGCTGATTCAGCAAATATAGGATGGTTACTTTTTTAATAATGGAACTTCTTGTGGACTTTACTTAAAGAATTGCAGCCAGTTGTTAGAGAGGTTCCAGGACAAATGACTGTTTAAGTTATAAAATTATAGCTTGAAAAGAAAAATGAAAACTACCTTGACACCAATGTAAGGAGAGATATGTTCGTCTATGATTGATCGGAGTATGTATAACCGTTGTTTCTCCTAACGGGTTATAAGAGTATTGTTTTTAAAAACTTGTAAGAGTATCTTATGTAGTACATGTACTACTACAGGATAGATTTTTCTGGACGTCCCTCCTTTTTGGTTTCATGCGGTTCGTAGGTGGAACCGCATGGAAAAATAGAGGACAGGCTCTAGGATGTCGCCCGCACGGTATAACGCATTATCCCATGCGGGCGGATTAAGCCAATCGCACACCCGCGTGGTCCACCGCATTTAACCTGGCCGCCCACCTCCCTCCGCCTGCTCTCCCTCGATCTCTCCCACTCCACTCCTCCCTCCCACTCTCCTCTCCTCTCCTCTCTCTCCCTCAGTGCACGGCGCGCCCCTCCCACTCTCCCTCACTGCACGGCGGCGGGCGAAGAGGGCGGCGGATCCGGCGGCACCCGCCCTCTCCCCTCCTTCCCCTTGTAGATCCGGGGGAGGGGGTGGCGGATCCGGCCACACGTGGCGGCGAGCAAAGGGGGCGGCGGCGGATCCGACGGCGCGCGGCGGGAGGAGAGCAGGCAGCGGTGGCGGGAGGAGAGCAGGCGGCGGCGGTGCACAGCGGCGGCAGTGGCGGCGTGCGCCCCCTCCCCTCCCTCCCCGTGCAGATACGGCGGAGGGGAGGCTTGGGGGCCGCGGATCCGGTGGCGCCCGCCCCCTCCCCTCCTTCCCCTTGCAGATCCGGGGGAGGGGGCGGCGGATCCAGCCGCGCGCCGCGGCGGGCGAGAAGCACGGCGGCAGGCGAAGGGGACGGCGACGGATCCGGCCGGCGGTGCGCGGCTCTCCTCCCCTCCCTTGCAGATCCGGCGGAGGGGAGGGGGACCAGCGGAGCGGCGGCATACGTCGGCGACCGGCGACCGAATCTATCTCTCCCCCTCCTCTCTTTGTTATTTGTTCATGTGAGATGTGTTCTTGTTGATATGAGATGTGTTGATGTGTGTTCTTGTGAGATGTGAGATGTGTTCTTGTGAGATGGTTCATTTGCACCGGTGACGGGAGCGAGCGGTCGGATCCGTAGCCAGCGACCGCGAGGGCGACGGCGGCGGGCCTCGGCTAGGCGGCGGCGGACTAGGGTTAGGGTTAGAGTTAGGTTTTTTTTTTTTCTCCGTGCGGGTGGCTTAAGCGCCCACGCACGAAAATCGGTTTTCGCGTACGGGTGCGCCACCGACACGCGAAAATCACGATTTTCCCAGACGACTAGGTGCGTGCGGGCCGTCTACCCGCACGCGAAAATTGGCTAGCCCGCCCAAAAAAATCGGTGCTGTAGTAGTGATGTCTTCCTCAAATTAGCGAAGCAGATTCTTTAAAATCAACTACCGATCTTTTTATCAATTGAATTTTGCTCCCATCACCGCTGGCGACAGACTCAGTAAATATAGGGTGGTTGTAATTAGTGATGTAAATTATAAATAAATATTATATATATTCCGGAGAGTATGACGCCGACCAATTCCACGTGTCCAAGCTGTTTCGTTCTTATCCAATAGGCTTGTGGCCTAAATTAATCAGGCAGTTGGTGATTAGCCAAAGCATCGGGGATTTTATTATACTGAACTTTGACAATATGAATAACTAATTAAGTGGCCAGGATGCCAACACGTACGCCAACTTGATCTTAACGCGTCATGCGAGTATATGAAGCTCTCTATATACACAGTAAAATCACATGCAAGCATGTCTTGCCACTAAGGACACTTTACTGTCTTTAGTACTTAATTAATTGTTAATTAAACTTTTATTTACTCAACACTTGCTAGCTAATCATTGGGGGTTTAATTGGCAGGGCAGTACTGCCACTGGGTGGTTATTTTTTATCTACTGCTTGTCTGCCTTTGTTCTATCCAAGTACAGAGATTACAGAACAGAAGAACAGATTAGATTAAAAACAGAAGATCAGAACTCTGTAAAACTAATTATCCGGTCTAAGAACCTGTAAGATTCTTCTATTGTAAACTAGTCATTGGTTACTTCTGAAAAGGTTTGTCTGCATGAGAAGCAACATTTTATACTAGTACTACTATATAGGAGTAGCCTATGTTCTTCAGGATGAGAGCCTTGTCAAAATTGGCCTCAATTATCTCCATTCCAGAAGCAAAAGGAAGTGCAATTATGCAAGAAAGGAATAAAAGATTTTTTTTTCTTTTTCCAGTCTTGTAGTACTACTGTATCTCATCATGGTGAAAAGGACATGGTCAAAGAAAAGTAAAGAAAAGAACATCAGGTGTAGCCAATAAAGAGAAGGGAAAAAAAGCAGTTAGATATGGACGACATGAAGGTAGCGACCCGAGTTCAGAAGAGAACTTCAACGATAAGATATTTTCATTGCTATTAATTTCTCTGCATATGGTTGCGGGCCTCTTTGATGATGCATGCTTAGCCCACGTACGGTGAGATTAATTTGGGCCGAGATGCAAACGAGCAGGTGTGGCTTGGGCCTGATAGGAATTTGCAACAATTTAGATTGATAGATGCTGAAAGTATTGTTGTGGATCCAAATAATCATTCAATTAGCAGCCAAATTTTAAATTAGCCTAAGTGTTTTTTCATCATTTCCTATTTTTCTAGTCATATATCCTAAAATAATAGTCGTCTTCGTAGAAAAGTTATACGGTTTATCAGTCGTATCCCAACCATATACTTTACAATTCTGAAAAATTAAAAAAGAGAGAATATCTAAATTTACTCCCTTACATTTTAACCCCAATAGATCGATTCTTACTTTTCAATACAAAAAGGGCATCCAACATAACTGAAATATTGGAGTCTACGTATACATGTACTGAAGTACTGAACGAACTACTGACCAAAGATTAAGAAAAGGGCATCACTGAGACTGAAAGACAGCATCAGGCATGCAAGAACTGAAAGCTCAACTCTGCATGATTGATTCGCATTTGCATCTACGGCTATCTGCTGTCTACTACATGGTTAGACGTCGACGGATTCACAGCTGGGCTGGCCGTCCATGTCGGAATATCACTCTTTCAGATCAGGACAAGCCGGCGGTCATTCGTCATCGGAGATCGGCGGTCCACCGTACCGGATCTGGCGCATCCTCAGCATCCGCGGAATGGTCTCCGTTAGCCATGAGAGGCGATGGCCTTCTTCGTCGACTCCGGTGAGCTGATCGGCCGCGCCATTTTTTACTGTTGACACAAAAGCAAATTCAGCTTCGGTAAGTCTTGTGTGCAGTAACATATGCAGGTAAAAGATGTGAAAATGATCAGAGCAATGATCAGAGCAGGTGGATTTAGGAAATTTTGGTGCAATTATGGACCGATGGTCAACAGGTCAAGGAACCTATCATGCAGGTAAGCTCAAAACCGTGTGCTTGCAACACCAATCAAGAGGACATGTTGCAAGTGGAGTACGGCAATATCATATATTCATATGCACAAAAAGCTATCTGTTGGTTGTTAATTTAACAAACAAAACCTCTTTCCTTATTCAGTGGGCGTCTCCTATGCCAAACTACTGATTTGATAGGCTAACAATTAGGCATACATTGCACACTTGCAAGTAATCAATGCCTAAACCGTACATTTAGCCTCTTAGATCATGTTAAAGCAGCAACAAGTCAAAATAACTATTACTCAAAATTCCAAACTGTAAAAATAGTATGTACCAATGTTCTGCAAAACAAATACTGCAGAATTTGCTACTTACCCGGATGACGTGAGTAGGGAATAGCGCGGTAATATGTGCAGTCCCGGCCATCTTCCGTGGAATAAGGGGGGCCGAGAATGTCGAGAATTGCACACGGCGCAATAGCTCGAAACCGGTGCATGTTCCCTCCTGTTGTAGGATACAGGACTGATGTATCACATGGTGCTGTAAAAACACCATTCACCACTCGCTTTGCCAACCTCACTGCAACAATGAACTCTACCAAGATCAGTATGGCGGAGGATGCATGATGGTGAAGACAAGACCGATAAAAAGCGTCGAATTGTTCAAAATCTTACATTGATCACCCGATGATGAACTACAGCTTAAGGCAGGCTCAGGATCAACCCAATCATACGACCTTATGTGCAGCGATCCGATAAGTAGTTTACTGAACACCGTCATTCCAGGGTGATCATGTAGTGGGATGATCGCATTTCGTGGTAAGAAGAAGATAATCATCTGGCACGGTAAGAAGAATGTCAGCAAATTTGTTCTAGAAAAGGAGCCGTTTCGATACCAGAAAGACATCGTAGTAAATCTTTGAATTCAGTTAGTTTCGTGCACTGACTGTTACTTACCGTAAAATTGTCACATTCATATAATGTAGTGTTTTTAATGAGCGGGATTCCTTCGTCGTCATCTCTAGCCGTGAAGAATTCTTGGTCTGCCCTAAGGCCAACATCTTCGGGTTTCATTCTGTCTGCAAATAGCATCACAAGCGATTCAAATTCAGTTAATTCAGCTCATCAAACAGACACAAACTACCCACATATACTATATAGGCATGGGCCATAATATTTATTTTGTTAGGACAAAAGGCTATCCGTTGCTACCAGGTGATAATTAACAGGTGATAAAGGAAGAAAATTCAGAACATTTCATCTGAACAATTTCTGCAGGCAAATCCAGACCCCTAAAAATAAATTTAAAAAACATGTACACATCATCAACTACAATTTCAACAAAACATGTCGAAACCAGTAAACTTACTACTAGATTGTTGCATGCACGAACAAATAAAAAAAATCCAGCATGATAAACTGGAACATAAACTGCACGAGAGAGAGAGGGGGGGGGGGGGACTGACCGAGCATGGAGCAGAGCAGGTCGACCTCGCCGGGGGCCGGGACGGTGCCGGGGCCCCTGAAGACGGCGCGGCAAGCCCGGAACAGCCGCTGCAGCGGCGACGCCTCCGCCTGGACCCGCCTGCTCCCCCCGGCCCCCGCCGACGGCGCCACCGCCACCCGCCTCCTCTTCACCGGTGGCGCCGCCTCCACCCCGCCACTCCTCTCCTCCTCCACCACGCCGCCACCACCGCGCTCCCCTCCCACCCTCGACCCCCTCCCCACCTTCATCAAAGATCCAACCAAGAACCAGCAGCAACAGCAACAACAAGCAGCAAGAATCAAGAATCAAGAAGCAAATGCGTGGAGGAGGAGAGGTGCAAGAAGCAGCGAGAGAGGGAGAGATATACTGGCGCTAGAAACAGGGAGGGGAGAAACTAGGGGCAGCATCAAATCCATGGACAGCGACGTGAATACCGCCGCTGGGTTGGGTTGGGTTGGGTTGGGGACGCAAACCCTCCGCGACGGGAGAGAAAAACCGGATTTTATTTTTTTTTTGGCGCGAGAGAGAGAGAGACGTGGCGGTGGTTTTGGCGCGCCCGCCATTTGTGGAAGGCGGAAAGCAAAACCGCCATCTTCCTACCCAAATCCGGTATTCCACCGAACACAGATTTTCTTTTCTTTTCTCCGTATCAAATGTGGGGAGCATTTCATCCTGCTGCTAGTACTGTACTCTCTCCGTCTCGTGATAAAAGGATTTTGGATAAATATGACATATCCTAATACAATAAATACAGAATATATATCTTCATCTCGTGATAAAAGGATTTTGGATAAATATGACATATCCTAATACAATAAATACAGAATATATATCTAGTACTAGTACTTTGTTCAGATTTATTATATTAGGATGTGTCATATCCATCCAAAATTTTTTATATTATGGGACGGATGTAAGTATCAAATTAAGTTGAAACTGAAGGTTAAATGGGCGCGCGTAAAAGGACAAAGTTATTAGGTATATAATTAATTAAATTTTAATTATTATAAACTTGCTAAATGGATTTATCTAGTACTTTAAAGCAAATTCTATATAAAAAATTTCCGTATGAGACGTAGCATTTAGTAGTTTAAAAGGCATGCTAATGAAAACCGAGATAAAAATATGTACATTAACGAGGAAAGAACGGGGCTGCCCAATTTGCTAATCCAAATCCAAATATCTAATCAAGCTATAGTAATAAGCTGGACACGGATGACTCTTCAGCAACGGAAGAGTCGCCATCGCCGACGACCAGTGCGGTGAGACTGGTGAGAGAGACTGACAGACCAGGTGGATCTCATCTGGAGTTGCAGTTCAATTGCATTGCTTAATTTTCTTGCAAAAGTTAGTTGTAAAGTGAATCTTGCAGCTGATGAAACTGCAAATTGCAACGCATCTCATGATAATGTCCCGTTTCTGTTTTTTTTCCTCAATTAGATCAGTTGGTTATGTGCCTTTTTTCTTGGAAGAGTAAATGTGATCTCAGTAAAGCTTTGTTGCCACTTTCATAAACAGAAGATGAAAATGGACACTGAATTATCTCGTATATAGGCAACTGTCTGACGGCACCATCGTTTCATTTATGTTTATCCTTATACTTATCCCTACGACTTACTAGAAAAAAACATAACTTATGGATAAAACTTTATATACTGTAAAATAAACTACAATAGAAAAACCACAAAATCAAATTTAAAACTTATTTTTCAAATTTAGATTTTTGACTTATGAGTATAAGTATAAGCGAAACAATGGACAGTGAATTATCAACGTGTTTGTTCTAACGAATGCAAAACCAACTCCAAAACCTGTCACTGATATAATCTTTTGTGATAAATTTGGAGATCATTCCAATGATAAGTTTCATTGTTGTGGTAGAGTACCATTTACTACTACCTCCGTTCTAAAATACTTGTCGCTTTAAGTTTTTTTTTAATATTTGATCATTCATCTTATTAAAAAATTATAAAATTATTATTTATTTCTTTTAATTTTGTTTTATTATCAAAAATAATTTAAGTAGGACTTTATATTTACACTAATTTTTTTAAATAAGACAAATGATAAAGGTTGTTAAAGCGAAAACTAATTTAGGACGGAGTAGTAACAGACAATTAAAGTAACTATTAATTACTGTACGGGTTTGGTTAGCAGGAGGACACAGACAGGATAGTAAGGACAAAGTGGCAGTAGTACTGCTGGTGAGTGAACCACCACAGATCGACAGGTGGCACTGCCACGTGTCCTTGCTCCTCAAAGGTGGGCCCACAAAACCACCTAGGAATGTACGAATGGATGGATCATCAATCAATGGATAAACGGATGAATGAATGCAGTCGCCACTAGGAGTAGTACTGTACCTACAAGGTACAGTACCTTACCTGAACAGGCCAACCAACCTCTTCTCTATCCATTCAGCGTCGATTTTTTTTTCACTTAAAAAAATAAACCATTTTAAAAATTATTTTGAACCTTTTGGAAACAACACTAACATCAGCCAAACCGACATGACCAAACAACGGTGTCACGCTAGCCAGACCGACGTAACAGTGTTGTTTTACCACGAGGTAGGTGTAGCCAAAAGATTCAGATCAAGTTTTAAATGAGTTTATTTTTAAAATTAAAAATTCAAAAAAATATAAAAAAAATCTCCAGCCTCATACATTTCACACGCTGCTGTCCTGTCCTCAGCTTCAGGTCCAAACGAAGAGAAGGAAGAGAGATTTTTTCCAGGGCAAGGCACCGACAGCAACCTGTCAAAGCAAACAAGATTCCAGCACCAACAAAGCATCAGCTGTACCACAAAACAATGGGCATCAGGAGCAGTATTTCTCCAAACCACACAACGTGCCATATACAAACACGGCGTTTCACTCACGCTATAATTTTTGCACCCATCACATGCAAATGCTAATGACACTATGACAGTAGGAATGAATGACCCGGCTCCAACAGTTGGATGATAAGATGGTAAAGTAAAGTAGAGAAAAGAAAACCACCCTCTCAACCATTGTGGGAGAGTTGACCATGTCCGATTGACACCGTTTTGACCGAGTTATGTGTTCTATATTATATTACAATTATGCTATTAAGATATTTTCGGGTTTGTATTAAGTTCAAACTCTTTAAGTTTAACCAAAATTATAGAAAAATAAAGAAACATTTGCAATACCAAATTAGTTTCATTAAATCTACTATTAAATATATTTTATAGTATATTTGTTTTGTTGGAAATACTATTATATTTTTCAACAAACTTGCTTGACTTGAGAAAAAAAATATAACACCTTATAACAGAGGGAGTACATAGTAAGATAGTAAGTTAGCTGGTTTTAATATATAGATCAAAATACCCTCATTAATATCTCAATCACAGGAAACATGGTAGGCAAACCTGGTAAGACAAGTAAAATGACTAGAGGAAGTTTAGGGAAAATGTATTGACATTTGTGAAATGACAATGTATTTATTAGGAGGGAGTAATTGTATACCAGCCTGCTGCAAGCTAGCTACCTCCAGTCATGTTCATCAACAGAGGCAGCTACTGCCTAAGCTGTCCAAGAACTGACGAAACCATGTGCAAGGAGCCGGTCACGCAGATCAGCCCAGTGTCGCCATCTTCTTGGCTCTGAAGCAGCCGAGAGGCAACCCTGATCAGGTCGGACGAAAATGGCGTGCAACATCCAATCAGCATGGGTTTGTCACTGCTCAAGGACCGGGATCCCGTGGGACGGCTGGCGATGATCGGAGCTTCAACGCCGGTGATCGTCCCTATATCCGAGTAGTAGCTGATGCCCTGGCTTTGTGCAGCAGCCATCCATATCTCCTTCAGTGACGAAGCTGGCATAGACCGGGAGCGTCCTCCAGCAATGCTCGCCTCTGTCAGCAATACAACATCTGGTCTTGGGCCTGTAACAAAAAAAAAGTGTCTTGTAAGCAAACAAAAAGATTTGATTGCAATTCTCGCCCCAAATGAAGGAAAATGGTTTTTTGTATGGCGAAGAATGAGATGGATTGATGGGATGATAGTATCCCTAAGATCTTCATGAGACGGCATTCATGAATTTGTGCTTAAAATCAAATAATAAGCCAACTGATCCGATGCGTGTGGATTTGAAATGTTTGGAGTGGGAAAAATCTTACCTGACACAAGCTGTTCAGCAAAGGCCAAGTGTTCTTTGTCATTGGCCATTCCAACAACAAGAGCCAAAGGCCCTCTTGGTTGGACAGTTTTTATCACATCCGATAAAGCCTTTGCTGATGCCTCGGTATGGGCTGAAAAGTTTAAAACATTAGATGAATGAAGGAACATTAAGGAAAAAAAACTTAAGAATAGGTCATTGCAAAAGACCTCCATCGACAAGTACACTGGATGTTCCATCAAGCCCAAGTACTGAAGTCTCCTCTTTTGTAAGAAATTGGCTTCTCCCGGGCAGTTGTGTCTTCTCTAAACCAGCTTGGATTGATGTATCAGAAATATCCCATCCTTAACTTCCCAAAGCCATTTGATAGGATGAAAACAGATTAGAATTATGCCAATAATTCAACGACTGTAAGGTGGAGATGCAAATGAAGAATCACAAAGAAAAAATCTTCAGGAGAGAGAGAGAGAGAGAGAGAAAACACTAGTAAGCATTCAATCTTCTAATACGGTAATCTATGAAAGCAGCCACACAGTAAAAGAACAAGTGAACAGTGAACACCCATCTCACAAAAGAAAACCCACACACTGCAATAAGTACACTTCAATGGAAGCGATCAGATCATCCATGAAGAATTTTGATAGGCATGATGGCATTCTTATGGTTTTACTACCTAGCTCACGGAGACATAGAGCTGTGCAGCAAGCTGTTACAGCATTCTGGCGCTGATGATCTCCCAGCAACTGGAGTTTTACATCTTGCAATTCAATAAACTGCAAATATAATCGTTTGGACTTGATAAGTAAAGAGAGAGAAAACAGTAATCCCCTACTTATTTCTGGAGAAATAGATAAGGTTGGCAATGGAACTATACCAATGGAATATCATTTGAAATCTCGATGACAATGTCACAGTTTTGATAAGGTTTTCCACAATCCCAACCAATGCATCTTGTGATGCTCCTGATGCCGGGATCGCATGCAGATACTACGGGAGATTGTGTTAAGAATGCTCTATCCCGGAGAATTTGCTCGATATCTGGGAAAAATGGGCCACCAATTATAACCTGAAAATATTTGGTATGCAGACAGCAAACTCCATGTCAGGAACCATACAGGTAACCTGGAACTGTGGTGACATTGGTCCGAATGCAGCAGCATCACTTGATATGTAAATAACATTGCAAACAACTCAACAAATTTAATCACATAAACTCTTGCTAGAAGTCGCACATGTGAGAAGTGCTCGCAATGAGACAGTATTTTAGCCATGCTGGTCATGCTCATGCACCGGGAGGAATGGAACTTCACATATAGAACTTACACTTAGAAGAAAAACAGGATCTGTCTAGTAAAATAGTTTGATAACAAGTACAAAATTAACATAGAAAACAGTAATCACAATATGATAAGAGAAAAGCAATACGAAATTAATCACTCAATCAGAATATAAGCTTGAATTACAAGCAAGAGCAAATTAATCATGATGAACATGGAAAGGGCCAAAGACAAGAGAATAACATAACTGGTCGCTCTTGCTTGATGATTCCAGACTTTGCCACTGCTATGCTTTGTAAAGAACCACCCAAAGCAGCCAAATGTTCTTTCCCTACTGTTGTTATGACAGATGCAGCCAATTCAGTACTTTGTATGACGTTTGTGGCATCTCTAGCTCCACCGAGGCCTGCCTAGGCAACCAATAGAAAGAAGAGCCAATAATTTGTCACAGTAGGTGCAAATGCTATAAAGTTGAATTCAATAATCAGTTTTAAACCCTAGAAGCCTACTTTTGATTAGTGCTAGTTCTCAATAAAAGAGAACAAAATCAATAGTTAGAACCAACTTTGGAAATACAGACATCCTACTCTCCAAATGAGGCCTAGAAATATTGCTAACTCTTAGAAACTTGTTCTTCTGGGAACTGTCTTATGTCAAACCTATTATTTAATTGTGAGTAATGCCTTGCAGTAGACACCTAATATCATATTGTTAGCCACAATATCAGCTGTATCCAAATTCCGTTGTTACATTGGAAGATCGGAGACGCTGAGATTGCACAACTGATGCAAGGAGCAATCATATAGAAAAGAATATTAAAGAGAGAACACTTGAATCATTCCTAAAGATATTTTGGATTTGAGGCAGCAGCCCCCACGAAAGTTTTTTTCCCCAGCAGTTCAGTAGGGCAGGTGCATTCCTGTTATTTCATTTCCACATTTTGTAATAGAAGTGCATAGGTGCTAGACAACTTTTGTGAAAGCAAAATTGATTTCTACTCCACTTTTAACATTTTGAAGCTATATATATATATGTGTGTGTGTGTGTGTGTGTGTGTGTGTGTGTGTGTGTGTGTGTGTGTGAAAACAAACCATAAGAATTATAAAACATAGTAGCATCACTATCCACCAAAAAAGTTAAATAACTTACTTCGACAACAGCAATGTCAACATTTTCTTGTGAGAATAGGAGATATGAGAGAGCTGTGAAAACCTGCAGAACCATAGCAGTACTTTCTAAGCTCATGGTCATCAGAAGTGAAATATGAGAAATTAATGCCTGTCAATATTTCTAACATGACTAAATATGCTCAGTGAGTGTATTTTGGTTAATCTTGAATTGAGTGAGAACATAGCAACTGTACAAACTCAATATATTATTAACCAAAGAAAAGTACAAATGTTAACAAACAAAAGTAACACTGATGCAGTAGGGCAGTATGAGGACTCAGAACACAGCTTTGCTAAATGATCAGAGAGTAAAATGCAATTAATGACAAAGTGTGGTGCCCATTTTTTCCTTATTGCTACAGGCACTATCATGCTTTCCTATACTAGCAGTTGGACATGGACTTAAACCAACAAGTTCATGTAATCATGTTATATTGGCAAATATATTTTGGTATGAAATAGTTTTGCCATTGTACACATGAAAATTAGACTACTTACTCAGAAGAGATGAAAGAAAAGGACGGCAGCAACACCATAGATTCATGAAATGATCTGAACTAATAAAAGAAAAACCATAGATTCAAGAAAGCAGTAACAAAATAGACTTTGTTTATTTCATCTTGCATGCATTATTGCTGTTTTTTTTTTCAATCGAAGAATCCACCAGCATATAATAATTCTCTGAGGAAAAAAGAGAGAATACCTCAAAGTGAGTCAGGGCTCCATCTTCTGATTCTATTGATTGACCAATGGCTTCTTTAGCATGACCAAAAAGATCCCTCAACAATTCAGCTGAAACAGGGCCTCCACTTTGTCCAACAGAGATGCGTTCACGAATTGTTAGAAGATGTGGGCTGCAACCATAGTTTAATGCATTATAATTATCACTTAATTGTAATTCTACTCCGAGGAAATCAACAAAGTTCACTTAAGTATAATTCTACAATCTAGATACAGTGAGCAAATGTCTGAAACAACTCAAGATGAAAGGAAACAACACAGAAATATATCATAGATCCTTCACATCCTCATTGTATATCAAACTGTCAACTACCAAGATACATTTTCCAACTAGAAAAAAAGTGATTAAAATAATCACAATGATGCCGTGGAGTACCTAGTATAGCATCCAACATTGTAGCCTTGTTCCCTCATGATATTGGACAGGAATGCAGCAGTTGAACCTTTCCCCTTGGTACCAGCAATATGAACAGCCTATAACCACATCCGTTCAGTTTCACCCAAATATCCATCGCATTGCTTCAATGCAAAGTGGAATCATGATTCATATGCAAGATGGATGCCTAATACTTGAAACAAGCAAATGCCAATGTGCGATGCCCCAGCTAAATCATGCATTTTCCCTTTCTTATATTTTTACTAGTTTGCTGCGAGCTTCAAGGCAAAGCTGTGAGGCTGTGGTAGTAAGGAGAGGGTGGTGGTGGGGGGATCTCACCGGGAAGTGGGTGTGGGGGTCGCCGAGGCGGCGGAGGAGGCGGCGCATGCGGCCGAGGTCGAAGCCGTCGTCGGAGTCGGTCCCGGCGCCGCGCGGCACCCCGGAGCGCTCGTAGTTGCGCAGCCGCTCCATGTACTCATAGAACTCCCCGAGCTGGCCATCCTCGCCGCCGCCAGCGCCGCCGCGGCCTCCGGCCATCGCAGTGACGAGGCCGCGGCGGGCGCTGCCTCGCAGCAGGCTGCGAGACCGGAGGAGCGAAACGGGGAAGCGGGGGAGCATGCGGTGAGTCCGTACTGCCGTCGCGCCGGCGACGGTGGCGGCGGCGGCGCCGGCGGCGGAGTTCGCCGGAGGGAGGAGTGGAGGCGCCGCCGTGTCGTCGGAGAGGTTGTCGCCTTGTCGGGGATGAGCCGCTCGCCGTCTTTTTGTGGGCCCACTACTTTTTAGTGGGCCGTAGCTTGTGGACGGCCCACTATGTTTTCTCCATTTCTCAATGGAATAAGTTCATCTGAGGTCCCTTAACTTGTCAACGAATCCGATTTACGTCCCTTAGCCGCAAAACCAGACACAACGGGTCCATTACCTATCAAAACCGGTGCAGATTACGTCCCTCGGCGGTTTTGAGGGCGGTTTTTGCTGACGTGGCGTCCACGTGGCTAATTTGACTCAGGTCTTCAGCTGACGTGGCATTGACGTGGCGCTTACGTGGCAATTCGATCCAGAAAAATAATAAAAAACGTGGGACCCGCATGTCAGCTTCACACACAAAAATAATAAAAAAGGTGGGACCCACGTGGGCCCCACATGTCATCCTCAGTCCCCTCCCTTCTTCCCTACATGTGGACTGGGGCGGCGGTATAGTTGGCCATTCGGCGGCCCGGCCCAGGCACGGCCGTGCTCGGGCCAAAATCTGTCGGGCCGGCACGGCCCGATCAACACACCGGGCCGTGCCGTGCCGGCCCATGGGCTGCACCACCGGCCCAGGCACGGCCCACCAGCAGTCGGGCCATGCCGGGCCGGCCCGAAGGTACGGGTGGCCCATCGTGCCTTTTGAAAAATAAGTCTATTTTTCCTCCCTCCTCTTTGGGCTGTGGCATATATATAATCTCTAAAATAAGTCTATTTTCCCTCCCTCCTCATTGGGCTGACATATATATAGCTAAAATAAGTCTATTTTACGTCCCTATTCTTTGAACTGTGACATATAATATGTCTATTTTTGCTCCCTATTATTTTTTTGTCGGGCCTGGCCGGGCGGCCCATCGTGCCGTGCCGCCCCGGTCGTGCCGGGCCGGCCCAACGTGCCGGTGGAGGGGCCCAGGCACGGCCCGGCGGCCGGACCGGGCCGGCACGGGCCCGACCCCCATCGGGCCGGGCGTGCTTGGGCCGGGCCAAATTGCCGTGCCGTGGGTTGGGCCATCGGGCCTCGGGCCTTTTGGCCATCTATAGGCGGCGGACGAACTGGCGCGACGGCAGCCGGAGCAGCGGCGCGCGGAACGGCGGCAATCCGCCGGGCCTCACGGGCGGAGGAGCGTGGCCACCGCCATCGCCACGGGCCCCCTCCCTCTGCGACGTTCAGGTCATCGTCGTGGGCGTTCCCCTCGCGTCGCAGCCCATCGCGCCGCGTGCCGGTGGCGGCGCCCGCGGTGGGGTTGCGGGCAATAGTGGTGAGGGAAGAGAGAGGGGCGCCGAGGATGATGCTGAACTCGCCGGCGGCGCCGGCGTGGGCGAGCATCACCTCCATGGCGTGCCATCGCATCGCGGGCCGCCGGAGGCGGAGGAGCTCGGGCGCCGCCCGATGACACCGCGTGGGGCGGCGGCGCGGCGGCCACGTCCATTGACGAGGTCCCCGCGCGGCTACGGTCCGCGAGGCGATGGCGCCAGGCACGCTCCTCCGCCCGCGAGGCAACAACCTGAACGCTGCGGAGGGAGAGGGCCCGTGGCGGTGGTGGTGGCCATGCTCCTCCACCCGTGAGGCCCGCCTCTGCCGAGGGGAAACATGTGGCGGCGGTAATAGAGGAGGAGACAGCGCTGCAGCTGCTGGCGCGTGGCCATGGCGAGCGAAGCTCGAGCGCGACGAGGTGCGTGGCTGTGGAGACGGTGGAAACTAGGGCGGGGTCCGCGATGGTGAGGTGCGCCGCCCTTTTTCCCCGCCTGCTGCCGCTCGTCGGTCGTCCTCCCCATTGGCCGCTGCCCATCCCCGAGCTCCTTCTCCCCGCCGGTCGCCGCCTGTCCCGGAGCGCCATCTCCCCATCGGCTGCCGGCGCCGCCCCTTTTCCCCGCTAATCACCCGCCGGCCTCCCCGCCGCCCGTCGGAGAAAAGAGAGAGGAGAGATGAAGAGAGGGGAGATGGGGAGAGAGAGGAGGAAAAAGAGGAGGGGTGAGTTGGGCTGACATGTGGGGCCCACATGGGTCCCACAATTTTTTATTATTTTCTATGTGGGACTGACATGTGGGTCCCATTGGTTTTATTATTTTTCGGAACTGAATTGCCACGTAAGCGCCACGTCAGATGAAGACCGAGTCAAATTAGCCACGTAGGCACCACGTCAGTCAAAACCGCCCTCAAAACCGCCGAGGGATCTAATCTGCACCAGTTTTGATAGTTTAGGGACCCGTTGTGTCTGGTTTTACAGCTAAGGGGCGAAAATGGGATTCGTTAACAAGTTAAGGGACCTCAGATGAACTTATTCCTTTCTCAATCCCATTCTTGGGCCGCAGGCGAGTTACAACACTTTACCGGCTCAACACAGATGGGCCGCAGGTAGACCGAAAGCCTCGAGAAATAAGTTCACCTGTCATCCCTTAACTTTACACCGAGTTTGTTTAACTCGTTTATACATTACTAGTATAACTAGATGGTACCCCGCTCGTTGCTGCGGGAGAATTGTGTGATACTATAATATATATGAGTTCTAAAATTTTCTTTCTTACCTACTATACGATTTTCTTCATGTGTTTATATATTTTTGTACCTTTATCAATTATACAAAGGTTATAAATGATTAGGTTGTATAGTGTGCCTTTTAGGAGGAAGAGATACAATTTACATCCTTGATGAATCATTCAAAGATTAAAAATAATTGAGGTTATATGAAGAGATGCATTTTACACCCTTGATGAATTATCCAAAGGCTAAAAATATTTGATGTGATGTGACTTCATGAGAGAAGAGAGAATTAGCATTAACTATACTTAGTAGGGATATACTTTATATATATATATATATATATATATACTCCGTATAGCCAATTATTTTTCACCCAACATTTCGTCAGGGATGTCAGGAAGTGATTGTTTGCTGTCAGCCATTCAGCTTGATGGCCCTAAATCACTGGACCCTCATCATGGTAGCACTTGTTTTGCTTGTAGCAATGCTTAAAGCTTTCATTTGCATATATCGATCTGACAGTGATCTCTTGTCGTGCCAATCCTAAGTTCTTCGTAGGTGATAGCTGATGCTATAGATGCACTAGAGTCTAGAGGTGGAGTAATTTACAATTCATTGCAATGTTTTGGTTAAAAACAAAATCTTCAGATGATAAACTCAGATTTTATTTATTTATTTATTTATTTTTTTTGTAAAACCTGCAGATCCCACTTTAGGCTAATGGTAACATCAGAAGCAAAAGCAATTGAACTACAGTAAGTTATGTCCCAATGTCAAAACTTTATTCGACATGGTTCCTGCAGATCATCACAGACGCTCTTAAAGCTAGAAACCATCAAGGACGGCATGTGATCACCAATGCTCACGAGCTCTCACCGTTGCTGCAAGCCTGAAATTGTCTGGATGCTGCATCTGAAGCTACCTGAAGAAAAGCAACACTGCAAGATTTTGTTCATTCATCTATCCATTTCAACCAAAAATGCGTAGGCTCATTTATCCCATGGAAGGTAAAGCTCCAGTTGTTTGTTCCAGACTGGAAGCTGAAGCTCATCAGTTTATCAGTATAGCACGATGTGCTAGCTGGTCAACTCCTGAACTACAGCTTCACTGCTTCAGCAACAGCTCAAGTTTTTATATATAGTGATTTTTTTCTCTCTCTCTCCTGCCTGCAGAAGATAAATTTTTAAGACTTGAGCTCACAAAGCATATTCCAGGATCTCTTTTTTCAAGAGTTGTTCCTTTTTCTTGCAGGGATTCTTGGATCATGACATGTTTCTTGGCAGCATGTGTGGTCTTGACAAAGATTCACTTCTCAGAAAGTGATGTGTAAGTAGAAATCTGTTCTGCTATGGAAATTATGGACCAGTTTTGAGTTTTGACCCCTGCACAGAGATGATTTGGCTCAACTACCCCCATCCTTGGTGAATCACAGCCATAAATTTCTTCTATTTCAAATTCTGAATTCTGTGACCTGCACTCCTGGTTTTCCAAGTAAGTGTGAACTTCCCGTGATTTGCAACCTTGAAAATGAAATGCATGCCTAACATTCAGCTCTAAAGAGGAAGAAGAAATACATGGATACACAATGTCATTTTCATTTGATATCCACCAACCTCATGGGAGTTAGGAGCACCTAACATCTTCCTTTTTCTCTTTTGCCATGGGCCCCACATATTATGCAAGCAAATGGGTAAGCATCATTGATCAACTCCCCTCTACCATGACACGAACACATAAACTCCTGCTAAATCTTACTCAAGAAAATGGACTTTCCATGATTCAAAATGAGGAGATGTTTGCAGCTAAGGTGACCACATCATGGTTGTTAGGGTAGGAGGAACAACAGTTAAGATGTGCTTGGAGTGAAGAATTGCAAATATATTCCATGTTCATACTTGATTGGCACGATCAAATCAAGATTCCAATGAAACACTTAAAATTTCCACTACTCCTGCTCCAGCCTCCACATGGTTTGCATTGAGTTCTAAGATAGTCAGTGCTCAGTACCATGTTCTGTATGATGCACAGACATTGGCATTTGGAGCTAGTGAAAGGAGTTCTGCAAATTGCAAATTGAGTTTCAGACTTTTTATGCATTTCTGATTTCAGTAACATTGCTATAAAATTAGATACTACTACAGCATACAAAATCTTCTTTAACCTTTTGCATTGGTTGGCTAAACTATTGTTACACTCCATGTCAAGAATGATAGCAGTACTGACTAAGAGCAAGTTTAATAGTATAGCTCACTGCTAACTTCAAATCATCTATAGCCAATGTAATAGCCAATTCATACAATAGTTGCTTACTATACTATTAATATCTGGTTCCACCTGTCATACACACATTACGTCTTGGAGTCCGTGCTGCAGCTGGCTACAAATCTGTAGCCCGCTGCTATTCTCTCTCTTCTTTTATCTCTTTAAAATATGTTTATACCTGGCTTATAGCTTGCAATTGTACCTGCTCTAAGTGGGATTCGGTAAAAGTAAAAGGTTCATTGAATCCAGACATAGTTGCACACAATTCCAGGTGAAGAAATAACTGTGGCTTAATGGTTCAGCTTTTTTTTTTAAGAATACGTAAAAGCCTTGCGTATCTTTTGTAGTACTAAGAGAAGGGGAGTTTTAAAACCTTACAAACTTTAGCTGAAAGGAAAAACAAGGGAACAAACAAGAAAGAAAGAAAGGAAACTTTAATGGTTCAGTCACACCTCGTCTCAAGAAAATTTCCTCTCCAAGCTCTTCTCAGGATTCATCAAAATTTCAAAGAGCTTTGGGCAAATGTTTGGATACCCCCAAGTTCCTTCACAAATTATTCAAGAGGATTGAATTCTTTGTATATTTATTTGTTTATGATGTTTTGTAGCATTCCAAAGGAAAAGTGTATGCTGAACTAAACTAAATCAAACAATTATTAATAAACGGTGAGAATCTTGCAAGTAGCCTCCAGCCACCATCTCACCAACCACAGCCTCTCACCTACTCTGATCCTCCATGTTTACTTGTTCCATTTGTTTAATTTATTATGGGAGAAAAAGAGTATGCTTGATTGGCCACTATAGCTAATAACCATGCTATATTTCTGCTCAATAATTATGTGCCTTTGGGCTCTAAAAAAAACTATGCTACATTTCTTACATGAATACATTATACATGCATAGCTAGCTAGCATTAGCTGATAATACGATGTGGTAAACCATAATTTAATCGGCATGCCTCAATCTCATCATGCATAACCGTGGAAAAGGCAGACAAGCTTTCTCAAAGGCGACCTTGTTTCGGTGGAAACACAATTGGCTTGAGTTGGGTACATAATCATAGCTATAACTTTTTTTTTTGAAATAATGAGATATGTAAACCTTATCTAGCATTAAACAATTTGTTTATATGAACAGTTTGGTCAGAATATATTGTAAACAACAGCATGAAAAATTCTATGTTATTGTCTGAAAAGACTGCTATTATGGTGGTTGAGGGGCAGTGAAAACAGGTCAAACTTACAACAAATAATCTGAAAAATGTTTCTCCATTTTCTTGAGAAAACAAACCAAATCACAACCCATGTATACCTGAAACTACAAATTGATATGTTAGCCACCGAGATAATTACATAATAGTTTATATTGTAGTTTAATTGATGCAATCGAGATGATAATCGTAATAGTTAAAAGAGTAATTTTACCATTCAACATTTGATACCTCGAAGTACCACATTTTACACACAAAATTTTAGAACCTCGGGATACTAGGTACCTTGATGTAACCTCGATGTACCAAATTTTACACTAAAAAATACCTCAAGGTACTAAAAATTTGTGATACCTCAAAGTACCAAATGGTAAAATTACTTTAGTTAAAAGTATGCATGTTATAGTACTATGGGAAAAGGGGCAACTGTAAAAATCCCATAAAGTTGACGTGTAAATGTGTTTTTCATCGAAGGGAAAAAAAAATAAAAATCCCACCATCGTCTAATGCCATGTTTGGCACAACTCGATCTTATTTTCAAGTTTCTAAATGTTATTCAAAATCTTATTAATGTAATCACAAATCTAAATCTATATAAATTCGTGAAGCTAGAAATACATATAAAAGAAAACATAAATAATCATACCAAACAACACAAGACATAAAGGAAGAAACAATCCCAAAATATCTTTACTCATTTTAAAAGGAAGTAGTGGTGGTGGTGAGTGATAAACTGGTAAATCTACCACCACTCCCACCACCAACTCCCTTCCTGTAGAAAGTAAAATGACATGCGGGGTCAGAAGTTTCACATGTCAACCACCTTCATTATTAAGCTCGGGACCAAAGAACTTATATGTCAGTAATAAATATATATAGAAATAAAAATTATATAGGTAAAAATGAATGATAATAATAGTTTAATAAAAAATTTTAAATAAAATTCCGTTACAACACAGTAACAATATTCTCCCTCTGTATTTTAATGTATGACGCCGTTGACTTTTTAATAAACGTTTGACCGCTCGTCCTATTCAAATTTTTTATGCAAATATAAAAACAATTATGTTATGCTTAAAGAATATTTGATGATAAATCAAGTCACAATAAAATAAATTATAATTACATAATTTTTTTAATAAGACAAAAGGTCAAACGGTTGTTAAAAAGTCAACGGCGTCGTATATGGAGGGAATATTACTCCATGAAAAAATGAAACTTTTCATCTAGAAAACCGTGCACCACCAGATCGATCTCACCAACCCCCAACCCCCACCATCCAAAAGCGCACACACTCACACATCACCAAAAAAACCAAGAAAAAAAAAAGAAAAGCAAATATATATCCTCTCTTATAAATAAGCCCTCCCAAACCCCTTCTCCCTCCCGTCCGTCCTCCTCCTTCGCCTTCTCCTCCTCTGCCGCTGCTCGCTTCCTCCCCCTCTCCCACGGTAAGCCCCGCGCCGCTGCGCTCTCTTTCCTCTCCTCTTTCTGCGTTCGTTCGTTCGTGCGTGCGTCGATCCGTGTCCATTCGCGTTGCGATCCTGTTCGTCGTCTTGATTGGATGGATGGATGGATTGATCGAGAGTTTTGTTCCGAGTTGGTGGGATCCGATCTGAATGATGTGTGGTTAGGTGCTTAGATCTGGGGATTATGCTCCGGAAATGGAGTGGAATATATTATTTAGATTTTTGTTTTTTTTTGTTTTTATTTCTGTCGGTGTGTGTTGCATGGATCGGTTACGATTGGATCTGCGGTTCCTTCCGCCGAAAAAGCTTTAGATTTTATTTTTAATTTCAAGTGTTCATTCATGCGTGGTTTGTTCACTACTCACTCATCTATCCATCCGCGGGTTGGGTTTTGGATCTGATGCTGAGGTTTAGTCCGGGTTGACTTATGTTTTTTCTCTATTTCTGTTCTGATATTTATTATACTAGAAAAGATTGCTCGTGTGCGTTGCAACGTGAAATATTAAAATTACGATAAACACTACTACCTCCTTCACTTTTATTGGGCATATTTTGATTTTGAATAATCAAACTCTGAAATTTTGATTTCGACCAACAATTAATAAAAAGTTTATTTAATAGATTTATTATGCTTCAACGTGCTTTCACAAAAAAAAGGTTTTATAAGTATTAAGAGCTTAAACATGAATATGCATCTGGTCCTGATGTTGACCAATCCTCTGGGTCTGGAGATTGAAAGACCAAAAATTGCAACAGAAGAGTAAACAGTAATATCTCAGCTATTATCCCTTTTGTTGTATCCAGAAAGTTCTATAAAAGAACATGGATATATTAAGAGAACTTAGAATGCAATAATATTTTGTTTGTCAAGACGCTCACTAACTCACCTTAATTCTAGGAATGCGTCACACCTGACAGAAACACTTCAATTTCTTTAAGTAGGTAAAGAAATGCATTACAGTGTACTATACCGTGTGATCTGTACATGTAGGATCGTGCTTCCAGTACTATCGCATCTACTGTCATTTGGTTGCCATCTCATTATTATTGATTATAAATTAGGAATTTTCTGTATGTTAATATTGAATTGTTGTTTGTATGGTATGCCAAACAAGACCCATCAACTTTGCTGCGGGTGTGAGAGGGACAGTGATCTCCCACCAATTTTAGTTGGTCTTATGTACCCACCCTTTGGGGCTCGGTCCTACATTCTAGTGCTGGTTGGTGGTGTACCTAACCCATATACTAGTATTAGTTTAGTTTATTCTTCTAGTGCCACTGGATCTGGTGATATAACCCCATTTATAGGAATCAGAAGATTTGTGGGAGCACAGAAAACAGAAAAAGTATGTTTTAATAGTTGGATGCCATAAAACGTTTTTGGATAACTGCTTCAAACACGCCGTTAGTATCCGTTCAGTTGGAAAACAGTGGCATGCCTTTCATTATTGTGTTTTTTTATTTAACAAGGCGTTCTATGTCTTGTGGTCAGAATATGGATCTGAGTAATCTTGTTAGCTAAATCATGAATTTTCCTATGTATTCACATGGCATTTATTTGAATCAAACTGATGGTAGTACGATAGTATTTTTTCTATAGAAAGATGGCGTCTCACATTGTTGGGTACCCCCGCATGGGCCCCAAGAGGGAGCTCAAGTTTGCCCTGGAGTCTTTCTGGGATGGGAAGAGCAGCGCTGAGGATTTGGAGAAGGTTGCAACCGACCTCAGGGCCAGCATCTGGAAGCAAATGGCTGACGCTGGGATCAAGTACATCCCCAGCAACACCTTCTCGTACTATGATCAGGTTCTTGACTCGACTGCCATGCTTGGTGCTGTCCCAGAGCGCTACTCATGGACTGGTGGAGAGATTGGGTTCAGCACCTACTTCTCGATGGCTAGGGGAAATGCCACTGTCCCTGCCATGGAGATGACCAAGTGGTTTGACACCAACTAGTAAGTCCTTTGCTTCCTTCCATTTAAGCTGTCTGACAGTAACATTTTGTTTAGATTTCACATTCAACATTTTGCTAACTGCTGCTGCTGTGCCTTTACAGCCACTTTATCGTCCCTGAACTTGGTCCCAACACCAAGTTCTCCTACTCTTCCCACAAGGCTGTGAATGAATACAAGGAGGCTAAGGCGGTAAGATACTAGGATTACATCTTATGTCTTTGTCTGGTTCATGATTTTTTTTCTCTGCCTGACTACATAAGCGTTGCTAACACATTCTTATTTTCATTAATGTCTTAGTTTGTAAAGTTATTTATTAATTTAGCATGTTGCTTTCTGCTATAATGCTAATTCAGATCACAAGTTTTGGTACTGATAAGTGTTTCTTAATAGTGCATTTGCTTAATAATTTTTTCCTAGAAAAGAAATTCTGATGTACATTAAATGGCATGCTTACCATGATTTTTCTGAAGATTGTCACTCCTTCTGATTGATGTCCTGTAAATCACACGCCCTCCAAGTGACAGTTTGTTTAAGTTCAGTGTTAATACTCATGTCCAAGCAAATTTTTGGCCCCTTGTTTAGTATCTTGAAAGTAGCAGTTTCAGATTAGCAAAGACTAAAATTCACTTTACATTTATGAAATAATGTTTTTTTAGCACTATATGTTGTTTCCATCTCTCAGAAGATGTCCATGTTGTTTGTGGCGAAATTGTCTGATTTTACATATGCTTAATTGGTGAGTTTACCTGAAACATGCTTTGGTTGAATTTACTATCTTGTTCCTGTTTGTGAATAGTAACATTTCTATTTTTAAGCATCAAAATTTGAATTAAGTAATATTCCTTCTGGATTGAAAATCGTGGTGTTTTCTTAAAAAATAAGAATGTAATCTGGTTGTTTGTATGTCTCGTGTAATTGTTCTTCATGCAGCTTGGTGTTGACACCGTGCCAGTACTTGTTGGACCAGTTTCATACTTGTTGCTCTCCAAGCCTGCCAAGGGTGTAGAGAAGTCATTCGCTCTTCTTTCCCTTCTCAGCAGCATCCTTCCTGTCTACAAGTAAGTGTACAAACAAGTCTATAACTACTGCTAGCACTAAATCTTCAGTTCATAATTTGATGCATGATGATTTGTAGGGAGGTTATTGCTGAGTTGAAGGCAGCTGGTGCTACATGGATTCAGTTTGATGAGCCCACACTTGTTCTTGACCTTGACTCTCACCAATTGGCTGCATTCTCTGCAGCGTACACAGAACTCGAGTCGGCACTTTCTGGATTGAATGTGCTTATTGAGACATACTTCGCTGACATTCCTGCTGAATCATACAAGTATGTTTTTTTCCTCTACTATCGTATCGTTATCGAACCCATTTCCTTTATCATACTTCTTTTTATAGTGGCAGGCAGAACACTGAATACTGCCTTTTCACTGCAGGACCCTCACATCCCTGAACAGCGTGACTGCTTATGGTTTTGACCTTATCCGTGGAGCCAAGACTCTTGACCTTATCAAGAGTGCTGGTTTCCCCTCTGGAAAGTACCTCTTTGCCGGTGTTGTGGATGGACGCAACATCTGGGCTGATGATCTCGCCGCATCTCTCACCACCCTTGAGTCTCTTGAGGCTATTGTTGGAAAGGGTAAGCAATCAAGCATGGCTTGCTATATATATCTGTTGTATTTTAATGGGTACAACTTTATCGTATCCAATAATATCCTCAATTTCTGCACATCTAACAATACCTTTCATTTCTGCAGACAAGCTTGTGGTCTCGACTTCCTGCTCACTCATGCACACCGCTGTGGATCTTGTAAATGAGACCAAGCTTGATAGTGAGATTAAGTCATGGCTCGCTTTTGCTGCCCAAAAGGTGGTTGAGGTGAATGCCCTTGCTAAGGCATTGGCTGGACAGAAGGATGAGGTATGGTACTCTCTTTTGCTCTCACCTCTTAATAAGAGATCAGGCCTAGTTCTCAATATTATTTGGAGAAACTTCTGCTGCTGCTCAGGCTTACTTTTGTACATTTGTAAACAATATTGTACAGGCTTACTTTGCAGCAAACTCTGCTGCTCAGGCCTCCAGGAGGACATCACCTCGTGTGACAAACGAGGAAGTCCAAAAGGCTGTAAGTACCTTGCGTCTTTGGCCTGCATTTGCTGATTTCATATCAACATAACTTGGCCTGTTTTTCTTAATAACATATTATATTGCTTGTGCAGGCTGCTGCTCTGAGGGGGTCTGACCACCGCCGTGCTACCAATGTTAGCACTAGATTGGACGCACAGCAGAAGAAGCTCAACCTTCCAGTCCTTCCTACAACCACAATTGGTTCATTCCCGCAGACTGTGGAGCTCAGGAGAGTCCGCCGTGAGTACAAGGCAAAAAAGTGAGTAACAGTCCACATCAACACTTCACTTGTTTTCCTTCTTTCGTCTATATTACTCATAGCAAAATACTGCTACAGGATCTCTGAGGAGGAGTACATCAGTGCCATCAAGGAGGAAATCAGCAAGGTTGTTAAGATCCAGGAAGAGCTTGACATCGATGTCCTTGTTCACGGTGAGCCTGAGGTCAGTATCCTTGTGTACTGTTTGTGTTTGTGTTTACTAGAGTTTGCACTTGGCTGTTTGAGAAAACAAAATAAATATATTTATTGACTCATTAACAAAGTTTGGTTTGTTCTGCATTGAAGTAAGCTAATTGGCATGCATTTTATACTTTTACAGAGAAACGATATGGTTGAGTACTTCGGTGAGCAGCTTTCTGGTTTTGCATTCACTGCCAACGGATGGGTGCAATCCTATGGATCCCGGTGTGTCAAGCCACCAATTATCTATGGTGATGTGAGCCGCCCCAACCCCATGACTGTGTTCTGGTCCAAGATGGCGCAGAGCATGACCTCTCGCCCCATGAAGGGAATGTTGACTGGTCCCGTCACAATCCTTAACTGGTCTTTTGTCAGGAATGACCAGCCGAGGTCAGTGCCTGTTGTTGATGATGCAATGCTAATTATTCAGGTTGCGATTGAGCTTTCTGTTGAGGCTGACATTTTCATACTTGCTCAGGTTTGAGACATGCTACCAGATTGCTCTTGCCATCAAGAAGGAGGTCGAGGACCTTGAGGCTGGTGGTATTCAGGTTGGACCTGTTCTATAATTTTGTTCTCAAGAGAATACGCAAAACATGATCATCTTGCTTATGTTTTTTTAATGGTCCTTTGCAGGTCATCCAAATTGATGAGGCTGCTTTGAGAGAAGGTCTGCCACTCCGCAAGGCAGAGCATGCTTTCTACTTGGACTGGGCTGTTCACTCCTTCAGAATCACCAACTGCGGTGTTCAGGACACCACCCAGGTAATTAAACTGGATTAAACTGTCACTGGAGCCTCGCATTGTGATCACCAATCTTCTGGAGCTGAGAAATTTCTCTTTGACAGATCCACACCCACATGTGCTACTCTAACTTCAACGACATCATCCACTCCATCATCAACATGGACGCTGATGTGATCACCATCGAGAACTCCCGGTCCGACGAGAAGCTGCTCTCCGTCTTCCGCGAGGGTGTGAAGTATGGTGCTGGCATTGGCCCTGGTGTCTATGACATCCACTCCCCAAGAATCCCGTCCACAGAGGAGATTGCAGACCGCGTCAACAAGATGCTTGCGGTGCTCGACACTAACATTCTCTGGGTGAACCCTGACTGCGGTCTCAAGACCCGCAAGTACAACGAGGTCAAGCCCGCCCTTACCAACATGGTTTCGGCCGCCAAGCTCATCCGCACCCAGCTCGCCAGCGCGAAATGAGGATATCCATAGCTGCAAGTTCCCTTCGGTTGCGAGGACGATGCCGTCATAGCCATCTGTTTTTGAATAATCTGGGTCCAGTGGATCCAATTGTTTGTGGTTAGGTTTAGTCAGTCTCGGTGGGAAGATCCCTCATACCCGTTTTACTTTTGAATCAATTTGGTGGTTTTTGAGGCAGTTTGTCGGTGTATTTGTATTGTATGTAATCTGAGTGGGAATCAGCCGTGTTTCATCTGCATCTGAATCGTTGCGGATCAAATTACAAAATTTTCAAGGAGAGTTGATGTTATGGTCTTCCAACTAGCGAAATGTTTTGCATCAGGTGTTCACCTGAGTTGGGAGTGGTTGATTTCAGATGATTCATTGCTGGTGGAGGTAACTTTGCATTTGACTTGTACTTATGTGGTATTCATGATGAAATATAAAGCCAATCACTTGAAATACTTCGATGTTGGGATTTAAACACATTGTTGTAAGCATGCAACATTAGCAAACTGTTCATGGTCATTTCTGGTCTGGTTGCTTGGATCAGGACATGAAATGGATTGAAAGTGGATCAAAAGTATGCTTGCAATGAGCAGTACCATTTTGGTTAGTGTGCTCTTTGAGTGTATGCATTTGCATTGCAGGTGTTAATTTACATGTAAATCTCATTAGCTTAATAAATACTTAAATTACATATCACAAGTGGCAAATTCATGCTCTTTTTCGTCAGAGACATGAGAAGAGTGGCTGTCTTGCTGCTTGCTAGCTTCCACGGTGCGACACGCGGACATGACAAGCACCGTCACATTGGTCCATGTATGAATCTATTCAAAACGTTTTCTTATAATGTGAAACGGGCGTCCCCTAGGTTACTTATATTTCCTAATAACCAAAACTACTTATTAGGAAATAAAAATTACTTTATAGGTAAAACTTTTATATATTTGTACGTAGCGACTTAAAAATCAATGCTAAAAAGAAATTACGTCAAAAATATCTTAAAATAAACTTCAAAAACAAAGAAAAATTTAAATTTTGGCTTTTGCTTTGGCTTATTAGGCCAACCGATAAAGGTTTCTTGGATCATGACATGTTTCTTGGCAGCTTGTGTGGCCTTGACAAGGATAGTGATGTGCAAGTAGAAATCCAAAGAAATTATGCACAGAGATGATTGGCTCTATCTACTACTCCATCTTTGGTGAATCACAGCCATAATAATCTTTTTTTCTGTTCAAAATCTGAATTTTGTGACTGCACTCCCATTTTCACCCAAGTGTGAACTTTCCCTGATTGCAACCTTGAAAATGAAGTGCATATGCATAGAGTCAGCATAACATTCAGCTGAGGAAGAAATACATAAGACACACACACACTATCATTTCATTATCCCCACCAACCCCCATGAGAGTTAGGAGCGCCTAACATTTCTTCTTCTTTGATATCCACCAACCCCCATGGCCCCACATAAGTAAGCATCATTGATCAACTCCCCTCTACCATGACATGAACACATAAACTCCTGCCTAATATTCTCAACAAAATGGACTTCCCATGATACAAAAATACTCAACTTCATGCATGCAAAATGAGGAGATATTTGCAGCTAAGGTGACCCCATCATGGTTGTTAAGAGTAGGAGCACCAATTGAAGGATTTCAAGTATATTCCATGTTCATTCTTGATTGGCAAGATCTAATCAAGATTCCAGTAGTTTCAAAAAATAAAAAAAAAAGAAAATCAAGATTCCAGTGAAGCACTTTAAATTTCCACTACTCCTACTGCTCCAGTCTCCACATGGTTTGCATTGAGTTCTAAGATAATCTCAGTACCATGTTGTATATGATGAACATCATTTGCATTTGGAGTTGGAGAAAAGGAGTTCTGCAAATGTAAACTGAGTTTCAGACTTTTTATACATTTCTGATTTCAGTAACATTGCATCTACAGCATAAACAATCTGCTTAACTTTATGGCTAACTTTATACATTGGTTGGCTAAACTCTTGTTAGAGTCCATGTGAAGATTAATACTAGTACTTCCTAAGTGGGATTTGGTATAAGTAAAGGTTCATTGAATCCAGACAAATTGCAGACTATCCCAGATCGACAAAAAACTGTGGCTTAAAAGTTCAGTCACACCTCATCTCAAGAAAATTTCCTCTCCAAGCTCTTCTCAGGATTCATCAAAAGTTGGTTAATTTACTGAACCCAAAGCCAGACACAATTTTAATTTTTCAAGGAACTTGGATCCAACACTGATGTGATTAAAAAAACCCCAAACCTGGATCAAATAAATCTTGTACTACTACAGTAGTACTCTACTGTACTAGTACTGCAACTACAAACAAGACACATGAAGACAATGTCACGTGAAGATCTGCCATTGGTCCGTGCTGCCTCCAATGGCGATAAAAAACTGTTTACTTTGTCGGTAACTGTAATTAGCGACTGATAATTCGTGTTTACGTATTATAAGCTTGAGGCTCTATATGTTGCAGGACAGCATGGACAGCAATCATGCAAGAACGTGCTATCACAGTCAGCACTCACAGCCTCTTGTCCCTTTCTATGGGAATATAATAGTCCCTTCAATTTTTTTCCTTCATTTTTCTCCTCTAAAATGAACGAATGAATTGTCTAGATTAAGTATTTAAGTTGTATGCGAGATTGTTTGTGCAGCATTTTAAGGTAGACTACAGTGGAGAATTTGTTGGTGTTCAGTTTTCTCTTTTGAGAAAGTGTCATCAGTATGTTTTACTTGCTCGTACCACATCTTTTGTTTTAAATGCCACCCAAAATTTCCCTACTTCCTTATTTATCATTTAAAATTGGCTCTTCCGCTGTGTTAATTTTCATGATTTTAAGAGGGTGGCAGTGGCGGATCCACCATGGGGTCTCTGGGGTCTCGAGACCCCACTACCTGTATTGTAACCATGGAAGACCCCATAAAAACCTCACTAAAATTTTCTGTCATACATCTATTTAAAAGAAGGGGCTATAATTTTGTATAGTTTATTCAGACCCTCGTGTTAATCTTTTCTAGATCCGCCCCTGAGGGTGGGTAGGCAGGAATGAAAATGTTAAAAGCTTTGATCAATTGTCTACATCCCTCACATATTCCCTCACAAATTATTCAAAAGGATTGAATTCTCTGGATACAAAATATTTCTTTGTTGATCGTATCTCATATCACAATCCATTGGAAAAGATGGAGGATAATTCCAAAGGAAAGGTGTATGCTGAACTAAACTAAATTAAACAATTTTTAAACTTCACACAAAATGAAACTTTGACAACCGTGCAAGAGCCTCCAGGCCACCATCTCACCAACCACAGCCTCTCTCACCAACTCTGATCCTTCAATTGTTAATTTAAGGAGAGAATGACTTTTCTTTTAGCTAATAACTATACTAATACTATATTTGTGCTCAATAATTACGTGACTTTCGGCACTAAAAAAATGGAGTTACGTTTGTACATGTATAGCTAGCTAGCATTAGCTCATAATACGATGTGGTAAACCATTATTTAATTTAGTCGTCATGCCTCATCATGCATAAACGTGGAAAAGGCAGACAAACTTTCTCAAAGGCAGCTTTTTTGTTTTTTGTGGAAACACAATTGGCTTGAGCTGGGTACATGATCATAGCTACACACAGAAAAAAAACAACTTCTGTAATAATCAGATATGTAAACCTTAGCTAACAATAAACAATTGTTTTTGAAAAGCTTGGTCAGAATATATTTTCAAACAACAGTAATGAAAAACAGGTCAAACTTACAACAAATAATATGAAAAATGTTTCTCCATTTTCTTGAGAAAACAAATCAAATCGCAACCCACATGTATATTTGAAACTACTATTAAAAATGAATATTTTAACCACCGAGATATTACATAATAATTTCTAAATTAGTTTTAATGCGGCAATTTAGGTGAGAATCATAATTATTAAAGGTAGGCATATTATGATACTATGTTAAGTGGAACAAGTCCTAATTTGTAGTGATCCACCATTTTAACCTTGACAATTAATCTCTACCCACCAGTGGTGGATCCACAAAATTGATTCGTTGGTGTCATAATGTATCTACTGGTGTCATAGTATGCTAATTATATTTAGATCATGGTGTTATAATATATGGATAAGCAGTTTAACTGTAGGTTTTATCGAAAATCATCGGTGTCGTCTGATACCGGCCGTTACACTGTAGATCCGCCCCTGCTACCCACACTAAAATGGTGCAGGCCTAGCTACACATCATACACAGAAAAACACAATTGCACAAGCTAGAGATGCCATAGACTCGAATAATCATTTTCCCACCAAAATTGGAAGTTTGAAGAAAAAAGTTGGAAGTTGATGTGAGTAGAAAAGTTTGATGTGATAGAAAAGTTAGAAGTTTGAAGAAAAAGTTGGGAACTAAACAAGGCCTAAATATGATATTATAATTAACTCATGCGTGATAATGTAGCAATGGGGATGGACACTGTCAAAAGTGGTTCAAAAGAAGGTTAATTATGATGATGTGGTAACTGGAGCACGACCTAATTTACGGTGATCATCCATAATTTAACATTGACAATTACTCTTACCGACAATAAAAAAAGGTTCATGACTAATGAAATACTACCAGATTTGAGTATTGTACTGCACAACCTGGTATACTTGCACGACACAAGCTTGTTTTCAGATAAATATCCCATAATGCAATACTTTTGAATACATATTTTTGTAAATGGAGATGTCATTAGAGCGGTCCGAAGAACTATGATGACATGGTAACTGCAGTACGACCTATAATTTACAGTGATCATCCATGCATAACTTAACATTGACAATCACTCTTACGGTCTTACCAACACTAGAAAGGCTCATGGTGAATCAAATGCTACCAGATTTGAGTATTTGACATCGGAGGACATCCCATACCAACTTGCTTTCAGGGAAAAAAATAAATATTTAGGACTCGTTTTGTTTAGGGCTTGACCTTACCAAATTTCGGTAATGCTAAATTTTGGCATAGCCTGTTTTGACAATGTAAAGCTGTGTATATACTAAACACTATTTAAAAAAACCAAATTGTCGTAAGGCCAATTTAGGACACAAATGAAACCAGCCCGAATCTCTTTAGTATATTCTTATTCTATATCCTTTATAGACGAATTTCCCTAAAAAAATTAGCCCCAATCCTATATCCTTTATCCATAAATTAATCTAACCGTCAACTAAAAAAACCTAGGATACCCTCTTTTATTTCCTAGATCTATTTTTTTAAGTTCAATACCCCTCTTAGTAACTAGAAATAAAAGAATTAGTTCAAAATTCCAAAATGGTGCTATCTATAGAGACACTATATATATAGTACCATTTCAAAAAAAAAAATCCCTTCATTTTTATCTAGTTGACGCTGGTTAGTTCCATTTTGTGCTAACCAACATCAAAATAAAAAAAAAGGGAGGGATTGTATATTACCACAATAGTTTTTAATACATATATGGGAAAAAGGCCAAAACTCGCATAACAACAAATGTGTAAATGTGCTTTTCATTGAAGAAAAAGAAGTTCAAAATCCCACCCCAAGTCCACATGATCATGCCAAACAAAATAGGACATACTCCATGTGGTCCCATAATTCTCGACTTTTCGACAATAACACAGTCTTCAAAATATATCTATTTTAAAAATATTTTTCTCTTATAATATATATAATAAATAAATATATTTTTATTTATACATTATAGTATTTTGTAAAACATAAATATATAGTGTTTTTAAGATAAATTAAATAATTTTAAAGATATTAATAATCAAAGTTACAAAAATTTTGATCTCACCTAATCCAAAACATGAAGGAGAAAATACAATCCCAGATGAAAAAGATGAAACATTTCATCTGGAAAACCGTGCACCACCAGATCAGCCTCTGCTTTCAGATCTCACCAACCAACCAAAATAATAATAATAATAATAATAAATCTCCTCTCTTCTTATATAAATAAGCAACTCTCCCAAACCCCTCTTCTCCGTCCTCCTCCTCCCTCGCCGTCCTCCTCCGCCGCCGCTCGCTTCCTCCCCTCTCCCACGGTAAGCCCAGCGCGCCGCTCTCTTCCTCTCCTTCGTCACCCACCGCCGCCTTCCATTCCTCCGGATCGGCCCATTCGCGTAGCGGCGAGCGACGGTTTCTTTCTTTTTTTTTTTTTTTTTTTTTGCCTGCAAAATCGGTCGCTTTCGTGTGGCGTCGGGTCGGGGGGATGGATCGATCCTGTTCGTCTTGATCGGATGGACGGATGGATTGATCGATCGATCTAGAGTTTCTTCCGGGTTGGTGGGATCCGATCTGAATGAGGTTTTTGGGGTTAGGAAATGGAGTGAAAGATTGGACCTTTTCTTTTGTCGGTGTGTTGCATGGTTCGTTTAGGATTGGATCTGTGTGTTCTTCCGTGGAAAAGCTTCCATTTTTTTTTCATTGCAAGTGCAGGGTTTTTGGATCTGACACCGAAGGTTTAGTTAGTCCTTGTTGACTTATGTTTTTTTTTCTCTAATTCTGTTATGATATTCTTCTATTATAAATGCATTGCGGTGTACTAGACCCTGTGATCTGTGATCTGTGGAGTACATGTTAAGGTCGTGCTTCCAGTACCATCGCATCTACTGTCATTTGGTTGGCATCTCGTATTATTTGGTTAGGACTTTGCAATTGCCTGCATGCTAATAAATGAATTGTTGTTTGTATGGCATGCCAAACAAGATTCAACTACTTTGCTGCTGGTGTGAGAGGGACAGTGTCTCCCACCAATTGTAGTTGGTCTTATGTACCCACCACTTAGGGCTGGGTCCTACTACATGCTAGTGCTGGTTGGTGGTGTACCTAACCCATATACTAGTATCAGTTTAGCCTATTCTTTTAGCACCCGCTGGATCTGGTGATATAGCCCCATGTATAGGAATCAGGAAGATTAGTAGAACAGAAAACACAAAAGTATGTTTTAATATTCGGATCACCGTTCCAAACGTGACGTTAGTATCCGTTAGTGGCATGCTTTTTAATCTAACAAGGCGTTCTTCATCGTGTGGTTAGCATATGGATATGTGTAATCCTGTTAGCTAAATCATAATTTTCATATGTTTTCACATGACATTTCTATGAATCGAACTGACGTAGTACAATTGTTTCTATAGAAAGATGGCTTCTCACATTGTTGGATACCCCCGCATGGGCCCCAAGAGGGAGCTCAAGTTTGCCCTGGAGTCTTTCTGGGATGGGAAGAGCAGTGCTGAGGATTTGGAGAAGGTTGCGACCGACCTCAGGGCCAGCATCTGGAAGCAAATGGCTGATGCTGGGATCAAGTACATCCCCAGCAACACCTTCTCGTACTATGATCAGGTTCTTGACACGACTGCCATGCTTGGCGCTGTCCCAGAGCGCTACTCATGGACTGGTGGAGAGATTGGGTTCAGCACCTACTTCTCGATGGCTAGGGGAAATGCCACTGTCCCTGCTATGGAGATGACCAAGTGGTTTGACACCAACTAGTAAGTACTTTGCTTCCATTTAAGCTGTCTGACAGTAACATTTTATTTAATTTTTATATTCAACATTTTAGCTAACTGCTGCTGTTTACCTTTACAGCCACTTTATCGTCCCTGAACTTGGTCCCAACACCAAGTTCTCCTACTCTTCCCACAAGGCTGTGAGTGAATACAAGGAGGCCAAGGCGGTAAGATACTAGAATTACATCTTTACATCTCTGTCTGCTTAATGATTTTTTTCTCTGCCTGACTAGGTGTTGCTAGCACATTTCTTATTGTCATCAATATCCTACTACCTCCGTCCCAAAATATAACAACTTTTGGCTATGAATCTGGACACATAGTTGTCTAGATTCATAGCTAAAAATGCTTATATTTTGGGACGGAGGAAGTAGTTCATAAAGTTATTTATTAGTTTATTTTGTTGCCTTTTATTATGATGCTAATTCAAACCACAAGTTTTAGTAGTGATCAATTGTTTTTTAGTTGTGTATTTATATAATAATTTTGTTTTAGAAAAGAATCTGATGTAGATTAAGTGCTGGCTTGTAAATTATGTTTTGGAAGGTTGTCACTTCCACAGATTAATGGCCTGTAAATGACAAGCCCACCAAGTCAGTTTGTTTCTTAAGTGCCGTATTAATACGGCCAAACAAATTTTGGCCCCTTGCTTAGAATTTTGAATGTAGCAATTTCAGATTGACAATGACTAGAGTTCACTTTAAAGGTAATGAAATAATTTTTTTTTGCACTATATGTTGTTTTCATCTTTTTTCAAAAAGCTGCCCATGTTGATTTGTGGCAATTTTTTTTTCTAATTTCACATATTCTTGATTGGTGATTGGTGAATTTACCTGAGAAATTCTTTGATTAAATATGTTATCTTGTCCCAGTTTGTGAATAGTCACACTGCTGTTTCAAGCATCAAATTCTGAATTTTGTAGTACTCCTGAAATTAAAATCACAGTGCCCTATTTATTAAGATGTAATCTGGTTGCCTTTATGTCTCATATGTAATTGTTCTTCATGCAGCTTGGCGTTGACACCGTGCCAGTACTTATTGGACCAGTTTCATACTTGTTGCTCTCCAAGCCTGCCAAGGGTGTAGAGAAGTCGTTCGCTCTTCTTTCCCTTCTCAGCAGCATCCTTCCTGTCTACAAGTAAGTGTACAAACAAGTCTATAACTACTGCTAGCACTAAATATTCAGTTCATAATTTGATGCATGATGATTTGTAGGGAGGTTATTGCTGAGTTGAAGGCGGCTGGTGCTACATGGATTCAGTTTGATGAACCCACACTTGTTCTTGACCTTGACTCTCACCAAATGGCTGCATTCTCTGCTGCATACACAGAACTTGAGTCGGCACTTTCTGGATTGAATGTGCTTATTGAGACATACTTCGCTGATATTCCTGCTGAATCATACAAGTATGTTTATTTCCTGTACTATCGTATCATTACCAAACCCACCTTTCCTTTAGCATGCTTTTTCTTTATAGTGGCAGAACACTGATACTGCCTTTTCACTGCAGGACCCTCACATCCCTGAACAGCGTGACTGCTTATGGTTTTGACCTTATCCGTGGAGCCAAGACTCTTGACCTTATCAAGAGTGCTGGTTTCCCCTCTGGAAAGTACCTTTTTGCCGGTGTTGTGGATGGACGCAACATCTGGGCTGATGATCTTGCCGCATCTCTCACCACCCTTGAGTCTCTTGAGGCTATTGTTGGAAAGGGTAAGCAATTTTAAACATGAAGTTATTATATCTGTTATATTTTAATGAGCACAATTTGCAGTATCCAATAATATCCTCAATTTCTGCACATCCAACAATACCTTTCATTTCTGTAGACAAGCTTGTGGTCTCGACTTCCTGCTCACTCATGCACACCGCTGTGGATCTTGTAAATGAGACCAAGCTCGATAGCGAGATTAAGTCATGGCTCGCTTTTGCTGCCCAAAAGGTGGTTGAGGTGAATGCCCTTGCTAAGGCATTGGCTGGACAGAAGGATGAGGTATGGTACTCCTTTTTGCCCTTCATTTATTCTCACCTCTTAATTAGAGCCTGAGCATAGTACTCATTACTCAATAGCATTTGAAGAAACTTCTGCTCATTTATACATTTGTGAACACTATTGTACAGGCTTACTTTGCAGCAAACGCTGCTGCTCAGGCCTCCAGGAGGTCATCACCTCGTGTGACAAACGAGGAAGTCCAAAAGGCTGTAAGTACATTCCGTCTTTAGGCTGCATGCTGATTCTATTCAACATAACTTGGCCTGTTTTTTCTTAAATATCATGTTATATTGCTTGTGCAGGCTGCTGCTCTGAGGGGGTCTGACCACCGCCGTGCTACCAATGTTAGCGCTAGATTGGACGCACAGCAGAAGAAGCTCAACCTTCCAGTCCTTCCTACAACAACAATTGGTTCATTCCCACAGACTGTGGAGCTCAGGAGAGTCCGCCGTGAGTACAAGGCTAAAAAGTGAGTAACAATCCACATCAACGCTTCACCGTTTTTCCTTTTTTTTTGTCTATATTGCTAATCACAATTCCTGCTACAGGATCTCTGAGGACGAGTACGTCAGTGCCATCAAGGAGGAAATCAGCAAGGTTGTTAAGATCCAGGAAGAGCTTGACATTGATGTGCTTGTTCATGGCGAGCCTGAGGTCAGTATCCTCGTGTACTTGTGTTTAGTGTTTATTACTAGACTTTACACCTGGCTGTTTGAGAAAACAAAATTATTAGATTTATTGACGCATTAACAAAGTTTGGTTTGTTCTGCATTGAAGTTAGCTAACTGGCATGTATTTTACAGAGAAACGATATGGTTGAGTACTTTGGTGAGCAGCTTTCTGGTTTTGCATTTACTGCCAATGGATGGGTGCAATCCTATGGATCCCGGTGTGTCAAGCCACCAATTATCTATGGTGATGTGAGCCGCCCCAACCCCATGACTGTGTTCTGGTCCAAGATGGCGCAGAGCATGACCTCTCGCCCCATGAAGGGAATGTTGACTGGTCCCGTCACAATCCTTAACTGGTCTTTTGTCAGGAATGACCAGCCGAGGTCAGTGCCTGTTGTTGATGATGCAATGCTAATTATTCAGGTTGCGATTGAGCTTTCTGTTGAGGCTGACATTTTCATACTTGCTCAGGTTTGAGACATGCTACCAGATTGCTCTTGCCATCAAGAAGGAGGTCGAGGACCTTGAGGCTGGTGGTATTCAGGTTGGCCCTGTTCTATAATTTGGTTCTCAAGAGAATACGCAAAACATGATCATCTTGCTTACATTTTTTTAATTGTCCTTTGCAGGTCATCCAAATCGATGAGGCTGCTTTGAGAGAAGGTCTGCCCCTCCGCAAGGCGGAGCATGCTTTCTACTTGGACTGGGCTGTTCACTCCTTCAGAATCACAAACTGCGGTGTTCAGGACACCACCCAGGTAATCTTTCTTCCATCAGTCTGTCACTGTAGGCTTTCAATATCATCACCAATCTTCTGTAACTTAAACTGAACAACTTTCTCTTTGACAGATCCACACCCACATGTGCTACTCTAACTTCAACGACATCATCCACTCCATCATCAACATGGACGCTGATGTGATCACCATCGAGAACTCCCGGTCCGACGAGAAGCTGCTCTCTGTCTTCCGCGAGGGTGTGAAGTACGGTGCTGGCATTGGCCCTGGTGTCTATGACATCCACTCCCCCAGGATCCCATCCACGGAGGAGATCGCAGACCGCATCAACAAGATGCTTGCGGTGCTCGACACTAACATTCTCTGGGTGAACCCCGACTGTGGTCTCAAGACCCGCAAGTACACCGAGGTGAAGCCCGCCCTCACCAACATGGTTTCGGCCGCCAAGCTCATCCGCACCCAGCTCGCTAGCGCGAAGTGAGGATCGCCATTGCAGCAAGTTCCCTTCGATTGCGAGGAGGAATGCCATCATAGCCATCTTGTTTTTGAATAATCTGGGTCCAGTGGATCCACTGTCTGTGGTTAGGTTTAGTCAAGTCTCTTGGGGCCAATATCACTCATACCCATTTTACTTTGAATGAATTTGGTGGTTTTTGAGGCAGTCTGTCGGTGTATTTGTATTGTAAACTGAGTGGAAATCAGCAGTGTTTCATCTACATCTGAGTTGTTGCGGATCAATTTACAAAATTTTCAAGGAGAGTTGATGTTCTGCCAAGTATCCAACTATCCAAGGCTTTTGTCTGGTTTTCACCCGAGTTGATAGTTTTCTGATGATTTCTTGCTGTGGTATCACTTTGCATTCTTTTACTCGTGCTTATGTGCTATTCATGATGATATATAAATCCAATCACTTCAAAGACTTCCATGTTGGGATTTGAACACAAATTGGCTTACTTCTGTAGGCATATTCAACAATAGCAAACTATTCATGTTCATTAGGAAATGAAATGGATTGAAAATGTAACAAAAGTATACTTGCAATTAGTAGTACATTTTGGTTATTAATGTGGTGTTTCAGTATACACATTTGCAGGTGTTAATTTACATGTAATCACATTAGCTTAATTACATATCATTCACATTTGGCATCTGCGTGGTCAGAGACGCAAGAGTCAAGAGCTCAAGGTGCGCCACACGGACACGATGATCCCGACGAGCACCGCCGCCGCCGCCGCCATGTTCACCATCAGCCTCCTCTCCTCCGCCTCCCTCCTCCCACCTCCGCTCGCCGTCGCCGTCGCCGTCGCCGTCTCCTCCTCTGCTGCCGCCGCTCCAGCTCGACCCATTTCTTGCGCCTCCTTCTCTCTCTTCTCCTTCTTCCTCTTCTCCTTCGAAAGCGACGTATTCGCCGGAGGCGGCGCCGGTAGCCTTGGATCGCCGCCGTTTGCTTCTTGACTTGGCGCAGGAAGCGGCGGCCGTGGCGGTTCTTTTGTGCTCGGCGGCGACGAGGATGTCGGCTTGCCGGCGGCGGGCTTTGCTGGTTCGGGGGTGATAGCTGGAGGCGGGGTCCAATACCGCTGTGGCGGTTGCTGCGGCGGCGGCGGCGGCGATGGCGGCGGTGGCTTTGGCTTTGTTGGTTCCGGAGGAGTCACTGCCGGTGGAGACCAATATTCCTCTGGCGGCGGCGGCGAGGGCTTTGGCTCGAGAACACGTGGCGGCTTCACCGGAGCTCGTGGTGGTGGTGGTGGCTGCGGCTTTGGCTCGACGACGGCAGAGGTGTCCGCCGGAGTTCGTGGTGGTAATGGAGGCGGCGGCGGCGGCGGAGATGGTGGTGGCAATGATGGTGGCGGCTGTGGCTTCGGCTGCACAACGGGGAGCTTCACCGAAGGTGGACGTGGCGGCGGAGGAGGAGGAGGTGGTGGCAATGACGGTGGCGGCTGGGGTTTCACCGGAGGTGGACGGTGCGGCGGCTCAACGCGCGTACGAGCACGAGGAGGCGGCGGCGGCACCGGCACCGGCGACAGAGCAGGCGGCGTCTTGAACTCCGGCGAAGCCGAGGACTCGTCGACGTCGACGGCGACGACGAGGGGGAGCGTGATGATGAGCCTGTGGTCGTCGAACCTGGCGCGGACGGCGTCGGCGTCGCAGTTGTCGGGGAGGCGGAGGTCCTTCTTGAAGCGCACCCACCTCCCCCCCCTCGCCGCCGGCGGCCGCTCGCCGGTGGCGCGGAGCATGCCGTGGTTGTCCACCTGCACCCTCACCTGCTCCTTCCTGAACCCCGGGAGGGCGATCTCCACCACGTCCTGCTCCTCGCCGGCCTGCCTCCACTCCACCTCCGGCTCCACCTCCTCGTACACTCGCCGCTGCTCCATCGCCGCCGCTCGCCGGAGTTTGACGTAGCTAGCTTTTGTGACAGCGACGTGCTGTAATAAACATTATATTACACTTTATATAGATGCATGCAAATGTTTGTGAGAATGGAATTAGATAGATAGCTTGGATTGGTTGATGGAGATGGCAGGAGCATATGCATAATGCATGCAACCTAGGTTAGGTTAGCTAAGCTAATTAAGGTAGCCATGGATGGAGATGGAGTGAGCTTGATGCCATGGGTGACCTCCTTGCTTGGGGCAAGGACATATGCTTCTTTGCTTCCTTCATGGCAGATTTTTTTTTTTTTTGGCTACACCTGGTGTATGCATGTGACTTAATTAGTTGTACTAAAAATTTCATAAAATTTGTCAAGATATTATAAGCATGGCAATAACAAGGAGGCAACAACTATAAGCATGTGTCAGGTGTCTATGTCTATGTGGCTTGGATCTTGGGTAATACTACCAAAGTTCATCATAGTTGGGCCAATTGGGCTGCCTATATGCCTTTCAGGAATTTCAGTCTATTTGTTTTCAAAAAAAAAAGGAAACAATTTTGAATTGGCAATACTTCATTTGAAGTTCTTAGAGAGAAAAAAATATGTTAGTGTTGATTTTATTATCATGTATTAGTAATAAGCATCTGCGTAAGGTGTTTGTCTATGTCCATGTGGCTTGGATTTGGGTAATACCAAAAATCAGAATTGGGCCTGTTCTGTTGGGCATTGGCCTTCCAGGGACAGCAGCCTTTTTATTTTCTTTTAAAGGAAGAATTTTGAATTGAGAATGTTTGTTTTGAAATTAGTTCTTCAGATTTGATATTTCTTTTAGCTGCAATTCCTTTTAGGGAGAGCAGTCTTTCTTTTTGTTTTAAAGAAGAATTTGAAATTGACCATTATTGTCCTGAAATAAGTTCTTCAGACTTGATGTTACTTTTAGTTGCAATTCCATTTGTTTGTTTTAAAAAATAATTCGAAATTGACAATATTTGTCCTGAAATTAGTTCTTCAAGCTTCATGTTTGTTTTAGTTGCAGTTTGCAAAGGTACTTCTTCACTTTCCAAGTTCTAAAGTTGTACTTCTTTTTCAGCATAGTTCTTCATGAGTCTTATCTCTTCAGCCTACCTAGCAAAACTTAGTAATTTAGGCATGGATTTTTTTTGGTGATAGGGAGGAAACCATTGCTAATCCCTTTCTCTCCAGTTAATCTTCTTGTCAGTTCTGAACTGAAGCTCAAACAGAAGGGCACAATGATTTGTACCAGAAAACCAAAACCATCTGGGACTCTGTGCTTGAAAAGTAGTACTGGTAGCATTATTCAGTTAAGAGATGATGTACACATCCCATGAGTCAAGTGTTTGCAGATCAAGCAACCAGACAAGCAAAGCAAACGTGGAGAATCTGTTTGCATCTTGGGGTGGATCAAATTCTGCATAATTTTTTAATACTAGTCCAATACCAGTACAGGCTGCTGATTTGTTCACACGCTGGTCACCCCCTCTGAAGATATTGTTCCTTGGATGATTGTCCTTGCTGGATAAAGCTCCTTGCATAATGGAGCACAGTTAACAAGGGGGAAGGACAATAAGTTTCACAAGTATCAATCAGTTATATGATGGTAATATAAGGCATAAAGGCTTTTCCGGCACGTGGAAAATTAGTAGGAATGTCTCAAGAATTTTTTTAAAAAAATTCTCATTCAGAAAATTCAGAGTAGAAGACAAGATCATGTGAAATCAATCAACTGTACAAAAGAGGTCCCCAGCTTGTTAGGACAATTCCAAGCTGGGATTCAATGAATAGTCCTAGATCAGGGTACCAGGCTACAAAAAAGTCAGTCTAGTGATCACAAATCCACTTGTACTACTACCCACCATGCATTGTGTTCATCATTTCTGGCAGACAGGCACTGGCTCACTAGAATTCTCACTCCTGTTAATAAATCAGAAACTTAAGTTGCAAATGGTGGTTCCTTCTTGAGATGATCATCTTGATCTTCCAGAAGAACTTGACTGGAGAAGAGAAGAGACAAGGTGTTGATGATCCTACGGTAACTCATGGATCAGGAGAAGATATATAGTCACCTGTGATAGCTTATCTGAATTACTTACTGCGTGGTTCCAATCTAACAGTAGCATCTCCTGATGTTGAGACCTCGATTAGATGGATGGATGTTGAGGCTAATGGCTGTTCATCCGTGTGGCGCCAATCTGACAGTAGCATCTCCTGGATGCTCTTGTTCATGGAATGGCGTGTCGTTCATGCATTGGTCAGGCAATTTGCCAATTTGTTCATCGTCTAGCAGAGAGGATATATGGTCAGGAAAGAGTTGATGAGATGAAATTGCAGGTCGAGTATGGTTATACTGCCGTCTTACCTGATCCAATAATTGGATGGAGAATGTTGTGCCGGTAAGTAAACAGTAACATGTTGTGAATTTTCATTATCTGCTAGCTAGAATGTCAGCTCTGAAGAATATAGCAGCATATGTAGAAACATGATGGGCATTAGTTTCAGCTGATTTGTTTTTTGTTACTGTCATGAATCTCTGGTAATAATAGAAATGGGATAGATTTCCACTTTCTGAAAAAAATAATTCAGCTGATGTTCCAATCTCACTCCACCTCACCTGCTGAATTCCCATAGCCAAATAAATTGATTACATACCAAATATTATAGGGGGTAGAAAGGGGAGAGGTTTTCCTCTCTGTCTGACCAAAAAAAATATTTCAGTTGATATTCCAATCTAACTCACCTGCTGAAATTGATTTATTTTTTTCCTTGTTTCACCCCTCGCAGTCCTTTCCTTGTAACGCGGCAATGGCTAGTCTGGCCTGTTGTGTTGTGTAACTAAAACTTTATTTTTTTCTAATATACTGAAGTGCAATCTTTTTGCACGTCCGCGAAAATCGATTTATTAGCCATACCAATTATTGTACCTCCAGATTGATGAGCTGCATCAGAAAGTAGTATGCATGATCGAATCAGAGAAACAGGAGTAGCAGCTGCAGCATCTCTCTTCCAAACCTTAAAATACTAATCCAACAATGTTACTTTTGCTTACCAGATAAGTTAACATCACAATGAATTATCAAATCCCAAATGGTACTGAATCAACACAATATAATATGGCATATAAGTTGACACAAATGCAAACCACCACCACAAAGTGATAATTTAGCCCAAAGAGAACATAAAAAAGGAAGATGAGAGGAATTCAGAAGAAGAGTTTTGAGTCGGTCAGTATCAAGGCCATGTGATTGATGATTCAGCATCCCTTAAGTCTCAGTGGCCTAATGAGCTGCCACTTGTCCTGATGACTCCACATTTTCCTGTCAATTTCCATACTAACTCTGAAACAAAGCTCAAAACACAGAGCAAAAATCAAAGACCAAAACTTCCACCTTTCTCTCTAGACCAACCAAGAACACTGCATTTCCGGTACCAAAATAAAACAAGAAAAGCAAAGAAAACTACTCCCTCCGTTTCAGATATAAGATGTTCTGACTTTAATCAAAGTCAAACTGCTTCAAGTTTGACCAAGTCTATATAAAAAAATAAAAAAATAGTAATATTTTCGACCCAAGCTAATTTTATTATAAAAATATATCTAATTCTTAATTTAATAAAAAACTAATAATTTGGTAATATAAATATTACTATATTTGTCCATAAACTAAATCAAACTTTAACCAGTTTGACTTTGATCAAAGTCAAAACATCTTATAACGGAGGGAGTACAAAGACAACTACAAGTTCCCAGCTTTTTCTTCCCATTTCGGTTGCGGCCATCCACGCCATCAAAATCGTCGTAGCTTCACTACTCTCTCCCAATCATCACTAACCTCCAACCTTCTCTCTATCCTCTCCCATGGCGGCCTTCTTGCGAACGCTGCACCGGCGAAGAACGCACAATGCCGCCGCCGCCGCGTTCTTGGCTCTCGCCGCCGTCGTCGTCGTCTTCTTGTCCGTGTTCGTCGCCACGCGGAATGAGGCTAACATCTTCTTCTTCGGTGGCGTCGCGGCGGCGAGCTCGTCGTCGCCGGATTCCTCCTCCTCCGGTGGGTGCAGGGAGATGCAGGCGCTCGACGGCGATGGCGCGAGGTGCCGGTATCTGCGGGCGCACGCGCCGTGCGCGCCGGTGGGGTACGTGGACTACCTCCGGCTGCTGTACTGCGGGTTCGGGCGGGCGCCATGGCTGGGCTACGCGGCGCTCGCGCTGTGGCTGCTCGTGCTCTTCTACCTCCTCGGCGACACGGCGTCGGTCTACTTCTGCGCCTCGCTGGAGGGCCTCTCCGCCGTGCTCCGCCTGCCGCCGGCGATCGCCGGCGTCACGCTGCTGTCGCTCGGGAACGGCGCGCCCGACGTGCTCTCCAGCGTCGTGGCGTTCGCCGCGGGGGCACGCGGCGGCGACGGCGGCGGGGAGGATGCTGGGGATGTTGGGCTCAGCGGCGTGCTCGGCGGCGCGCTGTTCGTGTCCACCGTCGTCGCCGGCGTGGTCGCCATCGTCGCCGGGCGTCGCGGCGAGCCGGTTATCATCGAGCGGCGCGGGTTCGTGCGCGACGTGTGCTTCCTCCTCGTGGCGCTCTGCTACCTCCTCGCCGTGCTGCTCACCGGCGCCGTCACCGTCTGGTCCGCCGCGTCGTTCCTCTCCCTCTACGCCGGCTACGTCCTCCTCGTCTGGACCTCGCACTGCTGCGCCACCGCCTCCGACGACGAAGTGGACGACACCAAGCAGCTCACCTCCGACCTCGCCGTGCCGCTCCTCCTCGTCGACGACGACGACGCGTCACCGCCTCCACTCCCCGTCTCCTCCTCCAAGCCCACCTCCGCGCCAAGAACGTTCGCGCGCCGCCTCGTCGATCTCCTCCACTCGCCGCTCTACCTCCCGCGCCGCCTCACCATCCCGGACATCGCGGCGCACCGGTGGTCGAAGCCCACCGCAGTGGCCTCCGTGCTCCTCTCCCCGCTCCTCCTCGCCGCCACCACCGCGCCCACCACAGCAACCACCCTCCTCACCGCCTCGCTCGCCGGCGTCCTCCTCGCCACCGCCGCGACGCTCACCACGGACGCCGCCGCCCCACCCAAGAGCCGCTCGGCCCGCCTCCCGTGGCTCGCCGGCGGGTTCCTCATGTCGGCGCTCTGGTCGTACGTGCTCGCGCGCGAGCTGGTCTCGCTGCTGGTCTCCATCGGCGTGGCGGCCGGAGTGGAGGCCGGCGTGCTGGGCGCGACGGTGCTGGCGTGGGGGAACTCGCTGGGCGACCTGGTGGCGGACGTGGCGCTGGCGACGCGGCGCGGCGACGGCGGCGCCGGGGCGCAGACGGCGGTGGCCGGGTGCTACGCGGGGCCGGCGTTCAACACGGTGGTGGGGCTGGGGCTGTCGCTGACGGTGGCGGCCGGGGCGCGGCACCCGGAGGCGTACGCGGTGGAGGGCGGGGCGGCGGTGTACGTGGCCGTGGGGTTCCTGGCGGCGGCGCTGGCGTGGGCGGCGGCGGTGCTGCCGGCGAGGGGGATGAGGCTGGACGCGGTGCTCGGGGTGGGCCTCCTTGTCATCTACTTCGTCTTCCTCTGCGTCAGCCTCGCCATTCTCACGCCATTGCCTTCACCACATTGATTTCTTCCTCCTTTCTTCTTCTTCTTCTTCTTCTTTGCAAATTGAATTGCAAAGATGATGATGATGCTAGATTGGTTGGGTTGGTTATTGTCAAGTGTTAGTTTGGGTGATTAGTTATTAATTAATTGCATGGTATTTTATTCATGCAGAATTGGGAAGATGAAATGCTTTGTAGTAGTATATGACTTGTTATGAAATGTAAATAGAAGAGCACGTATAGATGCAATGAAATAATGCATAGTTCTAGCTTTTTCACCGGAATGGTTGAATATTGAGATGATTTGTACTCCCTCCGTTTTATATTATAAGACTTTTTGGACTTACCTATATTTATGCATTGATCAATATGTGCTAGATTCATTAACATATATATAAATTTAGGTAATGTTAGAAAGTTTTACAACGTGGAACTGAGGAAGTAATAATTATTCAAGCATATAGACGAGCAATTTAAATACCATAAAGTTACAAAGATGAATATGAAATTTTTTCGCTATTTATACCTATAAAGTTTTTGGGAAACTACGTTATTAAAAGTTCTGAAATATATACAAATTTCCGAAATGTTTTCTTTTCTCTGTGAGTACATAGTACTGAACTAGTACAGCAGACAGAATGTATACTCTACAGTGACTGAAGCGTGTAGCTCGATCAAACAATTTGATTAGCGGAATTTCGTAGTCATTAAATTTATTTTTAGTGACTGGGCCACAATAATAATTTGATTTTTAGTGGACTTTGCAGAGTGGAGTCCTCGCTGGTCTTCGTTTTCTAGTTGCATTACACGTACGTGTATGATACGATAGGATTGCCTATTTGCCATGTGCTTCTCACTCTGATACGATTCCCATATCTGACATCTAGTAGTCATCAACTATATCTAATTTCGTGGTTGTGACGATTATATTACTTTTAATTAAACTTATTGATTATTGTTAATCACTTACTAACGAGGCACCAGTGGTCTAGTGGTAGAATAGTACCCTGCCACGGTACAGACCCGGGTTCGATTCCCGGCTGGTGCATTCTACGTTTTTGTTTCTTTTATTTTCACAGTTTTTCAAATTCCGGTTTCCCATCAAATCTTAATTCAGAGTTCTTTTTTTAAAAAAAACCTTTTCCCATAGAAAGGAGAGAGTTTTAATACGTTTTTTCTTCAGGGTTTTTCAAATTCCGTTTTCCCATCAAATTTTCACAGTTTTTCAAGTTCCATTTTCCCATCAAATTTTAATTTAGAGTTTTTTTAATAAAAAAATCCCTTTTCCCTTAAAATGGAGAGAGTTTTTATACATTTTTTCAGAGTTTTTCAAATTCATTTTTCCCATCAAATTTTAAATCACTTTTTTTTTCTAATTCCTTCTCCCTGAAAAAGAAGAGAGTTTTCCTCTCTCTCAAAAAAAAAAACAAGAAGAAGAAGAAGAGAGTTTTTATACCGTTTCCGAGTCGGATCGAGCAGCAGTCTTGCCCTGCCTATTTACATGCACGTGATCAATCTCCATAGTGGATGGATCGATCACCCGGGATGTCACGGCGGCGGAGGAACGACGGCGGCGAGGCCGATGGCCGCGCCAGCAAGACGGCGCAGCGGCGGCCGGCGCCGATGACGGCGAAGCACCTCTACCTGGTTCTCGACGACGACGGCGACGAGGCTACTTACACCATCCACAGGCTCGACGTCGACGACGACGCGGGCATTATCCACGCGCCCGACGTCGACCGACCGGCGACTCGGTTCGCGGCGGCGCCAGCGGCCGGTGGTGGCCAAATGCACTTCCTCGCCATGGCCGGGAACATCGTCGCGGTCGACGGCCAGGGTGGTGGCCCGACGGCCGTGTACGACACGGAGGCGGCCGCGCTGACGTTCGCGTCCCCCCTCCCGGGCCGTCTCTCCTCCTCCGGCGCCGGCCTGGCCGTCGTCGTCGAGGACGGCGGCGGCGAGAGCTTTACGCGCTGACGTCGCTCGGCGAGCGCATGCCGGCATCGTTCGAGGCGCTGTCGTGGGCGCGCGACCCTTGCGCGTCGCCGTCGTCGCTGCTGTTCTCGTCCTCCTCCTCGCCGGGGCGCCACTACTACTGGTCCTGGAAGAACGTGGCCGATACGCCGCCGCCGTTCGGCGAGGAGGAGGCCGTCACCGCCTACGCGGTGCACCCCGACGGCCGCACCATCTTCGTGTCCACCGGCGGCGGCACATACTCGTTCGACACCGGGCGGCGCCACGGGGACTGGGTCTTGCCGTTCCGTGGGCAGGGCTACTTCGACGGCGAGCTGGACGCCTGGGTCGGGCTCCACAGGGAGGTCCGCGGCCGCGTCTGCGCCTGCCAGGTCGCGTCCCGCGGCGGCGCGCGGCCGCCGGAGTACAGAGAGACGCTCGACTACGACAGCGTGTCGTCGTCGAGAAGCAAGAACCGGCGCCAACGCGCCACGCTCACCTACAAGGGCGACTGCATGTTCTGAGCCGTGGAGACCTGTGAGACGCCGCCGACATCGTCGTCGTCGTCGGAAGGAGGTGGCGGCGGCGGCGTGGAGGTCCATGTCACGGTGTTCGGGCTCAAGTACAATCGCCGGGGAGAGCTGCAGGCGAGGGTTCGCCGCGCCGCCGGCGCGTTCCCACTGCCCAAGCAACATGTCTCATCGTTTTCTCCTGTAGCCTTCTGGATGTAGCAGCTGCTTGCAGAATTCCTTTTTAGGGGCAATTGCTTATTTGACTCTGTTTTAAACTGTAATTGCCGATTTGACCTTACTTTGTAAGGTTTGTTTATTTGACCCTGTTTTTTTTAAGTACGAAGCTCTGGTCTGACCCTATTCCGTTTGGGTGAAGTAACGATGTTAATTTTGGGGTAAATAGTCTATTTTGCCCTTGCTTATTTGACCCTGTTATATCTTGCTTGTTTGCCCCTATTTTGTTGTACCGTGTATACATTTAAGAATGTTGAAATATTTGTAATAATTTTTGCTCGAGTGACAGATTTGTCATTAGTATGAGAAATTTGAATCATTTTATCAAATTTGACTTAAATTTGACAGAATTTTGTGAAAATAATGTAAATAAAATGTGTCACAATTATGACAGATTTGACATAAATTTGAGAAATTTGATTCATTTTGACAGATTTGACTTAAAATTGTCAGAATTTTGACAAATTCATGTAAACCAAATTTGTGACAAGTATGATATGTTTTGTAAAAAAAAATGGACAGCATAACTTCTCATTTTGTGGATTCCAAAGTGCATTCAATATAGCATAAACATATATCCAAATCCAACAAGTTTATAACCAAGCTGTGACAACATACATCAGTTCAACTTGCACATTACTAGGTCCAACATAAGGCCAACAAAAGCACACCACCAAGGCCCACAAAAGTGCACCATTAGGTCCAAAACAACATCACAGAGGCACACCGTCAGGTCCAACATCACAAAAAATGCAGTAAATAGTAGGCACCTATTACATGATCCAATCAACAGCCTAACAAAGTAGCTAGCCTACCTCCAGCTCTTCCCCTACCTCTGCCACCTCCAGTAGCACCATCACCACCAGCACCTCTAGCTCTTCCCCTACCCCTGCCTCCTCCACCTCCACCTCCACCTCCACCTCCACCATCACCACCACCACCACCACCACCACCACCTTGAACTTGCCCTCCCTCTGACTCTTCCCCTTCCCCTTCCCCTTCCCCTTCCCCTGCCACTTGCACGTCTACCTCGTGCATTTGAAAAGTGCCACTAGATAACATGACATCAAGCTAAAAATTTGAAAAACAACATTTCCCCAACCACCCCAAATGGCACTGCAAGATCGAGGGAGCACAGGGTCACCACCACAAGCATGCATCACTGGAAGAGAATAGAGGGAAAGTACCTTTCTACGGTAGGAATCCCTTCCATGGTTGACGGAGTGTCGATGTCTGCTACCTCCGAGCGCTGGCCCTCCCACCGTCGCCACGCGTAGCACCCGCCGCCGCCCCGCGCCCCACAGCTCGCTGCCGCCGCCCCCATTGCCCCCTCAGATCGGCAGGGAATCCTCCTCTCCAGTGCCCCACTGTGAGCTCGCTGCCACCCCCCCTCCCCCACAGCTCGTCGCCGCCGCCCCCTCAGATCGACGCCGCCCTGCGCCCCATCAGAGCGCCGCCGCCGCCGCTGCCCTCCACCTCCACGAGCGGGCGCCGGCGGGCTATGCATCACGCTGCCGCTGCCTCATCAGCTCGCTAGCGGCGCCCCCACATATTGCCGCCGCCGCCCTCCACCTCAACGAGCGTGCGCCAGGGGCTATGCTTGACGCCGCCGCCACCCCCTCAGCTCGCCGCCGCCGCCGCCGCCGCCGCCGCACGTACGAGAGAGAGTGTGAGAATAGGTTAGAGTGAGAGAGAGTCACGCACAAATGAGAGTCAGAATAGGGTTTGGAGGGTATTTTCGCTATTAGGAACTTTTGAACGTTTTCTTTTTTTTTCAATCGAACCCTAACGGAGTCACCGAAAGGGGATCAGACGGAAGCTTCGTACTCCAAAAACAGGGTCAAATAAGCAAACTTCAAAAAGTAGGGTCAAATCGGCAATTACAGTTCAAAACAGGATCAAATAAGTAATTGTCCTTTCTTTTTATTATTATTTTTTAGACTTTTTTACGTTTGCTTCTCTTGCATTACATTGTGGAATATGATCAGATCAATAGTTTCATGCAAATTTAAGTCTTACATGATGATATTTCGGCCACTACACACCAGATATTGCCCCCAAAAAAAATGATTGCACAAAGTTAACATATGGCTGGACAGTAGATTTCACCTTTTCTTTTTATAGATGTCCCCCAGCTTCTATTAAACTTCAACAGATGTACACACACAAAAAGCAAAGTCTACTGGGTATATATACTTGTTTACAGTACACAACAGACTCAATATTGCTAGTAAAAATCACTCAAATCCACACCAAAACACCACCCAACATCTGAATCAACTATTCACAAGCAGCAATCAAGATGGTTAGCAGCTTCTGACTATTACAGATTGCATTGATGTTTAAAGAAAGACCTTAAGCCTCTTCTGGATTGTGATATAAAAAAAAAAGGCGAACACACAAAAGGCTAGCGCGTCTGGTATATTAGAAGTAGCACATGCAAAATCGGTTCATGAACATGCAAAAGGCTTCCAGGTTGTGATAAGCTCCACTTTCAGTATACTTGTACATAAGAGAACAACAACAAAGTTGAACTGGTAAGAATGGCGATGGCACATGCGCACAAATTCACAGGCAATTGAGTAGAGAGTTTGGTCATAGTAAGGAATCATGAATACCATCACGATCCTTCTGTACAGAAAGGCCTTAAGTGACTGAAAAAGGTGTTTCAGTGTCTGCCCTGAATAAGCTGAATTTTGCAGGGCTTCAATTCGCGTATATGAACACAGTGTTGATCAGTTGAGTTCTTTCAATGTCACTTGTAAATGTCTGCTGTCTTCGTGGTCAACCTTTTGGATTCCAGAATCTGTGTGGCTTTTAATGAATTGACCATTAGCACAAGAAATCAGATGTATCAAACAAATGCGTACATGCGAAGGTCTGATTTTTGCTAGAGTCTACAGATTCACTACACACCAAAAGCAACCAATGGTATAATAAATGCAACTAAGAAAGAATATGAGATTAGAAGACAAGCAGTACTCACTTTAGCGTACATCCTTGCTTAAACATCACCTTCTGGAAATCGCCCATAAGTCTTGGAAAATTCTGTGCAACTATAAGTACAAAGACATCCTCTTTTGCTCTTGCACTGTGCTGCCTGGTGTTTCCGAGAAGTTTAAGAAGGCCACAAATGTCATCAGAATAATTAGCTTTCCTTCCCGTGGCAGGATCAATGAAATCAAGTGTTTCCTTCAAATGCGTATTTCCATCTGGAGCTTCAACACCCTTCTTCCATTTGGTGTATTTACTGAGTTTGGTCTTAATTTTCTCATACGTTGGATTATCTGTTGTCTCCATTTTCTCAAACATGTTATGGAGAGACATGAAGTAGGCAGCTGCTCTATATCCATCCTTCAAAGTGATATAGTCCTCTGCTAAATCGTCATAACCTCTGGCACAACGATCAATCAGCTCAATCCACTGTATAATGTCCAAAGGCAAAGTGGTGACCGAAACAAATACCTCCTCGCGAATCATCTTCACAAATCTATCTGTATCCTTTTCAATATCACCATCCTCAAGCTTGTTAATCACTCCCTTTGACAGATTACCAAATCTCATGCTACCACAGGTATCCATTAGAAAATTTTCCGATGTAAAATGACCACCATATGTCAGTCCAGCCCTGTGAAAATTCTTGAGACATATGCATTCCTGATCTTGCATTTCACTTCATTTGACGTTGTGTAAGAAATATGTCTACACATATTAATTCTTCTCGTCTTCTTCAGTTGATGTGCTTGCTCCTTCCTTCGGTTCTAGTGGATTTGTCCATGGAATCTGTTCCGGTGGCGACTTAACTTGAGGTGTTATGGTTTGAAGAATTAATTTGTCCTTATTAAACTTGCAGTAGTTCCTCAGGCTGGTATACATTGTTTCATCCATTTTGCAGACGAAAAGATTATGGTTTAGATGGTATGCCTTTTCTTCAAATGTCCTGTCATATTCAAGTTTCCTCCTTACAGATCTTCTTTGGCAACCATGACATGGTCTTAATTATTTGCTTGCTGATACGATAGTGTCCCTTGCTCCTTGACATGTTGCTGGAGTCTTGATCAAAGCTTGAATAGCCTGTAAATTATTTGCCATCACAATGATTAACTAAGATCAATTGCCAAAATAACAATCAGCAGATGTGTTTCCATGTCATTTTTTTTTTCACAAGATAACCAATCAACAGATGCAGCTATTTTCCTATCAAGACATTCAAATTCAGCATATGAGCAGATAATACATTCTAGGACAAACCTTTAAATGTAGCAATGCAAAATTAGTGCTCACTACCTTCTTTATAGAGAGAGAGAGAGAGAGAGATGCTAGCTACTTACAACTGCATCATTTTCTGGGATCTTTATTCCTTGTATATAGCAGTCGTTAATCCATTGAATGTTAACCACCTCCTTCCCTTCTCCGTTCCATATCAGAACAGCTCCCTCCGAATAGTCTCCCTAGCAATTTGAATTAAATGTCAAGAACGAAACATGTGTTACACTAATAAAAATCAGTAGTAATTTTTTTACCGCCATAGCAACATGAGTGCAGATGTCAGTCTATTGATTGCAGTACGAAGCCTCCTAGTACTTGAATTTTCCTTTTGCTCTGCATCATTTAGTTCAGAATATTAATAAAACCTGGAGGAAGTAAATTGTTATCTGACAAGCTAGCCATATTAGCGGTAGAAACCAAAATGACATGCTGCACAATTTTACAGGGTTTCAAAATTGAACGCAGATAAATATTACAGAGCCAATCAACAAAATTAGATACGTTTCGACTGACAAAATTAGATAAAGGAGCCTTAGATACATTAGTGAAGTATAGATTACTCCTCTAATTCATTGTCAGGAAAATATATGGAGATAAATCCTCTAATTCTTTATCAGCTTGTACTCTTCAGGCCCAAAGAAAGGGAAGGACAAGTCACAAAACTCTGACAGATTCTCAAATAGACAAGCAATTTGGAATTTTGGTGCATACTAGGAATATGGCTTGCTTAGAAGGAGTAAATACTAAGGGGCTGTGTAGCAGAAAACTAAGATGGACTGGAAATGAGTGATTGTGTGATATGTTCCCTACTGTTGATAATCATGAGCATAATGTTTCAATCTTCAGAGCACTGCTTTCAGGTAGAAAGAACACAATCTTTTTTGTGGAAAGTATATAAAATGGAAGTTGCTTTTTACCTTGACATTAGATGAGATGGCATAAATATCAAAATATGCAGTATCACTATCACACACTGAAAATACAGTACGAAAAGGAGAAGTTCCTGAGAAGATCTGATTGACAGACACAATGCTTCTGTAAAATTGCTGATATGTTCAATTTAGTTTAAATTTCATCATTCCATAAAAGTCACATATGTAGATTCCTTAACCTGCTGATAATTTGACTTCATCCTGATAACCTAGGCACTGATAATTAATCTTAAAAAAACAAGTCTAAGGCACAGGATGTGTGCTGTGTGCATGTTGTGGCCTGAACTAAGGCAGTAAAAATCAATTAAGCTCGATGTCCAGTTCCGATTTCCCTTAAACCCTAACTCTGCAATTCGATGAAATTGGGGAACACAAGCCGATATGTGAACTAAGAGCAACTAGAATTGGGGAGATTATCTCACCTCTTCTTTTAGAGGGTGTGGGAATCAGTGAAGTATGAAACGCATCCCGGCGAAGGGGCGATTGATTCTGCCCCCGCGGTCTGCTCCCGCCGCTGATCCCTCACCGCTGATATGACCTCGCGCCTCGCGATCGATCCCCGATTCCTCATCGCCACTTCGGCCTCCTATCCAACCGCATCGGTGTCCAAATCCGCCGCCGCTTTGGGCTCCTCCCTCGGCTGTGGATGTCTCCGCTGGCACCGCCTTGTTCTTTAGCCCCGCCGTGTATCCCCCCACCACCGTCGCCGCCGTCGCTACAATTTCTCCCCATCCGCAGCGGACCGCTTCCCTGTCTCTGCCTTGACCTTCAGCACCACCACCGGCTTGCACTCCTCCACCTCCCCCGCCTCTTCTCCATCCACCACCGCCGCGTCACACCCCTCCTCCTTCACAGTGGTTTTGCTCCGCACCACCACCGTGTCGCATCCCTCCTGCTTCACGGTGGTTTTGCTCCATGCCACCGCTGCGTCGCATCCCTCCTGCTTCACGGTAGTTTTGCTCCGCACCACCGCCTTCGCTTCCCCCCCCCCCTCTCTCCGACCATCGCGGCTCCCTCCGCCGTCGCCGCCGCCGCCGTGGTGGGGTCCCATCAGCGGCGGCATGACCTAGCCGCGCCGATTGGCGAATTGGGGGCGAATTGCGAGAAGCGAGCGGGAGGAGGCGAGAGGCGAAAGGGGACGGGAGCAAAAAATTTCGAGTTCGTTGGGCTATTGGCTATTGCTGAGCTGCCCATTGGTTTTGTCTACCTGGTCCGGATGGGGCCTTGTGTGTTTTTTCACTTTTTCTTTTTCTTTCCTTTTCTCTCTTTTTTTGGGTGATGAGGGGAGCAATAAAACAGTAAATTCGGTGTCAAAAAAATAAAAATAAAACAGTAAATTCCATTTCTATTAGGGTACTGTTATAAAATTCATGACCCACATAATTTTAGTGGCAGTTCCATGGTAAAATAAATAAGAGCATTAGGATTCCAGTCGCAGTTGTAAATAAAATCCATTTCTATTAGGGTACTGTTATAAAATTCATGACCCACATAATTTTAGTGGCAGTTCCATGGTAAAATAAATAAGAGCATTAGGATTCTAGTGGCAGTTGTAGAAGCCCCATCACTGCTTGTACTCATAATTCTTCCAAAGCTGCTTTGCACTAAGGTAAGAAGGTAAGAATACTCTCCCTATCACGCTTTCTTCAGACCTTGACTATAGTAATGTGCAGCACAGCAGTGCAGATAATTTTAGAAAAAGATTATCCTGGAAGCAATAAACACAACTATTCCCCAAGAAAACCTGCTGTACATGCTACATGATTTCTTGCCCCAATCACCGTGTATGTGAGCTGTTAGATTGAAGAATTTTGGGTCGTTGGATTTGATGAATGAGGTATGTAGGAGTGTAGTTGGTGAATTATAGGGTAGATAATCAAGGTTAGCAGTGACCTGATAGAGAAATAAATTAAAATGATAAAATTTGTCAATAGCAATGCTATGTCATTGTTACATTTTAAAAAACCCTTCAGTGAAATTAGAGTCATTTCTTTTCCCATTTTAGACAGCACAAGAGAATGCATTATGCAGGTAGTAGCTGAATATATATCATGTTCTAAAATCCCACTCAATGTCTCTAGCATCATCTCACAATTAAAGGAAAGGAGTAATGTAAGATACTAAGATTGCTTAACAATTTACTCAGATTTATTATGCATTGTCAATTCTGAATCGAACCAAATAAAAGAAGGGAGAATTTGCTTTCAAAGTGCAGAAAACAAACCAAATAAAAGAAAGCCAATCCAATCACCTACTTGTTTGCCGCTGATCCAGACGGGGATCCTGCTCCCGTCGCCGGTGGCGATGCTGCTGTTCCGGTTGGAGGGGAGCGGTCCGCAGTGCCCGTGAATAGAGGCGCGACCAGAGAGATCGCAAGCGAAGATGGTGAGGGGACCGCGGGATCCGGCGCTAGATGCTCCGAGACGACCAGGGTTGGGGTTAGGGTTAGGGTTTGTAGAGCGAGAGAGAGGAAGGGGGCGGGGGGCGATGCGGGACTGTGGAGCGGGGCGCGGGGGGATTGGGGAGGCGGATTTCTCTATCAGGTCAGGAGCGGCGGACAGGGGGTCGACGGCGCGCGACGGCGATGATGCGGCATGCGACGGCGGATCGGTTGAGGGCGACGGATGCGACGACGGCGATGGGGATCGGTTGAGGGCGAGCCGGCGGCGGGGATCGGTGGCGGCGAGACGACGGCGGTGGCGCCGCGTGAGAGGGAGAGATTAGGATAGACGGGGGGTTTGGGCGTAGGTCGGGGTTGGGGACGGGCGGCGGCGCGTGAGAGGCGCTGTTGAGTGGTGTGAGGTGGAGAATACCCTGAGCGTTGGATTTTAAGCATAGATGATCTGATCTAGTCGGTTCCACGAGGAATGAAATAACGAGTGATGAATAGGCATTTCATTGACATCTCGAACTCTTGGTTGCTAGGGAAGCGAGGGTGCGTCGTTAACGCTGGCATGTTCACCTTGGTACCATCGAGAAAAATGCCCACTTTCCATAATAAAGTTGTGCTCAGATATACTCATTCCTAACTTATTCGTTTTTCACGCATACGCTTAGCAAACTATTAAACAGTGTATTTTTTAATAAAATAATTACAGAAAAGTTGTTTTAAGAAATCATGTAATCCATTTATTAAATTTATCTTAATTACTTAATTAATGATACACTGATAGCTCGTTCGGTTTCAAATAACCTTCATGTCTGAACCGAACCTAAGTTTAAGTAGGAGTTTATTTATAAAATAAGTTTTCAAAGGAACCAAAATATAAAAAAATAATCTAGTGGTTACATTTGCATAGCACCAAAGCTCATCTGAGATAGGCCCCACCAATAACATGTGGGTCCTACTGTGGGCGTGCATCACAACCTTTCTTCTTCGTCGGTCTCTCCTTCCTCCTCACACTTCCCACCACAAAAGCACCTAGTAGCGCCGCCTACGTATATAACGCAACTGATGCGGGTGGGGGTCGTGGGATACACGCCTATTTTTCCCATCGCTTTTGCTTTTGATGAGCGCAGATCCTCCGCCAATCGGGCGCTAATCAGGCGGGTATTTTGGATATTTAGGTTTATGGAGGAGGAGGAGGAGGATGGCGAAGGCGACGATGATGGAGGGGTGCCCGGCGAAGATGGGGTTCTGGATGCCGATGGAGTGGGAGTCGCACGAGCAGTGCTGGATGGGCTGGCCTATACTTACTTCTCCCTCATCTCTCTCTTTCTCTCTATGTGGTTCTTTTTTTTCCTGTGATGGAAACTTTGTTTAATCGTTCTTTGCTTCTCCGTTTGGATTCTAAATTCTGATGGTTCCATCCTCGCAATTTTTATCGCCAACGAGTAAATCCTACCGCGTCGTGTGGAATTTGGTTTCCTCTTAGGTGAATGGATTTAATGGATGGCCGCCTACCGCGGTCTTGGGATCAATTCACCCCATCATCTAAGGACCTGTTTGGGAAACAAGGATTTATTTCAAGTCCCTGTCACATCGGATGTTTGGACACTAATTTGGAGTATTAAACATACACTAATTACAAAACCCATTCCATAAACGTGGACTAATTCGCGAGACGAATCTTTTGAGTCTAACTACGCCATGATTTGATAATGTGATGCTACAGTAATCTTTTCATAATTATGGATTAATTAGGCTTAAAAAATTCGTCTCGCAGATTAGCTCTCATTTATGAAATTAGTTTTTTTATTACTCTATATTTAATACTCCAAATAAGCGTCCAAACATCTGATGTGATATGTACTTAAAAAGTTTGAGCCCTATCTAAACACCCCCCTAAGTCCTAAACTCCATAATCTCCTCTCATCATTAGAACAACATGACATGGATCCCAAACCCATTTTTCTATTTCCCATCCACCCCACAAGAGAGAAGCTGGAGTAGTTCAGAAGGCACTACTGAAGGTAGATATATATACAGTAACATTAGCATATGTCGTCTGAAGTAGTGGAAAAGAAAAAATAAAGTTTCTCGATCTATCACTGGGCCACGTCAACCGAAAACTCAGGACCGTTCGATACGCCCATCTGTTAAACGAGGAGCGTCGGATTAGAATCGAAAAGCTTTCAAAAAAACGCCCTTCAAGAAACTTCTCTCAACCTCCAGTCCACCCCTCTGTGCACATTTTCATTTTCCCCCTCCTCCCTCCCGTACGAGCGATGCGACACCTCCCAAACGCCCGCATCACCTCACCGCCGCCCTAGCCCATCCCGTCCTCACCGCCGCCTCCCCATCCCCAGCACCACCTCCACCTCCTCCTCGCCTCTCCTCTCCTCCCCTCCCCTCCCCTCCCCATCACTGCCGTCTCCTCTCATCCCCGTCGCCGTAGCCTGATCATCTTGCTCCGCTTCCACCTCCAACGACCCCCCCCCCCCCCCCCAATCCTATTTTTCCTCATCCCAAACTCCATCTTGCTTGGTCATGTGGGATCTAATTTCGGGGCCAGGGCTCGATCCGACGGCGAATTTGGAGGGCATGCATCGCCACCGCCTGGTCTCCACCTGAGCTTTCCCCAGGACTTACTCTGCAGCGACTCCCCCTTCTCCTTGTCATCCTTGTCCTCTGCAGCGTCAAGGAAAAAACAAAGGGTCCCCAGAGCTGCAGCATTGGATAAGTATATATTTTGTTCAGATAAGAAACAAGGTATCCATTTGATATGCAGGTTACGCTTGCATTGAAATGATGAATTGATGATTACTAGATATTGAAAAATAGCAATGACATGAAGACTGTCGGTCCTTATTGAGGTGTCTAGGTTGGTTCTACTTTAAACATTGAACACAATAGGATTTTGAACAGTGAAGGTGATCTTTTGCTTATACTCAAAACTACTGTTGTAGTGTTGTATTTACTACCACTTGCTTTTGACCAATTTTTTTAAGTCATGAAGAATCAGATTGATTGATGATTTACTCAACGTTTATGATAGTATAACCAACTCTGATTTTTTTTCTGCTGATTAAAATAACCTCCCATTATCCACAAGAGAGGACAACTGTGTTTCTTAGCTAATTTGACGATGTGTTTGCTGGCATGGCTGCTAATGCTGCTGAGTTAATTTTCTGCACACCATTTGAATTCCTAAAAGCTGCGGTAATAACGTTTCCTGCAATAGAAGGAAAGAACTACCGTTTAATAACTTACCGTTCAATTAGCACAGATGTTAGTTCCTCAATTCTTTTGCATTTTTTCTATTTTGAGTAATTCATTTTCGATTATTGTATAACATGTGAACTATGCACATGGAGCTTAAAGAAAGATATTATGAAACCAGATGGACTCTGAGCAGTAAGAGAATTTTCTGCACCTAGAAATGCTAATACTAACTTCAACAATCTGGCAAACGGTTTCCTGAATAAACACGTCAACTCATAATGTTTTGATATAGACTTGTTTGAAAACTTATTTACAAATACTCCCTCCGTTTCATATTATAGGTCGTTTTTATTTTTCTTAGTCAAACTTATTTAAATTTGATCAAATTTATAAAAGATAGTATAATAACATTGTTAACACAAAACAAATATATTGTCAAAATATATTCAATGCTATATATAATGTAAATAATTTAGTGTTGTGGGTGTTACTAAATTTTTATATAATTTGATCAAATCTAAAGAAATTTGACTAGAAAAAAGTGAAATGACTTATAACATGAAATAGAGGGAGTAGATCTGTGGATAAACTTATTTTAAAATAGACTATTTTCCTCAGTGCCAACATTATTGGCTCACCAATAACACTGGCACTGACACCCCTTTATTCTCCGTGGTTGCCATTTCATTGACATGGAGAGGACCGGTGCTAAAGATACTAACGTTGACCCCTCTACATCTCGGACTCTTGGTTGCTAGGGAAGCGAGGGTGTCTGCGCTAGCGTCGTTAACGCTGAAATGCTTCACCCCGGTAGCGTCGAGAAAAATACCCATTTTCCATAATATGGTTGTGCTCAGATATACCAATTCCTAACTTATACTTCCTCGTTTTTCGTATAGACGCTTACCAAACTGTTAAACAGTGCATTCTTTTGAAAAAAAATACATGAAAGTTGTTTTAAGAAATCATATAATCTATTTTTAAATTTATTTTAATTACTTAATTAATCATGCGCTAATAGCTCGTTCTGTTTTAAGTAACCTTCAGCTCCGAACCTAACCTAAGTTTAAGTAGGAGTTTATTTATAAAATAAGTTTTTAAAGGGACCCAAATGTAAAAAAATTCTAGTGGTTGCATTTGCATAGCACCAAAGCGCATCTGAGGTAGGCCCCGCCAATGACATGTGGGCCCCTCTACGGCCGCGCATCCCAACCTTTCTTCCTCGTCGGTCTCTCCGTCCTCCCACCACAAAAGCACCTAGCCGCGCCGCCTACGTATATAATGCCACTGATGCGGGTGGGAGTCGTGGGACTGGGACACACGCCCATTTTTCCCATCGCTTTTGCTTTTGATGAGCGCAGATCCTTCGCCAATCGGGCACTAATCAGGCAGGTATTTTGGATATTTAGGTTTAAGGAGGAAGAGGAGGAGGAGAGGTGGTTCATTAGGTAGAGGAGGAGGAGGATGGCGAAGGCGACGACGATGGAGGAGCGCCCGGCGAAGATGGGGTTCCGGATGCCGGCGGAGTGGGAGCCGCACGAGCAGTGCTGGATGGGCTGGCCTGTACGTACTTCTCCCTCATCTCTCTCCCTCTGGTTCCTCATCTTTTTTCTGTTTAATTGTTCTTCGCTTCTTTATTTGGATTTTGAATTCTGATGGATCCATCCTCGCTATTTTTATCGCCAACAAAAAAAGAAAGAAGAAACAAGTAAATCCTACCGCGTCGTGTGGAATTTGGTTTCCTCCGAAGTGAATGGATTTGATGGATGGCCGCCCGCCGCAGCCTCGGGATCAATCCAACCCCATCTAAGTGCACACAGCAATTTGGGGTATTGTTTATTTCTCGTCAAGTTGGAATCTGTAAATCGTTACTAGCTTACGAGCATATTTTTAGCTGGATTCTGTCACCGCCTCACCGGAACATCCACAATTTTATTACTCTGACTTGTAAGCACATGGATTACTTTTTAAGTAGGTGGCTACATTGGTTGTTCAAACGACAATATCATTTTTGTCTTAAACTATTCAAGAATGATTTTTTAGTACAAATGAATGAATCATTTCCCCTCACGCACAAATAAAGAATGAATCGGGTCAATGACTTGATGTTTGTATGTTGTTGGACTGACCTATATAAAGCTGTAATTTTGGGACCATTACGCTATTAAAGCTCTACTGTTCCCTATCCCTGATTGACTCAATCTATAAAGTCATGACCATCATTTTCTTCGTACGAAATTTTTTGAAATTTGGACTGATTTTGAATAAATTTAAATAAAATTTGACCAAATTCACAAAAAAATGCAAAAAAACCGAAATTTTTGGACAAGATGTGAGCATTTCGGTGGGGGGGGGGGGCGAAATTTCAACCCTGCTTGGTTCACGTTGTTGTGGCACATCGCTTAAAACCTTGACACATTGACATTTTCTACATATATGTATTTTATAATCATGAATGATCGTTTGATCATTGCAGTGACATCTGTGGACTACTCTACCCTGTACATGCCCTATTTTATCTCGTCTAATCGCTGTTTGGTTTATGTAACTCTAAAAGGGAGAGGTTAGGTGGTGGAATGCCCAGTTGACAATATTAATAATTGTCATTTTGGACTGTGGTCTTGAATATCGAAAGCAGACTATCCATTTCATCTATCTTCTTCCCCAATCCTTGATCTATACTACTTTTGGTTAACGTGAGCATTGTTCCTTTTACTTTGAATCCCAGGAGCGTCGAGACAATTGGCGAGATAATGCTGGTCCAGCTCGAAAAGTATTTGCAAGAACCGCTATTGCCATTTCAAAGTTTGAGCCTGTTACTATATGTGCAAGTGCCAAGCAGGTAAACAGATTTTCTCCACATTGCCTCATATGAACTGTGTTGTGAATTGTTGCACAATCATGTGTGGTTGCACGGTGGTACCAATTCATACTTTTGTTTCATGCAGTATCCCTATGTCCATGAGCTAATGGTACATCAACCAAACATCAGGGTGGTCGAGATGAGCATGAATGATTGCTGGTTCCGTGATATTGGTCCCACTGTATGCCACTTCAAGCCTTCTTATCTATTCCCAACTTGCTCTCCAGTGTTTGGGTTGCTAACAGTATCCCTGTTTTTTAGTTTATTGTTCGTAAAGGTGCACCAGGTTTAGGAATCACAGAAAAAAATATAGCAGGAATTGATTGGGAATTTAATGCCTGGGGAGGTATGTTGTTCTTATATTGAGTAATATATGTTTATTCAGTTCTTTCTCATGCTATTTATTTCAATTAAATTGTTTGTGTGATGAAACATTATTCTTCACAAAAGTAAATCTTTGTGCTAGTGTCGTTATTAACACAGTGTGAAAAGCGTACATTATTAAGACATGCTAGTTTCTTTGCACCTGCTCCGTATGAAGATTCAGTGAATTGGGCTGCTAATGCCTGCAGGAGCCACTGATGGTTGCTATGCTGATTGGAGCCTTGATAGCTATGTTGCCAAGAAAGTAAGAAGAGAATAACCTTCTTAAAGAAAATTTGACATCTTTCAGGGTCAAAAAGATCTTTTGCTACTCTCCATCTGTGCTGAGAACTAGTACTGTTTTGATCATTGATTTCAGATAGTTGAGATTGAGAGGATCCCTAGATTTCCACACACGATGGTTCTTGAAGGTGGAAGCATTCATATAGACGCAGAAGGTTGTTCATGTGTTGAATCTTTGCAAACGGGCATATAGTTTCAGTATATTTGTTGGTATCTTGCTAATGAATTGCCATATTCCAACAGGTACATGCATCACAACGGAAGAATGCTTGTTGAATCCTAACAGAAACCCCAACATGACCAAACTAGAGATAGAGAATGAGCTGAAGGATTTTCTTGGAGTCACAAAGGTCATCTGGATACCTCATGGGCTTTATGGTAACCACCAAAAACATTCTGTCAAATAAAGGTGTAAAACCATAATAGTTCTGTTCCTTGCTTCTTCAACCATTCTACTGATAGATAGGCCTGCAATGGTTTCTCTAGGTGATGAGGATACAAATGGTCATGTTGACAATCTATGCTGCTTCATTAAAGCAGGGGTGGTCCTCTTGTCATGGACCGATGATGAGAACGACCCACAGTACCAAAGGTCCGTTGATGCACTCTCAACTCTCTCCAAGTCCGTTGATGCGAAAGGACGGCAGATAGAAGTTGTGAAAATCCACATCCCAGGGCCTTTGTACATGACAAAGGAAGAGTCGGAGGGTGTTGCAAAAACAGTCAGTATTTCTGCCATATCATTGCTAATTTCAATCCATTGAAAATGAGTGTGTTCATCCCTGATGAATAATCCATTTTTTTCCAGGAGCATGCTATACCGAGGGAAGCAGGCACGAGACTGGCTGCCTCGTACGTAAACTTCTACATAGCCAATGGCGGAATTGTAGCACCAGCTTTCGGCGACAAGTGGGACGAAGAAGCGTGTACTGTTCTTCAGAAGGCATTTCCTGACCATGAGGTGATCTTCACTGACCCATTTCACTTCGAAACTTTACCCAGCGATGCTGTGATTTCTGTCTGTCAGCGACCACAGGTCCACAGCTAAGCAAGCAGTGGCCGTTGGTTGTTTCTTGACAATAGCTACGACGTCAGAACTCAAAACTGTTCTGGATGTTCTGACGGAACCTGTGAATTTCAGGTGGTGATGGTGGAAGGCGCGAGAGAGATCGTGCTGGCAGGTGGAAACATACACTGCATCACGCAGCAGCAGCCTATACGCCCGTTGTAGATGACATTATCCTAGTATTATGAATTTGGACATGGGACTAGTCCAAATTCGTAGTACTAAGATATATATGTCCCGGGGAGTAGATGGCACTATGACAGCCATGCCCTATCGTGAATTCGTGATAAGCTACATCATTTGTTACCCAAAATGGCGACCCGATCATACACCATTGATTACCCAAAACCAAATGAATGAGTTGATAGAATAAGGCCGCGGGCAAACATTGTGATTTGTGTGCTTGTGTGTAGTAGAATAGTATGGGATGTGGTTGCACTAGCGTGATGGATATGGTTGTACTCCCTCCGTCCCTAAAGAGGTTAATACTTAACGTCGTTGATTTTTTTAATCATCGATGACCGTTCGTTTTATTCAAAAAATTTAAGCAATTATTAATTCTTTTCCTATTATTTGATTCATTGTTAAATACACTACTACTACTCAAGTTTTTTAATAATACTTACAAAAGTTTTTGAAGATGAACGGTCAAACATGTTTAAAAAAGTCAACGGCGTGAAACATTTAGGAAAGGAGGGAGTAAGTTGCAGTAGTGTAAGCACGTTGGAAACTGCCTTGTGGCCTTTGCCAACGTTGACCAGGCGAATGGAAATGAAAATTGGCTTTGCGGCTGTCTCGGTGGAACAAAACATATATGCAGGAAGTCGAAACAATGACACGAGAGGCACGAAATGAACTTCCAAAACAAAATTTCTGCATTTACATCGGGATTCTTACATGGACAAGTAGGTTGAAATGTAAACCTTTCGGTGAAATAACCTATGGTCTATGGAGCAGTCTAAACTGCAATTCCGTTGCATCACAACCAAGCGCTCTACCACAATGATATATGGGACCAGTGGACCACCTCGTTCCCAACATGTGAACAATGCATTTTCCAGCCACCTGCAATAGCAAGATATTACCGTCAGGCACGTTGTTGTCGAACAAGACAAATCTACCGAATGCTCCTCAGAAGCTCGTGTGTTTATAACAAATCGTAAACCGTTTGGGAAACAGAGGATTAAGATAGAATCGATGTGTGAAATTAATCTTTGGGTAAAGTACAGACCTTCGTAAAGTGTTGGTAACAGCTGAACAGCAGAGGTGTATATTGCAGTCTGACGCAGGTCGGATGGCACATATCCCTCTGCCCCTCATCATGTCCACTCTCCATCTTCACCTTCAGTTCATCAAAATTTTCATCCCGTGCAGGTAAGATTTCACATTACGGCAGTACCTATCATAAGGGATGGAAGTAAATTCATTCGGTATTTTTTTTTTAAAAAAATAAAATAAAAAATAAATTAACATAATTAGCAAACAATGACGAAGGAATCCACATACAGTATTTGGTACTATTTACGTGGTGCTTGAAAACCCTTCCAGCTCACTTCTGTCCCAGCAGTTCAACTGCAATGCTTTCGTCTTTAGTTGCTCAAATGCAAATCTTAACTTCTGCTTGTCCTCATATGTTACATCAGGAACATTAGAATCCTGCAGCAAGTATTGAATAGAGCAAACTCATTAGTAAGGCCAGTTTCCAGTGGAAAATGGTGGTTTGGGCATTCGAAACCTGGAGCTCTTTGGCAAAGTGCTGCGCCTAAAATGGCCGGCCAATCGCTTGAATCAGAAGGATAGGCCTTGGACCCTTGTTGACTTCAGACTGAGTGCAGATGACGAGAAAATCTTTCAATCTGCATCTGAATTTTGTGTGGGCAATGGTAGAGACACTAAATTTTGATCAGACAATTGGCTAGGTGGAGGAAGCATTGCCTGGAGATGGCCCACCCTATCGACTTTTATTGGCAGGACAAAGCTAACAGTAGAACAGGGGCTCCTGGGACATCGATCGATGGGTGCGAGATTTGCAAGGATCTCTCTCTGACATAGCAATGATGCAACACTTTCAGCTTTGGGACGAGATCCAACAAATCAATCTCAGTCAGGAGGATGACACAATTCGCTGGAAGCTCACCCCGGATGGTTCTTTCTCAGCATATGCTCTCTTTTTCATGGCACGAGAGATTTCTCCTTGCGGGCAGCTAGTTTGGCAGACAAAAGCTCCATCGAAGGTCAGATTTTTTCTTTGGCTAGCAACAAAGGGCAAATGCCTGACGGCGGACAACTTGGCGAAGAGAGGATGGCCCCATGAAGATCACTGTGTACTCTGCCAACGCGAACAGGAAGATTACCTACACTTGTTCGTCACTTGTGATTTCTCCAGGCGAGTATGGCAGCTGCTGCGAGCTTGGGTCAATGTGGATTTCCCTCTGCCAGGACGAGCGGGAGAGGGGCTGGTAGGCTGGTGGATGGTGGCACGATGTCATTTTCGGAGCAGCTACAGGAACAACTTTGATAGCGTCTTCGCCTTGACCTGTTGGCTAATTTGGAAGGAGCGCAATGCCAGAATTTTTCAGCACAAGCAGCAGACCGTGGAGCAGCTATTGGATGACATCAAAGAAGAAGTTTTGGTGTGGAAGTCTGGAGGCTATTTTCAGGTCGTGTAATAGAGACATCCAATTTTAATTGTAGCCTTCGGGCTCTTTGTGTTTGGCTTTGATTAGGGTGGGACCTGTCCCCAGCCCAATCTCGACATCCTATTGTCGATATAAAGCCCGTTTGTAATTTGTTCCCCTTTTCCTTAATGAAATTTAGTTGTCCGAACCTTTCGGCCGACCAGGCAAACAAAAGAAAGGCCAGTTTCACAACAACCACATTTAGGCATAATACAGCACAGCACAAATATTGTGACCTCCATGAATTTAAGATAATATGAAAAATGACTAATATGTAGGAAACTGAGATCTCATCAGTTAATATGGCTACCAAACAAAGGCAAATATGTTATCACCACTTACCATTAGATGCCTTGTAACTATGAATCTGGACGCAAATCCTTTATATTTTGGGGCGGAGAAAGTATTACTAATCAGTACTAATATTTTGTTGCGGCAACATACTGACATATACATACGCAGCCCGCCTTGTCAGGTTTGCCACCATCGGCCACTGCCTTCTCACCACAAGCACTGTATATCCCACTGACAACATCGACACACCACTGCGTGCTCATCGGTCAGCTGAAGGAAGATGATGACCCCATGTGGAGCTAGAGGTGGTGTGTGGCTTCCGTTTTCCAGAGAAGGTGGTGCGGCGAGGGGCCAGGAATGGTGAAGATAAGGTGAATTAGGCTTGGGGAGCAGCGGCTATTCAAGTTGATGGAGTAGAAGAGCGATGTCTAGTAGATTTGCAGCAGAAACCATAGGAGCCCACCGGATAGGCGGATACGAGGAAGAAATCAGATTTGTACTAGTACATTTTTATGAGTTTTTAATGTTTCAAACAATGTATCTTTTCTTGGGGTTGTATTGAATGTTGTATTTGATACTTCGATGGTGTTTCATATTTTTTTTACCACTCTTGTGATTTGTTAATTTTCCATATGTGAGAATAATACGTTTCGATCACCTATGTTTCATGAAACATTCTTATTTAGTGGTGAAACATTTTTTAGGTAACATCGCCCGAATTTTAAAGAAAAAAAGTGGTAAAATTTGTTGTCGCCTCCCAAGCATTCCTGAACTTGGAGAAAGTTTGTCCGAAACAACGGCGTCACACAGCGCGTCCGACTCCGTGTTTCTCCCGTAGGTCGAGTCGGAGTCGGTTTTCTCACCCAAGTTCGAGTCGGATTCGGACACTACAACCGTCATAACTACCACCTCGGCTATACATATGCAATGCACGTGTGATCAAAGTGGATCAAACCATCCATCCATCCATCGCGCCCAAACACCGATCGCTCGGGATGCCTAGGCGGCGGCGGGACGACGACGACGACGACGACGACGGCGGCGGCGGCGGCGAGGCCTACCAGCGACATCACCACGACAAGAGGCCGCGGCCGCCGCCGCCGCAGCAGAAGCATCTCTACCTGGTGCTCGACGACTGGGACAGAGGCTACAGCATCCACAAGCTCGACGTCGACCTCGACGACGCCGGGGTTATCCACGGCGGCGGCGGCGGTCCAGCTGTCCGGTTCGCGGCGCCGGGGTCGTCTTGCGACGCGCGGTTCTTCCGCATGCGCGGCGGCAGCATCGCCGTGGTGTCCGGCGCGGCGCCGACGCTGGTGTACGACACGGGCGCGGCCGCGCTGACGGTCGAGTCGCCGCTCCCCGGCCTCCTCGCCGGCGGGCTGGCCATCGCCATGCCCGGCGGACAGAGGCTGTACGCGCTCACGTCTCTCGGCGAGCGCTTCCCTCGCGCCTTCGAGGTGCTGTCGCCGGGTGGCGGCTGGTCGTGGAAGAACGCGTCCGTGGCGACGCCGCCGCCGCCGTTCGAGGAGGCCGTCGCCGCCTACGCGGTGCACCCCGACGGCCACACCGTCTTCGTCTCCACCTCCGGCGACGGCGGCGGCGGCGGCACGTACACGCTGGACACCAAGCGCGGCGAGTGGAGGCGGCACGGGGACTGGCTCCTGCCGTTCCATGGCCAGGGCTTCTTCGACGCCGAGCTCGACGCCTGGGTCGGGCTCCCGCGCCACGGGGACACCATCTGCGCCTGCCAGGTTCCGTCCCGCGGCGGCGCGCGGCCGCTAGAGTGGGACACCATGGACGATGACGCCGTGGTGCCGTCGTGGAAGAAGAGCCGCCGCCGCCGCGGCCGCCGTCGACGCGCCACGCTCACCTACATGGGCGACAGCAAGTTCTGCGTCGTCGACAGCGTGGAATGCGACGGCGACGACGACGGCGGCGACGGCGTGGTGGAGCCGCCGCAATGTGAGGTCCATGTCGCCGTGTTTGGGCTCAAGTACAACCGGCGGGGAGAGCTGAAGGCGACGGCTCGCCGCGCCACCGGCTCGTTCCGAGTGCCCAAGCATTTCTCATGGTTCTCTCCCGTGGCCTTCTGGATGTAGACGAAGCCATATACTCCGTATAAGCAAACCGCAATGCAATCTACAGTATATATTGCGATTCAGATCAAGGAAAAAAAAACTAACATTCAAAATATGCTAATCAAACAGTGCCTTTTCTAACCATGTTGATCGCTTGAATCACAGATTACATGTCTAACTACTTTCGCTCTGATACATAACACTGATGATTTTTATGACCACAGTACAAAAAATTCATCCAGACACAGTATAACTTGTTTAAAATTCCATCGCCTTACCCCCAAGAATTTACACCATTCAAAGTCATCCATGTAAACTGCTGCCTATAATTTCTGTATACTAAAAGATTGCCACCATACAATTCCTGAAAAAATCGATGGCTCGATGCACATCGCAAAACAAACGGATATGCTTATGTAGGAACAACATAAGGTTCTTTGTAGTCCTTCCACCAAGGAAACAAGAGAGCAATGATAGCTACGACAAAAACAAAAAGATAAACTGGATAGCGAGAACGGTTTGCATTTCTTTTATTGCCTCCAGTCTTCTTCTCATTCACAGCTTGACATTCTTGACATGGAGATTTGGCCGCACCATCAAAATCCTCATCATCATCGTCAGCCGGGAACTTCAAATCTTCTATTAGGGCATCAGTGTTTTGCATATGGCATTGATTTTCCTGCCGAATTGAGTCCCAAAATTCTTTTCTTTCCTTAAGCTCACTGTTTTTTCTGAACTGAAGAATATTAGTACATGGCCCTGAGCAGTGTTGTATAGCTGGACTTTCAAGTGGTGGGTGACCATCTTGTTCTGGGTCTCTACAGAAGGTGCAAGAATGGAGTTGCTTTCTTGGAGTAGAGTTCATCCTCATGTCACCTGATAAAACCTGTGCCCTGGATATCTGGAATAAAACATGAGACAAAGTGAGAGAGATGTAAATTCATTTAATTCTAAGGAAGTTATGTCTTCAACCCAAAATCATGTCAAATATAAACCACTGAAAGACAAATCTTCAGCACGCTGATGAAAATGCATATCCAAACAATTAACATATATGTGGATGGTATATGAAAGTGACATCAAAATATGTTCGTGCTATTTGGGGCTAAGGAATGGAAATAATATGTTAAAGAAAAGCAAGTATTTAATCATACAACACATTTGACATTTTAAGTAGATCAAGCTGCTATGAGTTTCTGCCACATACCTGAGAGCAGTGATTTGTTATATGCGCTGCTGAACAGACATAACATGGGTCAGCAACTCTTGTTGGCACATCTGACAGCCTCCTGTCTGGCTTAACTGGATCAACAGAGCTGAAATGTGCCATCAAACCTGAAGCCTCATGACTATCTGGAATAACAGTGCGAAATAAGTCATGATTGGACATTCCATGTGATTTGCCAGATTTGTTACACCATAGCCGCCGCCTTGCACGTGTGCTTCCAGAACCACATTGTCCCACTGAATGTTGAGAATCAAAATCAGTAGACAAATGAACAGAGTTCAGGTCACAGGAACGTGAATCACATGAACCATCGTCTCTGATATCCTCATCATCCATGAGAGAATGTGAATATGAACCCTTTCTGCCATTTCTTACAGAATAGTTTGCTAACTGGCTCAAATTATTGCCATGCCCACTCTCTTTCCGCCTGCCAACAAGTAGCTTAGCAGTCTCAGATGCCTCGAAAGCTGCAATGCTGATGTCTGGCATAGTGTCGTCCTGGAATTGCTCCATAGCATGGATAATACTACTGATCTCAGAAGATATAATGCCTAGATCCAAACCCTTCATGATGGAATGTATCATTTGAATCGATGAAATAATCATCTGAGAACTGCATGCCTTAGCACTCTCATCCAGTATATGTAAGCCCGATCGAATCAAAGATCGGCCATAAGGCTCAAGCGTCAGAGGATTTTGTGTCAACAAAACAACCACCAAGTTTAAGTGCACGATACTCTGAGCGTGCGCCCCCTCTAGGGCCCCTGAGACTTTCAGGCAGACATCATTAACCAGCTCATTAGATGCAAATCGCCAGTTGTTGGATTGCACAAGCGCGGCGACACAAAGAGCAGAGCCAAAAGAGTTGCTCTCCACCTTAGTGCTCATCAGACAATCTGCAAAGGGACGACAAAGCGAGCCAATGATCGCGCTTTTCTCCTCTTCCGTCGCAAGAGGATCAACGACGTACCGCGATAGCGTGCAAACAGCCTTGGAGCAACCACTGGCGTTCCGCGAGGACATCATCCTAATGATTGCCGAGACGATCAGGGCGATGTGCGGCACAATCTTGCGGCCGTGCGCTTGCGCGGCGGTCTCGAAGATGCACAGCATCTCCTCCTCGGAGAAGGAGCATGGCTTCACGGGGTCACAAACACGGGCAAGAAATGGCGGGAGCGTGTTCGAATCAAGCTCCTTCACATACAGTTTCAGGCCACTGAAGGCAGCCTTGTTGGTAAGGGGATCCATCACCATCAGAGAGAGCGCGCCCCCTGTCGATACGAAATCCAGCATCAGAGATTGCCGCAAAACTAAATCCAGTAGTCTCAACTCGCAATTGATTCAACCACCCACAAAACCTATTTTCTATGGAGCAAAGAACTAAAACTACTACTCCTAGTCCTAATAAGGGTTTAAGGCAAAGAAGAAAGAGCTTCGAAACCTAGAAGAGGGGAGAAAGAGCGGAGAGGGATGAGAGGGATACGGGGTGCTCACCGGCGGCGAGCGGAAGGAAGAGGAAGCGAGCAGGAAGGGGACGACGCCGGCAACGCGGCTTCACCCTCGCGGGATGGAGATCGGCGGCGGAGGAAGGCGGCGGGGCGAAGTCGATCTCCGCCTCCGGGAGTCGGGTCGAGTAGGGCCGTCGGTAGGAGTCAAAAGCCCATTGCCTTAAGGGCGGTATGGGCCTTCTTAGGCACCCATCCATAGTTGGAATTTTTTTCATTTTTAATTTTCTTTTAATATTTACAGAAATAATCTATCGGCGAAAAAAATTACAAGAATAGACCCTGCCGCCCCTACAGAGGGCGACAAGCTGACGTGACAGACGGGGGAGGGACGGGCGGTGACGAAGGGAGGGTTTTTTGCAGGAAAACCCTTGCCGCCCTCTGTTGGGGCGGCAAGGGGTCCTAGTGAAAAAAAAAAGCCAGCCGGGGCTGGCGATTTTGCATGCGGCCCCTTGCCGCCCTCTGTTGGGGCGGCAGGCCTCGTTGCCTATAAAAGGCCTGCTGCCCCTGCCCCTAGCCCTCATTCCTCCCCTCACAACTCCAGTTAAAAAAAAAAGAGAAGGGGGAGGAGAAGAGAAGAAGGGGCGAAGCCCTGCCGGATTTAGACGCCGATTTCAGGTAATATTTATAGATCCTATATGTGACTATTAAGTTAACTACTGTGTATTTTTTAAAACTTTGTTTGAATAAATGCATTATATTTTTAGGGTTTTAGTTGTACTAATCTAGGACTGCGTATTGTAGATATCGGTAAATACGTAGATCTGCTAGTTTGAAATCAATACTTTACCATTACATTGGCATATACGAGAAGATATTACGTTGTAGGTGTTTATTGCATGAAAAAATAATATGATCTAGTTATTTCGTTGACAGTTATGTCGAACAAACAAATATTTCAAGTTTACCATGGCCCAGGAAACATCCGTTACGGGCCAACTAGGGTAGATCTGTCAGAATTTATTGTATCAGAAAGGGGAATTGATAGACCGGCTGAGAGGAGTGTACCTTCTATAAAAGGATGGTTGATGAGGGGCTTGAGAGTTGATCCACAGACTAGTGACATAACAATCAATGTTATAGTAAGTCGGGCAACTGAGGGTTTTTATTGGGAACTAATGCCAGTTCAAAACTCTCGAATGTGGAGATGGTATGTGGAGAATGCATTGCAACGCGGGTGGCCTCTAGCTATGGTTCCGTTTGTTCACCCGAAGGATCCAGGTGTGCAGATGAACATGGATGATGGCGAGGGACCAAGTGCTGAAGTAAATGAGAGTTATGTGGAAGAGGTCAACGCACGAGAGGAAGGGGGCGTAGTAGCTCCAGTGTGCATTCAACCCGGTGATGGAGTGGCCGACGAGGGGGAGACTGTCGATGCCATTGTGGATGAAATGGAGAGAGAGGATTCTGACAACGAGCGTGTGGAGGAAGGTGATTCGTCAGATGATGAGACGGATATTAATCCAGCCGAATGGGCTAGTCAGGATTTTTCTGGTCTGGTCGTCTCTGAAGAGGATAGTGTGAGATGGGAGTACAAAGAAAATGAGGTTATTCAGGGAGCGATTTATAATAGAGCAGAAGATATGAAGGAGGCGGTAAAACATTTTGCAGTGTCACTTCATAGAGAGTTTTGGATTGCCAAGTCGAACTGATCGCAATATGAAGTTCGGTGTGTTAAGGAAAAAGATGGTTGTCCCTGGAGAGTGCACGCTTATAAGGGAAAATGGAAGGATTACTGGACAGTGTCAGTTGTTACCAAGCATACATGTTTTCTACCTGGTGTTCAGAAATACCACAGGAACATTACATGTGCATTTGTTGCATCTGAGATGTATGCGCATGTCATCGATAATCTGACATATGAACCAAGGTCAATAATCCGACACATCGAAGAGACATACAAGTATACTATTAGCTATGCCAAGGCGTGGAGAGCCAAACAGAAAATAATAGAGATGAGATTTGGAACTTACGAAGCCTCGTATGACAATTTGCCACGCCTGCTTGGTGTTATCGAAGAAAGAAACCCTGGGAGCTCTTACGCAGTGAAGAAATTCCCCTCAATTGAACATCCTGGCAAGAGTGTGCTGCAAAGGGCGTTCTTAGCTCTACATGCATGCAAGATGGCATTCGTGCACTGTCGTCCTGTTCTCTGCATTGATGGGACATTCTTGACTGGAAAGTATCGGGGCCAGATACTAACAGCAATAGGGGTAGATGGGAACAATCAGGTATTGCCCTTGGCATTTGCTTTTGTTGAGAGTGAGAATACCGACAGCTGGTACTGGTTCCTGAAACTGGTTAAAACAAAAGTTGTTGGTGTGAGGCCCAATGTGTGCCTGATACATGACAGACACGCCGGCATTCTGCGAGCATCCTCTCTGCCTATGCGGTGACCGATGCCAACTAATGGCTTCGAGGAATCCTGATATTCGAGGAAGACGCTTTTTTAGGTGCCCTAACTATGACCGTGAGGTATTTTATTATTTGCATATGCCTATTCATTCCGTATGGGCAATTGTTTTATTCCTCGTATTACTACTCTATTCGTCAGACCCGCACTACGGCTTGCGCATACATCGAGTGGGTCGATACAGAAAATCCCGTTCTCGACCTAACCACTTGTTTACAAGAAGGACGCTGGTATTTCGCATCCGAAAGTACTGAGCAATACTTGCATAGAAAAGCGGCTTACGAACGACAATGTCGTGAACAACAGTGCGACTGGCGAGTGCTAACTATGGCACTCCCTCCATGGGAAGCCCGTCCAAAATGCAGGTGCGGTGATCATTGTCTGGTTCTTCGTTCCATAAAGCCTACGACATTGGGTCGAAGGTTCTTTGTTTGTCCAAATATTCTTGACGACGATTTCATGTTAAGAATATTTTGATTATCATGAATCCTTATTTTCTCACAACATTAACTAACTTCGCTCGCTTAACATCTATTCTTTCCCCCCAGGAACCACCAAGGAGATGTCAATACAGAGAATGGATAGACACCAGAAGGGTTCTAACTCCACCTAGCCGTGTTGTGCAGCTTGAACTACCAGAGCAATACAGGGTTACTAAAGCGTGGTTTGAGAGAGGAGAGGGATCCTCACGTAGGGGTTAGCTATTATCGGACAACTTGCATATTGAAATTTCTACTGTCATGCCTCCTTGTCCCATTACTATATCATCGTTGTGTTCAACTTTTGCACTACCTCCCTCCTAGTTCGAATCTAATATCATCTATGTAACCGCAATGGAAATAGATGTATCATGTTCAAATTCGACTACTATTTCTTCATGTTACATAATTATCCTTGTTTAAGTCCATATAATGTTTCTACCACCGAGACTGCGATAGGCCTATATCAATTTCGCACACTAATACGTCGAATAAGTTACAAAATAATATTTCACTTAACATATGAAATTGCGAAACAACCAACTTCAATACATTTTTATAACATTATTAACAAGCTTTACCAATAAATACTTCTTTAATTATTATTAACGTAACATAGAAAAATCATTTGGCTGGTAAATTTTGCATCTGGGTCCCTTGCCGCTTAGGAAAATTTTGCATCTGGGTCCCTTGGCTGGTAAAATCATTAGGCGGCAAGGGACCTAGATGTAAAATTTACCAGCCAAATGCTCTAGAAGGCTGGAAAATTTGCATTTAGCCCCTTGCCGCCCTCTGGCTAAATGCAAATTTTCCAGACGGCGGCCGACGGCGCCATCGAGCCGCTGTCTATCACGTCAGCTTACCGCCCTCTGTAATGGCTGGAGGGTCTATTCTTGTAATTTTTTTGGCCGATAGATTATTTCTGTAAATATTAAAAAAATTAAAAATGAAAAATATTCTCCATAGTTGGCCTACTCAAATAATTTCTCATTTCCATTTCGAACCTACTTCCTTCTTCTTTAAAAAAAACAAATTTATAGTCAAAAGTTGCATTTTTTTTCCTCTAAGATGGATGGAATAGTTATAGACATAGTCACTTAAAATTGTTTTGTTTTAGATACAGGAATAGTGGTGCATGCTAGGGCTGCTAGCCTCTCAATTCAAATGCTAAGTCGGTAGAAGTGAGCTCGATGTATTTTGATGCATTTCTTTCAAATCGCCGTAATGTCTCGGTGGGCTAAACGGTTTGGGTGCAACTGGATAAGGTGGAGTCTCTGTTTGTCCAACAAGACGACTTATCCGAATAGATTGTTTTTCAGCCGGCTGGGACAGTCTGATTTATACAAATTTGGTGCTTAGGACAATTAGTTTTTCCAACTCAACTTTTCAGAGTGACATTTGAGCAAGGTAGTGGCTTTGTATGCACTCACAAAGAGTCCAGTGCTGACCTACTTCAAGTCAAGTGAAGTCTTCATCTTATTATTCACGACATACCAGCGTTTCTGGTGTTCTCTTAAGGATTTTGTGGGAGACCTAGCGATCTTGTGAAAGGTTTGGAGTTCGGCTTTCATAGTTAAGAATAGCCATTATTAGAACGAACTAGATTTGAGTAGGACTTCAATTAGGTAAAAAAAAAACACTTGCACCACACTAGTTTGGAATCCTATCCATACAATAGCCTTTGTTTATCACAATTGAGTTTAATTTCAACCATTAGTTTTAGAATTCCTGTTCAGCTAGTCTAGGGCATGTTTGATGCTACAACTATCGTGGTAATCAAGCCTATTAGGTGGGGTAATGGGAACTGCCTAGTATATGGATCATGTTTTTTTTTAAAAAAAAGTAAACATTACTTCATATTTTTAGCAACATCTATCTAGTTTTTCTGGTAATCACACGTTATTGGGCTTACCACAGAAGGAGTATCCTTACTGTGACAAAAGGGAAGAAAACCCTGATTGTGCTATGCCTCTAATACCCAGGGTCACTCGTGAGTTGACGTCTTCTTCCTTCAACCCTTAACTTTATTACTTGGGCCATGTTGTCCTGATATTCTTCTAAACAAAACACAAAATTTGTGACACCAACCAAGTTGGAGTTGGTGTGTCTATTGTGGCGAGGAAAATAACAAGGTCCAATACTATAACCATAAATTATAAGCTTATTAAAAATTAAAGCCATAAACTACAACGATCATGCACATACCAATTAACATTGTATCTGAATGTATAAATATGTAATACACTAATACACACTGTTTAAAGAGAGTTGACGATGTAAATGTTGCTTTTTATAATCACTGCATATAAAATGAAGGAAGGATATCATACCTATGTGCCCCCCTGCTCTGGATTGTGACCAAACTGTCCTCAACTCCTCATGGCATCCAGCTATATATTTCTGTTAATGCTATTCAGGTCATTAACAGCCAGGAGGCTCTGCGCAGGCTGTTCGTCAACTTTCACATTTATGGTTGCCCTTGTTTCTTTCCATTGTCGTTCAACTCCATCGTTTGCTTTTCAGCTTATAAACCGTCACGAAAGTTTAAGTTTTAGAACTCAGTTGATTTTGAGGGTATTTTTTCATATATCATTTTTTAGTATTTACTTTTAAATCGCTATACAGGCATCTATAAAAGTTTTACAAACAAATTATTTTTTCCTCATTGATAAGCTGTTACGGCCTATAATCAACTATAGGTTAAATGAGGAGCACCATTCTTGTGAAAAAGCTTTGGAAGATGAAGTGTAGGAGCGGTGCAAGTTCAATTGCCTGAAGAGCAGGTAAAGCAAAAAGGCCATGACAGCATCATGGAGTATATATTCAGATTCACCTCCTCTTTTTCTTCAGCAAGGAAAGGGTGGTGCAACATTACAAAAAAATTCTGCAGCAGTTTGTGCTATTATTTTTGGAAGGAAGTAAGGAAAAGGGGTCCAGCTCCAAGAGGAGATTGGCTCACACAATGAGTGACACAATGCCCTGTTGCCTTGCTTTGCTCAGCTTTGCTTTACTTTGCTTGCGTAGGTAGGAATAGGAAGAGCAGAAATGGAGGGAGAGCAGTACGAAAATTTGGCAGCAAACTTGACAGGCGTCAAAGATAATAAATGAAATGGAGAACTGCAACTAATTTGTCAAAACTCTGACTAAATTGTTATAGATTTAGCTGGACATTTCGGAGAACTGCAACGATAATGTATAATTTTATTAGAAAATTACAATTTTATTTGTCCAGCAGATTTAGAATCACACATGATACACCTATGCAATACCGATGTTGTAAATTGGGCCCATATGTCATGTGCACACAAGGAAAAATTTGTAGTTTTGAATTAAAAAATGCTATTTATAGTTTCACGAAATACCTACTTTTAAACAAATAATTACAGTACCGTGAAATTTACTCAATGGAAAAAGTGCAAGAACTGAATTGAATGGGAGAAGGAATATGAAAACAAAACCAGATTTGCTGCAGATTTACGCATTCATTGTGCTAGATATATATTCCCAATATATAGGCTGTGTTTAGTTGCAAATTTTTTCTTCAAACTTTCAACTTTTCAATCACATCAAAACTTTACTACACAAACTTCAAACTTTTTCGTCACATTATTTCAATATCAACCAAACTTTTAATTTTGGAGTGAACTAAAAACACCCACATCGTTCTTCCTAATACTAATTTCTTAGGCTCGAGCCTAGCTTAAGCCACAGCCCACCACAGTCCACAGCTCGTCAGTTACGGTCAGTACTTTCTCGGCTCGGCTCGGCTCACGAGATGCCGGCTTGGGCTCACTGAGCGAACCAGAATAATCCGGCTCAGATAAAAACGAAACCCTCCCTCTCCTCTCCAAGCGGAAACCTACCCCCTCTTCTTCCTCCGCTTCTCTCTCTCTCTCTCTCTCTCTCTCTCTCTCTCTCTCTCTCCCCCCTCAACCGTGCGGCTGCCTCCTCCTCCTCCTCGTCCCTTGGCCATGGATGTGCACCCGCCGAATGCGGCCGACTCCTCGCTGGAGGAGTTGTTCCCGCACCAGCCCGCCACGGTCAGTGCTCCGGACCTCCTTGCTTTGTTGCTTCCCCCTTTCTTTTCCCCCCCTTCTTGCTGTTGCTGTGTGTGTATGTGTGCTTTGGTATAAGTTTTTTTTTCTTTCCAAGAACCGGGCGTGGTTGGGTTGAGGTTGGTTGCTGTTTCGTGGGGAGGAATTGGGGAGGAAGATGGTTTCTTTTTTTCTTGGGGAGTATTGGATGTTTTTCTTGGGGGATTTTCTTTTTTTTTTCTTCTCTTTCTAATTGGGGATTTCTTGGGGGGTTTTGGGGGTTTTTGGTACAAGAATTTGGTGCGGTTGTGGTGGCCTCTTGTTCTCTAGTTTCTTGGGATTATTGTTCTTGGACCTTAGGGTTTGGGTTTTTTTTTTCACTGGTGTTCTTCACCCTTTAGATGAATTTTCTCCACTATTATGTTTGCATAGAAGAAAATGGGTGGATTTTCCTTTGTCTCTTGAACTATCTTACCCTCCTATTCATGCGTGCTGCATTTCCTCGCCCTTTTTCTTCACCTTTTCCTATCTATAAATTGGAAAGAATTTTCGGTTCATAGACAAATAAATATATTTACAGTTGTTGAGCAATTCATTCAGCCGCGCACCTTTTTCCAGCAGAGCTTCATAGGGAAAATAAACAAGACCATGTTCATGCTAATCTTGCATCTTTGTTTTGGCTATGTTACTTGTGAGGTCACAGGGAAGAAATGCATGTATGCTTTGTGACTTTCAATATCGATGTGTATATGTTATTTCCTTACCATCACTATCATTGCATAGACGTGTCCACTGTTAAAATCTTCTTTCGTCCATGGGATGATGTGCATGCAAGATTGCGACAGCCAATCTTTTTTACTTTGTCAATTCGGGTGAAAAACCTTATTGTTGCCGGAAACATTGACAAGAGGCAGTGAGCTTTATCCTAATTTCTTTTAGGCATTGTTCAATTTTATTGTGTAATTCTAAAGTTTTACTGTTAGAATTCAATAAAGGGCCTACTGCCTGCATCCCCATGTGAAATGTGGTTACCTAGCTCTCTTTTGGTTTGGAGTTTCATATGGGTATAGCATTTACTGCAATTGATCCTATTGTGTGCCCACTGCCCGCTATAGTGTTTAATTGTAAGTGTAACTGAGAGACTGCTGTGGCAGTTTTGTATTCCTTGCCACAATTACAAATTGTAGATGCAGCACATTTTATCTTTGAAGGGCCATAAATTTCTAGATGCTTGAGATATATGAACTTCAAGTTTGTTAACGCTGAATACAAGAAACAGCTGATACTGACCCCTGGAATTTCGTCTTCGCTAATTTTTGTCAGAAAAAAAACTTTTGAGGAATTTAATTGCGCCATGCTTCAGCTAACTTTATTTTTTGATTTTGGATCTCCATGCATGTCTTGCTGTAATCTAGTAGAACAAGAGCTTTGTAAAGCTATAATTCCTTCACTGTTATGTAATTTAGTTTTTAAAAGATGGATAGATAATTGTTTTCGCCATTGCAATCTTGTCTAACATTTCTTTACTTTGCAGGAAAGTGATAGAAGTGGCATAGAGTGGCTTTCTGTCTATGTAGAGGACTGCTTGTCAACCTCTGCATCCTGCACAAACCCTGTCTCTGCAGAACTACCGCCTATTACAATGGCAAGTCAAGGTGCTGCAAAACCAAAGTTACCACCACGCTCATCTTCCAATGCAAGAAAAAAGAAAAGGAGCCTGGCATCTGTCATAAGCGACACTGATGACCAAAATTGTATCACGCTGTTTATCGAGCCACCGCTACTCCTGCTCGATCATAAGGACTGGCTAGCAGAGAGTGAGCTTATCCTCCCCAAGAAGGACAAAGATGAAGAACTTGTCCAAGAGCAAGAACAAGAGGAGGAAGAGAATTACAAGATGAGTGCAGGAATGCAATTCCAGCAGGAGCAACTGGTGATCACTTGTAGCTATTGTTTGTCCAGCCAATCACCACAGTGGTGGGATGGTCCATCAGGGCCTACCTGCGATGCTTGTCGTCTGAGGATTGAGGCGAGGAATGGGCACACAACCAGTTCCAAGAAGCGCTATGGCCAAGAGATTGACAAAGAACAGGACATAGGAAAGCGGCGAGATAAGAAGAAGATCAAGAAGGCTGTTTATGTGAATGATGAGCTGCTATCGGAGGAGCCAGTGAAGAGGTGCACCCATTGCTTGTCCTACAAGACGCCACAGTGGAGGACCGGTCCCTTGGGGCCTAAGACGCTATGCAATGCTTGCGGTGTGAGGTTCAAGTCTGGCAGGCTGCTGCCGGAATACAGGCCTGCTAATAGTCCAACTTTTGTGAGTGACATACACTCCAATTCTCATAAGAAGGTCATGCAGCTGAGGAATTCTGTTCCACACCCAAGGAAGTGAGCTGGTGGTTGGGAACGTCTCGATCTGTTGCGTTTAGTTTTAGGAGCTCTTCAGTTGTAGAAGTAAGCTGATAGTGAAGAACATCTTAATCTGTCTCATTGAATTTTAGGCGATCTCCTTGGTCGTAGAAGTGAGCTGATGATCACATCTCAATCTGTTGCATTGCGCTTTTAGGGGCTCTCAGCCTTAGATGCTGAGAAAATGAAAGCAGAATCTAGTTAGGCGTCATGAACTCTTTGTTAGCTCTAGCCTTTTTTAACTTGAGAAATTAATCTGCTAGTTGTTGGAGATCGTCAGTTTAATACCGATGGGTGGTTGCTACCTTGTTATCCCACCATTGTCTTGCAGCATTCTTGTTCTGTGATACTCGCTGAATATGTTTGCAAGATGGAAATCAGAATTCAGAGCAGCTTCTTAGACTGTTCTGCACTTCTGCTGAATGTGTCTGCAAGATGGAATCAGAGCAGCCTCTTAGATTATATCCTGCACCATCTAATCTTTGCACATACTCCAGCCATGCCCCTTTTGGCCTCTTCTCTCCATATGTTCATAATTCTCATTATAGTAGTATTTGTCATTCTTTTCTGAAGTGGAATTTTGAGAGCTTCTCATTGTATGGTTTTGTTGGGGGTGCAAAACTGCAAATCGTATCTCCTTGGACATGCCATGAGCCCCAGATAGATTTAGGGTTCATGTTTCCTGTTAGTGTGCTAAAATTCAGGCCAATCACCTGAAAATTGCAAGCTACATGGTAAATATCTTGATTAATACTCCCTCTGTCCCCTTTTATAAAGGGACGGAGGTAGTAACTGTTATAGTCCACCTAATATCTGATCTTATGACAACAAAATCTTAGCAAATGCAACAAAATCATAACTGATTGTTTTCCTGGGAGCAAATTCTGCTCAACAGTAGATTAGATGCACTGCGTGAATCAATGCCCTGCAGATTTCAGATTTTTCATACCACAAAGTTATCTTCAATTCAGAAATCTCTCTGCAGGCTCTACACTTGCACACTGAGACAATTTCCATGGCTGGAGATGATGAACAATGATGCAGCTGTGCTTGTAGTCTTCTTCTGTCCACTCAAAAGTTAAAGCAAAGGAAAGGAAGGTCTAGTCCAGGCTACCTTTCTGCTGTTCTTTTATCATGTTGGAGCCTTTTTTGGTTGCACATGGTTGGCCCTCTTCTGCCATTGCCATGCTTGCAATTTTACTGACAATTAAAGCTCCATAATCATAAATCATGTTGGCCGAGAAGCTCAATTCTGTACTTGTCTGAAGAAACTCACCCATGCGTGTTCTTGCAAGTAAAAGCTCACTCTTTTTCAGTTCATAGTTTTGCTTGCCTCTCCCAAAATGCCAGCAGAGAAAAGGCAAAGCTGTACATTGGATCAGCCTTGTCCTTTGTCGCTGATGCTATGAATAATTTATACCACTACAAAAATAATTTTAAAGCAGTAGAAACAAGAAAGTCAAGTGCCTAGATAGGAGTAGTAGCTTGTTGACAATGGACAATGCTAGTCTTGTCTGCAAGTGAATTCACTGAAGATGCTCCTAAAAACTCACCAAAGATGTTGACAAAGTTGTTTCTTGATTCAGATTAATCCCTAGAAGAAGCAGCTATTGAGCTTTTTCTAAATAAAAAAATTAAAGAAAAACTATAGATCAGGTCAGGTCAAAATCAATGTGGGCGTGGCTCCATTTCTACAGGACCAAGGTTGTGCATTTACTAGTAGTAACAGGTAACTAAACCAATGAATGATGGTGTACTGCACCCTGGCAATGCCAACAGGCAACAGCCAAAACAGTTCCTGGAACATGAGCATAGCCTGCATTGCACCTTTTTGACTGATGTTGGCTCCTTTTCTATTGCAAAAGCCAGTTAGCAGCAGCAGCAAGGACTAGGAGCATCAATGTTCATCAGAACTACTATTTTGTATTTTCTCTGTCAGCCATGGCCCATGGCCCATAAACTGGTACAATCCTTGTTTGGGCCTGATGTCATTCTTCAGACTTTAGAGAAAGATCCAACATGTTTAGAGAGCGATCCAACATGAGACTTGTTCTCTTATGAGAATTTGTGGTTCAGAGAAAGATCCCAAAACATGAGACTTGTTCTCTTATAAGAATATTTATGGTTCAGACAAGAGATCCCAAAACATGAGACAAATCATATGATGCTTTATTTCATTCACACTGGCTGACAAATGCCCATGTAAAGGGTTCTGATATACAGGGAAGATAAAATGTAAACTGTTAACACTACAAGGCTAACACACTGTTCCCCATTGCTACACAAGCAGAACAACTTGAAAATGGCAGGACAATGTATGTTTAATCACACAAGCAGAGACACCAAACTTTTATTCCCGTGGATTCATTGAGATTGTGCGTTTTATTCGACCACCATGCTTTCAGCTTCCTTCTTGATGGACTGGAAGAGCACCGACGAAAGGTACCGCTCACCAAAGCTTGGGAAGACAACCTACATTGAGGGAAGGGTGTTAGTGTGGGGATGAACATGATGAAACAAATCGACAATGTGGAGATGGTGCTTGTTTTGGACGGCAGTTCGTTCTATGCAAATTGAAATTACAGATGCCACAATGACAAAACAAGAACTGAGATTCGTTAGCTTTTCCTCTAGGTCACTGGAGTGTAAATTTGGAGTATATCTGTACATTTGGACTAAAATACCAAATGGATATAGGGACAAGACAAATGCAGGTGCAGTCGAAGTAGCTTTAAGCCTGAGGACATTAGAAATTCAGAGGTAAGAAAAATGTAACACTTACAACAAAAAGTTTTCCTTCATTTTCCGGCCTCTGAGCGAGCCTAACAGCTGCTGCAGCAGCTGCACCTGAAGATATTCCAACCTACAATTATTTACATCACAGATGACTTCAGCAAAGGTACCCATCCGAATGATCCGTACATAGAGAGGCTTAACAAAAGCAATTTGTGTACCTACAGATTAATAATAGATCACAGAAGCGAACATCAAACACAAAACGTACCAGCAACCCTTCTTTCAATGCAAGAGTCTTTGCCATCTCGATAGCTTCATCACTTGAAACCTGCCAAACAGTTCAATGCACCAAACGTTCATACCAGATTAAAAGAAGCAGATATTTGCTAAGACAGCATGAATAATATAGATCTAGTACCGACTACTATTCGAATGAAGAAAAGTAAAGCTATGGATCAAGTGAGAGAAAAAAAACATGGTGCTAAATTATATATATATATATATATATATATATATATGTCTTTCTACAGCTCAACTTAATACAGAAGCATAACATACTTGTAAAGTTTCATTGATGAGGTCAACATCCAGGACCCCAGGAACAAAACCAGCTCCAATTCCTTGAATCTTGTGTGGCCCTGCATTAGAAGTAAATGGTTCACAAGATCCCTTCTTCAAAAGGATATTCTTTTCTATTGAGAGGTACAAGGATACACTATTGACCCCAGAAAATGAGTCCTTAGGGAGCACATCAACAATCATCAACCACATGATAATTCTAATTTCAAAATGCAGCCATCCAATAATTAAATCTGCTCTCCCTCCTCAACAAGATATTCACATGACTAAGTCCCAGACAACCACAAATCAAAGACTAAAGTGCGGCAAACAATTTCTAATTTTTTTATTGTCACAACCAGAAAATGAAATAAAGTCATGACATGGAATTAATGGATGACTCCTTATTACCAGGCTTTCCACCAGATAAGACAGCGCTCTCGACTGGCTCCACACCATAGATCTTACATAAGAAAAACAAATAAAATCAGATACTATTTTTTTCCTAAAGGAACAAATGCTGGAACTTTAATTATTCAATGTGGCAAACCAAAACTGTAGTATAGAGCTTTTCTGGTCCTTACCTTGATATCAGGATTTTGCTCTCTGAGGTATCGTCCAGCTCCAGTTATAGTGCCACCTGTCCCAATACCAGAAACTAAGCCATCAACTTTACCTCCTGTGCCTTTCCAGATTTCAGGTCCAGTGGTCTCGTAATGGATCTGCATAATAATATCCCAGTATGAGTCCACAGAACATAAATATAAACAAGGGTATTAAAATGTTAAATCATGCTACACCTTTGGGTTAGCAGGGTTCTCGAATTGTTGGAGGATAAATGAGTTGTGTGTCTTTGCTGCCAGTTCTTCTGCCTTTTGGACAGCTCCTTTCATTCCCAAGAGTGGGTCAGTAAGTATCAATTCAGCACCAAAAGCCTTCAATATGATTCTCCTCTCCATGCTCATGGACGCTGGCATCGTGAGTACAAGTCTGTAGCCCTTTGCAGCAGCCATGAAGGCCAGTCCAATGCCTGTGTTGCCACTAGTTGGCTCAATCAGCACACTCTGGCAATCATTGACAGACAAAGCAAAACATCAGTAAAGCAAGATCTTATGTTCTTAACTATATGGAAGTTATAATAGATTTAGCTTTACTAGCAGTTTGAAGAAGTGTTTACCAACAAAAAAAAAAACTGCTAACTTACTATCACATAAAAAGCATTGTAAAATTCCCTTATTTAAATACTACCTCCGTCCCAAAATATAAGGAGTTCTAGGCTTAGATATGGGTATTAAGAAAGTATGTGGGATTAAATGGACGAGGGTTTGTGATTGGTTGAGAAGAGAAAGTAGGTGGTGAATTTGAATGGTGAAAGGTTGTGATTAGTTGAGAAGGGAATGTAGGTGAAGAAGTTGTTATATTTTGAGACAAATTCTGAATGCTAAAAGTTATATTTTGGGACGGAGGGAGTATGCTTTAAGCTACTAGTTGAATCATGCAGATGGCAACTGGAAATATAAAAATTACTTTGGTCAACTGGCAATATAAAAATTACTTTGGTCAATTGGCAAAGTATCTGCAGAAATAAAACACCTAGATGCAGGAGAAAATGAACAATACTGCAAACAAGGCCACATTCATCATTCATGACTCCTAGACACGGCAAATATATTAATCTAGAAGAAGCATGGTATGTCAAAATATGCTGCTATTGAAAATAATATGATTGTTCTTATAAAGAACAAGCAGATCGAAAAACTTCAGTGATGCAATGGAGCCATGATCTTATTTGGCTGAAAAAAATTTACTTGGTCATCTATTCTTTAATAGCATAAGTACTACGAAAACTATCTCTAAAATAAGACAAGACAAGGTCTATTGTACGTACATAACTAGCTAGAAACATATGCTGGGTCATCTAGTACTAATCAGTCCATACAGCAGGTTTCCATTTAATGAAGAAAATCAATTCATTTTTCCAATAAAATCAACTAAATAAAACCAGTCTAGGCCCAAGCATCAATCATTAGGTTATCTCCATTGCAAAAATAATGTTTAATGGCCTCTTCATCAAGAATAAATTAGGGAAACATGCCACAACGTGAGATGGCAGAATAACAGCTATCGGATAAGTTATGATTATGCAGTCGAGTGACAGCTGGGGATCACATTTCGTTGCCTTTTGACTTAGATAACACAAGGAACACCTTATTCATTTTCTATAAAATATCTAGACCAATGCAGTAGGTGAATGGTCCATTTCTTATCCAATCTATATTTGAGCTTTCGCACATGCGCCGGTCAACTCAAACTCTGCCCTTCCATCAGCAGATCAGCTCCAACATACTATCAAACCGCAGTGGGATCCAACAAATAAATAAATGAACAACATTCACATTGATGCAGGAAGAACAACTAGTCTATAAGACCAAACTGTTCCATTGGTACAGAACACCGAAATCATTAAAAAAAATCCTCACCTTGCCTGGAGTGATCAGCCCCTTCTCCTCTGCATCAGTGATCATACTGTATCCAATCCTGTACAAACCCAACACAAACACACATCAAAATTTCATCTATCCAAGATGCAAGTGAGAGCTCTAATCATAAACAGCTGAGAAATAACCAGAAATAACCGATTTTTCAGACATAATCCACCACCCTCCAGTAACCAAGTTACAATAAATTTCAGTAGAGCTCACCTATCCTTGACGCTGGAGCATGGCTCCATGGACTCGAGCTTGGCCGCGACGCGCCCGACGCACCCATCCGTCACCCGGTTGAGGTACACCAATGGCGTGTTCCCAATCAACTACAGCACATCACAAAAAAAGATTCAATCTTCTTCTTTTTTTCTCTCCCTCAAATCACATCTCAACACCAATCCAAAAAAATGCCACGACGACGAAGAACAAGAAACCGATTTTGGCGCTCGCTCACCTCGGTGACATCCTTGGCGATGGTCTCACCCATTATCCCGTCAGGAATCTGAAACAAAAAAAATCAAGAAAATACCCACAAAATTTCACCCTCAAATCACCACATCAACCCAGAAAAACTCCAATCCAATCCAATCCGCGAAAACAGCGAAGGGGGCACTGCCACTGCCTACCGATCTGACAGCGAAACAATAACAATCCTTGCTCCTCCTTCGGAAATGGCGGCTCGTGGAGTTGGAGGAAGAAGCATCAGGAGGCGAGGTTTTATACAGGAGAAGAGGGGGAGGTCCATGGCCGCGCGGGAAGGCGCGGTCCACGGTGCACCGTGTCACTGCAGGTGGGGCCCGCAGGAGATAGCCCCGATGGCCGGTGTACGTGGACCGGGGGAGGGGCGTTCGTTGAACCTGGACGGCCATGGTTTGGCAACGAGAGAGGCGATCGAATTCAGTGAGCTGTGGCGTAATAGCCGAAGCCACAGCTCTATCTGCCTATAAATAAGTGTTCCAGCTTCGAAAATTCAATCGTGGAAAAACTATATGGGATTATCCTATTGATTTATTTATGGTATACAGGATATAGAGGTTGTACAAATTCGTTTATTGTCAAGACGTCGATATCAAAGTAGAATTGTTTGGCTCGTACTCAATCCATCTTTTTTTTAAAAAAAAAAAACCACTTCTAGATATGAATCTGGACATAGTGCATATCCAGATTCAAATCCAGAAGTGGTTTTTTTTTAGAGTACAATAGATTTTGAGATCAGTATATAAAACTGGTGGTACTAGGTTAAGGAAAGGCTAGATGGTTAATAATGAGCATGTATGTGCAAATGATGAAACATGTCTACACAACTATAGTGATATACTGGTACAAGTAATTTGTTACTATATGTCAGTTCAACTGTACACTTTCAAAGATTATTACTATTATATCACAATATGATACTTGAGTGAGATTTTTGTGTGGGAGGCTCCCCTGATGTGTTTTGGTTAAGGAAAAACAAAGCTTACTTTTATCTACATGAATTTGATAGTGTGCCCTTCTCAGATGAGCGATTCTTATTTTACTATATATGATTGGGTATGGGTGTTTCTTATAATTGAGACTTTCAGATAATAGAATAAAATCCTATTTTTTATTCTATTATCATAAAGAAAAAAACTCCCATGAATGATATCATTGCCGGCGGTTGCCTGTGGCATGCAAGCAGTTGGCAGATTCTTCTCGTCTCACAGCATATTGTCCCTTGGCCCTTGGGCATTCCAATTTCTACCAATAATTTCATTCTAAGAACTAAAGTCGACGTTGCCATCCCGGTGCACGCACGCCGGCCAAGCTATCTAAGCTTTGCAGATCGATAGAACTGGAATAGTTAGCCAAGCCAACTCCAACCAACGACCCTACACATCACCATCCTATCTCTTCTACAGGATCAAATACTCCCTCCGTTTACAGTATACAATGCAATCGATTTTTAGTGCTTTGAACCGTGGTTTTATATTAAAAATTTATACAAGTATGAATAATATGTAAGTCATAATTAAAGCAGCTTTAATGGTAAAAACAAAATGTCAACAAAATAAATTATTATTATTATTACTACATATTTTTTAGTAAGATTAAAGATAAAACATGTGTACAAAAGTTAATGATGTCATACGCTAATATATGATGCCATCGATTTTTAGTGCTTGAACAGTGGGTTTATTAGAAAATGTAAATAAAAAATATATGTAAGTCATACTTAAAACAGCTTTAATGGTAAAAATAAATAACAACAAGAACAACATTTGCTATTATTATTATTATTATTATTATTATTATTATTATTATTATTATTATTATTATTATTATTATTATTATTATTATTATTATTACTACTACATAATTTTTTAGTAAGATTAAAGATAAAACATGTGTATAGAAGTTAATGGTGTCATACGTTAAAAGGGGAAGGGAATGTGCTGATCTACCTGGTCGCATAGAGAAATAATGTCATTTTATTTAGCATGGTGGCATAAATTATACTATAATCATTATGATTATTTGTTTTGGATTGTGGCTGGCTTTAACCATATATGTGAAAAATGATATGGTCAAATTCATTTGTGTAACATAGTATTATACTACTTTTGTAATTTTATATTTACATAAAGAATCAGGTAGAGAAAAGAGACATTAATCCTCTGCAAAATTCTGTTCCTTCCTATAAAGAGTATCTTGCACTCTTTCCTATAAATATTTGTTTTGTGGGGACTAAGGAAAAAAGATTCTTGTATATGGAGTAGTACAGTTGGCAGTAAGTCTTGGAACCAATTAATTAGTTGACCAGTCCCAGTTAAAAAGTCAAAGTCTTTATACCAATCCAAATATCTCCCATCTACGTACACTTTGCGTGGGAAATCAACATTCACCTGCATAAATCCATGGACTACAGATCGATCTGATTATTCAGAGTCGTCAATTGGATTTGGAAAGATAGTGATAATATTTATGTCCATTCAAACAAACAAGCTCGCATTTCAACCCAAAACGAGATTGCAAACCGTGAGCGAGTAAACCTCGGCAGTTTGCTGCATACACATCGGTGGATCAACCTCATGCAGGTTTTGGTCCAGGTACAGCAGATCACCGAAAATGAGAGATCGATATTGATTGATTCAGCTTCATATGGATCGACCATTCTTATTAACTTTGCGTGCCTTTCATCAATCAGCATCATCTTTTCTCTTATATTTATATTTATACTTATCAATCAAAATTTGAATTTTCAATCTTAAATTTAAAGTTAATTTTGAGGATTTTTTTATCGAAATTCATTTTACAGCATTTGCTTTTATAGATCGCTAATAATATATATATGTAAAAGTTTTATTTATAAATTATTTTTTATTATAAATATATCGTTTGGCTTATTCCCCGGGACCGTTAGAATTTGTGAGAGCAAGAATCATGCATACTCCCTCCATACTCGTAAAGTATGTCGTTTAGGACAGCAACACGGTCTCCAAAACACAACTTTGATTTCTTGTTTCTATAAAAATATTTATTGAAAAGTGATATATGTATATTTTTATGAAAGTACTTTTCAAGACAAATCTATTCATATATTTTTTATATTTTCAATTTTAATAATTTAAGAGTTATTTATGATTTATATTCTTAAGGTTTGACTTAAACATTGTCCTAAACAATTTTCTTTATGAGTACGGAGGGTGTATAGATTAATCAACGTCAAATATCTTTTCACGTGGCATGCTATCCTTGGCCATACAGTGTATATACCACTGCAGCTTAATTATGAAATGATAATGATCCATATCAAGAGATGCCATGCGATCAAATCATAAAATACATAAAAGTATACATGTATGCATGTGTAGATATGTTTTGACAGCATGACGCTGATATAGTTATATATTGATCGATCATTCCTTTCACATTTTTTTGCGATTAAAAATAGTATGGGTCATTAATTCGATATGATGGCCTTTGCAAGGTTGAAGAGTCATTAATCTTGATTAAACTGAAACAAAAAAAATAAGAGGACTAATTAATCTATCAGCTCAGTCTTCACAAGAAATAAATCAATAAATAAATAAAGCAGCTCCCAACTAGTGTGGCACATGGAGCACATGCATGTCTATGTATAATTTAACACGACGTACTATGACTTTGGAGGTATATATTGTTCCATTCTCTAATTAATTAGCTGGTGATCATTTTAGTGTGTCAACTGCTTTTATTTTTCAAGGTAACTAGCTAGAGATTTGTCCCACCACTCTTTTTATTTATTTCAATAAGAATTATTTTTTTTAATAATAGAATATAATATCCCGACCTTTACTCAAGAAGAGCTACAACCAATTATTATAAAGTAGTACTCGATATAAGAATGTAGTTCAAATAAAATAGAACACACCAAATATTTAAATAGGAAAAGCCAAAATAAGGCGAACACATGTATGCAAGCCTATTTGTGAGTCTCCATCCATAGTTGACATAAAGTTGCATAACCATCGTCTCCAATTTGAGACATGCAACTTTCAGAAATTCTCCATCTTCATCACAACTTTGTAATTGTGCCCAAAACCGGAGCCAATGAGTTGCCCTGAAAATTACCTACATATAGGAAATAGATGGTGATTTGTCAAAAACCATATCACTTCTATTCAACCATAGAGTTCAACAAATGGCCGAAGCTCCGACAAGTATCAGTTTACTCTTTTTCTTGTCAACCCCAAAAGTCACCTATCCAAAATATGAGATATACTAATTGGAAGATTAAAACCAAAAGAAAACTGAACTGCTCTCCATATGAATTTTGCATAATGACAATCCATAAAAAGATATTGAATAGACGCATTATTCATACAAAAGCAATACCTCAAACTGTCATTCCAATTCCGTCTCGCCAAATTAACCTTAGTTAACAAAAACCCTTTAAGCAAGTACCATATAAAGATCTTAATCTTAAGTGGCATCTTAAGCTTTCAAATACACTTATTTCTTTAACATAGCCATTATTAATTAAAGCTAGGTACATTGATCTTACCGAGAACCTATCATTCTGATAATAGTTCCATCTGAAACAATCAGAAGAAAGATTCAACTGGATGTGCACAATAGAAGCGCACAACTCATGCCAATATACAAGATTCTGACCAACTAAACCTCTTCTGAAAGAAACATTAAGCGGAACAGAACCCATAACAGTGACAATAGAAGACAGAGACCAGAGATGTAATACATTTTCATTATTAAAAAAATTAACTGGTGATCATTTTCTTCGTAAAGTTTTGGGGATCCTCGTTCCTCACTTGAATTTTATCCTAGTGGGATATAATTAAGTTGCCAAAGGGGATTAAGGAAAATGCGTGATTAATCATGTTGCCATGTTGGCGCTAGATATTAAATTGAAGCAAGCAATTACGCGTGTTAATTTTGTGTCTACAACATGTTTCTAGAATTTCTTTTACTTTTTGAACCTTTTTAATTTTTAATTTAAAATTTCTTTTCCAAAACTTATTTTTAAAATTTGAAACATTTAGCTACGCCAGTCAGACTGACGCGAGAAAACATCACTACCACAGTTTAGATAGCGTATAGTGGTTGGCATAGTAAAATAATACTCTCATATCGGTGTAGATGGCGTGGCATGTTGTGGCCAAATAACATTGCCAAAATCATAGCTAAATTATCTTAAATCACCATGTAAATTTAAGAAAAAAAATTAATAACTCACTAGTTACTCTACTTTTTGGTAATTTCTGAATCCGCCAGTGCTCCAATCCTTGTTTGTCTTATTTCGTCATCATACCTAGCCTGCCGAGCATAGGATCTTATAATCCTAGTATTGGCTACTACACCAGCTGTCAAAAAAAGACCTAAATATTAGGGAAGGACCTAATATCAAATAATTAGAAGGGCTGAGCTTTTGAACTTAAGACCCAGGTCGTCTAGTCCACCATTTTGTAAAGCTAGTCGGAAGACCCCCTGGGTGTTTTTCCTACACCAGGTGTCCTAATAATTGAATGACTAGTTACATGTATAAAACCAAGAAGTCTTGATGAAAAACGTCTACCTCCGAAGTTTTGTTTGACTAATTAATGTAGTGAAATTCCTAGAAATCCTTTGATTAATTAATGTAGCAAAAATTGCTAAAATTTATCGCTAAAATTGTGCCAGAGCAGATTTTCCATTAGATTACAGTCAAATTTTTAGACCCTATGATTGTACTACGAATCTAATTATTTGCTTTTGCGGTTTGGAACTTACGTGTGTGCCTTTCCATATATATGTTCCTTACTCTTTCTAGCTTTTGTTGCGCTTTAGAAAAAAAATGTACTCCCTCCGTTCCAGAGTATAAGCATTTTTAGCATATTGACGAGTCAAACATTTTTAACTTTAACCATTAATAGTAAAAAAATAAAAAGATCAATCATGTAAAATTGATGCTACTAGATTTATCATTAAACAAATTATCATAATATGCAACTCGTTTTATTTAAAACATCTTGTTTTTATAAATATCGTTGGTTAAAGTAGCATATCAGAGACCGTGCAAGGATCCAAAAATACTTATATTTTGGGACGGAGGGAGTAATTATTAAATTTTACAGTGTAATTATATTCTATTTTTAAAATTTACAGTATAAATATAAGCAATTTGCAATGTAAAACAGTGTAACTAGTTTTTGGCCAAAAATAGATATAGTGTTGTAAATATTGCAGTCCAAAAAGAAGGCAGTGTATAGATCAACATCCTACGTACGGCGCCCCAGCCCACACTATTGGCGGAGATGGAAATATCGAGCGAGCGACGGCTTGTATTCGTAGGTGACAATAAAACAACGCTCTTCCGGAGACGACGACCTCTTTTTCCGCGAACGCTTAAAAGTATTACATGTTAATACTTCTTCCGTTCTTAAATATTCGATACTATTGACTTATTTAAACATATTTAACCATTCGTCTTATTTCAAAAACTTTTGTGAAATATGTAAAACTATATGTATACATAAAAAAACAATGAATCAAATGATAGGAAATGAATTAATAATTACTTAATTTTTTTAATAAGACGAACGGTCAAATATGTTTTAAAAAATCAACGGTGTTAAATATTTAGAGATGGATGAAGTATATTAAAAGAAAAAAAGTTTTTTTTGTTACACAACATAGTCTGCGGGAGATGACGACCTTAATCGACAGCGAGCACGGCGGAGCATTGCCGCTGCTGATCTCTAGTCTCCCTGTGGCAGAGATTCTGTTAAGTATTCTGTTCTGTTCTTCTCACTCATCAGTTGGTGATGAAACATATTTGAAACAGTCAGTTGGATCATGAACTGATGATTGATGAGCAGCACACACTGGTTCTGAAACTAACTATTCCCAAATACAAATAAAAGAACAAATTTCTTCTGATGAAAGAATTAGTGGACTGCCAAAATTCGGACTGCGTTTCAGACATACACACACAGTACAGGTAGCCTAACCCAACAAGTCATAAATCTCAAGCCAACAATAACAGGAGAACCCAATAAAAAGGATACGATACATTCATACATCTGCCCCGACAAAAACATGCATACGTACCGTACGTACGTGGTGGTTGTTCAATGATGTCGGTCACCCACGCCAGATTCAAAGGATACATTTTCAGCTCACAATTCCGTGAATTATGCATTTTTAGCTCAAATATCCCCGCATGGTGGTTGTTTGTATATATGAGGCGAATAAAATTAACAATTAAGTGTTGTCCATATTGATATCATTTTAAACATATCATTATTTTTTAAATAAAGTTATCAAAGATATGTATCCATTCAATTTCTTACCAAACTTTAGTAAATATATAAGAAATTATGTTAAAACTTAGCAATATTGATAAATTACCAAAATTTTGGCATAGCTAAATTTTAATACGGTTTATTTTGGCTACAATCTAATCAACACGTAGTGTTTTCATAAACCAGCAGCGAACCTCCCCTTGCCATTCAAACTCACATTTGCTAGTTAACAGAATACATAAGAATATTTTTTAGAAAAAAAAAACTAAAATGGCAAAGTAGACGCATAAAGTAATTCTAAGGCTAAAACTACGCATAGGGTATACGTACACTCTGCATGCTTATACACCGTAGTACTACTAGTGGAATATAGGGTAATTTGAAACCATGCCATTATAATTTTTCAAAGTTTGAGATATGCCATCGGTATCTCAATGACATGTATGACCCATATGAGTCAATGACATGTGGATCAAGATGGCATATCTCAAATTTTACAAAATTATAATGTCATGGTTACAATTTTCCTTAGAATATAATTAAATATTTGGTCAAAGTACAGGTGTAACTTTATTCCAAAATGGGCCTTTCTACTCTGGCCCAAATGGTCATATGGCCCATCAAAAGTGAGCGGATCCGACTCGACAACAACATCCGATTCCGGCTCCCGCGCGCGTGCAAGAAAAGAATCAAAGTCTAGATGACTTACCTATATCTATACCTAATCTCTATCTCTACCGATAAAAATTAAAGATATTTTTATCGGTACTTTAGCAATAAGTTGGGTTTTAAAAATACATATCCGTATTTGAGTCCGTTTTTAAGTTCGTTCACTTTTGGAAATAAAAAAGAGTAGTATAAGAAATTTCTTTAAAAAAACTCGCATGCTAACTTAAGATGATCAGACTCCTGATTGGAACTCATGATTTGCTAAAAAATTATATATATCCAAGCAAATTCTCACATTAAATTTTACCTTAACTAAACTATATAACAATAATAACATTGAAATAGCATTCACCCGTTGCAACACATACGTATTTTTTCTAGTAATTAAAAAATACATAAGGTTTCCGAGAACTATTTTCCTCCGTGCGTTTTTTTTTTTTGCCGTTTTCTTTTTTTTTGTCGTTTTTTTTTCGGTTTTATTCCCATCCGCTTTTTTTCATGGGCTGGCACGGCTGTTGGGTCCGAGGATGGTGGCCCAAGAGGGAGGAAAGGAAGAGAGGTGGCTGCTGGGCCCAAGTGAAGATAGGGATGACGGCCCAAGAGATGGCGGTCCAAGAAGGAGCAGGAAGGAAGAATGGGCCAGATTTGGTCCAGACTTAGGAGAGGGCTTTTAGTTAGTTTTTTTACTTTAAATTAATTATTAAAATTATATTTGTATTATTAAAATTAGCAATTGAGCTTTGAAAAATTCAAAACAATTCTAGAGTGTGTTTCATTCATGAAGAATCTATTATATTATTAAAGGAATAGAGAAAGGAGCCTCCACGTTCACTCTCATGGCCTAGAAATTCTCACATTAATCGGAGAAAAAGAAAAGACAGAGTCCATATAGAAATACAATTTAGAAATAGCTGAAATTCGGAATTAAAAAATAAGGAATATTAGAAAAGGAGACTAGAGTTCATATAGAAATACAATTAAGAAATAGATGAAATTCGGAATTAAAAAATAAGGAATATTAGAAGAGGAGAGTAGAGTCCATATAGAAATACAATTAGGAAATAACTGAAATTCGAAATTAAAAATAAGGAATATTAGAAGTAGATATAGAGTCCATGTAGAAATACAATTAGGAAATAACTGAAATTCGGAATTAAAAATAAGGAATATTAGAAGTAGAGTATAGAGTCCATATAGAAATACAATTAGGAAATAACTGAAATTCAGAATTAAAAATAAGGAATATTAGAAGTAGAGTATAGAGTCTATATAGAAATACAATTAAGAAAAAAAATAGAAATTCGGAATTAAAAAATAAGGAATATTAGAAGTAGAGTATAGAGTCCATATAGGAATTTAAAACAAACTAAAATTTGAAATAAACATAATAAAATTAAAAGTAGAGTTTAGAGTCTGTATAAAAAATACAATTTACAGATAACTAAAATTCGAAATTAAGAAAAACATGGGAAGAAGAGTTTAAAGTCAATATAGGAATACAATTTAGAAGTAACTGAAATTCAAAATTAAAAATTAAAGAATATTAAAAGATGAGTTTAGAGTCCATATAGAAATACAACTAGAAATAATAAAAAAATTCATAAATAAAAGTAAATAATATTGGAAGAAGATCATAGAGTCTATATAGAAATACAATTTACAGACAATTCAGAATTAAAAAAATAAATATTAAAAGACGATTCTATAGTCCATATATGAATATTATATATAATTTACAAATAACTAAAATTTGATATTAAAAATAATTAATAACTAATACGTATATAAAATACAATATGAATATTACACATCAATAGTTTTGTAAAGTTATTGCAAAATTTAAAATTATATTGTTATTTTAATATATTTAAATAATATAATGAGAAAACATATATGCTATTATATGAGAGAAAATATAATAATGCTATCCGCGCAATCTGCATGGGCCATCATGCTAGTTTAATAAAAAATAAATTCAGCCTTTTATTTTAATAATAACATGTTATTTAATTCTAATTCTAATTACCTCTATATACCTAATAAAAAATAGGTAGGATTCCTGAGTGATTTTTTTAATCCATGATCCCACACCTCCGCTAAAATCTGTTTTAATCCGTCTAATTGTCGGGTCAAAACCGCGGTTGCTTTCATGTAATCACGTCTCTCTTCTTTTTACACCTATATTACTTGCACTGTGTCTCTATATTACTTGCACTGTGTCTATGGCCTCTCCTCAAATAAGTCTACTTTTTATGAGTCTCTCATGAATAAATCTACTTTCCCTCCCTCCTGTCAAATCTCCCTCCAGTCAAATCATATTTGCACGCAATTTTTTTTCTTTTTTTCTCTCGACCACTAGCACGGACCATATATATTTAGTTAACTACGCACGGACCATATATATCTAGTTAACTACCACGGACCAACCATATATATCTAGTTGACTATCTAGTTGACTACCACGGACCAACTATATATATCTAGTTGACTAGCACGGACCATGCATATCCGGTTAATGAAAAATTAAAACTATAGCACCTCTTTCTTCAAAGAATTTTTGTTGATTATAAAATCTTATAATGAATCAGTTTTTAATTTAAAAATTAAAGTTAATTATATTATATACACAAAAATCCTAATTACAACTCATAATATTTTAAAAAATATATATTCAAGCAAATTTCCATATTAAATTTCACCTTAACTTCTCTCGATCGCTAGCACGGACCAACTTCTCTCGATCTCGATCGCTAGCACGGACCAACTTCTCTCGATCGCTAGCGCGGACCATGCACATCCGGTTGATGAAGGGACCATGCACATCCGGTTGATGAAAAAGCAAAGTATAGCACCTCTTGCTTCAACAGATTTTTGTTGATTATAAAATCTTATAATTAACCGGTTTTTAATTCAAAAATTAAAATTAATTATATTATGTACATAAAAATCCTAATTATATTTAAGCAAATTTCTTTTTATGTGAATCTCACTTTAAATAAACCGTTAACAACCATAAGATTAAAATAAATTTAATCCGTGGCAACGAAACAATAAGATTAAAATAGAAATATGAAACGGCCGTTTCCAGTAATAATATGAAAAGGCCGTTTCTAGTAATATGAAACGGGGTAAGATTTTTCCGGCACGTACAGTGCATTTCTAGATAAACTATATTAATCATCATACCATATTTTTGCTGGTTCATACTCGACAGTACTAAAATAAAACATAGAGAAATAGAGAAATAACAAGAGCGATACACCAACACAAAGTGTACAATAATACTCCACAGCTGATGAGAAGTATGCATTAAACCATCCTCCCCTCGTTCATCTCCGCGGCCGCCGCCACCGCCTCCGCGACGCCCTTCCCGTCGCCGCCATCGCCGCCGCCGCGCCTGGCCGCGTTCCGCGCCGCGGCGGCCGCCACCCTGTCGGCGTCCTCCCTGGTGGCCACCTTGTCCGCCGGGAGCACCTCCGCCGCGCCACCCACCACGTCCTTCAGCGTCGTCGTCGTGGCCTTGTCGTCGTCGCCGTCAGGGCAGTGGCGCCGCCTCATGTTCGCCTCGGCGGCCTTCTGCGCCGCGGCCGCGACGCCGCCGGGGACGACGCCGGCCAGCCCCGTGGCGCGCATCTCGGCGGCCTGCACCGCCGCGGCGTCGGCGAGGCCGACGGGCTCGTTGGATCCCGCCGCGTGCAGCGCCTCGCCGATGGTGACCGCGTCGGTGGTCTCCACCTCCGCGCCCGGCACCGGCACGGTGAACTGCGCCATCACCTGCCCGCCGGCGGTGGCGGTGACGACGCGCTTGCCGGCGGCGGGGAGGTCGGCCTCGGTGACACGGAGGTCGGCGGCGGCGACTGCCTTGTCGCGTTCGCGGCGAGCCTGGTGGTGGTCGGCGGCGGAGGGCGGGTAGACGTCGCCGGGGCGGATGGGCTGCGCTTGGGCGTCGCTCATGGCGGCGTACGTGTCGTCGACTAGCTTGGTGTGTTGGTGTGACGGAGCTAGCTGAAACTGAAATATATATATACGCGAAGTGAAAATAATGTCATTATTAAGTAGTAATTAAATTGGTTACGACACGTCGCGTGAGACCAGAAGACGGTAGAGCGGCAAGAGTTGGCTGAACCTGACACGATACTCGTATGAGGAAGAGGAAGCATGCATGTCAACACTTGTCCAAGTTATACTCCTCCTGGAGAAACCTAACTGGGCTCCTTTCAATGGGAGGTTGGAAACGATATGTGTATTAACGATGATTAATTAAATATTAGTTATTTTTTAAAAAATAAATTAATATGATTTTCTAAAACAACTTTTGTATATAAATTTTTGGTAAAAAACATACTGTTTAATAGTTTAAAAAACGTGAGTATGAAAAATTGAGACCGATGAGTTGAAAAGGTTAGACAAAGAACTTAGCCATGACGCTGACATCACATCTTAATGCCTCGCGTTGCATCTCAGCTCTATTATCTATCATGTTCCAACTATACATTGTCCTATAGTTTTTTTTCTTTAAAGGGTTAAAATTTCATTGAATTATTTTCTACTCTAGCTTTTGGTTTGTAGAATTTGGTAGGAAAATTTTCAAGCGAATCTTTTTTCCTTCACCTTTCTAGAGGATTTTCCGATACATTCTGCAAGGCAGCAACCCACCGATTGCATTGCGCACCATCTAAAAGAAAACTCTGTTTAGTACTGGAATAAGTTCATCTGACTTTCCTTAACTTTACACCGAATCCGATTTTCATCCTTGAACCTTAAAACCGGATACAACCGGTCCTCGAACTGTCAAAACCGGTGCAAAAGAGATCTCTCGGCGGTTTAGAATGCGGTTTTGGCTGACGTGGCGCCTACGTGGCTGGTTTGACTAGATCTTCGTTACACATGGCATTGATGTGGCGCTTACGTGGCAATTCTATTAAAAAAACCGTGGGCCCACTTGTCAGTTCCACAAAAAATAATAATTAAGAAAGGTGAGCCCATGTGGGTCCCACCTGTCATTCACACCCCCCTCTTCTTCTTCCTCTCCCTCCCCATCTCCCATCTCTTCTCTTCCGATGGTGAGGACGCTGCCGGCGAGAGCGGCGAGCTGGAGAGGGCCACGAGACCGTCGCTCGCCGACGAGAGCGGCGAGGGTGATAAAAGGGGCTCAGCGACGGCGGTGGGCAGAGCGGATCGACGTGGGCGGCGGCGGGTTCCCTCGGCGGCATCGCATCCAAATCTTGGCGGCGCACAGGTTGGTGATGGCCTCCACCGGCGGTGTCCTTCGCGGCGCCGGCGGTGTCCTCCGTGGACGGCTGGAGTGAGGAGCTTCCCCTTCCCCTTCTTCCCATTGACGCCGCCGCCGCCGCCGCAGTTGAGGCGCCGCTCCCCATGTCATCGCTTATGTGGACCGGGACGCCATGGCTGGCTCCAGCTAGGGAGTTAGCGGGGGGAAGGGTGTTGGAAATATAGTCATTAATCGGCATATTTTAATCCAAAAAGTTAAAGCAATAATCATGTCATAAGCAGTGTAGGGTGATCTTAACATAACCAGTAGCATACTATGCGCATCATGAATGTCAGGAACAGGAACATAACAGTAACGCAATAACATGCTAGAGGCATCATGAATAATAGGAACAAGAACATAGCGCACATAGTATAGCGATAGCGCTAACAACAGTAACAGGAGGAGAAGATTATACCCCGAGAATGGCCCTCCGCTGGATGGTGAGGCAGAATTGCCTCCGTGGTTGTTGTCGTTCACGGCACCTCCTGGCGCACCAGATCCAGCTCCTGTCGGTGGCGCATCACCTCCGCCAGCAGCGGCAACTCCAGACATGGCGATGAGCAGTCGTGCGGGAGGCACTTCCCAAAAACCTGATCACCCGCCTACCCGGTGCAGATCTCAGGCGAAAGTGTGGTTTCGGAGGCACTGCTCTTTCCAATCTCTCGTGCGCGCAAGAGATCAGAAACGAGGAAGCGAGAGCAACTCAGGCGCGGAGAAGGAGAAACTAACACCGGGAAAGAAGCAATGAAAACGGATCGGACTCGCGGCCTCCTTATCTATCAGGAGAAAGAACGTGGACGCGCTGTTGCGGAGGGAATCGTGGGAACGTGGGTTAGTGGCTGCAAAAGGATAGCGACGTGACGTGACGCACGCACGCCGCCAGCCACGCCACGCCTCGCCCACGCCCACGCCCACGCCCTCGGCCCGGCCCGGCGCGCGCGTGTGGCATTCCGACCCCCACCTCAACTGGTCAACAGGGAGCCTCCAATAACTCCCTATTTAGGTTGAGATATTTCTCGCTTAAATCCTAAGGTGGTATTATTATTCTCAACACTTATTATGGGCCTTTGAGATTTAATATTATAAGTCGGGCCTAGCCCAATTATTCTAACAATCCCCACCAAATTTCAAGGCTCATAAGAAATGTTCCTAATGTTGTGCCTGTTTGATATACCAGGGTTTTGGTGGAGACTGTTAAGTTGAACTTCCACCTAGGAAATGAGCTACATCAGACCACAACTGAACAATGGACTATGCCTTGAATTGTGAGTTTTGTGTGATCAGGTTTCACTCAGAACCTTGACTGGTACTGGGCTGCCGTTCGCATCCCCTCTGTTTGGAGCATATAAGTCAAACTCCAGGCCTTTCATGAGTATCTAGAGATCGCCCAAACCTCATAGACTGTGACTAGCAGTCGAACTCATATAGGTGTGTTCCTTCTGAGATGTTCTGCAGGTCAACATCTCTGCTTGGAAAAGCCACTCGGATCACATTAAGACATAGGCCATCCTACCATGCAGGAAAGAAGAGAAGCACATCATGAAAATGAGCCCTTTTCAAGGGTCTCTTCTCTCAGTCACACAATAGTTTGTTTCACCATCCAAATTCACGGGATCTCCGATCACAATGGACAGGTTTCCACTATTATGCAACCTTAGGTGGGTATCAAGCCCATTTCCCTCGATGTACTGTCTATCACATTACGTGGTAGCCCCTTGGTAAACTGATCTGCCAGATTTCTAGCCGTTTGGACATAGTCCAATGTTATCACTCCGGAGTTTTTCTGCTTTCTGACAGATTTCAGTCTTCTCTTGATGTGTCTAGATGACTTCATGTTGTCCTTTGAACTGTTCACTTTAATAATCACTGTTTGATTATCACAGTTCATTAGGATAGCTGGCACTGGTTTTTCAACCACCGGCAAATCCATCAGGAGTTCACGAAGCCACTCGGCCTCAACTGTCACAGTATCTAGTGCTGTCAGTTCTGCTTCCATTGTTGACCTCGTTAAGATAGTCTGCTTGCAAGACTTCCAGGAAACAGCGCCACCTCCAAGTGTGAACACATATCCACTTGTGGCTTTTATCTCATCAGCATCAGATATCCAGTTTGAGTCACTATACCCTTCTAGTACCTTTGGATACCCGGTATAGTGAATTCCATAGCTCATAGTGCCCTTTAGATAGCGCATTACTCTTTCCAGAGCCTGCCAATGATCATCTCCCTGATTTGAGACAAACCGGCTCAGCTTGCTTACAGCAAATGAGATGTCAGGCCTCGTTACGCTAGCCAAGTACATCAATGAACCAATGATTTGAGAGTATCTCAGTTGATCCCTTGCTATTCTTCGGTTTTTCCTTAATAGCACGCTGGGATCATAAGGAGTAGGAGCTGGCTTGCAGTCACTATATCCAAAGCGACTCAAAACCTTGTCCACATAGTGGGATTGCACAAGAGTAATCCCACCCTCATCTCCTCTTTGTAGTTTGATGTTAAGAATAACATCAGCCTCTCCCAAATCCTTCATTTCAAAACTCTTGGACAGATAGTCTTTGACCTCCTCAATCATATTAAGGTTGGTCCCAAAGATCAGTATGTCATCGACATATAAACACAAGATCACTCCTTCTCCCCCACCATAGCGATAGTATACACATTTGTCAGCTTCGTTCACAACAAAGCCTACAGATGTAAGTGTGGTGTCAAACTTCTCATGCCATTGCTTAGGTGCTTGCTTGAGGCCATACAAGGATTTCAACAGTTTACACACCATTCCCTCCTGACCTTCTGGTTGATCCATATAGATCTCCTCCTCCAGCTCTCCGTTTAGGAAAGCTGTCTTAACGTCCATCTGATGGACGAGAAGACCATGAGAGGCTGCCAGAGCAAGTAGTACTCGAATCGTGGTCAAGCGAGCAACTGGTGAGTATGTGTCGAAGAAGTCCTCGCCTTCCTTTTGGGTATAACCCTTGGCCACAAGCCTTGCCTTGTACTTTTCGATTGTACCATCAGGCCTAAGCTTTTTCTTGAAAACCCATTTGCATCCTACGGGCTTGCACCCATATGGACGCTCAACGACTTCCCAAGTACCATTAGACATAATCGAGTCCATTTCACTGCGTACTGCTTCCTTCCAGTAGTCAGCGTCAGGAGATGAATATGCCTCTTCTATGGTTCTTGGGGTGTCATCCACGAGGTATACAATGTAGTCATCTCCAAAGGATTTTGCAATCCTTTGTCTCTTATTCTTGCGAGTATCTATAATGTTGTCCTCCTCAGGATTTTCCTCAGGCGTTTGATCATTGTGTTCTATCGGTGCAAAGTGCTCATGGGGCATGACAGTTTCTTTACTAGAAGTGCTAGGTGTATGTTTCATAGGAAATTCATTCTCAAAGAATGTAGCATCTCTGGACTCAAGAATTGTACCAGCATGCATGTCGGGTACTCCAGAGTTTATTATCAAGAATCTATAACCCACACTGTGGATAGCATAACCAAGGAACACACAATCAACAGTATTTGGTCCAAGTTTCCGCTTTTTGGCTATAGGTACATTTACCTTGGCCAAACAGCCCCATGTTCGTAGGTATGAGAGATTTAATTTCTTCCTTTCCCATTCCTCGAATGGTGTTACTTCCTTATGCTTCATTGGAATTTTATTCAGGACATGACACGCAGTCAAAACTGCCTCACCCCACCATTCCTTGGAAAGCCCCGCAGTGTCTAACATGGCATTCACCATCTCAGTTAGAGTACGGTTCTTTCTTTCGGCCACCCCATTTGATTGGGGTGAATAGGGAGGCGTCATCTCATGAATAATTCCAAACTCTTCACAAAAGGATGCAAACTCATTGGAAAAATACTCCCCACCTCTATCAGACCTCAACCGTTTGATTTTCCTTTCAAGTTGGTTTTCTACCTCAGCTTTATAGATTTTAAAGTAATGTAATGCCTCATCCTTTGTTTTCAATAGATACACATAGCAAAATCTAGTGCAATCATCTATCAGTGTCATGAAATATTTCTTTCCCCCTTTGGTCAACACGCCGTTCATTTCACACAAATCGGAATGAACAAGTTCTAGAGGTGCCAAATTCCTCGCCTCAGATGCCTTGTGAGGCTTGCGAGGTTGTTTCGATTGAACGCAAGTATGGCACTTGGAACCTTTGACCAAAGTGAATTTTGGAATTAAACTCATGTTAGCTAAGCGCGTCATACAACCGAAATTCACATGACAGAGTCGCGAATGCCACACATTAGACTCCTCATTCTCGCTAATATGGTTCACAGCATCATGATTATTACACATGTCATTCAAAGAAAAGCGGAACAAGCCTCCGCTGTCATAACCTTTTCCAACAAAAGTCCCATATTTAGATACGACACATTTATTGGACTCAAACACAAGTCTAAAACCTTCTCTACACAATAGAGAGCCGCTAACTAGATTCTTCTTTATTGAAGGGACATGCTGCACGTTTTTCAGCTGCACGGTCTTTCCCGAAGTAAACTTCAGATCGACCGTACCAACACCATGAACAGCCGCAAGCGACCCGTTTCCCATCAACAAGGAGGAACCTCTCCCGACCTGATAAGAAGAAAACAGAGAAATGTCAGCACATACATGAATATTAGCACCAGTGTCCACCCACCAATCAGGTGAATGAAAAACAGAGAGAACTGTAGGTAATATTTTACCGTACCCCGATGTTCCTCCGCCCTCGCTAATGACCATGTTGGCAGACTTCCTGTCTTTGCGCTCAGGACAGTCCTTGGCCCAATGCCCAGACTTGCCACACACAAAGCAGTCTCCCTTTGCCTTTCCCTTGCCTTTCTTCTTAAAATTGGTTGCAGCCTTGGGTTTGACATCAGGCTTGACTTTCTTGTTGTTGTGGGATGCATGAGGGTTCTTCTTCTGTACCATACTGGCACTAGAACCTCCCTCAACCTTTTTGCCCCGAACGTCCTTTGCCCTCGCCTTTTCCTCAACACCCAAAGAGCCAATGAGATCAGAAACACTGAACTCTTGTCTCTTGTGCTTTAGAGAAGTGGCAAAGTCCGACCAAGAAGGTGGTAGTTTGGCAATAATGCCACCCGCCACAAACTTGTCCGGCAACTCACAGTTGTTGTTCTCAAGTTCCTTAGCCAGCATCTGAATCTCATGAGCTTGTTCTATTACAGAACGGTCATCGACCATTTTGTAGTCATAGAACTGCTCCATGACATACAGCTCACTGCCGGCGTCAGAAACTCCGAACTTGGCCTCAAGTGCATCCCACATGTCCTTCCCAGAAGGCATGTGCATGTACACGTCCACTATGTTGTCAGCGAGTACACTGATCAATGCTCCACGGAACAGGCAATCCGAAGCCTCGAACTTAGCCTCTTCCTCAGGAGAAAGAGGTGGTTCACTTCGTTTGCCCCGTGAAACATAGAAGCACTGCATCGCTGTCAACCACAATAGTGCACGTGCTTTCCATCTCTTATAGTTTGAACCATCAAAAGCATGTGGTTTCAGTGCAGCAGCAAAGCCAACTACCGAAAATGACCTATCAGGTTTTTGGATTGTTGGAAATATAGTCATTAATCGGCATATTTTAATCCAAAAAGTTAAAGCAATAATCATGGCATAAGCAGTGTAGGGTGATCTTAACATAACCAGTAGCATACTATGCGCATCATGAATGTCAGGAACAGGAACATAACAGTAACGCAATAACATGCTAGAGGCATCATGAATAATAGGAACAAGAACATAGCGCACATAGTATAGCGATAGCGCTAACAACAGTAACAGGAGGAGAAGATTATACCCCGAGAATGGCCCTCCGCTGGATGGTGAGGCAGAATTGCCTCCGTGGTTGTTGTCGTTCACGGCACCTCCTGGCGCACCAGATCCAGCTCCTGTCGGTGGCGCATCACCTCCGCCAGCAGCGGCAACTCCAGACATGGCGATGAGCAGTCGTGCGGGAGGCACTTCCCAAAAACCTGATCACCCGCCTACCCGGTGCAGATCTCAGGCGAAAGTGTGGTTTCGGAGGCACTGCTCTTTCCAATCTCTCGTGCGCGCAAGAGATCAGAAACGAGGAAGCGAGAGCAACTCAGGCGCGGAGAAGGAGAAACTAACACCGGGAAAGAAGCAATGAAAACGGATCGGACTCGCGGCCTCCTTATCTATCAGGAGAAAGAACGTGGACGCGCTGTTGCGGAGGGAATCGTGGGAACGTGGGTTAGTGGCTGCAAAAGGATAGCGACGTGACGCACGCACGCACGCACGCCGCCAGCCAGCCAGCCAGTGCGCGCGTGTGGCATTCCGACCCCCACCTCAACTGGTCAACAGGGAGCCTCCAATAACTCCCTATTTAGGTTGAGATATTTCTCGCTTAAATCCTGAGGTGGTATTATTATCCTCAACACTTATTATGGGCCTTTGAGATTTAATATTATAAGTCGGGCCTAGCCCAATTATTCTAACAAAAGGGAACCAACCTGGCGGCAGAGGCGCCGCCGCCGTGCCCGTTGCCGCGGACAACGTCGATGTTGACCTCGGCATCCTCGTCGGCGGGAAGAACGTGTCCTGCCGCCACGCATGCATCTTCTACAATTTCCCGCATCACCGCTTCGTGCTCGAGGTGCTCGGCAAGAATTGGTGCTTCATCGAGGGCATCCTTCAAGAGCTCGGTAGTGAGCCCGTGAAGCTCGACTCCCAGGACCTCCGTGCCGTTGGGACCAGCGCGCGGCGGACAGCCTCCTCCTCCGGCTACCACCGCCACGCCTCCCCGTATGGCCGCATCTCCTTCTCCTCCTCCGGCGGCCATCGCCGCACGCCGCCCCTTCTCCCCGCCGCCCCTGTCGGATCTCGATCGCCGGCGCTGCCCGCGTCGATCATCTCCACCCACCTCCGTCGCCGACCCTGCCCGCGTCGATCTGCACCGCCCACCGCCATCGCCGACCCCCTTTTATCGCTCCGGTTTCCCCCTCCAGCTCGCCACTCTCGCCGGCGGCGTCCTCACCATCGGAAGAGAGGAGAGGGGAGATGGGGAGAGAGAGGAAGAAGAAGAGGGGGGTGTGAATGACAGGTGGGACCCACATGGGCCCCACCTTTCTTAATTATTATTTTTTGTGTAACTGACAAGTGGGCCTATGGTTTTTTTTTTCTGATATAGAATTGCCACGTAAGCGCCACATCAATGCCACGTGTAACGAAGACCTAGTCAAACCAGCCACGTAGGCGCCACGTCAGCCATAACCGCCTTCCAAACCGCCGAGGGACCTCTTTTCACCGGTTTTGACAGTTCGAGGACCGGTTGTATGTGGTTTTGGGGTTCAAGCACGAAAATCGGATTCATTGTAAAGTTAAGGGACGTCAGATGAACTTATTCCTTTAGTAGTAGCATCGCTCTGTACAACACGGTGGGCCTCCCGTGCCATGTGGGCTACTTTACTTGGACCCAAGGCCCATTTAATTTCTGCCTCCATATAATTGCTGGAGTACTCCAAATGCTGATCATTGAAGACTGCAGTTTTTCATTTCTTGGACTGAGTAGTTTTTCACCCCTCTGTCAAACAAAATGTACTTCCTCCATTAAAAAAAAAACTAACCTTTGATGAGGATGGTACAATTAGTAATGGATGATCGATTAACACATCCATCATGCCATATTCTCTTTCACTCCATCCATTACCTAGCTAGTAAGCATCTATAACTTTTAAGAACTATCCACAAATTGAAGTATTTGTAGAGTACTATTTTCCCAATCGAGTCACCCTGATATTAATTTCCTATATTTATTTATTACTCACTGGTAACTATATCATTAACCATGATCTTTTCCAATGATATCAAAGTAATTGGACCTTAACTTTTATCTATACTAAACTCTTGAAAATACTTAAATTTGTGAACGAAGGGAGCAGCACACTAGCTAGTCACAGATGTGCAGTTCCTCATACATTGGATATTGTTGAGCATGAGCAAGGTGCAGTAAAATATACTAACAATATATACAAGATGATGATTAATACTAAAAAATGACATGCAAGATTGTGCTAGACCCGGTCTACGTGTACCCATAAATAAAAGGAGACAAGCTAGCTAGAAAAGGAAATGCTTGATTGAACTCCAGATGATTCCAATTAAGTGCTGATTAATTATTAAGCTCTCTCTACACCTTTTTACCAGACACAGAGTTATGCATGCCTAACTAAACACAAATTATATTTGTCGGAGGCTTCAAGCATGGCATCTCGAAGGATTGGATGCCGTGCTTACGTACGTGCATTTACATAATTTTATACAAGTTACTCTAATCATTTTAATTAAGCACCAACCTATGCAACTAGCTTAGTGCTAGCTGCTGCTAAGTGCTAATCAGTACGTACATTTTGAGATTTGGAGTGTACTAACTAATTCTTCATAGGTCTCTACGTCACCCATATACATGTACTGTACTATGGCATTCTCGTCATCATGCATATCTTTTCATACGTATAATTAGTTAATGCAAATTAACATCGATATGACTTATTCTATTTTGATATATATAATCAATATTTTTGTTACTTGGTTTTTCTAAAACTATTTTAAATATGACTTGTACTTTTTATATATTTACACGAAATTTTAAATAAAATAAATGGTCAAAGTTAAAAAGTTAATTGCGTCCAATATTTATACATGATGAAGTACATTGCAATCGAGTACTTCATTCATCCTGAGTTTTAATTAAATGGGACAGATTTCAGCACTACGAATTTGTATAAACAACATGTATAGCTTTATAGTATTAAGATAAGTATATTTTATCTAATTAAAAATCTTTATATTTTATATTTTAGAACGGAGTGAGGACGTAGTAGCTGGCGATGAACGAAGAATCTGCAGATCAAATGGGCTTCCAGATCCTCGAACGCACCGTCCAAAGCTTTTGTCCCATCGACGTAGTACACGACTCAACTAGCTCTGATTATGTGCCACTTAATCACTCTTCATTAACTGGATGAAATGCTATTAATGGATAACTACTGATCACCAGCCAGTAGTGACTATCTAATTAATTTACTTTAGATTATATAGACATACATACATACGTGTGTGTGTGTATATATATATATATATATATATATATATATATATATATATATATATATATATATATATACACTGTGAGCCAGCACTGGTGTCATGTCAGTACGCATGTCACGGCTGGCATTTTCAATCTCTTCTAGTAGATCCTTTGTTTCGACTCTTCATTCTCATCGATTCATCTACAATGATAAGCCGTGAAAAAATAACTAAGAAACCTAATTATTTATAGGGCTTTTCTATCTATATTTTTAAGTGATAAAAATAAATATTAAAAAAATAAACTATGATAAAAAAATAAAGTTAAACTTTAATTGATAAGTCAATAAACAAACGATGGAGCTGTAGTTAGTAAGGGAGAAAGGTTGCTTCAATGCCAATGGCACTTTATCTCTCTCTGTGCATACAATTAGTGTCTTACTTTGTAATACTCTCTTCAAGTAATACTCTCTTCGTTCCAAAATAGTTGTCATTTTAGAATTTAAATTTTATCCAAAAATACTTGTTTCTTTGGAGCGTTTTTTGTCACATCAATCATTTTCTATTCTACCTCTAACTACCTTCTCACTCTCATTTATGTACTATTTAATTGAATGTATTATAGTCCTTTTTTTATAAACCTTAAGTTTTGCTAAACAACCTTAAAACGACAATAATTTTGAGACGGAGGTAGTATATAAAAGGTGTTTATGCAAATGTATACTCCAAACACAAGAAATGGAGTAGTATTCAATTCGATGAACAGCTACCTAGTTTGTGGAGAAACCGGTGGATCGGCCAAATCAAAATTTGGGCCTGTAGTCTAGTGGTTACAAGAGTCTCAGTAGCACATGAGGTTCTGGGTTTGACTCCCAATGGAAGCGAATTTTCCAGGATTTTAATAGCGTCGTGCTTTCAGTGGTTGGCGATGTACCCATCGACAGCGAGTCACCTGTGGTGACTTCGTCAATCTCTCAAGGAAGATTTGCCAGCCCAGACTTCGAAGGTGCTCATAGAGATAGGGTTTGCGTGCGTGTATTCATAGGGGTGAGTGCGCGTGCGTTGTGAGTGTCTGCGTTGTACTGTATAATTCTAAAATAAATCAAAATTTCGTGGCCGTCGATTTAGGGCAGCACACTACGATATAATCCAAAAGAGAGAAAATGACACGCGTAGCTATCCTGTATACCCATCCTAGAAAAAGGACAAAATAAAAACCAAAAATAAAAATACTGCAAAAGGACCAAGTCTCAATTGAATACTGTGCCTTTTGTTTGGCGAGTGAACCGCTGTGCTACATACACGAGTGCATCCTGTGCGAAAAAGACATCCTATTGGCTTCTTTTTCTTATAGGCAGCGTGTAAATTTTTTAAAAATAATGTATGGCTGTGTGAAGGCCATACAAATTAACAAAATTTTGTTCAAAAAGTTTGTACAGGAAAGTTCGTTCGTGTGTAGAAGACGGGCAGGACAGAAAAGACCACACGGTAATAAATTGGCCACTAAAAAGGTGCCTACGTGGCGAGTGGCATGGCCCATGGCCTCCTATGTGGACGAAAAGCAACTACAAGAAGGATGATGTATTGTATGCTAGCATTGACTGACGTGGACACACGAGGCCAATCAGCGGCCAAACCCAAGCAAATTAAGCAGCAAATTACTCCCTCCATTTCTAACTAACTAATCATCATATATTTTTGTATGCTATTCTCGAATAATTATCATATTAATGCATAAAAATAAATAAAAATTGTTACATGCATTCATGCACACAACCATTTACAAATAACGTGCAATTAATGTTTTGATATATTATTGACTAATTAAAAAGTAACGGGATGGTGTATACATCAAGTTTGTTACAAAATTTAGTATAATATATTTCTTGTTTTAGGTACATATACTCAGTTATGTAGTAATGTGATGATAAATTAGAAATGGATGGACTGAAAGAGAACATGGCATGATGGATGTGTTAATCGATCATCCTTATCCTTAATTATTGTCTCCAAGTATGTGCCTAGTTTAATCTACTAGCTAGGTCGGCCGAGTGGTAAAAAGACAAAGCCTTTGATGCGTTTTTACGTTGACAACTAGGTGGTAATTAAACTGTTGTTAACCTTGATAATAAACGCCGTCGATCGAAGACTAACAATCAGTACAACTTCTCCTTGTTATACTCCCTTCGCTTCGGTGACGTCCACCACAAGAAGTCAAGAACGATTCGGTTATACTTTTACACTTCCAAACCATCACAAATATTTCAAGTGCTTAATTTTTTAAAAAATTTGTACACGTAGATTTACCTCAAGAAATAGTACTATAATATCACAACTCATTTAGATTTTACAAACTAACTTTGAAATAAACTAATGGACCAAATAACATTTAAAAGTTTGATCGAATCTTGTCCTTAATTAAACATCAAAACTTATTAAAAGAGTAGTAATGATCATTACTCTGCGCCTTCTTATGTTGTCCAAGTAATGAGAAACGTAGAGCGGGAGAACATTATTATTGGGGCTACTTTGTTTAAGGTCCATCTTTTTTTATCTGTTAAGCTGATTTTGGTGATATTTTTCTCCTTTTTTTCACATGGATTATTTAACACATTAAAACCACTGGTAAAAGTAGAATTATAAAAGTCGCCCTCAAAGAGTTTTTCGTATTATTTTGGTCATTTGTTTTCATTAATTTAATGTAAGTGTAATTTAATTAAGTGTAAAATGTGTATTAGTCATAAATAATTGAGGGTAATAAGTAGGGATTAATTTGTCGCTGTCAAGAAGGGGATCTAGCGCTCCGGATTCTCGTACCAGCTGCGAGTCGTCCTTCTGGCCTCAAGTACTTGTTGATTTGTTCTTCTTCTTCTATAGTACGTACTAATTCTACTGTAATTACTAATTTAAGTAGCAGAGTATTGCATCATCAACTAATTAATTATCTTAACCATATGAAACCAAAAGAGCATAAGAGTCCGAGTGATCAAGACGCAATTATCGAGGTGATTAGGCATATTAAGATGGATCAGCTGTGCTTGCTTGATTAGGATTAGGAGTAATAAATCTGCAGCTTTCTGACGGCGACGGCGCCCTGTCTCCTTCACACAGTGACATGTATGCCAACAGCACATGCAAGCTGCGTGGGTACTTAATTCAGATTAGTTGCTAATTAAGTTCGTCGTTATATAACTGTTAACGATGATGATTATCCAGAGATATACCATACATATACAGCACTTGTGAGCATGCATGTTACTGCAAATCTTTAATGATTGATTAGGAGTCAACCACATGGCAAACCTGAACAAATATATAAGCTATACCATTGTTTGGATGGATGTAATTCAATCTAATTATTCACGTTGTGTGGATGGATGGTAGTAATTATTCACGTGGTTAATTAATGGGAGATATCCTACTGCTAGCCTATGTATCAGCTCATACCATTGTGGATGATGTAGGCCCTCATTCTACTCCCTCCGTATTCGTAAAGGTATTCGTAAAGGAAGTCGTTTTGGACAGCGACACGGTCTCCAAAACATAGTTTTGACTTCTTGTTTCTATAAAAATATTTATTGAAAAATGATATATGTATATTTTTATGAAAGTATTTTTCAAAACAAATCTATCCATATAATTTTTACATTTTTAAACTCAACACCTTGAGAGTTATTCATGATTTATATTCCCAATGTTTGACTTAAACATTGTCTTAAACGACTTCCTTTACGAGTACGGAGGGAGTATAGATTTAGATTTATTGGCTTAGACTTTTAAGTCTGCTTATTGGCTTATATGATTTATAAGTAAGTAGGTTTAATGTCCTAAGTTTAGTGGTGGAATCATACATCTGTCTCACATAAGCAAAAAAAGCTTTTCCAACATGGCTTTTGGCTTTAAAGTGTTAGAGTGGCTTATGGCTTTAAAAAAAACTCAACGAAAAAGCTGCTTGTTTGTTTAGGCTTAGACTTCTTTTCAACTTATAAGTTGGCTTATAAGCTCAGATAAAAAGGCCGTAGTATCACACAAGGTAATATTGGTTGCCATATGCCATTTTATTTTCTTTTTTCATGAGCCATCCTATGGTTTCTTGAGAAATTTTATGGTCCTAAAAAAAATATACCACTTCCTTCAGAGGAAGAAAAAAATATTTGATGTTGAAAATTTGTTCGACAAGAAAGAGCACCACATTTTCAGGCATAGTATTTGGTATCCGGTTGACACCGACTTTACACTCTTCTAAAGTGGTACTATGTCACACTAATAGACAGTAAAATTGAACAGTCATTTGTTCCTGTTAGGTTCGTTATTTTATACGCTAGCTGTCATGTATATAACTGTGTATACTCTTAAAAATACCGAACATCAACATTGAACATAAAAATTAGCTATGTATGTACTACTCTTAAAATTATGTAACATTGACGTGAAATGTGATATTTATATCGTGATAAATCAGATGTAGAACCGCCCATCTAAAAAATAGGTAGTACCAGCTTGCGCCACTAGTAGATTGAAGATGAAGGTGATTGAGAGGCATGTAACATCTACCTTAATACTGCACATGGTCCTAAATATTGGAGATGCTCTAAAAGGGACTATTTTGCCAATAAAAGCTGTCGTGCTTATCTAAGTCTCAATAGATCAAAATTTTTTAGTCACACCTTAGCAAGTGTAAGAAAATATGTGGCAACTTTAGGCGTGACAAAATATATCTAGCAAAAAAAAAACAAGGAAAATACTCCCGCCGTTTTATATTATAAGTCTTTTTACTTTTTTCTTAGTCAAAATTTTTCAAGTTTAATCAAATTTATAGGAAAAATTAGCAACATTTACAATATCAAAGTTAGTTTTATTAAATTAAATATAAATATATTTTGATAATATTGTTGTTTTTATGAAAATGTAAATATATTCTTTTATAAACTCATTCAGATTTAAAACTAAAAAGTAAATCAAATGACTTATAATATGGAACAGAGAGTACTTTAACTGTTATAATATGGAACAGAGTGAGTACGAGTAGTAGATGGTGATGAAAGAGCGCCAATCTAAGAGCAAGTACAATAGCAGACTATAAGCCAGCTATAAACTTATTTTAAAGAGATAAAGAAAGAGAGAGAAGAGCAGCGGGCTACATATATGTAGCCAGCTGCAGCACGGACTGTAAGATGTAATGTGTGTATGACAGGTGGAACCAAGTATTAATAGTGTAGTAAACAACTATTATATAAATTAGCTATAGATAATTTGGAGCTAGTAGTAGACTATACTATTAAACTTGCTCTGCATGTTAGTACCAGCTTATGGCACCAGTAGATCCAAAGGTGATTGAGAGGCATGTGGCACGTCCACGTCACCCCCACCCCCCAAACTCACTCACAACGCCTCCAACCGTTTAAACACACCACCCCCCCATTCTCCTCTCCCACACAAACACACGAACACAACCCCAACCATTCGACACCACTCGCGCCCGCGAACCCCAACCCCGCATCGCCGATGGCGTCCTCCTCGTCGGCGGCGGCGCTCTGGACGGCGGCGCCCCACCCCCACGGCAGCTGCCTCAGGATCCACGCCGCCATCTTCCACCACCAGCGGCGGAGGGGGAGGGGGAGGGGGAGGGGGATGAGGCCGGTGGTCGTCGCCTCGTCGGTGAGGCCGCTGCAGGCCGCGAGCCTGGCGGTGGCCACGGCGCCGGTGGAGGCGGCGGTGGCGTCGAGGAGGACGGCGGCGGAGGAGGCCGTCTACGAGGTGGTGCTGCGGCAGGCGGCGCTGGTGGAGGAGGCCACCCACCGCGCCGCGGGGGCGCCGCGGTGGGCGGAGGAGGACGCCGTCGACTGGGGCCTCCTCCTCGGCGACGCCTACCACCGCTGCGGCGAGGTCTGCGCCGAGTACGCCAAGACCTTCTACCTAGGTCAGCCACTTTCAATTTTTATCACCGTGATTACTTTATAATTTCACAGGTGAAAGCTAGCTAGTTCCATTTATCTATTACTACTATTCGCTTGCCACTACTACTCCCTAGCTATCTAGCGCCTCTTCCTTTTCTTGATTTGTTCATGACATATTATAATTGTAGACCTACCTTTCTCTCTTTTCTTTTTGGGTTCTTGGGTGGAATGGCTTGCTTGATAAAATTTTGCGACCCTTTTTGTGGTTCTAGGAGCCACATCTCACCTTCACTTTCTTGTACTTGTTGGTCTAAAAAGATTAGTTAATGCTGCAATTAGTTGGCTTTTTAGTAGGAATTGTAAGAGGGTGGTGTTAAAAGGCGATAAAAAAAAATCTATGAACATTCCTAAATTCCTACTACGTGTTAAGCAGATAAATATTCCTGCGTACAATTTCTGGAATACTCCTTCTGATGGCAGAAATATATTAGCAGTAGCCAAACAGCACCAGCCTGAGTGAGTGAGTGGTTCTAAGTGCTCTGAACAACTGTACATACATATACAAATGTTTGCCGACTTCAGAGTAGGTAAGATAATGCACGTGGATGATAGATGCCATCCCAAGGAAATGATCCAACAAACAACCAGATGCGCAGATATGGTGATCTCTCTAGTGTACCACTGGCAATTTATAGGTTTCTCTTCTTAATTAGGGTCAGGGATATGCTGGTTGGTAGTGGGTTTGTGGGTGAGGTGAAGACGCATGGGCTTGATTGATGAATCCAGTAACCTTCTTGTTTTTTTTTTTTTTAATCTTGCTTTCTGTATCACTATGTTTCCACTTGGATCATCCCTGACCTGGTAAGGGACTCATTTTCTATTGCTATGAGGACCTTTTGGGGACTAGCTCAAACTCTGATGTATGGTTGATACTTAGATTTTCTGCGTAAAGTGGAATTTCACCTTGTGTAATTTCTCATGGTTTTTGTTTCCATCGTTTACATTTCAGGTACTCAGCTTATGACTCCTGAAAGGCGCAAAGCTGTCTGGGCAATCTATGGTATGGATTAGTTAACTATTCATTGATCTACCAGTTACTCTCACTTGTGAAAATTCAGATAACTTCAATTGTTTGTGGAATTTTTAATTCTTACCTTTGTTTTTGTCTTTGGCAGTATGGTGCAGAAGAACTGATGAACTGGTAGATGGCCCTAACTCGTCTTACATTACACCAAAAGCACTTGATCGATGGGAGAAGAGATTAGAAGATCTCTTCGAAGGCAGGCCATATGATATGTATGATGCAGCCCTCTCGGACACGGTGTCAAAGTTTCCAGTAGATATCCAGGTACAGCCAACAAAAAAGCTACTGTAAAAGCAGGATATGAAGTGCTTTTAAAAGTTATTAGTACACAGTAAATTGGTGACACGCATTTGTCTGATGTTTCTGCACCGTCGGGATCTCTTTTATTTACAGCCATTCAAAGACATGATTGAAGGAATGAGGCTTGACCTGTGGAAATCAAGGTATAGGAGCTTTGATGAGCTCTACCTCTACTGCTACTACGTTGCTGGCACGGTTGGTCTCATGACAGTACCTGTGATGGGGATTGCCCCTGACTCGAAGGCCTCAACCGAGAGCGTGTACAACGCTGCACTAGCTCTTGGGATCGCCAACCAGCTTACGAATATTCTCAGAGACGTAGGCGAAGAGTAAGTACCAATGTGCTCACTACCAGCATGTTCTTTTTCTGAGTTAATAATTGCAGACTTTCACATGTTGCATAAACCATTTGCGCTTTAAAGTCTAGTCCAAAATTGTGCCTAAACAGATGCCTTTCACATTAAAAATTTGAAGTGCACATAAGTTTAATTTAAGACATATGTACCGACTTGTCGCTATTGAGATTAACTTTTTTGGTTGATTGTGACGTAATATGTTTGTTGTGGATGGAATTTCAGCTCAAGGAGGGGAAGAATCTACCTTCCATTGGATGAATTGGCAGAGGCAGGTCTGACAGAAGAAGACATATTCAGAGGGAAAGTGACTGATAAATGGAGGAAGTTCATGAAGGGACAAATTCTGCGTGCCAGGTTATTCTTTGATGAGGCGGAGAAGGGCGTTGCGCATCTAGACTCTGCGAGTAGATGGCCGGTATGAGAGGCTACAAATTCTGCGGTTTTATGTTCCACAAATAAAATAAACCACTGAAATTTACCTTAATCGATTATTTTCTCGTAGGTTCTGGCATCTTTGTGGTTATACCGGCAGATCCTTGATGCTATCGAAGCAAACGACTACAACAACTTCACCAAGCGCGCGTATGTAAACAAGGCAAAGAAGCTGCTGTCTTTACCGGTCGCATATGCAAGAGCGGCAGTTGCATCATGAACAATCACTAGATCAGATGCCTTATTATTTTTTTCTTTCATTTTCTTTTCCTTTGATTTTGCACGATTTCTTGGCTGTTGTATATATATTCAGTCAGCTACCTGTATGCCATAAGCCTGCCACAGTTTTTCTTTAGTTCAAGGGACTGATTTCAGGTCCCTCAATACTCAACTCTTGTTACAAACAAATACAGAGGGGGTAAGCCCCACAGTTCAAGAAGCATCACCCTTCATTTGTCTTCAAGAAATCAAGCTTTGTCTTTGTTACAAACATGCCACTGTTCAACCATACTGAATTGCTGATCTGAACATTGATTCTACTGTTCAGAGGTCAAAACTAGGAAAAAAGAGCCCCCAGAGTTTTCACATGTTGTTGCTATGTCAGCTGAAAGCATTTTTCATAAACAACCAGTCCTAATCTAAATCTCTTTCCTGATTATGATGTTTTACTAGGAAAGCAGAACCCCAAGAGTTTTCACATGTTGTTATGTCATATGATAAATAACCAGTCTTAGTCTGAAACTCATTGCTGATTATGATGTTTAACTACATGATGATCTGAACAATGTGCTTACCATTTGGTGACTCTGTCATCCTCTGAACTCTGTTGAATGAGAACTACAATTGGGTGTGGTCCAGTGACCACTAGACCTTTGGACTCATTATGCCAAGTTGTCTCCTAGCAGCAGAAGGAGATGACTGGCTACTCTGCATCAATCAATCTTAGTAGTACATTCTTACTTCTGGTGAATATTGAGAACAGCAGATACTACTGGACAATGGCATGCAGATGACACTGCTGCTAACTCTTGGCTAGGGTTCTTGTGGCTGGGAGTGTCAGGATGGCCATTGCTTTCTTCCAGGCCACATCTCGCGATTCTGATGAGATTACCCGGAATCAAAGCGCAGGTGTGAATTGGCATTGGTTTGCAGAACGGAAGATGACAAGAATTGCAATTTGCCTTCTTTTTTTTTTTTAGGTTCACATAAACCATGTGTTTAGTGCTATATAGTAATATACAATATAGTGTGTAAAGTAAATTGTAGTACCACTACTCAAGAATATATAAATTGCAATTTGCCTTCTCTTTTTTCCCCTTTCCAATTCACATGAACCATATGTTACTTGAGCACATAAAATACTTCTATTGGTCAAAATTTATTTACTTTTAGAAAAGAAAAGGCAGGGTGAAAGTCCTCTACTTAGCACTTTGTCATGTGAAATAGCAACATATCGGACGAGTGTTTTTTCACCTTCAGCCTTTATTTATTATTACTTCTCACAATGTGGAAAAAAAGTTCCTGGCTCCATTTTCCAAAAGAGGCCTTTCACATCAAACTAGGATCGGTTTTGGATGCAGACATTTCAGTCGTTTCATTTTCTGAATTAATTGAGAAAATAAAGATCTTGCGCCCCATATTAGAAAGCAGATCGAAATTAAATTGCAGCAGGAAATGAAGGATACTAATAAAAGAAAGAAATGAACGCTGGCCCACATGTACGGCCCATTTACACGGGCCTGAATTCCCATGCAAAGCCCATGAGTTATTTCTGGCCCATAATGGGCCTGAATTTAGCGAGGAGGCCCACTAAATTTTTTTGGGCCCATTTGTTCAATCCCCCGCAAAAACCCATAGACATTTTGCTCCGTCGCGAGCCAAGCGAATTCAAAACCCTCGTCTCCGGCGGCGGCGGCGGTGGCGGCGGCGACGGCGAGGAGGCGGAGATGAACGTGTTCGCGGGGGTGGGCGGGGGCGCGGCGGGGAAGGAGGCGGGGACGGTGGGCGGCGGGGCGCTGCTGGAGCTGACGCCGCACAAGCTGGCGCTGTGCCACCTCGTGCAGGTGTTCGCGCCGCCGCCGCAGGCCGGGGTCTCGGCCCCCGCGCTGCCCTTCCCCTTCGAGTCCGTCGCCCACCACAACCGCCTCGGCCTCTTCCTCTTCGCCCTCACCCGCGTAAGCATCGCCCTCTCCTCCCTCCCCCCACCGCACGCCCGAAATGTCACTCCTCCTGAACTGAGCTTCTACACTTTGCTTGCTCTCTGAACTTAGCTGCTGCTGATGTGACCAAATAACCATTATAGCTTTAAAATCATCATCGGTTTGCGGTTTGGTGTGATAGGCTGGTTGAGATTGATGGACTGCGTAGGCCGTTCACTTGATCTGTTCCAAGTTCTTGGAGGACACAAGTGTGACCAATTTCGCATTTTACTGTCACTACCTTTTAATTATTTCCCCATGCTCAAGCTGGCTGTAGCTTTCATTTCACTCGTATGGATCTCCACTTACTCGTACTTTGTAGTCATGCGAGGATTTTCGGGAACCTCCACTAGAAGAGCTTCTAAGGCAGCTGAAGGCGGTTGATGCTTTGGTTAATGGCTGGCTCTGTGAGCAGCTTACAAGTACCCTTTCAGCGCTTACTTCACCGGATGACCTGTTCAACTTCTTTGATAAGCTACGAGGTAAGATTTACTATATGGGTGGAGGTTTTGAGTCCTCGATACTTCATTCTTAGAGAAAGACTTCGAATTATAGATGGATATAGTTTATTTTTGCAATGGTTTCTGCTAGGTGTTCTGTCTGCGCCAGAAGGTGCAAATGTGGAAGACGAATTTCTGGATCCAAATAGTCAGCTTGGAGTTTTTCTTCGTTGCTGTATACTTTCCTTCAATACAATGACCTTTGAGGTGCTACAATCAGAGCAATCCATTCACAGACATTTTTTTACTGTTGCCTTATTTTTACATTATTTAGGGTACTTAGTGTTCTTGCTGAATCTTGTTGTAGGGTGTCTGCCATCTTTTGGCAAATCTTGTGGAGTATTGTAACTCCACTGACACCTCATACGACTTGGCAGAAGATGAGGACTTCAATAGTGAAATGGAAATGAACAACTTCATGGATACAAATATGCATGTTACAGATGGTGTATTTGACAAATACAATCAAGGTTATGCCCCTAGGAGCCATATGGGGGACAACTCGTCATCTCTAGTACACGCTCCAGCCTCACTCCATGATTTTGAGGAAGGTAAATCTGAACCCTAAATCCATAACCTGCTAGGCTGCTATTTCATCAATTTAATGTGCATGTGGAATTATTTTAACACACCAAACAAGAAAAAAAAAAAGCCACACCAAGGTTTTTAGAATCACCCTCCACCAACAGAAGAACGAGATGTGATGATTAACGAGCACAACAAAGATAAAACTTACATAATTTGGAGTTTGGTCAATTTCTTATGCTTCCTTTTTTGTCATATAATTATTTGGCAATAGTAATACCAATTCAACTCTGCGTTTCTTTCCCCCAATGCCATTCAGTGCTGAAAAGTGAAGCATTTTCCTGTTATGTTATTTCTGCCATTTGATTTAGGATATTACAAAATGATCTTCGCACAGTTATCTGGATAAAAGTTTTTCTTTTGGTATATGTGCTGGTTACAGTTACATGGAAAGGGTTATAATAAGCCTATAATGCATAAAACTTTTGAGTTACGAAAGAGTTTCAGATAATCAGATCTTTTCCTCCCTCAACACTTCCCAACAGTTCAATCGCGGGGTGACTTTTGGATTGTGGAAGTTACACACTTTTATACCATGGTCGCGCTATTTCTATTGCTAAATATATTTGTCAATGATTTTCAATATCATTTCTTTCTCAATGCTACATTCTATTTTATTTGAAAGATTTATTTTTGTTTTATCAGGCTGCTCAAAAAGATCCATTTCTTCAAAAATATTTATTTCTTTATTTCTTTTGCTAGCTAATATGTTCAAGGCAGATGATAATCTGAGTCCAACTTGTCTGAGGTCAAGATGGCAATTAGAGGCATATCTTAACCAACAAGCTGATATTCTTGAGAAGTAAGTGTCATTTACCACATTTAATCAGCTAATGCTACCACAAACTTGTCCTACTTCTTGAAAAGCACATGAAGCAGTGCCTTTAATAGCTCCTCTTTTGCTGCAGGGATCCTAGTTCGGTGCCTTTGAATTCATTTAATGCTACTATGAGTCAACTTCAGAAATTAGCTCCAGAGCTCCATCGTGTATGTTATGAGCAGAGCAATACCTTAACCTTCTATGAATATGCAGAATTGTGAAGAGTTCCTTGTCACATTGGTTTATTTTGATCTATATTCTACCTGTCAGGTCCAATTTTTGCAGTATTTGAATGCCCTTACCCATGATGACTACGTTGCTGCATTAGATAATCTTCACCGCTATTTTGATTACAGGTCTGTACCAAACTGTCAATCATATGAAAGGGGGTGGGGGTTGTTGATGTTTTGGTCATATTTTCCCATGATTCTCTGGTATTATTTAACATTTAGTCATCGACTCGTTTCTCTGGTATTTGAATTAAGGCATGTTAGTCTCTACTCTCTAGAATCTAGCATGTTTTCAGATGTCTATAAAGCAGTTTCTACTCTCTGCATTCAGCAATGCTGCAGTCTTTTTTTCTCTATGATCAAGATGGATCAAAATTAGAATGGGATAATACAGGAAGTTTTGGAATCATGATATATCTGTCTAGACTTGCTGCTACATGTATTATATTTACTCAATGCTGCCACTAGCCCACCATGATTTTTTAAGAATCTTTTGTCAGCAAGCAAGAATAAGCTGTAAGCATATGTGATAGTGACATGTTGCATATGCTGTGTTGAAAACGGAAGCTCTTGTAAATATGTTCTAACATAGTTAATTTATGTGGATGATGTAGTGCAGGGATGCAAGGACTTTTCAGTCGTACCGCGTCTCCATTCCAAGATATTATAGTTGGGAAGTATGAGAGTGCTTTGCTCTGCTTAGGTAACTTGCACTGTTATTTTGGACATCCGAAGAAAGCCTTAGAGGTAATGTAAGGTAGTTGGTTTTCTTTAATTTATTCTGCCTGTATATTACTAGGACCATCTGTTTCAGTATTAAATATTGCTTATTGTCCTCTTGGATTTCTTTCTTCCAGGCATTCACAGAAGCAGTGCGTGTTTCCCAAATGGTCAGTCACAAGACTTGGCTCTTTCTCAAACTTGATTTTGTTTTACAATTAAACGAGTTGATTGATTATTTTAGCAAGGCTTCAGTCAGTGTCTATTCAGCAGGGTGCTGTACCCTTAATTCTTCTTATCTTTCATCCTGAGTTGAATGAACAAATTGAATTTCTTTCATGGTCAATGTTTAGTTTAAGTGGTTGTACAATTCGCTGCAAATTTTGCACACATGCTTGTGCACACGTCGCTATGGCATACACACAAAACAAAATTGTCACCTGGTAGCACAACAAAACCAGATAAAGTTTAATTCTTGTTTGGGAATTTGACACTTATCTTGCCCCCAAGTTTCACCGTAACCTGGAAAAATGTAACCAGTTAATCACCATGTTTACTTATCAATTATCATGCAGTATACAATCTCTTCGTATGAAGTTCTCAGCAATGACAATATATTCCACTTAATGTGTTCTCTTCCCTAGTTCCCGTTACTGCCAAGGTGGCTGAGGGTCTGAACGGGTATATCCAAACTGTTAGTTACTTAGGTGGTTAAACTGAAGTGCCAATTCCATGGCTTATCAGAGTCAAATCGCCAAAGTCATATTACTGGATAAGAGATTGTGTATAAGTCAGCTACTATTTTTGGTACATGTTCTTGTACATATTGAACAACTTTGTGGTGTATTATACTACTATGTTTTAGGGTGTTATTTAAATATTAGTATGAGCTGCATGCTTCTCTTCAATTTGCTGTTCTAACACATGCTTCATTGTTTTTTTTCCAGAACAATGATGATTCATGCCTGGCCTATATATTAGGAGCTATTTCCAATTTGTTATCAAAGATAGGCATGTCAAGCACAGCTGGAACAATTGGTTCTCCATATTCACTTGGAAACAACATTGGATTAGGCACACCGCTGTCCATTCAGCAACAGCTGCTTGTTCTTTTAAAGAGATCACTTAAGCGAGCTGATACCTTGAAACTTACAAGCTTGCTGTCCTTTGATCACCTTTCTCTTGCAAAATTTGATCTGAAGGTAAGATCTCCATTTTGTTTCATTTGATTTTAAGACCTCTTTAATGCCTAGCGATGCTTAAGTCTCTTATTCATCTTTCTGCATGTGCATCTCATCCTAATAATGTCAGCATTCAAATGTGGCAAAGTCTCTCTGTCCTATGGCATTTTTTTAGATCAAAGATAATCTGATCCAGCTTTGCAAAAAGCTTAACAAAACAGTAGTTCATTTACAGACTCAAATGGATAGCAAACTGGCGACTCCAGTTCTTGATAATTGTCCTATGGCATTAGTGTTTTGATCTTGAAAATGTTATTGCTGGATGACTTTTAGTTCATGATATACTCATTTGCTTAGTTTCGTGCATCCTTATTTATCTCTACTTTTATTCTGACTGTAAACCTTGCCTTACCAGCATGTCCAAAGGCCTCTGGTGTCCTTTGGCCCTAATGCTTCCACAAAGCTTAGAACATGTCCTGCAGATGTCTGCAAGGTATGCTTAACCTACAATGTCCTCGATAATATTACACTCGGTCTCAACATAATGTCTATACATTTACTTCTAATATAACCTTTTATCTTTTGGTTTTATTGCAGAATTTGAGATTAAGTTCACGTGTGTTGACTGACTTTGGCACAGATGGCTTATCAGCATCAAATGATAACGGTAGTTTTAGTACTTCATGGCTTAGGAATCTGTCTGCTGCTTCTAATTCTTGGTGTAGCAGCTCGAAAAAATCTAGAAAACTACTTACAAATGACTTCGACAATTTCCATTTTCATGCACAACCAAGTCCTATACCTGCATCAGTATTGCAATTAGCTGGCTCAGCTTATTTGCTGAGGGCCACTGCTTGGGAACACTACGGGAGGTACTGATCTGTTCTCTGTTAATGTCTTAATGCTTATGACAAGAATCACAGCAACAAATGTGGGTTTTTATACCTTTTCTTTCCCAGCCTGACACTATCGTAATCCTGTGAGAAAAGAGGTGTTTGATAAGCAAGTAGCAAATCTCTTGCAAGATAGAAATGGCACAAGATACTTAGATTGCACATTGTTGGGTTATTGATACCAGTATAAAAATATCCCCACCTTTTGTGCTTTGTTGGCAACCTGACTTATCTTTGATTTTGTTTTGTGGTAAACTTCAGATTCATCTGTACCCTTCCTAGAATGCTAATGTATTTCCATCCATCTTTTGTTCACTGCCTTCACAGTGCTCCGATGGTTCGAATGAATTCGTTGGTCTATGCAACCTGCTTTGCTGATGCTGCAAGGTATCACATACAATAGATCTGTTGATGTATGCTGTAGCTTTTGTCAATCTTGATAGGATATATGATGGTATTGTATTTCTTCTTGCAGTTCATCAGAGCTGTCGCTAGCATATGTCAAGCTAATTCAGCATTTAGCAACTTTCAAAGGGTATTCAGGTAAGTTGCCACATGACCAAGATGTGTTATAGCCTCCAATTTTGTAAGCTCCCACTTGGCTACTTTATAGCCTTACATTCTCTTATTGATCTGAAGCGGCATTCTCTGCTCTCAAGCTTGCTGAAGAGAAGTTCCCGTTGTCAGCAAATTCACATATCCAGCTTCTTAAAATGCAATTATTGCATGAGCGTGCTCTGCATAGGTAAAAAGCTGTTTCTGCACTTCTTTTAATATTCTTTTAGTGGCTGCAGTCTACATCCATAATCTGATGTGTTATTATTGGTGCAAAATTGATCTATGTAGAGGACACCTGAAAGTTGCGCAACAGATCTGTGATGAGTTTGCTGTGTTGTCATCTTCTGTTAGTGGAGTCGACATTGAGCTGAAGACAGAAGCTAGGTTACGGCATGCTCGCACGCTTCTTGCCGCAAAACAATTTAGTCAGGTTCTTGGATTTCATTCCTTATTATTACCTAAGCGACATTTTGTGCATCATTTCTTTGTCCTTTGATTAAGAAGCTTGTCAATCTTTGGTGTGCAGCTGGAGCTAAGGCGCTCCACGAGCTTCTATGTAGGTTGCTTGCCCTAGATGCCTAGTCGCTGCTAGGGGTGCTTTTGTTTTGTTTTGTTGCGCGCCACTTTTTGTGACCTTTTTTTTGGAGGGGTCATTTTGGATCCCTTGGTTGTACATATTTCTTTCTTCTTCTTATTGAAATGAAGCACAGTTCTCTTACGTTTTCGAGGGGAGAAAAAGAAACCTGTCAAAAAAAAAAAACCTTTGCAAATGCTTCAACCTATATTCAAGCTCATTTACCCCCTTTTCCCTGTTCAAATCCAGCCCCTCTTTGTCCATTACTTCAACCATTCTGCCTCCTGAATTTATTCAGATCATGCCCAAAAACTCACAAAAATAAATATTGCTCTAATACTTGTGTATCCTTGTGTAGGCAGCAAATGTGGCAAATTCTCTTTTCTCTACTTGCTACAAGTACAACATGCAGGTGGAGAATGCAAGTGTTCTTTTATTACTTGCAGAGATACATAAAGTAAGAAAACATATTTTTTGGGAACTAGCATCTAATTATGTTGCAATGCCCACAAGCAAACTGATACTTTCTTATTTTTTGCCAGAATTCTGATAATGCAGTCCTTGGGCTTCCTTACGCATTAGCTAGTCAATCATTCTGCAAATCATTTAACTTAGATCTGCTTGAAGCCTCGGCTACACTAACTCTCACTGAATTATGGCTGGCTCTTGGATCAACCCATGCAAAGAGGGCCTTGAGTCTTGTTTGTCAAAGCCTTCCAATGATCCTTGGTCATGGTGGACTTGAGCTGCGCGCTCGAGCTCACATAGTTCTTGCAAAATGCTACCTGTCCGATCCAAAATTCTCAGGTATATCCTAATCATGCTTTCGCATCACTGCAGTTCCGTCCCGCATCATTTTAGTATTCATAACATGATCAACCTTTAGATATGCCAAATAGCACGTAACAAAATGTTGCTGTTGCTTTTTGTAAGCTTTTACTGAATGGTCAATTTACATGTCAGCCTGAATACATTTGTGATGTTACGCGTCATGAATCTGTGAGGCTTGTTAGTTTTTTCTTACTTTAGAAAAACCGGTTCCCCTTTGTCCTTTCATTATGGCAGTTTCCGAAGACCCTTCTGCTGTTCTAGATCCTCTGAACCAAGCTGCGGAAGATCTGGAGGTTTTGGAGGTGAGCTGCTGGACACATCTTGAGCACACTATTTCTGTTGATCCCTTGAAAAAAATGCATTTTAATTTAGAGCTGATCGGGTGAATTGTCTACTATGTGTAGTACCACGAAATGGCGGCAGAAGCATACTACCTAAAGGCAATGGTCTACAACAATCTAGGAAAACTGGATGAGAGGGAGGAAGCTGCAGCTTCTTTCAAGGAGCACACACTCGCCCTTGAAAACCCATATAACGAAGAGGATTCACTTGCTTGCTGATACTATCAACTGAAATGGCAAGCTTAGCTCCTGCTTGTCCTGCAGAATGCCTTGCTGAGAAGAAGAAGGCGGCGTCAGCAGATCATTGGTGCATCCATGGATGATTGATCAGTCTACATATGTGCCCTGTGCATGCATTGGTTGCATTACGAGCCCAACCAAATGGCTACATGGAAAGTCGGAAACGATCAGCATCTGATGTTAATTTGCTAGCTGCTGCAATCCAATCGCACTTTCATTTTCATCCTTCTTCTTTTTGCCAAGCTACTACTGTACATACATGCCATGGTTTGGTTTGATAATTTGACAAGATATGATGGCTATGGCTACTGTGTCCTGCTGACAACTACTGGACATACATATGCGTGTTGATGATGTTCTTGTACGTTTCGTACCTTTTGTTAGTGGCACATGCTCATATTATGCGTCACGCTCATGTAAATATTTTCGATCCATACGTATATATTCTCGATCGCTACATTCCTTTGTGTCTCAATAGCGAACTGATGTTATTTTTTAAGAAAGAACAGATGTTGAAGTAGTGGTTGTAGTTTGATTGAAGTAAAGGCCAGGATTTATTCCATTATCTTAAAAATAAACAGATGTTGGAGTAAACTCTCGAAGCCTTTTCGCTACCAAAACTTAAATTTTAGAACTTGTGCGCTAGAGTTGATTTTGAGTTTTCCTTATCGTGTTCTTTTTTGCATTTAATTATAAACTGTGAAGAATACCGAATATAAAAGTTTTGACCAAAATTATTTTACTTGCTTAGCTTATTTTTGTAACGGTTTATTAGCTGTAGATTAGACGATCATAGCGGAGTAAATTGATCAAAAGTTAATCATATTCTCATAGTTTTCATTTATTAACCATTTTATTGTTTTTGGAGTAAATGGGCTAGTGATCCAAATTATATTTAGTTGCTTAATTTTTCTGTTGACGGATTATTAGTTGTAGATTAAACAATCATAGCGGAAGTAAATTGATCAAAAGTCAATCGTATTCTCATAGTTTCCATTTTCTTAACCATTTTATTGCTTTTGGAGTAAAAGGGCTCGTGATCCAAATGTCATCAGGAGGCTAGCTGCCATTATCATGAGGCAGACGTCTGACTGGCTAATATGCTAGCTGCAGGTTGTTATGAGTATGACACGCCAAAATCAGCAGTGACAGTAGCAATTAAGTACACACATGCACTTCCAAAAACATGTCCTAAGATGTGACAAACCTGTTGCTTTCGCCTCTTTTACGTGAAAGGGAGGCAACATTGGCATGGGCTATCCTACACTTTTGCAGTCTTGTCAAGCCCGCACAAATTAACCATGTTCGAACAAATTAATCATGTTTCTCATTACACTTTGAAGATACACTGGCTAGGGTAGTGACAAGGTGTAAGGTTTCAACATCAAAGTCCGTGTTCAATTCTCGACACCCTTATATTTTCTTCTTAATTATTTGCCCAGACCTTTTTAAGTTGTTACACTTGATCATGATCAAGTTCAACTCCTGGTTAATTGTCCAGCGGTTTTTTTTAGTCATTACACTTTATCTTAAATTCCCAAACCCTACATGTACAACAGAAACCCTACCCTACCATTGATGGCTTGATGACTGCTAGCTAGCTAGGCTACTGATCACAAATTGCTGGGAAAACCACCTCAACATTACTGGAGTTGTAAGAAAAACAACTAATGGGTGAGAGTTGTAAAATATGTATTCTTTTAAAGATAATGAATAAAATCCACCCTTTGGTTCAACCGAAGCTACAGCCAGTGAGTTGATAAATATAAAATTGAGTTATTTGCACATTATTAAGCCATTTATATTCACCAAAGTTTCACTTTAGACTAGGCCTAAACCAACATTTTCACATTTGACCAAATAATATTACCAAATATTGCACTAGTAAAGTCCAATTAATGCTCCTTTGCATTTGGCATTTTGCAATTTTGTCATACAAAAAGCTGCAAAGTACAGTCCCAACTATTCATGATAATTACTTAATTAATTAGTGCAGTACACTAAACATTTTGCAATTTTGCCAAGGACATAATCTTCGAAGTACAGTCAAATAAGTGAACAACTGTTCATGATTATTACTATAGTACAGTAACCATAATAAGCAGCTCAAGCTAATTAAACATCACTCGTACTTATTTACTTATCAATTTTACATCGTCTTCACTCGCTCAATCACTCTCTCATCAAAATTCCCTTAGACAGGGAAAATAAAAAGGGAAAAAAAAACTTAAATTAAAAGGCAAAGAACCACAAAGTTCTCCGAGCTATTTACAAATGGGTCCAGCCCAGCCCGGCCCGGCCCGGCCCACAAGCCCAACCGACGGCCGGCCGCGCGCGGCTACTCGCTGTCGTCCTCCTCGTCGCCGGCGGCGGCGAGCGCGGCGCGGAAGACGTCGGCGCGGCAGGGGATGCGGAGCGGGCCGTGGTGGTCGTAGCCGTACTCCTGCGCGGCGCGGCGGAGGAGCTCGGCCAGCGCCGGCCGCCCGAGCAGCTCGGCGCGCACCACGAACCGCTCCGCCGCCGCCGCCTCGCCGCCATCCTCCTCCCCGACCACGTACACCGGCACGTGCCCCTCGGGCACCCCCTCGTGCGCCGCCGCCGACGACGACGACCTCTTCCCGCTGCTCCCGCCGCCGCGGCGTGGCGCCGGCGAGAATGGCGGCGGCGAGGAGGGCGACGAGCAGTCGCCGACGCGGGAGAGCCGTCGGATCATCTGCCTCATCGGATCGGATGGTCCAGATCTCTCACTTCACTCGCAGTCGCAGTGTGTGAGCTCACGGGGGGAGGCGAGGCGAGGCGGGAGTATTTATAGCGGGAAACGGAGCGTGTCCGTTACGTGACTGACGTGTCGGGCCTGGGGAGCGTGGGCCCACCCTATCAGTGTGATGAGTACCGAGAGGTACAAGTGGGAGTACGGCTTTAGGTACGGCCACCTTTTCGTTTCCCTCTTTTTTGCTTTTATTTTATTTTTTTTTATAAAAGAATTATGTCTTGTTGCTTTCTGATTAGTGTGCAAGAGAAAAATTTCTTTCTGGAGGGATATTTTTGTTTTGTTTTTCTTGTCTGGTGGAATCTCAGTGCAGTACACAACGATGTGCGTATATTGCTTGCTTCAACTGTATATGTTTATGCTTTTATTTGCATGCTTTAACCATGTGTTTACTTTCATCTTGTCCACTTGATCTTTTTAAGGGAAAAGAGACCTTGTACTTATAGTAATTGATGTCCTTTTTTTTTTGGGTCAAAACACAACACACACGAAAATAAACCAAAAAGAATGCTCATGCAGTAATTAATTGAACATGGGCACTACTGTAAATCAAGGGTACATACATACATGAACCCTGGACGGTACAAAATGTGTTGGTTGTCAACTTGTCATCACTACATACTAATCATCTAGTATATTAATTATTTTTTCAAAAAGAGAAAAAGGGAGTAACAATTGTGTATAGACTTGCATGCAGCTAGGTCCGGAAATAAAAAGGCAGTACAGATGCTTTAGTAGGTCACACTATTAACATATGGTATCAGATCATACGATTGGTTTAAGTTTAATTAATTAGACTTTAAAGGTCAAAGCAAACTGCAACAATATATGAGCCGTACACAATTAAGGCCGGGTATCCGTGCGTGCGTGCTGACGCAATCAATCTCCACCCTTTAGCACTACAAAAATCAATATATACTACTTCATCCGTTTTACAATATAAGTCATTCTAAACTTTCCCACATTCATATTGATGTTAATGAATCTAGATATAGATATATATCTATATCTAGATTCATTAACATCAATATGAATGTGAGAAATGCTAGAATGACTTACATTGTGAAATGGAGGGAGTACACATTTTGAGAATTTCTCTAGTGTGTATTGCAACTTTTAGCTAATTCATCCGTTCTAAAATATAGCTATATATACTATTATAAATCTAGGCAGCTATATTTTGATATGCTAAGGGAGTAAAACTGACATTTTTCTTGAGCACGGACGTGACTACACAGCTAGTGGTAACTGGTTTGTCTAAACCAACTACCACTCCATCTATAAGAGACACTATCCACCTATACTTCAAATATAATTTTCTCTTAAACTACTCATCCAATCTACGATCCGATTACACCGTTGTGTTCGTAATAATTAAATCTTTACAACAAGATCTCACATGATTATATTTTGATGAAAAATCACAAATTACTTTTATGATATATCTAAATTACTTTTAGATTTCACTAAGCTACTTCTTAGATATACAATAGTAAATTCCGTAAAACTTAAAAGTAATTTACATATATTATAGAAGTAACTTATAACAAAAAGAAAGTAACTTTAATTAATACCTTTTTTCATTGAACAAATTGTCATATATATAAGTTACTTTTAAATTTGATTAAAATACTTCCTATACATTCATAATGCTATGAGGTGATTACTTTTATTATTGTTTTTAGTTAATTTCATAATTTGTGCTGATTAATTTAATTTCTAGATAGAGTCATGTTTTTATCTCTACAACGGATTTACTTCAAATGACATACCAAAGTTACATTCGTTTTGTTCTAAGTTACTTCTATAATATATGTAAATTATTTTTAGGCTTTATTGAATTTATTTTTTTATGTCTAAGAAGTAACTTAGTGAAATCTAAAAGTAATTTAGACATATCATAAAAGTAATTTGTGATTTTTTATCAAAATATAATCATGTGAGATCTTGTTATAAAGATTTAATTGTTACGAACACAACGGTGTAATCGGATTATAGATCGGATAAGTAATTTAAGAGAAAATTTCATAAGAAAAAAAAAAAATGCACAATCTAATGGCAAAAACTACTTGCATGCATGTCTGTAACGCTACTAGTACTTCTCACGTAATTGTCCGCATCGCTCGTTAAGTCTAAATCGAGATGCCTCTCGAAATAGATTTTGCGTTAAAAAATCTAACCAACTGAGCGTTCGATCATCTTTCTATATATTATATATACAAGTATAATTACTTCAACTCTTTACACATAATCAAATATACTTTAGTTAGGTATGTTTGCACGCGCGTACGTACCTAGTACATCTAGCAATCTGCATTGAGCAAGCTTAGCTATATTCTATGTACATACTAGCTAGCTTTATATAGGAGTAGTAGCTAGAGGAACATATCTATCTTAGTGTAATATATATACAGTGCCACTGGCAATAGAGAGGAGAGAGAGATCTAGTTGTGCGTATATACCAAACTTATTGCGATGCAGCACACATCATAAACCGCTTACATGTATATATATACAGTGCCACTGGTAATAGAGAGAGATCTAGTTGTGCGTATATACCAAGCTTATCGCGATGCAGCACACATCACAAACCGCTTACATGTGTATATATATAGGGCACTTAAATTAATAGTTAGTCGGAGGCATGCATGTATCACTGTCAGTTAATTGGAGGCTGACTAGGCCTAGCTCGATCGATCCACTTTTTATATTGTCCTTCATTAGCTAGCTAGGTTAAGCTTTGTGATAGCTGACACTAGCTAGTTAGCTAGAGCTACGTACTGCTCCCACTGTCACAAAGACAAATCGTTTTTGGCAGGAGACCGTCGTCGTTAAGATGCAGTGGAACATCATCCCCCACCAATTATTCTTTTTATTTTTTTCACGAACGCGAAAAAAATTACATGTTAATATATTAGAGAAGAAAGCAGAGTTTTGATTACACAACGTAAATGACCAGAAAACCATTGCCAGGGGATAGGAAGAAAATTGGAAAGGAAAAGACTGTAAAAGGAAGAAAAACCCTCCTTAAAGAAAAAAACTCCTATTAATTATATTTTTTACATACCACTATCTTATAATCCTCATAAAATTTTAGTGTAGCAGAAATTAATTTCAGAGAAAAGTATTTATCCATGTGATTTTTACGCATGTCCAACTTAGCTACTCCTTCTGTTTCAAATCATTCTAGATCTATATACTGAATCAAACAGTCTAATTTGTATCATTAATTTCTATATACTCAAATAGTTTAGTGTCATACGATTTATATTTATAGATTTATCATGAGAAATATTTTCATGATATATAATTTACTTGTTGAACTACACGGATTTCTAAAAATTAATGGTCAGTGATAGACATGTGTGACTTAGGACAAATGTAAAACGTGAAACGGATGGAGGACTTAAAAAGATGAATATTAATATGTAAATGAGAGCTTACTATAGTTCTTAAGAAAATAATGTTGACAAAATGTGACCACACTCTCACGTCCAAAAACACAAAAAAAAGTTGTGATAAAGAGAAAGCCAGAAAGGCACCATGGATACACACAGCACTTCTTTGTTGGAAGCTAGCGAGGCAAATGGATATGGACACCTCAACGAACTGACCGTACGCCCGCACGTAGAACGGGGATTTTTTTTAACTTTTAATTTTATTTATTAAAATATATAAAATATTATTTTCAAAGTATTACAAATCAACACACTTACCATTTTTTAGAATTTATTTTGAAATAAAGCGCCCTCCAAAGAACGTTTTTTATAACGGGATACATGTTGTTGGTGTATTGTAACGGTCACGTGGAAGAAGAGTGGTACTTCACAGGCAGCCCCTTGCAGTCCTCTAAAAGAGTGGCAAGGGAGTTAGTTGTAAAATAGCGACCTACCATATTTTGCAAGCGATTCTCTTACAACCCTATAGAGGGTTGCTTATAAATGGCCAGTCCCGATTATTTTACAGGCAAACCGGCCCCTTGCAGCCTTTTGAAAGGGCGGCAAGGAGGCTGTCAGAAAAATGGTTGGCCACTCTTCATATGGCCGTTAGCATGTGCTTAATAACCTTGTGTAACTTAAAAAAACACCATTTGAAAAGGAGGTTTTTTTTTTTGAAAAAGCGCACTCCCAAACAGCGTTAGGGTGTAAATTTGTAAACCTTTGAAACAAAAAATTATTATTTTTTTAAAAAAATTAATAAATAAATAAAAAATTTAAAAAAATTCCGTAGCACGGTAGCCCGTTTTTGTTATGGCCAAGGCCCACATAGCAAGCATATGCATCATTCATGGGCCTCCATTTCTAGTGGGTTTCATGGGCTTCTCTTTTTTATTTTTTTTCCTTGGCCGAAGGCGAAGCGTTCGTTTCCCCTTTGAGACGCGGGATTCCCTCGCCGCCGCCGCCGCCGCAGTGAACGCCTCGCTCGCCGACGGACTCGATGGGCTCGCCGGCGGCGACGGAGGAGGAGGAGCCATCTGCGGCGTTCGGCGCGACCCCGGAGATGGAGGGATTCCTCTGCGACCGCCTGCTCGACGCGTCGCAGCCCATCGCCGAGCGCTTCCGCGCGCTCTTCTCCCTCCGCAACCTCCGCGGCGACGCCCCTCGCCGCGCCCTCCTCCAAGGTCTCCCCCTCGTCGGCTCACCCGCTTACTTGTCTCCTTATGCAGCAGCTTTGGTTTCCACTGTGATATGATTCGAGGTCTCGGTAGCTTGCCGACATGGTGTCAGCGATCGACGACGTAGCGTAGTTAGCTGCCATCTTTCTTCTAATTTGCTCTCGTTGATCGAGCTAGTTTTATACGATTCGAGGTTGTGAAGATGCAATTAGCTGTCTGTGTGCAGATTGATAGCATTTCTTGGGTATATGCCTATATGGTGGCAAGTATTACTGTCCTGCCTTGTAGTTTGGTACCAAATTCCCAATTCAGTAATACATCTCGCATTCTTGCTCAGGCGTTGATCTGACAAAGTTACTTTATATTTCCTTTCTTGTACTAGTTGATTCTGTGCTAATTTATGCTGTCTTATGATTTATGAATCATCCTTGAAGTCTGAAAACAGTGTTTAACATTGAACTGAGAATGATTGTTTATGTTTCTACTGTCATATAGAGCTGTTAGATCCAATTGCCTGTCAATGTTTTGTTAATGAAAACAGTACTAGAATGAACGGGCTTAAGAATACCTGATGTGTTCGCTGCAATGCTCAGCTGCAAGGGACTCTTCAAACTTGCTTGCCCATGAGGCTGCATTTGCACTAGGACAAATGCAAGATGCTGAGGCTATCCCTGCATTAGAGGCGGTTCTCAAAGATCTTTCACTTCATCCAATTGTCCGACACGAGGTAATTGCTACGGCGGACTAATGTCATCTTCTGCTTATAGTGATTTGCTTTCAATTTTGAGAAGCTATGTATGTTTTTATTCATTAGGCTGCGGAAGCACTTGGAGCTATTGGCCTGGAAAAGAGCATTTCCCTGCTGGAGGAGAGCTTATCTGCTGATCCTGCAGTGGAGGTTAAAGAAACATGTGAGCTGGCCCTTAGGCGGATAGAAGAGCAAAAGAATACTAGTGGTGCTGAAACTGAAATTGTTTCACCATTTCTCTCAGTTGATCCAGCACTGCCTGCAAAGCAAGGACTTTCAGTAGAACAACTAAGGTATGTCTTTCAAGACAGTCCTACATGTGTTCATTGTGTTCTGCATGTGCACTGTCCTCTATTAGTAAAACATGGTTGTTAATTTTCAGGGAGCTTCTTCTTAATGAGCAAGAGAGCATGTATGAACGTTATGCAGCTCTTTTTGCCCTAAGGAATGACAGTGGAGATGCTGCTGTTTCCGCTATTATTGCAGCTCTAGGCATCAAAAGTGCTCTTCTACGCCATGAGGTTCATTTGAACTTTAACAACCGCTGTTTGCATCTTTGTCCACAAGTATAAGTTATGCAAGTCCATACCTCTCTTGTAATACCCAAGGAACATCTGCAAAGCAAAACTAACCAGTTGTACCTACTCAGTGTTGTAGTAATTAGGATACCCAACAAACTGTTTTCTATAAGATACTAGGGTTGTCTCTTCATCCAAATAAGGTAGAGAAGAAGGCAACGTATCAGGACAGGTTTGGTGACATGATGTATTTCATGAGACTGCTGAAGATTTCAGAGTGCATGTATCTTGATCAACTGATGATAGTATCGTCTGTAAAGATCAATCTATTATTTTTACTGAGATAATCAACCAACCATTTCATATTCTTCTTGTTATTTATGTTATCATTGTGTTCTTGACTATAATCGTTTTTATCTTCTGTAACGTTTTTCAGGTTGCTTATGTGTTAGGTCAGCTACAAAACAAAGCTGCTGCAGAGGCACTTTCCACTGTACTGAAGAATGTTGATGAGCACCCAATGGTCAGGCATGAAGCTGCCGAAGCCCTCGGTTCAATTGCAGGTAACTAATATGACAAGATTTGATTTCATCAGACTCTCATCCACCATGGATAATTTCTCATAGTTTTGTGAGAATATGTTCGATGCTATCGTGCAGATCAGGAAAGCATTGCACTCCTGGAGGAATTTGCAAAGGACCCTGAGCCCATAGTCTCCCAAAGCTGTGAAGTAGCACTCAGCATGCTTGAATTTGAGAGATCAGGGAAATCTTTTGAGGTACATACACGCCAGGCCTAGATCAAACATTAAAAAAAAAAACATTTTGTACTGTAACTGGCTTTGTGGCATTGTTTAACACATTGCGCTGTGTTGTTCCATTCCATGCAGTTTTTGTTCCTGCAGACTCCTCAGGTGCAGCAGGAGTCCTAAGTGAGCTGTGAAAGTGTGAACTGAGATTGAGAGGTAGGCTGGATCCTGGATATGTCTAACCCAAACCTTCCTCAGTATACCTTATATATTTGATGGCTGTGTTTTTCCTTCTCTCCATGTGAGTCAAAGCATTTACTGATCAATCTCTGGGGTATGATTCTAGGGGGAAAAAAGAATGTATCTTCTTTCAGCTAAATAATTATGATTCTAGGTGTTGGATGAGCATACTAACGCATTGTTTTTTTTCTTGCATATATGTTTCTCTATTAAAATGAGTAGTACTAGATATAATGATGGGATAATACAATTATTCGTAGTCAATAGTAAACCACAATGAACATATATGACCAAATATTGTCCTGAAATTTAAACGCTGCTGAAGTTGTTCAGCCTCTCAGCTTACTAATATACAATTGCTACTGAGTACTGTACAATTTAATTAGGCTTTCAATTAATGTGATGAGTTCAGAGGCCAAAGGCAGCAACCTGATCGGTGTTTCTACCTCCAACGAGGGAATGGATGACGGTCACAGCAAGCATGATCGCAGGGCCAAGAGATTCAGTAAACCAACACAAATTCCAACGAGGTATCCTGCAATGGTCATGTAGTGCCTGCATCGCCTGGGACTAATCGAGTCGTCCTCGTCATGCTCCTGCAGCAGCTGCTCAGGCGACACTCTTGTTCGCTGCGTCTTCTGCAATAAAATTCAATATATCTATATATAAACGTACGATTCATATATAACTTGTAAATTTGTAGTTAATTGATCAAACAATATTAACATACCCTCTGTCCTATTAAGAATCAGCATAATATCAGATGTGATACATTTTAGTACTACAAATTTGTCCAGAGTTCTAGATTTATTTATTTTTTCTTTGGGTGGAAGGAGTAAACTGGTACTTACCTTTAGAAGCCTGACGAGGTATCTTTTTGAACGTGAGCAAACTCTGAACCAAAATACCGAGAGAAGAGCATATCCCAAAACCACGAACACAACATAAAGAAAAGAATGGACCGGATCTATTCCAATGTCATCCAGGCTTCAATTCATCATGCAGCAAAAAGAAAACAGGCCATAAGACAGGTTAGTTGTACATATATGTAGCTCAAATAAAATTATATATGGAGTCCTGCCTAGCTTAGTTACTCCCTCCGTGTTTTTTTATCAATAAATATTTAGGAGAGGAGGTAGTGTATACTAGTTTCAATGGAAATGGATGAACAAGTAATTAAACTAGAAGAAAGAATAAAAATGAGTGATTACAAATTTACAATACTAATATATTTCGATCTATCCATATTCATAGTAATAGTATAAGGGATACATACGTTAGTGGCGTTGTTATGTAAGAGGCGATCCCACTGACAGGCCAGTAGTGCCCAGGATACTGCCTCATTTCCTTCCAAATGCCAAGCATGTTCACCACTTTATTCGTCTCGCCATACTTGATACTAAGCATCTGCATACATATATGAACAAAGTAAAGAAATTAAACCAACTAATTGATTAATTAAACAACGATTAACAAAGTAATCAAAATCTGCATATATGTATGTAAATAGCCACCTGTGAGATCGAAGAGAAGGGAAAGGAGAGGAGTGCAGGTTGCAAGATGATGGGAGCGTAGGCCAGGTAGGAGACGCTGATGGTGTGTGTGATTCGCAGCGTAGGATCAGCCGGCGACCTCACCGGCGGCAAGGTGATGTGGTGGTCTCCCAGTATTATCAACACTAACAAAAAGAAGGCCAAAGTAGCAAGCATCATCATCCATGAGTATGCATGCATGGTTCAAGGCCTTCCAGAAAATACATGCACTGCAAACATTTATAATCCAATAATACATATTATTAGCTATATATAGTAGTAGTGTACTAGTAATTAATCATTCGAGCTAGTAATTATTACTCCCTCAGTTTTAAAACGCAAGATGACATTTTGGTTTTTTATAAGTTAAAAGCTTAACTAAGTTTATAAAAAAAATAATGTATATGATACGAAATTAATTTCATTAAATATATTTTTTATAATATATGATTGATGTTAAAAATTAATGTTATTATTTTTTTATAAACTTAGATAAATTTGAAGAAGTTTGATTTGGGATAAAACTAGAACGTACACTTTACTTAGGCTGATAATGAAATAAATATATACTATATCCTAATGAAAAATTCTTACCAGCAATTGGCGGCCGAGAACAAGGAGAGACCGGACAAGAATCCATAACCCTTTCGAAGGAGGTCGTCCAGATAAATGGCAATGAGACCACCGGCGATTAGTTGGAACACGAACACGTATGAGTGCAGCAGCAGTAAATGGCGTGCCTCCTGCAATGGCGGAGGCATATATATAGCACAATGGCAACAGTCGACACGATGGCTATCTGCATCGCAAACAACCTCCGTACCCTCTCCCTGAATCGATCGATCCAAGATTATTATTATTATTCAGACTTACTCGATCTTAAGTGCTATACCATGCATGCATGTGTATGAATTTATTAGTTTTATTTTTTTGGAATGTATATGGATTTAAAGCTAGCATCATACTATGAATGGATACTAATAGTAATACAGTGATATGAATTAGTGATCATCGATCGAATATATACGAGTAAAGAAGCTAAAGTTTGTAGCAAATTAGTAGTTTTGATAAAATAGCTACAGTTTTCTAGAATTTCCTCTAATGTTATCTTAGCATAAAGAACACATTTGGAACAGTTCATAATGCATTTACTCAAGAGGTGATATATAATTTTTTTGCTTAAAAACAGAACATCAAAGCTAGAATAGTAAGCATTGATCAAACGTCTATTATTCAACAACGGAGTTATTATTAATAAGTACCCCTTTCATTTTATTTTATATTAGTAATAACTAATAAGTTACTTTGACTTTGACATTTTTATAGTTAATTTTTTTAAAAGTTTGATTAAGTATTTATAAAAGAGTTCAGTAACATCTACAACACCAAATTAATTTTCTTAAATACAATATTGAATATATTTATTTTGTGTTGAAAATACTATTATATATGTTTCTTTATATATTGACTTATTAGGGAAAAATCAAAACGATTTGTAGTATAAAAAAAATTGGAAAACGGAGACTGAGAGATATATTACAGGCGGCGTCGATGGTCGGGAGCCTGTCGTCGTGGACGCCGATGATGTTGAGCGCCATGGAGAGGTGGACGGCCATCTCCGAGTAGAGAAGAGGGACCAAACCGAGCGCCATCACCGTGGGCCGCAATGACGCCGACATGGCGTTCATCCAGTACCGCGGGTCGCCGCTGCCGTAGTAGTAGCTCTTGACCCCGTAGAGCGGCAGCTCGCCGGCGACGAGGAAGATGAGCAGCGACACCGCCGTGTAGAGCACCTTCCGCCGGCGGCCGTGCTGCTGTCTTGTACCTCCGGCAACAGCCTCGCCAATAATCTAGCAGAAGCAACCGCTGCTGCTACTGCCATTGATCGATCGATCGATGGATCAGTGAATTTCGTCGATTCTCTTGTAGCTTTGGTTAATTTCTGACGCCGATTTTGATTTTGATTTTTTTTTATCGCGTCCGTTCGGGCGGTGCAAACCGAATCATTATTGGATTCCATTCCAGGCCGATTTTGTGTACGGCTCGAGTTGGGCCTCAACTGGGCCGCGTATTCTCCACAAAGCAACGAATTAGTATATGGGCCTCAATTTCATGGGCTTTTCTTTTCTCTTTTTATTTTTTTTCCTCAGTTGATCCAGCATTACCTGCAGCAATTCATTGTGTTTTGTGTGCATTTATCTTCGTATTTTAGTATAGCGTGGTTGTTCATTTTCTGGGAGATGCTTGTCAACGAGCAAGAAAGCACGTACGACAACAGTTAACAGAGAAACAGGGTTTATCAATGAACATCCCCTTTTACTTGTTAGATTTCATTTTCACACATTGGACCTCTGAATCTGTCTGTCTGACTCATGCTGTTATTATGCATTGAACAGGATCATGATTAAAAAAAAGAGGTGATGAAGTACTACGTATTTCAGAAGAGCATCAGTTTAACACATTGTCACTGGTACATTCTTCTATCTGCTTAAAAAACTCATACTAGAATATTACTGCAATGCTAGTACTATGCTGAAAGACTAGTGCATCAGCCCATCGCCTCTTTTCATGCAACTCAATGCAAAATTTTCCGTTCCCTTGAGTTAGCAATAAGAAAAAAAAAACTAGAGCTTTCCTTCCATTTCATGGATTCATAAAATCAGCAATTGATACCTTTTTTTTTACTGGATAAGTAATGAATTTTATGATATAAAATTATCGTGAGCTTTGTGCACTCTGGAACTGGCCCATCGGCAAAGTGTAATGTTTTGCAGGTTGCTGCTTATGGTCAGGCAGGAAGCTGATGAATGAACTTTGGTCACAATGTGTTGATTGATGTATACTTCATCCGTCCCAAAATATAAATATTTTTGGACCTTCACACGGTCTTCGATATACTACTTTAACCAACGATATCTACAAAAGTAAAATGTTTTAAATAAAAAGACTTGCATATTATGATAGTTCGTTTAATGATAAATATTGTAACATCAAATTTACATTATTAATCTTTTTTAATTTTTTGCTATTAATAGTCAAAATTTAAAAAGTTGACTTGGCACTATTCTAATAATGCTTATATTTTGGAACGGATGGAGTAGCATTTCTGAATTGGGGAGCTGATACTTGAGTTTTGTGCAGCAAAGCAGAAGCTGGGAATTCAGAATTCAGAATTCAGATTGGAAAGAAAGTGACAGACAGAGAGGTACGGCCGTGTAAAACACCCTACGCCGGAAAGAGACCATGACGCATTGTACGACCTCGCCAATCTACTACTCCCTCCTTTCTAAAATGTTTGACGCCGTTGATTTTTTTAAACATGTTTGACCGTTCGTTTTATTCAAAAACTTTTGTGAAATATGTAAAACTATATGTATACATAAAAGTATATTTAACAATAAATCAAATTATAGAAAAAGAATTAATAATTACTTAATTTTTTTTGAATAAGACGAACGGTCAAACATTTTTAAAAAAGTCAACGGCGTCAAACATTTTAGAATGGAGAGAGTACTACCAGGCACCAGCAGCAACTGCCATTGATCGATCGATGAATTTCTCGTCGATGATCCCTAGCTTGATTAGTTTCTGACGCCGAATTGAAGAGAGGATTGGATTACTATGAAGTGAATCAATGCAATACGATTCGTAATGAGTTAGCATCCCAACTGCAGAGACATGTCACGTACGTACGTATGCAGGCCGGCCTACTTCCAAATCCAAATTCCAATACGATTATACTCCCAATTCACCGATCGATTGATTTAATTTCTTCCTGCTTCAATTCGATCGATCGATCGATCGGCGTCGACCAGAAATTAATAATCGAGTCTATCTAGGGACCAATCGAATTCATCGAGATCGATCAATGGCAACTGCTGCTGGTAGATATGAAGACAGCAAAGCCGCCGCTGCCGCCGGAGTTAGCGTCTCTTTCCGGCGGAAGGCGGCGTACACGGCGGCGTCGCTGCTCGTCTTCCTCGTCGCCGGCCAGCTGCCGCTCTATGGCGTCAAGAAGTACAACGGCGACAAGGATCCCTTGTACTGGATGAATTGCATGTTTGCGTCAAGCAATAACACCCTCATGACTCTTGGGATCATCCCTCTTCTTCTCTCCGAGATGGCCGTCCGCATCTTCTCCGCACTCATCATCACCAGGTGGCCACCCTTCCATCATGTGCGCCTGTAAGCTACTCACTCATCTTTTTTACAGTACTTACAAAAATAATGGAAGGTGTCATATTCTATTCTATAGTGTAAAAATTTGGTATCTCTTGATATCTCCGGTAGTATGAGTACAATGAAAATTTTGGTACCTCTCAAAGACTGTAAAATTTCTCAATTGTTTAATATAGATATTTGGGGGAAAGTGTTTTCGTTTGATGAAGAGACGTTCCCTCTTTTTACACCCATCTAAAAGTTATAGAAAAAAATAAAATATAGAATGATATATCGCTCCACAAAGTTCGAATTCGTTTTTTTATAAGTTGTATAATAAAAACAACAAATATAACCCTAAATATCTGTATAGTAGTCTAGTATAATTTTATTTAACTTATAGAAATCAAATTTGATTTGTATATTTATAAAGTGATCGATATATCTCAAAATTGATCTATCTTATTAATTTTTAAATTATTTTTAATCATTTAAGTGGCATGTAAAAACGGGAGGAAAAATCCATCTCCAATATTAGTAATTGTTTTTTTGGAACTAACATGCATATTAATTTTGTTTGATTAACTAGCATGCCTGCACGGATGCGTCATGCTTGCTCTATATACTATTATACTTAATGAAAATTCTGAGCAATGTTTGTTTGTGCAGGAACAGAGCAAGAAAGTTGTTGGCGATAGGCATGGCCATGGTGATGGCAGTTTCCGGTGTGCTATCTGCCGGCGTTGCAGCAGAGCTTGGCACGATGGCTTCACTTGTTGTCATGTTTCAACTTTTCCTGGGCGGTATGATTGCCATTTATCTGGATGAGCTTCTTCAGAAGGGATATGGATTGCTGTCCGGTGTCTCCTTGTTTGCAGCCGCCAATTGTTGGTAAGAAATACTAGTTACACTCTAAGCAATCATACTATTATCAATCGTAATTAGTTAGCCCAAAATACATTAACTATCTAATATATTCAATATTATCACTAATGAGATGTTTTACGGTGGCCAGATTGTCCATACTTTTTTATCCAATATATTTTAATATATATTGGATAAAACTCATCCAATGTATATAAAAATTAGATAAAAACTACTTACAAAACCATTATATATTATAAAGTTCGGAGAATTGAATGTCTGGTTTTCAGAGTTCATAGTGCTGGGTAGATTTCCAGTTAATCGAAGTTTAGGGGAGTATTTGGACTTTTGGTAATGGCTGCCAGCTTGGCTGCAGGGAACTGTGGCTTGAGTTCGAACCCTTTCAAACGCATGTTATCTTACTATTTTCTTCTCTATCAATAATAGATGCTAAGTTTCTCCTTAGTATTCCAACAATTTTGTTTGGTCAAAAAAAAATATTTAGACATTTTCCTTTATACTATCCCTTTAATTTCTGATAGTAGAAAAAGAATTGTACTAGCCAATTTAACTCACAGTATTTTACAGTTAGGATCAGTTCTACTGACAATAATTAATAGTGATAATAAAATGTTACTTAGTACATCAGATCACCATATTATAGTACTGATTGGACTATTCATATATGTGCAATATATTATGCAGTGCGTGTATTTTCTGGAAGGCGTTCACAGCTGAAGACCCCTTGCTACACTGGGCTGCTATCATCGTCTTCTGCAAGCTTGTGCTGCAACTACAGAGCTGCCACATCACTTTGCCAGCGGTGACGTCACCTGATGATCCTACTCTGCAAACCACATACACCGTCAGCCCATCCTACATGGCCTACGTGCCCATCCTCTTTCAACCTGCATTCTTCTCCTTTCCCCTCGTTTCCATCTCACAGGTACCTTGCCATTTAATTTAAGTTTAAATAAAAATGTAGTGGTATTTATAATTAACATAAAACAAATATGTTATAAAAATAGCTAGTGTTATTCAATTATAGGTTTTATGAAACTAATTTGATATTGCAGATATTTCTACGTTCTTCTATAAATTTGGTTGAACTTAAAAACAAATTTAATATATTTTAAGACAAAATTAAAACATCTTCCCGTATAAAACGGAGGAAGTACACGTTGATTAGCGATTGCTTCTTTCGTCCTAAAATAAATTTATTTCTGGCTTATGAAAATCAACTCATTTTAACATAGAGAGTGTGTTGTTGAAGTAATTTTGTTTTGACGCAAATATATATATGTGCAGACGCTTAGCATCAAGTATGGGGAGACGAATAGAGTGGTGAATCTGCTGGGTAAGTGGCAGCAAATGTGCAAGTATCCTGGCTACTACGTTCCTGTCGCTGGGATCGCCTCCTACGTCACAACGCCACCATCGTACGCCTTCTATTTCTATATATCTCTCTTCATTTCATTATATTTATTTATTTAATAGAAAAAATACCCGTACGTTACAATGGGTGAAGTTTACTTTAATCTTATCATTGTTATATGGTTTAGTTAAGATAAAATTCACTCTGAGAGTTTGCTTGGATATATATATTTTTAGAAAATCATGATCTGCAGTTAGGAGTCCGATCGTCTCAAGTTAGCATGCAAGTTTTTTTAAACAGATTTCTTATATGATTCCTTCTGTATTACAAAAATGAACGGTCTTAAAAACCGACTCAAATACGGATATGTATTTCCAAAAGCAATCGAACTTAAAAACCGACTCATACACGGATAACGTACCAAAATACCGACAAAAACATCTTCAATTTTTATAATAGTAGAGATTCATCCATTCATTATTCAGACTATACATATATACATGCATATACATATACATATACTAGTCTCCATGCATGTGGAGTTTCGAATTAAAGTGATTTTACTCCTCTTAAGAGTTATCGAGATGTACCGAATTTTAATGTAAAATTTGATAACTCCGCAAGGACTGGCTAATATATTTCTTTTCGTGATGATGAATTTAGCTTCGGTGAGATAGTAACAGGAGACCCGGGTTCTCTCCTTTATGCCGTGTTCCTGCTTACTGGATGTGCTTCTCTTACTATTTTGCTTCAAAGTTTGTGCAAAAAGTTCAAAAAGATATCTGGTCAGGCTGGTTGGGGTAAGTACACATATATACAATTGAACAAATTCAATTCATAAATTAATTTCCGCACACAAATTCACAGTTATTAACTGTTTGATAATTAACGCGATTCATTCATATGCATATTATTGCAGAAGCCGAAACAAACAAGACTGTCTCCTGATGATGAACAGATGCCTGATGAGGACGAGTCGATTAGCCCCAAGCAATGCAGGCGATACATGAGCATTGCAGCAATTTTTGTTGGATTTTGTGTTGGTTTCCTGAGCCTCTTGGCAGGTTTCTTGGGTTTGGATGGCCCTGCAATCATGCTTGCCGTGACTGTCATCCATTCGGTCGTCCAAGGTAGAAACACTGATCAGATTGGTGCCTTTGGCCTCTGATATATCTCGTCAGGTTTAAGGTTAATATATATTGTGAAGCAGGCATATAATATTGGGAAAACTAAATTGTATAGCCGAAGCTGAAGACCTCAGCAGTGTGTATATAAATTTCAGTACATTTCTGCATGACATTTTCCATAACGCGATTAAGATGATGGTGATGATGATTTGCCAGTTATTTTGGTCAATGATGATCACGGTCTCAGAGGGTTCAGTTGCCTGAATTAAATATCATAGTGTATCTGCGGATGCGACAAACTGAAGGATGTAATCTGATTTTCAATTATGATAGAGTATCGATATAATGAACAAGTGATACGATTTCAACTAGAAAATTCAAATGTAACAAGCTGTACGTATCATTTGCTAATCGATTACGATTACGATGAACAAGAACAACTAGGTGAATATATATATATCGAGCCTGAACTCTTTGTGCAGATTCGTTCTGAACTTTCTGGATTCTTCAAAATTCAGATCATTCAGAAAGTGATGGAATACGAGCAAAACTATATATATATATATAAAAACACTCGTTTCGTCTCTTCTCTCTTCCTGTCCATCATCATGTTTGACCACCGCTCTCCTATGGCCGGCGGCGAGGCCTTCTTCTTCGTCGACGTCCAGGTGGACGCCGTCCGCGCCGTGGTCATGACGCCGGCGGCCGGTGGCAACGCGCTCCGGCTGCTGGTGCAGGAGCAGCGCGCCGCCCGCCGGAGGAGGACGGATGGCGGTGACAGTGAGGAAGATGACGGCGGCGACTGCCTCCGGCCGTACGAGCCGATCATCATCTGCTGCGTGGCGCTTGTGTATTTGGCGCTGTGGCTCTGCGGATTACTTTTGTTTTGCCGCTCTGTGCAATTCTTGATTTGAGCTTGCAGTTTTTCTTTTCGTGAACGCGTAAAAAAGCTGAACATCAATATTACAGTAGATAAGAACGGACAAGAATAATATCTACAATGTATATTAGTAACGTAGTAGTAAAAATTAACTATAATTGGTTATACATGTGGCCGCCGGCCGGGCTGTCGCCAGAGGCCAGAAATGTAAACCGTTTTTATTATCTAATGAAAAACTTCAGACTCTAATACAATGGATTTGGAATAACTTCAATGACGTGGGATCATATTTTTGGTACATTTCTTTGATGCCTTCAATGAAAAGCAATTGACGAGAGCTTTGATTATTTGTACTGCATTTGAAAATTAAACCAGAAATGGTTAATATGTGGGGGTTCTTTTTTACTACTCTTTATGTCCAAAAATATAATTACTTTTAGCATTCAGAATTTGTTCCAAAATATAACAATTAATTCTACATGCTTTCTTAATACGCGTGTCCAATTCTAAAAATCCTTATATTATGGATTAGTGGTGGTAGTAGAAACTTTTGGCGCGCGTTGTGTTCCCTATCCAGAGTTCTATATACCGGTTGAATATTGAATATATCGACCGACATAATATTCTATTGGAGGACTGATAAACCCAGAATTTCAAAAATTTTGGAAATTACGTTCTAGAATATAGAATCCTGGCCCTTCGAAGGTTGTTATAAACATTAAGAGCAATTTCAACTATGTACAAAAGAATTCATCTTATTATATTCAATATGATTGTGAAATACTTAATTGATAAAAACAAAAATGTTTAAAACCGTTCATATGAAAATAAAATGTATTAAAATGGATACCAGAATGTTGCACGTCGTTTTCTGGTTCTCTAAAGCAATACAAGATCCATGTGTCATATAGTTTATTAAGCATGGCATGTTCATAAATAAAGAAATATCCAAATTAAGAGATTATTATGTTTTATTTTTAAATGTATTACCTCCGTTCCAAAATAAATGCAGCCGTGGGAATCCGTATCCAACGTTTGACCGTCCGTCTTATTTAAAATTTTTTTAAAAAAATTAAAAAATTACTCATACATAAAGCACTATTCATGTTTTATCATCTAATAATAATCTAAAAGAATTTTAAATAAGATGAACGGTCAAACGTTGTACGTGAACAGTGCACAACTGCACTTATTTTGGGACGGATGGAGTACATCATCTTGCTAATTATAATCTCTAAATTATACATGTTTTTGCTCAAAATAAATAAATTATACATGATCATAACTGATTCGATCACTTCCTTAAAAAAAACAATTCGATCAAATCGATCTCTACCCAGTGAAGCACATGTGTATAAAATTACTCTTAACAGATAATTAATCCATACCTTTCATACATGTACAGTTGTACTTGTACCACATGAATATCATAGCAAATATTAGCTATAGCAAACATTGCACTGTCTAGTGTAGTTCGTTTAGAAGAAAAAAAAAATCCATGATCCGTGTCTCCAATGATACAGTTTAGCTCTCTGAATGCCATTATATTAAACCGTCGCAAGATATGACGATGATTATTTCCTAGATATTGATTGATTTTTGTCAATGAGCACGATCTCTATACAAGGACCTCTATGTCATGGTGTGTACACCCCCCATCCAGCTCGCTTGCATCTGAACTTTCTGAATATTTCAGAATTCAGAAAGTGATGCTGTGATGGAGACATGGTGACAGTTAGGAGACTATATATTAGCACCCTACCCTATCTCTCTTCTTCCCCATATCCGGCTAATATCTCTCTTAGCTTCCTCCTTCCTCACCGGCGATCTCGCTTCCTCCTCCATCATCATCTATGGCCGGCGGTGAGGACCTCCTGGTGGTAGCTCCGGCCGGCAGTCAGGAAGAGCAGCGTGCCTGGAGGACTGACGACGACGACGTCGACTACTGCGACGACTACGGCATGCTCAACTTCCAACCGGGCTTCGACGGCGGAGACGACGACGACGACGGCTTCCCCTACGAGACGATCACCATGTGCTTGGTGGTGGTGTTCTTGGCGATGTGCCTCTACGGGTTGAGCAAGCTCGTCTTGCCGTACGTTCCTGCGTCGTGGATTCATCGTGGGTTCCTGATCCTGCGCATGCACATTGTCATTTTGAGTTCTTGAGGATGGGCATATAACTCTATATTATATGTTCACTCTGCTTGCATACAATTAACTAGCACAGAAAGGGGATCTCTGCCGGTTTGTAACTGGCATCCTTGTCTCAGTTTTCGAACCGGTGCTAGATCAGCATCGATCCTGGCTATAATTCATATATGGTTGGACAAGGAAATATCTCTCCAACACCATAAACCGATATGGATTGTCGATCACTGTTGGCTCACGCCGAACGGGTAGTGGTGAGTGGTAGTGATGGTATATATGTTCTGTAAAAGTGAAGTGATTGATTTAAACTTGCGAAAATATGGATTGTACAATGTATATAACCATGCATGTAATATATTATTGGTGATTGATGATTGTTGTCTACATAAGTGTGTACATTTTACTGCCTAATTGCATGTATGTGTACATGGGATTTGTTTCGAATAAATTTCGCAAGGGACCATGTTTTTGTGTTGCATTGCCTTCAATGGGAATAGTTGAAAAGAGACTTGATTTGATCTGCACTACATTTGCAAAGCTAGAAATGCTTAATATGTGCAGGAGTTCTTGTTTACTAGCTACTCAATTCATCCTAAAATACAATAATGTCTTCTATCATTCGAAATTTATGTTGAGTGTAGCAATTTCCCCACCTACGCATTAATCTCAGCCAATCACAACAATGCTACATTGAACCCATCTGCTTTCTTAATTGTCGTGCAAAATTTTAGAAATTATTAGGGCAAGGATAATAATATAGCTCACTTCTTACTGTTAGCCAATCTTAAAGCCAACACATATAATAGATTAGCTATAAGGTTGGCTACAATTTTCTTCTCCTCTCTCTATCTCTCACTTATACATTAATTGTATTTGTCTTGGAGCTTGTGTTAAGCTAGCTCTTGCATGAGAGCCAACACCCTTAACTTTTTGTTACATCTCTCCTCCACATAAACTTATATTAAGCTTATAGCTCACTATTATACTTGCTCTTATATTTTGGCATGGAGGTATTATACTTGCTCTTATAAGTTCTGGCGCACGTTCTGTGCCATATTGAAGGTGTAATTGGTATAAATGTTAAGATTGATTAATTTCTACTCTTTATGAAAGAATTCATCTTAATTATTACATTCAATAAAAAATAATTAAGATGAATTCTTCATATTTGTCACCTGTTGTATATATTGTCTAATAGAATAGTTATATCAGTATGACGACGATTATGTTTGCCACCTTAAAAAATGTGCATTTTAAAATATGCATTAAATTTTCACAAAATAATACAGCCCCATTAAAATGTGAATATTATAGTCACATAACAAATCCTTTGTTTTCATCGGTAGAATCCTTATGTTCCATGTGCAAGGGTAAATAGACCTTTTCTCACCGATTAAACGGTCAATGGATGGATTGGTTATGGAAGATATCAAAACTGAAATTTGAGGGTTTACGAGAAATAAGCAAAACTCAAGGACATCTAAGTTATCTACCAAAATTTAATTGGCACACAAGGAATTTGCTCTATTAATTAAGGTTGTGTTTTTTCCCTCTTTTTCAACTCACTTCCCTCGTTTTCTGCGTGCATGCTTTTCGAACCGCTAAACGATGTATTTTTTATAAAATTTTTCTATATGAAAGTTATTTTAAAAAATTATATTAATCTATTTTTCAATTTTTTTAAACTAATACTTAATTAATCTCACTATAATCGTGTGGTTTATTTTTCGTGTTGAGAGGCAAGGCTGGAACCTTGCCTCCCGAAGGCAGCCTACTAGATAGCTATACTTAAGTTTTTTTTTGCGGGGAGTTATACTTAAGTTTGTGTAGGCTCTAAATTTTTTTAAAGGATCCGCCAGTTTCAGCAAATATTTATCCACGATACTCTTTAGTTCTCAGCATGCCATTATATATTTATATTAAATCATCGCAAGATATGACGATGATTATTTCCTAGATATTGATCGATTTTAGTCAATGAGCACGAATGCACGATCTCTATACAATGACCTCCATCTTCATTCGATCTAGCTGATCCGAAGGATCAGTTGACTAAATCTCATTCTCATGGGAGTTGACTAAATCTCATTCTCATGGTGTACGCGTACGTGTACACCATCCAGCTCGCTCGCGCCTGAACATTTAATTCGTGCAGATTATATTCTGAACTTGCTGAACAATTCAGAATTCAGAGATAGTGATCGAGACATGCAGCTACGAGCCTATATATAAACCCTACCCTTAGCTCTCTTCTTCCCCATCTCCGGCTACAATTAATACTCTCTTAGCTCCGTACTTTCTTCTCTCGTCGTCGTCGTCATCCATGGCCGGCGGCGAGGACGTCCTGGTGGTGGCGCCGGGCGGCGGTCGCGATGCGCTGCTGCTCGTTGCACAGGAGAGCGCCTGGAGGAATACGGATGGTGCCGGCGACGGCGACGGTGACGACGACGACTACGGCATGCTCAACTTCCGGCCGGGCTTAGACGGCGGCGACGACGACGGCTTCCCCTACGAGACGATCACCATGTGCTTGGTGGTGGTGTTCTTGGCGATGTGCCTCTACGGGTTGAGCAAGCTCGTCTTGCCGTATGTTCCTGCGTCGTGGATTATTCATCGTGGGTTCCTGATTGATCCTGCGCATGCACATTGTTGTTTTGAGTTCTTGAGGATGGCCAAATTATATTAATTCACCTCTGCTTACGTACACACTATTACACAAATGATTTTTTGGACACGCATCCAAGTAAGTTCCAGGTGAGTCATAAGTGGTTTCTCCTGGAAAAACCGGTCCCTGAGAATTGACGATTACTATATAGAATAGATGATCTTTGCCGATTCGTAACTCACATCACCGACTGTTTTTGTGCCAATATACTACATGACGCGTATAGGCTCAGGATCATATCCCTACCAGTTCATGATTAGTTGGTCATGAAAATTCCTTCCAACACCATGAATCTGTAGGGTGATGAACCAACGGGGGTCGTATATTCTGTATTTGTGATTGATTTAAACTTGAGAAAATATGTTATTTGTATAATGTATATATCCACGCATGTAATATATTGATTGTGACTGATGATTGCTGCCGACATACGTGTGTACATGTTAGTTACTGCCTAATTGCATATATGTGTACAAGGGATTTGTTTGGAATAAATTCAACTATGTAGCTATAGATCATGTTTTTGTTGTGCATTGTTTTCGTCGACAGGAATAATTGACAAGAGATTTGATTTAAATTGTACTACATTTACAAAACGAAAAATGCTTAATATGTTTGGGGCTTCTAGTTTACTACTTCCTCCATCACAATATATAACTTCTTCTAGCATTTAAAATTTGTCCCAGAATAATATATTAACTTCTTGAACTACTCCCTCATTATTTGTACCAATAATAGCTATATTTCCTATTTAATTTCTCCACTTACTTTCTCATTTCAACAAATCACAACTATCTCCTACTAAACTTTACCTCTCTCCTTAATCTCCGTGAAAAACTCCAAAAGTGCTTATATTTTTGGACAAAATGTATTGTTATAAAACATTACATCTAATAAACATCAACTCTGTACAAAAGAATTCATCTTATTACATCCAATAAAATTAAATAATTACACTTAAGTGATAGATTAAACTCTATCAAAACCGTGCATATCAAAAGAAATTAATTAAAATGGATACCAGAATGTTGTGCGTCCTTTTCTCGTCTAAAGTAATTCACATGATCCATGAGACATATATTAATTAAAAAACATCCAACGTGCGATATGCAACCTATGATACAATACAGATTATGTTTTATTTTCAAATGCACACCATCTTTCCAAATATATGTAAATTATATATGGTAATAACTGATTCAAACCTCTTACCAACGAAGCACATGTGTATAAAATTAGTCTTAACCAAATAACCCATATACTCTTCATATTTAATTTGTAATTGTACCACGTGATGAATATATCAACCAGAAATGCCAGCTATAAATCTTTACAAATCTGACGCACCAAACAAAAAAATTTAGATGCCTAAACATCTCAAAAGAAATCTCCGTAGACCATAGCCACTGTCTTAGGGACTGATGGAGTATTATTAGCTTCCCTTCCTTCAGATTAGTTGAATCAAATCCAGAAACATTTGGACATAATGCTAGCTAAAAATCTACAATTCCAACCCAATTAATACTCCCTCCGTTTTTAATATATGATACTATTGACTTTTTAACCAACATTTGACCATTTGTCTTATTTAAAATTTTTATACAAATATAAAAATATTTATGTCATGCTTAAAGAATATTTTATGATAAGTCACAATAAAATAAATGATAATTACATAAATTTTTTGATAAAACGAATGATCGAACGTTGGTTAAAAAGTCAATGGCGTCATTGTCGACGTTTGATATCGCGATTCCGGTATTTGCATAGTATGGGGATCGTTGGTACTAAGATATATGCGAGATTGAGGTAAAAGAGATAGAGACGAAGGTTTTTATACAGGTTCGGGCCCCTGAATTATCAGGTAATAACCATACTCATGTTGGCCAAAGCCGGTCGTTGCTCTTATTCACTATAATCACACCAGTACAATATTTGGGGTAGCCTATCTAACTGTTGTCGACATAGCGGACTGAAGTATCATCACGTAGTCGACAACTGGGTAGCCTTCCTCCTCGAATCCGTGCCGGCGAGATCAGAGACAGCGCTAGATCCCTACAACCGGCCTCTGTAGGTACCGGATAGGGTCAGTCCATGCATATCTCTGATGTCGATATCCGGCGGCGTGTCTTGACGTATATTGACTTGTATGTTGATCTTGTGTCTTGATCTATTGTTTTGTGTCCCCTCTCCTCCTAGGGGGCCTTGTATTTATACCCATAGGTGTCCCCTTGTCCAAGTAGAACTAGAGAAACCAATATGGATACAATCCGAGTAATCCTTGTCGTGTCCATATAGAACTCTATTCATCCTTCCTTATGCAGAACTCCTCCTATATTCGAAGGTTATTTCCGTATAAGACATGATATGTGGTGGGTCCTGCCGAGATTTAGTCAACTACTATTAGGTATATGGTATCCATAACCCTGACAGTCATACATTAAATAGTTTTTTTTATCGTCCAGCACCACCCCGAGGTACCGCCGAGGTATGAAATCTGGATCGTTCGTTCGAATTGATCTAACGGCTAGGATTGCATGGTACCTCGTGGTACCATTTTTCTCCTTGGCGCAGTACCGCTTTGGCAGTAGAGGTGGAAGGGTAGTTTAGTCTTTAAACATTAGCACGACCTGCACCGCATCACAAAATGCCCTCTGCGCCGCTGCGTTCTGCTCTCTGCCGCGTCGCCACGCCACCGTCAGGCTCCGCCGCGCCGCCGCGTCGTGATCAGCCGCGGAATTTGACTTAAGGCGCCGGCGAGGAAGTCGCGGAGGCTGGGGTTGGAGAGGCGGGTGACCTCGAAGGTAAGCGACTCGTGGTGCTTAGACGCCACTAGCGGCACCTCCACCTTCGGCAGACGGTGGAACGTCATGGCCGGGTTGGCCGCGGTGACGCCGGCGAGGAAAGCCCCCGTCGCGTCGGTGTTGCCGTACGGTGGGTCGACGACGACGACGGTGACGGCGAGACCGCGGGCGGCGAACACCTTGCCGAGCTCGATCATGGAGACCAGGTGGCCCATGCACGCCGCTGCTTCATGCTCAGCCGCACCGATGTGTCGGGCTCCGCCGTGCCACCGAATCGTGCTCTGCCGCTTCGCCTTGTTCACCTCTCTGCCGCGCTGCCACATCGGGCTTGTCTGTTTCCTTCTCTATTTCGATCCTACCCCCGCTTAATCAACAACTAGATTATTTTTGGTACCGCGCGGTACCTGTACCTCGCGGTACAAAACGCAGGACGGTAACAACACTCTATATTAAAATATGGAGAGAGTGGCATTTTAAAGTATAAGGGTAAAGTCTGATTTACCCGTCCCTAAAAAAGCCCTTTTACAGAAGTCCCATTTACCCCAGAAAATCTCATAGCTGATATGTTAAACCCTACCTAAACTCTTAGAATAACCGTACGATTATTTCCTAGTGATTGATTTTGATCAAGCACGGTCTCTATATAAGAACCAATTAATGTCCATTTCCGAAGGATCGGTTGACTGAATCTCATGGTGATTCTGAACTTCTTGTGCAGATTCTGAACCTTCTGAATTCTTCAGAAATCAGAATTCAGAAAGTGATGGAGGCAGCCACGATTCTATATATATATATAACACGCGGCTCTCTTCTTCCTCGTCTCCGGCGCCGGCTAAACCCCGTCTCTTCCCCATTGCCTTTGGCCACCGCTCCCCTATGGCCGACGGCGAGGACTTCTTCGTCGACGACGTCGTCGTCGTCCACGCCGCGGTGGCGCCGCCGGCCATCGGTGACGACGAAGACGATGACGCCTACGGAATGCTCAACTACCGACCGGCCGGCTGCGACGACGGCGACGGCGACGGCTTCGCTGTGTACGAGCCGATGATCATCGTGTTCACGGTGGTGGTGTATTTGGCGGTGTGGCTCTACGGATTGAGCAAGCTTTTACCGTATGTTCGTGCGCGATTGCACTTGTTGCGGCTGCCTGATTATTATTGCATATACGCGCACTTGTTTTGGACAGGGTTAATTGGTCTGATCATCAGTCCTCGTGACTGATTGATTGATTTCATGCATGAACATATAGTTATATATATTAATGGGTGGGGAAAACATATCAGGAAATTTTAATTACCATCTGAAGTCTGAATTATCACCTCAGAATCCAGAAAAAAGGATTTTGGATTTTGGAACAGGTTCGACGATGTGGGATCATGTTTTTGTACATAATTCATTTCCTTCAATGATAAAAGTTGACGAGAGCTTTGATTTATGTGCTGCATTTGCAAATTATTATTTTTTTTGAATTACACAGTACGTTGCCTACCACTGAAAGCACAATGCCGTTAAATCCTGGAAAATTCGCTCCCATGGGGGACCTCAGGTGCTAAATCCTGGAAAGACCTCAGGTGCTACAGAGGCTCTTGTAACCACTAGGCTACAGGCCCTTTCGCTGTATTTGCAAATTAAGCCGGAGTGGTTAATTAATTTGTGGGGGTTCTTCTTTTTTTAATGATGGAAATGGTTGTGGGGATTCTTGTTGTCACTATACACGTTAAGCGGGTATTTCCCGCCGCCTGCCCGACCACATTATTTCGGGACAAATTCGGGTACCCGAGACTTTTCACATACGGATATCGGGTCTGAATACGGGTCTTTTTTGCGGATACGAAATCGGGTTCGGGAACATAGTATCTGACGGATACGGATTATCCAGTAAAAAAAAACCGGGTATTACCCGGATAATTATACGGATATTACCCGTGTTATGTTTTTGTTACGCACTTTCGGTACTATGTATTGGTTCTACTATGATGTATTGTACCCTATTTATTTCCTAAGATCCTAATAGCCTAATATAATCGTATTATGGATATATGGAATTATTAAATGGTTATTGTCTATGTGATATATAAGATTGTTCCAAATAAATATTCATAACTGATAGTGTACGTATCCATTTGGTACGTATTTGTTCCATATTTTTGCCTGACATTATCCGAGTTTGTATTCGTATTCTGCACTATCCGTGTCCGACTCGATTCCGATTATAAAATATGGGTTAGGATATAGGAAGGATGAGATCCGACCGAACCCGACCCGTTTTCACCCCTACTCACATTTGCATAGTACCTCGTTTATACTTTCGTTCACGCTTCATATAAAAGGTATCATTATTGAAACACTGAGACTTTCAAGGTAGAACTAAACCATCACTACAACCACCTCAAGACCACTCTGGCCTAAACCACACACCACTATAGCCTTGAAATGGGTTGGGGTGTTACATGAATCCATCTTATTTCATTTATCATTTGATAATATTAGGAAATGTCTATGCGTCATTCGACACATTTCTTCTAGCCCCCGGATCACATGATTCTTCTGTTGCCCTGCGCCTGGTCGGCATTGCATATTGGATCACGTTGCTCTCTCTTCATTGCAACCTGATTTCATCACTTCTACTCCATCTTCCCAATTCCAGTGCCCCCGTACTTCCATCTTCTATCTCCGGTGGATTTTCCGTTCACGTTCTAACTACGTACCCAATGACCCAACACCAACCCATGCCCTCCTCCTCTCCTGTGATTGAGGTGGCACCACCGCCCTCCTATCCATCCTTACTAAGTCGAAGATATATACACCTTCTCCTCCCTTGGCAAAGAAAGAAAAAAAAAACCTCAAAGCATAACCACTTGTGAGCTCGCCAAAGAAGAAGCATGAATCACACATAGCAAATCACATGGTTATGAAATTCATGAGATTTTATCCCAAGAATATGTCAAGTGATGTATAGCACTCCGGTTAAATAATTATATTTAATTCATAGACTAAACCCTGTCAAATGAAAACCGTATATATCAGAAGAAAATGTATTAAAATGGTTACCGGAATGTTGTACATCCCTTTTTCTTGCTGTAACACACGTTATCCATGTGTCATATATGATGCAAGCGCTATAGAGATGCATTTCAGCATTTGATAGTGCAGTGGTAAGGGGTGTGTGGTCTCCCTCCAAATTAATCTCGAACGTGCAATACACACATCCCCTATTACACATTAAATGCACATCATCTTGCCAATTATAAATTAATCATAACTGATTCAAAACTCTATTAAGGAAAGCAGCACAGGTGTATATAATTAGTCTTAACCAGACAACCCATCTTTTTCATACTTGCACAGTTACTTCAACAGAAATTGTATATAGCTGAAGCAGAACAACCTCAACAGTGTGCAAGTTTCAGTACATATATATCTATTACAAATATCTCATAATGCAAGATGATGATTATTTCCTAGTGATAGATTGATTGATTTTTCTCAATGAGCACGGTCTCTAAGAAGCTCAATGTCCAGCTCCGATGGATCAGTTGCCTGAATCTCATAGTGCACACCATCCAGCTCTCTCCTGAACCGTTCCTTGGAGGTAGCATACAACATCTTGGCGCGGATGCGAGAAACCGAAGGCGACCTGAGAGATCAGAGATCAGATTTTCAGTCAAAAAAGAGTACTGTTACTGATGAACAACTCGATCATACACTTTCAGTTAGAAACGTGTGTATATATATGTTGAGAGAGAAATTCAGTCAGTTCTGAAGCTGAGAAGCAAGTGCAAAAATCTGAACATTTGGGGTTCACCGACCATGCGACGAAGAAGATCTTGCTCTTCTGGCAGTTCTCCTCGGTGACGAAGTCGAAGTCGTAGATGGCGTAGCGGCAGTCAGATTCAGGGAGCGAGTCCATGAAATCGTCGAAGCTCTCGGTTGATGAACCTGTCTTGTCGACGACAACCTCCTTGCACTTGTCGTCGATCTTGAAGATGACATAGCGGTGTGATTTCTTCCTCTGAAGCTCGAGAAATGTCTGCTTGCACTCGGCAGCTACACCGATTCCAGAGGAAGCATTTGCCTGCATGCAGAGGAATCAGGTGAATTTACTGATGGTATTGAATAATTAAGAAAGGAACCTAATAATCTGATCAGAGATCATGCTGATGTATTATTGATCATTCAATTCAACAGGTATATATTATACAAATTTTCAGTAAAACCACAAATTTTACTGGCTAAACAGTAAACAGTGAGGATGTAACACCAACAAGAGAGAGAAATGGAGAGATGTGCATATTAACATATATATATATATATATATATATATATATATATATATATATATATATATATATATATATATATATATATATATATATATATATATATAAAAAAACAATGGTCAATCGATCTCGGTCTTCTCACGCATAGAGGAGATCGAAGTTGGCGATCAGTAACAAGCTAGACAAGAGATGAGGGAAACTCACGCGTGATCTGACGAACGCCATGGTTAATTTCCTCCTCTAGAGATGCTGATTAAGCAGAGAAAGATGCAAGAACACACAAGAACAAGAAGCTACGAGACCAGAAACAGATATATAGAGCAAGCTAAGCAAAAGCAAAGGCAAAGTGATGGAAGTTGGAAGAGGGAATAAAACCAAGAAAAAGAAGCGAACAAACAGCAGCAGCAGCAGCCATGTCACGTCAGAAAACCGCATAAAATCATCGAATCTATGGCTGGGCCACCGAATAAATCGTGGAATCCCAACAAAGCTGAAGCCAACGCCTGGCCACATGTCGCCTACTTTCGGTCTCATTTTGTTATACTACGGTCATGTTTAGCACAGCTTTAGCTCCAGCTCCACCTCTCTTGGAGCTGGAGCTCAGCCAAACAGTTTCAGCTCTACTAAAACTGGGAATGGAGTTAGGTGGAGCTCTCTTACAAAATAAACTAGAGTTGTGGAGCTGGGTTTAGGCAGCTCCACAACTCCACTCCAAACCCAACTCCTGGAGTTAAATTTAGGAGTTGTAGCTATACCAAACAGACCCTGTATGACACCACCAATTTGCTTCTTTTTCACAAATCAATCAAGCAACATGTACTGTGACACTATAACTCAATGTTTGCCACAAAAAAAAAGAAAAATTCAGCATGGCTGCATTTTAATTTCCCCTCACAATCACAAGGCTACTAAATACTCATCTCAGATTCTCAGCAGCAGTAGATTGCCTGACATCATCAGGGCCCAAAAAAAAATTTCATGGGCCGATCGATCAAATGGGCCTAAAATATTGGGCCGAAAGAATGTTGAATAGTAGGCCCACGAATAGCGTAGTACGGTTAGTGCTATTGGGCCTAGTAATGCTACCAGGCCCAGGTAGAATTGTTTTTTGCTTTCCGGCCGGAGCGGCTGCCGGCGAGGTCGTCGGACGGAGAGAGAGCCGTCGGATTGACGCCGCCGCCGGAGAAGATGATTACGACTGAAACACAGGTACGTGTACTGAAACACAGGCACGTACTCCCTCTATTTCACAATGTAAGTTATTTTAGCATTTTCCATATTCATATTTATACTAATGAATATATATATATATATATATATATATATAAAACATTAACATCAACATGAATATGAGAAATGCTAAAATGACTTACATTGTGAAACGGAGGAAGTACGTAGTAGAACTAATTATTTCCAATTAATGAAATAATTAGCAGAGATGCAATTGCAAAAAGCTAGCTAATCCAGCAATTCTAGAGACATCTATGACCAAAATATCAAAATATCTCAACGCATAAACTAGAGATCATTTGGGCAGCTGCTATGCTACACGTAGACATGCACTAGCTAGTAGCTAGCTGATCAGAAACTGCTAACAATCGAAAAAGGCTTTTAATTTTCTGCAGATTGCTAGCTGCGGCCACCTTTTCATGCAGCTAGATCAAGCTAATATGAGATCCCAAAATGCTGCAGATATAACTAATCTGTTGTGTTGCCTTGTCACTGTCCTCTTCTTATATATTATGAGTTATGCTTATGACTCATCACACACAGACAACAAAATTATTACGGCCATGATATGCACTCCACTCATGCATGCAACGTAAGCCCCTTGTATAAGGTCAAATCTTTAGTACAAATCTAGCCATCTCCATGATACTAAACTACCATGTCCATGTTGAAATTAGATAGTACAACAAGTGGTGGATCCAGAAATTTAGATTATTAGTTTGATCATATTGTGTCTATCGGTGTTATAACATACTAATTATATTTAAAATATAGTGTTATAATATATAGATAAGCGGTTTAAGCATAAATTTTGTCAAAAGTCGTCGGTGTTGTCTAACACTGATGAGAGCAGACACAATAGCAGACTATTAGCCAGCTATAAACATATTTTAATGATATAAAAGATGAGAGAGAAGAGCAGCGAGCTACAGATCTGTAGCCAGCTGTAGCACGGACTCCAAGACGCAATTTGTGTATGACAGGTGGGACCATATATTAATAGTATAGTAAACAACTATTGTATAAATTGGCTATAGATGAATTGGAGCTAGTAGCGGGCTATGCTATTAAACTTGCTCTGATATCACTGTAGATCCGCCCAACAGAGTATAGCTAGATATCTCGTAGTGGTAGCTCATGCTTTTGCTTTAAAGAAATAGAGGGACACAAGTGAGTTAATTTTTTAATGAATCAGTTCTACTAAATTAATACTCTCTGGTTTTAAATATAAGTGCTTTAGTTCTATCCTAAATCAATTTTCTGTAAGTTTGATACAGCTTATAAAAAAATTATTAAGATCAGCATACGAACTAAATACGTTATCAAGACATGTTTTACGGCAGATTTTAATAAAACTAATTTGATATATATAGGTGTTGGTGATTTTTATTAAATTTGAATAAAATTAGGGAAGTTAATCAATAAAATTAAAATTGCTTTCATTTTGGAAGTGAAGTATATACAGGATCAATCATAAGATGAGCGGTGTGGATTACAGCTTTGGTGAGGGCGAGGCCCGTTTGATCATTGTGAGTTATCATGAGGCTAGCAATGCATGGGGGCCAGCTAGAGTAGACCCAGAAATTTCTGGACGTACAAATATATTGATGATCGATTCAAGCAAAGTTGGTGAGAAATTTATCTCTTCTTTTCCAAAGAAAAGTTGGACCAAATGTGTTATGAATATACAGTAGTTATCACATTTGGGGAATAAATAAACGAGATTCTCTGATCTGTCTGTTTTTCAACTTGAGTTCAGAAAGATAAGTACGAACATATATACTAGCTACTACTTGCTGTAGTATTGAAGACTTGCAGCTGGAAGGGTATACAGGATTACTGATCTTAGCTAGAAAGTGTAAGGAAACAGCTAGCAAGAAAGCAAACGGAATATTCAGAAAATAAAAAGGTATATGCAGCATGTAAAGAGGATAATATTCATCCTGAGAGACTGAAACTTTTCCTTGAAAAGGTGAAAGCCTGAAACTGAAAGAACGAAAGAGGAACAAGCTAAGCTGAAAGTTGAGCGTAAGCAGTGCCACCTGATTGATGTGAAATCGATAGGACAGTGATTCCAATTCAACAAACTAAATACCTTTGAACTAGTTAATTGAAAATAGATCAATACTGGATTTACTAACTAACTGCACTATATAACCAGGCGAAATATGCAAGCAGCCGCCGGCCGATCACAAATGAGCATAGTAGTATACTAGTATTTGCTCTGCAGCTGCAGTGCCAACTGGAAATCATATGGCTGCTGCCTGTTAATTTGCACTGTTGGAGAACTACTAGGAGTACTAAAAACTTTGTCATTTTCAAGAGGTTTGTTTTACCTGAAGAACTGAAGACTACAGACAAGAACAGCTAGCACACTCTGCATATGCATTGCTTCTTCTGCAGCCACAAGGTAGTGCCAGCACATGATACTCCTTGATCTCAAATGACTTTATCTGTGTTTTAGTCACTGAAAATGCAATTGCATGTATGAGTATCTACTTCTAGTTCTTTATGGTTTTTTGGACTTCAATGTAAACAATACTTTTATTCCTAACTATCTGATACTAAGAAAAAATTTCACAGAATCACAGGTTCACTAATATGAAAGTAGTATTAACTTATAACTCCATGGTACTCCCACTTAGTTTGATTTTTTTTTAATATTGCCCATATTTAAAGTAACATTTCTTTTTTGAATGGAGGGGACAATTACAACGAAAAAAGGGCCCATGTATTTGTAAACTAGCAAGGAGCATAATCATTGTGATGAAATACTACCAAAGTTTGCTTTTGTTCTCCCTTTTCTTTTCCTAATTTCCATCTCCTTTTTCAATTTAATAATAATTGATGACCTAACAACACGGAATTGATTTGGACATGCTGGTCCTTTGGTCACCTATCACATCCTTGGTCAAAGGTACATGATCCAACCAATCACAGATCACGAGGCAGCAAATTTGCATGAATCGCATATCATATCTGAATTACGCGTTCATGCGATGTGCATGAATCCTGATGATCTCATTGGCAATTTGGCACACGCCATACATGAGCTTGTCTTCTATGGATGGTTAAGCTCCAGAACTCCATTGACATTATTAAAAAGGAAAAAAAAAATCATGTTTGGAACATAGGAACTGTTTGTAATAACTCTCCTACGATACTGTACTTTATGCCCCCTACTTTTTAATGTAATTCACTAAATTTATGTCAAATTAATCCATTCGATTCAAATACATATAGATGAGTTCTTGGTAAGTACAAATGATGTGTTGTGTGGTTATTTATAGGTGGTTGATTGATGTGGTTTGAGAGCAATGTGTTTAGTAGACTGATTTGGTTTTAAGGAGCCATCTTTTTCAACTAATTATGATTGAGAGGCATGATTCCCCTTTCTTATCTCCCATTAATATTGAAGGAGATATTCCTTTTAAATAGTAGTATCTTTTGTATAACTAAATTAAATTCAATCACATCAATTTATTGTACCGTATAAATGTGATGTAACCGAATAATGCTACTGTATAACTCATCATCTATTGCCATGTGCTAACTTTTTCATCTTCATCTTAAAATATTTCCCCCTTTTATAAAACAGGGAAAATTACATAAAAACTACTTCATTTAATTGCTATGACAAATAACCACATCTATTTAAAACCGAGAGAGGTGGGATAAGGGTGGTTGTCTTAACTTTGCCATCTCCAACCCTAATAAAGTGACTGTCCTAACATCTTTTGTCACGAACGGTCGCCAAAGCGAACCACATTTATAATTGAATTGAAGAAAAAAATATCCAAGTAAGGATTTTCAAATTGAACCGAAATAAAAATAATATCCCATCAAATTAATGGAAGCCCTGGGTAAAAAATGCAATAGCATGAGTTGTCCCCACATAAATTCAAATTTACTAGGACCAGCAACTTATAAATTAAAAAGAAACAAAGTATAGAAAATAAACAATCCAAAACAAAAATGAAATTACCTACGTTATAGTTAGCTCGGACCAAAGGTCTTGAGCTTATATATTTTTTCTTTATGTTTGTATAGTTTACTGCTCCCTCCGTCTCCTAATATAAGGGATTTTAATATTTTGGTTGCACTGTTAACCACTCATCTTATCAAAAATTTGTGTAAATATAAAAAACAAAAAAATTATGCTTAAAGTACTTTGGATAATAAAGTAAGTAAAAAAATAAATAATAATTTCAAATTTTTTAATAAGACGAATGCTCAAACAGTACAACTAGAGGGAGTACTTCTCTATTCAATAAAAAAGTTAGCTCGGAGTAAAAGTCTGGAGCTTACATATTTTTCCTTTATGTCTTATTTTATTGAATATTCAATAAAATTGATCACTCGCTGATTCGTTAAAAAAAAAACAAAAATGAAATGAAGCCGTCTTCGTCCTTGGTTTCTCCACCGAGCTCACCACAAACCTCCAAAACCAAAACCAAATCAAAAATCAAAAATCAAACCGCTCGCCTTAAATTCTCCAAACCGAAAACCATTTCCTCTCCACTTTACTTCCTTCTTCCTGCTTCTCTCTCTCTCTCTCACTCGCCTCCTAATGCTCGCCGGCGTTGCCCGCCGCCGGCGATGCCGAGCCCGCTGAAGCGCCGCATCCCAGGCCGCCTCGGCCGCCTCCTCGCCTCCCTCCGCCCGCCCTCCCGCGCCGGGCCCCTCCCCGTCCAGACCGGCTTCCCCACCTCCCTCGCCGACCTCCTCGTCAAGAACCATGACCGCCTCCTCCTCACCAAGCCCAGGCGCCGCCGCCGCCCGACGCCGACGACGACCACCACCACGGCCTCCGTTGCCGCCGCCGACGTCGAGCAGCCGCTGCCTAGTGGGCGGGAGGAGCTCGAGGAGGAGAAGGTTGGCGGCGTCGCTGTCAGGCTCCGCCCGGAGCTCCTCGGCGTCGGCGCGGCGGCGGCGCTCGCGCTGATGGTGATCTGGAGCAGGTGGTTGGTGGCGGCCGTCACCGTCGCCTCGCTGTCGCTGTTCTGGATCGAGTCCGTCAGGTCCTCCTCCCGCCGGCGGCTTCGGCCTCCTCCCGCGGCGGAGACCGCCGCCGAGCTGCCGGATTTGCGCGGCCGCGGCGTCGTCTCGCCGATCCGGGAGGCGGCGGCAGCGACGCCCAGGCCGAGCTCCGCCGACGATTCCGACGTGGGGAGCGAGGTCTCCGTCTCTGTCTCCTCTATTTGGACCGACGGCGACGAGATGAGCCAGCTCGTCGTCGGCGGCGGAGGCGGCGATTCGACGACCAATCCCACCAAGAGGAAGGAGAAGAGGAGGTGGCTGAGGAAGCTAATCGCCAAGAGGAAGGAGAAGAAGGATTCCTCGTTGGTCTCCCCCTCCCACGGCGAGGTTGTGGGCAACGCCGCCGCCGAGCAGCAGCAGCCGTCACCGTCGGCGGAGCCGACCATAGCGGAGGCGTCGCCGGCGGATGGCCGACGAGGAGGCGCATTGCCCGTCGCGGCGCTCGTCCCGGTCGTCCTCGTAGGCCTCGTCGGCGGGAAGCTCCCGGCGGTGGTGCTGACCGTGATCTGCGCCGTGTTCTTCAGCTCAGAGGAGAGGAGATGATGAACTCATCTCACTGAGCTAGCTAGCAGCAGCAATCAGTTCAGGTTTCTGAATTTCTTCAGAAATCAATCCGAAAGCTGCCCCTCGAAACCGAGGGAAACTTTCAGAAATTCAGATCGAGTTCGTTCGTTTGTTGTAAATTTAGAGAACCCAAAAAAAACAAAAGACATAAATCAAAGTGTATACTACTAGTACATCTCTTCTGTTCTTGTTCATCCCAAATGTTCTTGCAAACTGCAAATCGCATTCCTTCTTTACTCTGAATAAGAAGTGAAATGTTGGTGTTGTTATGTCTGATCAGATCTCATGCTCGTTCTTGTGCTTGATTATAGTTGATTGATTGATTTGCTTCTGTCCGGTTGACCAACTCATTCTCCCAACTCCACACAAGAACAGTTCCATGACAGCGATCTTGCACTGAAAGTCTTAAACAAACCAGTTGATAGCTACGTCTTGTAAGCTTATTTTTCTTCTGTGATCACATACTATTCAACCCCACTTTTGCCAGAAACCAGGAGGAGGAGGAGCATTGGTGTTAACATCTCCGGCCTCTGCTCATAGGCACACACAGCTAATAAGTTTTTTTATCGTTTGGGAAAAAAATCGACATAAGAGTGATGGGAAGAACTGCTTCTTCCATTGTAATTTCAGGCACATTGTGCAGAAATTTCAAAAAAAAAAATCATCAGCTGCAGTTGCAAACTTGCAATATTATGACATGTCCAAATGTGGCCTGATTGCATTGATCCAGACAGTGAAGCTGCTTTGATCTTTGATCCTGTCATCTTGTGTTTGTTTCTTCTCCAAACCTGTGCTAATTTGATCCTCTTTTTTTCATATTGGCTCCAGCTAAGGGAAGGTACGATTCTGCTAGTTTGGTGAAAATCTTTCCGTACTGGAATCGATTCTGTTACAGGGTACATGCATATGCATATCCTATCCAAGAAACTTTCTATGCAATCCTAATATCCTATTAGGACAATACTACTATTTGTGATACAGTTGATCGCATAAACTGCACAATATGATCCAAAGCACCACTTTACCTGCCTAATTTTAAATCATGCCTCAATCTTCTGTATCAAAAACAAACAGAACCCATTTTCGTGTGCAAAACACCCATTGGTTCTAAAAAGAATCCAATCCACTGCGATTTGGGAAAATTAAGGAGCTGGTTAACAAACACATTAGCTTTCTCAGTCAATCATGCATGACAGCATCAGGGAAGAAATGCTGGCGTTTATCACGTGCGTGTATTATTTCTGAAGCGGCAGCAGCAGGTTTCTTCAGAGTTCAGGCCCAGGTAATGATTAATCCTCGAGGAGAAAATTAATTGTAACCCACTTAATTTGACAAATAAAAAAAAAACGTTTTGAACATCTAGATCTTGCAAGTTTGCTAGGCAATCAACGTGCTGTGTGGCTGTAGTTTTGTCTCTGTCGGTGTGGAGTCTGTTTGTAAGACAGTGGGAAAAGAATTCTTCAGTTCTTCAGTGTTCTGAACTTGTGATCATGCTTGTCAGTGGTTGGGTTTTCAGAATTTAGACAATCCTCCCCCCAACATGCCAAGGTCTGGTACTCCAGTAGTATTATTTTGCATGCATATGCAGTTCTATACAGGTTACAGAAAGATATCACAAGGTAAAATGTCAGCCATGCAATTTCAGTGTGTAAAATGTAAATCTCACTGTCCTGTTGTGCTGTTTCTTTCCCAAATCGGTGTGCTCCTGTTCTTCTACTTGCTAAGGCAAGTTTCTGCACAGGCTGCTGGTGAGTAGTAGCATGATGATTTGGCACATAGCAGTTCAAGTTCATTCTCATGTAATTACTTTCTTGCTTCAAAAAAAAATAAAAATGTCATATGTCTAATCATCATGGTTACAAGTTGGAGGCCAAAAAGAAAGGTTAAGAAAGAGGAAACAATTTCAGACAGCACAAATCTGATCAGGTTCCGTCTGCTCAGTAAAATCTGTCTTGATCATGATAGCGACGCTGCTCTTCTTTGCTTTGTTTCTGTTTCTTTCACTGAATCATAATCGATGGTCATGTTTAATTACGTTTCTGCATTTTGTTTTTTTAGATAATGGATTAAACCGGCCTCTACACCCAAAAAGGGATGTACACAGCCCCAACGAAACTTACAAGAGTACATAGACTCACACCCTTACACAAGGTTTAACACCATCACAAGCAACTAGACCTAAGCACTTAGGCTCTAGCAACAGCAATTCTTAAAAAGCTAATACAAAGTTTCAACCATACCACACAAGAAAACAAGAGAGCATTAATCTCCCAATCTTTTCCTTAAGTTCCATCCCTTCATTGCGAAAAAGCCAGAAACTCTCTTGTCTAGAAACAAGCAACCTTCTCTCACTTTTTGGCCATCTTCCTCCTTAAGTAGCAAAGACCATTGTCTTGACCAAAAAGTCCGCCTGAAAATCACATGCAACAGAAAATTAGTATTGGAGCCATTAAAGATTAGATCATTCCGACATAACTAAACCGCCCAACACAAAGCTGAAATCCCCACAAGGATTTGAACTCTTAGCTTGGGTTGAACCCCCTTTAGCCAATTGCCGAACATACTAGCAACATTCCTAGGCGGGTGAATTCCAAAAGATATATAGACTACATTCCACATGAATCTTGCCAAAATACAATCAAAGAAAAGGTGTTGAATTGATTCGTTAGAATCACAAAAACAACACTTAACATTACCCTTCCACTTCCTTTTGGCTAAATTATCATTTGTTAAAATTACTCCATTCTTTAAGTACCACAAGAAAATTTTAATTTTTAGTGGTATTCTGAGTTTCCAATTCATGTCCCTTTTAGGAACGACTTCCCTGTACATGATTGCTTTGTACATTGAGTTAACTGAGAAACGCCCATTCTTTTGTGTCTCCCACAAAAAGGTATCATTCTGCTCGGTCAATTTTATTGATATAACCTTTGAGACCACTTCCAACCAAGCTTTTAAATTATGACCCACAATAGCCCTCCTAAAGGACTACTTTTAGAGGTCTTTTACTCATAACCACTGCCACTGATTCATTCTTGTTTATCACAAGGTTGTATAAGGCCGGGTAACGAGCAGCACAGGGAATTTCAGCTGTTTGGGCCTCCGTGGTATTCTCTTCTGCATTTTGTTGAAACGCTGAAATCCTCTGTTTCAAAACAGCATTGGTTTTGCTAATCAAGGTTCATGCACGATCAGCTAGAACTTAGCACCACAGAGATGATAAATCTTCTCATTCAGTCATTCATGACAGTGACAGCATCCAAACCCCAGGAGAGAAATAATTCGAGAGAGAGAAACAAAAAGGTTCAGATTATGTATCTTGAGAACACAATGAACAGTTTCAGGTTCAGAATTGTTAGGTTCATGCGTGGTTGTTTGTCACTGCATGAATGTCTATCTCTGTGTCGGGTGCTCGGCAATGGAAAACAAAAAGGGAATTATTCAGTTTGTGTGATCTGCTCATGCTGCCAGACAGCTGTTGGATTCAGACAGTTGTGCTGCCTAATCCAAGATTCTGATCTGAAGCAGCTTGTTTCCAAGAAATTTGATGCAGCCTTCCAATTCCTGCTCTTTTCTGAACTCTGCAATTCTATATGCTATGCAAAAATCTGTTGAATTATTTGAATATATGCGTGAGATCCTGTGGCTGAATAACAAGTTGTGTTTATGTATTTTGATGATCGTTGTTTGTCTCTGAAGACGCTAGTCGGCTAGTGTCAAAGAAGCGGTGCAAGAGGAGTTAGGCCGGAAGTATTGGGCCTAAAAGCCCAGATAATACCACGGAGGCCCAAACAGTCGATGATTGACTCGATCTGGGCTTCACAATCCTCTAGTAACCCAGGCCCGGTGACCCATAAAAATTCAAGCCCATATAATACTCGGCCTCTCTCTTTCTCTTCAACTTCTATCTCCCGGAGGTCTCCTCGCCGTCGTCGAACTCCATCCATCCCGGCGACTAGCACCGGCGCCGCCATCCTCGCACGCTGGTGACCATCCCTTACGCACATCCTCTTTCTCATCTCTCTCTCTACCCACCCATCCATGGCAATTTCAGTTTGTTTCCCAAAAAGGGGGGGATCTCATGCCTTTCAGTGAATGCAGATGGAGCATGGATCAGCTGCTACAGTGAACAAAAGAGAGGGGGACGCTGACTGAATCCCCCTTTCAACGAATTGGTTATGGTGATTCTCGACATGGCCAAACATCCAGCTATTCAATCCCATGCCTTCCTCAGGTATCATGCATGTTATAATGTTACTGTCATGGCAACATTAAATTCTCATGGACCTTACTCCTACTGAGTCCTACATTGCAAGCTTTTACTATATCATGTAATCAAAACAGCAAGAAAACAGAAATAGATATATGTAATGCAACTTGTGCATAGTATTCCCTCATACTCAACCAATCTAGTAACAGATGTGACACATCCTAGTCTAGATTCGTAGTACTAGGATGTGTCACATTCGGTACTAATCGGTTTTTTATGGGATGGATGGAGTACAGCTGAAGGCTGAAGCCCATGAAACATAATCAAGAAGATTTGACAGTTAAGTGTAAGATAGACGTACCTTTGTAAGATAGACGTACCTTTGTACCTTTGACAGTTAAGTGTTAATCACTCTGTTGGGTCCATGATTTAAATTTACTTATCATCATCTTCAGGTACCTCAAGAGGATAGAGAATATGAATCGGTTTTTGGAGGCTCATCACATTTGAGGCAGCTGCATGAACAACACCAACACAAGTGCCTCAAGATTGTGATATGATTGGGTTCAGCTTTGTGAAGATTTTGGTCGAGCTGACATGCTGCATTGTCAAGAACGCAGTCTCACTTGAATGCCTGACAATGGACACACTTCGTGGTAGGGAGAGGTGTTGTGGGGAAGCTGTGCTCAAGGAAGCTTCTAGAACTGTCCTGGAGATAAGAATTTACCGGTCCCATCGTTTGGCTTATTTGGCTGATAAGTATAAGTATAAGCGAAAAGATGAGGCTGTACATTGAAGATCAGGCTAAGGCTAGCTAAGCTGACTGTTCGGGGCCTTGCACATGGTGCTATTCCGGTGGATGACGATGGTAGTGCTATACAGATCTTCAAGTTGCAGACGGTAAAAATGTCACAAGTTGTTGTAAATGCGTCATAGGTAATCATTTTAATTTAATCTTGATGAACCATGCTTTGTTTATTGGATAAGTTATGTTAAATGTGCAATATATTGTTACTTTAGTTTTGTTATAGATAAACTCTTATGACTGATCTAGAAAACAAAGAGCACTTCTCATGCCTTGTGCTGCATGCAGAATGCATGAACATGGTGCTCATCTTCCTTTTTGATAAAAAAAAAAAACGAATGCTCATTAAGCACAGGAATTTCTGCTGGCAAACAAGCAAAAGAAAGAGGAAAAAGTAATTGTCTCTCTGTTATCAAACCTAAATATCTATCTAACAGAGTCAATGTATATTAGAGTGATTTTAGGGTCTTTGAATAGGTATCATATTTTCTAGTGTAAAATTTAATATCTCTTCGTAACTTCGATCCTAGGACTTACAAAATTTGTACTAGTACCTCTTGGTACTTTCTCCGCCAACATCAGGTACTCCTTCCGTTCTATAAAAAATAAATCTAGGACCAAATGTGACACATTTTAGTATGTCCAGATTTATAATCACATTCAGTACTAGATTGATTTTTTTATGAGACGAAAGGAGTAGGTTGGAGCCAGGATTCAACTTTCTGATTGAGGGCTCGATTCCGACCTCCTGCGATATCACATTTTTTTCAAATTTTGAGCAATTTTTTCTTTGAAATTTTGCGGTTTCTGATCGACTTTCGTCGAAAATATAAACCCTGTTTTTTTAAACAATATTTAGTTGGAGCATAGTGAAAATGACACTAAAATTCAGGGAGAAACACAGTAAAAGGCACTACTACTAGTAGTACGCTCCTATATATGCTTCTCCCAGACTCCCACCACCTTGAGAAGAGCTTCACTCCTTGGCGTTGGTGGCCATCACTGAGCTTATCATTGGAGCGGCCTCAGCTGAGCTCCCAACCAGCAGCAGCAGCAGGGGCAGCCTCAGTTCACCTCCGGGCATCCATCTGCATTGCTCGCTCGGAGGCCTCAGGTTTTCTTTTCTTGCCCAGATTCCCGTCTCGATCTCTTCTTTCTAGAGCCTTAGATCCGTGAAAAAGGCTGCAAGTTTTGTGCTTGACTCTATTTTTCATCCATTTTATCCTCTGTGTAAACGTAGCGCGGATTTTTCTTGTTTAATTTCCGGCTGGGGGAAAAAAATCAAGGGTTATCAATGAGCATTGCGATACTCGACAACTCGTAGGATCCCGAGCGCGATTCGTCAGAGGTGTAATCAGAACAAACGATTTTGGTTTGGTTTGGTTAATGTCTGAATGTTTTGGTCAGAAACATTAGTCTCGAGTTAAAAAGCTTCAGTATTTTCAGATTCTGTATTTCTGTCCTCGCTTTACTACCATTCCAAGATGCTCTGAGTGATTAACTAATTTACACTGGAATAAAGATCCGACAAGCATTTGCTACGGTCTATTTGGGTCAATGCGAGCATCGATGCCGCAACAATCTCTGCCTTATCTTTAGATGCCTCTGATTACTGCTTTGATTTCTCGGCTACTCAACTGTTTGAGCAAGTGATATGAGCATCAAAAGCTTTCTTAATGGGAGTGCTGATTTAAGCCCCATCCAGCAAGTACCCCCCATCTTCTTGGATTCCAGTGGGATGCCCTACTGGTTTCTCTGAGCTGTGGCTCCTTTGTATTCTTGCACAACTTGATTAGAATATGGACTCACACTGTCACACATGATGCTCTTGTCTGTGCAATCCTGTGCCATGTGCTCTTGTCTGTGAAACAGGGTTTTTTTTTTTTTTTTTGCTCTAGATCTTTTAATATGAAAGGACCAGATCAGCTTTCTTGGACCATCTGATCTTCCCAATTTGTGGTTGCTATGGTATACCTTGAGATGAAGGCCTGAAAAAATGGCACCATGGACATGCTTTTGGGTCATAGGATCTTCATAGAATAGACAATAGTAGTGTCATGCTGTACTTGTAACTTGCTAAATGTTTGCTATATGACCAATGGAGTGATTGATAACTATCCTGAAAGTAGGTAACGGTTGAATGCCGTAAGAGTTTGGTGCATCCAATTTTTCCAATAAATGTGTAAACATGGTGATGTGGCATCACTTGAGAGCCAAATCAAATTTCCCAACATGGACAAAGAATAGGCACAAAAGTAGTACAAAGCTACAATCGTTGCAGTCACACAGTACACTGATTTCCATACATGTTATTGGCCTGCAGAAAATGACAGAAAATACATGATTTTGGTTATCTGCAGTAAAATATGGGACGGGTTAAATATAAGAAATATCCTCCTGGCTTCAAATGTATTTCCTGTCATTTACTCGTCCCATGTTTCTTATATTTTATACATGACACCCTTGCCCTTACTTTTGTAGTTTTGGTTACCTGCAGTAATCATTGTTGGAGAAAATGGTTGCAGAGGCCTTTACAGTAGATTTGAATGAACCTCTTGTATTTCAGGTAAGGTAACTCATTGCCCTTGTAATTTTCCATCGATTTTTAAAGTCTGGTGTTCACCATATTATCGTTTCACGCTGTATAATGATACTGACATCATGATATAGCAAAATTTTGTTCATTCTTTTTCTTTGAAAATATTATACTCTTTTACAATATCTGTATAATGTTACCAGTCCTTACTGTTGATTTCTCTTATATTTATTCCTTTCTATAATGACTCTTTGGGTTTAATTTTTTAGGTTGGACATTTAGGTGAGCAGTATCAGGAATGGGTTCACCAACCAATTGTTAGCAAGGAGGGGCCAAGACTTTTTGCCAACGATGTCTTAGAGGTAACTTTTCTGTTTATTGTGCTTTTCTATTTGGAATTTTGGACATGATATCCTGATGAACTGTTCATTTTTTCAGTTCTTAACACGCACGGAATGGTGGGCAATTCCTCTTATCTGGTTGCCTGTTGTATGTTGGTGCCTGACTAAATCAGTCGAAATGGGACACACACTTTCAGAAGTAGCTCTGATGGTTGTGTTTGGAATATGCCTATGGACATTGATCGAGTACATAATGCATCGATTCCTGTTCCACATAAATACTAAAAGTTACTGGTACGTCGTGCTGCCAAATTACTGCTAAAATTCAAGTTTTGAACTGATGAGTTAAGCATCGTCTCATCACTGCTAACTTGATATGTGGCAGGACAAACACAGCACATTACCTTCTTCATGGAATTCATCACAAGCACCCGACCGATGGCCTTCGACTTGTCTTTCCACCAGCTGCTGCAGCTATCTTGTGCTTTCCGGTAATCAAGCTTCCTCTGTGAAATAAAGTAGTTAATAACTTTCATTTGGATATTTATTATGTTTTAATCAATTTGATCTGAATGCCTTTTCTATCTGTCGATCCAGTTCTGGAATCTAATCAGGCTAATTACTACTCCGACTACAACTCACGGCGTGTTTGGAGGTGGCCTGTTGGGTTATGTGATGTATGACTGCACACACTACTATCTGCATCATGGGCAGCCGTCATCTGATCCAGGAAAACACCTCAAGGTGCTTATTCCATTTCGATCGATGCTTAGCAAACCGCAGTGTCTCATTGACCATATGCTTACATTTTTCTTCTTTCTGCTGCCTGTACCTCAGAAATACCATCTGAACCATCACTTCAGAATCCAAAACAAAGGGTTTGGAATAACATCGACGCTGTGGGATCATGTGTTTGGTACATTGCCCTCGACGAAAACCATTGACAAGAAGAGCTCTTGACTTGTGCTGCATTTTGCAAAAAAGCCAGAAATGGAGGCAAAGATAGCATGTATTATGTTCTCCATGTCCACCTCCTCAAGCCAAATCCTGTTCAGGTGTTCTAGATTGATTGCTCCTGCAGAATCCCCATGATTGCATGATTGATGACAGGCCTGATGGATGATGAATCACTGATCGATTTCCAGTTCTTATTCTCTGAAGATGAACCGAAGATCCAAGATTGGTCCATGAAATTTTCCTTTCTTGATTTGGCCCTCTGAGAATAGATTCCTGTGCAATCTAGTCAGTAGTTGTTCAGGTCATGTAAACGCACGGTAAGAAATTTGTTACTAGATCAACATGCATGTGTGCAGAGGGTTTTCCAGTTTATCCTATGCATTTGACCTCTGGTCATGTATTGATTCTGAGACAAGTGTAGTGATTGCTTGATGATACTAGTACACATTGCTGCCTTCTTTTTTGTCCTGTAAAAGATTTATTGGCAGCATGGATGGTAGAGAGGGCAATCTGCTTCTTTAGTTTTGAGTATAAAGTTTTAAATTTTGACCAGAGTTTCGAAAATTTGCAGTAGAAAGTTTAAAAATCGAGTTCTAAGTTTCAAATTGGAAGTATATGTTTTCAAATTTCCAGTACAAAGTTTTAAACCCACAGAGAAACCAAGAGCATATGGGCGATCAAAAATTTCTTTTCTAGAGGAAGAGCCTGTTTGGTACAGCTCCAACTCCTAAATTTAGCTCCAGGAGTTAAGTTTGGTACAGCTCCAACTCTTAAATATAACTCCAGGAGTTGAGTCTGGAAACTCCAGTACATTTTGTGAGAGAGCTCTACCCAACTCCACTCCCAGTTTTGGTGGAGCTGAAACTGTTTGGCTGAGCTCCAGCTTCAGGAGCTGGAGCTAGAGCTATGCCAAACAGGCCCTGGAGTGGAGTTGTGGAGCTGCCTAAACCCAGCTCCACAACTTTAGTACATTTTGTGAGAGAACTCTACTCAACTTCACTCCCAGTTTTGATAGAGCTGAAACTGTTTGGCTGAGCTCCAGCTCCAACTCCAGGAGGGGTGGAGCTGGAGTTGGAGCTGTGCCAAATAGGCCGAATTATATATACTTATATAAAAATTCTGAGGTAAGCACTCATTAGGGCCATTCACTCTACGGCCCATGAAGCCCAGTCTGGTGAGATGGGCCTACCCGTGCAGGCAGAGATGGATGGGCCTTCAATTGTAGGCCCATGTTCGAAAGCCCACCAAAGCCCAATAATATATCCTCCTCAACCCTAATCCTCCTCCTCTTCTAGAAGACTGAAAATTTCTCTCCTCTCTTCTCTCGCCCGCACCGCTCGCCGAGGTTGCCGTCTCTTTGTCTCCTCCGCTCCTTGCGCCGCCGCCGCGACGAGTCGCAGGGAGGGGCGGCGATCTCCATCTCCATCTGGCGAGGAGAGCAGGGGAGGGGAGGGGATCCTGGTGAGGTGAGCATCCTCTTTCTTTCTTTATGATTCATCTCTCTCTCCCATCGCCATCGGGACTGGAATTTGCTTGCGTTCGTTCGTTAAGTTAACCCTAGCTTCTCTTCTAGATCTGGAAGAAGCTCTTCTTCTTTCAATTTCAGAGCCTTAACCTTAATACAAGTATTAACAGTTTGTTTGTTCCCCGAAAAGTTTGGATACAAAAAGAGACACATGTTATTTATTTTGGAATGTAATTTGTCCCTGGATTTATTGATGCTTATGTTTTTGGTTTGTGATTACTGGACAATAGAAATACACAATATGGCTGGCGGCTCTGCTGATGCAGTGACCAAGGAGATGGAGGCGCTACTCGTTGGACAAAATCCAGTAAGTCTTATGCTGCACAAGTTCCATGAACTATGTTTGTAACACTCATTCCAAGCAAGCAACATCCTTCCTTTACTGTCCATCCTCATTCTTAATTTGTTGGCTATCTCAGTTAGGTTATGTAGAGACCATGGTTAGCCTTTCCATAGCATGACTGAGTTTATGTAATCGCAACTCCAACTAGTAAAGTAGTAGTAATGACACCTTTTGTGGTTTCTACGATGGCTAGACCTCTCATAACTTCTGCAAATTTGCCGCTGCATTGTGCAAGTTCATCTAAAGTAGCACACGTTCATCTGCAGAATGTGGTTAGTGGAGAAGCATGCGAGACCTCATCAAAAGAAGGCAAAGTTGCAGATAGCAATGGATCTCATTCTTCACCACCAGAAGATGATGATGATGAAGCGCAAGGGGATGGTCCATCTCAAGATGGAGGATCAGGTAGCTCTACTCTGCCTTGCAAGATCTAATTGCCGAGTTACTCATCTAAAGTTGAGGCTTTTGAAATTATATTAGCATTTGGTCTGAGATTAATTTAATAGTTTTCTTTGAAACTGGCATTCTTCAGAAGCTGCAAAGAAGAAAAAGAAGAAAAGCAAATCCAAGTATGCTCTGTTGTTCAAATGACCATTAATCTCTTTAGTTTGTTTTGTTTTGCGACTGACCATGCTTTGTGTCTTCCGTAGAAAGAAGAAAGGCCCTCTTCAGCAGACTGATCCTCCATCAGTTCCCATAGATGAACTTTTCCCATCAGGAGATTTCCCCGAGGGTGAAATTCAGCAATATAAGGATGAGTAAGTACAGCATTATCTAAGTATCTATCCAACAATAGAATGAAAGCATACCTTTTTTTTTAAAATATATTTGTATCTTGGCATCTTAAGCAAAACTTCATGAAGATCATTCTTGCCTCATTGACAATTTTGACAATTTTCTTTTCATTTTTACTTGCTAGTTGCAAACTCTATGAATTGAGTATGAAATTATAGTGCGCATGTTTGCATAATGTAATCGTGCTATTGGCCTATTGATCTTCAGTAACTTATGGAGAACAACTAGTGAGGAAAAGAGGGAACTGGAGCGGCTACAAAAGCCGATGTACAATGCTGTTCGCCGAGCAGCAGAAGTTCATAGACAGGTGCATAATATGGCCTTTTTCATTGTTTGTGGTCTCTTTCATTGTTTGCAGCTATCTTTTGAATCTGTCTGTTTGTTACAACTCCTTAATATATTTTCTAGGTCCGGAAGCATATGAGGAGCATTTTGAAGCCTGGAATGCTAATGATTGATCTATGTGAAACTTTGGAAAATATGGTTAGGAAACTTATCAAGGAGAATGGGCTGCAAGCTGGTATTGCCTTTCCAACAGGGTGTTCCTTGAATTGGTATGGTATTGAATCTCTTAAGAGTACATCTTCATTCTGCATGCTTTTGTTAAATTGATGGGGAATATGTAATGCATAGGGTTGCAGCTCACTGGACTCCAAATTCTGGTGATAAAACTGTACTACAATATGATGATGTAATGAAGTTGGATTTTGGGACACACATAGATGGTATATTTATTATTTTGCTTCTTCCATCCCTTCTGTTGTTGTCTGTTGTGATATTTTATCTGGGTTTCTCCTTGTGAGTACTCAGATCATTTCTAACTGCCAAAACTAACTTGATATTGTGATTCTTTACAGGGTACATAGTTGATTGTGCATTCACTGTTGCATTCAATCCCATGTTTGATCCATTGCTTCAAGCATCAAAAGATGCCACTAATACTGGAGTCAAGGTAATTTTCTACACATTTTGGTGCATTTGTTGGAAACTGTTTTTGGAAAGTTGATGTACTCAGATACTAAAGCGCTCTGGTTGGTGTCAGAATGAGTGAGGCGCTTTTTCCATAGGGACAGATTTTTCTCCTTTTTACACATGCTAATGATTTTATAGACACGGCAATTCAAAAGTTGTTAATTTGTTTTCTCCTGTAATAGCCTCAGCATTGTACTTTAACAGTGTTTTGATTTTTTTTCTTTTCTATATTAGGAAGCTGGAATAGATGCACGGCTATGTGATGTTGGTGCAGCAATCCAAGAAGTCATGGAGTCGTACGAGGTTGAGATTAATGGAAAAGTTTTCCAAAGTGCGTGCTACTTTGTATTTTTTTCCCAATCTGCACTGATAATGTGAGGTTATATATTGACAAAGCAAGACATTTCTGCTTTGGTGGCAGTCAAAAGTGTGCGGAACCTCAATGGACACAGCATTGGACCATACCAAATCCACGCTGGAAAATCAGTTCCAATTGTGAAAGGTGGAGAGCAAACAAAAATGGAAGAGGGGGAATTTTATGCCATTGAAACTTTTGGATCTACAGGTATATGCAACTCAATAGCTTGAACTAATAGATTGAAACACAAAGTACTCTTTTGTCAAACTTATACTAGTTTGTGAAAGTCATTTACTTATCCCTAGTAGGCATGTTTTCAAGTTCTTGTACCGTCATGTTTGCAGGAAAGGGATTTGTAAGGGAGGATTTAGAATGCAGTCATTACATGAAGAACTTTGATGTTGGACATGTACCTCTGAGGGTAGCAAAGGCTAAGCAACTACTTGGAACGATTAACAACAATTTCGGAACGCTTGCTTTTTGTCGCCGGTACTTGGACCGCCTTGGTGAGACCAAGTATCTCATGGCACTGAAAAATCTATGCGATGTTGGTATTGTTCAGGTATGCAAGAAGCTCAATTTCCACTCCAATGTCTCAATGTGCCCTTGCCTATGGTTGCTCACTGTTTTCTGCTATTCTTGTAGCCGTATCCTCCATTGTGCGACGTGAGGGGAAGCTATGTGTCACAATTTGAGCACACCATTTTACTCCGGCCAACCTGCAAGGAAGTCATATCCAGAGGCGACGACTACTGATTGCCGCTGTAGCTTGTCATGTACCGGTTGTTTGTGAGATCATTGTGCACCATTCTGGGCAACCTGTGTACTATCATGCTATGTATGGATCATATGGCGTCAGAATCATCAGATAAATAATTGAGAGACGTTTTCAGTTTTTTGTTTTGTTGTTTACACGAGATACCAATTATCTGTTATCTTGAAACTTTGAAATATGTAAAAAAAAAGAAGATGATCTTCATTGTGATGGAAGAATGGAAGATCACTAATGGACTAATCGCTTGTCCTTGTCGTGGGTCTCAGATTGAACACTACATTAGCATACCTGTTTGTTCGACCAAATTGCAGCTAGTTGTATATTTGTGATTTATTTCGTCTTCCCAACACTGGTTTCCATGCTTCCTTTTTTTGCATTTCATCTTTTTTCATGCTTAAATTTCCAAATATAACTACACCCTTTTGCGTCTTCGATGCCGAAGGTAAAAAGTAAGGAAAGTAGTAGTATTGTACTGCTTTCATGGAGGCAGGAGCGAACGGCCCAGGCGGGAGGGGGGAGGGTGCTGGGCTGGGCCGTGCGGCAAGAAAAAGTGCAGGGCGGCCCAACCGCCCAAGTGCACAGAAGCTTTTGTTATTTTCCAGTGAATTGTTTGAAGGGATTATTTGAATTTGGATTTGAAGTCAAATTGAATATTTGAGATTAAAATTTTAAGGGGGAGTCCATGGGAATCTTGTATGTTTTGGATTTGGGTGGAATATTTGGCAATGATTCAAAGAGAGGGATTGAATTTCCAGATTTGATTTTGGGAATAGGAATTTTTAGGAGTTGATTCTTTTATTCAAGGAAAGGAGATAAATGAGGGATTTTAAATTGAGATCTATGGCACAACTTAGACTCAACAATCAAACATCAAATTTTTTTTCAGATGAGTCTTTCGTTAAATTAGTTTGTAACACCTCAAGAAAATGGGGCATTACACCGTACCAGGCATCTTATTAACTGCTTTGCCTATATAAATAAATCGATTTTCACAACTGAAGCCTTATGACAAATGCTTGCGAAAATCGTGTTATCACTGGTGGCCACCTAAGACAGCTGCATATGTGAAAATCGTTGTGGCCACCGTAGGCGGCTCTGAAGCCTGCTCCTGACAAACTTAATGCATATCTTTTTTTTTGGGGGGGTCGTATTTTAGGGTGGGGGTCTGCGAAAATATTTTTTGCTAATAGGGATCAAAATGTGTTGCTATAATCAAAAGGATATATAAGGTGGTTTGGCCTTATGACAAGAATAAGCAGTTTACAACCAGATCCATGTACGGGCTTCTAAAATTTGGGGGTGTGATATAGATTAAGCATTTTCTTTACTAGGTGAAACCCCGCGCATTGTTGCGGGAATTTAGTATGATAACAAATAAAAAATAAATAAATATAACATGTAAGATAGCTAGATAATATCAGATTAAGTAAATTAATGTGGTTTATGATAATTTAAATTTAAATAGTATGTAGAATGGTGATTCAAACGTAAAATATAAGGTGGTATGACTTTATGGAAGAAGAAAAGTAGGGAGATAGTTTGGACCGTAGATTAATCATCTAAAGGCTAAAAACATTAATATGATATAACTTAATTAGAGGAAAAATGAGAAAGATAATTTGGACCATAGATTAATCATTTAAGCACTAACTAAGTGAGGATGAACTATATAAGTATATAGGATATCATAAAACATAATAAATATATACATTGAAACATTATATGAATTATGTTGGATGATAATTTAACATGTTTGTATTTGAAAAGCTCTTAAATTATAAAAACTATAAAGATATAGCATGTTTGCATGGTGTTTAAATGTGATGATTGTTAGTGGATGATGATGTGTCATCTTGTTAATTAGTGGATGATGACGTGGCATCTTCGCATGTTAAGTTTAAGGAGTTAGTGGGGGATAACTTTATAGTAAGATATGATATGGCAGGATTCAGGAAGGAACAAATTAAATCCTTTGCGCTGAACAATTAGTTTAAAGAAAGTGAAAAGGGAGAGATAAGAATTGCAAACTGTGTCTTAAGGAGGAAAGCACTAACCATATTCATTTTACTTGCCCCATTGCAAAGTTTGCTTGGAATGTGATTTGCTGTGGTTCTAGGTTTATCTACTGTGCCCGTTTCTTTCTGGGATTGTATTAGAGCTATCAATCTGAAAATGGGGGCTCAGGGGGGATGGTGGTTTTTGCTGGGGGTGGTCTGGGGTTTATGGATCATGAGAAATGATTGGGTTTTCAACAATAAATTGATCAAATCACCGTGCAAAGGTGGAGGTTGTTACTAAAAGAAAAAGACTGTAAGAGTTCTTGGCTGCTTTTCATGTGACGACAATGCAGACACTGGAAGATTTGAGCCGGTTGATCACCTTCCAGAAGACTTAATTAATTAGGATAGTTTTTAGGAGGGTTTAATTTGGTGCCTTAGTGTTTTTTATGTTAGGCTGTTTGTTTTACGAAGGGGGTGTTGCATTTTAAGTCTGGATGTCCATGTCGCATTTTCTTTCCTTGTTAGAAAGCTGGATTAATCCGCAGTATTCCTCGCTTTTAGTTGTAAACACCTTGTTGTCTCTCTGGGCTTTTTTCAAAGCCGGGTAATATATTTACCTGTGGTAAAAACAAATCAAAAGGATAAGAATAACAGATTTTTTTTTAAATTAATGCTATTGTTAGCTAGGTTGTGCCCAAGTACATGTATACTTAAAAGTGCGTGTAAAATATTGACACAAAGGAGCCACTCGCTAGAATATTCTTCTGGCTGTGTTATATACTCTTGTGTCGGTCTTCAATTTTCATATATACGTTACACATTTATATATACACACTGACGGACATAATAGTCTTCAATTTCCACAGGACCGGCCGGCCTCTATCGACCGATCCCTTGTAATCTTGTGTCAAAATTCTATGGAAAAAGGTTGTTGCAACACCAAGATGTGATTGGTCGATCGGTCGTCACCGAAGAAATGACCAAAATAACGGAGAAATTCATATATCGATCAAGCTACATTTTTTCTAGCATGGAAAGAAAAAAAAAAGGTCGACATATATGTGTTGTACAGATCGATTGATACTGTGTCGTGTTCCCGCGTACATGATATTTCTTGCTTATTTCCATGTACGTACTCAGCTGATGATAGTGAGAGATTACAATGCCAGCTAGCACACATGTCGCAGACAAAATATATTTGAACATTATCTTCAGTTGCAACAGAACTTAAATGTTCTTCAATGAATTGAAAAAAATCACAGCAAACATTTGATATAATAATTAAAATTTGCAGTGTCTGAAAACTTTTCTGAATCCCCACGTACAGGATGTGGCAGCACTGAAAATCGTAAACCACCGTAAGACAAATAACAATTGTTGATGTATAATTAAGTACAAGAGCCATATGTGGCATTATGCAAGTGGAGGGCCTGCCAAAACAATAATAAAACGGAATTGCTAACCTCCTGCCGACAGAAAATTATATCCCCAAATCTTGCAGATTTTGGGCCACCGGATGAGCTTCGAGATTTGTGCTCAGGCCTTCTCCTCCAACTCCGGCGACCTCCTCTTCTTCTCCGACGCTGGCGATACCCTAGACTCTGGCAGAGGACCCTACGGGTTAGGGTCCCGGGGTGAGGTGGGGGTGGGGGTGGGGGTGGAAGGAGAGGAGTTCGCTTGCTTAGAGGGATGGCCGAGGGAGGCGGCAGCTCGGCGGTGGGTGGCGGATTTAGCAGGCAGCGAGGTGTCGGCGGCGGTGCCAGAGCCGCGGGGCTGGAGGAGGGCGATAGGCCGGCGTCGGTGGCGGGGGCACCTCGTAGCCGATGGCTCGAGGAGGAAGGAGTGGGGGGGGGGGGGGGGGGGGGGGAAAGGGGGGAGGGGGAGGGGGAGGAGGCTGGCCGGGGGGGTCTTGTTGGCGCCGTTGACGCCCTCGGCCAGTCGGCGAGGCGGGTGGCGGCGCGGTGGGGCGGTGGCGGGGGGGGGGGGGGTTCGGGCGGAAGGATCATAGCGATGGGAGGGGTGCGGATGCGCGACGGGAGGGGAACGGAAGGAGGAGAGCTAGGGTTAATGTCTTTGCACGAATATTAAAGCACATCCAATGGTCCAATTTGAAATATGAGAGGAGAGATTTTCTGTCAATAGATATATAGACAGTCCCATAATAAAAAGACGAATATATTCAAGAGGCACGACCAGTAGGAAGATTATTAATTAGGTCATTTTCCTTCTCTATAAAATGATGTTTTTAAGACCTTGACCTAGAAAGCTACAGGAATTATGTTAGAAGACAACCATATATTTTGAAGGCCCTACACATGGAACATATATACTAAGTTAGTACATAAAAAATTAGTAGAAGATACCACACAAAATTTTGGACAAACTACATGGGACTCTATGGCGCCTGGTTCTCAATATAGATTGGATATATACCCGGTTTAAATGAGTATGAAATTTTTAGGTATGAACATTAACTTTACCTTAAGGCCTAATCACCATGAGGTCAGCATCGGGGCAAATGAAACAATTACATAGCATGTCTGGAGCAAATATGCCCTATATAATGGGATAGAGATATATAATGTGATGGAGGGAATGCATATTTATTAGTCTGACGCTTTCATTTGAAACCTTGAGGCCCATTCGTCTCTAATTTCATAATTATTTATGTTTTGCACAAGGTTAAGATTAATCAATTGTACACTTGGTCAAGTACTCTCTCCGTCCCTAAATATTTATCGCCGTTGACCTTTTTAAACATGTTTGACCGTTCGTCTTATTCAAAAACTTTTTGTGAAATATGTAAAACTATATATATACATAAAAGTATATTTAACAATAAATCAAATGATAGGAAAAAAATTAATAATTACTTAAATTTTTTGAATAAGACGAACGGACAAACATGTTTAAAAAAGTCAATGGCGTCAAATATTTAGGGATGGAGGGAGTAGTATATATAAATGCTGCATAGTTGACCATGGATGATTATCGATCAAGCTAGGGTGTCGTTTTATTCATCAACTTTATTTATTGTCCCATGATACATATATATGACACACATATATCTATAGCCAGCAATATCATCTAAGCTATATGGCATAGACGATGTCATTGATCGATCTATGGGCAGAAGACGACTTGGTAGTTGCTGTTGCCGCCGCAGGCGTTTGTCTTCCTGTCGTTGGGGAAGTGGTACGCGTCCGGGCAGCTGCTGTCCCTGCACGTCAGCGTCACGCCGGAGCTGCAGGAGAAGCTCATCCCCACGTTGAACCCGTCGATCACCGACAGGTCGTAGAAGTCCTGGCTGCCGCCGATGGTGAACTCCGCCAGCGTCAGCGGCGGCTGCCCGGAGAGCGTGCACGACAGCGCGCCGCCGCAGTCGCCGGTGGCGCAGCTGCCACGGCCGGAGCCGTCGAAGCTGCAGCCCGTGCGGCCCCACACCCTGCCGGAGCTTGTCCCGGCGGGCACGTTGATGGTCCACGTATCACCCGGGCTCAGCTGCCTGCCGCCGCCCACCGGCGTCGCCGCCGGCCACACCGTGAACGAGCACCGGTTGGTGATGGTGAAGGTCGCCGCGTTGGCGCCGCCGGCGGCGAGGGTCGCCACCAGGACCACGACGAGGATAGCGGAAAAAGTGGCCGGAGACGCCATTAACTATTTACTGTACTTCGACTTTCTTAAAGATGTGGTAACGTAGGAGATGGTTGGAACTTGGAAGGAGAAAGGGAAGGGCATGCGTACTTATAGATGCATGTAGCGTCAGCGACTGATCTAGAAAGTTGATTTGTTGATGTGTATATCGAAGTCATAACATGCTAATTATACTATGCTAATTATACTTAGACTATAGTGTTATAATATATGGATAAACAGTTTAATCATAAATTTTACCGAAAGTCGTCGGTGTGGTCTTACACCGACACTAATACTGTAGATCCACCCCTGTGTAGCGCTATAGTGTTGAAAATTCTCATTTTTAGCATAGATAACTGTGTGCAAATCTAGATGGAGATAAGAGACAATATATTGCCCTAAAAGTTACCTACATATATAAAATAGATGGTGATTTGTTAAAAACCATATCATATTTATTCCTAATTATGCTTTTAAGACCTTCTGGATGACCACATCAGTATGACAGATTCTGACCGAGTAAAGTACGTATAGTTATCTGGAGGTCCATACCTAACTACAAATTGTCCATTAGTCCATCTGTTCCTAATTATTTGATTTGATGTGTTGAGGATGAGATTTGGCTAAAATTTTACCTACAGTTTAATTTATTTTATAAAACCTAATAAGTTTAAGTTTATAATATGATATTGTGATTTAAGGAAAATATCTGTGCACTATTCTTTCGTATTTAAATTAACTAACTATTTGAAAAATTATAGATAGTTAAAATTTAAAATTTTCACCGAACCTTGTTTCAAGCATCAATTTTTCTTTAAGGGGGAGCACATACGTGATACATACGTGCGTGCAGAATACATACTAGCTAGAATTGCCGTGTTATTTATATTGGTTAAAGAAATGTTGAATGGTTCGTAATTAATTCATTGCAAAACAGTATTATCAGGCATGTTGAATAGTTCTAAATGTATCTAAGACACATCATCTGTTTCATTTAGTTAGTTTTGTTGTTTGTTTCCCTAAATAAAAAATTTTGTTGTTTGTTAGTAGTTGTCTAGAATTTTTCTTGACTACAACTTCCTTTTTTTTTAATTCACTTTATTTTAGTTTTGCAAGCCTCGACTTAGAGGATGAGTCCTCTGCAGAATAGTCTTCAATTTCCGGCTGGCTGGCCTATCGATCCCTTGTAGTTTTGTGCCAAAAATCAGTGGAAATAGATACGCGAGATGCGATCGATCCGATCGGTCGCCAGAAGAAAACGACCAAATTAAATGACGGGTAAAATAGGTAGGTCGTAGACGTAACTTCCATGGAAATAATCGTTCATAATAATTAAGATGATAATCCATCTGTCCTAAAATAAATTAACATGCATATACTATGAGATGTGATATATATCTTAAATACTACAAATTTTGAAAGACCTTTTTTTTTCGAAATTGATCTTTCTTCGTTAAATTAAAGAAAATGGCAGTACAATGTTGTACAGGGACCTATCGAAATTTAGGTGATACTAATAAAATATTCATGCTTTGCTATGTGTAGAAGAAAATATTATATACGACATAGCAATATTTTTGTTATCAAATATCACTTATTTGAACAAAATACTGGGACATTCCATACCATCATATAATATCATATATGCCGATTTGTAAATTTACAAAAGCAATGATGAGGTGGCAGATCCACTGCCACCACCACTAGAGCGCTTTAAAGGAGTATAGATAATTCAAAAATTATTAAGCTCAGTTTTCTGTAATAGCAAAAAAGTATATATATATATATATATATATATATATATATATATATATATATATATATATATATATATATAACGTGCAAAATTAGACAGCAGAAAGTATATATATATACCATCAACATTTGGGCTTCGCTGCATCAGATGTACATACCGGCCCATAAGGCCCAGTAGTTCTGATAGTACTTGGGCTGTTTTCGCAGGCAGATCAAATCCTCAACTTCGTCCGTTGAAGTTCGCTGTGCTTGATTAAGCAAGCAATTGAGCACTAATGGCAGACACGCTCGAGATTAATTTTCCATTTTCTAAAAATGACGACGTTTTAGAGACCTTTATTCGTCTTGGCCTAGCAAAATCTGCAGAAATTATGTTAAAAGTCACATCCATATATATTTAATTTCAAGGCCCACCCATGGATCCATATATAGTAAGCTAAAAAGCTAGCATATACAAATTAGAAGATACACACATACTTATGTATTTGTGTTATATTAATATTAATATAAGCAGTTTTTAATGAATTGAGACCCTCACTTCCATAATATAAGGCACAACTACTTATTTTTCAGATGTTTCATAATATAAGACGTGTATGTATTATATTTATTAGGGTGATCCAAATAGGAAATAATAATAATTGTTTCTTGTTCTTTAGGTTAATAGCAAATACTTGATATAATAAAATTTGCCCAGGCTCAAACTTTTCTGAATCCCCACGTACTGGATGTGGCGGCACTGAAAACCGTAAACCACCGTAAGACAAATAACAATTGTTCATGTATAATTAAGTACAAGCCACATATGTGCCATTATCTAAAATAACATGTGCTATTATGCAAGTGGAGGGCCTGCCAAAACACTAATAAAAATACAAATATACTAAAGAGGCCAGTAGGGAGATTACTAATTAGGTCATTTTCCTTCTCTATAAAATTATGTTTTTAAGACCTTCTTGACCTAGAAAGCTGCAGAAATTATGTTAGAAGACAACCATATATTTTGAAGGCCCTACACATGGAACATACTAAGTACATAAAAATTAGAAGATATCACACAAAATTGTGGACAAATTACATGGGACTCTATGGTGCCCGTTTCTCAAGATAAATTAGATATATACCCAATTTAAACGAGTATGATTTTTTATTTGGAAAATTATTAGGTATGAACATTAACTTTACCTTAAGGCCCAATCACCATGAGGTGCCGATTCAGCATCAGGGCGAAGGAAACAGTTATAAATCCTTGGTCCGTGTGTCTAGAGCAGGTACCGCTATATAATGGGATGGAGGTAGTATATATTTATTACTCTGACGCTTTTATTTGAAACCTTGAGAACTACCAATCGTCACCAACTTCATAATTGTTTATGTTTTTTTTCATAGGAAGTCGGAGCTGCTCTTCGGAGCTTGGCAACGATGACCTATATATTTTATCCTCTAGTTATGCCGTCGCAAGTTTTTAGTTTGTTCTTCGTGTGGGTTTAGCCTGGTTTTCCCCTTCAAATTGTGCTTATGTGAGGTTTTTGGGCCCGGTTTTTCCTCAAAAAACGGGCCAAGTTTCTTCTTCTTAAATGAAAAGAGGTTCTCTCTGTTCTCTTCTGAGGTTTTTCCAAAAAAAAAATAATTGTTTATTTTTTGAACAAGGTTAAGATTAAACAATTGTACACGAGGTCAAGTACACAATGTTATATATGTCCACCTGCATGCATCGATATCGTCCATGGATGATTATCGATGATCAAGATGTCGTTTTATTCATCAACTTTACTTATATATTGTCCCATGATACATATATATGACATGACATTGTTATATACCATATGTATACGTCATGGACACACACACACATATATATATACACACACACACACATACATATACATATACATACATATACATATACATACATATACATATACATACATACATATACATACATATACATATACATACATATATATATACATACATATATATATATATATATATATATATATATATATATATATATATATACACACACACACGTATATAGCCAGCAGCTAAGCTAGGGCATAGATGAGATGATGAGGTCGATCATGGGCAGAAGAGGACTTGGTAGTTGCTGTTGGCGTTGCAGTGGCGCAGCTTGGTGTTGTCGGGGCAGCAGCTGTCCCTGCACGTCAGCGTCTCGCCGGAGCTGCAGGAGAAGCTCAGCCCCACGTTGAACCCGTCGATCACCGACACGTCGTAGAAATCCAGCTGCTGGCTGCCGCCGGCGGAGCCCGCCAGCGTGAACTCCGCCAGCGTCAGAGGCTTCTGGCCGGAGAGGCTGCACGACAGCGCGCCGGCGCAGTCGCCGGTGGCGCAGCCGCCGGTGCCGGCGCCGTTGAAGCTGCAGCCGGTCCGGCCCCACACCCTGCCGGAGCTGGTCCCCGCGGGCACGTCGATGGTCCACGTGTCCCCCGGGTTCAGCTGCACGCCGCCGCCCACCGGCGTCGCCGCCGGCCACACCGTGTACGAGCACTGGTTGGTGATGGTGAAGATGGCCGCGTTCGCAGTCCCGGCGGCGACCAGGACGACGAGGAGCACTGCGGAACAATTAGTGGCCGGAGGAGACGCCATTAACAATTCCGTTTACTCGATCGGGATACTACGACTTTCTTAATTACTAATTAATTAACGATGTGGTAGGATATGCTTGGAAGGAGAAGGGGGGCATTCATGCGTATTTATAGATGCATGCATGTGGCGCCAGGTGGTGTTTGAATCTACTGAACATAAAAAAATAAAAGTGAATTTCACAAAACCCCAGATTTTGAGGTACTTGTAACACAAGACCCCAAGTTCTACTATTTGTTTTGAGAAACCCCATGTTTTGGAGCAAAATGTTTCAAGAAACCACATATTTACTCAAATACTCATATTTTTTTAGTATATGTTTACATAAGTAGGTTTCAAAAACACATCCCATCCTATGTAATTTATCTTTTTCTCACTCTTGAGTTGCACAATTGATAAAAACGCAACAGAAACTCATCAATAATAACACATTAAACTATTATTTACAAGTATAAACAAACATACTACCAATGACCTATATTCATTAAAATGAGGCTAACATTTATATATACTAAAAAATATCTCGTATTATTATTTTTTGCAATTATTATGCATAAATATATTAGCCAAAAATGATTATATAAGCTTATACATGCGGTTTCTTGAAACAATTTGTCCCAAAACCTAGGGTTCTTCGAAACAAATCGTAATACCTGGGGTTTTGTGTTATAAGTGCCCCAAAACCCGGGGGTTTCTGAAATTCACTCAAAAAATAAAGATTAAGTGTTTCACATAAAACGTGGTGGTATTTATGTGCGATTAATTGAGTTTTAATTATTACAAACTTGAAAAAGGATTAATATGATATTTTGGAACAACTTTCATATAGAAAGTTTTCGCACGAAACACACCATTTATTAGTTTGAAAAGCATGCCACGAGTATCCAAAAATTTATCCAACTTTTATTGGAGAAAAGAGAACAGGGCCATAGTGTTGAAAATTCTGATTTTCTTAGATAATTGTTTGAAAATCTAGATGGAGATGAGGGAGAGATATATAGTCGCTGTAAAAAATGTTTTCTCCTAACACTAAATAACCCCACATATCAAAACAATGGGAGGTCGATCACATGGATCTAGTCCCGCTTGCAAAAGTCGATTTTTATATGTAAGATCTAAAAGAGGACCTCCCACAAAACCTTTACTTTTGCAAACGGTCCTATCTGTAAAATTGATTTTTACATGCGGGGATTATAGAAGATCGATTGTGTAAATCATGAGGAGGTTAAATACATCGCAAGAGTTAGGACACAATGATCTTTCCCCTCCAATAAGAAAACAAGATCGACTATGTCCTCGCTCTAGAACTCCACCTTCTCACCTCTCCTCCCTCATTCTCACCTTAGATTCGACAACAACGGCAGTAAAGTAGGCAGGAGCAGCGCGGTGGAGGAAGAGGAGCAATGATGGAGGAGTGGACAAAGGAACCACAGATACAGGGGTGGTGGGGCTCTGCAATGGTGGCACTGAAGGAGAGCACCAGCAAGGCTAAGCGGAGGTGGCGGCGATGGTGGCATAGGGGATGGCTCAGGCCAGATACAGCGGGGCTTGACAACGTCAATGATCGATGGAGGTAAGGGTAGTGGCTTTTGTCTAGATCTAGTGGGGCTTGCGATGGTAGCGAGGGCCACAACTATCTGACGGGGCTTGGCGATGGTGGTGACGGTGACAGTGATGAGGGGTGCTCGATGACCCCTTGCTGATTTGTGAATCTATGTTTTTTTTAAAAAGAATTCATGGTTTGTGAATCCATGATTTGTGATCTTATAAGCTAAGCTTGATTTTCATTTTTTTTTCGCCTAAAAAGGTATTTGCATGCTGGTCACTTATCAAGGTGTCGTTTACGAAAATTGATTTTTACATATGGTGGCTTAGAGACCCGCCTAAAAATCTAGTTTTACATGTGGGTGTGAAACCACTAGGGAAAATTGTCTATTTTCACATGCCTTGGATCATCGGCGACGCGACAGACCTGATGCTAAAACTTGATTCGGAGTACTACGTTTAGATGAAATGCACACAACCAATCCAATCAAACATCAATTAATAGTTAGCTCAGATTTTACCAACCATTGCATACATGGTATTATAGTCATGACTTCTATTCCTAACTACTAGTAGATGATGCCCTGTGCTATGCTACAGGATATATGTTAGATATTGAAGAAATAATGAAATAATTTGGATTAAAATATTATGAAAATAATTTGAGAATGATGATTTAGCATGTGTATGTTTAGTTTTAAAATAAAATAAATTATAGATATAATTACTATATGCTTGAATGTTGAGTTTTATTTGCTTAATGGGCTGACGTGACATATTTGCATTTATGTTTCAGGAGTACTAATAATTGCTATGCTTATATGTTGAGCTTTAGGTGTTCGGTGGCATTAGCTTTATAGAAAGAAGTGATATGTAGTATTCAGAATTGGGTGCATGAATGTCACAACACTATTTATTCCTAATTACTCTCTGTCTCATAAAATACAAATCTAAGATTAGATGTGACTTAATGTAATACAATAAATTTGGATAATTTTGTATTTGTTATACTATATTAAGTCATATCTAGTTTTTATGGGATGAAGGTAGTATGTTTTAATTAAAGACATTCTTGATGACCATGTCAGGCCTTGTTTAGTTCCCAAAACAAAACTTTTCTCCTATTACATTGAATGTTTGGACACATGCATAGGGTATTGTTAACGACCAAATTTGGTAATCCAAGGATCGGATGTAAAGGAGGAATCGAGATGGAATCGAGATAGAGATTCCAGGATCAAATCAACTGGCACGCTAGCATATCCGAAGGCGAGTTTTGAATCTGCACTGGAGTTAAGCAGATCTCCCAGGCCTCGTGTTTTCACGTCAACAGGTATTAAATGTGGAAAAAAAACCAATTACACAGTTTGCGTGTAAATTGTGAGATGGATCTTTTTAAGTCTAATTGCACCATACTTTGACAATGTGATGCTACAGTAACATTTGCTAATAACGGATTAATTAGACTTAATAAATTCGTCTCGCAGTTTTCTGGCGGAATCTGTAATTTGTTTTATTATTAGACTATGTTTAATGCTTCAAATGTGTATCCGTATATATCCGATGTGACAATCAAATCAATTTTTTTCCCCAACTAAATATGGCCTCAGTATCAGTTTCTGACCGAGTAAAGTGGAGTAGTTAATTATCTGGGGGTGTGTGTCCATACCTAACTACAAATTGTCCATATGTTCATAATTGTTTGATTTGATGTGTTGAAGATATTATTTGGATAATATTTTAACTACAATTTATTTATTTTTATAAAACCTAATAAGTTTAAGCTTACAAAATGATATTATGATTTAAGGCAAATATATGTGCACAATTCTTTCGTGTTGAAATTAACTATTTGAAAAAATATTAATAGTTAAAATTTTAAAAATTTCACTGAATCTTCAAGCATCAAATATTTTGTAAGGGGGAGCACATATGTGACATATACTTCCTCCGTTAAAAAAAACTTAATTTAGATGAGTATGGGAGACACACGCTAGGCCAACGAATTTGGTAGTTAGGTCTTTCTTTTTTTTTTTACGGAGGGAGTACGTGCGTGCAAAATATATATTGACATGAGTGCAATAGTACTAGCTAGAATTGCTATGTTTATATTGTTTAAAGATATGTTGAATAGTTCGTAATTAATTCACTGCAATTCTGCAAAACAATGTTATTGTCACGCCCGGAATTTCTATCCAAAATTCCAAACGCTTACATGTGTGTAAACCCTCGTCCAGGAATCAGCCGAGGCACACAATAACAAATTGATAATAGAGTACAATTATTACTCTAATTAATAAGCGAATAAAATGTCATTACAGAGGTAGATAGTTCCTCTCAATCAATAAAGATCTAAGCAGCGGAAAATAAAGATAAACAGCGCAGACGACTCCACTCCACAGGCAGCTTGACCAGGACTACGCCAAATCCCCAACACCATCAGCATCACTGTAGAACTCCTCCTCTGATGAATGATTGCAAGGTGAGTATATGACATACTCAGCAAGCCACGCAGCAAATATGCAAGTGCACAGGATAACCAAGGAGGGCATAATATAGGCTTCTTTGCATAAATAGCATTTAATGAATATTTCGGAATTTGATAAAACAGTAGAATATCAGTTAAACAGTATTAATCCAAAACTATACAACATACCCTGTTGTATAGGCCCAACCATTCTGAACAACCAACCCCGGCTGCACAGTTCTAACTCCAAACCAGGAATATACCATTCCAAACCAGGAGATAATCAATTGTTACCAGTCATAGCATCTTTCATTATGGTGTGAAGGGTGAGACTAATCACGAAAGACATTGTTAGACCCGCCCATAACCGCGGGCACGGCTATTCGAATAGTTTTACTCTGGCCAGAGGTGTAACACTGTACCCACAAGACACAGCCCCACAACATGTCACCATGTGCCTTAATACCACCACGGTACCTCGGAAAGGAGCTGTGACATTACCCCTCGCACAACACAATCCACCACAGTGCACCATTCCTGGATCATAATCACCCCCTTATAAACAAGGCATGGACTCCCCAGCGACCCCCGTGGGCTTATCTCCGCCACTTCTCAGTCTAGTGCTCCGCAACGAACTATGCTATACAAAAGATAAAGCCGTTGCCCACGCTGGCTTGTGGTTGGCACGCTTAATGTTTCACAACCGAAACTCGTGAACCGGTCCTTAATTGTCATGAGCACGACCATCAAAACCATGTACTCACAACCCACCATTATCAGGTTTTAGTTGTCAAATTAATTAATTAACCAATCACGATTGACCATCGTGAACTATCATTAAGCCATCATTAAATAATAGTGAATCATAAGTCATCCCATTAGTGTGCTAAAGTTTCTAAGTATGGCTAAGCAGTTACATCTAATATCTAGTTGAACCAATATATAAAGCTCAACTAGTCAAGTTACAATATCCCAAGGTATCAAGGAATAAGATAATCAAGAACAAAAAGGACTATAACAAACAATAGGTTAATTCCACCCAATGACATTCGAAAATAAATGCAATAGTTGAATAGAAACAATAGCTTTAAACGGGATCAACATGCTCAAAGGATTGATTAGAATCTGTGTGACTTGCCTTGCTGGCCTTGGAACTCTTCTAAATCTTCTCCTGCGAAAACGGACTCTCCGGAAACGTCGGATTCTAAACAGAAAAGAGCAAAAACACCAAAACAGCACATAAGCAAGCATGAACAGTATATGTGGATATTTTTAACATGTAGATCTCAATTTTAGAAAAATTTAGAGACTTGAACCAACTAAATCCGAGCTACGATGAATTAGTTATGAATTTTTAAAGATTAAATCGGATTAAATCATTTATATAAATTTTAATTGAATTATGACGCAATAATGAATTATTTTTGAAAAGGAAAAGGGAATTATTGCTTCAGCGGGGCTCGGGTTCACGGTGGACCGGGTCCACGGCGGCGGCTCACGGAAACGAACGGCCGAGATCAATCCGACCGAAACGAACGGCCGAGATCGATCGGCCCACGGCCGGACCACGGAAGACGACGACGATGACGTCAGTGGTGACGTCACCCCCGACGGCGGCGACGGCGGGCATGCTCGCCGGCGAACGACGGCACGGCGGCGCGAACGGAGGGCACCAAAACGATGCGGCTGGCACGGCGAACCCACCGGTGATCAAAGGAACGGCGGAGGATGACCGGACGGCGACGGCGTCGAGGAAAAGGGGGCGGCGTCCTTCGGCTTGACGACGGCGACGGTGTTCCGGCGGTCTACGGCGACGGCGAAGGGGCGGACGAGGACGGCGACACGACGGCGACCACGACGACAGCCTTCCCGAGCGACGGCGACGGCTGGAGCGACGGCAGCGCACGGCTGGAGCGGCGGCGGCGACGGCGGCGCACGGCTACACGGGGCTAGGGCTCTACAGACGGCGAGAGGCGAAAGCGAGGGCGGCGGCGGGTAGAGGGAAGCTCGGGGATCCTTTTATAGGGGTCGGAAGGCGGCGGTGAAGCCCACGGCGGCCCGGCGATGCGAAGGAAAGTTTAGGGTTCGGAGAGAGAGAGAGGAGTCCGATCCGAGCTCGAATCCGCGGTTTCCAAACCGAATTGGCGATCGATTCCAAAGGGGAAAAGATAGAGGGGATCCCGGAGATCATTTCCCCTCAACTGATTTCACCGGAAACGGAAAGGGGCGGCCGGATTTGGAAGGAGATGGTGGCGGCGCGGCGCTAGGGTTTCGGGCGCAGGCGGACGGAGGAAGACGACGACTCCGACAGGCGGGCCCCACCTGTCAGCGAGCGGGAGAGAGAGAGGAGCGGCTGCGCGCGCGGCGGCTCGGCTGCGGGCCGACTGGGCCGACTTGGGCCGGGGAGGAGAGAGAAAGGGTTTTGGCCGACTTTCGGCCCAAAGCCAAAAGAGAGAATTTTAAAACCTTTTTTAATTTAAATAATTCATGAAACACAATTTCATTTATTAAAAATACTTCCTTAGCTCAAATAAATCCCAGAAAAATCTAGGAATTATAGAATTAAGCAAAGTATTTAATAAAATTTTATCTGGCCCAATTTTATATTGGAATTTATTATTTTAAATTAGATCTTTTCTTCTAAGCTTTTAAATCATTTTTTGATAATTCCCATTAAACAACTATTTATACAATTAAGATTTTTAGGGTGTGACAGTTATCAGGCATGTTGAATAGTCCTAAATGTATCTAAGACATCGTCTATCTCATTTATTTAGTTTTGTCGTTTGTTAGTAGTTGTCTGGAAATTTCTTGATTACAACTGATCTGTATTACTTTTTCAACGGATGCACCTTTTTTAATTTACTTAATTTGTTTCAGTTTTGCATGCCTCGACTTAGATGCATTTTTATGCTATGGGATCTGGATTACATTTTTTTTATGGCAGTTACTACCCACAAAATTATTTGTCTAGTTTAAATTAATTAAATTATTTTTTACCACCGTATATAAGACCAATGACTGATCATATGTAAGCTTGTTTTTAAGCAAACGACATAGATATAAGCTGTATATGCTGTGTTTTGAAACTGAAATAGAAAAAAAGGTCGGTGGACATGAAAACAATCGGTCACTTATGAAGAATAGGCCATCACTCTACTGGAAAAACAATTTTCCCATATGAGATACCTATATTTTTCTAGGCGGATGAAAATTTTATCACCACCGGTTCGCCTGCAAGATAGGAAGGGGGAGCTAGATAGCCGTCTACCCACGAAGATCTATCTTCCCAGACATGCCATATAAGGTGCTGCCTGGAAAAATCCATTTTCGCAGGCGGACGGCTTAAGACCTGCAAAAATATATTTATTTTGCAGGCGGACTTCTTAAGCCGTTTGCCTCTGAAAATTGTTTGTGACATTTAAATAGACGCGGGAGGAAACTAAAACATAAGATATTTCTAAGTCCCAACTCCCTCTCTTCTCATCTCCTCTCCCTCAGATTCACTAAGGGTGCTGCTAGCGGCGGTGGTGGGGAAGGGAGCAGCCGTGGCGCTCCGTGGCTGTGGTGCATAGTTCGATGGCGGGGGTGGTGGGATCTGGCAACAGCGACGTACGGGAGTGGTGTATCCGACTACGGCAGACGGGAGGGATGGCAGATCCGGCGACGGTGATGCATGGGTGCGGCGGATCCGGCGACCGCGACGCGTGGGGACGATGGATCCTGTGATGGTGAGGCGAGGGCGCACCTTGCTCGTGCTGCTCGTGGTCGTCTTCCTTGTCGTCATGGAGGCAGCGACGCGACCCCTCCTTGGGCGGCGGTGGTGGTGCGGCTCCCCTACCCTTCCTCTCCCTCTCCCGCCCAGTTCTGGCGGAGGGGCGACGATGGCGCGGCCGAAGAGGGGAGGGCGACGGTGGGTGGGGGTGGTGGCTTTTTTTTTTTTCGCCGATAACATTTTTGCAGGCATGTGTGTATGACGTCTGCAAAGATGGAGATGGCGGCTGCGAAAATCAATTTTGCAGGCGGGGCTAATGTCCGCTTGTAAAAATCGTGTATTTTCACAGGCCTTGAAGCTAAGCACAGTCGGAGTGGATGGCCGTCTGAAAAAATCATTTTGGCCCGTTTATAAAAATGGTTTTTCTACTAGTGTCATATCAACTAATTGTGGGAGTTTTTCTACTGTTGTCAAAATGTCGGATATATACACAAGTCCTTGTTATTTGATTTTAATAATGTTTTGTCATCCAAATTATGATGGTGTGATTTTGTTTTAGTGATGCAGAAGGAGATGGAGCAATAATTTAGCTCTAGCCTCTGATGAAGTAAATACCAAGAAACTCTCTTTCCCATTGTCTTTAAAGGACTCATCCGTATAATATGCAGTACATTAATATTATTGGTTGATTATATCACGGACAGAATACTAGTCTTCAATTTCCGGCTGGCTGCGGCCTCTATCGATCACTTATACTCGAGATGGTGCAAGGTGATGCCAAAAATCTATGGAAATAAATACGCGAGATGTGATCGATCGGTCGCCAGAAGAAAACGACCAAATTAAATGACGGGTAAACTAGCTAGGTAGACGTATCTTCAAGGAAAGAACTGTTCAAAATAATGATAATATGATACTTACTTCATCTCAAAATAAGTAGTATGTGATATAACATATCCTAATTTCTATGAATTTTAAACTATTTTTTTAAAAAGTTTGAACTTATGTCTTCGTTAAATCTTTTTTAAAAATCGGCGGTACATCATCGTATAGTAATTCCAAAATTGTTAAGCGCAGTTTGCTGCAATAGAAAAAAAAATAGTATAACTGCACTATAGTATACTCTCTTTGTAAAAAAAACAAATTAAAAAGAGATGTGACCCTCTTAGTAATGAATTTGGACAGTACTAGTTGTTTTTTTTTTTTTACGAACGTAGTAGATTATAGTTGGTACATTATATAGCTGATAATTTAATTCTTTTTATTTTGGCAAATCACCAACTATAAGGAGTAAGCTCACCAACGGTCCCTCAACTTTATGTCAAGTTTGTATGACATCCGAAACCCCAAAACCAGAAATTCTCACTCCTAAACTATACAAAATCGTGTAATTTTGGTCCCATGGCGGTATGAATCTTGGTTATTCGCAAATATAAAGGTTTTATAAAAGTTTTAGATCACTAAGAACACATATATAAAAGTTTTATTCACAAATTAGTTTTTATTTGTAAATATGCCGTTTGGTTTTATCGAGGGAGCGATTCCTCGGACAGCGGGGAGTGGAGACCCCTCCCCAAGTGTGAAGATTCGACCAGGGGATTTGTGGTGCATGGTGTGAGGAAGAGATTAACGCATGATCGGATTTGCAGGGCCCGAACTCCCCGCCAAGCAAAAGACACATGAATTATACAGGTTCAGGCCACCCGGAGGTATAATACCCTACTCTTGTGTTGGTTTCGTTGGCTTTCCTAGGTCAACTGAGTGCACGTATATGGCCTTTTTGTGGCTACAAAGCAAAGTGTATCGATCTAAAGAGTCCAACCCTTCATCCGTAGCTTATCCCCTTCCTTTTATAGTTCAAGAAGGGGCTCATATTATTACAAATCTACTCCTTGTCCTGTCTTATCGGCCGTCTTGTCGTTGTCGGCGGGTTCCCTAACACAGTCTTCAAAAAACTCTATTGTGATATGAACCTGCATTACCCTGGGTACCCGGGCTTCTGTCCAGGACAGCTAGGTCGCGCCAACTCGGGCTGCCTAAGACAACGCTGCAGTGCCGCTCTTGCCCGTTTGGCTAAATCAGGTGGCGTTGGGCATGTTCGACACGCGTCCAGGGCGTCACCGACGCCAATGACTCCGCACTGGTGTCTTTTCAACGTCTTTTCAGCTCTAGACCGGCTGGGGCTCCCCATAAACCTGTTTCATTTATGGTAGAGAGGACCGCTTCACAGCAGCCCATGGAATGCATCCATCTCCCTAGCCGGTCCTGAGGTAGCGCCCTTGCGCTTTTCGTGATGATGATTCATTTACTCTAAGACGAGCTTCTCGAAGATGTCTCTGACGAGTAGATAACGTAGTTATCTTCTCGAAGATGTCTCCGATGAGTAGATAACGTAGTTATCTTATATGTTTCGACGCTCTTCTTTGCAGAATAACGTGGAAACCACAAAGACTAAGGCGGGCCCGGATCCCAGGGCGAGGCCGGGACCGAGGAAGACCTTAGCTTATGCCTTTTAATCATATGTCTCTACCCTCCACTCCTTGCAGAAAATGAGACCCATGAGGACTAAGCAGTGCCCGGGACCCGGGACACGGCTAGGTCAGAGGCGGCACTTGGTCTATTCTTTAAGATGTACATTTTGTATTTCTCTATGCTCCTCTTACTGAGTAGCGTAGGATTTACAAGGACTAACATGTGCCCGGAACCCAGGACAAGGCCAGGTGTGAGGCTCACCTCGTGCCTCATTCCTATCTCGTAAGCAGGTTAAGGTGGACCTAGGACCCACCAAGGTGGGACACCTAGTTGCATTAGTATAGGTATAGCCTTTTATTTATAAGGATGGTTTAAGCATGCCATTTATTTTATTTGTAATTGTTTTACCGGGAAAATAGGTATCCTGATTGCCATTTCACCGACAGGTTTATTCTCTGAATAAGCCAAACAATAAGGCCAATCAATTATCAATGTGCAAAATTAGACAGCAGGAAGCCCAGCACTTAAGCCCGCAAAGTATGTACACCATCAACAGTTTGGGCTTCAATTCGCTGCAGCAGATGTACATACCGGCCCATAAGGCCCAGTAATTCGGATAGTACATACTTGGGCTGTTTTCGCAGGCAGATGAAATCTTGGTTTGTCCTCAACTTCGTCTCTTTGGGTTAAGTTCGCTGTGCTTGATTAAGCAAGCAATTGAGCACTAATGGCAGTGGCAGACACACTCGAAATTCATTTTTCTTTTTTCTTAAAATGACGAGGTTTTAGAGACCTTTAATTCTTCTTGGCCTAGCAATTAAAAGATGCAGAAACTATGTTAAAAGTCAGCCATATTTCAAGGCCCACCCATGCATGGATCATAGTAAGCTAAAAGGGTACGTAGCACATACTACAAATTAGAAGATGCACACAAAATTATGTATTTGTGTTATATTAATACAAGTAGTATACGTGTTCGAGTACAGACATATGTCCATCTGCATCGATCGTCAATGGACGTCAATGGAGTAGCAGCTATGACATGCATGCGTACGTCACGGACAATCGGACATATATATTAATAATTAATATCTATAGCCACAAAATATATTGTATATAGCTAATGCTGCAATATATATATAGATCATGCATGAGAGTTATTTATAATTAGTTTCTTTTGCGGGGATTTATATATCAGTTAGGTGAGAGTTAATTATATATACTCCCTCGGTCCGACGCCGTTAATTTTTTTAAATATATTTGATCGTTTGTCTTATTCAACAACTTTTGTGAAATATGTAAAACTATATGTATATAAAAGTATATTTAATAATACATCAAATGATAGAAAAATAATTAATAATTACTTAAATTTTTTTGAATATATCGATCAAGCTACACTTTTTCTAGCATGGAAAGAAAAAACAAAGGGGTCGACAGATCGATTGATATATGTGTCGTGTTCCCGCGTACACATGATATTTTCTTGCTCATTTCCATGTGTACTCAGCTGATGATAGTGATTACGTACGATGCCAGCTAGCACACATGTGTCAGACAATATATTTCAACATTATCTCCAGTTGCAATAGAATTTAAATGTTTTTCAATGAACTGAAAAAAAAATCCATAGCAAACACTTGATATAATAAAATTTGCCCAGGCTCTGAAACTTTTCTGAATATATCCCCACGTACTGGATGTGGCAGCACTGAAAATCGTAAACCACCTTAAGACAAATAACAATTATTGATGTATAATTAAGTACAAGCATTATCTAAAATAACATGTGCCATTATGAAAGAGGAGGGCCTGCCAAAACACTAATAAGAATACAAATATACATACTCAAGAGGCCAGTAGGTAGATTATTAATTACTACTAGGTCATTTTCTTCTCTATAGAATGCTGTTTTTAAGACCTTCTTGACCTAGAAAGCTGCAGAAATTATGTTAGAAGACAACCATATATATTGAAGGCCCTACACATGGAACATACTAAGTTAGTACATAAAAATTATTAGAAGATATTACCACACAAAATTACTCTAACGTTTCATTTCAAACCTTGAGAGGCCCAAACGTCTCCATTTATGTTTTGAACAAGAGGTTGAAATTAAACAGTTGTACACGTGGCCGAGTACATATATATATTACTAGATGATGCCCCACGCTTTGTTATGGGATATATGTTAGATATTGGAGAAATGACAAAATAATTTGGATTAAAATATTATATGAAAATGATTTGAGAATGATGATTTAGCATGTGTATGTCTAGTTTTACAATGAAATAAATTGTAGATATAATTATTATATACTTGCATGTTGAGTTTTGTATGCTTAATGGGTTGATGTGGCATACTTGCATGTAGGTTTTAGGAGTGCTAATAAATACTATGCTTACATGTTGAGCTTTAAGTATTTAAAGCTCAACATGTAAGCATAGTATTTATTAGCACTCCTAAAACCTACATGAGTGGACATTAAATTTATAGAAAGAAGGGATATCTCCACCTGCATCGATATCGTCCGATCCATGGATGATTATCGATCAAGGTGTCGTTTTATTCATCAACTTTATATATATATATATATATATATATAATATTATCCCATGATGTATACGTATACAGTACATGCATGAGATCATCAACTTATGGGCAGAAGACGACTTGGTAGTTGCTGTTGCCGCCGCAGGCGTGTGTCTTGGTGTTGTCTTCGGGGAAGAGGTAAGCATCGGGGCAGCGGCTGTCCCTGCAGGTGACCGTCACGCCGGAGCTGCAGGAGAAGCTCATGGCCAAGTTGTAGCCGTCGATCACCGACAGGTCGTAGAAGTCCTGGTTGCCGCCGATGGTGAACTCCGCCAGCGTCAGCGGCGGCCGCCCGGAGAGGCTGCACGACAGCGCGCCGCCGCAGTCGGCGCTCTGGCAGCTGCCCCTCCCGGCGCCGTCGAAGCTGCAGCCGGTGCGGCCCCACACCCTGCCGGAGCTGGTGCCGGCGGGCACGTTGATGGTCCACGCCTGCCCCGGGTTCAGCTGCGTGCCGCCGCCCACCGGCGTCGCCGCCGGCCACACCGTGAACGAGCACCGGTTGGTGATGGTGAAGGTCGCCGCGTTGGCGCCACCGGCGGCGAGGGTCGCCACCAGGACCACGACGACGATCAGGACCGCGGAAAAGGCGGCCGGAAACGCCATATTAATTGTTAATTATATATGTCTCGTAGCTAGCTTAATTAATTGCTGCTTAGGATAGCTTAATTAGCTAAGGATCGATCGATGTGTGGAAAGACTAGCAAGGGGCATGCGTATTTATAGATAATTGCACATGCCATGCAGTTGAAAAGTCTACATTATTTTTTAAGTAACTGTTCAGATATGTTTATGAACAGGATTAATTGGAACTTAGGAAATGTTAAGAATTAAGTTATTATATCCTGATTGATGCACGCAACTAAATTGATTGATAACACACTACTATATAAAAACTCATAAGTATCGGTTCTAAAGGACACAGGGTGCCGGTTACGGGGCCGACACCAATTAATCGGCACTAATGATCAAAGTCATTGGTGTCAATTTTTCAACTGGCACCTGTACTACGTGATATTATAGATGCCAGTTCCTATAAAAGATCGGCACCTATAATTAAGTTCCCTTGGAAGCTTTATAGGTTCCGATTATTTATAGGAACCAACACTTATAATTATCACTTAGGTGCTGGTAATTGTAAAGAATGACACCTATTGTACTGAAGCACAAAAAAAAAAAAATGTCCTAGAATGCAGAACATTTAATGAAACATAGATAATTCACAGAAATCACACACATAAATTCCACATCAATTTACGACAATCACACACATCCTTCGTATTCACATCACCAAACATAAATTGCATATTCACATAATTAAATCAATTTACAAAAATCACACACATCCTCCATATTCACATCCTTCATATCCACAGAAAACACACACATCCTCCATATTCAGCACCTTTTTTTTCAAATAAGAATTTAACTCAGAATTTACATGGACAGTATAATACCCTGCAGTAGGGCAGCATATTTTGGGAATCCTCAATCTCTGAATAGGCAGTGCCACATCCAGTCAGTGAGATCACCTGTTGCTTTGAGGGATAAAATTATTAACTAGAAACTTAATACATGGTTAGATAAGTGTTCAAGAAAAAAAATAGATAAACTTAATTCATGTTCAAGACATTAAGGAAACCACATCAATCCAAATAACTAATCTACAAGATACTTAGAAAATGTTTAAAGGGCACGTTCTGCTTCTGCATGGTTTATGTATACGTACATCGAGCTCTCGTGTGGTGTATATTTGGTTTGATAGGTAGTGGGCATACTCGCATACGTAGTAGCCGCATACGTTATAGCTTGGCATGAACCCCGACTCAAACAAGTGGAAAAGAATAGTCCTGGATGCAGAATACTCCTTCTGATTCTTACACTTATTGCATGGACAACAAATAAAACCCTTCTGCTTATTAGCTTCGGCCACTCTAAAAAAATAATACACGCCGTCAATAAACTCTTTGGACCGCCGGTCAGCGTACATCCATTGCCGATCCATCTACATGAAATGAAAAAAAAATCGTACACAAATAATCATTCGTACAATAATGACAGTGATACAATAATGATAAAATAATCACAAACTCTTTTAACAGTCATACAATAATGACATATCATTATTCATACAAAAATTATAAAATATTCCACCAAATAATTCTTATTTATTATTTTTTAAGTTTTAAATTCTTTTAATTTTAAATTTAGTTTGTTTTCTTTTATTTAAGATTAACTTTCACTATATTTTCCTACTCAACTATTTTATAAAACCTTATTTAGCAAATAAACAAAATTTCTATATATTCTTTCTTTTCCCACACAAATTTTCTCTCTCATCAACTTACAACAAAATTTTGGAGACAAAAAAGTGTGCAAAACATAGCACCAAATGTAATATGACCAAAAAAAACATTGGAGGATGAAATTGCTAACCTTTTAGGCACCTCCGATTTGTATATAATCACCAAAGTAAATTCACTATAAATTTTGGCATGACCTCCCCTCTTTTTTGAAGAAATTTTGAAGCTTGCTCGGGCTGGAGGAGGAAGAAGATATATATAAAGGGGTGGGACTTTAGTCCCGGTTGGTGCTACCAACCGGGACTAAAGATCACCGACCGGGACTAAAGTTACGATCTTTAGTCCCGGTTGGTAACACGAACCGGGACTAAAGATCCCGGGGGGCCTGACAAGCCCTGACAGCATTTGAACCGGGACTAAAGATAGTTGGTGTTACCAACCGGGACTAAAGATCAAATATGCCCGTTATCCTTTTTAACCGGGACTAAAGATCATCTTTAGTCCCGGTTTTTGTTGTAACCGGAACTATTGTGGAAATAGCCCGACCGACGAAAGATGGCTTCTCCACCAGTGTATATCGGAATCCATGTATGTGGTGATGCGCACGGGTGGAATAGCGAATTGTGTATGGTGTCTACTTTTACTAGTTTAATTATCGACTCCTTTTGATCTGCTAACCTTATCCAGGTAAGTGTTTTGATATCTACATGGGATGTTCCCTTATTATATTTGTCTAAAAATCATTTAAATAGTTATATAAAACTTTTGACAACACATTTATACAACATATATATATATATATATATATATATATATATATATATATATATTCATTACACAAAATTTAGGTCTAAAATCAACCGACACGTTGAGATAAAAAGACAAATTTTGGTGTAAATAGTGCTTGTATTATTTATATTAGAATTGTCTTCTTTTAATTCTCAATGACTTTTTGTGGAGTGCTAAATATCACTATACTTACATTGCTAGTTTTTTTAAGAAACGTTTTCAATTAATAACTACTTGCATTGAATGAAAGAAAAAGGTATATAAGAGGATGTCTCATCGATGAATTAGAATACATTCGCCCTCATCCGAAAGAAAAATCATTTTCTAGGTAGCAGAAAATTAAAAGATCTGTATATACAATAATTGTGTGTATACGCGTAGTGCACGAGAAAGAAGCTAAGTTACGTAGTAAGAAGGCTCACTGGTCATGAGAAAGAATTTCCGTAGAATTTGTGTGGCCTAACAGATTGACCTGACTGCGACACCATTATGCATATCGGATATATATGAGATGATCTGGCTAGACAATCTCAATTGAGATTTGTTCCGGTGAAAAAAAATATATCTCGACATATCGGTACCTCACGATGGTACCAAATCATTTTCGGATATAGCAATGTCCGTCCCATCCAGCCAGATCTAATAATTAGAAACAATTTGATATCATGAGATATCGGTACAAACCTCGAGATAGTTTTTGTTTGACCGAAACAAATCTTATCTCATATATATCTTTCATGCGTTTTATTCCATTATCTAAAAAAATATCTTTTATGCGTGTGGAAGTCAAGTTTGATTCCATCTCGGTCCATAGACGATATCTTATAATCTATCTTTGCTTAACGTGCTAGACACGGCCGGCCACAAGCTAAGCTTATTGGCCGTCTTAGTTATATTATGTTTATTCGGAGACGACTCCCGGTCGATCGGGCGCCCGATCAGGAGGGGGTAAAATCCGGCGCGACGTCAGCGCTCGATTTATGTGCAAAACTACTTTAAACTGATTTTTCTCTTAAATTACTTATACAAATCATGATCCGATTGCACCATTAAATTCATTGCAATTAAATCTTCAAAACAAGACCACACATGGATATATTCCGATGAAAAAAAATTTAGCTTATTATAGAATTATTTTTAAATGTTGCACGATGTTCCACCAGGTATATCGAAATTGTTTCACTAAGTAGATTGAAAATGTTTCACTCGTTTAAATCGGGTGTTGTTTCACTTATATAAAAACAATGTTTCAGCAAATAGCGAAAGAATGTTTCAGTTCACTGCAACATTAGATCTATACATAGTGAAACATTGTGAGTACACTAGGTGAAACATTTTTCGGTGGATCAAAAAATAAACCAAATTCCCTTAATAGGGGGTTTTCAAAATATGTGGGTTTTTTGTTGCAATGGAATGTTTCGTTCACTGTAACATTATATCTATACATAGTGAAACATTGTGAGTACACTAGGTGAAATATTTTTGGTGGAACAAAAAATAAACCAAATTCCCTTAATAGAGAGTTTTCAAAATATGTGGGTTTTTTTGTTGCAAAAGAGTATTTTAATTCACTGTAACATTATATCTATAAATAGTAAAACATTGTAAGTATACTAGGTGAAACATCTTTTGTGAAAAAATGAGAGGGAGAAGTAGGTGGGCCCAACAGTACGCACGTGGGGGGAGGGGCGCGTAGGGGAGCTAGCGCCCGATCCGCCTCTCCCCGCGCCGGGCGACCAAGGTAAAGTACTTTCGCGTTTATTCGTACGTGTAACATGAATATGCCTGCTGACCATCAGCTATTATATGTTTGTTAAGACATTAAGGAAACCACATCAATCCAAATAACTAATCTACAATATACTTAGAAAATGTTTAAAGGGCATGTTCTGCTTCTGCCCACTAATTCTAAATCTGCATATCCTTTGTCGTTGAATAACTATCTAAAGTGTCACTAGGGCGCCAGCCTCAATGAAACTAGCCTAGCAGGAGCTTTTGAAATGTTATATGCACCTTTCGACGAGATGATATGCCTAAAGATGAATCCATATAGTTGTTCAGCAAGGCCCAAGCAAGTATGTGGCGGCAATTTACTTGTCGGGAGCTTTAATTTCTGCAAATGGAAGGATTGAAAATGTAAAAATGTACTATATGTATTTAGAAACTTGGATTTACATATTAAGAACATGACGATCCTAGGCATCATCAATGTTCCAGTTGCCATCATGTCAATTGCATGGCAGACATCCAAATTTTTTCATTACGGTAGCTCCCAAAAGATAGATTTCTTCTTTCAAAGAGATTTCTCACCACCTTTGCCCATCGCGCTTGTATATTGCCACGCCTCTTACCAAATACATTCAATATCTTTAATCTCTTCAAAAATCTCTCTGTCGGTACGTGTGTTGGAGTTGTACCCTCCACCATCGACAGCGAGGTATCCGTGATGACTTTGTTAATCTTAAGATATATCAGCCTCCAATTTTTCAGAGGTGCTCGTAATAATGAGTGTGCGCGTGTATGAATGTATGTACTTGTATTGTGTTTCTCAAATAAAAAAATAAAAACGGTCGGTACATACAGGAATATATATATACTATATATCAGGTACGTAGTTACGAATAAATTGTCCCTATTCTTCCCTCTCTATGGCTACAGTCTGGATCACATAGGGTATACATATCAGGTTCATACGGTAGAACGTTAATTTATTTGGGAACGGAGAATAAATATAATTGTTCTACGAGAAAAAGCATTCTGATCCTAAGTTAATTGCATGTAGGAAAATTATATACCAGATTAATTCATTGCTCGTTCTGTCGATCCATATACATATACATTGAAAACTCAATTCATCCTTGAGGGAATATCTCCCCTCATTTTTTTCATGACTTAAAAAGTCACTAAACAATTGAAAAAATTTAGTAGGATAGATCAATATGTGATATATATGTCACTTCACAAACATGCACATTCAAATTCAACTTATATAAGTAGAAACAAAAATAAAAAATTTGACTATAAATAAAATGCGTAATTCACGGTCAAATTTATTATTTTTGTTTTGGAATGTATAAGTCGGATTTTAATTTGTATGTTTGCAAAAAGATATATCATATATTGATCTATCTTAATATTTATTTTAATTTTTAGGTAACTTTTTAAACACCTTGCACAAAATGAGGGGACATCCCCTCGACAGAAAAAAAATCCACTTCCATACGTACGAAAAGTTGACGCAGCTGGATGTGATCGATCGGTCGCCGGAGGAACTTGCACAGGATCAATTCGATCTAGAATATATTCTAGCTACACCTTTCTATCATGCATGGGGATAATAAAAAATGGTCCACATATATTTGTGCTAAAAGCATATCGATTCTGTTATGAAATTATTAGGTGATATTATATACCTTAGATAAAATTGACAACCAAAAATTAGACTTAGGTTAGTGATCAATGAGCTCATGTTAATTATGCTTGGTTATGAAGAGACACCCTCTTTGTTTAAACTATGTTCACATCTACTCTTGGCTGTGTTCGGCAGCCTGTGTGTTGGGAAACCATTCTCTACGCACGGAAAATAGAGCGGTCCATTAGTACGTAATTAATTAAGTATTAGCTATTTTTTTAAAAAAATAGATCAATATGATTTTTTAAAATAACTTTAGTATAGAAATTTTTTTTTTGCAAAAAACGCACTGTTTAGTAGTTAGAAAAGCGTGTGCGCGGAAACGAGAGATGTGAGTTGGGAAAGTTGGGGAAATTAAGAACTCAGCCTTAATCTATAAATACTTATAATTATTACAAACTACTACTCCCTCCGTTTTCATTTTAATTGACATTTTGGATAATGACACGGTCTACAAAATATATCTTTGACCTTATTTTTCTATTATAATATATACAATAAATAAATACATGTTCATGTTAACTTTTATTATAGTGTTTTGAAAGACAAATCTATATATATTGTTTTAGTTTTTTTAAACTAAATACTTTTAAAGTTATTTATGGTCAAAATTATAAAAGTTTGACCTCAATCTTGTCTAAAACGCCAATTATTATAGAACTGAAAGGAGTATCTCTGTCTCATAATAATTGTATTTCTAAGATTTAGATTTGTCCCAAAATAATTATCATAATAAAGTACTAATGGTCCTATTAATCACTTACCATTCAAATTTCTACTAATTTACCCTCAACTACCCTTCCACTCTTACATATACACCATTTAATAAGAGATATATTATAGTATTTTTTTTCTCAAAGCTTAATATATGCTAAATAAATTAGAATTATAATTTATATGGGACAGAGGTAGTACCAGTAAATATTACAATAGATTCCTCCCTAGCTCATTCTATTATATCGCTCTCGTTCATTAATTCTCGCGCACTGTATCGTGCAACTGGGGAAATTGATTGTTGGCCAAAATATCATATCAAATATTTAGATACATACATAGAATATTAAATATAAAAAGAAACCAATTATATAGTTTGCATGTAAATTACGAGACAAATTTTTTAAGCCTAATTGCACCATGATTTGACAATGTGATGCTACAGTAAATATTTGCTAATAACAGATTAATTAGACTTAATAAATTTGTCTTGCAGTATATAGGAGAAATCTGTAATTTGTTTTGTTATTCGTCTATCTTTAATACTTTAAATGTGTATCTATATACTTAAAAAGAAATTTGGCCCAATAACTAAACACAGCTTTATTGTTCCTTTGACCCATGCACGACCAGCCCAGTTGCTATGCCAGCACATGTCATTAATTGCTTGTCGCTCTGACTAGCTAAGAGAAGTCGGAGATGGATTCTTATAATCAACCGAGTGAACGTTTACTCATTTATTGCATACTCCCTCTATTTTAAATTGATCTATATATTTTACAGATATATCAAGACCAAAAAAACTAATAACTCTCTTAGAGCAAGTTTAATAGTATAGCCAACTACTAACTCCAATTCATCAATAGCCAATTTAATAGCTCATTCGTACAATAGTTACATACTACACTATTAATACCTGGTCCCACCTGTCATACCCACACTGTGTCTTGGAGTTCATGCTACAGCTGGCTACAAATCAGTAGCCCGCTGCTCTTCTCTCTTCTTATTTATCTTCTTAAAATATATTTGCAGTTGGTTTATAGCCTGCTATTGTACATGCTCTTATACTATATTTACTCTAGCAACAAACTCAATTCATGCACCATCCCCACTATTTCCTAGCCAACAGCAAATCAAGATATTGCATGTGGGTTATAAATACATGTATGCATGGATGCATGCATCAATGTCGATTTACTCCAATGGACAAATAACGAATAGACCTAATAAATGAACACAAATATACTCCCTCCGTTCCAAAAAAAGACAAACATTGGGTTTTCGTGTCCAACATTTGACTGTCCGTCTTATATGAAATTTTTTTATAGTTAGTATTTTCATTGTTGTTAGATGATAAAACATGATTAATATTTTATGCGTGACTTATCTTTTTAATTTTTTTCATGATTTTTTCATATAAGACGGACGGTCAAACGTTGGAGTAGATCATTTAGGACAGAGGGAGTAGATCATTTAGGAATAACCTCAAAAAAACTATATACAGATCAATTTAAAATTGAGAGAGTATCAACTAAATGGTTATGAAAATTTTTTTAAAAAAATAAGATCAATATGTAATATATCACTATGTTGATAATATTTATCGCTTTGGACAAGGGCCGAGTTAATTAAACTTTAAAATATTTAATTATGAATAATTTATAAAATATGTATCTTCAAAATATGGTGACTATATGTATAGATTAGTCTTAAATACACTTCAATAAAATTATATATTTGTTAACATTTCTATACATATTATAATAGAAAATAGAGATTAAAATTGTTTTTATAATCATGTATTTGTCCAAAACGATAAGTATTATATATCAACCGGAGCGTGTATCTCTTAAGAATTCAGGATATTACAGTCTAGATCTTTATATATCACTCCATTGATTGATATGCAAGTTGAAAAAAATATTAATAAAGCTTTATTTCTACTTGTACGTATCAAAGTGATATATCACACGTTAATCTATATTTTATTTTCTTAGAAAAATATCATAAATATTTAAATAACACATCGAAAATAAGATGACGTCCCTCGAGGGGTAAAATGACTTTTGTCCTGAGCATACTATTCTTCGCGGGGAGACCGCGCCAAGCTGGTCATCGTGCACACAAGCATACTATATCATTGTCATCTCTGCTGCTTCTATCGATCTTTTATTATTTTTGTATCCATGCATGCTAGGAACTGTACCTCGGATATGACATTTGCATGCACAGAGATTTTAGGTTCTTTAGTGGAGAACTACACGAGTAGTTCATAAAAATATATTATAATTAGAGTAAAGTATATTGGCGGTCCTTAATCTTATAGAGTTGTGTCATATAAATCCCTAAACTCTCAAAATGTATCGCCTAGGTCCCAAATACATACATCCCCTCTAGAATTCTACGTGGCGCTGATTTTACATGCCACGTGGACATGACGTGTCCTTTTCTTTTTTTTTCTTCCTTTTCTTTCCCGTTTTCTTCTCATTCTTCTTTTTTTTCCTTTCTTCTGCTCGGGTCATAGAGAAAGGAGAATAAAGGGGAAAAAAGAGAAGAAAAAATGAAAAAGGGAGAAAATTAAATGGGTCCCATTTGTCAGTCAAAATAATGCCACGTCATGTCCGCGTGGCATGCCACATCAACGCCACGTAGGATCCTGAAGGGATTATGGTGATTTGGGATCTAGATGACACACTATGACAAGTTCTGGGATTTGGATATGCATTTTAAGACTTTAGGGACCTAGATGACACACCCTTACAAGTTTAAGAACCGCCCGTACACTTTACTCTTATAATTAATAGAGTTAGTGGGCTGACATTTTTGTTGGCGCCGAGTCACGCCGCTACACCTTAAGCGCGTTATGTGCAACCCGCAGCAACACCCGAAGATGTGCCGCCATAGGAAGTTGGTAGATATTGCTAAACAAACATCTGAAAGAGGCCCCGTTAGGGTAAACGTACGCCGGTTTATCTTAGGCCCGGTAGGTTAGTTAAGACATCCTCTAACTCGTAGAGATAAGAGGACGAATATTGAGGGATTGGAGAAGAATAGACTTTGGGATAGGTAGTAAGGAGGGAGAGGCATGTGTAGAATATAGAGAGTTTGCGTTATAAATTGGTTTTGACGATTGATTTGTTCTTGTTTCGATCGGTCTTAGCCTCCTTATATTAATAAAATGGGTGGACTTGCTTCCCATAATCTTTTCCACATCCAATTATGCTTAGAAATTAACTAGAAATCGAGAAATCCTGATCAAACACGAAAAATATCTAAATTGGATTCAAACTCTATGTTGTAGGTCTGACCATCTGGACACCTGCGATTTGACCGCAATGCATTGTTCGGTCTAATAGACCACACAATGGCGATCAGATTGGCCTTCACAGAAAGCTCCGATAATTTTTAAATTTGGTTCAAACTTGCTATAACTCGATCCTATAGTGCCAAATCTAGTTATCAACAACTATGACTGATTGGCTAACTATCACCATGTCTCTTTTTTTAAGACTACAAATAGTTAAGAAAATCTCTAAAGCCTCTATCACTGATGGAGAAATCGTTTGTAGTCCCGGTTCGTAACCCCCCTTTAGTCCCGGTTGTCCAACCGGGACTACGAATCCGGGACTAAAGATAGCGATCTTTAGTACCGGGTGAAATAACCGGGACTAAAGATCGATCTTTAGTCCCGGTTGGTAACACGAACCGGGACTAAAGATCGGTCAGCCACGTGGCCGGTTGATCCATCTTTAGTCCCGTTGGTGTTACCAACCGGGACTAAAGATCTATGTACCTTTTTTTATTTGCATGGCCCTGTTTGCTGCATGGTTGATTATATATATATGTGTGTGTGCGCGCGCGCGCGCACGCGCGTGTGTGTGGGCGCGCGCGCGTATGTATATATGTATAAATACATATATTATACACATATTTATAATTTAAAGCACTTAACATTTTATGTACATATATGTTATCAAAATATATATTAACACTAAAGTAAATGTACGTACATATATAAATATATATATATATATATACATGCATGTATAGTACAATTCATTTGCTCGCTAGCTATAGCTACGACTTCGACGCCGGCGTTACGTTAGAATAGGAAGGACCGACGTTATGAATTGTCGATCCGTCGTAGTAGAATTCACCATCGGGATTAAAGACTTTTTCGTTGATGAACCCCATCAGTTGTTCTTGAACAGCCGTGATAAATTCCTTGTGTGGGAGATTTTCCCTCATGTGAATACGCTATCATTCGAAAAATAATGACATATCAATATATGAAATTAATATACAACTTAACAAATCGATACGCAATGAAATTTTGAATGGTTTATGTATACGTGCATCGAGCTCTCGTGTGGTGTATATTTGGTTTGATAGGCAGTGGGCATACTCGCATACGTAGTAGCCGCATACGTTATAGCTTGGCATGAACCCCGACTCAAACAAGTGGAAATGAATAGTCCTGGATGCAGAATACTCCTTCTGATTCTTACACTTATTGCATGGACAACAAATAAAACCCTTCTGCTTGTTAGCTTCGGCCACTCTCAAAAAATAATGCACGCCGTCAATAAACTCTTTGGACCGCCGATCAGCGTACATCCATTTTCGATCCATCTACATGAAATGAAAAAAAAAATCGTACACAAATAATCATTCGTACGATAATGACAGTGATACAATAATGATAAAATAATCACAAACTCTTTCAACAGTCATACAATAATGACATATCATTATTCATACAAAAATTATAAAATATTCCACCAAATAATTCTTATTTATTATTTTTTAAGTTTTAAATTCTTTTAATTTTCAATTTAGTTTGTTTTCTTTTATTTAAGATTAACTTTCACTATATTTTCCTACTCAACTATTTTATAAAACCTTATTTAGCAAATAAACAAAATTTCTATATATTCTTTCTTTTCCCACACAAATTTTCTCTCTCATCAACTTACAACAAAATTTTAGAGACAAAAAAGTGTGCAAAACATAGCTCCAAATGTAATATGACAAAAAAAACATTGGAGGATGAAATTGCTAACCTTTTAGGCACCTCCGATTTGTATATAATCACCAAAGTAAATTCACTATAAATTTTGGCATGACCTCCCCTCTTTTTTGAAGAAATTTTGAAGCTTGCTCGGGCTGGAGGAGGAAGAAGATATATATAAAGGGGTGGGACTTTAGTCCTGGTTGGTGCTACCAACCGGGACTAAAGATCCCCGACCGGGACTAAAGTTACAATCTTTAGTCCCGGTTGGTAACACGAATCGGGACTAAAGATCCCGGGGGGCCTGACAAGCCCTGACAGCATTTGAACCGGGACTAAAGATAGTTGGTGTTACCAACCGGGACTAAAGATTATCTTTAGTCCTGGTTTTCGTTGTAACCGGGACTATTGTGGAAATAGCCCGACCGACGAAAGATGGCTTCTCCACCAGTGTATATCGGAATCCATGTATGTGGTGATGCGCACGGGTGGAATAGCGAATTGTGTATGGTGTCTACTTTTACTAGTTTAATTATCGACTCCTTTTGATCTGCTAACCTTATCCAGGTAAGTGTTTTGATATCTACATGGGATGTTCCCTTATGATATTTGTCTAAAAATCATTTAAATAGTTATATAAAACTTTTGACAACACATTTATACAACATATATATATATATATATATATATATATATATATATTCATTACACAAAATTTAGGTCTAAAATCAACCGACACGTTGAGATAAAAAGACAAATTTTGGTGTAAATAGTGCTTGTATTATTTATATTAGAATTGTCTTCTTTTAATTCTCAATGACTTTTTGTGGAGTGCTAAATATCACTATACTTACATTGCTAGTTTTTTTAAGAAACGTTTTCAATTAATAACTACTTGCATTGAATGAAAGAAAAAGGTATATAAGAGGATGTCTCATCGATGAATTAGAATACATTCGCCCTCATCCGAAAGAAAAATCATTTTCTAGGTAGCAGAAAATTAAAAGATCTGTATATACAATAATTGTGTGTATACGCGTAGTGCACGAGAAAGAAGCTAAGTTACGTAGTAAGAAGGCTCACTGGTCATGAGAAAGAATTTCCGTAGAATTTGTGTGGCCTAACAGATTGACCTGACTGCGACACCATTATGCATATCGGATATATATGAGATGATCTGGCTAGACAATCTCAATTGAGATTTGTTCCGGTGAAAAAAAATATATCTCGACATATCGGTACCTCACGATGGTACCAAATCATTTTCGGATATAGCAATGTCCGTCCCATCCAGCCAGATCTAATAATTAGAAACAATTTGATATCATGAGATATCGGTACAAACCTCGAGATAGTTTTTGTTTGACCGAAACAAATCTTATCTCATATATATCTTTCATGCGTTTTATTCCATTATCTAAAAAAATATCTTTTATGCGCGTGGAAGTCAAGTTTGATTCCATCTCGGTCCATAGACGATATCTTATAATCTATCTTTGCTTAACGTGCTAGACATGGCCGGCCACAAGCTAAGCTTACTGGCCGTCTTAGTTATATCATGTTTATTCGGAGACGACTCCCGGTCGATCGGGTACCCGATCAGGAGGGGGTAAAATCGGGCGCGACGTCAGCGCTCGATATATGTGCAAAACTATTTTAAACTGATTTTTCTCTTAAATTACTTATACAAATCATGATCCGATTGCACCATTAAATTCATTGCAATTAAATCTTCAAAACAAGACCACACATGGATATATTCCGATGAAAAAAAATTTAGCTTATTATAGAATTATTTTTAAATGTTGCACGATGTTCCACCAGGTATATCGAAATTGTTTCACTAAGTAGATTGAAAATGTTTCACTCGTTTAAATCGGGTGTTGTTTCACTTATATAAAAACAATGTTTCAGCAAATAGCGAAAGAATGTTTCAGTTCACTGCAACATTAGATCTATACATAGTGAAACATTTTTCGGTGGATCAAAAAATAAACCAAATTCCCTTAATAGGGGGTTTCCAAAATATGTGGGTTTTTTGTTGCAATGGAATGTTTCGTTCACTGCAACATTAGATCTATACATAGTGAAACATTGTGAGTACACTAGGTGAAATATTTTTGGTGGAACAAAAAATAAACCAAATTCCCTTAATAGAGAGTTTTCAAAATATGTGGGTTTTTTTTGTTGCAAAAGAGTATTTTAATTCACTGCAACATTATATCTATAAATAGTAAAACATTGTAAGTATACTAGGTGAAACATCTTTTGTGAAAAAAGGAGAGAGAGAAGTAGGTGGGCCCAACAGTACGCACGTGGGGGCAGGGGCGTGTAGGGGAGCTAGCGCCCGATCCGCCTCTCCCCGCGCCGGGCGACCAAGGTAAAGTACTTTCGCGTTTCTTCGTATGTGTAACGTGAATATGCCTGCTGACCATCAGCTATTGTATGTTTGTTAAGACGGTCAGCATGCTTATAATTACCTATAATTATACATTAAAATACGGTTGTACTCCTTCAGCTACTATAGGTAATTACGTAGTACTCCTTTCGTATTCTAATATATAACGCCGTTGATTTTTTATCAACGTTTGCCTATACGAATTATAGGTAATTAAGACCCACTCACTATTATGTCCACCATATAGGCTTCTCTTTGGAAGAGTACACTGCAGGCCATAAAAATAAATTTTTAATTTTTACATTTTTATTAAAATATTTTAAAAATATATATTTTATTTCGAAAATTTATAAACCTAGACGCCTCACGCGTGCTCACTACGCGTTCTAGGAGTACGTTTTTTAAAAATCAACAAACATTAGGGGACCTAAATATTTCAATAAAAGAAAATGTAAAAATAAAAAACACCCGCAGGAGCAGCATCGATGCCGGTGCGGCAATTGTATGGATGGTGAACGCGTAGGTTGTGGGAAGATTAATGGCCGAGCTAGCTTGTCCCGCGGGTATAATCATTGAGGCTCACTCAGCTTGCTACATTAGCTAAAGTCATGCATAATACTGTTTAGGATCTCGCATGATTCGGTTATATAAATTGAAAAACCCGTTATATCTGATATTTTAGCTCAAGGAAGAATTTGAGACTCGGTCTCCTCTCCTCTACTACAGGCTCAAGGAGGAATAACGAAAGGAGATTCCAGCGAGGAATACGGAGCCGCATGAGGCGAGAGTCTCTCAAATTAAGGAACCTAAAGTTAACTTATTACTACCATCAACAGTTTGGGCTTCGCTGCAGCAGATGTACATGCCGGCCCATAAGGCTAAGTAATTCGGATAGTATTTGGGCTGTTTTCGCAGGCAGATCAAATTGTCCCCAACTTCGTCTCTTCTCGTTCAAGTTCGCTGTGCCTGATTAAGCAAACAATTGAGCACTAATGGCAGACACACTCGAAATTCATTTTTCTTTTCTAAAAATGACAACGTTTTAGAGACCTTTAATTCTTCTTGGCCTAGCAATTAAAAGATGCAGAAATTATGTTAATAGTCAGCCATATTTCAAGGCCCACCCATGCACGGATCATATAGTAATTAAGCTAAAAGGGTACGTATAGCACATACTATAAATTAGAAGATGCACACAAAATTATGTATACATGTTCGAGTACAGATATATATCCATCATCCATGGACGATTATTATCTTATTATTTCCACGTAACAAGTATATATTACACATGCATGCATACGTCACGGACATATATATCAATATCTATAGCAGCCAGCTAATGCGTGCACGCATGCTGCAATATTAGCTAGAGATCATCCATGACCATGATCAAGTTAATTTAATTAGGTGAGAAGATCTATGGGCAGAAGACGACTTGGTAGTTGCTGTTTCCCCTGCACGCGTGCGTCTTGCTGTTGTCGCTGCGGAACAGGTAAGCGTCGGGGCATCTGCTGTCCCTGCAGGTCAGCCCCACGCCGGAGCTGCAGGAGAAGCTCATGGCGACGTTGTACCCGTCGATCACCGACAGGTCGTAGAAGTCCTGGCTGCCGCCGAGGGTGAACTCCGCCAGCGTCATCGGCGGCCGCCCGGAGAGGCTGCACGACAGCGCGCCGCCGCAGTCGCCGGTGGCGCAGCCGCCCCTGCCGGCGCCGTCGAAGTTGCAGCCTGTCCGGCCCCACACCCTGCCGGAGCTGGTCCCGGCGGGCACGTTGATGGTCCACGTCTGCCCCGGGCTCAGCTGCGTGCCGCCGCCCACCGGCGTCGCCGCCGGCCACACCGTGAACGAGCACCGGTTGGTGATGGTGAAGGTCGCCGCGTTGGCGCCGCCGGCGGCGAGGGTCGCCACCAGGACCACGACGACGAGCACTGCGGGAGAGGCGGCCGGAGCTGACGCCATTGTTGAATATATCGATCTCTCGAAGTCGTAGCTAGCTAGCTTAAACTGCCTCTTAGGATATATCGATCGATGTGTGTGGATTGACTAGGAAGGCGCATGCGTATTTATAGATAAGATGCAAAATGGCACATGCCATGCTGCTGAAAAAGTCTAGATTATTTCTTAATAACTGTTGAGAAATCTAGATGAAGAGAGGATACACTGGAACTTCATACATGAATAGCATTGCAGCAGTAACTAATATTATTTTTACATTTGAAAGAGTTGCTATACGGATTCAGTAAGCTAGATGCACACAACTAAATTGAATAATGTACTATTATTTAGCTCAGCTTCCCCTGAATAATCAGATTGGGTGCATGAAAGACAAATATAACTAAAAATTAATATAAGATATCCTTTATTTCAAGTAAAATCAACATTTGAAAATTTCAACTAGTAATTGAACTAAAAGTACTTTAGTATATTTAGTATATCATGCACATGTGATTATTAGATTTCTATATATTTGAAAGTATTTTTATATGATATTGATTTTATAGTCATTTATAATATATTATAAAACAAATTAATGTTTAAAGTATATGTAAAATAATACTTATCTTATTTTAGGACGAAGGGAATATACTTTATATGCACGAGTGTTTGACCTTGAAAAGTACGTATACACATAATATTGACCAAGTTTCAGAAATATAATGCAAATGTTCTGATGACCAAAAAGATCAGTATAACAGATTTGACCGAGTTATGTTTTCGTTTGGTGTGCCCAACTACATATATTTTTAATGTGCTGCAGAAATATAATGCAATATATATATATATATATATATATATATATATATATATATATACTTTCTTTGGTTTTATAATTTTTAACGTTTAGAATAACTAGGAAGGAAGCCCGCGCAGATGCACGGGCATCTTATTTATTGTTTTATGATTTATGAAATAATGCTAAAAGATGTCATGTGTCATCTTTTTTATGCTGTGAGATAAACTGACTTTAATATACTTAGTAAATGATAAGAATGTCTCCAAGATTAAAAGAAAATCAGTCCGTCCCGATTACTTATAAATTCTACTATCGTCACCAGAACTTATTATTACTATTTTAAAAGTTGTGTATCTATAAATAGATAAAACTGGATATGTACCAATAAAATAAGCCTAATACATCATTTGATACACTAAAATATTCACTACTTATCTAAGTGTTCATGTTTCACTTATTCCGAATCCATATATAAATATTTTAAAAATACCACTTATACCAATTAATGAAATAACACCGTTAAAGATAAACATGAATGCCCCTCTAACGGGTGAGCCGATCATAGCCACCAAGACTTTCTTTCTCTGTTGAGTTGAAAGATGAGTCCCTCGTCGATTTTAATGTCTAATTTACTATCACAGCCTCATAGAGAATTGTATTTGTATATTGGGGTCACCTCAACTCAGCCATTTTAGTGAGAGGTATGCTCAAAGGAGAGTGTTGTAGCATTTGCATTTTTGGCAGTTAAGTTTGATACCCTACTATACTTATGACATTGTAGCAAACTCTATTGTTAATGCTTGATACCCTTTAGAAAAGGACACATAAAGTGAAGGTGATCAAAATAATAGTTGTTTTTAAGCTTTGAATAGATGTGTGGCACACGATAGACACAATTTTATGGTGTTAATCATCACTACTCAAATTTTCATAGTATACATAGAGTACTCTATTTTGAAAAAAAAAATGATGAGGTTCATTATTCGATGCTACTATACTAAAAAAGGTATACCACCACAACAATCTCTATATCACCATATTATTGGTTATAATTGATAAATATCTATAGTTTAGCACCTGATTTATTTTCAATAACTATTAAGAATGTATTTATTTTTTCAAACTTCTTTACAATAACTAATAATTTGTGGGAGTATACTTATAGTCACGTGGTGGGGGTGTTTGACATACATACATCAATTATGCCTAACATGTTGAAATTCCTTGGAAATATATCATGTGTAGTTTACTGCGCATGACACTTGATTGTTCATTTGTTGTTAAAACTATTTGGTAAAGGAAAAAACATACATATATGACTGATTTATGATGGATGAAGGGGTTATATTATAGCAAAGATCATTGGTAGGAAATATTTTTATTTTTATCACATCTATGTATCGTATGTTGCTCATCACTTAAATACCAATCAAGCGGTTCTAAAAAATTGAAAATAAAATTTTTGATAAATTAATCCAAAAAATTAAAATTAAATCGGATTTACTTAAAAAATAGACTAAATTGTTTTTTTATCATTTTTTACATTTGTAGATTTAAATTGGTGTCGTATATTTATCAAGTGATATTAGAAATCCTAAAATATAATGTGAAACTATTTAAAAATTACCACAACATTAATAATTATATGTTGGTCCCATGTGTCATGATGTATTTAGGACCATAATATACCTTTTATAAGACATAAATATTTCATTTAATTAAAGCATGAAACTAATCACAAATTGAATATAAATATAAATTAAAAAGATGAATGTTTAAAGACCATTGATTTGATATTTGATATTTATATTATAGATCTAGTTCTATTTGCTTATATTTGTGAAGTAATATATTTTATTTTACATTATAGAAACATCTGTTTTAAAAACCGTTCATACTTTTCCCATTGGTACTCCGTACGTTTTTTTTTGCCTTTATCTTTTTTATCCTAAGTACGTGCGTATATTTTTCTTAGTAAGCTCTAACTTTTTTTTGAATCATACGTACACTACTTATCTTTTTTGCAACAGTTAAGTATGTACATATAGATTTGATCTAATGTCCTAAGATAACAGGCCTACCAATTTAAATAAAAATTAATGATGAGATTAGACAAAGTCACATGGTGGCCTACAAGAGTTGGTAGAAATGGCACATAAGATATAATATGACATAGTAGTAAAAATATAGCTAATATAGCTCTGGAATTGTTGATTTAATTAAAAAAATCTACAGCTGCTAAAGTGTATGCGTAGATCGTATATAAAAATAATTGTTTATTTACAACACCAGATCACTTCTATTGTAAATTCCTAGCGTTTGCGCATTCACACTCAGATTACTCTCTATGAAAAAACTGTGATAATAAATTATGATGTACATGTATCATGTAATTTGGAAAAAAGAAAAAAAAGGAGAATTAGGATCTGGATGGCATCTATCGAGCTCGCCGAGGCAGATCAGTCTCCATGAAAATGATAACAAATTATGATGCACATGTATTGTGTAATTAGAAAAAAAGAAGAGAGGGAGAATCCAGAGTTGGATGGCATCGAGCTAACAGAAGCATAAGTAAGTAAGTACGTACTTGTGGGTCCGGAGAGAAAGGGTGAGAAGAGATTTAGTTTTGATCCAACGGTTAATATTATTGGGTCCACCAATTTAAATGAAAACTTACGGTCAGATGTTTTTCTTTTTCTCAGAATTTTATTTAAATTATTAGAGGGCCATGTGGTGACTTAGGAGCGTTTATAGGAGTCTCACGTGGTGGCTTGAGAGCGTTTGTGAAAGTTTAATGGACTTTTAGTATATAATAATAATATAATAGAATAGATAGATAGATAGATAGATGAGAGAACAGTTAGACAGAAATTTATTACAGCTAGTTGTTTTAGTGAAAATTTGTTTTTTTATCTAATTTATTAGAACGTCACGTGGCGTTATAGGAGTATTTATATATGCGTCACATGGTATTTAGTTAAGTTTATAAGAAATTTGATGTACTTTTTACTGTATAATATATATATAATAGATAGATTGGATGTCGTGGATATAATTTAGTGACACTTGTTTGTAGAATTATTTAAAGTAAAACAATATATGCTGTTAACTTTTTTTATAGTTAAAAAGTATTTCCTTGTTATATTTGGTTGCCATATAAAGCATATGGCTCATAGAATAGCATAGATCTTAAATTACTTATTTAGTTAAAAATAAAATAATAATAATAAAAAATAAGATATGTGGCTTAAATTGGAGATTAGGAAAGGAAAAAAGAGATGAGGGGAGAAGGAGTTACGTACGTGATGAGGGGAGAAGTAGTTACGTACGTAAGTAGCAACAGGAGGGGAGATCGGTATATGTGGAGAGGGGAATTTTGTTTTTTTATTAGATCTAATTGCTGATAATATTGGACCTACTAATTTAAAGTAAAATCAACGATTAGATTTTGTAGTACCACTTGGTGGTTTAGAAGCGATTATAGGAGCGACACATGGCGGCTTAGTAGCGTTTGTAGGAAGTTTCATGGACTTTTAATATATAATAGATAGATAGAAGATGTTAAAATCAAACTTTTATAACTTTGACTATCGATAACTTTAAAAATATTTAGTTTGACAACGCATATAAATTTATCTTACCAAGTATTATAATAAAAGTAAAAATATATTTATTTATTATATATATTAAAATAAATAAATATAGTCAAAAATATAATTTAGAGTAAAAAAACATTAAGAATTATAGACCCGTCGGGAGTATGCATATTTCTATGACGAACAAAATAGTCTTTAATTTCTACCTGTCCGCGTCTATCGATCTTTTGAAATCTTGTGCCATAAGTTGCCGCAGGATGTGATCGGTCGGTCGTCGGAGGAGGAACTTGAGATCAATTGATCTAGAATTCTAGCTACACTTTTCTAATGGAAAGAATAAAATGGTCCATATATATGTGCTACAGATCGATATCCAGTTCGATCCCACACTGTGTCGTCGTGTAACACAAATTGATTTCTTGTTCCTTTGATCCATGGCCGCCCCAGTTCGTTCATGATAGTGATTAAGTACTACTCCCTCTGTCCCAAAAAAATCAATCTAGAATTGGACGGGATGTTTTCTAGTCCAACAAATCTGGACAGGAGCATGTCCAGATTCGTTGGACTAGGAAATGTCACATCCAATACTAAATTGGTTTTTTATGGGACGGAGGGAGTATATGCCTGCACATGTCACTTCGAAGGGTTGAAAACCTTTTAATTATCCTCCGCACTTAAAATAGAGCATGATTAATTAAATATTATTGTAAAACTTGAAACCAGATTAATATGATTTTTTTAAGTAATTTTTCTATGGAGTTTAAAAGACATATACAATATTTAGCAGTTTAGAAAACGTATACATGTAGAAAACAAAGGAGTGAAAGTTGGGAAAGGAGAGAAAACACACCCTTAAGAATTTAGGATAATGTATCCATCGATCTTAATATATTTCTCCACTGACACACGTAAGTTTAAATTCAAGCCAAGTTGAAAACTATATTAACAAACCTTTATTTCTACTTGTCCATGTCAAACTAAATTTAATTTTATATGTTCTCTGGAGTGAAATATCACACGTTAATGTATGTATTTAAAAGAAATCTCACAAATATTTAAATAGCACACATAAAATGAGAAGACGTCCCTCTTGAGGTAGAATGACTTTTGTCCTAGGCATACTATTCTTCGCGAGGAGACCTTCTAGCTGGTCATCGTGCACATGCATATCATTGTCATCTGCTGCCTCTCTGTCTTTATTTAATTATTTGTAGAAGTAGTAGAATATCTGTTTGGATGCTATACTAAGTTTGCCACTATTCATTATACTTTTTTGCCATACTTACCTAAGTTGTGGCTTACAAAAAGTAAGCCACACCTTAGCTACACCTTAGCTAGCAAAATTAGATTGTGCCACACTTTGTTGAGTTGATGACATGTGGGGCCCAAATAGATAAGAAGGAATCTAGTCACAAGTGTGGCTATGAACCAAATAATATACTAACTTGGTCAAACTTACCTAACATGAGGTGTGGTAACCTTTGGCAAACTTTGGGAGCAAACCAAACAACCCCCTAGACCTTCTAATTAAGCTGGTCATCGTGCATGCATGGGGATTATATTTTTCTTAGATAATGAAAATGGCTTTACATTATTTCTGGTCTCTATCATGGGCACACACCCGACAGGTCTCAAAAGTAAAAAAAGAAAGAAATTAAAATACAACGTGATAGAACAAACCCCTAACTTCTGCTAATAAAAGGATCAACTGAAATATTAGCTATCACGTGTCCAATTTTCCCCAAAATATTGCGTTGCAATTTGCTGCAAAATTAAGCTGATCACTGACGATGATTGAAAGATCAGAGATCGCTAACAAATGGAACGATGAAATTGGATGCTTCCTCTATAAGTAGCAATCCAACTTGTGAACCGAGGATAGATCCATGCTAGGAATTATACCTCGGATATGCGCTATTTGCATGCACAGAGATTTTAGGTTGTTTAGCGGAGAACTATATATGAAGTAGTTCGTAAAAATATAACTAATAGAGTTAGTGGGCTGACACTCTTGACAGATTGGCTACCATTGTCTTTTTTTTTCTTAAAGAAGAGTACAAATAGATAAGGAGAACACTTTAGCCTCTACTCCCTCTATCCCGAAAAATGACAATCCCTGAATGCCCGAGGCAATTTAGCAGTCATTGCCAAATACCATAATACCCTCGTATAAGTACAGGATGAAGGGTGTATATCGGATCGATGTTTATGTGGTGGGTGGAATAGTCAATTGAGTATGGTGTCTTCTTTTAGTTCTTTAATTATCGACTCCTTTTGATCTGCTAACCTCATCCAGGTAAGTGTTTTGATCTCTACACGGGATGTTCCCTTTTTTATCTAAAAATCATTTAAATAGGTATATATATTTTGACAACATTTATACAACATATATATCACTTCACAAAATCTTAGATAATCCATTACTACATATTGTAATGTAAAAAAGACAAGAATTTGTCTTTTTTTTTTCAATCGGTAGGTCAAATTTAAACGTTGATTTTTGGTGAAGTGCTAGATATCACTTTACTTTACATTGTCAATTATTTTAAAAGTTTTTAATAACTGTTTGCATTTAATAAATGAAAGAAAAAGGTATAAAGGGAATATCCCATCGAGAAATTAGAATTCATTCCCTCCTCGTCGGAAAGAAATATCATCTTCTAGGAAGCAGAGAAAATTAGATCTGTATATACAATAAGTCTATAAACCTAGATAGTGCGCACAAGGAAGAAGTTATATATGTACAAAGTAGAGAAAGCAGTGCATGAGAAAGAATTTCCGTAGAATTAGTGCGCCCGGCCTAACGACTGCGACACCATTATACATATCGTCTAGTACGTCCAATAATATATATATACTCATATGATACTGATCCATCTGTTTCTAAATATTTTATACCGTTGACTTTTATGAAATATGTAAAACTATATGTATACATATAAGTATATTTAAAATGAATTAAATGATAGGAAAGAATTAATAATTATTTAATTTTTTTAATAAGATGAACAGTCAAACATATTTAGGAAAATCAACGGCGTCAAATATTTAAAAATGGAGGGAGTATGATCTGGCCGGCTAGACGATCTCATATCTCTATATATGCATGTAGAAGTCAAGTTTAGCTCCATTATTTCTCGGTCCATAAATATCTCATACGGAGTATCTATCTTTTGCTTAACGTGCTAGACACGGCCGGCCACAAACTAATTAACGTGCTTACCGGCCGTCTTAATTATATATCATGTGTAAACATATGACATCCTGTTCGATCGATCTAATTACCTACTATATATTAGGCTGTAATTAATATTAGTCTTAACTTGGGGAAGTTAATTATATTCTCAAGTTAATAATTAAAACACCTGCATGCATATATAAAGGGCCTACTTCAAATATGAACTAACAAAATTGGAAAATCTCTGGGGTTTTCTCCGATCAATTTGAGAAGCAACTAGTAGTAGCCAGTTGGTGAGAATATAAAAAGAAAACTGAGTTTTGTAGCTTTTGGTTATTTCTTAATAATTTTCTGTATTCTATATACAGCTATATATTCTTAGAATCTAGGTGGGAATTAATCTGGATTGTTCAACGTAATTAGTGATTTTAGAAGAAGTTGCGGCTACTAAAAGTTAACTTCTATAAATATGACCTTAATATACAACTCTATCTATTTAAAAGAATAGCTATTTTTAACTTTGAATCTGAATAAGAAATAGCTTTACATTCTTGTACATAGGGAGTACGATACAGCAAAAAGCACCGCTCACAAATAATCTCCTCACTGGTTTGTTCGCCATGTAGACTTCTCTTCAGAAAGCCTATATAACATGATAAAGGCCCATCAATCCGGACAAGGCCCAAGCTAGGGATTTTCATAGGCATTTTCATATGACATCATCAGTTTGCAAAAACGTACTACGTACTACTGAGCGTTTGTATGCGTGTACGTACGTATAATTAAACGCGCGCGACAGCTAGGGACGTGGAAAATCGCTGTGGAAACCTGCTACACACGCAACTCAAGTACTGCATCACTCTCTCTGCTGCTATAAGCTAAGCTAGCTAGTGTCTATCCATTAGTATTGTGGTGATTGCTAAGAATAATCCAACACCTATAAGAGATTGTGTAGTACTAGTACTGTAAGTTAGCTTTGCTAAGCTATCCCAATACATATACTTCCTCCGTTTTCAAATGTATGACACCATTGAATTTTACATAACGTTTGACGCTGAGCACCGTAAAATATTAAACTTCAAGTGATTCATGGGATGGTTTTACAATTTTCCATTATTAATAGATTACATATGCGATAATGCATATATATAATCAGAGGTTGTCTATATATCTTGTGACAGAAAATCGCACCTCCTATCATTCGAATTTTCGACCATTGGATATACTCTAAGATACGTGCAAGCACTTAATCGTACCTCTTCTTCTCCCGTTCCCCTCGCTGCCTCGAGGATTCCGTCCTCGATCCACCGCCGCCACCGCCCCACCATGCTACCGCCCGATCCATCGCCGCAACTGTCCCACCGCACTGCTGCCCACCTCGCCAGCTGGCTAGGAGTCAATGGCGCCTGCGAGCCCCCCCCCCCCCTCCCCCCCCTCCCATGAGCCACCTTCCCCTCCCCCTCCCCCCTTCTCGCTTCCCCCATCTCTTTCTTCTCAAGATGGTGACGCGAGATGCCCCCTCCCCACCATCGGATCCTCCACCACCAGCCGCCACCTCCTAATCGCATACTTGCTTTGCCCCCACCGCCCTCCTCCATCCCCGTGGCTTCAGCGGCGCTGCCGCTGCCTCGCCGCCCGCCGAAGTGCATCGCCCACCGCCGGTCCTCCGCCGCCCACGGGCCACGGCCATCCAGCCCTTTAAGCCCCGAGGAAGCCACCTCCCTCCTCCTCTTTCCCCTCCCCTAACCCCTTTCCTACCCTGACCCCAACCTCAAACCCTACTAAAGTTGGGGATGTCGCCGGCGCCGAGAAGAAGGGGAGCCCGCTGGAGTTGGAGGAGAGAAGCCGATGCATGAATCTTGGCATGGATCCAATGGTCTAAAAATCTGTAAGATTCTATTCCCAAATTTCATTCGAATGATATATAGCAATTCTGGATCACGTTCGTTTTATTGTATGTTCTTATTATTTTCCCTGATACAGTTTAGTAGAAGTATATATATAGTAGTAGGTTCATATGCATGAAATCATGGGCAGAAGACGACTCGGTAGTTGCTGTTGCCGTTGCAGGAGCGCAGCTTGGAGTCGTCGGAGGGGTACTGGTACGCGTCCGGGCAGCTCCTCTCCCTGCACGTCAGCGTCACGCCGGAGCTGCAGGAGAAGCTCATGGCAACGTTGTACCCGTCGATCACCGACAGGTTGTAGAAGTCCCGGTTGCCGCCGGACGTCCCCAGCGTGAACTCCGCCAGCGTCAGCGGCGGCTGCCCGGACAGCCTGCACGACAGCGCGCCGCCGCAGTCGCCGGTGGCGCACCTGCCGCGGCCGGCACCGTCGAAGCTGCAGCCGGTGCGGCCCCACACCCTGCCGGAGCTGGTCCCGGCGGGCACGTTGATGGTCCACGTCTGCCCCGGGTTCAGCTGCGTGCCGCCGCCCACCGGCGTCGCCGCCGGCCACACCGTGAACGAGCACCGGTTGGTGATGGTGAAGGTCGCCGCGTTGGCGGTCCCGGCGGCGAGGGTCGCCACCAGGACCACGACGAGCACTGCGGAAGAAGTGGCCGGAGACGCCATTGTTGCTGCTTGCTTTCTTCTAATCTTTGTGTTAATTAAGAGAGCTAGGGATCATGCGTATTTATAGATGGGCATGGTGTTGAAAAATCTACGATTTTGTCTGAATATTGTACTGTTGCAAAGTCTAGATGTGGAGAGAAATTTCAAACAAGCACGCCTGATCGAGTCGCCGATCGATCTATTTATTTTATTATTTTTGCATAAGAAAAGATGAACCACATCTCCAGCACACGTACAACCATTATATATTGCCATAACTAAATCTCATTGGCTGAGATTTTGCCATGCTTGCATGGATATCCAATATTGTTGAATCATATATACAACACGTACGTACAACTCAAGTCATCAGGTATATGTTTTCTGAATTTTCAGATCGGGTGCTTGAAAGATGAAAGTCAATGCTTATATATGCGTGATTCTCGCCGGAAGAATTAATGACGTGAGGGTTAAAAATATTGAATAGCTCTACAAATGCTGTAGAGAAATCAATTTTATCAGGCCTGCAGTTGATTGTTGAATAATTCTAAATGCATGCATGCAATATATTTATCATTTATTTGATTTAATTAGCTTCTTAATTGTAGGAGCATATGCTATATGTTGAACTCTACAACTTAGTAAAAGTTATGTGGCTTTGTACAAATTTGCATCTAAATAATCTTATATGCATGTGCTTTTTAGAGCAACATATTTGCTCCGGTTTTAGGTATAACCACAAAGTGTGACGAAGACAACAAATTCATGCATACTACATGCCGTAACCTAGAGTCGATGGTTATACAGATTTTCGCTAACTATGAATAACTGAAGATTTACAAATATAGATTTCAATAATTGTTGGGTTTCTATCTTGTGTTGGTGGTACTTCAGTGTGTGCATCGTTGTTTCTGTTTTGCTCTCTGAGGATGGTTTGTGCTCTTTGTTGAGCGAATTTTTATAATTAAAAATTGGCTGTAGCTACTTTTTAGCTAAGACTGGGATTTATTCCATTATTAAAAAAACTTAATTAGTTTTGTTATTGGTCAGTATATATATTGTTGGTCAGCATATATATTATTTTCTTTTTTTTTTGTCAATAACCTATACGTACGTACCTTGGAACAACTCAATTAAGTAGCATATCATGTACTTCTGCATGCGAAGAGATAGTAGTAAGCTACTAGTACGTACAAGCGTACAACAAAAATATGAGTTAACCTTATTTGATTAGCTTTGACGCTTCTATCTGGATTATTATTGTTTCTTTTATATATATTATCAGGGACCCAAAAGTTAATTTTTATTTTAAGTTATAAATCACTTATTTTTCACATAGATTATGATCAATAATTAACCATGCATGTAAGCCATACATGCTGAGCTAGCTGTAACTAAAGAAAATGTACGAGAAAGAATTTATTTTACTGTAGAAATTAGAGAAGGTTGGTCAATATTGTATATATGGCGGCGTTGTGCATGAGAAAATTTCAATTCTGTAGAATATATTTATGGGCTCGGCCAAACAGCTGGCTGATTATTTTTTTCCAACACGCAAAAGATTTTATGTGTTATATATTAACAGCTAGCTGACTGAGAACGGCACCATCTCTAATGCATATCGTCAAGTACAATAATGTGTATGCGATCGATCGATATCATCTCTCACCTTTATGCATACATTTGGACGTCGTCAAATATTTTTAGTTCCAATATGATCTGTCCATATTGTATATGGTCTGTTTGGAGGATGTAGAGATTGGTTGATATGAGAATACAAACGAAGTTATAAGAGTAAATTGTACCCACGGGACAACAACTTTGCGGGTGCAAACAAAGGTCTAATGTTTTGGCTCTGCTCGGATGACCGATCCAAAGCGTTATTCGTAACTAGTAATATGCTCCTTATTTGAACGGGCCATGTTCATATAATTATTCGTAATTAAGCTGCCTCACCGGCGACTGCCGCAACGCCCTCTCTTGCGCCGTCTCCGGCGCGCCGCCGACGACGCTCGCCGAGTACACGCTCGGCGCCGGCGCCGGCGACGCCACCGACTACTTCGACATGTCACTGATCGACGGGTTCAACGTGCCGATGAGCTTCCAGCCGACGAGCAACGCGGCGCGCTGCGGCGCCCGGCGGCGCGGGCCGAGCTGCGGCGTGGACATCACGGCGCAGTGCCTCCCCGAGCTGAAGGTGGCCGGCGGCTGCGACAGCGCGTGCGGCAAGTTCGGCTGCCGGGGGAAGTACGAGCACGAGTGCCCGCCGACGAGCTACTCCAAGTTCTTCAAGGACAAGTGCCCCGACGCGTACAGCTACGCCAAGGATGATCGGAGCAGCACTTTCACCTGCCCTGCCGGAACTAACTACCAGATCGTCATGTGCCCTTAATAGTATAATTAAGCTAAGCTAGCTAAGATATATGTGATAATAAGGGGTAGTGATATTATCTTGTGTACGTTTCATCACTACCATTACCATGTGTCCATGCATGCATGCGTGCATATGTGTACGTGTTGATCAATATATATATAATAAATGAATAAAAACTCTTTATCTTTTGATGAAAAAAAAGTGAGTCGGGGGAGGGGGGGGGGGGGTACGGTTGTCATTAGAAAACCAGCTACATATGATATATGCATGCCTCCTATTTGTTTTCTGCGATGAAATCACACCAAAATATGTTTCTATGATTTTCTTCGGTGATGTGGACTTTGAAGCTCCCTTTTCTTGCTTGCAATTAATATGTAGGAGTTGATGATGATATGATATTATATATGGGATTGCCCTATATATATACCTTTTGACAGGAAATTCCTTCACAAAATCATAATATTTAAAATATAATTATAATGTAATTATATATATATATATATATATAATTTGTTAGGGGCACCATGGTGCCCGGGCTCCATAGCCATCCACCGTCCAAATGCTTTAAGATCCGTGCAACACACTAGAGGATGCTATCACACATTAACGGGTCTAACCCGATAAGAGTTGCATGCATATACTTTCCTTAGAACATGCATGCAGGTATTTCCATTTTTACCGTGCATGTATTTCCAAATTTGCGTCCTCTAATCATGCATACATATTATGATTAGCACTTTTCATTTTCTATATCACATTTCCATATATACAACGTTTGCATGCAGATACTTACCTTTTGAATCATGATTCGTTTTTGAAAAATGACACCATTCCATTAATTGCGATTATTGCCATCTTTTTCAAGATTACATTCCATTTTCAAAGATGCACATATAACCGGCTACTGTATTCCTTTATTTGATTTTTCTTTGCCACACTGTTTCACGGTCCAAGAGCTAGCTATCCACATCGTCTTCACCGAGTTACCTCGCCGGGATTGCACCTCGCCGGGATTGCTCGCCATGCCGTGAAGAGGGCCAACGTCCGTGGTTTTCGTCACCAACGACGTTCGTCCACAAGCCTCTTGCTGGAAACCAGAACTCCTCAACCATTTATGTCAAGCCATTACAACGCCGGATGTCCAAGTGCCTTTTCGCTGCCGTCGCTGGTTGTTCGTGAGCTTCGGAACAGACATTATTCACCAGCGAGCTGCATTACCTGAAAGGTATGGATCTCAGCGTTTATCACTCACACATCTTACATTCACATGCAGTCCCTGTTATGTATAGATGATTTGCCATTCCTCTTCTTTTTATCTACTAAACTGAGCACATGATGAATCACCTGGAACCTAAATTTATAGATTTTTTGTTGTAATGCAGTTGAATTTAGATTGTTTTAGGTATATAACATGCCCGTTCGAATATCTTGAGTTGCATCCAGTGAATAAAATTTAGGTAGGTAGTGAAACAGCAGCAATGTCTCTTTTACGTGGACATCTCAATTATAATCTTTGTAAATATAGATTTAATTAATTTTAAATTGAAGTATATGACCCGAAGAAAATCATATTGCTTGTTTTAATAATGGTAGTTTTTAATAGCATGCCGCGGCTTCCAAAGTGTGCGAGCGTGAGAAGAAATGTGAAGCGTCGTTCCATTCATGATGATGATGACTTTGTCACTCCACCTACAAGGAAGAAGGTTGTTCGTGTTAAATTCGTGGCACCGGTTTCGCGTTGTGTACCATCTTCCATCACACCTATCATACAGAGATTTAGTGCTGAAAAGAAAGAGCTGGTAGCTGAGATGGGTTTTGAGGGGCTGCTGCATATGCCCCTCATAACAAACCATCGTGACTTTAGCTACTGGCTTTTGTCACGGGTATCACCAACACGTTCGGCTATCGAACTAGAAAGTGGTGAGGTTTTGCCACTGTCTCCTGAGGATGTTAAGAAGGTGCTTGGGATTCCTTGCGTAGGGGAGGAGCTGCAAGCACCCAATGTTGAGGTTGTTTCTCATGTCAAGAGGTTATTTGCGGAAAGAATGAAAGTTGCTAGTTTTAAGGACGTTAACAAGGAGGTATTGGAGGATGTATTAGATAAACACCACAGAGGGCAAATGTCAAAGGCTGAGAAAGAAAGTTTCAAAACAGCATTTCTAATGCTTGTTATGATGAAATTTCTTGCGCCACAATCAAATATGGACAATAAATGTCCAAGATATTTTTCTGCACTACTTGACCCCAATGAAATAGCAAAGTTCAATTGGTCTGGGTATGTGTTGAACGAGATATTGGACGCAGCGGCAACTGTTCAAAAGAAGCACGCTGATGGCACTAAATGTGGTTATATCACTGGTTGCTCTATTTATTTGCAGGTATATAGACTTTTTCCCAATGCAGTACATACACTAAATGTTATAATTATATAAAGATAGTGAGTACACTAATAAAATTTTTCATGCAAAGGTCCATTATTTGGATAACGTGGACTTTGGAGGTGATCTAAACTTGGAGCATAATATATTTCCTCGAATTGCATTATATGATCGTGATACAATAAAGGAAAGATATCAGCTGGACATCAACGAAAGGAACTATTACCAGGCAACACAGTTTGGAAAATTAAAGATACTTTACAAAAAATAATTCATAGTTTATATTGTTCTAACCCTTCACATGTCTGATATACTTGCACTTTATATCGATCCAGCTACGGCCCAAAAATGAAGTCTGCTACAAAAGAACGTGCGAAAGAACATCTGTCACTGACAGCGGGGGAAATGAAAATGTTCAGATTGAGTCTTAGGTAAGTTGTTAAAAAAATTTCTACCAAACATGTTTATTTAGTAAATATCTAGAGATATAAACTTTTATTATCAACATGCAACATAGCATGCTGCTGAATTAATACAGAAGGCCCAAGAATTGAAAAGTTTTTGGATTTCCTGCATTGGCAACCTTGATAAGGCAACAGAGAGTCTAGTTAAGGTGACAGAAGCTTCGAAGAACATGCCCAGCGTGACCATACCAATCAGCAATGAAGTTGATGTTTCTAAAGGTTATACATGCACAACTGTCAACGATGATGCTGAGAATGGAATAGAGGTCAACCAAACACCATCTTTAGGAAAGGATGTAGAAGATGTGAGTGCAGCTGCTGCCAATTGTACACCGATGGTTCATACTCACAACTTGAAAGAAGAATCAATCGACTTGAATCGCACTGTTCCACACAGGACTTATACTGGTCTGGACTTCGATCCTCCATCATTTGATCTAAATATTGACTACTCACCATCAAATAACACAGGTTATTTTCCTACACGTATATGTTTGCTGCCTGATTTTCATGTTTCACATAGTAAGTACCCTTATTGTTCCTTTTTTTTTTCCATGGCTGGTTGTGATTTGTCAGATACTCCTGTTTCACCGCGTTCCATTTCTCAAGATGTGGCGGCTGCAAGCCTAGACCATTTACAAGAAATTTATATTGAGAACAGTAAGGGTAAGATTAAGCTGGAACACTGTAAGAAGAGAGAGCTTCCAGCGCCAAGAGTCTTGCAGTTTGATGGAAATTATGGCAGACAAAGTTGGAAGATGGCAACGGCATCACCATTTGATCTCATGCCCGATGAAATGAGAACTAGCTCTGGAGGTGTACGCGATGTTTTACTTAACTGGATCAGAAGCTACCAGGATCCATCACACCTGAAGTATGTCTTCTTATTATTTGTCATAATTTTTTTTACTCATCCTGCTTGGTTATAAATTTTGACATGCATTATGATGGTGACAATGCAGTCAAGTGTGGGTTTCAAATACAACACACCCGCACCAAACACTGACTGGAGCTCAAGTTCGAGCCATTCTTGGACGGAATGAAAGCCTCGATCATTGTTCATGTGTTATTTATATTAGGAGAATGCTAGAGGTTGAATTTGAACAGTTCGGTAACACACCCGCATATGGATGGTGCCACTTTATCGAGGCTGATTTCTCTGTCAGTACACTATTTCAGTCTTTGATAATACACACGCTTACATCCATATACATATCTAATATCTAACCCATAGAATGAATTTCATATATATGCAGTTAGCTGCTATAGCAGGCAATGAGTGGTGGAGCCCTAATTTCTTCCGTGAGCAATTCATTGGGGAATCTGTCAAGTATGATGTCTCCAAATGCGCAATAGTGAGTAACATTTATTGTAAATATTCTGTCAGTAAGAAAATTTGAACCCTTTTATATAAAAATACATGAGCTGACAAAATTAAACCACAGATTTTTGTTCCAATGTGTGAAATGAGCCATTGGAAATGCTATGCATTTAAACTGCGGGAAAGGGTGGTTCAGATCCTTGATCCCAAAAAGTCTGTTCGTGGCAATGATATCCATGCTGAAAATAATCATCAATGGAATGGCCCCATACTAGCGAAAGTAATGCAGGAGTGTTTGTCTATGTTCTTCCAAGACTGGACCGACGATGTCACCAAGTGGGAACAAACTGAACCCATTGTTCCTCCGATGCATTTCGGGTATGAAAAAACATACATGAATTTTAATATAGAATATACCTATATTTGATTAATGCCTAATGGATATATAAACAACTCTCATGCAGGGCTGATAGTGGGTTCAACACTCTGGTGTACATGAAGAACTGGAATGGCTTCAAATGTGTCGGAGGTCTCTATCCGGTAATTATTCCTAAGTACTTATTATATGTTGTGCACTTTTCACTTATGTTTTTCAAGTACATTATATTCATCTTGTTAACAATAAATTGCTTTATGAATCACAGGTATCCATTAACAATATCAGAGCAGACATTGTGATGGATATCATGGCAATGAAGGCTAATACGGCCACACTCCCGGATGTCGTCAGCCAACTCATGAAGCAATACAACAGTGCTGTCTCGCAATGAAGCGCAAGATATTTTTTTAAATCCTTTATTTGTGTGAAATAACATAATAACTCATTTATTATGCAAGAACTATTCGGGTTGTTACTTTTTACTTTGGATTACATGAGTATTAATACTTTGATACATATATAAATTTATATTATTGTCTCCATACCTGTTGGACAAGTTTAATTATTTTCAATTCTGCAATGCTGCCTATGTCAACCGGTCTTCTTTTTAATGGGGTGTACTCTCTGCCAGAATGTACTTTGGTGATTCTATCCAAAAATTAATTGGTTATGCCACCCGACAGGCATTTACGTATAGGGAGTGGACTGGTACGAACATTCATCCGGTCAAGGCCGGTCGCCTCACTATTCTTTGTGTACAAGTTAATTTAAGCTGCCCACCTTTTTAGGTTGCCCACCTTTTTTAGGGTGCACGGTCAGATTTACATATAATTGTTAAGTTTAGAGTATAAATTAATTTATACCTACGAGGTCGTGTAGATGTGTACCTGAGTGGCGTGTACCTATAGGTAGTTGACTGGGGAGGAAGCACGTCAGCCGTCATCCGTTCGCCTCTCTAATCTTTTCGTACAGGTTAATTTCACTAACGATGTCCATTTCGATCATGTTAATTCTCACATGTACATGGTACGCGTCTATGCCTGGTTTTTTTATATAATAAGTTGAGGTATATGTGAACCTGAAAGGCGTGTACGTGTAGGTAGTGGACTGGTGCGAACACGCGCCTGGTGGTTCCCGTTCGCCTCACTAATTTTTCCGTACAGATTAATTTCGTGACCGATATCCATTTCGAACAAGTTAACTCTCACATGTACACGGTACGCGTGTATGCCCGATTTTTTTATGTATAAAAAATGTGAACTATGCTCGGGATCATGAGTGGTCGCGTCCACTGTGTACGTAGTGTTTTATCCAAAACTAAAATTAGTGTATATCCCAATTTGAAGTGAAATTTGGGATGATTATTTCTGTTGTTCATATTTTTATCATCTAATGGAAATGAATAATCCAAATTGCATAATTATCAGTTTTAACCATCTGAGACGTAATGCCTCACGCACGATTCTTCCATTCTCTACGTGGTACATGTCACTAAATCAATAGAATAGTTATGTTTATCGATTTGACAATGAATGGCCATTTTATTACAAGAGTGATTTTAGTGATTGCATTGCAATATACATATATAGCTTATCCGGTTCTCAGCTATTAATGACTCCTTAATTGAGTTTTTATACATGGAATGAATCGCTTTCAATTTTGCCGCCTATTCATTTGTGGTCAGCGTACCTATATATACACCAGACTTTCAATTAACATGCTCCTCTTCTGCCGTTCACTCTGCTTCTGCTTGCAATCAGTAACCCTACAGGTTCGTTATTTCTTCCTTGTTCATCACTTCATCCTTTTTTTTAATAATTTATTCACTATACTTTGGTTGGGATTGGGCACTGATGAGAATATGTTCGGATTCTCTTTTCAGCGCTACCTGCCATCAGTATGGACGTCCGTGTTGAACACACTGACGTGAACAATGTCATCCCAGCGGAGTACTATAACCCGGAGATCCTTCACTTTGTCGAAGGCAAGGTCTTCCAAACAGAACTAGACGCAAAACAGGCGTACAACATACATGCTTACAGAAAGGGATTTGGCATTAGAGTTAAAAAGCATGTATACCACGCAGATGGCAGCGTCGCCTCTGTCGAGTTTGCATGTTCATGCCAGGTATATTATACACTCCTAAGTGTCAATTTTATCAACTTTTCGCACCCTGAATATTGTCTGTGTGTATGAAATTCATCCTTGGATTGAAGGGTAAGCCTTCAAAAGGCGTGCAGAAATCAGTTAAGCTGGGATGCAAAGCCTGTGCACGAGTCCACATGAGGAGATCTGGTCAGTGGATCGTGACTAAAGTTGATGACGACCATAACCATCCTCTCAACCCGAACCAAGCTCATCACTGGAACTCACACAACCACATCGATGAGTCTACAAGGTGCATAATGAAGGGTTTAATGGAAAACAACGTTGCTACAACACAGATGTATGGGTACATTGCTGGACTGCACGGCGGCGCGTCGGTGTTGCCTTTCACGCGAACATATTTCAACAATGTGAAGCAAAGTATTCGTTCTGAAGAAAGTACTGACGATGTCAAAAAGACACTCCAGTTCTTTGCAGATATGCAGAGGTCAAGTAAGAATTTTTTCTATTCCGTTGATGTCGGTACTGATGGTAAGATCAAGAATATTTTCTGGTCCCATGCATGGTCTAGACTTAGCTACGAGTACTTCGGTGATGTAGTGATGTTTGACTCCACATATCAAACAAATTTATATGGGATGCCGTTTGCTCCTTTCGTGGGAGTAAACAATCATTTCCAAACTGTGATTTTCGGATGTGCACTAATCAGAGAAGAAACAGATGAAGCTTACAAGTGGCTGTTCCGAACTTTCGTCCAGGCTATGAATGGGAAGAAACCAGTTGGAATTCTCACAGGTTTGTCCATTATTGCCCATCATATATCACATCTTATTTTGAAAAAACATGTTTTACTATGAATCTTGTTAAATATTTGATGTCTTCTTGAGCAGACCAGTCAAGAGCAATGGAAAATGCCATTAGAGAAGTATGTCCAAAGTCGGCACACAGGTGGTGCAAGTGGCACATTCTTCGCAAGGCGAAAGACAGCTTGGGTTGCAAGTTGTACAGCAAGAGATCAAGCTTTAAGGAGAAGTTCCATGCTGTACTGAACCATACAACCACTTTTGAGGAGTTTGAGAGCGCATGGTCAGCCTTAATTGATGAGTACAGCCTACAAGAGAATACCTTCCTCCAGAAGATATTTGATGATCGAAAATATTGGGCGTCACCGTACTTCAGGGAGCTTTTCTTTGCTAAGATGTCCACGACACAGCGAAGCGAGAGTATGAACCACGTCCTCAAAACCTATGTTTCAGCGACTTCCACCATGCACAACTTTGTGCTCCAGTACGACAAGTTTATCAACGACAGGATTGCAGCAGAGGACAAAGCAGAGTTTGAGACAAACCGTGTAAGATATTATCCAATGCCATAATATTCAATATATTGAGTACTCAATTTTTTTTCTTATGCATTTTCTAAATCATGCTTTCTTAACTACAGGACACCAGGCGTCCACGGTCTGGTTCTCCTCTAGAAAAGAAGGCTGCGAACATATACACAAATGCTATGTTTGAGAAGTTCAGTGACCAGGTATACATGAGCAGTTCATACATCATTGAAAAGATTGAAGACGACGGCACATATGTTCTTGTGCATGCTGACAGTGAGGCGAGAGAATCATGGAGTAAGTTGTCATTCAAAGTTCAGGTAGACAAAGATGAAGAAGATTACAAATGTGTTTGCAAGTTGTTTGAGCACATGGGCATACTGTGTTGCCACGTTATCAAGGTACGCTAGCTTTATTTTGGTCCCTGTACTTACATTTTTTTACCTCTAGAGCATGCCTCTTTCTTCTTAAATTGTTTTACCCATATACCATAAATTTGGGTAAGCGTATATGTTGATAAGTTAGTTTTTGATTCGATACATATTCTGTGAGCTTTAATCCAGTGTATACATCTGTAGAAAACCATAGTTACCCTAAAAAAATTAGTTTTGATGTATAAGCAGTTTAGTTTATCATTTCCATTTTTCATTGTTCATGTAGGTAATGACAGATAAGTACATTCTAAGAAGATGGAGTATTAGTGCCAGAGAAGGATCTGGCAGCAACCTTGAGAGCTTCAGGAATGACAAAGATGCTGCCTCTTCCAGGATACACCGCCACACACTACTCTACCATGCATGTATAGACTTGTCCAAAAAGGGAGACATATCGGTTGATGCGTTCCACCTTGCTATGAAACATATAACTGACACACTGGATGAGATTAAACTAGTGGCCGGTACCAACGAATCTCCCATGGGGTACACTGATCCCCCAAATGATGAACCTGCTGGACCGGATCAAGGAGGTGAACAAAATGAAGACCCCGCGGCTCAAGCGTGACCCTGCCACCTGATCGTCGGGCAAAGCGTGGCCGACCTAGGTCCACCAGGCTGAAGTCCCCAGTAGATGGTGGAGTCCGAAAACAGCGCATTTGTTCGCACTGTCATCTGAAGGGGCACTATAGAACTGGATGCCCCACTAATCCGGAGAACACATCGAAGAACAAAGTGATCAAGGTGTGCACGAAATGCAAGTTAGCTGGTCACTATGCATCAACGTGTTGTGTTGGTGTATAGAAGCAAGTCTATTGTTGTTTTTAAATACAATCTTTTAAAAATATTCCCATATCTTGCGTGTTGCACTTGGACAAGTTTTTAATTAAATTCGGATATGTTTTCTATTTCATAATTATGTCATTCATCTTGTGGGATATACATGTATATGTGTTCGCTCTGTCACTCATAAACCTATGTGTACATGTACACCTGTAAAAGACTTTTACAGATTATGTCATTAATCTTGTGGTACTCAGACGTGCATTTTTTCACTCTCTCTCTATCCAGTTGACTATGGCCAATTAGTACCGAAATCACTCGTTGGTTACTAAATTAGTCAACTGATACCCAATTCTGACTGGATCGATCCATGTTGATGGTAACAAATTATATTATGTAACCTATCGGTCGTAATAGCTATAAATATTACCATAAATAAGATCTTTATACTTGGTAATGATATTAATTTTTTCATTCCTTCCAACGGAGACACAATTGCAACATATAAAGAGCAGAACAATACGACTCTGCTCACTTCTGGTGCTCTCTCTGGTTCTCGCCAACAACGCATTTGTGTTCCAGGTATGGCTCCAACTTATCTGTACTTATATGTACTTCTCATATATGTTGACTTCTTAGTATTCTGAAATTTATACTTATATTGCCAGTAGCTATGGACAAGATGAACACTGGTGCCCGGAGCGAGAAGATCGATCAGTCGCTGCAGAAGTATGATCACCCACGCTGCCGTTGGCACATATTATTTGGTACGAGGTCAGAACTATACAACTTATATCATGCATGCACAGCAAGTGATTTTAAAGATGCTTGGACAGCCCTAGTCAATGAGTATGGTCTTCAAGAGGAGAATGCATATCTCCAAAAGGCGCAGATGTTAATAGACAATGAAACGAAGCCCAATGATTCACAGGTAATTTATTTTAATATATTTTTGGTTCACGTTCAGCTCCAGTTCTGGATTTGTCGCTCCTGCTCTTAACATTTTACACTTGTTTTTTTTTCGTAGGAGATAGGTACAGACCGTAAAGATGTCAAGAGGGTGGTGGAGGCTCCTAAGTTGATCATTTCTCATCATAGTGATGATAAATTCTCATCCTAGTGATGAGAAATGAGACTCGCCCACTGTTTGAATAGCAAACATGAGGCAACATGCAAGTACCAGCCGGTAAACAAGTCTCTGATGGTGTGATATGGTTGCCAGCCATCGGTCAAATAAGCAGCCATTATGTGTTTTTACATTTATGAATCACAATCGTACTGTAATAATAAACTAGTTACATCTATATTTATAGATCGTTTTTACTTTAATTAGCATATGCTTCATTTATATTATGCTAAACTCCTATGATATGTGGATGAGCCAATTCACCGATATTTTGTTTCCTTTCAGACTTCACTTAAGAGATCTACTCTTTCAATTCAGGATATTAAACTTCTAAAAGCGCATCTAAAACACTGTGGAAAGAAATTGAATTTAATCTAAATCGGCACATATGGAAAAAGATGGTGGAAATAATATACCATCAGCCTAGGTATGTGAGTTTTAAATTCTAATAATACACAGTACACACATTTAAATTTTAGATATACTTAAAATCCATGGTACAAAAAATATACTTGGATTTATTTATACTAAATTTTACATCCGACGTAACGACTTAAAATATACTTGGTTCCAAATTTAATTAGGAAATAATATACTGTCAGCCTAGGTAGGCAAGTTTTAAATTCTAATAATCTACAGTACACACATTTGAAATATAGATACACTTAAAAACCATGGTATACAAAAAAATATACTTGGATAATTTATATTAAATTTTACATCCGGACGTAACGACTAAAATATACTTGGTTCCAAATTTAATTAGTTTCCAAACTTACTATTTACAACAATATTAAATGACAATAATAAAATATACCTTGTACACAAATTGTAAATTTAGATACGCTTGGATTCATAATATAATTAAATTAACGTAATTTAAAACTTTGTATACTTAACAAGTTAGCTAAGTATATAGAAAAAATAACCCGTGTATACATAGCCATTACACTACATAAATGAGTAAACATTTTCTGAATCTGGAAAGTGCAAAACACACTAATTTAGCTAGGTGTACATAAGCATACCATATACTTAGCCTCCATATATACTTATATTCCAACTACAGCATTCATGGCGTACTTAGGGTACCTCGGTTTCGTTATATAATTTTTTTCAAAATAACAGCAGGATAACATTTCCATATATACTACATCGTAGAAGTATACTTAGCTTTTCATATACCCTAATAAACCGCATTATATCTGTTGCCAAATAAACCGCAAATCCATGATTATGGTGACAAATATTTAGAAACCAAATAACGGCCGTGAACTGTTCATGGAAAGGTATTAAAGACGCTAAATTGATACTCCTAAATATTTTGCATGCATGCATGCACACGTACTCCTAAATATTTTGCATGCATGCATGCACACGCAGTCAATTACCAAACCTAGGTATTAAAGACGCTACTAAATATTTTGCATGCATGCACACGCTGTCAATTTCCAAATCAAATATACTTAACGGGTGAACCCGTTAATCAAATATACATGTACCGATCAACTAGATGAGAATGTGATCCAACGGCAGATGTCAGTGGTGCCCGGGCACCATGGCGCCCTATCTGGGCGTCAATATATATATATATATATACCTCCATTCTAAAATACGAGGGATTTTGATTTAGTTAGATAAAATCTCTAAGACGGAGGTGATCGAAAACGTAGAGCTAGCCATGTCAGTGAAAGCCGAAAGTACACCGATCGTCTCCAAGATGGACATGATGGTGGCCGTACATGCTAATAAGCTAATTAAGTTAGCTTATTACATTGTGTTAATTACATTGTGGTGCATGCGCTTGACTAATGCGTAGTACGTACGCGTGTGTTAAGTTGTCCGGAAGAGAGAGGAGAATTCCAACGTTTTTCTCCACTACATACACGTACTAATTAATTAATTAAGCTTCTTTCAGTATCTAGACGATCGATGGAATTGATCATATGCGACCGACGATCCCATGCATAACTACAACTCGACACGTACGTACGCCTTCCAAATTTTCGGCGAAATGCGCGATCCACATGCACCAGCTAGCTAGCTAGCTTGCTGCTTGGCCGGTCGTTGTTTTTCTTGGTGTAGTAGAAGATAAGGGAGACCACTTGAAAATTTGTAAGCCGAACTAACTAACGTGTACTCTCTCCCCCATAAAAAAAAATCCTAAAGATAAATCTAGATAAGGGGCTCATAATTAAAATATAAGACGTGCGTTTATATAGATAAGTGTGCACGCATGGTAAGTCCCTATGTTTGCAATGTGTTTTAGAGAAAATATTCATCTTCAAGATTTAGTTTTTTTTTGACAAAAAGAAAGTAGACCAACAATCAAATATAGCTACATATATAGTTGACCCAACCCATGTTACATCGTCCTAAAATATAATAACATGTATCGGATAAGATATATAGTAGTAATATGACTCTAGATAGGAGGTGGCTTTTAGAACAATATTTATTAGGTGATTTCCTGCGCTTTGCTGCAGAAATTACTAAGCAATTCTTGATATATTTTTCTGATAATCAAGTTAGGAGTAAAAAGGAAAAAATAATGAAACATCAGGGTTTATCAGTACTTTAATGATACCCGCGCTTTAATGTGAAACATATTGATAAGTATATGTTAAAAATTATAAAAATGACAGATAGATTTGTTAAAATATCATGCAAATGATGTGAGGGGTGATGATTGGATATGCTTACATGTTAACATGTAGAATTAAATAAAATTGGAGATGATGTTGTGTGCTTACATGAGGTTAAATATATATATAACTATTACTAGTGGGTGATGATGTGGCATCGTTACATATTCAAATTTAGACTTAGTGGGCTATAGCTTTTTAAAATGTATAGATTAGTCATCTGGAATAAGTTCACTTTGTGACCCTCAAAAGTGATCAAAATTTCATCCGTGACCCTAAACCACAAAACCGGATATCTCGACCCCCCAACTCTTAAAACCGGTACAATTTGACTCCCTAGGCGGTTTTGGAGAGCGGCTTCGCTAATGTGGCGCCTACGTGGCAGTATTGACTCGGTCTTCTTTTCACGTGGCATTGACGTGGCTCAAAGGTGGCATTAGAAATAGAAAATTTGTATGGGACCTATTTGTCATTCACACACAAAAATATATGGTGGGACCCACATATCATCCTCTCTCTATCTTCTTCATCCTCCCCCTATCTCTCTTTTTCTCTCCGCGAGCATGGGATGGCCGGACGGGGGCCAGCGGTAGCAGCGGGTGGGCGGGCGAGCGGGAGCCGGCGGCGGCGGCTGGAGGGCGGGCGGGCGAGGGCCGGAGCAGGGGCCAGATCTTCGGCGGCGGTGGCCGGCGCCTCCTCCAACCCCATCCATAGCCTGCTCCGCCCCTCCCCACGGCGTCGTTGCCGGCGCCGGCGGTAGCGACCCCATCTCTTTCCCTCTCCTTCCTTCTCCACGTAGTGCAGCGACGAGGAGCGGTCACGGAGTACGATTCAGGCGCGGAGATGGCAATGGCACGATGGAGACCGGTCCACTGCTGTCGCCGCCCTACTGTCGCGCTACCGCTCCATCGCCCTACTCCCTCGAGCCCCGTTGCCGCCACCGCGATGCTGTCGCGGCTACCGCCGTCGCGCTGCTGTCGCGGCTGCCACTGCCATCGCTCTACAACGTGTTTCTTGGTAGTCTCCCAGTGGGCCACCGTCGCCGCTCCAGTCTCCGTCCGCTGCCGCCGCCAACCTGACCCCCATCCGTCGCCGACCACTCGAGGGAGAAAGAGATGAGGGGGAGAGAGGGAGGAGGAAGATCTGGCCCCACCGTCGACCAGTCCCTCGACCGCCACTATCGCCGTCCTAGTGCCGCTTGCCTACCGCCGCTGCTTGCCTAGTTTCGCTTGCCTACCTCCATCGACTCCCTCAACCGCTGCCGCTTGTGAAGGGAAGAGAAAAGAGAGAGAGAGAGAGGATGGCATGTGAGCCCCACATGTCAGTGGGTTCCACAATATATCTGTGTGTGTGAATGACAAATGGGTTCCACACATATTTTTTTATTTCTAATGCCACCTAAGCGCCACGTCAACGCCACGGGGAAAGAAAACCGAGTAAATACTGCCACGTAGGCGCCACATTAGCGAAACCGCCTAGAGAATCAAATTGCACCGGTTTTAAGAGTTGGGGGGGTCGAGATATCCGGTTTTGTAATTTAGGGTCACGGATTAGATTTCGATCACTTTTGAGGGTTACAAAATGAACTTATTCCTAGTCATCTTGCTCAATGACCCCGGCCCACATCTATACATATGAGCCGAATTTTGGCCCTACCCACACAGATGATACCTGTGGGCCTGCTACTAGGTCGCACAAATGTAATTGGGCCTCATATTGGCCCACTCCACATCGTAGTGGCAACATATCCCGTTCCGAAATTTTTGGGATAGCGAGCTCCCTAATCATGCCCCGATAATTGGTATTAATCATGCTGAGACAATCATATTTTTACTGGCTATGATTATATACTACTATCAATCAAGCTAGCTCCGGAAAAACCAAGGAGTAAAAGGGGATTCGATGGAATTTTATTCATCCAAATTATCGAAGGGAGAAGATCATCGAGTGCATGCGTTGCCATGTCAATTATTGTACTAGTAGTGATCGATCAAGGCACACGAAATTAATTAAGCCGATAAGCTTAATTAATTAATTAAGCAGAGGCGATCTCGTCGTCCTCGTCGTCGCCGGCCGTCACGCCGCTCGTCGTCGGCGGGGGGCAGAAGTCGACGCGGTAGTTGGTGCCGGCGGGGCAGGTGAAGGTGCTGGTCTGGTCGTCCTTGGCGTAGCTGTAGGCGTCGGGGCAGAGCCCCTTGAAGAACATGGAGTAGCTCGTCGGCGGGCACACGTGCTCGAACTGGCCCCGGCAGCAGTAGACGTCGCCGCCGAACTTGCCGCACGCGCTGGCGCAGCCGCCGGGGACACGGAGCTCGGGGAGGCACCTCGCCGTGATGTCCACGCCGCAGCTCGGCCCGCGCCCCTTGCTGCACCGGGCGCCGCCGCCGTTGGTCGGCTGGAAGCTCACCGGCACGTTGAACCCGTCGATGAGCGACAGGTCGAGGAAGTCGTCGCCGCCGGCGCCGGGGCGTCCGAGCGTGTACTCGGCCAGCGTGGTGGGCGGCTCGCCGGAGACGGCGCAGGACAGCGCGCCGGCGCAGTCGCCCGTGGCGCAGCGGCCGCGGCCGCTGCCGTCGAAGGAGCAGCCCGTGCGCGGCCAGATCCTGGCGGCCGGTGTGCCGGCGGCGACGCTGATCGACCACGACTGTCCCGGGTCGAGCCGGACGCCGCCGCCCGGGAGCGCGCCCGGCCACACCGTGTAGGAGCAGCGGTTCACCATGGTGATGGTAGCCGCGTCGACGGCGGCGGCGTGCAGCAGCAGCGACACGAGAGCGATGTCGACACGTCGTCGACGCGAGATGGAGGACTCCATTATTGTTGTGACTAGCTTGAATTTGATTGATGCTGTAGTACAGTCAATGCTTTTACAAGTACTACAATTTGTGTTCAAATTTATAAAAGAAATGAGATGCATCACTGACACGTGATAGATATTGCGTGTGAAATTAATAGCTACTCCCTCCGTTTTATATTATAAGTTGCTTTGTCTTTTTTCTAATCAAATTTTATTACATTTATCATGTTTACATAAAAAGTTACAGTATCTACAACACTAAATTAATTTTATTAAATGTAACATTTAATATATTTTTATAATATATTTATTTTGAATTGAAAATATTTTTTATATAAATTCAACGTAACCTTAAATTTTAATTAGAAAAAAGTCATAACATCTCATGATATGGAAGAGTAGTTAACTAGTATGTCAGTGCATAAAGCTCGCACCCACCAGCTCTCAAATTTTTGGTTAGGTGACTCTTGTAGCTTTATTTCTCAGAATATCCGTAAGGATTTATTGATTGAGTAATATATCTATGCTCTTAAAAAAAAAACTTGTGGTGTTAGTGCGTATATGCATGTAAATAAACTGGGAAATCTGGCTGGAAAATATAGATCTGACCTGCCGGCTTGAGCTTGAATTGGTCAGAAGTGATCGATTGGTCGACGATAACGTACGTGGCGGACACAGACAAGCGCCAGGCCGCCAGCTGATGCCATAAAGCAGGTACAATAATAGACTATAAGCCAGCTGCAAATATATTTTAAAAAGATAAATAAGGAGAGAGGATACAAGCGGGCTGTAGATTTGTAGCCAGCTATAGCACGGACTTCAAAACACAGTGTGTATATGATAGGTGGGACCAAATATTAATGGTGTAGTATATAACTATTGTATAAATAAGCTATTAAATTAGCTATAGATGAATTGGAGCCCCTATTCGGCTTCATCTTTCTTCGTGCTCATGGTTATGCGGGATCATCCCAATCAGTCTTGCCGAGATGCTCTGCTGCTGTGAAAAGAGAATGCCTATTCATGTGTTGGAGCCAACATAGATTATAATTCACTACTTCCTCTATCCCATCATCCTATAATATAAGAGATTTTTTTAAATATAACACATTCCCAAAATTTTCTTATATTATGGGACGGAGGAGTAGTTTTTTCTTTGTCCCAATTCAATTGCAAGTTCCTATGTCCAACGTTTGACCGTCCAACTTATTTGAAAAATTTATAAAAAAGTTAAAATAATTAGTCACATATAAAATACTATTTATATTTTATCACTTAATAAAAAAATATTAATCATAAAAAAATTAAATAAGACGGACAGTCAAACATTAAACATAAACAGTATAAAACTACACTCTTTTTGGATGGGGTAGTATTAACCTTTATTTATGGAACATTATTCCATTTTTAGAAAGACGATTTATATTTTTTAAAACTGTGTGCATTATTTTTTAAAATCCGTTTGAACCATTGTACTTTACTTAAAGTATATGATGAAACGAGTTTAATATTAAATTTATTCAAACATTTAAAAGTATTTTACTCGAATAATAGAAATACCTAAGTTTACAGTAGAAGTTCTAGAATACAATGGTTCAAACGGATCTTAAAAATAATATATACACGTACAATTTAAAAAGATACAAGTCCTTAATGGTTAATTGTATAGGAGTGTTAATTGTAGTCAAGGATATAAAGATTGATGCATGAATCAATGGATTGACTAGCTAGCTGTTAAACAATATTATTGTGTAATACTTGTACTGGTTGCGTGTGGAAACTAGATCGATATCTTATATACTTGTACAAATTCCACACCATCAGTTGACAAACTGATGATCCAGCTAATCTTTTATATATATATATATATATATATATATATATATATATATATATATATATATATATATATATATATATCCGTCAGCTGTGATCGAAGTTAATCTGAATTATTTCGATGCCATTGCCGGCACTACTACAACCTGGACGGTCAAATTCATTTTCTCATGCGGGGATTTTGCCCGACTGAAGGCAATCGTCTGGAAAAATAAAAATTTTTACGTGGGGTAGCCCAACCGCACGGGATAATTATTTTTCCGTGCGGTCGGGTTAAGTGGACCGCACGGGATAATCGATTATCCCATGTGAAAAAAAACAAAAAAATCGAAAAAAAAAACCTAACCCTAGCCGGATTATCCCGTGTCGGCGCCGCTCGTCGTCGTCGTCGCCGCCGCCGCCCGAGCTCGCCGCTCCGGCCGGATCCGCGCCGGCGCCACCCGGTCGTTGTTCGTGTCGGCGCCGCCCGGTCGTTGTCGCGGCGGTCGCCGCCCGCCCGGGCTCGCCGCTCCTGGATCCGGGGCGGCGCCGCCTCATCGTCATCATCATTGCGCCCGCTGCCGCGCCTCGTCGTCGTCGTCGTCGCGCCCGACGCCGCGATAACCACGCCGCCGGCGCCCGAGCTCGCCGCTCCTGGATCCGGGGCGGCGCCACCTCGTCGTCATCGTCGTCGCGCCCGCCGCCGCCTCGTCGTCGTCGTCGTCGCGCCCGCCGCCGCGCCTCGTCGTCGGCGTCGCGCCTCCTCGTCGTCGTCCGTTCGCAGAGCCGCCGCCGTGCCTCCGCCAGCAGCCGCCGCGCCACCTCCTACGCCGTCGGTGGCGTTCGATCGGTGGGGAGGGGAGGAGAGGAAAGAGGCAAAGAGAGAGAGAGGACAAAGAGGGGTAGGAAGGAGAGTAAGGGGGCAGATGGGGAGGAGATCGAGGAGAGTAAAGGGAAGAGAGAATAAAAAGGAAAAAAAAGGAAGAGAGAGATTGTAAATTTTGAAATGGGTGAGAGGGAAAAGAGAAAGGGTATTTTTCTGTGCGGTTCACTTAAAAAGCCCGCGTGTGAAGATAGATTTTTCCGTGCGGTTCTCTTTAGTCGCCCGCACGAGATAATGGGGATTATCCCGCCCGCACGGGAAAATCCATATTTTCCCGTGCGGGCAACAGACCGGCGCCGTTCTCTTCTTTTTCTCGTGCGGTTCCAATTACGGTCCGCCTGGAAACAAAGAGGCCCGGTGTCCAGGAAAACTTCATTGTAGTAGTGTGGTCGGACTAATGACTGACGGAGTGCACCAGTAACATGTTGAGTGATGCAGGACGGACACAACTCCGGCAGATACTCCCTCTGTCAAAAAAACCAACCAGTACTGAATGTGACATATTCTAGTATTACGAATATATATATATATATATGTGTTCAGATTTATTATATTAGAATAAGTTACATCCAATCCAGTTTTGTTTTCCGTGGGAGGAGTATATGGTTTTCCTTCAAAAGTAGCGCAGATTTTGGGTAAGCGGGTCACCCCCATCGTCGAATTCGCCTAACTCTTTTTGTAGGTACCAAGAGTCGACAGGTAGTCCTAAATCCCTATCCCTTTTGGCGCGAGCTAATTCCTTTACGTCTTTATGAAGATAATTGTTCCAGCAATATGTAGTCTTTGCATTGAATTTGAATATATGGAAGCGGCGAACCATCTCAGCATCATCATACTTCCTCTTGTATGACTTGCAATAGCGCTCAAATAAGGCCCACACGGCTTCGCCCGACTCAAGGTCCTCTTCTTTCACGCACTTTCCATCATCTATATATCACGAACAAATCAAATTTTTGCAAACATTACATCAATAAAAATGGTCAAGAATTAAAACAGTGATGAATTGTACGATCCAATTGCAGGCAACAATATATTGAATTTAATTAATAATATTAGACCCAAGATACATAGTTTGTTTATGTAAGTGTAATTTTAATTCATTGAATGAATGTAAATGTTTAGAGATTCGCTCCGGTCCAGCAAAAAGTACGTCGAGGTATCGGTACTTACCTCACGGTAACGATTGTTACCTCGACTTACTTTTTTGATGGACCGGAGAAATCTCAAATGTTTAGGAGATATATATATATATATATATATATATATATATATATATATATATATATATGATTGTAAATTAATAAAATGACTAAATATATAGTTTGTTTTGAAGCAAATTAATTAGGGTGGGATGGTTTACCTGGGGGCTCGGTGCTGTAGCGGAAGGAGAGGCGATGAGAGTTGTCAGGGGGCTTGGAGAGCTCGGCGATGCGGTGGCGGCCGCGCGCGCTGAGCGGGCGACACGAGACGCCCCCTCATCGTCACGGCGCGCCGCCGCCGCCGCAGCTAAGCGTGCGACGCGGGACGCGCCGTGGGCGGCCCGCACGAGCCTCGACGCCATCGTTGTCGTGGCGATCGATCGATCGAGAGATGGATGGGATGAGGGTGGGTGACACGGCTGGTCGCCGGCGAGGGCGACGACGACGTACGGTGTTGTATCGTGTGGCCTTGGTGACGAGAGATCAATCATGCATCATCAGGCTTAATTTGGGTGACTACATATATGGTTACTTGGAGCTATGAATTCGGATGAGTAAAATCGAATAGATTTCATATTGATTTTTTTTTCAAATCAAAATTGAGATATAATTTGGAAATATTAGTTTGCATTCCTTATTATTAATTAATTAAGTCATCAGTACATTGACCCGGCCGGCCCATGTAGTCGATGGGCCCATGAGAACCAGCCCAGTTATAACAAGGGAAGCCCATAAGTAAGTAAGTCGAAAGGAAAATTCTTCTCACCTGAAAAAGCGCAAAAGGCAAAGTCTGGCCGGTGAGCTTCACATTGACTACCATGTATCAAAGCTTTGTTAGATGCAGCAGCCCATCTACCATCCATCTCACTTTATCCATCCCATTCCCATATATATACACACGCACGCACATTCATCGTCATCTCCTCGATCGATCACCATGGCCGCCGCCACTCGCAGTAAGCTCGTCACCTGCTCGTCGCCGCTCCTCGCGTTGTGGCTGTGCTGCGCGCTGCCGCTCATCATGTCCTCCACCGCCGCCGACACCACTGCCACGACGCCGGCGGTCCAGCAGCCTCAGCCTACGGCGGCGGCGGCGCTGCCTGCAGGCGCCGGCGAAGGCCAGTCTCATCAACTGCATGATCAGTAACACGCAGTAAATCGAGAGCTTCACTCAGTGTACATAACATACATACACGTGCATGCAGGTGTCGTGCCAGCTGCTCCGACGACCTCGCCGGCGGTGGCGAACGTGGCTGCCGATACGACTTCCAAGAAGATACCAGTGGAAGGAGCAGGGCCGCACGAGGAGTACGTGCCGGCGGCGGAGGTGGCGTCGGCGCTGCCGGTGCCGATCCCCGACGGGAACCCCGTGGAGGGCGCCTTCACCAACGGCGGCCTCGGCGGCAACCAGGCCTTCTTCCCCGCCTCCAGCGGCTACGGCACCGCGGCGGGCCTCGGCGCCGGCGGCTTCGGCCCGTACGGCGGCTACGGCGCCGGCCCAGGGACGTACGGCTACAACGGCCCATTGTACTTCGGCTCCGCGCCGACGAGAACCGCCTCGCCGGCCGGATCTTGCGCCGCCGCCGCCGCCGTGTTGCTCCTTCTCTCGGCGGCCATGTATATTTGAGATATTAATTAATTAGTTAATTACTCGGTTATAAATCCTAATTAATTAAGCTAAGTATGCGGGAGCAGTAAATGTACACTCATGTTAATGTTAATTACCTAAGAATAATATGTATGATTAATGATTTGTATACTGTTAATGGTGATGGTACGAGTAATAATTAATTACTCCACATTGATTCTTAATTTCTAGCTATCAACAGGGATCTTCCTCTTTTAACTAAATTAAAATTAAGATCAACAGCTTGCTAGGGCTCTTCAAGAATGACACAACTAATGCAGCTAGGCCATATCCTACACACACTCCCTACATATCCCTTAATTTTGATATAAAGCCAGTTTAATTTGGCCTTCATTGAGAAAGAGTACTAACACATAAAGGTCATGGTGTGGTGAAAGCTTCATCTTAACTTGCATTGCATTTCTCTAAGCAAGTATATATGGAGTTTCTTGAGGGATCTAACAGGCTTTATATGTTGTAATCTGCATATTCTGTTGCATCAGACCTGAGAGTCGCGCCGATACGTTTCCAGATGTCTTTCATGCCGATCGATTAGTATACGTACTAGTAGTAGTAGTAAGAGTGTAGAGAGCCAAGGACGTGAACTGAACAAGAGGTGACAAATTATATACACTATCAGGTGCATGCTCTAGGTGATCAGTAGCATTGGAGGAAGGAGGAAATGAAGCACGCTATGTCAGTGTACGTGTGTGTGTGTATATATATATATATTTTTGGGATAAAGGAATCATAACACACACACTATTCTCTATAGTGTTGAAATTCATACTAGTACTCCCTAAGTCGATTTTGAGTTTTTGCTAGAATTGTTTGACCACTCGTCTTATTAAAATAAAATTAGAATTATTATTTATTTATTTTACTTTCTTTATTATCTAAAGTATTTTAAGCGTAACTTTTCATTTTTTATATTTGCATAAATTTTTTGAATAAAACGAGTGGTCAAACAGTGCAAGTAAAAACTCAAAATCCCTTATATTATGAGACGGAGGAGTACCAGGCAACTCCAATTCAGTGTTAACGTTGTCAAGACCACTGCTTGCTCAACAGTTTTTTTTGGTATGGCCATGAGACCATGACGGCCTTTGCAGAGTGAAATTCAGCTCTGGCTGTTTTGGTGGTTTCAGGTGTTTAGTGTAGCTTTGGGGAATGACCTTGAGGTGCTTGTAGGATGGTGCTTTCAGTGAGAACTATTCTTAGGTCGATGTATATCTCTTCTTTATCAATGCAACGAGACAAAACTTCTGCCTTTGTTTTCTTTAAAAAAAAAAACTCTGGCTGTTAGGCTGGAGGGAATGAGGGACAGACACAGGTAAGACAGTACAATCACCAAAAAAAGTAGAGGAATAGGACAGTAGAATGATTGAGTAAATTGTATGCAAAATCGACTTTTACCTGCTTGGAACAACTATGCACGGCATGCCAATGCACTCCACAACAAAACTCATAAAAAGCTATCATCTGCTCCACATTTCTCTTGGAAGGAAGTACTTACTCAACTTTTCTTTCTTTCTCTTTATTTTTTTTGGAGAAAGAGAGGTGATCCTCTTCCATTTCATTAAAGAAATGAAAGCAGTTCTAACCGACGTTTTGTTTCAAACTTGCATCTTTGCTACCAGCTTACATTACTGAATCCGACTGAAAAAGCCAAAAAAAAAAGAATAAAGAAAATAACAGGGCACCAAACGAGTGCTACACCGATTTTCAGACAAGAGACGCAAAAGACAGGCAGTAGTTACTTAACTAGGTCTGATGGTCTGATACTAATTGGCAACATCACTCACCAAGACATGCCAAGCACTCAACTAGGAATCAAACAGGAGGCAGAGGGATGATACTCAAACGAGTTGTCTTCATCAAGTTCATAGATGGAATTCATCAAGTTGAGAACATACCGTCGTCTACGTGACATTGTGATGTGTTGTTATTCTCAAGTTCCGGGTGTCTTCCATGCCTACAGAGAGCTAGGGCTTCAGTGTACTGGAGATGCATATCGGACAATGTGGTGATCATGGTGACAGAAAAATCAGCATCAATAAGTTCATCACATCAGCAGCTAGCTAGTTTGACAGGAGGAGCTGGCTAGCATAGCATTCATATATGATATGTCACTTTGATACTGGGGGAGTTGAAAGGATTTTGATCCTCTTCCATTTATTGTTGACTATACATACCTCCATATAAATGAAACAGAAGTTGATTTGCCCTGCAAACCAGATACTCAGATGAACTATGTTTTATATGTTCTTTTTTTGTGTGAAGAGTAATGTCAATACATGTTGAACCAACAGAGCATCCAGTATAGACGAATTCTTGTTCTGCTAGACATTCACTCTCTATTATTACATCGTAAGGCAGATTAAACCTTGATTAACATGCCAAAACTGCATCTTTTTTTTTTCTCTGTGAAATTACAAGCTCTGACAAAATTCTTCAAAGCTGACAAAGTGTGCACATAATATCTAACCATTCGCAAAGTCTATTAGAAAGAGCCGGTTAGTTAGAAACTTAGAATCAATGATACAAATCGCTTGTCTTCTTCTAGATGCCGCGAGCAGTTTGTGTACTTCTTCTACCCACATAATCTTTCCATAATGCAGGACAAAGTGAAGCCTCAGCTTCACATTCTTTTTCTGTTCGCTATGGAATTCTTGAGGGATCTCTTGTGCTTTGTGTGTTTTGATCTCCATATTTTGCTGTGCCATCTGAAGGGCATGTACTCATAAGATTCCTGATGCCTTCCATCCCTATTCATAGTTGGCCATATATATATATATAGGACATGAGTTGGAGAAAAGGTGACAAGGTAGATATATGATTTGATCATCAAATGCATCAAGCATAGTGCTCTCAGTGATCAGCAGAGTGAGGAGCAAATGAAGCATACTGTAATGGTTTCTTTTATGATCTTCAGGAAATACACTTGGATATATACTGGGAGAAAGAATTCAGAGACTCAAAACATATATAAGGTGGGTGAATTGGACATTGCCAGTTGAATTGAATTGTACACCACACGAGTTATGGAATCTACCACGTACTGACAGATGAACTGAATCGCCTCATTCAAGTAGAACAGCTGACTTGTGAAAAAAAAAGGGAATGATGAAATCAAGCACCATGGTATTTCTGCAATGTTAATGTACCTAGCAAGTTATTGAATCAGGTGTTTGAGATTTTAAAACTCAGATGGAAAAAAAACTTCATGTTATTACTCCTACATAAGCTGAGAAACCAAACCAAACCAGTTAATAGGATGAGCTGCCTTGTCCAATTACAGCGAGTTCAGTACATCTTTTTTTTTTTACAAATTCATATATATTAGTACCAGCCAACCCGAGTGCAGGTCCAAGTTCTTAATGACCGTTTAATCCATGGCTATGAGAGTACAAAAAAATTAAAAGACAAAAAAAAACGATGATTCAATCACGCACGCCTTGATAGGGCTGCAGGTAATCATTTTTTTTTAATAATGGATTCAACCGGCCTCAACATCCAAATGGGATGTGCACAGCCAAGCGTTGCAGGTAATTAATCATGGTGACTATGTTTGCTAAGCTTCTCCCTAAGCTATCCCTGATTACTTGTATGGATTTTCTGGAAGGATCTCATGGGCTTTATACGTTCGATCTGTACATTGTGTGGCTGCAACTGTCTGATCTGCAATTCTGCATCTATAAGCTTCCCAATGCATTCCATGCTTATCCATAGTAGTAGGTCCAATTAATTAGGACATGAACTGAAGAATAGGTGAGAAACTATCAAACACATATATCCAACGCAGATTAATTGCTCTAGGTGATGAGCAGCATTGGAGGAAGAAGGAAATGAAGCACACTATAGTTGTTTCTTTCTGATATTTGAGGAAGTACTCTTGGATATATATAGGGATCAAAACAATAGGTATGTAAGAGTACTATATGATAGAGACTCAATCTGATGACATAAAAATTGGATTGTGCCAATTGAATTGAATTGTGTGCTATACCACTACCACTATCAGATGAACTGAGTACACAATGGCATGTGGCCTAGCGAAAAAGTTAAACAGTATATACTTGTCATGGCTTTCTGCAGTGTAACAAGTTTTTTTTTTTGAGTGGATGCAAGCTATGGAATAAAATGTGACAGATTTTATGTAAACACTGATGAAAAACCACCATCTTATTACTCATGGTAGGGAGAAGGTTTGAAATTTCGTTTTGCGTGTTTACCCAGGGAAATTTCGAACGAAATTTGTATTAATGTGAATAAATTTTGACCAAAATTTGACTATTCAAAAGAATTGAAAATTTCTGTTGAAAAAGTTCATGCCGGAGGGGTCCGAAATTACCGAAATATAGAAATTTTGAACCGAAACTTCAAACATTGGATAGAGGACACAAACCCAACTTGTCAAGGAGTTCAATTGCGGCGATGAACTATAGCGAGTTCAGTACCTTTTTTTTGTTCCAAAAAAACTCTGCCCGAAACAGCTTATGCAATCTCATTGCTGGCCTAGCTTCTTGGATGATTCTCTCAATCACCACCGGCACTTGCGACAACACGTTCTCAAAGAAGTGAGAATTGCATTCCCGGCCTCCATGGGTGCCGCACCACGAAGATTACCGTGGAGTAGAATCTATGGCGCTATAAGTCCTGATATGCATATTTTATTCTGAGAGAAGTTCACCCAAGGCACCTATAAGCTTCCTGATGCCTTCCATACCCATTCGTAGTAGAGGCGTAGAACCGGACGTGAACTAGAGAAAAGGTGATGATTTATCAGATGAATCGATCGAGAAGATTGCTCTAGCCTCTAGGTGATCAGTAGCATTGGAGGGAGGAGGAAATGAAGCACACTATATATATAGGGTTTTCTTTCTGATCTTGAGGAATTACATTTCAATATATATAATGGGATAAAGGACCTAGAACAATACTAGATAGGTAAGATAATTGATAGGACTCAATCTGACAACATAATGTGGGTGAATTTGATGGTCCCAATTGAATTGAACTGAACTGAATTGTGTGGCTCTATCACTATCAGATGAACTGTACTGCATGCTCCATTTTAAGAACTCAGCTAGCTCTGAAATACAAATTGTTGCAACAAGAGTTCACTAGGTCTTAAGGGTACATCACATGCCATGCATTCACTAATCCAAGAAACAAACAGAGGAACAAAGAGCACTGATCGATTATTTTCAGAGTACATGCATGTTTCTCTCTTTGCAACCGATGGGGTGCAAGCATCCTACCGAGGCATCCCGTGTGGTTGTTGATATAGGCAAGAAACTGAATAACACCGAGGCATCCTGAAAATTAGCAGCTACTTGATTCAGACGAGAAAACTAATATATGGGAAAAGTCACAACAGATAAGTACCATCAAATAGCAGCTACTTGATTTTTTAGATAATGAAAATGGATTACATCTCTGTCTTCTGTCATAAGATACAGCCATAAGTTTAATAGTAATAAAAAGGTAAGGTAAAAGTAAATCAAAATGAGAAATAAGGTGATGGGACAAATCCCCAACTCCCCTTTATTATTGACTAGCGTTAAATCACATAAAAAATTTTTAGCTAGCAATTCTAATGAAACTATGCGGCCCATAGTAGAATAAGAGACCCTTGGCTACCGATTTCAAGAGTGTAGCATCATTGCGCATAGTGTCCTGCTCCTCCTATGGTAGCATCGTAGATCAAAAGTGGAGCCAGTAGGAAGACATAAAGATAAAGCAGCTACTTGATTCAAACGAGAAAACTGATCCATGGGAAAAGTCACAACAGATGAGTATCATCAAGTGCAGAGCATGTCATCCTCTAGAAGACGAGACTAGGATGTGATTGTCAACTTCCAGATGCCTTCCATGCCTAGCTACAGCAACAACTAGCAATGGCGATTGTATTTACACATGCAGTGATTTTGCATATGAGAAAGGTTTCGAAGCAGAATGAGCATTGCTGGGAGCAGCAACACTGTTCTACTTGTATACTCCAGTATATTTCTTGTATGCAATGCATATGCCTGAAGCAGGGGAGATGTGTGTCAGACAATATGCTGACAATGATGATAGCAAGGGCATTCTAGTCTTTTTCATGTTTACTGTGCACATTTATATGCTCCTTTTATCCCCAAATTTCCCTTCTTCTCAGCATCTTGACAAAATTAATAAGCAGCTTGGCAGGACATGATTGATGGTATAGTACTTGATACTGGGGAGTTAAGGATTTGGATACTATTCCATTTATTATTACTATGAGCCATTATGGGAGGACATGCCCTGTTAGAAACTGAACACAAGGTGGTTTTATTTGTACTGGAAAAGTGGACCATATTCAGAAATTAATGATGATGCAAGATACTACTAGCATGTTTAACAATCAGGGTCAGGGAAGAAAACATGGAAGAATGCCCACTAATCAGATGTAATCATTGATGATTAGAACAACAAACCAGTAACAAGCTAGCCAGCCATCATCTGCTCCACATTTCCCTGCGAGAGAAGTACTAACTACCTAGCTCTGATACTAATCGACGGAGACTCGCTGGGACATGCCAAGCACTCACCTTTCAAGTAGACAGGAAACAGAGTGTTGATGATCAGACGACGCCTGTTTCCATCACAAGTAGTTTGAGTTCATGTGGTGATTAACTATAGATAGCCAGAAAAATGATGACGTTTACAAGGAAGCACTGGATGCCATGGGAAAAGAAACCAATGACGAATTTTATGAAGTGCGAAGAATGTCATTCTCTAAGTCAAAATGTGTTGATGATATTACCAAGTTCAGGATTCCTTTCATGCCTACAGAGAGCTAGAGCTAGAGCTTGGGTGTAATGGAGATTGCAAAATCTCCATTATATGATGTGGTGATCATGATGATATAGCAAAATCAACTTCACTAGTTCAGGACTTCAGATCAGAACCTTGGCCACAGGAGCTAAGCTAGCATGCATATATGATGGTAGTACTATAGGAGTAAAAGAATTTGGATCCTCTTCCATTTATTACCATTAGCCATTAGGAGTAAAATAGGAGTACTACCATCTTCTACATGACTTGGCAGTGTGAAAAAATATTGCAGGCATACCATCTTGTAGCTTCAGCTTTACATTGTAATTTATTTTGCAAGTATGGGTTTTCTGGAGGGATCTAATGGGTTTTATAGGTTTTATTCTGCATATTCTGTAGCTCTAGATCTGTGCCTCGCACCTAAAAATTTCCAGATGCCTTCCATGCCTATTTGTAGTAGTGTAGAGCCAAGGATGTGAACTGAAGAAGAGGTGAACAAATCATATATCGAGCAGATTGATCAATAGCATTGGAAGGAGGAATGAAGCAAAATATAGTGTGGTTTCTTTCTGAACTTGACGAATTACACTTCAGTGTATGTATATATTGGGATAAAGGACTGATCATATATCTTCACTATAATGGAGACAAATTATCATATGCATATATCTTTCTAGCAGGTAGGTAAGATATATGGTACGACTCAATCTGACAACATAATGTGGGTGAATTGGATGATGACAATTGAATTGAATTGTATGATTCTACCACTATCAGATGAAATGAATGGTCTTGTTCAAGTATTTATCAAGCTGTAAAAAAACAAAAGAGGAAGATGAAATTAAACAGCATGGGCTTGTCATGGCTTTCTGCCGTTAGGGAATCAATGTGCGAGATTTTGAAATGCTGATGAAAAATCACCATCTTATTACTCACTTTTATGCAAAGACCAAACCAGACAACGAGTTCAATTGCCTCGTCCAAGTACAGCGAGATCAGTACATTTTCTGTTCCCAAAAAAAAAAAATGATGCCTGAAGTAGCTTGTGCTTCTCATAGTGTTCTTTCTGCAATGTACTACATAGAGGCCTCATTTTGGTTGTAACATATACCCAATCCATGGGTTACATACAAATTCAAACTAGTACCAGGCAACTCCAATGTAGTGCCAAGTTGTCAAGACCACTTCTTGCTCAATAGTTTCGATATGGTCAAGTCAGTACCACCAAAGCCATCCATGACGGCCTTCGCAGAGTGAAACTCAGCTCTGGCGGTTAGGCTGGGAAGGACAGACACAGGTAAGACAAACACAAGCACCAAAAAATTGGGGCCTAAGGCAATGGAATGATGACTAAATTGTATGTGAAATCGACTTTTACCTGCTTCTAACAACTATGCATGGCATACCAATGCGCTCAGCTGCAAGAACGCCAGATTGGCTACCTGCGACAAGAACACAGTTTTGCACGTCCCGTCCAACATACTCGGATCCAGCGCGCAGAGTGACAATGATCTTCTCGGAGCTGATGATGCAAAGTAAACAGTGTGAAGTTCAGATATATTTCTCATCAAAGTGCAAAACCTATGAATAAGCAAACAATAATAACCTTTTAGACGCTGCATTGATATCAACACTAAGTTTCAGAATGGACGCAACCTCTTCTGCTATCCTCTGCTTTTCTGCGGAAGCTGTAACACAGCACGCAGGGGAAATTTTTTAACATTATAGGCACTTAAAATACATGAGCAAGGCTTCAATTGTTGCAGTCAGTAATAAATACTAACCAGCCTTTTGTGCTTCCTTAACTAGCTGTTCATCCAAACTGGAGGCTACTCCTTCACCAAGAACAAGTTGTCCATATAAGCTTCTTTCAACCTCTTCTTTCCCAACAATATGTATTTTTGATGTTCTCTCTTGGCCTAATTTTTCAATGATAGATCTGCACTCAAAGGTAGAAGGCACATAATATACAAAAACTGTCGCATGTCATTCAGGTCCATATTATCTTGACAGTGTCATGCATGTCCCAAAGTGCAAATTTTCATTTCTATTTATTTTGAGAAGAACCACAAGAGTTGACTTGGAAAAAAATCAATAAATATACAAATTCAACCTTGAAGTTTTCTCTCCATTTCTCCCATATGTTGTCAATATGGCGACAGGCACACCCTCATTAAGCGCATCATCAATGAACCTTTGAATGGTTTAATACACAAGATCAGACACAATGTAACTTCCAAAGTTCAAGATAGTAGTAATTCATAAAGCAAGCACATGGCATAGAAAATAAAAAAGGAACAAAAGATCAAAACAAGGACAGAACAGAAAGATATTGCTTACAAATGCTCATGCATTGATGGAAATAAAGCAAGATGCATGGGTATAAAAAAACACACTGAATTTTTTGAATTATGGTACCATGTCTGCCATACTTTCTTGCAGAATGCAAATTCTCACATATGATTACTTTGTACAATGGCCTCGTAATTTTGGAAATTTCTGGTAAAGCCCCTCAAAAGAATTACCTTGCATACCACTATGGTTATCATATCTTAGAAGTATGATTTATAATGATCCTAAAAGTGATATATCAATCAACAATAACCCAAATGATCCTGGAATTATTTCACTAGAGAGATACTTCATAGAAAATTAGATAAACTGCGAACGGTAGACTTACTGTTCAACTCCAGGCCGCAGTGGTAAGCTATCAGAAGCTGAGAACACTTCCAAAGCTTTTAGCTGTGAGAAGAAGCACATGTAAACAAGTCGGTAGAAGGATATTTTTTTGGTCTATAGGAAAGAGGACGAAAAAACACCCATCAACCATTTTGATCTGGACTCCCGATAGAAGAAAACTCATAAGTTGATTGAAATCAAATGCAAAATACAAATAGAAATTAACAGAACCAATCACAAAAGTCAGCGCATTGGATGGTTAATATGCAATCCTGTTCTCAGGGTATACCCAAGTGCAAATGGTTTTCTGACTGCTAAACCCTGCAAAAGCCTAAGTTCCAAAATTCAAATTGCCATTTATCTTCCATTAGCAGAACAATGCATGGTCCATCATGAGAAATATTTTGAGATTATACAGCCATGAGAATTGAGATTCTTAACTAAATACAATCAACCCTAATTCAAGATAGTCTGCCTATGGGTAATCATAATAGAAAGTTCATTTTTTTTAGTGCCAGTATGGTGGTTTTTTCTTGTTAAGCACCTGCATAGCGTAAAATATGTATCTACCTTTTCACGAAGAACACTTTTCATAAATGATTCTTTCTCGTTAGTTGGCAAAGAAGTAGGCCACCCAATCTGTGCAAGTCAGAGGACATGATGGTAATAAGTAATGCATGCATATCTCAATCAATCAACAAATGAAATTATTCAGCTCTGCAATAGTACTGTGGTACACAATGAATGATTTAAGGAGAACAGAAACAATAGTATTATTGGATCAAATATGACAGCTAGGAGAAGAGCTAGGCGTACTCTGTTGAAGAATAATAACAACATCCTTTCCTCGTCGCCACTAGCTTTCCTAAAAAACTACAAAGCTTCAGACAAATAAAAAAAACATAAAGAGAATGATAGACTTTCATGCAGTAAAGTCCAAAATATATTCTTTGTAAAGAGAACTATATAGAAAATAATAGAGACTGGAAATAGCAGGGGAAAACATTCATTGATGCCAATAGTAAATCCAGTGCAATTGAAAAGAGCGCACATCCCAGTTTCGATGAAGCTAAAGAGTATAGTACGCACCTCACTAAATCAGCATATATTGGCTCTGTCCAATTTGCACAATCCAGCCCAAGTTTTTGAAATGCTGATGAAAAAATGTTAGAAATTGTGTTAGAAGCATTAAGACAGACAACAAAATTTCATATCTGCAGCACTATATGTTACACTTCTGCTGTTAAAACCAAACAAGTTTTATTCTGTAGAAAACACATGTTGGTTATTATACAGGCCAATGGTGTCAATATAATTCAGTGCTTTGCACTTGTATATTGACATCGCATAGACCAGATAAAATGATCACAGATATGGAATGGAATTGCATTAAGCAAAGAAGCATATTTACACTGTTCGCACCTACATTGAAAGCTTGGCGATTGCCGAAGCGATACACATCTGCAAGAACTCTGGAGAAACAGAGGAAAGTCTATTACACAGTCATGAAGAGTCGTCAGAGAAGAAAAAAAATTCAGAAAGAACAAGCCACAAAAATAGAACAAAGTCCCAAGCAACTAGTAACTTGTAGTGCATCACAAGGCAATCACATTTATCCTGAGTTCCTGACAAAGTTACAAGAGTAATCGAAGCCGGTATTAGAATTCCACAGACAGTGTAGCAGTCTTGAATTGTTGAACTATACCAGGAGCACACCACCAACAGAATTGAACTAAGCTCATGAAAACAACATCTAGACTTTTCTCAAGAACACAAGTACAGAACATGAAGCATTTCGAAATTGATATGAGAGCAATAGCCAATTACAACTACCCTGTGCATCTCTATACCGTGGTTTAATTTTCTGTAACCTGATTGAATATAATAAGAGAAGTAGTAGCTCTATCTACATCAATTGAAGCTAGAAAATGGAATATATAAAAAAATTAAAGGGCACTCTTTTGGTCGCAAGACCAAAAGGAACCCACGAACCAAGAATGAAAACACAGGTGGGTCTCTGAGGCGCTCACCCTTCCACTTCGAGGAGCACGGCGATATCCGGCGACGCGGAGCCTTGCGAGGAGGCGCACCGGAGCGGCGGGATACGGCGGCCGGAGCTCGGGGGAACGGCGGCGCGGAGAGGGAGAGAGGCAGCCGCGGTGGTGGTGGTGGAGGAGGAGGAGGAGGAGGCGGGGATGGAGGAGGAGAAGGCCTTGGCGACCTCCGGCGGTGAGGCCCGGAGCGGGAGGCAGCGAGCGGCGGCCATGGCGGAGGAGGAGAGGAGAAGGTGCGCGTGAGCTTCACGAATAATAGCTCACATTATTATTATTTATTTATTTATTTTTCCACTATATAAATATATAAAATAACACGTACACAGCAAGAGGCATCCAGCAGTGTATAGCTGGCTAATGTCCATTGGTTGTTTTGTTCTACACTGTTTTTTTGGACTGTGTTCTTTTGTTGTGGGTTGGGAACTTATCCCCATTCATGAAAAAAACAGAGTGATCAATTAGCGTATGCTTATTAAGTATTAGCTAAAAATACTTAGAAATGGATTAATATGAATTTTAAAGCAACTTTCCTATAGGATTTTTTTTAAAAAAAATCGTACTGTTTAGCAATTTGTAAAGCGTGCACGCGAGAAATGAGGAAGTGAAGTTTGGGAATCACCACAAATAAACTCAGCTTGTTACTCTATCTTTTTAAAAATATATATATAATTCTAAGGGCATCTACAATGTACCATAAGAATGAGCTATAAGACCTTATGATTAGCCATATATATTGTGGGTAATAGCCATAAGCTTATGGCCCAACCTTAAGAAATAAAATAGTGAGATAAAGCACACATTCACACTAAAGAGTATGAGAATAGATTATGGTATAGTGGGACCTACTTTAAAGTAGAATTTGTTTACATAGATGTGGGACCCATCTTAACATTTATTCTTGCCTTAAACATTGTGGCCATGGACATAGGGTATGGTGGGACCTACCTTATTTTCACTAAGACCTTAAGTATTGGTGTTGCTCTAAAGATGTATCATGATATCCAGACATATCTTTAGGATTAGATTTTCTTTGTACGACTGTGATTTGTGGAGAAGGTGAATTGGGAATTTTACCGTTGATTCATTGGTTAATCCGGAAGGTATATTTGAGTATAATGAAGATAGAAGTTACTAATGTACCTCTAAATACATAGTACTAGCCAACCATCTTGTATTGTTTTTATGAGTGAAGACTGGCCAGCCTTGTTTTGGAAAAGTTATTACTACACTGTCTTGCTTAGGGTATACAAAACCATATAGTCATCACACGGTTACCGGTTATCACGCACGGTAACCTTTTCAGTTTTTGAAACCAAGATAATTCTCACGGTAATCACATGGTTACCGCAATAAACACCTTATCGTAGAGTGACGGTAACCCCACCTAAAATGGTTTGGTAAACCCTAATATTGCTAGTACTGTGTTTTGTACGATTAATGCATACACACCAAAAGAACATGTTGCTAGTTGCCAGCACTAAATTTAATGAAGTGGAATATACTGTTTTTCTACTTTCGACCCCTTTACCATGTTAAATATGGGTGAAAAAGAAAAATCTCGAAGCTCATGGCTTAGAGTCTTAGATCGAATCATATCGAACTTGGCTTGGTTAGCTAAAACATGTACTTATAATAAGCTGAACCGATTAAGTTGGGTTCATGGTTCACCAAACTATTTTGGGTGGGGTTATCATCTCCCCTCGGTAAGGCGGTTATTATGATTACCGTGAAAACCACGCGGTTACCATAAGGATTACCTTGGTTTCAAAAATAAGAAAGTTACTGCACATAATAACCATATGATGTCCATATGATAATCATGTGATGTCCATGTGATTTTGTAAACCCTGCAGGTTAGGCTTTAAGCTCGTTGCCTAGCGAGCGAAAACTCGTGTTTAGCTTATTCATGTAGAATGTCAAATGTCATTATATCATTTTAAATATTTAGTGTTTCTTAATTAGCTAGCTAGTAGTTACTCAGATACCTCACAACAATTTGTGTTTGTAATTAGTGAGTACTATTTTACTAGTTATTATTTATTACTACCTCCGTTTCAGTTATAAGACTTTCTAGTATTACTTACATACATATAGATGTTAATTAATCCAGGCACACATATATATCTAGATTTATTAATATATATATATATATATATATATATATGAATATGGGCAATACTAGAAAGTCTTATAATATGAAACGGATGAAGTATTATGTTAACATATAATACATCAGCAAATATAATTAATATTGCAACTATGTGGCTTAAGAACAATTTTCCCATATATTAATGTACAATCTAGCTAAGAAGCATACAAACTTTCAAAGCCTGAATGTAGATGCAAATCATGCAATGCTGCTAATTAACTTCTCTCATGTATATATATAATTAACATGTAGACACACGTACAGTTAATTACATATGTACATAGTGAGCCGATCGTAGTATACTAATGTCACAGTAATGAAAGCTATAGCTAATATATATAGTCGGTCTGGCGTTAATTAATTAATTTATTACAAGTAGTAATTATTATTAGCAGAATTGGTAGAGATGTCCATGATCCTCCCCAGCTCGTCCCAGCTACTGCCGCTGCTGCTCCCGCCATCCCTACTGAAGCTCATCACCTCGCTCCACCCCGCCGCCGCCGTCGACGACGACGACGACGCCGTCCCAGCATGGAAGTCGAGCATGAACGGCGACTGAAGATGACGAATGTCAGCGACGAGGTGAGACTGAGAGTGAGAGTGAGACCTCGTCGTCGTCTCGGCGTCCGACGAGTGATCGATGACGTCGACGACGCTGTTGGCCGCCGCCGCTGCCATGGAAGCGCTGCCGGCGTAGTGCTGCAGGTGCAGGCGACGATGGTGGTGGTCATGGACTACCTCGTGGTAGTAGAATTGCTGCTGCTGCTGATGAATGTGCTGAAGCTGATGGCTAATTCGCTTGTTCATGGATGCTGCCGCCGCCGCCCTGCCCTTGGTGTAGGTCATGCTCCTCTTGAAGATCCGGCAAATCGTCCATGTCTCCTGCATGCCATCCATTGATCGATGATGATCAAGATCAACTACTCCATGAATTCAATTCAGCAAATATAAGGAGATCATTCTGACGATTGATGTAGCTAATTAAGTGAGGGAAAGTGATATCATCACTCGAGGGGATATCCTCTCATTTTGTGTATGTCACCTAAATAGTCATCAAAAAATTTAAAAAAAAATTGGTAACATAGATTATATGAAATATATCACTCCACAAACATGCAAGTTTAAATTCAATTTCTACAAGTTATAACAAAAATAACAAATAAAATAAAGGTGCAAATGTACGATAATTATTTTCAGTTAATTTGTTCTTTTTGTTGTAACTTGTAGAAGTTGAATTTGGTCTTACATGTTTGTGTAGTGATATATTTCATATTAATCTATGTTGGTAATTTTTTTTATAACTATTTAGATGACATGCAAACAACGAGAGAATGTCTTCTCGAGGGATGAAAATCTTGAAAATCCACATCCAGCTCGACGTACTGATGCGTCTTGGAGGTGATCGGAGTCGGAGATGGAGGAGGGGAGGCGGAACTCGTGCATCATCCAGTCGGTCTTGGTGCCCCTGCCGGCGCTGCCGCGGTAGTAGACGAGAGACTTCTTGAGGCCAATGCAGTCGCCGGCGGCGAGTGAGGAAGAGTCGTAGATGGGCTTGTCGATGCCGGTGGCCTTCCAGAAGCCGGAGCCGGTGACGCGGTTGGGGCGGATGCTGTTCCTGTACTTCCTTCCCCGAAGGCAGAAGAAGTAGCCGCACTCCTTCTCCGCCGCCGCCGTCGTCGTCGACGACGACGACGAGCCCTGCAGCGCCACGCCATGGCTCACCTCTGCATATGCGCAAGCACAACATTAGAATTGGTTGATACATGTAAGGCATGCATGGCTCGCTGTTCATCATTTTTATCTGACTTTGCTGATAGAATCTGTATGCTTTGATTGACTTATCTCAGAGAGGATTATTCAGAGATAAAATTTACTAACTGCTAGTAGTTGCCACTTATGACTGAATTTCTTTCTCTCTTTTTTTTTTCAGTTACAGAACCAACTAAATTTAAATGACACAGTTATGATTTTATGAAGGTTTCAACTGCAGGAGATAATTAGTCATAAAGCGATACGCCTATACTAATCATATTATTAACCTTCACCACCAAGTGTGAGTGTGACAAAAATTTAACCTCCGGTAACTTACAATATATATCTTCTTGAAATTAAGATCAGAATTGATATAATTGATAATTTCGTCAGGAAGAACACGAGATCAGAAAAGTATTACGGTTTCATGGCCTGAATTTAATTACCCCATCTTACTTTTCAGTGCACATATAATGATGCGTATACATGTGTGGATATATATGTTCAAATCAATTAAGAACATAACTTGTATGTACACCAGTTTTTTCGAAAAATCAAGAACAAAAAATTGAAGTAACCTACTTGGAAGATCCCAGGGGTCATGCTTGTAGATATCGATCTCCTTGATGATGTCAATACTGAAAGGCTTCTTCTCCACCTTCCTTGTCAGATAAAACCCCACGAGCTCTTGATCCGTCGGATGAAATCGAAACCCTGGAAACACCAAATCATCATCTTCTGCTAATAAAGCTGCTCCTCCTCCTGGGCTAATTGGACTGTCAATCTCCTTAATAATCCTTTCCAACCTCTTCTCCTCCTCCATGGCTTAATCTTGTAGTAGCTAGCTAGCTAGCTTAATTGGACAGAGCTAATAACTTGTTTGATCCTATATAGTACAGCTAGTTATATATAGTGTATGAGGTTTGGTGTGAGCTATACATAGTTGTTTACATATGGTGATGGAGAAGTATGGCCATGGCTGCTGTATTAATAAATTAATGTGCTATATTTGACCATATTAGAACACATTTGATGATTAATTATACTAGACAAAGCTATAGCCTGGGATAATAATAAGATGTTGGAAATTTTTGTCTAAGCAAGCTGAGTCTAAGTCAATCGAGTTGAACCCTCTCTCTCCCTATGGGTCTCTGCAGATAAATCGTCGTACCTCTGATGACTTGCTCAACTCAATTATATGTCGAATCAGGAGATTTTTCTTCAGTGACGACGATACTTTTTTTCGATCTCGCCACAGCAAATTAAATACAGGAAGGATTAATTTATCTCGAAGTAAAATTATCACATTGTTATACTAGTGGTAGGCCTGAATATATATGTAGCACGTGGTTTTCAGAGTTGTGGGAGGCCGTTGATCAGCTTAATTAGAGTCTCAGTTTATTCAGAGGCAATGCACACATATGGGAAATTGACATTCTACCAAGTCAAAGGCAGATAATACTGATTGACTTGGTAGAGGTATGCTAGTACTCATTTCTTCCAACTGACTTGCAGCCCAAATTACTCCCTTAGTGCAAATTATAAGATGTCAATGTATTTTAAGATTCAACTTTCATAATATTTTTTTAAAAAATAGTCAAATGTAAATTTAATTTTATTTGATAAAATAAAAACAATGTTATTGGATTGATATTTGAATGTACTAGCTTTTTATAGTTATGATTTAATTCGTTGCTACCAACATTATATTACGATAAACCGAAAGTCAAATAGTAGTTTTGAAGACACCATGTCAATTGCAAATTTGACTACGTCTTATATTTTTTTAATAAAGGGAGTACATTTTGGCAAATAAAAAAATAATTTCTTGATGTATGAAGATTTTACAAAATTATCAATTCAAATTACCCTACTTTCAATCTACTAAAGGCAACTCGAATTTCTCGCGTTGTGGAAATTAATTAGCACTAAAATTTCGACACCTCATGATCCTTTATCAAATACTGCAACAATGCATATCAAAATAAAAACTTAAATTAAATGGGCATAATCCACAACTTAAGGACTAAAGTGCTTATTATAATCGAAGAAGCTTCTGATTAGGTTGGACAGTTACCATCTTTTTGTAGCTAGTTGCACGACTAACTACTAGTAACTACTTAGCTAGAGCCAAGAATCTCATACCATTCATACCAAGCAACTGTACAGCCATAGGATTTAGTCACAGTGTAGACAGTGATGCTGCGGATTAATTAGCAATTCAAGGATTTATAATACGGAGAACGAATCAATCTTTCGAGATTTACTAGTGAAAAAGGAATGACGAACTTTGAACATTTCCAGCTTTTGAAAAGTTGAGAGTCGGGTTCATCATATTCGGCCTGAAGAAAGGATAAATTCGGAAAATATATTTCAGTCAACAGCTGTAGATTTGTAAGACGAACTGATGAAATGAATTTTTCAAGGGTGCTCACAAAAGGCCACTTTAAAAAGTTTGTTCAAAAGGAGAATTTGAAGGTTTTTCTTGTTGTCTGTTGGTGCCTTGGTGGAGTTAATTTTGGTTAAAATCATGTGTATGGGGCCACAAATTGACCCTTTCATGACTCTCTAACCTCCATGGAAAAAAAATCTGCATGGTAAATATTTTCTGAACTGTTTTTTTTTACAGCTTCCTCGTTTTATATTATTTTTGTTCATAAACTCCTCTATCTAAAATTAATTATACTGCATGTTTTTGTCCTATATAAGTCCAACTTTCAAATACAAATACTCTGTTTCTCTGAGCCGTCAAGCAATGGGTAACCTAACAAAGAAATGAAGAATCCTAGTCATTTTCATCTGTCAGATTGGACGAAATGTTGCTATCACAAGCTTTGAACAATGGGTAAACTACAGATTTTACAGTAATTTTTTCTAGGATCATGCAAGAACTTTGTCAAAAGCCTTGACGTAACGGTACATGCGCGGTAGATTCGGCTTGATATTTTTACCTGTCACTCAGTAATTTACTGGCAAGCAAAGCCAATTTTTTCACCTTTGCCTTTGTTTAGTTCCAAACTTTTTTTTCAAACTTCTAACTTTTCCATCACATCAAAACTTTCCTATACACAAACTTCCAACTTTTCCGTCACATCGTTTCAATTTCAACCAAATTTTCAATTTTGACGTGAACTAAACACACCCAAATGTTGGGTTCTCATCCTGGAAGGTGAAATCCTGATCACTGGGGCCTTTTCTTCCTGTGATCACCAAAGTCAGCATGCTCTGCTCCTTGCCAAAACAAAAATGGAAAAGATTCAAAGCAAAGAGAAGAAGAGTTCCAATCTTCTAGACCCAGTTGCTAGCAACAGATCCATTGTAGTAATTTTTTAAAAAAGTATTTAAATATTGGGTTTAGAAGACTATTGATGTTCAGAGTTTTTACAGTCCGACTTGAAAAACATCGGTTGGGGGCAATTAGCCGGTTGGCTTGCCAGGGAAGAAACTCAATTAGCATATTACTACCTCCATATTTTAATATATGACGCCGTTGACTTTTTGTCTAACATTTGACCATTCGTCTTATTTAAAAAATTTATGTAACTATCATTTATTTTATTGTGACTTGATTCGTCATCAAATATTCTTTTAACATGGCATAAATATTTTCATATTTGCAAAAAAAATTAAATAAAATGAATGGTCATACATTAAAATACGGAGGGAGTATTAGTTAACCTTTAACTATTATATACTTCAAATTTTGATTTATTTGATTTTCTTTAAAAAACTTATATGTAGAATTTTTTTTTAAAAAAAGATCACATCGTTTATTAGTATGAGAAGCGTGTCCGTGGTAATGTAAGTAGCGATGGGTAGAAAAGAACTAGGCCTAAAACGACAAATTTAGAAGACTGAAAGAAAATGATAGTTGAGTGTTGACCTGCCAGATTAGTGGGAGTACTGTAGACTGAAACTTTCTCCTAGATGTTTTGTCAGAGAACTTGAGCATTATCCTCATAGTTTACTTAGAGGCATCAAAGAAGTACAAGTAAAACCACTTGGTGTGAAATTGTCCGATGCTTCCAAAAACACATTTTTGCAAATTGCATCATCCACCATGCTTGCTATCCTCCATGTAGTAAAAAAAAAATCAACATGCATGTATGTAGTTTTCTGTCCTGTAGAAGAGTCTAAGGGGATGACCATGTATTCTCTCATGACCCCATCAGCTCGGTTGACATGTTTGATATTTCCTTGGACGCTTGATATACATTGGTCAGCAATCTTCCACCAGATTGACTTAAGGTACAGTTTATCAAAACTATGTTTACGGGTGTAATTTAGTCAGGCATGAAACAGGGAATCCCATTGTTTCATACTAAGAGAAAGTAGACATTGAAACCACTGAAAAATGAGATGATTACTGAATCCAACTCTTTAGAAGAAACCGGCTTAATTAGTACTCCCTCCTTCCTAAAATACTAGTTCAGGAAGCCACGCATTCGCGTGACTATAACCATTATGTTATTAATGGTATGGATGAAACCTTATCTATGATGTTCAGCAATTGAAGTATTTGAGTATTAGTATTTGTGAAACACTAATCAATAACAAAAGATTTTAAACATGCTATTGTAAGATATATTACTTGCAAGGATGATTTTGTAGGCGATGGTATAGTAGAACTCTTTGTGTGTCATTGAAATGAGGGTATGTGTTATTTTGGGCAAAGGCATGGTTTAATGCTGTCATTGTTATTGCTTTTCTTTTTAATTCCTACAAATATGCATGAGTGTACTGCCCTCTGGAAATTCTGCAACCCAAAAGATAGAATGAACCATATCAAATACTCCCTCCGTTAGTACAGCTCACTCAGACGATTTCTTAATCCTTGAGTCGCATGATCTTCATCATAACAACTGGAGTTAATTTATTTTTATGATGTAATTTGCTGATGTATAAAATATTGTACGACTTAGTATTATAAATTGCATTTTAACTTATCTTTTGTTAAATAAAACACATTATATAAAGTTACCTTCTTGATGAGTGCTTCTTTTTCTTTTCTTCAAGCAGCTTTACAGCATAGTATTTCTATCTATAAGTTACAGCTAGAAGATGGTTAGCGATGACAATGTCTAGGGATGCGCAGGCGAGCAGGTGACGATCAGGCGGCAGCCAGCGACGGATCGAGGTGGTGGTGGAGACAATGGAGGATGAAGCGACTCCCAGGTGGTGCTGAGGCTTTGAAGAATGAAGCCTACAAATCTCCAAAGTCCAAATGCCGTCACATCGAATTTTTCTACACACACAAACTTCCAACTTTTCTATCACATCGTTCCAATTTCAATTAAACTTCTAATTTTAGCGTGGAACTAAACTCACCCTAAAGTGGATTTGTACATCTCGATGAGGTCTACAAATCCATGGTCTCCAATCGTCCATCCGAGCTACGGTTCAAAAGGTCAACTTTTCAGTCTCTATTCAAAGCGCCCAATCGATGCCAAGCACATATGTTGTAACATATAGGCCCTAGTTCAGCAAGCCATGGTGTTTATACAATAGGCCATACAAGGCTAATGGTTGCATTAAAACACCACCAATTAATCTATCCGTATGCTAAATTGCACAGCTGCATCTTTGATTGTACTATCAGTTATCGGTAAATCTAATTGGAGAGGCCTCTTCAATTAGTCTTAACTAGAGACTCCCACGTGCTAGTCTTTTAGAAGTTTTGGTTGCTATTAATCCATTGAGCAAGTAGGGAAAATATTCCTATCATCTATACTTCAAATAAAATTTTCTCTTAAATTACTCATCCGATTTACAATCCAATTACACCGTTGTGTTCGTAATAATTAAATCTTTACAACAATATCTCACATGATTATATTTTGATGAAAAATCACAAATTACTTTTATGATATGTCTAAATTACTTTTAGATTTCACTAAGCTACTTGTTAGACATATAAAAGTAAATTCAGTAAAGGCTAAAAGTAATTTGCATATATTATAAAAGTAACTTATAAAAAAAGTAACTTAATTAATGCCTTTTTTATTGAACAAATTATCATATATATATATATATATAAACTATTCTACACCCGGGTATAGAATAGCTATTCTATACCCCCCTCCCTCCCACCGGTCAAACCCGCCTACTAACTCCCCCCACCACCCACCTCTTCTCAGCTCTCGTCCCAGGACGGTGCAGTAACACTGTGTCTTACGTGCAGTAACAGCGTTAAAATATAGTTGAAATATAGTCATGACGGATCTACTTTTGATAAGCTCTTTTTTCTAACATCATGGTGCAAACGGTTTTAAAAAACCTTACATCACTTGGGAGATATTGCTCTTCAAAGCTTGACTTTTTTGCAATTTGTCTCTCCACAAGTAGAAATACTATACTATTACTTGTTACTAGTTGTCTGTTGTACGTTACTACAATCACATCACGATGTTACTATACTGTATTTTACTGTATTTTTTGGGTAGTGTTACTGCATAAACATGTGGTAACGTGTATCTTCCGTGCAGTAACACTTTTACTTTTGTGCAGTAACAAGTGTATGGTTAGCATCTGAGACTTTTAACCTATATATTTTTGTTTCAATTCCTGATTTACTGTAATTCGCCACAATATTACTGTCAAAAGTGCAGTAACGTTATATACATGCAGTAACACTATATTGGAGGGAGAGATCGGTTTTCTTGAAAAGAGGGAGGAAGAACGGTTTCTTGAGGAGGGGAGTACGTAGATGCATTTTGAAGTTTAAACCTCCACATGCAGTAACACTATAGCATCATTGTGAAAACGGTTTTAAAAAATAATACATAACTTGTGAGATATTGCTTTTCAAATATTGGCATTTTGAGCTTTAACACTCCATATGCAGTAACATAGTATGTAATTTGCAGTAACATGCGTATATACATGCAATAACATGGTTTACCAAATGTATAAAATTGTTCAAAACACTCCTACATCAATCAGACCTCGCTCAAAGCCACCTACAGACTTTACCTATAGCCCACCTATTCGATCTTCATCTTGTAAAAATGACATAGTAAAACTACAATTATCGTGCAGTAACATAGCTACTTGGAAGTGGTAACATGTACCTATTATATAGTAACACTTTTATTTTTGTGCAGTAACAAGTATATAGTTAGCATGTGAGCCTTTAACCCATATATTTTTGTTTCAATTCCTGGTCTACTACAATTTTACTATGACATTACTGCCAGAAGTGCAGTAACGTCCTATGTGTTAGCAATTTAGCAATTTATTTTTTATTTTTCTAGAAATGAGGAAAAAAATGTTTCAGGGAGAAAAAAAGAATTAAAATGAAATAAAAAAGAGAGAGATTATATATATATATACACACACATATACATCCATACATACATACAAGTTACTTTTAGATTTGATTAAAATACTTCCGATACATTCATAATGCTCTGAGGTGATTACTTTTATTATTATTTTAGTTAATTCCATAATTTGTGCTGATTAATTTAATTTCTAGATAGAGTTATGTTTTTATCTCTACAACGGATTTACTTCAAATGACATGCTAAAGTTACATTCGTTTTGTTCCAAGTTACTTCTATAATATATATAAATTACTTTTAGATTTTACTGAATTTACTTTTATATATCTAAGAAGTAACTTAGTGAAATATAAAAGTAATTTAGACATATCATAAAAGTAATTTGTGATTTTTCATTAAAATATAATCATGTGAGATCTTGTCGTAAAGATTTAATTGTTACGAACGCAACCGTATAATCGGATCGTAGATCGGATAAGTATTTAAGAGAAAATTATATTTGAAGTATAGGTGGATGATGTCTCTTATAGATAGAGTGGTAGCTAGTTTAGACAAACCAGCTACCACTGCTGTGTAGTTACGTCCGTTGGTTATTATGGGGTTTAATATAATTACCTGGGGGCTCGCTGCTGTAGCGGATGGAGAGGCGGTCGAAGACGTCAGCCGCCGCCACGAGCCACGACGCCATTGTTAATTAGGGCTTTACTGTATTTTGTTTCTAATACCACATATGTCGTCAAACAAGATCGATCGATCGATTGATGAGAGATAGGAAACGAATCAATCATCACTGACGACTAATATAAATTTAGATATATCTCTATCTCTCCCTACTTCTCTGCTACTCCCTCCAACTAATAGTTTAAGCCATACTTCTTATATCATCGAGACCAGTCACCACAGACGGACAATATTTTTAGATACTAAGTAAAATTTGGTACATAAAGGTTCTAAAATTTTTACTGATTTTGGTACTTCAAGGTAATTTCTTTAAGTACTGTAAAATTCCTAACATACCTTACAGTGATTTCAAGCCAGATAGTAATTGATTACTGAATCCACTTCTTCCATCTTTTTCACTAGTTGTAATTGGAAATCAGCAATATGTTCAGAGCTGTTTGGATGGGACTTTTTAGTCCCTGTCACATCGGATGTTTAGACACTAATTAGATGTATTAAACATAGACTATTAACAAAACACATTCCATAACTCTAGACTAATTCGCGAGACGAATCTATTAAGCCTAATTAATTCATGATTAGACTATGTGATGCTACAGTAAACATGTGCTAATTATGAATTAATTAGGCTTAAAAAATTGTCACGTGAATTAGCTGTCATTTATATAATTAATTTTGTAAGTAATCTATATTTAATACTCTAAATTAATATTCAAATATCTGATGTGACTAAAGTTTAGCCCTGATCCAAACACTACCGAAAAACATTTGTTTGTGTGCGCTGGTGCGTATGTACATGTGTGATTGTGTGGCGTAGACCAAATAATGGTGCAATAATAAAACCAGCTTAAGCAGATAATTAATCACGGGTAATTAAGACATGTTCTTCATATTTCTGTCAGCCTTTAAAAAGGCAATCCTGAAGATCCTTTCCTTATGACACTATCAGGTGCTATTTATGAAAGAGATGGTTGACTTTCAGAGACATATATTAAAAGGAGAAGCTGATGAAAAATGCAAAGACTAAGTACATAAATACATATATTCCTCGCTTTGAACTGGCTCGTCAGGCAAATATTTGTAGTTTTCTTCAAATGTAAGGCAAGGTCAAACGACTATAGCAGACTATAAGCTAGCTATAAACATATTTTGAGAAGATAAAATAGAAGAGAGAAGGGCAGCAGGTTACAGATTTGTAGCTAGCTGCAGCACAGACTCCAAGGTGCATGTGTGTATGACAGATGGGACCAGATATTAATTATGTAATATATATTTATATGTAACTATTGTATAAATTGGCTATTAAGTCAGCAATTGGCTATACTATTAAACTTGCTCTAAAGTGGGACAAAGTTGCTCCATCAAATCTTGGTTGTGTTCTTCACCTGTTTTCCCAACTCACCTATCTCATTTTCCACACGCATGTTTTTCAAATTGTTAAACGGTGTTTTCAAAAGAATTTCTATACGAAAGTTATTTAAAAAATTCATATTAATTTATTTTTTTAAAAAAATAGTTAATGTTTAATTAATCATGCATTGCGTGCATCGTTTTATGTTCCAACCTCTCCTCCCAAACGCAGCCTCGTCAGCAGAAAATCGAGAACAACCCCCCAGCAGCTGGTTCAGAGTCAGTTGCTAAGAAAATCAAGGCCCTGTTTGGGGGAGTTTGTCCCAGCTACAGCTTTTCCCAAAAGCTGCTTCTGCTAGAAGCTGCCCCAAACAGTCCACAGCTTATAAGAATATGTAGCTACAGATTCTGAAAAATGAACTAAGAAGCCAGAAGCTAGAGAAACTGGGTTTCAGAGCTTTTCCAGATTCTCAGAAGCTGGCTACCAAATAGCTGATTTTCAGAATCTAAAAACTCCCCGAAACAGACCCCAAGACTAGCATGCTACTGGGTCCAGAACACATATGAAAGGCTCTGCTTCTCTTTCAAATCAAGATTCCATTGTCGTCTAGTCCGGTTAGGATATCTGGCTTTCACCCAGACGACCCGGGTTCAAATCCCGGCAATGGAACTTTTTCTTTGTCTGCCAGTTTTGTTTGTGAGCAGCTCACAAAACTAATCTCAAGATTTATTAATTTATGGTTTGTTTACTTTGTTACCAAAATCAACCTTACCAGGTTTTCACAGTACCAATTTTTGGTACTTTTGTAAGTTTTGGTGTTACCAAATTTTTGAACTTGGTGTATTTAGTTTGACATCTTCCTAAATCTTGGTAGTGCTTTTTATAACATGAAAGTTCCAAAACCACCAAATAATGTTAAGGTTAAAAGCGGAATAAAGTGAACAAGTCCTTATCGGTTCTTAGTGTATTTAATTTCCTACGTACCACTAAACAGCATTTTTGAGGTGAAATTTATCGTCATTTCATCTACCACATGTAGAATTTTACATTGCTTGGAGCCTGATCAATTAAGTTAAATTCTCAGCAAGAACGAGAAAGCTTTATTAGCACATGATCAATTAAGTATTACAGCACGGAAGAAAATTATTATTCAACTAGATGATACCCCGCGCGTTGCTGCGGGATTTTGTAAAAGTAATTAGGATGAAATTTTTATGGGTGATGTTTTAAGTGAAGATATTGCTGCTTGTAAAATAAACTAATTTCATAGGTAGAGAGAATGAGAGAGAATCGATGCAGAAAAATTAAATAGCTGACAAATGTTTCAACATTGTACACGCTTACACGGTAGTAATCTTGTACAACAATCAAACATATCTACTTAATAAAGGGAAATGTTAAATCCTTGTGAATACTTTGTTCACTCGCTTATTACTTTTCCTCTTTCCTGCTTCATGTTAGGTTGGAGTCTACTGCATGCCTCCTCAAATCCAGTGTTTGATTGGGGAGGTAAGTGAAATTCCTGTCTATTAACTCAATGAAACCTAACAATCATTAAAACATGTATCTTATTGCCAAACGATCAAGAAAAAATTGAACAAAAAGATATACACTCACATACACACTCGCACACGTATCTCTTAAAGACATATATACACATCGGCCCCAACTCTATGAGCCACCTCTGAAAGATAGGACACATATTTTTTATATTCAGTTAGTCACCAGAAAACACTTACATCACCTACCACCGAAAAACAATTAGGCATTCGTGCTCTTCCATGTTTTTTTGTTAGGACACAATTAGAGTAAAACACGTAATTATAAATTACACTTAGCTACTAAAATGTGCCAAGGAATTTGATCAGACCAAACAACTATAAGTCATATAAAATCGTGCCCACAGAAAAGAATATTGAAGGACCAATTCCGGACACATCTTGGTCCTCTAGAAAGTGGTTTTGTCAACCGTTCATGAAATGCTAATATGATTTTAGAAGAAGACTCACCTTGATCATGTTTGTTCCACAATAAACTTTAACTTATCAGAGTTGTTTCAATGACTTGCACATATGAAATAGGAATCACAAAAAAAACATAAGATTTATTTGACTCAGTATGATTCAAAACAAAGAAAAGAGCATATATATATATGTTATCTAACCATGTAAAACTTAAAGATTAGTGTGAAAATTCAGCAACCAACAACTTTACTTGGCCAATAGTTATAAAGGAAACTTCAAGCTGAAATTAGCATGCCTGACCCCAACTGCAATCTGCAAGAAGCAACACAAACTTGTGAACATATGAAACTTGCTGTCAGGAAACCTAGTGCAGCTTGTTTAGAGGATGAAAAGGAATGATTCAGATTTGATAAAGTCAGTATACCATGTTCCTAAGTCCTAAGCATCAAATCTCTGAAACTATGAGCTACATACCTGAATTTATTCCCTTCGCACATAGCTTGATCCAAACCAAATATATATCCATAAACCACTAACCATTATTGGATGGATAAAAAATTGAATGAGGCCATCTTATAAGCCAATTGGGGGCTAACTCTTTTCAGCAATTTACATAAATGTGTATAAGCAAAAAGATGATGCAGAAGCAACGCAAGAAACACGGTGTGAGCGGGCCGACCTTGATACTGGAGAATAAGCAATGTCCAGGATATGGTACGGGTGTGAACACTGCATCAAAAAGAAGAAAACTATCATGTATAGCACCTTCAGAATATGTAACTTGCCTACTGTGGATATGAGAGGAGAGGAATTCAAAGAGAGACCGGAGAGGGCAGCCGTTTTATACAGGAGGAGGCGATGCGACAATCTTGAGTAAAATTGTTGCAAGGGAGTGGGAGCTTGGCGCCATGAATCCGGCGGCGCATGCGTTGCGGAATTGGGCAGTTGAGCGGAAGGGGAGCCAAACCGTGTGCAAGTGGTGGGTGTTGGCGTTTTTCGTCTCTCACGACTCAGCGAACATGCGAGCAGTCGAAGCGGGATGACCAGATATCATTATTTTGGATGCCATATGGGCTGCCTCCAGGCCCATAGGCCCATGATCTGTAACTGGGCCGTAGCTTGCAAGCCTGCACTAGAATGGCCTTTAATCCTTGCTTGTCAATTAATTCACTAGTTTTGATATTATTGTTTTTTTTTTATTTATACGTCTAAACGACTGATTCTTCTCTTGCCCTCGTGAAATTTCTTCAAACTCGCTTTGAATCACGCCTATACGCACCAATTAACACCTCGTAATCAATGGATATTCGCATTGTGTTCAATCTATCAATCAGTACGCGTTTGGCTTGTGGCCGAGTATTGAACGCTGGCTGAACGACTTGACTCTTGTGCTGGACTTTGATCTGTTCAACTCTTTTTAGTAGCTTAATTATTAGCCCTCAAAAATTTATCTTTTGTTCCTAGCTCAAAAGGCAAATTAATTAAGTCGATCTAGATGTTTGTACTGCTGCTATACACGAGAATAGATATTGTTGTTTCACTGCAAGATGAACATAACATTTGCAGATATTTTTATCCTTTCCAACTAGATGTACACAAATAGTATTATTAAAATTTCACCTGTTATTTTCGCATAGAGAGATTAATGGAAATGCTATGCGTTGTCAGAAACGGCGATCGAGTTAATAAGCTGTGGCTTGTGTTAGGAACATGTCGCATATATGCTTCCAAGAAGCCTCTCATGGCTAGTTAAATAGTTAGTTAATTACTATCTTAATTATTTTGATCATGTGCCTCTCCATTCATCGGTTCTTACAAAGTAGTAGTATATACTACTCCTAAATCCACTCCCCAAAAATTCCTTCATCAGCTTCTAGTATACTGGACAATTACTTCTCTGAATACTTGCAGATGCAGAGAGGGTCTCTGTCTGCAGCTGTTCTATACTCCACTGAGCTAGTAGCAACTACTATTGATCTGTTCACCAACTGATAGCATTAGTACAGTTTCTTATTCTGATGCTCTCTAATCTCTGCATAATAAGTAGCATATTATACTGCGAGCATCTAATCCTAATTAATCACCGTATTTGTTACTCAACTTCCACCGTCTTTGTCCACAGAATAGGCCATGCAAAGAGCCAAGCAAAAGTTCAGGTTTTCAGGAGTTCTTTGCGGTAAGCTAATGAGTTGGGATGTCATGACAGTGATCTTGAGCACAAACAAACAACTGAAATTAAAAAGAAAGAAAAGAATAATCTAATAGTATGAGATTATACTTGCATTCACACAACATCCTTTTTCTTTCAGTTCCAAGATGCATATGATTATCTGCAAGGGATTAAGTGCAGATATGATAATCAAGTGCTTTGCTAATACGGCAAGCTAATCACATCTTATCTCCGACAAAGAGACAGGTTAATGCTAGATCCCACCGTGGCAAAATTTGTCAGCTTGTGGTATGAACGAAATGATGATTAAAAACAAAGTTGTGAGGCAGCTGGGAGCATTCTAGAAAGAGCCAGCAAAGTTAGCACCAGCAAATGACAATTTGACCCACCACCTTCTGAAAGCTACACACCAAATTACAAGTGCAGAAAAAGAAAATTTTGAACATTTCTTCTCATGGTCCTCTTCAACAACACCAACAAGAAGAGATGGAATTCATCTTTGTCTCCATGGCCATGGCGTGTCAGGGCACATTATGAAATTACACCCCTTCCTTTCAGCAAAATTTCATCGAACAGAGTTGTTGTTGTTGTTGACCGTTGACCTTTTTGCGCTTGTGGGTCAACTCAATCAAGGCCAGTCAAACTAAGCAGAAAGATTCATAGATCAGTGTATGTAGTGTATGAAATTATAATGGAAACTTGAAAGTATGAAATCCAAACTTGTCAAAAGAGCATTATTACTCATACGCATTTTTTCAATAACGCCTATAAACAAACCTCTCAACCGTTCGATTTAATTACATGGGAGTTTAAAGTAATTCTAGATTTACTCACATCATACCACATCAATGTTTGTAATAGATTTATAGTAAATCTTTTAGGACCTTTGTAGTAAAAAAAAAACAAGTCTAAAATCAAGAACCAATACTTTTGGGCTTTTGGCGAGTATAAAAGTGGAGGTCTTAATCAATCCTCTTAACAATAATAATTACATATAAATATAGGGGGCAGAGTGCAAAAAGAACTCACCTTATTAATCATCTTCCTTAGCCTTAAGCGTAAAGCAACTCGTCTCATCTTCAGAGAAGCAAACCCAACAAAAAAAAAAAAGAAGAAGAATTTTCAGGTTTTCTTCTCGCTTTCACCGGAGAAGGAGAAGGAGAGGAAGGTGTTGATCGAATCCTCCTCCAATCGCGCGCTATTCGATCCCCGTTGCTGGCTCGCTCGCTCGCTCCGCCGATCCCTCATCCGATCTGAATCCCCGATCTGATGGCGGCCAACCCCGGCAACAAGATCCGCAACGCCAAGCTGGTGAGGAATCGACGCCTCCAATCCCCCCTTTCAATTTCGTTTCTTGATTGTTTTTTTCCTCTGGATTTAGGGCTGATGATATTTTCCCCTAAAATCCCTCCTTGTTGGTCGCGATTAGATTGATGAACTGATTCCCCCTTATTATGATCGTAAAACAAGAACTCATCTTTACTTATTGGCATCATGTGCTCATGTTGTTCATGTATCACGAATTCCGGGTTACTCACAGTGTTGTTGATTCACCAGGTTCTTCTTGGAGATGTGGGCACTGGCAAGTCGAGCCTCGTTCTCCGGTTTGTGAAGGGCCAGTTTGTTGAGTTCCAGGTTAATTTCTTTAACATGTGAACTACTATGACCTAAGATTGAGCAGGTTTGGTGTGTTGGGATAGGCCTAATTTTGTTGGGTCAATCGGATGCAGGAGTCCACCATCGGCGCGGCCTTCTTCTCGCAGACCTTGGCGGTTAACGACGAGACGGTGAAGTTCGAAATCTGGGATACTGCAGGGCAGGAAAGGTATCATAGCTTGGCTCCGATGTACTATCGGGGTGCGGCTGCCGCGATAGTTGTCTACGACATCACAAATGCGGTTAGTACAAGTCTTAAGTGACTCTTGAATTTTTAGTTACGTTGTACATCTTGATGATAGTTTCTCAAAGTTTTGATTTAATGCAATCATGCCTGCCTATCACTAAAAATTATAAGTACGGCACCACAGCCGCGATTGGTAGAAATTACTAACAGTCTAATAATTTAATTTACGCCATTGAAACCAGAATTACGATTAGTAAGTATTGGTAAAATCACCCCTTCTCTGTGATTCACATATCGAACCAGGTATTCATGATAATCGTACACCAACTTTGACATTTTAATCTATCATCTTTTATTGTCACAGAAGATTTGAGCTTCCTACGTATAGTTTTAGGTTATATTGCTCTTCTGGTCTTGGTTCAAACATGTTTTCCCAGATGATAGACTGATGAGTTGGTTCTGCCATTACAAATTAGCAACCCATGTCCTGGCGTTATGGCACACTGATATTAGATCAACTAGTTGTCTTCACTGTTTTTGTACCTTGTTTGCGTCTTATGAGCAACCCCTATTCGGAGAAGGTACTGTCTCTATTGTGTGCCTTTACTTAAACAGAGGAACCCTTCAATTCACAGTCTTGCGACCTTATGTATTGACATATTGCTAGGCATCTCTTTATTTTTTTTCTTGCTTCACATACAGCTTTTAGTGTGTTTTCTTGGTAAACATGAATTCGATCTGCACTACAAGATTTTGGGAAGAAATAAATATATCATAGTTTACACCGTGCACAAATTTAAGTCCAACTTCATTCATCCCGTTTTATCTGAGTATGCTCACTGCTCATTTTGTAAAAGTGGTGCCAATAGTGATTCTCATAATTATTTTCTGCCTTTTAGGCCTCTTTCACACGTGCAAAAAAATGGGTTCAAGAACTTCAAGCGCAAGGTAATCCATTTCTCTTTTTTTAATTTTTATGTATGATTAGAACATCTGTAAATAAGCAGCTATATTGATTGTGCACAACTGCTGGACCACCTGTACATTTCTCTTATAAGTAAACCTAGCAATTTTGTAGCACTATAAGACATCATGTCTTTTTTTTTAGTAGTCCAGCTAGTACAAGTTATTAACTTCTTTTTATACAGGAAACCCAAACACGATAATGGCTCTTGCTGGTAACAAGGCTGATATGGTAGAGGCGAGGCAGGTGCCAGTAGAAGTATGTAATTTTGCTTCTCAAATCCCTTTTTTTGTGATTATATGTCAAAGCACTACTGCATTTCTGCATGAAACTATCATGTCACTGATGTGATGTTTGTCACCAGCATCTCATAATGATGCTTATTTTTCCTCATTGCTTCGAGCAAAAGCGTAATTTGGCCTTACCAGCTTCAAATTACTGTATTTTTCTCCTGTCACATTTGATGATGAATTCAGTATGGTGTGATAGTGAATAGCACAGAATAAGTATGTCTACTTTTTGTTGCTCCTGCTTCATTGAAAAAACAACTCTGAATTCAAGTATTTAACAAAAAGAAAACATAATAAAAAGTTGCAAGGGCAACAAGGTTTTCTGCTCTGTGGTGATCTTTTTTTTGTTTGCTCATTGCAACACTGATCTATTAAATTACAGTTACCATCTTTTGTGTTTGTGGCACTATCCTGTTCTTGAAATGAAAATTTTTCATTATCACAGCCTCTGTGGCTTGCCTTGTTGAATGCTTATCAAAAGCTCTAATTTGTATGGTGCAGGAGGCAAAGACCTACGCACAAGAGAATGGCCTTTTCTTCATGGAAACATCTGCAAAAACGGCAATCAATGTGAATGATGTATTTCATGAGATCGGTGAGTTTTTATCATAAATCATTTCCGCAGTGGATTTCTGTACACCGACAGAACTGGTTAGTTATTTGGTGTACAAAAATGTACACAGCCTGCTTCTGCTAATTTCTAGGCAAATTTGCATTCTTAATCTGATTTCAGCAAAGAGATTGCTTCAAGGACAGCAGGCTCAAGACACACCGGCTGGAATGGTTCTCAACCAGAGACCAGCTGAGAGGATGGTGAGCAGTTCTTCATGCTGCTCATAATTCTAAGTGTGGAGTAGTGACTACAACTACATAATGCCATGGCCTGAAATCCAGGAGAAGTGTGTATGCATCAGAGATGCACACAAAGCTTGTAAAGTGGCTGCTGCCATCCCAGCTGCTGTTTCTTATTTTGTCATGTTCGTTCTGTAAATGTGAATACTAGGGTGTCGCTGCAGAAATTCGGATGTATTACTACAGTGTATGCTCTTGCTTAAGTATTTCTCGACACTGAAACAGAGTAAAGCAAAGTCTAGTCAGATTCGTTTTGTTTGCTTCAATTCAGATCGTGCAGTGAGCTTGTTTTTACATTCTAATTGTGCTGGTATGTGCAATTCAGACCACATTCACCCATTTGTACCTTTTCGTCAGAGAGATGGAAAAATATGATCAGATTTTGTAGTTACCCTTTTACACAAGGAACGTGGTAAAGATACATGCATCAACTGAACAATTGCTGATGTAGCTTATCCAATTCAACATCAAGAAGTTCTGAAACCATCCCAAGCATGTGTGGCTCACAAGAAAAACAAGCATATACACGCTTAGGGAATTAACAAAAATAAAATAAAATCAGTGATGGCAACTCCTTTTGCTTATGCACCAAACCAGGAAAAAAGGGAGTACAAGAGGAAAAGCTCATGAAGGTATAGAACCATCTCACTTTTCCTGTATTGATTTTCAAGAGGGGCATGGAAACATATTATTCCAAATGAAATTCATTCAGTATGTGCCATTCTTTTTTTTTTCTTAATGCTATCTATGTTGTTTTCACTGGATGTAATCTTCATTGTAGCTGTCACTGATCACCGAAACGAACCGCTCGAGCCATGGCAGCTGGTGAAGGTCCTTCATGGTGTCAATGATGTATGAATCGGCGCAGCGGGGCGGCGACTGGCTCGGAGGCTCACCCAGGTTGAAACCCCCTGAGAGGAACCTCTGAATGAGAGCCAGCTGAGCTCTCTCCTGCTCCGAGTACCCTTCGATGGCGGTTGGCATGCAGTCGAACGTGTCCCATGCCCATATCTCGGATGCTTGGGTGGAATGCGCTGCCGAGGAGGCCTCGATGCTCTCTTCGTCCCAGAACACACATTGGCATGTCTGTATACCATTGGTGTACTCGGCGCCACAGGAGTAGCAGAACTCGTGCCCGCACCTTCAGAAGTGACAAAGCAACATTTAGCATAGTGGTAAGAATCAAAAGGTGCATTCATGAATCAGTAATCCTTGATGGGAGCGAGCATTTGCAATGCAATAGCCATCTAGGTGGGCGAGCAACACAGAGCATATCTAGTTGGATCTGAATCTACCTAGTGTGGAATTACTATGAAGAGTACGCCCATATAAACAAAACCCCTAATGCAAACTGTAGAAGAAAATTCTCTTATTGACACCAGTAATGCACCTTAGGCCCCAACCAAGAATTATACGAAGTTGTCTCTTGTATGATATGATAAATTAAATAACTAATTTGGGAATCCGGGATTCTGAGGCCATAATAATGGAACACCTTGGAATTTGTACTGAAAACTACCAAGTTCTTTAATTCAGAGTGTGGTCAGAGACAGAGTGGGCCAACATAATATAGCTAGCTTACAGTCTACAACATTTCTATCTGTTTGGTAACTTTCAAATATTACAGATTGTGGGAGAGGCAGAAATCAGCGCACTACTTAAAAGTTGCACTAAGAAAGCTTCATCAAACATAATAAACATTCGTTCATAACCTGTGAAAATGTGAAATGATTCTTCTTTCGCTCATTTGGAAACTTTAACTACTAGCATGACAGCAGATCTTTACTCTTACAATAAACAGTGTTTAATGCTTTCAAATTTCAGCTCAAGCAATGGAACCAGCCAAAAAGAGTGCTTCTCTATGTAGAATTATAAAGCTTGCTACGCAGTTCTGTGTATACTTGTTTAATTTTTTAAAAAAGAAATTCCTCTTTTTAGTCTACGAGATTCCATACCAGCAAGTGTGCCAAACTGAAAAAAGGAACATACCAGCAATTCATATGGAAGCAGCCTTGTGTGAGTTCAATCATTCGTCGACATCTCTGACAGCGCCTCCACCTATTGTTTTGTGCTAGCCGATGCAAAGACAGGTCTCCTGCATCTCTTTCATCAACAGGCAAGCTCTGGTACTCATCACAGCCCATCATGACATGCCATGGCACTCCACAGTTGATACAGATATCTCTATGGCATTCTGGGCACTCAACACAATTGAGGTCTAACTGACTTGATGTACTTGCCCTAGAGAAGTGCTGACTAAGATCTAGTAGAACTGAACAGTTTGGAAAGGGACAATAAAATCTTTCCATGTCTGAGGTGCCAGCTTCTGCAAAAGCTCTCTCCAGAGAATCGTAGCAGCTAACTGGAAGGAATGACTTACACTCACTAGCAGAAATATGATATTTACACCTTAACTGTGGGCATCTTATAGGAACCTTGTTGGTTTGCAGCTTCTCTTGAGCATATGAAGTCAAGCAGCTATAGCAAAATGTATGAGCACATCCCATTTTGATCATCTGAGCACCGCGTTTTTCCTCACAGCAAATTGAACAGGTGCCAACCTCGTACGGAGATAGATACATGATGCCTATGGCTTCTTTGGCCAACTGCAGTGGCCTCTCAAGCTCAAAGCTAGGAAGCAATATTATATCAAAGTCTTCCAGCTTTTCCACCAGTTCAAGAATTCTGTGTCCTAAAGCTACCAAGAGCTGGTCTTCTAGAATTTCAGCTTCTGCAATCTGTCAGTGCAAAAGAACAAGAAACGACACATCATGTCTAAGTATGATATAATACAGGAAGGCAGTAAGATAACTCTATTGAAATAGCTAATTATGTAAGCATTCTATAGCTTTCGAACAACATAAATTGAACAATCTACTGCATAGAACTGCAAGTGATGAACACGATCTATATATACTGCAGCTGCACTGCAGTAGCAGAATTTGGAATGTGCAGCTGTCATAACTGCACATTCCCTGCCACTTCATCCTTTCATTTCTCTTAGTTTAGTTCTGTTTACAACAGTGAGCTGTTAATAGGTACTGCATATATAGCTGTTAAAATCTCAAATAGGAAAGACGGTTTCTTCATTGATTGATTGTTGAATTGATCAGTTTGACTAACTTGGAACCAAGCAAGATGGCATGAAGTCAAGTACAGTTATCGTTGGTGCGGTCCATTTTTTGTCATTCGGATTACCAGCCAAACATGTAATATCCTCAAAACATGAATTACATTATTTTGGTAGCGTATATCACAAGGCCAAACTGCAACACACAATTTAATTAACTAAACCTTAGGCGCCCATTAGGTGATGTCCAATTGCAGCAAATATCAGGGTGATTGAAAGCGATACTAGCGATTCTGCGTAACAGTCATGAACATTCATAAGGGCAAACCATGTATTAGAGAAAATCAGAAACTCTTGCCTGAAAGTACAGCTTCTCCGAATTAGTGAAAGCAAAGATCTTCCGTATGCCATTCTGCAACGCCACCAACAGGCCATCCATCAGCGCCAAGTGATCGGCCACTAGCTCATCCACATAGAAGTCCAGCTTCTTCTGCACCTGAAGCATAGGCACCCCAGGTGACCTCTCCATCACCACCCCAATCCCGGACAGCTTCTTCCCCTCTGCCTCGGGGCTCGACACGCCCTTGAAGAACAGCCTCACCGAGCTCTCATCAAGCTCTCCCTTGGCGACGCCGGCCGTGAAGGACTCCTCGGTGTCCTCCCACTCATCCTCATCCCCACAGCAGCTCCTGAAGTCATCCTCCCCTCTCGAATTGCAGGCGAAACCGCCCTCCGCGTCGACTAACCTCTCCTCCATTGCTGAAATCCCAACCCAGTTGGTGAAATCCAATCCAATCCAATCAAATCAAATCAAGACGACCCCTCTCGACTCAGTTAGAAAGCTGAGCAATCTCCATTCAGCTAGATGGGTCAGCAAGAAGCTGAGCACGCTGACAGGCAACCAAAACCAAAAAGGTTTCCACCAAACGAGCCCTTTTGAGCTCGAGAAGACTGCACCTAATCCCAACTCCAAGAAGGTGCCTTGTTCCTTTTTGCCACAACCACTATGGTGGTGGTGGTGGTGGTGGTGGTGGTGTTGCCAGTGACCTATCGATCAGACGACCCCACAGATTCGTGGGGGGGCCTCAGAATCGCACGAGATTTGGCTCAGAAATTGGCGGAGAGGATGGCCATGAAGCACCAGAAGGAGCTCCACATCGCGAATTCCAGGACCGCGAGGGCGAAATTGAAGGGTGCAGCGACCAAATTCACCCAAATGTTGGAGCTCTCGCCGATTCTCGAATTATTCCTCATGCGAGAGACGCTCAGTACTCAGCAGTTCAGACCCCGAGAACAGTGCAAACCACCGCCGCGACGTGAGCTCCAATCACCTGCCTGCAAGGAGAGAAAATTTACCAACAATTCAGATAAAAATCAGCAATTGCGAGAACGAATCGACTGCTCCTGAAATTGAGAAAAGAAAAAATTCTAGCTCAAATGTTGGAAAGGCCCCAGAAAAAAGGGAAGAAAATACCCAGGCAACCTGCCTCGCAATCGAATCTAACAGCAAATTCTGCAGAGAACTCGTAGAAACAGATCTAGAGAAGGCGAGCATTTAGGCCCAAAAGTAGATATTCCAGCTCAAGAAAAAATTACTCGAAAACTGCAAGAGAAAACTCCGCCCAACAAGCACAAAAAGAACACAAGAAAATTCGCAAAAAAAAAAGAATAAGATTAAGAACACACCCCGCACAGACCGAGATGCGCCCAATCGAAGCAAGAGCGAGTGTGGCTCAGAAAGAGAGAAAAGCGGGAGCACCTGGGAGTCACATGCATCACATCGAGGAGAGATGAAACCGGGCCTCCGGGGACAAGAACCCAGAGGAAGGAAGGAATTGAGGGCGAGCAAATGGAGACAAAGATGGGAGCTTTCCGGCACCCCGGTGACGGTGAGGTGCCTTTTCTTGCGGCAGTGGAGAAAGAATTTATTCGGAGGAAGAAGAAGAAGAAAGAGAGAGAGGAGTGGCGTTAAAGCAAAGACAGAGGAGCCCTAATTATTCCTTCTCGACCACGAGCAGAGAGGCCCTGCAATTGCAAACTCTCTCCTCTTCTCCTTCTTCTACCTCTCGAGATTTGCACTGCTGTCCCTCAACATGCACAAAATTTGCACCAATCAAACTTAGGTCGAGTTTAGTTCCAAACTTTTTCTTCAAACTTTCAACTTTTTCATCACATCGAAACTTTTCTATACATAAACTTTCAATTTTTCCGTCACATCGTTCCAATTTCAATCAAACTTCTAATTTTGATGTGAACTAGACACACCCTTAGCACTAGTACCTCTGTTCTAAAATGTACAGCTATTTTATCATCGGACATGTTTTAAAATAAAGTAATTATTATCTATTTAATTTCTTAATATATTTTCTTTTATCAAATAATCACAACCTTTTTCCGATGATTTTCATCTATTTTCTAAATATTTGTTTCGATCTTAAAAACACTTATATTTTATGACGAATGTAGTGTAGAACTAAGGCACGTTTGATTTAGATTATTAGATGGATTATACAGTGATAAATTACTTTTAAAATAAGCTTAATAAATACTACCTTCATCCCAAAATGTTTGACGCCGTTGTCTTTTTTAAAAATGTTTGACCGTTCGTCTTATTCAAAAAGTTTAAGTAATTGTTAATTCTTTTTCTATCATTTGATTTATTGTTAAATATACTTTTATGTATACATATAGTTTTACACATATCACAAAAGTTTTTGAATAAAACGAACGGTCAAACATGTTTAAAAAAGTCAACGGTGTCAAACATTTAGGCAAGGAGGGAGTACTAGCTTAGACCAAACGGTCAATACAGTGAAAATATTTTCGAAGGGTAGTTTTAGAACAAATAGTACTTGCTTGGAACTGAAAAGTATACTTCCAAACATAGCCTAAGGTCTGTTTAATTTAGATTATTAAATGGATTATCGATTTAGTTGTAGAAATAAAATTATATATATTGAGAAATAAACTTGGCAAATAACTTGAAACAAGCAAAAATGCATAAATTCTTTTAGAAAATGTAGTTTTAGAAGTGTGAAACAAATAATTTATTTTATATTTCGATGAATAAGAAAAAAAATGGCACCATCAATCCTTAAACAAGTCATTATTACTCGTTCATAACGTGTCCAATTGCCTACGTTTGCTTGTGCCATATCATAAGACGACTCCGCATTTTATAAACGAGTCAATGACGTCGATGTTGCAGGTGTTTATAATGAGTTTTATTGCCTCCTTGAAACCATCAAAGGATAAGTTAACCAAAAAACCTCAAAGTTTTATTGTTAGGTGTATGTTTGTTTATACTTTACCCTCGTCAAAGAAACAAATATGTAGCTATCGTATTTGTCATAGAGAACAAATCAATTAGTGCATTCTAGTAGTGTTAATCAAGCATGTATTTATTACCACGTACTACTCCTTTCGTTCTAAAATATAAGACACAACCACCTTAATCTAAAGACCAAGAAATAACTATTATCATCTTGTAGTTTGGATCATTCTAATAAATATAATGCATGCATCCAATAGGATTAAATATACGAGAGTGGAAGATTTAAAAAAGTAATAATTTAATGGAGAAGATATCATAGTTAATTGCATGCTTGCATGTATGTCTTATATTATGGAACATCTAAGAAAATTGATTATGCCTTATATTATGGAATGGAGGGAGTACTTCCTAAAGTAGTGGAAAATTAATATACCCTCCATTCCTAAATACAGTAACTACTCTTAAATTCTGCTCTTTGGAGTTATGACCACTAACTACTCTTAAATGTTAGGTAAAGTGAACGGAATTTCGTTCTTACATTTACTCCATCCATTCCTAATTAATTTTGTCCTAATCATCTTTCACAATCAATTTTCAGCATCACGAGATTTATGCTTTTAAATTCACTTGTAATATTTATATAATATAATTTTCACATGTTATTAAACTATAGGAATTTCTAAAATTTTATTATTGTTAAAGATAGATATGTTAACTTATGATAAAGCTTAATCAACAAGCAATATGAATCGGGGAAGTATATGACATATTACACTTAAATAAAATATAACATCTTTTTTTGGGGTTTGTAAATACTTAGAACAAATGATCAAAACTTTAAAGGTGAATAGTGCCCAACGTTGGTTATTTAGTAAAAAGGTGATGAACAAACTGACAGCGGCCAAGAAGTAATTCATCTGATTTTATAATTTTAATGTTTTGAATAATAATACGATCTGCAAAGCTCATCTTTAGCTATGATTTTCTCTTGTAATGTATATAATAAATAAATAAATAAATAAATATTTAATTTTGTTATAGTATTTTGAAGACTAATAAGGAGTATATATAAAATGCCTTCAAACATGTAAAATTTAGAAGATACTGATTGTTAAAGAAAGTTTTAATAGTTTGACTCTAATTTTTGTCCAAAAGATCCAGCTGAATTAAGGAATCGGATGGTTAAGTAATTAGCAGAAGAGAAGAGGTGCGGATTGCAAAAGAGGCATGAAAGTGGTTGGTCGATTGATTGATGTCGAGTTTAATGGCGGTCGGGGCCCACACTCACACTCTTCCTGCAGCAGCATCTGCATCTGCATGCAAACGGAAACGGAAGAAGAAATCCTCCGTTCCGTTTGGACTCGCCAAGTTGGGGGCGGTGGAGTGGGCCCACGGTGTCGGCGAGAGCAGCCAACTCGGACCAGCGACGTGGCAACCACCACCGTCCAGTGTCAGCGTCAGCATCCTACCAAAATCGTCTTCCTCCTCTCATCAATTATTATTATGCTTAAGGATCAGGAACGACTACGTGCACAGGATTCTAATCTCCTAATCTGATTGAAAACATGCAGAGATTCTTCCCTGCATTCTGAATTTCTGATGATCGAGAGAATTAAGAATATGAGCATGAACGTACAGATAACAAGAACAATAATATACAATTTTTAGAAACATTAGTTCTCTAGTGATGAAGCGATCGAGCGGATGCTGTCAAGCTCGAATAACTAATGTATATATGCATGTGTGTCTCTTCTTGCAATTGTATCTTTTTCTCCTTTTATTTTTCCTTTTCCTTTTTACTGACGACAGCACCTGATTCAAGATTCTAATGCTCGCATCTTCAGGCTTTTACCACATTATTTTTTTTATTTTCATCAGTCCTTTTTGAACTCGATTCTTTTCTCTTTTCTTCAAGAGCAAAACTCAGCTTTAATCTACTTTCTGCCTGGGCTGGGATTCACACACTGATTAGGCAAGGAGGGTAGGAGATAGATTATACTACTGTATACTGTTGCTGATTCAGCTAGTTGTATTGTGTCGTTAATAGGAAATTAACCACAGCTTGATACAATAATCCAGGGTAATAATTGCCTGAACTGGCAGTTCATTCATAGAGCGACTAATTAAAATACTTGCATATATGGTATCCCCGTATGATCCTTTGCAATCAGCTGGCTTTCATGTGCCTAGGCACATTGGTTTAAAGAAAAAACATATAAAGAATAACTGAAACGATAAGATAATGCAACAGGTGGCCAAGGTTAGATAATGCAGCACGTTCTGCAAGAATTAGCAACAGTAATCCTGCCTGCCTGCCTGCCATCTTTCGGCGTTTAGCCCAGTAATCAGTTTTAGGTTTTGAGGGTGTACTCTTCTGCTTGGACCAGTCAGCTAGCAGTGCTGACCTACCACTAATAATAAGATACTAGTACTAATTATTAAAAGATACAAGTACATAGAGCAAGTTCAATAGTATAGCCAACTACTAACTCCAATTTATCTATAACCAATTTAATAGCTTATTTATACAATAGTTACATACTACACTATTAATATCTAGTCCCACCTGTCATAGACACACTGCGTCTTAGAGTCCGTGCTACAGCTGGCTACAAATCTATAGCCCACTGCTCTTCTTTTTTCTGATTTATCTTCTTAAAATATGTTTGCAGCTGGTTTATAGCCTGCTATTTTACCTGCTCTTACTACTAATTGGAGTACTGGTAGTATGGAATATGTTTAGCGCCTGTTCATTACAACACGTACTACTGTACTAATAGCTGTTCTGTCGTCTAATGGTAATTGTACCTATCATATGGCAGGTGGGTTGGAGCTTAGAGCAAGTTTAATAGTATAGCCCACTACCAGCTCTAATTTATTTATAGCTAATCCAATAACTAATTCATATAATAGTTGTTTACTATACTATAAATATATGGTCCCACCTGTCATATACACATCATGTCTTGGAGTCCGCGCTGCAGCTGGCTATAGATTTGTAGCCGCTTCTCTTCTCTCTCACTTTTATCTTATTAAAATATGTTTATAGCTGGCTAATAATCTGCTATTGTATCTGCTCTTATAGCAAGGGAACAGTACCGGTGTTAGCTGTATTAATACTACGACTATCTCACACTGGAGAAAAACAGCTAGTGACACACTAACCATGAAGTTAGCTAGATGCCAATCGGCTCAGCCATACATTATACTCCTACATCTACTAAAAGATTAATTAGAGTGGAACAGATAATCTCAGCATTCTTCAAGGTTAGTATAGTATTAACAGTGTCAGAGATATGGCACTAATTAGATCATACTGTCGAGATGATTCAATAATACTGACCTATAGCTCTTTGGCACTGTATACATGCATGTTATGATCAATGTGTATGCAGTAGGTTTTGCAAAACCATGTGATTATGATGTGGTTATTAGTCTCTTAGTTTTTAAAACTATGATAAATCTCACGATAACCAAACGATTACCCCGATAACCGTAACCCATCCAAAAACTATTTGATGAACGCACACGATGCTTTACGAGAGAACCTTTTCAGATACAGATCCCTGCCTCCATTGCGGGCCCGTTTAGTGCCTAAAAAGTTTTTTCCAAAAACATCACATCAAATCTTTGGACATATATATGAAGTATTAAATATAGATAAAAAGAAAAACTAATTACATAGTTACGAGAGAAATCACGAGACAAATCTTTTAAGCATAATTAGTTTGTGATTAGCCATAAGTACTACAGTAACCTACATGTGTTAATGACGGCTTAATTAGTCTCAATAGATTCGTCTCGCGGTTTCCGGCGAGTTCTGAAATTAGTTTTTTCATTCGTGTTCAAAAACCCATTCCGACATCCGGTCAAACGTCCGATGTGACACCCAAAAAATTCCGATCCCCAACTAAACAGGGCCTGCATTGCATTGTTCTGATCATCGGTCAGAAATTCAGAATGAATGACTCAAGTCTCCAAGCAGCATTGCAGTTGAGTTGATGGAACTTTACATGGCAGCTAATGACAAGGCATGTGAACGGCACTTTGCAGCTTTCTGTCTCCCCCTTGATTAGCACAGAGATCAGCAACCTTTGGATTTTTTTCCCTCTTAATATCTGCAATCACATTAATTTATTGATATACTCGAGCCTGACAGCTAGGACATTAGTATTAGTAGGAGTACATAATGAGTATAATCTACTCAAAGCAGGGCATGTTGTATACTGTATATATAAGTAGTAAAAGAAAAAGAAAAGTGTATACTATGTGTAGGCAACAGTAATTACAGTATGAAGTTCGGAGTAATATGCTACTACTAGGTACTCCACTCATTAATTGCATGTACTCCGTACAACAGTGACCAAAAGTATTAATTAGTACAACCTTGAAATTAAACTCAAACAAGACCATAAAAAGGCCCAGGTTTGACTGCTCGGCCCTTTCGGATCACACAAGGAGGTCCACCACGATCTGGCCCATGTATATTACGGGCTGCACGTAGGTGACAATCCCCAACGGCCCATATTTAACACGATCTCCGTTTCATGGGCCTCACGACAAGCTGAGACCGCACAGAAAAGCCCACTCTCGTGTGCGCATTTAACGGAGTCCGAACTCTCACGGCCAGCACCCTTTGGCATCTTGTTTACAAGAAAAACCCTACCTATAAATAGAAAATGCCTCAAATCGGGCGCCTGATGCTGACGCGGATGCATTGGGCGCCCGCGCTCCTCCGCGGCCCCACGTGTGCCGCCCCCGCCACGCACATCGTTACATTATGAAAACCCTCTATTAAAGAAATCTATTTTATTTTTTTTGTCCACAAAAAATATTTTACTTAGTGTACTCATAATGTTTCACTATGTATAGATTAAATGTTGTAGTGAATTGAAATATTCTTTTGCAACAAATCACCCACGTATTATGGAAACCCTCTGTTAAAGGAATCCATTTCATTTTTTTTGTCCACAAAAAATGTTTCACCTAGTGTACTCATAATGTTTCACTATGTATGAATCAAATGTTGCAGCGAATTTAAACATTGTTTTGCTATTTGCTGAAATATTGTTTTATATAGAGTGAAACAGCGCCCGATTTTTTGAGAAACCGTTGTTTCATACGTTGTACCAAAATGTTTCATGAGGTGATTTGGTTGTGTTTCATTTTTTAAAAATTGAAATATTTTTTAATCTACTTAGTAAAACAATTCCGATCTACTTGGTGGAACAACATGCAACATTTAAAAATAATTCAATAATAAGTTAAATATTTTTTTATCGGATTATATCCATATGTGATCTTGTTTTAAAGATTTAATTGCATCGGATTTAATGGTGCCATTGGATCATGATTTGGATAAACGATTTAAGAAAAAAAATAGTTTTAAAGTTACTTTAGGAAGTTTTGCATGCATACACCCATGACGACATATGATAACGTGGGCGCCCAATTTTTCCCAGAAAAAATCCTGCGCCCGATCCGTAGGCACCTCACTTATAAATGTTTCGGCTTCGTTTGCTTGGGAGCTTCGGATTTATGGACTATGCTTTTCGACTCCAAATGATCATCTCTCTCCTGCATGTATTTTTACGTCTTAACTCTCGAGTGCTACAATACTCCTTTAGCCTATTCCCAACCTAATGACTAGGATGGTGTCTATAGTATTAAATAAGCTGTTACCTAGGATAAAATATGATGTGGTAAGTGAATAATTGAGGAAAGAGAAGGAAACCAGGTCTTGCATGAGACATGGTTTCTACACAACATCTAAGACATCATGTGAGATAAGTAGCATCAAAATTAAGTATGGAAAAGTGATGTTTACATTGAAAGAGTAGTATCTAGTACTAATTTATTGATGATGTGGAGTTTCTAGAAACTGTGTCTAGTGTTTTGGATTGGGAATAGCCTTAGCAATACTGAAGGATACTATCTACAATAAAACCCTTAGCTAGATATAGCCATAAAAAAGTTTTTACTTGTTGCTTTGGTTGGTTGAGAACTCGAGGTTCGCGTACTACGCATTCCAACTCCGAATGATCATCTCTCGCGCTCGCAGAAGACCATGTGATCTGACTATTAAGTGTTGCACCCCTTTGTAATGTATGTATAGAAAATATTGTTTACAAGAAAACCCTAGTTATAAATAAATGTTTCTAATTTATTTAATAACGTATTACAAAATGCATATTTATCATCATCCAATTTAATCATAAACTACATATATAAATATATGACAATAGTGTGTCATAAAATTATAGATTTAACTTTAATTGTATTGCAAGACTAAATATATATATTTATATCTAATATTATAAAAATTGAAGATGTTTTTGTCAGGTGCTTGGTACGTGTAACGCTCCGCTTTTCGTGAGACGTTAAAAACTAATTTTCGTGAGAAAATTAAGTAGAGTGGAGCTAAAAACAATTACATAAGCATAGCGGTGACAGAACGGCCTAACCCTGCTCCATAACTCTGCTCTACATTTATTTTACAAAAAAAATTAAGATATAGAAAAAAGTTATTCTGACATATATAGATCCAAATCCGCAGTGGAGAAAATGGATCACTCACAGAGACATATCTGAAATACGAAATTATGCATTCTCTCTCTATTTGTACCACTACTTTTTAAAGAAGTTTATAATATAAAGCGTGCATACATACATGTCATTAACTAGCACATCTTTTTCACTAAAATATTATTATTTAAATCTTCCACCATCAAGATCTCTAACTTTGTTGGGTACATGCATTCTATTTATTAGGGTAATCTAAACTATGAGATGATAATAACTATTTTTTTTTCTTCGAGTTAAGAATGGTTGTGCCTTATATTATTTTAGAATGGAGAGAGTAATTCAGTCGCAGTATTGCTAGCTTCCCCGTCATCTCCAGTCATATTATTAATTAATTAAATCCTTTGTTTTTCAACCCGCTACCAGCAGTGTTCGAGTTAATCTTAGCCTTCCTAGAGGTGCTACAGTGCAACGGTCCTTGGCAGCACATGCACCGTTCGATCTATACCGATGGTTTAATCCATCCGTCATCTCCAGCGCACGGGCCATCACTCGTGGCTGGTCCAATCCCCCCTCTCTCCAACAGCGTGAAGCCCTCAATCCCTCAACATCCTCGCCACGTCCTGTCGGCCAGATTCCCCACCGCTTCCTCGCAGATCCAATCGACGCCGCCGCCTCCCCACGGAGGTCCATCTCGCGAAGCTACCCGGCGGCGCCGCGGTGTTCTGGCCCGTCGAGCTCGCGGAACCAGCCGACTCCATTACCGCCTTGCCGTCCAGCTCGCAAAGCTACCCGGCGCTGCCGCGGAGTTCCGTCCCGTCGAGCTCGCGGATGCAGCCGACGCCATCGCCACCTTGCCGTCCGGCTTGTGGGCCTAGCTGGCGTTGCCACCTCCTCACGATCTTTCAATTGGTCCAACGGCCTGCGTCGCCGCTTTCTCTTCAGCACAGCCGCCTTCTTCAGGAACCAGCGGTAGCTGCTCAGCTTTCCTCTTCTCTTCAGTGCTGCTTGCAGATTAGAATCACAAATGTTTAAGCAAGCAGTAAATCAATAGAAGGTAACCACATGTTATAGAGCTTTTCCATTCATTAGATCATCATGCTTGCTGCACTACATCATCTCTGTGGTGCTATTTACCAGTTTGGCAAGTGGGTACTAATCCGTGGTTAAAAGAAAATAATGCAATTTCACTTTGTCAGTTTGTACGCACTATTTTCGTAATGTAGGGCATGATTTTCCACTACTTTTTACCGAACTGTTCCTTTGGTGTGGTCATTTTATGCTTATTTTAGGCTCTGCATGTCAGTGTAGCTGTTACTAAGCATTTATTCAGTTTTACTATTGTTTGGTTGCTTTGCCAGAGTATGTTAAATGCTGTCTAATTTATCAATTTACAGTGCTTACATCCAGCTATTGCATATGTATTTCCTTTTCTTTATTAATGTCGCACCCTGATTTTTACAGTCCAAAAAGGTATATCGCATTGAATGATTGTTGTTCTAGGGAGTAGCGACACGCTAGCACACTCCTGTCCACCTTTTACACAATGTCAGACTCTTTTGGGCCATCGACGCATACAACACAACATAAACGAAAAGAGCCTTTGCAAGATTTTACAATGCCAGGTTAGTGTTTTGGATGCCGGCTATACATACTATTTGTATTTGCTTTTCATGAGCCAAAAGTTGCTTCCTGTTTTGATGTCATATTTTACTAAAATAAATTATTTTTCCATAACTATATCTGGAGCGAATATTGCTGCTAACGATGCTAATGTGCTGCCCACGGATCACTTCCCCGTAGCTTTTCATCTGCCTTCAAGACGCTCTGTGCGTCGGTGCCTGCGTACTCAGCCTATTGGTACACTTACTCTCCTTTTGCTTTTATTGTTCTTGTGGTTTGCTCATGTGCATTTTGGGTCTATCACTATGTTGTTTGTATTTGATTGTCATGTATAACCACAAATTATTTTATTTTGTGCTATCTATTTTGCAGATGGTGTTACCACTAATAAAGTCAATGTGAGGATTCATGAACCTTTTCCTTGCGATGCTAGCTCCCCTGGAAGTTCTCATATGCCATCATGATGGTCCACACGTTATCGCCGCCTTCAAGATCAATCTGCTGCTACAATTTTCCTTACCACTTTGTCACTCCTAAAGTCTGTACTTCAATTTTATGAATCATTGCTTATCTATGCAATACTGTTGTATTATAGTTTGCGTGATGGACTAAATATTTTCTCGCTATGTTTTGTATCATTTATTAAGTTTGTCCACTCATCTGTTTCGTTTTTCTACATCAGAATTCCAACACCCAGATCCTATGACCGCTGCTCAATCACGAAGGAAACGTAAAGCTGCTATGTTAGCACAGTTTCAGAAAGGTTAGTTGTGGTTTTTTATGCATTCTCCTAATTTTAGTGCGCTCATGTTTTCTATAAAGATTTATCCTAACCCTGGTCTCAGTATTTATAATACATCGTTCAGCGCACTCAACAAACCAAGAGATATATCGAAGTGTCCGCCCACGAATTGGTCCTTCAGATTCATGCGAGCCTGTTTTTTCCTCGATGTGTGACCATCCCAACGTGCAACCTCCGCACTTGCTGATGGAGGTATGTAATACTCTAATAGGATCCCTCTGCTGTACAATACCCTTCAGTTCCTCCATATAATCTTACCAACCTTTGTAGCCTCATCGCAAAACCCTTCAGCCATCCCACCTCCATGTGGCAACCATCATCGTAAGTTCATCTATATCATCAAAGCTCTTTATTAATTCCTTAATTAAATTGGTTCTATCTCAAATGATAGTTATGATGTTCATTATGTACATATTATATGCAAATCAGCACATAAATTAGATTTCTCATGCGATGCGATCGTCAATGCTGTTCGACTTGCTGTTAAGACTCGCTGATCGACTTGCTGATCGACTTGCCCATGTGATTCTCATACTCTGGTAGCTATTTATGTGCCTATGGTACATTCAGAAGCATGCTCTGTTTTTGGTAAATTCATGGATTGACATATTTCTTTTCATTACTAGGAACTATTTTCTCTCCTCTAAGACTTGGACCACCACGTGAGCAGTGCCGATATTGTGGTGCATTCTTCTGGTATGAGGAACGTGTGCACCGAGATCGACAGACATCATCGCCAACATACAACACATGCTGTAAAGAAGGAAGTGTTATCCTACCTCCATATAGGCCACCTCCACAACCTTTGCATGATCTATTAACAGGAGTTGATAGGTCACTTTCAGCTCATTTCTTTGAAAATATCAGGTACTACAATTCTATGTTTGCCTTCACATCCATGGGTGTAAAAGTTATTGATGCTATCAATGATGGGCATGGACCATATGTCTTCAAGATAAGTGGTCAGTTGTGCCATCACATTGGATCTCTTATGCATGCCGAGAGAAGGACATAGACCAGAATATGCTCAGTTATATATCTTTGACACTGACAATGAAATTAGAAACAGAATACATGTCGGGACCTATACAAGTAAGAGTTTTCGGCCTAATCCAGATATTATTGCTGCACTTATAGAGATGTTTAACACTCATAATCCAATTGTGCAACTATTTAGGATAGCCCGTGATAGACTGGTTGATAATAGTGATGATCGAAACATTATAAGATTGTTTGGGGATCGTGACAAGCACGGTGATATATTTAGTGCACCTGTGGCATCAGAGGTTGTTGGATTAGTTGTTGGTGATGTTGGTCGTGACTTGGTAGTGCAAGACCATGCTGGTCATCTACAAAAGGTTGAAGAAAAGCATTGTAAATTTATGGCAATGCAATATCCAATTCTATTCCCGTATGGAGAGGATGGCTACCATGAAAACATTACATACCGGCGTTGTCCTCGATCAGAGGGTATCAAGCGAAACAAGGTTACAATGCTTGAATATTTTGCATATAGGCTTCATGATAGAGCTAATGACTTTAACACTCCAATGCATTGCAAGAGAGGGACCCAATCCTATGTGATCGATGGATATTGTTGTATGGAGGAATCTCGGCTAAACCTCTATAGAACCAAGTCTTTTCAAGAAAAGTATAGGACAGCTTCATTCAAAGAAGTCCGTGATATTGTTAATGCAGGCATCAGTGAGGCAGCACAGGCTGGGCAAAGAGTTATATTGCCTTCATCTTTTGTTGGTGGGCCACAGTATCTATACCAGAATTACTTGGATTCGGTAGCACTATGTCGAAAATATGGCTGCCCTGATTTATTTATCACTTTCGCATCAAACCCCTTATGGTCAGAGATAACAGATGCTTTGGCTTTCATTCCTGGATAGCATTCCTCGGATAGGCCTGACATTGTTAACCGTGTATTCCATATTAAACTGCAAATGTTCATGTATGATGTTATAAAAAAGAAATTTTTTGGCCCTATCACAGCAGGTAATAGGCTGTCTATACCCTACCATGTTGCGTAATTCAACCATTAAATATGCATCACGCCAATTCTTATCACTTTGTTTTTTGCAGTTGTGTACACAGTTGAATTTCAGAAACGCGGGCTTCCACATGTTCACATCATATTATGGTTAGCTAAGGATGGACCACTAACATCTAGAGATGTTGACAAGCTTATATCAGCACAACTTCCTGATCCATCTATTGACCGAATTGGTTATGATGTTGTCACAAAATTTATGATTCATGGACCTTGTGGAGATGCAAATCCTTCCTGTCCGTGTATGGTTGATGGTTAATGCTCAAAGAATTATCCCAAGGAATACTGTGAGGAAACAACGATCCTACAAAATGGACATGTCAGGTATGCTAGGCCAAACAATAAAATAACTACCACAAAGAATGATGTTACTCTTGACAATCGATATGTTGTACCTCACAATGTTGATTTGTTAGTCAAATATGATGCACACATCAACGTAGAGAGAGTGGTCTTCTTGGTGATGATCGTGAGTGGTCCTTTGCCTTGGCTGATGCAGCTCATTGGGCTCTTCCCTACCAGCTTCGTGAGTTATTTGTTACATTACTTATTTTCTGTGATGTTGCAAATCCTTTAGCTTTACTTGAAGAATATATGGCTTTCATGGGTGAAGATGCCACCTACCACATTACACATAGTGAACTTGGAATAAATTCTTCTGCATCTTCCATCACACAATATGTCAGATATTATGTCCTTAGTGAACTTGATACCTTGCTCAAAAATACTGGACGTAATTTGGAACAGTTCCATTTGCCCCAACCTGCCACTCGAATCACATCTATATTTGCTACTCCCTCCGGATTGATAATACTTGTCGTTTTGGACAAGAGCACGATCTCCAAAAAACAACTTTGACCATTATTTTTCATAATAATATATATAAAAGTGTTAACAAATATATAATTTTATTAAAGTACTTTTTAAGACTAATCTATAGTCACCATATTTGAAAGACAAATATTTTAAAAATAGTTCATAATCAAATATTCTAAAGTTTGACTACACCCTTATCTAAAACGACAAGTATTATCAGCCCGGAGGGAGTAATAGACTTCTAATGGATGGACAAGGATATGATTTTGATAAGATATCGGTTGAAGCTGTTGAACAATTAGGTAGATTAAATTTGAACCAAAGACATATATATGATGGCATTATTCATTCGGTAAACAACAGTGTTGGACAAACATTCTTTGTTTATGGCTATGGAGGTACTGGAAAAACATTCCTATGGAATACCTTGCTGAACAATGTAAGGGCTCAAGGGAAAATTGCTTTAGCTGTTGCCTCTTCTGGTATAGCTACGCTTTTGTTGCCCGGTGGTCACACACCACGTTCTCGATTTAGAATACCATTGGATATACATGAGCATTCAGTTTGTTCTATTAAAAAGAACACTCACCTGGCTCAATTGATATGCCAAACATCATTGATTATATGGGATGAGGCTCCTGTTAATCATAAACATCACTTTGAGGCTCTTGATCGATCAATGAGAGATATCCTAGCGACCAATGATCCATCACTTGCCAACAAGCAATTCAGAGGCATCACAATTGTTCTTGGAGGATATTTAGGCAAACACTTTCAGTTCTGCCTCATGCAAAAAAGCAAAAAATCTTATCCTCATCTATCACACGCTCTCATTTATGGCAACACTGCACTGTTATGCACCTTACAGAAAATATGAGACTTCAATCACCTTTATTATGTGATACACAACGCCGCCGCCTCCAAGAATTTGCAGAATGGTTGCTACAAATTGGAGAGGGAACAGTCCCTGATTCTTCTCCTACTAATTGAGCTGATGCTTCTTGGATAAAGATACCGGAGTATTTGTTGTTGCCAGCTGAGACAAGGAACCTTTCAAGCCTGATCTCTTTTGTATATGAGGCCTCAAGTACCTCTCACACAGGTTCTTACCTATGTGAGCGAGCAATTCTAGCACCAACAAATGAAATAGCAGCAGCTATTAATGCGCAGATTATTGCACAGCTGACAACACAAGAAATGTCATACTATAGCTCAGACACAATTGATGATAGCACAAGCAATCGTGCCACCCTTGATGCCCTCAACCCAACTGAATTCCTTAACACACTACAGATCAGTGGCATGCTAGATCACCATCTCCAATTAAAAATAGGAGTTCCAATTATGTTGTTACGCAATATCAACCCATCAAAAGGCCTCTGCAATGGTACAAGGCTTATAGTAACTCAGTTGACTCGTCGTGTAATTGAGGGGGAAATAATAACAGGAAAGGCAAAAGGATCTAAGGCATACATTCCAAGGATAGTGACCACTTCAATTGATAAGAAGTGGCCTTTTAAATTAAGGAGGCGCCAATTTCCTGCCTGAGTGTCATATGCAATGACTATAAATAAGAGCCAAGGGCAAACACTCAGCAGAGTGGGTGTCTATGTTCCTAGCCCAGTCTTTTCACATGGGCAACTCTATGTTGCGTTCTCACGTGTGACTTCGCCCGATGGTCTACTGGTTTTGATTGAGAATAACCCACCTAAGTATATAGAAAGCACCCATAATGTTGTTTATAGAGAAATTTTTGATGATTTAGGCCAGCAGGCAGCACATGAATGATCCACCAGAACTCCAATAGTATAATCTTTTTATTGGTTACAATACTTTCCCTAAGGTATAGCCTTCCACTTTATAGTTTATTAGTGGTGCTAAATTTAAGTTCATTGTATTCTTTTTACCCCTCATGTGCTTACTACAATATTGACTTTAGTTCACTACTTTGCTGACTTTACTTCACTACTTTGCATGCTTGTTAATCTGGCGCTTCCTCGCATCTTTACATTATTCTAGATGATGCAGAGACAAACAGCTTTTAACTGTAGACATTTTAGTGAAATAATCTATATAGCCTTCCCCTCTTGTGACATTTTAGCTTTTTATTCACCAGGTGGCCAAAATTGGTTACGGTGCATTTTTATTAGATATCACCTTCATTCTGTATTTTTATTAGTGATGCTAAACTGAATCTCATTGTGTTTCTTTGTCTCTCATGTACTTACTAAAATAAATTGACTTTTCTTCACGACTTTGCAGGTTGTTAATCTGGTGCTTCCTTATATCTTTGCGATGTTCTAGATCATGTAGGAACATGCAGCTTTTAAGTGCATACATTTTGCATTCTATAATACTATTAAGGTAAAGATATAACTATTTATCCCTCATTTCTTCTGCTATGGCGATACATGCTCCATGTAGATCTTATTTCTCTAATTTCTTTTACTCGTCTGCCTGATCAGCACTGAACACTAGATTCAATATGTTGTATAGTAATACATGCTTGTGAAAAGAGACACTTATTGCACATGATCACCAAAATGCACATATGGATGTTTCTTTGAATAGTTTTTCATATGTTTCTTCATTGTGGTTCATGTCCACTCAATACGAGCCACATAGATACTTCAGTTCAATTTCCATCTACATGTTCTCTTCTAATCTTCCTGAAAATGCTAAGGTGATCAACTCTGCTTGCTGTTTCAGCAATTCAGACATTGTAATGGTCAAACTCTTCCTCTCTAGGAACACAAAGTGTCTGTATAGCTTAAACCATAGAATTTCTTTTAAAATACTATTACATTGTATTGTTGTGATAAATTTTATCCATGTTCTGTTTTAACCTTTTCACGCAAATATATTTGCATCGCTTGCGACATGGATAGCCGTTCTATCTTGATCTACACGTTAGTTATACTTTTTTCAATTAATGTTTATTGCAGTGATCAGCATCTCAAGGCACAATCATTTTTCATCAAGATGCTCTATACGTCGAAGATTACTTGCTCATTCTGCTGGTATAATTTATATTCTTCTGATTTTTGCATTCCTGTTGTTTTCCTCATGTATGGCATTTCTTTCCATTTATTCTGCACAATCATCATTGCTGGCTCAAACTATATTGCCGTCTGTTCAAACCATGTTTATAGACTAATTTCTCATGTTGTCCCAATTCATTTATTCACCGGAAATTGTTGCTCCACTTAATCAGAATTTCCCCATCCATATCATATAACAGCTCCTCGATCACATTCAATTATTTGTTGTCCATGTTATGTAATTTTAGCACTCAACTCTCCTCTAATACCTTCTGGTAGCCATAATTGCTTCATAGGTTTTATTTATGTTCGCTTTTTATATTTTGTGTACTAACCACTAAACAAGTTCAGTGTAAAAATAATTTTACTGCATTTTACAAGTTACCTATAGAAATGTGGTACTTGGAGATTCTTACATTTGTGCAGTAGAAAAAAAAATCCCATATCAAATTTAGATTCTCTCAAGACTAATACTTTTAAGTACTATTTCATATTTGATCGTGCATTCATCAGGTTTTCCATCCACATGCTTCATAACACATTTACCTTACAGACTCATTTGCCATCTCATCAACTGTCGCATAATATTTTTTCCTCTGATTCAACATGATTAGCCACTTCAACAACTGTACATACATGGATGTTCCCATGCATACATATTTTCCTTAAAAGATATCTGCTATTCATCATGCTACTAGCCTTGATGTTGGTCATCGTACTAATGCAGGCTGCTATAATGGATAAGCAGAACAAGGCGACCATCCATCTCGAATGATCATCATGCATTTCATATTTCCATCAGCTAGGTGCCCAGGTGTTCTGCCAAAGAGCATATCAGAAAACATGTATGCTCTATTATATAACTTTTGACTTAAAAGAGTGTGCTACAAGATAAATCATTTGTCTCATCTGTATGCCTTCGCTGCCTATTAAGAGCAAGGTCAATAGTATCGGCAGCTGCTTACTGCAATTTGATCCACCTCAGCTATGTATGATTTTGTAGCCCGTAAACACAACAGTAGACTATACTAGTATGGCCCACACTTTACAAGAAAATTTATTTTAATTTCCCTTCTATCCCCTCTCTCTCTCCCTTCCCCTGCTATCGCACGTCCTCCCCGAAGCTAGCATCTGAGCTCATCTATGGCTGCCAAGTTCAACAAATATATGAGCTACATCCATTTTCCACTTACATATGCCCAATGACCATCAACTTGAAAGAAAACAGTAGAGAGAGTAATATACATGTACGGTACATATATACTATTACTCCGCTCAAGCTATCTGGTTTTGATAGAGAAGATGGAGAAAATAGAATATCAGAATATCAGATGCTCGCGTTGTCACGCAAGGGTAGAGCGAATAGGTCGCCGGAGCCAAGCTAGGCCTTCGGCGACCGGTGTTGAGCCTGCTCGTCAGGCGCACCACGATTTAGTGGATGGAATCTATGGCAACAAACTCATAAGCACAACTCCTCAAAGCTCAACTGCTCCATTCTCTCTTGGTCTCTCCTACTTGTCCTCCATGGTCATGGACGGATTTGGCATATAATATATCCCGACCTTCTCTCCCCTCGCCGCGCGGTGAGGGTCGCACGCCCAAGTGTCTATGGCTGCTATTTTTGCTCGGACAGAGGCAAGGAGGACGAAGCTTGACGAAAGAAGAAAGGTTTGGCCCACAACGCACGCACCTTTGCATCGGGACGGGCGTACAGCCCGGCGATAAATTAGTCGCCAGCTTTTCTCTCACCCCCCTTCTCTCTCTTCCACCTAGACACTAATCTGACGTGGATACTATTATCACCTGCTGATGTAAGCTTATTATACCTGCTCTTATGTAAGTCTTAACTATTTGAATTACCAGCTTACCACCCTCGCTGGTTCTCTTGTCTAATGAAATAACATATATTACATATATTATATGCCTTAATGGACTTTCAGTATGATTTTTGTTGTCATCTGAAATATTGAAACATATACATTCATGTTCATGCTAATGAGACTGCATTTTGTAATCATATTAGCTTGGTCATTGGATTTATATTTTGAAATCTACATAAGTACTCCCTCCATCTACTTTTAATAGTCATATTTAATCTTGGCATACAGACCAAAGATAAGTAATTCTACTTATCATCCATTTAAACATGTTACTAGTTATTCCTCGTAAACAATCGATTCGTTAATATTTACATTTCTCGATGCCCACGTAGCTAATCTTGTGTGGAAGAACGAAGAGCCACGCATTAAATCCGAGAAAGTCATCAAGATGATAGGTTATTGGATTAAAATATGTCTATCAAAAATAATTTTTTCAGATTTGTAAATATGACTATTAAAAATAGATGGAGGGAGTACCTTTTATTTTCCTTTTATTTTCATGTTTCACTTAGCACTGCATAATAATCAATGTCCACCCTAGTTAATTTGTGTTGTTGAACATTTCCTCCTCGATATCCTGTACTCTCGTATCGGAACCAAAACAATTATGGAGTGATAACACGCACGTGATTGATTTATTTGCAGTGCAATATAATCCGTTAATGCGTGTTTATCCGATAAAAATAAGACATACAGAAATTTTTAAAAAAGGAAGAAAATACTATATTGAAACCAAGTTAATTAATTAATCGATTAATCCGAAAAGCTAAAAATATATCGGGAATAATAATTAATTAACTACTTTACAGAAACAAGCGGGACACCCACGCTCTATATATACCAAGCCCACGCGCACGTGCCACGGTGAAAGCTGAGCCGACCGCCGCCGCCGCCGCCGCCACCATCGACGACGACGACGACAACACAAGCTTCCCACAGTGTTGTGTACTCCGGCCACGTACGCCATGGCCGTCCCCAGGAGATCAGAGATGGTGGCCGGCGATAAAGGCGCCGTCGAAAGCTGCAGGAACCACCACCACGGAGAATGCGCCGTGGACCTCGCCTCGTCCTGCTGCACGTATGCGCCGCCGCCCGCCACGACGGCGATCGAGGACTCGGCGGCGGCTAATTCGTCATCGTCGTCGAGGAAGAAGAGACCACGCGTCGTCGTCGCCGATGAGACGACGACGATGTTCTTTCGTTCAGACGACGCGACGACGAACACCGTCGTCGACGACGATGAGGATTGGAGGCGGCGGGCGATGTGGAAGCAGGGGCTGGAGGCGGTGAAGACGGCCGTGGCGTGGCGGCTGGCGGCGAAGGACGACGAGATCCGGCGGACGCGGCGGGAGATGGCGGAGCGCCTCCGGTGCGCGTGCGCGGTGTCGCGGGCGTGGCAGAGCATCGCCGTGGCGCGGGAGGGGGAGAAGGCCGCGTTGTAGGGCGAGAACGCCGCGCTGCGCGTCGAGCTCGACCATGTCCTCCGGGCGAAGCCGCGGTGTCACCACGACGGCGACGACGACGACGCCGAGTCCTGCTGCTACGGTGACAACTTCACCGACGACACCGGCGGCAAGGAGGAGGACGAGGGCGGCGGCGGCGACACGAGCACGGCGGCGAGGTGCTTCGGGTGCGGCGAGCGAGCGTGCTGCTGGCAGTGGCACCTGTGCGCGTCGTGCGCGGCGGCAGCGTCGGCGGCGGCGTGGGCGTGCCCGGCGTGCGGCTACTCCAACATGGACATGGACGACGCATGCATGGTGTAGGAGGAGAATTGAAGGAGATCGCATCACATCATATACATAGCTTAGCTTCAATTCTTCTTCAGTTGTAGTGCTAGATTTCAGTTTTTTTTTCTCTTCATACTTTTGCAATAGATATTTCATACGGAGTATTTCATATTATCTTTCATAGTTGAATTTATTGAACAATGCACACCATTAGTTATTCAATTTGTGAACACAAATCTTGTCATTGGTAACAGTTTGGAGTACTGATGGATATGTTCTTAATTTGTTAATAATCGCAATCCCCTTGTGTTTGGGTAGTGAGGTAGCGATACATGTGCCTCTTAATTAATACTTCATCCGTTTTCATATTATAAGTGTTTGGATATTAATATATGTGCTTCTGAATTAATACTTTCTCCGCTTGATATTATAAGTTAATCCCTCTATCTATTTTTGATAGTCATATTTCCAAATCTGAAAAATTTATTTTTGATAGGCATATTTCAATCCAACAACCTATCATCTTAATGACTTTCTTAGATTTAATGTGTGACTCTCTATTCCTCTACACAAGATGGGCTACATGGGCATCGAGAAATATAAATATTAATGAATTGTTTGTTTACGAGAAATGACTAGTAGAATTAATATGATAAGTAGAATTAATAGTATTAATGGATGATAAGTAGAATTACTTATACTTAGTCTGTGTGTCAAGATAAAATATGACTATCAAAAGTAGATGGAGGGAGTATTTCATTATTCTATAGTCAATCTTATTTATATTTAACCTGAGTTTATAAAATATTTAACAACATCTATTATCAAATGCTTCTTTTGTATGAAAAAGTTTATTTTATCCTCCTCAAGTTTATCATAAATGGTATTCTTTTCTACTGAAGATAAAGATGGAGATGGAGATTAAGTTTTGAGTAAATTGCATCGTTGGTGCACGAACTTGTTAGGTGAGTGCGATCTAGTGCACAAACTTATAAAATACTCGTTTTGGCGCACGAACTTGTGTGGTGCGTGCGAGGGAAGTCAAAAAGGACACTACATGCCTAATCTTATTGATTTAGGGGCTGATTAGGATACTATGTAAACATATATATGATGGTTGCCATTCAATAAAATATAGAATATGATTTAGTGATAGTAGAAAAAGATTAAAAAAATCGAGCACTGATATAAGCGTTAGAAATATATTCATCATTTCAATGATGAAGGATAAAATAGATACTAAATTTATAAATATTACATGTCTTATATATACTCACTGCACGTATGCACGTCACATCCTAATCAACATCAACTTCATAAAATTAACATTACCAAGTTATTTTGGTCCTCATTCGCATGAGCTAGACAAGTTCGTGTACTGAAACAAGCATTTTACAAGTTTAGGTACTAAATTGCACCCACCTAACAAGTTTGTGTACCACCAATGTAATTTACTCTTAAGTTTTTTACGCAAAACGAGGTGGTATATTGATTGAGTTTTAAGTATTACAAACTAAAAAAATAGATTAATATGATATTTTAGAGTAACTTTCATATAGAAAGTTTTTACACGAAACGCATCATTTAGCAGTTTAAAAAACGTGCCACGAAAATCTTAATATTCATCTAACTGTTGGTGGAGAAAAGAACGGGACGAGTCAAGTTTTATTCATATCCTTTTAACTATAAAATCGAGTACAAAGCGTTTCCTAACTTCATGTAAATCGAATCACTTGTAGAAAAAGTTGTTTTTAACTTACTTGGTGCCTGCATGGCAGTTTGACCTAGTCTTTTAAGGTGATGTGGTGTCCACGTGGTATTTAAGTGGCACTCCAGCAAAAATAAAATAAAACAATATAAAAAAAAGGCGGAACCCACATATGAGGCCCCCACAAACATGGAAATCAACCAGCTAGCCCCTCTCTCTTCCTCCATGGCCACCTATTAGAAACGAATTACTAATACTGTTGAGTCTTGTACGTGTTGCATAACACATGGAGTTGACCATCCAGATATTTAGTCAAGCTACTTAATTGAATGAAATTCACATGCTGTGCATGTTTGTGTACGTACACAACTGATCATCCACATCAACCCAGGGGCGAACCTAGCATAAAAAAACAAAAGGAGCGTACTACCATTAAAAATCTAGAAAATTTCAGTACAACACCGTACATTCTAGTGTTTTCGAGTGAGAAAATAGAAATTTGGGAGGTTCATATGGACCCCAAGAACAATATAGCTTCACCACTGCATCAACCACACATGATCAATCAATTAATCCATGAATCTATGGATATACTACCTCCGATGTCTTGGAATTCTTATTAATTACTCCCTCCGTATTTTAATGTATGACGCCGTTGACTTTTCGACCAACGTTTGACCATTCGTTTTATTCAAAATTTTTGTGCAAATATGAAAATATTTGTCATGCTTAAAGAACATTTGATGATGAATCAAATCACAATAAAATAAATGATAATTACATAAATTTTTTGAATAAAACAAATGGTCAAACGTTGTAAAAAAGTCAACGGCGTTATACATTAAAATATGGATGTAGTAATTAATGAGTTAGTGGAGTAAACTATTTATGCTCCCTAGCTAAGGTTAGTTTGGTCGTTATTATCTTCCAATTGGCACATGACGATGGACACGGTCCACACGGATAATGCTACGTATACATATGGTTAAGATATGCGTGACCAGGCCAATGTTTGTCCTTGGACGAATAGAGTTTAATTGTTTGTCTTTGTAATAATAGTTTAATAACTATAGTTGCTTCCTGAAATGAAAAGTCAAAAAGGGAACTTGACAAATTAAGTGGACTGCAAGTCTGCAAGTGTCACCGCGTACCACTAGACGTACTCACTGCTACGTGTTTCTTGACGGACCCGCAACAAATGAACCATTAAACAAACTAAAAACTGTCAATCGAAATACAAAAACAAATTAAGGGGAAAACGTGTTTCTATGACTGGGCCGGGAGCACGCTGTCATTTGACCAAAAGTTAGATCTACGATGTGAAAAAAAATGCTAATGAGATCTAAACACTTTAATCGAAGACAAAAATTTACCAATTAACGTTAATTGATAAGAAAATTATTTTTGTCCTAATAATATTGTGGTTCAGTTTTAATTTCACAATCATATGACAACACACACTCTGATAAAATCTCTGCGTCCGGTAGCTGGAGAGAGAGAGAGATAGAGAGTTTGTTTCGTTTTTCACGCACATGCTTTTCAAACTACTGAACGGTACGTTTTCTTTTAAAAAAATTTATAGAAAAATTGCTTTAAAAAATCATATTAATCTATTTTTTAAATTTAAAATAGTTAATACTCAATTAGTCATACGTTGATCGCTCATCTCATTTTTCGTATCTTTCCAATTTTCTCAATCCCCTTCTCTCACTGGTGGAGAAACCGTTTGTAATACCGGTTCGTAACCCCCCTTTAGTCCCGGTTGTCCAACCTTAGTCCCGGGTGAAATAACCGGGACTAAAGATCGATCTTTAGTCCCGGTTCGTGTTACCAACCGGGACTAAAAATCGGTCAGCCACATGACCGGCCGAACCATCTTTAGTCCCGGTTTGTGTTACCAACCGGGATTAAAGATCGGTGTACCATTTCTTTTTTATTTTGCATGGCCCTGTTTGCTGCAAGGTTGATTTTATATACACACACACACACACACACACACACACACACACACACACACACACATACATATATACATATATATACATATATATACACACATATATATATACACACACATATATATATACACATATATATATATATGCGCATATGTGTATATGTATAAATACATATATTACACACATATGTATAATTTAAAGCACTTACATTTTATATGCATATATATTACCAAAATATATATTAACACTAAAGTAAATGTGTACATATATAAATATATATATATATATATATATATACATGCATATATAGTACAATTCATTTGCTCGCTAGCTATAGCTACGACTTCGATGTCGGCGTTATGTCAGAAGAGGAAGGACCGACGTTATGAATTGTCGATCCATCGTAGTAGAATTCACCATCGACTTCTTCGTTGATGAATCCCATCAGTTATTCTTGAACAGCCGTGATAAAATCCTTGTATGGGAGATTATCCCTCATGTGAATACGCTATCATTCGAAAAATAATGACATATCAATATATGAAATTAATAAACAACTTAACAAATCGATACGCAATGAAATTTTGAATGGTTTATGTATACGTACATCGAGCTCTCGTGTGGAGTATATTTAGTTTGATAGGCAGTGGGCATACTCGCATACGTAGTAGCCGCATAAGTTAGTTCCCTGGTCCTGCTTTGCACACTACATGAGAAATGATGAGAGATTTAATATAATCTTTATATTTAACTGTAATTAGAGATTTAATTCAATACAATTTTGGATCATGCATATACTTACCGGAAAATGAAACCTCCGTCCAAGTTTTTCTTTCCAAGTCCCGCGGACCAATTGACGGAACCGATCACAAGCCCTACATGTGCAGTTGCAAGCTATGTTTAATTAATTATTACCCGAGATCAACATAATAGCAATAGAATCCCGCGACTTTGGAATAGATGGCATTATATTACCTGTCTATCAGTTGGAAGACCTTGTCAAAAATCTTCTCTTCTTTATTCATTGAGTCGTACACAGTGACTCTGCATGCGTCCAAGTCGAAGAATAACAGGACCCAGTGGAATCTGGAATATGCGTGAGATGAGATATATATGAAAATGTACATGCTATATGTATGGGAACGAAATTTGTTCGAACGACAATAAAAACTCACGCCGTGTTATACGGCAGTAGTATGAACGTCTTGAAATGCTACTGCGTTAGGAGATGGACGAGATTGTCCTCTGTGTCTTTCTCGTACTTGTCGATCATTTCGATGTTGATTTTCCGAGGGCCGATGAACTCAGTATCGTAAACCCCCCCGCCGTCGGCCCCTTTGAATATCCATTCTACAATGATAAAATGAAATTATTATTGTTTACATATATGACAGGAGCTAGTTATTGAACGAAACAAATTGAACTCAAAGATACTTACAAAATCCATGCGCTCAAAAGAGAGACGTCGAGGGCGTCCAGATGGTACAGATCGAAGACATCCTTGAAATGGAGCCAGAGAACATCTTCTCCTTGCAAGAAGTCAGGGTTTCTGATCCACGCTCCGAACATCCCTCTACCCTTGGCGCTCATTTCCATGTACCGTTCATGGAATTTGTACATCTGTGTCGGTAGGGACTGCAGCTGCTCAGGCGTGACAAGCGGTTTACCGAGTTCAAACTTGTATGCCACTTCCGCCTTCGGGATTGGTGCGGCTCCAATCAGCTGATCCACGGTTAGACCGGTATCTGAAATGAAATCCGTTATTCCAAAATTTTCGCCGGTCACCAACAGCTCGACCTCTTGGTTTGGTTGTTCTCCAAGCTGAGGGACTGGTTTGGACTTCTTGTGATAGGCTTTCTAAATTGTTCGATCATAGTCCGATATCTTTAAGGCCTCCTTGTTTGCTGTGGACATTCCCTTGAAGAAGTTCTTCACGCTCGGGTCAATAGGTATCTTCTTTTCAGGACTCCGAGGCTTGAGTTGCCTCTTCACTTCTCCTGCCACATAAGCATCAAGCTCCTCTTGACTGCAATCGTACGGCGGCTCCTTATTTGTGGTGGCGTCAACTTTCGCTTTCTTCATTGCCCTTGTGCGGGCAGGCAGTGGAGCTTGGCGAGACCTTGTCTTGGGAGGTGCAAGCGGACACGGTGGAGGTGGAGGAGGCGGAGGAGCCGGAGGAGATGGTGCAGGGGGACGTGGCGGAGGAACCGGAGGATATGGTGCAGGAGGAGATGGCGGAGCCGGAGGAGATGGTGCACGAGATGCCGCTTGTCGCCCAGGGAGGATGATGTACCGCTTGCGCCATAGTATAATGGCGTGGCTTGTGTCTCGTAGATGCGTCTCACCATCTCCTCCTGGGTAGTCCAACTCGAGGTCCTCGTACGCGACTTCCACCAGCTCAACTTCGACCCTCGAGTATCCTGCTGGAATCGGCCTGCAGTGGTAAGTCCCTGAAATGTCCGTTGGGATGGCCATTCCCGACGCCACCTTCACGTGATGAGAGGTTATCTATTAGTAATCAACCTAAGCAGCAACTTGCGGAATGTACAAGTCAAAAAATCATAAAACTACGAGCATACCTTGATTGATAAGTTCTTGACGGGAATATGCAACTCATATGGTGTCCGTTGCATGATCTCATCAACGGGGCAGGTGGTTTCGTCTTGGGTTTGCATGGCGTCCATGCTCTGTGATCCTACCTGCCCCGTTGAGGTGCAGCTGCTACGATTGCCTGATGTGCTGACCATTGCAAGAGGAATGTACGACTGGGGATCCTGGGACCGATGTGCGGCCATGCGTTCATCCACCTTCCTTGCCACCTCCTCTTGCATGCTGAGCTCGTAGCTCGATACCATGTACTCAAGATCTGCAATCTTCGCCTCGGTATCTCTCTTGCTCCTCATCTGACTCCTGTACGTGTGGATGTCCTCCTTGAATCCAATCTTCCAGGGAATCACGCCTTTCCCTCGTGTTCGTCCTGGATGCTCGGGAGTCTGTAGGGTGAGTGACAGCTCGTCCTTCTCTCTATCGTGTCGGAATGTGCCCTGAGAAGAGGCTTCCACTGCGTCCGTTAGTCGACTGGCAGCCTCGCGTATCTGATCGCTGAAGACAAGGGAGCCATCAACTGGGTTAAGCGTTCCACCGTGAGCATAGTACCAGAACTTCGATCGATCCGGCCATTTAGCGGTGGCCGGTTCGATACCCCTCTCAATCAATGTTGCCTCCATCTCCTCCCACTTCGGCATTGCGACGCTATATCCGCCTGACTCCAAGTGGTGATGGTACTTCTTCTTGGTGGCATTTTCTTTGTTTTCTGGCCATCATCGCTTGCCCTTGTTGCCCTGTCTTGTAAGCAATGAACTCGTCCCAATGATCTCTTAGCTTTGGGAATACGTCGAAGTTCGGTGTTAGTCCCTTCAGGATGTATTTCTTGTAGAGATCTCCCTTGAAGCTCTGTAACTATTCTGCCATTTTCTTCAGAGTCCACTGTTTCACTATGTTCTCCGTACCCGCGGGTAGCGTGAACGTCTCGAGCATTGTGGTCCACAGCATCTCTTTCTCTGATTCTGGGACAAAGCTGTCATTATCCCCGCGTGCCCTTGTTCTGCGCCAGTACATCGTGCTGACAGGCACGTTGTTCCTCACAACCCAACCGCTGTGGCGTACAAAATTCTTGGCTGCTTCTGCCGGGGCACTAGGTCGGCTGTCTTCGTCCACCTCAGTTATGATATGCCGACCCTCTATCTTTTTCGTGGCACCTCGTTGTCCACGTGCCCTCTTCTGTCCAGCGGAGGGATGACTTCCACTAGCCTCCTCCTCCTCGTTCCCCTCCTCGTTCCCCTCCGCATCCCTCTCCACGTTCCCCTCCTCATTCAAGTACTGGTTTGGATCCTCGTTCCCCTCTTCTTCGTTCCAGTACTGGCTGCTTCCCTCTGCGATTGTATCGTACAGTATCTGTTCCTCATCGCGATCAGCCATCTGTGCATACAAAAAATATTTGTTAGGTCTATAGTTCATATTTGCTAAGCGTAATATTAAAACTCTACTAATCTTATATTAAATCTCTAATAATCTTATATTAAAATTGTAGTAATCATATATGCTAAGTCCAACAATCTTATATTAAAACTCTAATAATCTTATATTAAAATTGTAATAATCATATATGCTAAGTCTAACAATTTTATATTAAATCGCTACTAATCTTATATTAAAATTGCAATAATCATATATATATATATATGCTAAGTCTAACAATCTTATATTAAATCGCTACTAATCTTATATTAAAATTGTAATAATCATATATGCTAAATCTAACAATCTTATATTAAATCTCTACTAATCTTATATTAAATCTCTACTAATCTTATATTAAAATTGTAGTAATCATGTATGCTAAGTCTAACAATCTTATATTCAAACTCTAATAATCTTATATTAAAATTGTAATAATCATATATGCTAAGTCTAACAATCTTATATTCAAACTCTAATAATCTTATATTAAAATTGTAATGATCATATATGCTAATTAAGTCTAACAATCTTATATTAAATCACTACTAATCTTATATTAAAATTGTAATAATCATATATATATATGCTAAGTCTAACAATCTTATATTAAATCTCTACTAATCTTATATTAAAATTGTAATAATCATATATGCTAAGTCTAACAATCTTATATTAAATCTCTAATAATATAATAATCTTATATTAAAACTCTAATAATCTAATAATCTTATATTAAAACTCTAATAATCTTATATTAAATCTCTAACAATCACTTCTTTACATCACTTGCCTGCGCGAATTCCTTTGATGGCTAGCTACCACTTCGGCTTGAGGGACGACGATGACGTCTTCTCTGCAACATTACCAGGAAAATGTATTAGTCTAAACGGGCCAAGTTACATATATTGTATTTCATGTTTTAACCTATATATATAATCATATATGTATGCTTAATAATCGTTTAATTATCTCGTTCGTACACGTTTCGCTCGCGTTCGTTCTCACACTTTTAGTACAAGTGCATTCACGTTCGTAAGTGTTTTGTTCACGTTCGTTCGCGTTCGTTAACGTTTCGTTCGAGTTCGTTCGCGTTTCGTTCACGTTCGTTCGCGTTCGGTCACGTTTCAATCACGTTCGTTCACGTTCGGCGATGTCGGGGCGCGCGGCAGTGGCGTCGGCGGAGCGGTGGCGTGGCGGCACGGCGGCAGCGTCTCGCGGCGGCGTCGGGGCGTGGTCCAGCGCCGTGAGCCGGCCCGGCGGCGTGGGGGCGCGGCGGCGGCGTGGCGTCGCGGCAGTGGCGTCGGCGGAGTGGTGGCGTGGTGGCGCGGCGGCAGCGTCTCGTGGCGGCGTCGGGGCGCGGTCCGACGCCGTGGGCCAGTGTCACGCCCAGAAATTCCCGAATAGAATTCCAAGCAGAATGTGCATTAAAATCCCTGTCCAGGACCGGCCGGGGTACACAAACGACAATGTTGACATTCAGATCCACGTCTTACAAACACCATAAAAGTCTTACATAAATGCAGCGGAAAAACGAGAGATAACAGGAGCTAAGCCTTGACTTGAACTGCAGCGGGAACACCACTCCACAGGCATCCTCGACGGCACGGACGAAGCCTACTCCTCGGAGAAACCACCATCTGATACGTACTCGCACTCTGGGGTTGGGGAAAGTAGAGCAAGACTGAGTACTACCCACTGTACTCAGCAAGTCATACCGGAATAGGGGTATGATGCAGGGAATTATCAACGGAGAGCTAGACTGGTTCATTTGCATAAAGCGAGCATTTATAAACAGGAGTTGAAAGAAGTAAACAGTTATAATAATTACTCAATATTAATCATCCACTGTCCAACGCTATCCCACGTTGCAACAGGCCCAACCATCCACCTAAACTATCCAATTTCATTAGACTAAACTAGGGTGAAACTAATCACGGTGAATCTGGTTGACCGCCTATAACCGCGGGCATGGCTATTCGAATAGTTTTACTCTGATCAGAGGTGTACAACTGTACCCACAAGACACAGCCCCACGACACGTTTCCGTGCGCCGACATGCCACCACGACATACCGGAAAGAGGCCGTGACAGGACCCTTCGCATAACCCCTTCTAACCAAGCACACCACACCTCAGGTTTCACCCCCACTCCTCGCAAGGCAGCGGGCAGTCCCCTCTCGTGCCTAGGTGAATCCAGAAGCGACTGAGGCCGTCGCAGGGCCCGCCGCGCTCCATCACGCCCACCCTTGCCTGGATGTGTCAGCTAGAGGAAAGCTACACTACAAGCCCAGCCGTTGCCCACGTTGGCTTGTGGTAAGCACGATAAATTCTTCTAGGGTTTCCCGCGAACCGGTCCTTAATTGCCATGGGTGCAACTAGCAAAACCATGCACCCACAGCCCACCATGTGATTCATTTTAATTAATCAACACCAAAACGGTGGTACTAATCCAACATTACCATTAGGACCTACAGTCTAAACATTAATAGGATTTCCCTCATTGTGTGCTAGTTGAACTAAGCATGGCTAAGCAATCCCTAGTCCAATCTCTAATCATGTTATATCCCAAGCTAACAAAGGAGCATGGTACAGAATAGTACGGCTATGACAGTAGGTAAACATCCCATAGTAACATTATAAAACAATGCAGTATTTAAAGGAAAACGAGAGAGCATTTGCAATATAGGTTCAATATGTTCAAGTGACAAGCATGACTTGCCTTGCTCTGCTGCTGGAGGAACCTCGGCGACTATCTCGAAGTACACCGGAGCGTCGGAAGAACCGGAATCTAAGCGACATGCAAGGCAAACAATGCAAACAGGCTATAAGACTACTGAAACAAAGAACAAAACCATTTTTAACGGATTCTACACATTTTTTTTGATTTACTGAGACTTGAATGGGCTTAAACGGAGCACGGATGAATTAGTTATGAATTTTAGAAGATTCACTGTGGTTATTACTATAAACAGAAAAATCCTTAATTGAATTATTGCGCAATAAATAAATCCCGGAGAGAGAGAGGGGGCGGCGCCGACATGCGGGCCCCACATGGCAGTGACTCGGGGAGGGCGGTTCACGGTGGACCGAGTCCACGGACCGGGGAAGGGGCGCACCACGTGGCGCTGACGTGGCTCCGACGCGGCGGCCACGCGGCAGCCACGTGGGCGGCCGAACGAACGGCCCCGATCTACCCTCGGGTAGATCGGACGGCGACGGGGGCGCGCGGCCGGCGCGCGCGGGCGGCTCAAGCCGGCCCGGCGGCCATGGTGCGCGGCGGCGCGGCGCGCATGCGGCGGCGGCGCTAGACGGCGACCGGCCGGCGGCGGCGGGCGGCGGCGTCGCGGCGGCGCGGGCGGCGCTAGCGGCGGCCGAGCGGCACGGCGGAGGCACGGCGGCTAAGCGGCATGGGAGGGAGAGAGGAAGGGGAGGAGATGCCTCACCGACGGCGATCGACGACGGCGAGCGACGGAAGGAGACGACGGCGGCGGGACGAGCACCGGGACCACCTAGCGAACACGATAGAAGGGGTTAGAGAGGGAGAGAGATTCGGAAGAGGGCGAGGACGCCGGCCGAAGGCGGCGGCCATGGCGGTGCTCACCGGCGCATGACGCGGAGGAGGTTCCGGCGGCGGAATCCGACGGGGAAGAGGTGGACGGGGTGGCCCGCACGACGGCGAACGCGACGGCGTCGACGGCACGGCTCGGCACGACGGCTAGCGGCGGCTAGCGGCGACAGGAGCGGCGGCAACGGCGGCGGAGAGGAGGGCGACGGCGCTAGGGCGGTAGAGGGCACGGGAGAGCTCGGCGAAATGGGGAAAAAGAGAGAAGGGGTGGCGGTGGTGCTTAAATAGGGAGAGAGAGGGCCGGACATGGCCGGAAGGGGCGGGAATCGCCGGCCGACGTGTGGGAGCGGGGAGGAGAGAGAGGCGGGATTCGAAAATCGAATCCCGGCTGTCTCGGGAGCGCGGGCGAGCGGGAGAGAGGGGGAAGTGGGCGCGGAAGGCGTGGGCGCGAGGGCGACGTGGGCGGCGTGGCCCGGGAGACGCAGGGGCATGGGCGCGGCGGCGCGGGCGCGAGGTGGGAGACGGGCCCGACAGGTGGGCCCCACCTGTCGGCAACCCTGGGAGAGAGGAGGGGGCGCGGGTTGAGCTGGGCTGGGCCTCGGCCTGTCGGCCGGCCCAGTGGGAGGAGGGGGAGAAAACGAAGAATGGGCCGGCGGCCCATTCAAAGGAAAAAAAGAAAAGAAAAAGGAAAGAAAAAGGAAAAGAAGGAAAAAGGATTTTCCTAGGATTAAATATTGCTTGTGCTCATTTTTAATTGGTTAAAATTATTTCGAGGGCTCTGAAAATTCCACTAAAAATCTTGTTAGCGAATTTCGACATGTAGAACTCAAGAAAAATTCCACATGCCTATTCCGATTGTTATTTGCATTAATTTATTAAGGTTTACGCTTGCTTTACACAGGTATTTTCTTGAGACCGTCTATAACTTCAATTTAGGCTTGGGAAAGAACTTCCGGATGTGACAAACCTACCCCCTTAAACGGAATCTCGACCCCGAGATTCGGAAGAGCTGGCGAAGAGGTGCGGATGGGCGGCCTTCAACTCATCTTCCCTTTCCCAGGTTGCTTCCTCCTCAGAATGGTGGCTCCACTGAATCCGGCAAAACCTGGTGACCTTGTTTCTAGTCCTCCTTTCGCTGGTCTCAAGGATGCGAACTAGCTTCTCCACGTAGGTCAGATCCTCCTGGAGATCGATGTGCTCCGAATCGGCCTGTTCTTCGGGTACCCTCAAGCACTTCTTTAATTGGGATACGTGGAACACGTCATGGATGCCGATCATGTTGGAAGGAAGCTCTAGCTGATAAGCAACTTCTCCCCTTCGTTCCAAGATTTTGTATGGTCCCCCGAAGCGCGGTGCCAACTTGCCTTTGGTTTGGAAACGGTGTACTCCCCGGAGCGGAGTAACACGAAGGTACACGTAGTCCCCTGCTTCAAATATGAGCTCTCGTCGGCGGTTGTCCGCGTAGCTTTTCTGTCGAGACTGGGCAATCCTCAGCCTCCCTCTGACAGTCCTGACTTTCTCTTCTGCTTCCGTTAACACTTCCGTTCCGAACAGTTGATGTTCACCTGTTTGATCCCAGAAGAGAGGGGTGCGACACTTCCGGCCATATAAAGCTTCGAATGGTGCCATTTGGAGACTAGCCTGGTAGCTGTTGTTGTAAGAGAATTCCGCATAAGGCAAGCTTTTATACCAAGCTCCACCAAAATCAAGTGCACAAGCCCTTAACATGTCCTCTAATATTTGATTAACTCGCTCGGTTTGACCATCGGTCTGCGGATGGTAGGCTGTGCTGAAATTCAACCGGGTTCCCAATTGCTCTTGCAATTTCTGCCAGAACTTTGAAGTGAATTGGCTCCCTCGATCAGATACTATCTTTTTGGGTACTCCATGTAGACACATGATCCTTACCAGGTACAGCTCTGCCAATTTCTTCCCCGTATAGGTGGTATGTACTGGTATGAAGTGGGCAACCTTAGTGAGTCGATCCACGACTACCCAGATTGTATCGTGACCCGATGATGTCCGGGGCAGTCCTGTTATAAAGTCCATTCCAATCTCCTCCCATTTCCATTCCAGGATTTGAAGAGGTTGGAGTAAACCTGCTGGCCTTTGGTGCTCTGCCTTCACTTGTTGGCAAACGTCGCAGAGTGCGACGAATTCAGCTATTTCCCTTCTCATGCTGACCCACCAAAACTTTTCTTTGAGGTCTTGATACATTTTGGTGCTGCCTGGATGAATGGAGTACTGAGTCTGATGAGCCTCGGTGAGTATCAGATCCTTCAGTTCCTTGTCGTCAGGTACACACAATCTTTCTCCCAACCAGATTGTGCCGTGTTCATCTTCGTGGAAATCCCGGGCTTTTCCGACCCTCATATTCTTCTTCAGCTCGGCTATTTCAGGATCACTTACTTGAGCTGCTCTGACTTGATCCACGAGCGTAGGTCGTGCCTCTAGGGCAGCCACGTACCCGTGTTCCACAAACCCCAAGTTGAGATGTTCAAGCTCCTGCTGCAATTCCTTACACACGCCTTCGGTGCACAAAGCATTGCAGTAGCTTTTCCTGCTCAAAGCATCTGCCACCACATTGGCTTTACCTGGATGGTAGTGGATGCTCATGTCATAATCTTTGATTAACTCCAACCATCTTCGCTGTCGGAGGTTCAGATCAGGTTGGGTGAAGATATATTTCAAACTCTTGTGATCCGTATAGACTTCGCAGCGGTTGCCAATAAGATAGTGCCGCCAGATTTTCAGAGCATGGACCACTGCTGCCAATTCTAGGTCATGCGTTGGATAATTCCCTTCATGTGGGTGCAACTGCCGCGAGGCATACGCGACCACTCTGCCCTCGTGTATTAGAACACATCCAAGCCCGTGGCGGGACGCGTCGCAATAAACTTGGAAGTCTTTTGTCTGGTCGGGCAGAATCAGGACTAGAGCAGACACTAATTTCTTCTTGAGTTCTTCAAAACTCTTGTCACACTCGGCTGTCCATTTGAATTTCTCATCTTTCTTAAGCAACTGAGTCATGGGTCGGGCGATCCTAGAGAAGTTTTCAATGAATCGGCGGTAATAACCCGCAAGTCCAAGAAAACTCCGAATCTGTGACACTGTCTTAGGTGGGGTCCACTTGGTAACTGACTCCACGTTCGATGGATCAACTGCCACTCCCTGAGCTGTAATGACGTGGCCCAAGAATTTGACCTCTGATAACCAAAAGTCACACTTGCTGAACTTGGCATAGAGCTGGTGCTCTTGCAACTTCTCGAGTACCAGACGGAGATGTTGCTCATGTTCTTCTTCGGACTTTGAATAGATAAGGATGTCATCAATGAATACCACAACAAACTTATCCAGAAATTCCATGAACACTTTGTTCATCAGGTTCATGAAGAATGCAGGTGCATTGGTGAGTTCAAAAGACATAACCGTGCACTCATACAACCCATACCGAGTGGTGAAGGCTGTCTTGGGAATATCCTCTTCCCGAATTCTCAACTGGTGATAGCCTGATCGCAGGTCTATCTTGGAAAACACCTTGGCTCCTTTCAGCTGATCAAACAAATCATCAATCCACGGCAAAGGATATTTGTTCTTGATGGTGACCTCATTGAGTGCGCGATAATCGACACACATTCTTTTCGTCTTATCCTTCTTCTCCACAAAAATGACCGGGGCACCCCAAGGGGAAGTACTTGGTCGAATGTACCCTTTCTGCAGCTGCTCATCGACCTGCTTCTTGACCTCTGCTAGCTCGTTGGCTGCCATTCTGTACGGTCCCTTATAAATTGGAGCGGTTCCCGGTGCCAAATCAATCCGGAACTCAATCTCTCTCTTGGGTGGCATGGTAGTGAGGTCTTCAGGAAATACTTCTGGGTACTCGCAGACTATGGGAATCTCTTCCAATTTCCTCGAATTCTTCTCCTGGGTGACCACTGGGATTTCCACCTCAATCTGATTCAAAGAGACCCCTTGCTTTGGTGAGACTAGTGATTTGTACACTACTGTTTCTCCCTTCTCGTTGGTCAAGGTGACTGTGCGATTCGCACAATCAATGACTCCCTTGAACTTGGTCAGCCAATCCATCCCAAGAATGACATCTAGGTCTTTGGATTCCAGAAGAATGAGGTTGGCTAGAAATGGTGATCTTTGGATTTCTATTGTTATAGAAGGGTTGAATTGTACCGAAGTGGAGCTATTCCCTGGGGTATGAACCCGCATTGGTGTGCTAAGTTCCTCTCTTATTAACCCATGCATCCCGACAAACTTCTTTGAAATGAATGAATGCGTTGCACCAGAATCAAAAAGTACTGTTGCAGGGATTGAGTTAACAGGAAACGTACCCAGTATGACCTCTGGTGCTGCTTGTGCCTCCTCCGCAGATGCGTGGTTGACACGGGCCTGGACAAACCTTGGCCCGGCACACCTAGGCTTCGGGCATTTGTCAGCGAAGTGGCCAAGCTCGCCACAGTTGAAGCAGGACCCTGGTTTTGTCCCAGCCTCCTTCTTGGCTTGCGCAGATGGAGCTGACTGTGCTGGTGCCATTGGTGGGCGTGGAGCTGCACTGCGATTGGGCTGACCGCCATGGTAGTTCTGGCTGCCACTGGCGCCCTGATGGAAGTTGCTGGCATTGAAAGGGCGGTGCTGGCGGACGATCAGGGTGGTAGGTCCACCCTGCTGCCCGGGAGTGAAGCGCGGTCGCTGGTGGCTCCCTTGGTTGGACCGGAACTGCGCCGCCTTCCTCTTCCTATCCATTTTGTTGCGCTGATCCTCCTGACGGATTGCCTTGTCAACCAGCCTCTCAAAGTCGGCGTAATCTCCGGATATCAATTGGTTGGTTAGTTCATCATCTAGGCCTGCGAGGAATTTCTCCTGCTTCTCGGCGTCAGTACGGACATCCTCCGGTGCATATCGCGCGAGGCGATTGAACTCATGGAGATACTCCGTCACTATCCTGTTGCCCTGGTGGAGTGCTCGGAATTCCTCTTCTTTTGTGCCACGACCCCATCTGGCACCTGCGCCTTCCTGAAGCTGCGGCAGAACTCTGCCCAAGTGACTTCCGTGTCTGGCGGGCGGGTAGCCATGTGATTGTCCCACCAAGCTGACGCGGGACCTTGGAGCTGGTGTGTGGCGAAGGCGACCTTCTCCTGATCATTGCACTGCAGGAGATTTAGCTTCTTCTCTATGGCATGGAGCCAGTCATTTGCCTCCATAGGGTTGGTGGTGCTAGAAAAGGTGGGTGGTCTGACGCGTAGAAACTCTGGCAGTTTGGACTGAGGGGGAGGGGGACCAAATTGCTGCTGCTGTTGCTCGGCTTGCTGCTGCATCCTCTGGTACATCTGCTGGTGTTGCTGCTGCATCTGCTGCATCATGGCTGTCATCATCTGCGTCTGATGAGCCATTACTTGGGCAAGGGTCGAATTCTCAGGGAGTGGTGGCGTACCATTGCCGGAATCGCTGTTGGGATGCACCCCGTCAGTGCGCTCTTCGCCGTTGCTACCCTCGCCTGTTGCCCGGCTACCATTCCTGGTGTAGACCATCTGGAGGAAAAGCAGACGGGGGGGGGGGGGGGGGGAAGAAGAAAAACAGATGCTCAAGAACTAAGATTTATTATATAGGACTTTAAACTGCGACTGTTCTGATCTGAATTAAAACACTTAAAACAACAAGCAAAAATCCTTATTAAGACAGCCATATCATAGGCACATGATATCGACCGTCAACTGACCCACAAGTGAGCAGACCTAAACACACAAACTAACAGGCAAAAGCTAAACAGTCGATAAACTAATGGAAAGCGAGCCTAATGCTCGGAACGGCTCCTGCGGTCGGTGGAGTCGAAGGCGTCCTCCTGCTCATCACCAGGTCCCTCTGAGCGGCTCCTGGAGTCTGATAGGTACGCCTCGCCACTGCCTGGCTCTGTGCCACTGGAACTGCTTCTGCTGTGGTCGCGGCTGCCACCGGGAGTAGCAGGCAACCAACCCCCATTGCCACTGGCTGGGCCCCTGACGGCTGATGCTGGAGCGAAGGAGAGAGCGGACGCGGGAGCTGACACTGGAACTGGAGCTAGGGCTGGAGCTGGAGCTGCGGGAATTGCGGGCGGAGGTGGGTTCCTGGGCGCAAGCTGAATGCGCACGGGTGCAGTCGTCATCTTGCGGGGCGTGGTGAGGATCCGGACTCCTCCTGGCGCTGGGAGACCCTTCAACTGAGCATTCCCCTTCTTCAGGCGTGCTATCTCATCCTTCAGAGCTATGATCCTCACGAGCTTCCCATCGTTCAAGGCCTTGGACGCCTTGTGCAGATCCGAGTGCATCCTGTCCATCCCCTTCATCACGGCGCACATGTGACCAAAGGTGGTGTCGTTCTCGCCGGCTATCGGACGGAAAGTACTGACATTATCACTGCTGGCTCGACGAGGGTGAAATCAGTACGCCGTGTCGTGGAAGATGTAGTTGTGGCGCTCCCGTAGTCTGGCCATCATCAGGTATGCTGCCTCCTGACAGGCGTGATCTGATGTGCCTTCGGACGCCTCAACCACCATATTAGCGAGGCAGGTGCCCACATAGCCATGGACCTCCAGGCGGACACGGTGAGGAAGCTCGCCACTGAGCGGTGGAACAGTCGTGTACTCCGGCGCATTGGGGTAGCCCACCACCAGTGTCATGCGAGCCAATTCTGCCACAAAGTCATCCATGCCTTCTCCGCGGTGGTTGGGTGGGTGGTCCGCCATCTAGAGAAGACAAAGAGGGTAGGATCAATGCATGCTCAAATTCAAGTTTAAATAAAACAGAAAAGGACTCAAATAAGAGAAACGAATAAAAGCAAAATTTTATGCATAGATCATTTTGCATGAGAGCGAATAAATAAGACGGACTTACATAGCGATAAAATAATGGGGAAAATAGATACATCCTAGTGATAACAATAAGGGCAGAAATACCTTGCAACCCATATTCCTGAGCTAGGACCTAATGCATTTCACCCCTCAAATCCCAACTGACTGACGAATAAATCTCAAATAATTTTACTAAAACCCTAGACCGACTTGTTTCGACAAATCTCACTTAAACGGGCGACCAAGATTTTTCCCTTGAACCACAAGAACAGATCCCAATTTTCCCGGAACAAATCCAAATGCAAAGAACATATGCAATGAAAAGGATTCAGAGGGCTCTTAGGTTTTTCCATTTGGCTTGTCCTACGGTCAAGGTCGGCTCTGATACCAACTTGTCGCGCCCAGAAATTCCCGAATAGAATTCCAAGCAGAATGTGCATTAAAATCCCCGTCCAGGACCGGCCGGGGTACACAAACGACAATGTTGACATTCAGATCCACGTCTTACAAACACCATAAAAGTCTTACATAAATGCAGCGGAAAAACGAGAGATAACAGGAGCTAAGCCTTGAGTTGAACTGCAGCGGGAACACCACTCTACAGACATCCTCGACGGCACGGACGAAGCCTACTCCTCGGAGAAACCACCATCTGACACGTACTTGCACTCTAGGGTTGGGGAAAGTAGAGCAAGACTGAGTACTACCCACTGTACTCAGCAAGTCATACCAGAATAGGGGTATGATGCAGGGAATTATCAACGGAGAGCTAGACTGGTTCATTTGCATAAAGCGAGCATTTATAAACATGAGTTGAAAGAAGTAAACAGTTCTAATAATTACTCAATATTAATCATCCACTGTCCAACGCTATCCCACGTTGCAACAGGCCCAACCATCCACCTAAACTGTCCAATTTCATTAGACTAAACTAGGGTGAAACTAATCACGGTGAATCTGGTTGACCGCCCATAACCGCGGGCACGGCTATTCGAATAGTTTTACTCTGATCAGAGGTGTACGACTGTACCCACAAGACACAGCCCCATGACACGTTTCCGTGCGCCGACATGCCACCACGACATACCGGAAAGAGGCCGTGACAGGACCCTTCGCATAACCCCCTCTAACCAAGCACACCACACCTCAGGTTTCACCCCCACTCCTTGCAAGGCAGCGGGCAGTCCCCTCTCGTGCCTAGGTGAATCCGAAAGCGACAGAGGCCGTCGCAGGGCCCGCCGCGCTCCATCACGCCCACCCTTGCCTGGATGTGTCAGCTACAGGAAAGCTACACTACAAGCCCAGCCGTTGCCCACGCTGGCTTGTGGTAAGCATGATAAATTCTTCCGGGGTTTCCCGCGAACCGGTCCTTAATTGCCATAGGTGCGACTAGCAAAACCATGCACCCACAGCCCACCATGTGATTCATTTTAATTAATCAACACCAAAACGGTGGTACTAATCCAACATTACCATTAGGACCTACAGTCTAAACATTAATAGGATTTCCCTCATTGTGTGCTAGTTGAACTAAGCATGGCTAAGCAATCCCTAGTCCAATCTCTAGTCATGTTATATCCCAAGCTAACAAAGGAGCATGGTACAGAAGAGTACGGCTATGACAGTAGGTAAACATCCCATAGTAACAATATAAAACAATGCAGTATTTAAAGGAAAACGAGAGAGCATTTGCAATATAGGTTCAATATGTTCAAGTGACAAGCATGACTTGCCTTGCTCTGCTGCTGGAGGAACCTCGGCGACTATCTCGAAGTACACCGGAGCGTCGGAAGAACCGGAATCTAAGCGACATACAAGGCAAACAATGCAAACAGACTATAAGACTACTGAAATAGAGAAAAAAGAACCATTTTTAACGGATTCTACACATTTTTCTTGATTTACTGAGACTTGAATGGGCTTAAACGGAGCACGGATGAATTAGTTATGAATTTTAGAAGATTCACTGTGCTTATTACTATAAACAGAAAAATCCTTAATTGAATTATTGTGCAATAAATAAATCCCGGAGAGAGAGAGGGGGCGGCGCCGACATGCGGGCCCCACATGGCAGTGACTCGGGGAGGGCGGTTCACGGTGGACCGAGTCCACGGACCGGGGAAGGGGCGCACCACGTGGCGCTGACGTAGCGCCGACGCGGCAGCCACGCGGGCGGCCGAACGGACGGCCCCGATCTACCCGAGGGTAGATCGGACGGCGACGGGGGTGCGCGGCCGGCGCGCGCGGGCGGCTCAAGCCGGCCCGGAGGCCATGGCGCGCGGCGGCGCGGCGCGCATGCGGCGGCGGCGCTAGACGGCGACCGGCGGCGACCGGCCGGCGGCGGCGGGCGGCGGCGTCGCGGCGGCGCGGGCGGTGCTAGCGGCGGCCGAGCGGCTAGGCGGCGGCACGGCGGCTAAGCGGCGCGGGAGGGAGAGAGGAAGGGGAGGAGATGCCTCACCGACGGCGATCGACGACGGCAAGCGACGGAAGGAGACGACGGCGGCGGGACGAGCACCGGGACCACCTAGCGAACACGATAGAAGGGGTTAGAGAGGGAGAGGGATTCGGAAGAGGGCGAGGACGCCGGCCGAAGGCGGCGGCCATGGCGGTGCTCACCGGCGTACGACGCGGAGGGGGTTCCTTCGGCGGAATCCGACGGGGAAGAGGTGGACAGGGTGGCCCGCACGACGGCGAATGCGACGGCGTCGACGGCACGGCTCAGCACGACGGCTAGCGGCGAACGGAGCGGCAGCAACGGCGGCGGAGAGGAGGGCAACGGCGCTAGGGTGGTAGAGGACACGGGAGAGCTCGTCGAAATGGGGAAAAAGAGAGAAGGGGTGGCGGTGGTGCTTAAATAGGGAGAGAGAGGGCCGGACGTGGCCGGAAGGGGCGGGAATCGTCGGCCGACGTGGGGGAGCGGGGAGGAGAGAGAGGCGGGATTCGAAAATCGAATCCCGGCCGTCTCGGGAGCGCGGGCGAGCGGGAGAGAGGGGGAAGTGGGCGCGGAAGGCGCGGGCGCGAGGGCGATGTGGGCGGCGTGGCCCGGGAGACGCGGGGGCGCGGGCGCGGCGGCGGTTGCGGGCGCGGCGGCGCCGCGTGCGCGAGGTGGGAGACGGGCCCGACAGGTGGGCCCCACCTGTCGGCGACCCTAGGAGAGAGGAGGGGGCGCGGGCTGAGCTGGGCTGGGCCTCGGCCTGTCGGCCGGCCCAGCGGGAGGAGGGGGAGAAAAAGAAGAATGGGCCGGCGGCCCATTCAAAGGAAAAAAAGAAAAGAAAAAGAAAGAAAAAGGAAAAGAAGGAAAAAGGATTTTCCTAGGATTAAATATTGCTTATGCTCATTTTTAATTGGTTAAAATTATTTCGAGGGCTCTGAAAATTCCACTAAAAATCTTGTTAGCGAATTTCGACATGTAGAACTCAAGAAAAATTCCACATGCCTATTCCGATTGTTATTTGCATTAATTTATTAAGGTTTACTCTTGCTTTACACAGGTATTTTCTTGAGACCATTTATAACTTCAATTTAGGCTTGGGAAAGAACTTCCGGGTGTGACAGCCAGCCCGGCGGCGTGGGGGCGCGGTGGCGGCGTGGCGCGGCGGCGTGGCGAGCTCGAGGCGGGGGCGGCGGCGTGGCAGTGGCGTCGGCGTCGTCGGCGGTGGCGGCCGCGTCGAAGTCGGTCGTCGGCGGTGGCGGTTGACCGTGGCGTGGTAGTGGCATCGGCAACGAGCTAGGCGGCGGCGGTTTGGAGAGAGAGAGAGGCAGCGGCGACTCTCACCCAAGAGATGCCGCGGCGGCGTCTGCGGCGGAGGTGGCGAGGACCGCCAAGCGACGGTGAGAGACGACGGCGGCGTCGGCACGGGGTTGCCCTAGGCAGTGGCGGCAAAGGAGAAGCCGAGATTGATCTCGATGGAAAAACTTCTAAGTGTTGGTGGAGAAGACGAGGGCAAAGGTACACAGGGCCGAGAATACCGATCTCTTTGACAAGGTGACAAAGCAGATGTGTCATTATATTGAAAAATGAAGGTGGAAATATCAACTCAAAGCTGACAAGACATTGCACCACATCATTCTGAAGGGCTTCTAATCTATCCGGATCGATGACCTTCTGCGAAATTGCGTTCATGAAAGCACATAGCTTTGTTATTGTTGCCCGGACATTGTCTGGGAGGATACCCCTTATTACAACTGGTAGCAGTTGTGTCATCAACACGTGACAGTCATGAGACTTTAGTTTTGTGAACTTCTTCTCCTTCGTGCTTATTATTCGCTTTATATTCGTGGAGTATCCTGATGGTACCTTGATGCTCTCTAAGCATTCAAACATACTGTCCTTCTCTGCCTTGCTAAGAGTGTAGCTGGCTGGACTCAAGTAATGGATTCCTTTCTCCTTTGGTTCCGGGTGAAGGTTGACGCGTTCTCCATATGCTTCAGATCATTACGTGCTTTCAGTGTATCTTTCGACTTTCCATATACACCTAGGAAGCCAAGAAGGTTTACACAAAGGTCTTAGTGAGGTGCATCACGTTGATTGCGTGGCGGACGTCCAAGAATTCCCAATAGGGTAACTCCCAAAATATGGAGTTTTTTTTTCCACATCGCCGCGTGACCATCTTCGCTCTCTATAGGCTGGCTGCCAGGCCCCTTTCCAAACACTACTTTAAGATCTTTCACCATAGCAAACACTGTTTTACCGCTGTGATGTTTTGGCTTCGTACGGTGGTCCGCCGTATGTTCAAAGTGCTTGCCTTTCTTCCATACTGGGTGGTTTTCTGCAAGGAATCGACGATGACCCATGTACACAACCTTCCGACAGTGCTTAAGATACGTACTTTCTATTTCATCCATAAAGTGAGTGCAAGCCTTGTACCCCTTGTTGGACTACCTGGATAGGTTGCTAAGTGCAAGCCAATCGTTGATGGTTACGAACAGCAACGCTCGTACGTTAAACTCCTCCTGTTTGTCCTCGTCCCACACGGGGACACCTTCCTTCTTCCACAACAGTTTAAGATCTTCGACCAGTGGTCTTAGGTACACATCGATGTCGCTACCAGGTTGCTTGGGGCCTTGAATAATAATCGGCATCATTATGTACTTCCTCTTCATGCATAGCCAAGGGGGGAGGTTGTAGATACACATCGTAACGGGCCAAGTGCTATGGCCGCTGCTCATCTCTCCAAAAGGATTCATGCCATCCGTACTTAAACCAAACCGTATGTTTCGTGCGTCCTTTCCAAAGTCTTTAAATTTTCTGTCGATGTTTCGCCACTGCGAACCATCGGCGGGGTGTCTCAGCATCCCGTCCTGTTGACGCTCTTCAGCGTGCCAACGCATCATTCTAGCATTCCCCTTGTTCCTGAACAAACACCTTAGCCGTGGTATTATAGGGAAATACCACATCACCTTAACAGGAATTCTCTTCTTCGTTAGCTGCCCGTCAACTTCTCCTAGATCATCTCGTCTAATCTTGTATCGTAGTTCTTTACAAACAGGGCATGCTTCTAGGTTCTTGTACTCCTCACCGCGATATAGGATACAATCATTCGGACATGCGTGAATCTTCTAAACTTCCAGTCCTAGAGGGCAGACTATCTTCTTAGCCTCGTACGTTGTCTCGGGCAATTGGTTTCCCTCCGGAAGAATGTTCTTGACGAGTTTCAATAAATCGCCAAGTGCCTTGTCAGTAACACCATTTTTTGCCTTCCATTGCAAGAACTCCAGAGTGGTATCTAACTTTTTGTGCCCCTGCTCGCAACCTGGGTACAACGATGTTCTGTGGTCCTTTAACATCTTGTCCAATTTATGGGCCCCCTTTTCACTTTCGCAGTCCTCCTTGGCGTCCTGCAACATCTGACCAAGATCATCCGCAACGTCGTTACCATCAGCATCCCTTTCCTCCTCGCCCGTTTGATTTCCTTCAAATCCAGCGTACTGAGCAAAGTCCGGAATATTGTCGTCTTCCACTTCATCATCTTCCATTTCAACCCCTTGCTCTCCGTGGGATGTCCAACAGTTATAGCTTGGCATGAACCCCGACTCAAACAAGTGGAAATGAATAGTCCTGGATGCAGAATACTCCTTTTGATTCTTACACTTATTGCATGGGCAACAAATAAAACCCTTATGCCTGTTAGGTTCGGCCACTCTCAAAAAATAATGCACGCCATCAATAAACTCTTTGGACCGCCGGTCAGCGTACATCCATTGCCGATTCATCTACATGAAATGAAAAAAAATCGTACACAAATAATTATTCGTACAATAATGACAGTCATACAATAATGATAAAATAATTACAAACTATTTCAACACTCGTACAGTAATGACATATCATTATTCATACAAAAATTATAAAATATTACACCAAATTATTCTTATTTACTATTTCTAAAGTTTTAAGCTAATATTAATGTGTTGTACTTCTTTTAGTTTTCATTTTAGTTTGTTTTCTATTATTTAAGATTAACTTTCACTATATTTTCCTTCTCAACTATTTTATAAAACCTTCTTTAGCAAATAAACTAAATTTCTATATATTCTTTCTTCCCCACATAAATTTTCTCTCTCATCAACTTACAACAAAATTTTGGAGACAAAAAAGTGTGCAAAACATAGCTCCAAATGTAATATGACAAAAATAACATTGGAGGATGAAGTTGCTAACCTTTTAGGCACCTCCGATTTGTATATAATCACCAAAATAAATTCACTAGAAATTTTGGCATGACCTCCCCTCTTTTTTGAAGAAATTTTGAAGCTTGCTCGGGCTGGAGGAGGAAGAAGACATATATACAGGGGTGGGACTTTAGTCCCGGTTGGTAACACCAACCGGGATTAAAGTTACGATCTTTAGTTCCGGTTGGTGTTACAAACCGGGAGTAAAGATCCGGGGGGCCTGACAAGCCCTGACAGTATTTGAACCGGGACTAAAGATTACCAACCGGGACTAAAGATCAAATATGCCCGTTACCCTTTTTAACCGAGACGAAAGATCATCTTTAGTCCCAGTTTTTATTGCAACCGGGACTATTGTGGAATTCGGCCGACCGACGAAAGATGGTTTCTCCACCAGTGTCTTTAAGCTCAGCCTTAATAGAGTAGAGTAGTATATACTTATCTATTGCAATATATGCTTATTGGTGGACTTGACTATCGCTCTAACAAGTTAAACCAGTGGCAGAGCTTAGCTGATCATACAACCACCTCACTTCACCACCGCGCCGGTAATATAGTTAGTTCTATCAATAAAAAAATGTTTATGAAATAGTATTACCAGTAATAATTAAGAAAAAGCACTTGTTTATGGTCTTGATGATGACACTGGCTCTGCAACAAAAGTAAAACTGCGACTAGTGTTATCCATGTCGTCAAAAGCTAGCTGGTGCAGGATGCCTCGTGTGATCTTCTCCCATACCTTTGCTAGTGAGCAAAGATGGCTTCCCTGCAGTGTTTGTGTTTTTACGCGTGGTCGCAAACAAAAAAGAAGATTCCGTGAAATCTATCTCAATTTTCTCTGCCCTTTCATTCACCGTACCAACTTTATTTTCTCAACAGGATTTTTTTAAAAAAAAAGTATTTTCTGCATACAAATAAGTATTTCTTCGTCGAGCGTGTCAGGGAGGAAATGTTCCGTGCTGCCTACGGAACCGCTCCCCCCCTTTCCCACTGATGCGTGGGGCCCACATCGCCATCGCCGCGTGGTGGCGCACCATTCGCGTCACCACAACTAACCTCTCATCCTCCCCTCGCCGCGCCGCCGCCGCCTCGATCCGCCTATATATTTCCCACGCATTCATCGCGTCCTCTTCCCATCTCCCAGATCGCAACGAATCCAATCGAATCCAATCCGAATTCCCCCCATCTCTCCCCTCTCCTCCTCCAAAACCCTAACCCCCACTCCCCATCGGAGAGAGATCGAGAGGTGGTTGCCATGGCGGAGTGCTCCTCCTCGGACGACTGGGTCATGCTCGACTCCGACAACCCCGCCGACTCCTCCTCCGACGACGACTACGTCCTCGCGCTCTCCTCCTCCTGCAACACCCCCGCCTGCTCCGACGAAGAGGAGGAGGACGACGACGAGGAGGTGGGGAGCGACGCTGACGGCGACGACCTCTACGGAGAACTCGAGGAGGAGGACTCGCCGCGCCCGCCGCCGCCGAGGCCGCTCTCGGGCCTCTTCTACCACACCGCCTCCGACAACCAGCCCGGGTACCTCGCCTTCGACGCGATCCGCAGCGCCAAGCACCTCATCCCGGACCCGCGCTTCTCCGCCTTCCCGGAGCACGTCGCCGTCCTCGCCTCCACCCGCGGCCTCGTCTGCCTCCGCGGCGAGACCACCGGCTCCTACTACGTCGCCAACCCGGCCACCTTCAGGCGGGCGCGCCTCCCTCGCCACACCCGCGACCACGTCGACCCCGCCGTCGTCATCACCTTCGAGGAGCCCACCGCCTCCGCCTCCGCCTCCTGCTTCGGCGGCATCGGCGTCGAGCACTACCACGTCGTCGTCGCCTTCAACCTCGGGGGCGGCGTCTGGTCCTTCGAGTCCTTCTCCTCCAGGACATGGAAGTGGCGTGTCTCCCCCGGGATCTCCATCGTCGAGCAGGTCGAGTCCTCCTCAGGTGTCGGCGCCCACGGCCGCGCCTTCTGGCGCACCTCCATCGGCTTCGTCTACTACGACCCGGAGAAGGGCTACCCCCACGAGTTCCCAGCGCCGCCCGAGGTGGAGGCCCGGCCGTTCTGGGAGATCGGGGAGATGGAGGGCAACCTCTGCGTCACCTGCATGGACCAGCGCGTCACCGAGGTGGCGGTGCTCAACCTCGACATGGACGTCCTCGCCGCCGATGGGGTCGGGTCGTGGTCGTGGGCCGGCCAGTTCGAGGGCGGCAGCCTCAGGAACCGCGAGGGCGTCGAGCTGCTCCGCCCGCAGGGCATGGCGGAGGTCGTCATGTGGGACCCCTCGGAGGAGCGCGTCGTCGCCATGGACCTCGAAGGCCGCACCACCCGCAACATCGGCCCGCTCACCGGTGAAGACTACTCCAGAGGTTTCATCCCCTACGTTGCCTCAATCGCCGAAATCTCCAGGTACCTAGCTACTGCATTCGATTCGAATTTGCCACTCCCTACTTGTGAATTCCGTGATGTGTTGTTAATCTTCTGCATCCGATTCGTTTTGATTTGCCACTCCCTACTTGTGAATTCCGTGATGTGTTGTTAAACTTTCTGCATCCAATTCTATTTAGCAGCGCTACTCCTGATGTGTTAGATCGATGCGATCGACGAGTCAATTGGAGTTTCATACCAATTCGTGAAATTCGTGTATTGCTATCGAGTTGGTTTGGATCTGTAGCCCATTCCTGATTAATTGGCGATTAGTTAGGATTTCTGTAACTTTTTAGCTGAGTTTTTGCATTGCCAGTACGTTTTTTGAGTTCGTTATAGTCAGATCCAGACAATACTCTCAGGTTAGCTTGTGTATCGTGGCTGATATCAGCCTACATTCCCAAACGCAACGTGTTGTTGACGCTTTAAATCGAAATGGGATCAGTTGTCTGTAACTGCTACGCGTCGTCATTGATCGGTCGTTGTCTATGTATAGATGATGCTTGTGGTGTACTGAAATGTGGACATGAATGCATGTTACTGTGGAGTGGAGTTGATTGGAGCTGATAGACAATAGATAAGATCTCTGTTTGACCATTCCAATGGCTTAGCTGGTTTGATTTTGTCAGTCTTCAATAGGCTCCCAAAGTCGGTCTCCTCACCCGAGTTTAATTAATCAACCGATGATAATTCCATATATGATTTGTTATTAATATAGGAGCATAACACACTGGAATCATGCATTGCAATTTAGTTTAGTTAATGATCCAAATTCATACTGTATTAAATTGTACGCAGTCTTGTTCCCAATATGTATATCCTGTACATATATATCCTGGCATTAGACTGAGAATGAGTAGAGATCGATAGCTCCTCCTGCTTTGTCATCTGCTTGTACTAGACATTTTACCATTAATTGCTGTCTGTTTCATTGATTACTTGAAAAGGTGCACAGTTTTGTGAGAATAGTCATATCTGTTTTGTTACAATATAATTAATTTTCTATACCCATTTGTATGCAATAAATCATGCATAGGCAAAATCTGTACTGTACTGAATGACAATGGTTTGCACTTGTGCTTTTGAGTTACCAGAATTTGGATAGTTCACCATTGCATAGTCTGAGTAAATATTCAGAGCAACAACTTCTAATGCTGCTGCAACAGAGTAACAAGTGCTCTTTAGCTGAACTTTTCTGCATTTGTGTGATACATGATTAGTTGGTCACGGACTGTCAAGCGCATGCAGCTTTGCATTCGTTGATGTTGATGTGTTATCCACTAACAATTGTGTGCTCTGCTTATGTTTATGTTGTCAGCGATCAAATAAGTTCAAAGTGCTCTGCTAGTGCTGCTGATGCCAACACGCCCAATCTTGGAGCAGCAGATGCGACCACGCTCAACAACCTCGCAGCACCTGCTGCGCAAGTTCACTGAAGCTTCAACTAATCTGTAAGTCGTATCGTATCTCGTCAATTCCAATTCAGACAAATAACATAACCTGATTGATTGATTGATAATATAATCTAGTACTTCTCTGTAAGATATGATGGTACTCCGTTTGCATTGCAATTTATTTATCGGTGGCATGCATGGCTTTGCAGGTACCAATAGCTAGCAGGCAGACAGGAAGATTCGTTGACGATGACCAGGAATAAACGAGGCTAGCTTTCAGATTGATTTGTCCAGCATAAAAAGGAAAGCGAAAAGGCATCCTTGATTGAGTGGCAACTGGACTACTACTGCCATAAGCATTCTTTTTGCAGCTACTCCGTATCGGATATGAACACTAAGTATCTTTCTTGTTAGGTTTTGCGTCTGCCTTGTAAATGTTAGCAGTAGCAGGCTCCCTTTTGTGTCCGTCCGTCGAACTGTCATATGAGTCCTTCTTGAGTTGCATTCAGTCAGTCAGTCAGGTCCAAACTAGTTGATCGAGTGGGTAAACTTTGAAACTACCACCGTCTCTGGTGTTCCTGATATGTCATTCTGGCTGGGCTATGCAATTATTTCTTTTGCTTAACCCATTCATTCATTTTAGTATTTCCTTTTTGTTATTCCCGTTGTTTCTTTGCTGTTCGGAATCAACCACCCAGCAATCTTGTTTTCCTGGGTTTTGTTGTTTTGAAATCTGGGAATTGTAGGCAGATTAATTAGCGTTGGCACTTGTTTTCAATAGGAATAGGAATGCCATTTTGTTGTACAGCGCTTTGTTCCATCTTCCATGGACTGTTATTTGCTTTGTTCCATGTACTGATTGCTGCTGTACAGGAGAATGAGCTGCATATGCACCCTTTAATTGACTGGTGCAAAGCTTGTTGACGCTGCAACCCCAATAATTGTTTGAGATGTGTAGATGGACAATGCTAATATATGTACTATGCTTGGTGCTTTTGATTTGGTTTTACCAATCCTAGGATGTATTGCGGATATTGCCTCCTCCTCCTGTTGTTGTTGTTAGTTAGTTAGTTATTAGTTATATAATGTGAAGCGAGTGAAAGTCAGTCAGTCAATTTCAGGAAACTAAAATTAGGAGATTTTTGTTTCCCAGTGAAGAAGGCCTGATTCTACAAAGCACTGTCGAAATCTACAAAGCTGCTTTGCTCAAATGAAAAGCAGATTTGATTGATTGAGATATTGAGGTGTAGTGGCTTGCACTTGTAGCGGAATAAGCTGCCTACATTCTGAAATCTGGAGATTCAGGGGCTGTTTGGTTGGTTGCCACACTTTGCCACGCCACGCCACACTTTAGTCATGTCACAGTTTTTTAGGCATGTGTTTGGTTTGCTGCCACAATTATATTATGCCACACTTTCTTAACTTTGGGACCCACATGTTATACTCTCAAATTTAGAGCTAAGCATGCCACACTTGTGGCCAACTATTTCTAAGCCACATTTATGCCACAATGCCACAACTAGTCTAAACTTAGTTATGGCAAGGTTAGGCATCAACCAAACATCCCCTCAGATACCTCAGGTACATCTCCACCGCGCTGACCACACCGTACCACAGGACACAGTGCCATTTCAATCGTGACAACGGAAGCCCTTGCAACTATCTAAATAGGTTGTTCAATGATAGTTTCATCAAAATTTACATCTATGGAAGTTATTCTAGCAAATTAACATGGAATTTTTTTGGCCACAGTCAACAATAGACATAATATCAAGCGCAAGAACTAAAGCTTGCGCATAAGAGGCTGCAACTTAAAAGGATGATTTAAGGTACGTTTGTACCTACGGGATGGAGAGGAGCATTGCCAATGTCATGAGGAGATGACGATGATGGTAGTGGACCAGGAGACGATGCGGACGATAAGAGAAGACTAAATATTAGTACTTCTATAAGGAAGATGACTAATAAGAGGGAAGGAAAGAACTAGAAAGGGATTACATCAACGATTCAACGCCTCTAGACGGTCTTTTTCTCTTTCCTCTCTTTTTTTTTCAAGGCAATGTGCAATTTGCTAGGGAACCAAGGAATCCAAGCGCTTGCAATGGTTAGAGTTGGCTATATGAGCTTTATAAAAGAGTTAAGAAAATATGTCCTGCCACTTCCTCACCGGAGGTGTGTTGGGAAGGAATTTTGTTTAATGCAAGAAAAACCAATCCTTCGCAACTAAAAAAATCCCAAATCTTCCATGGTAAGGTGTGAACTAAAAGGAGAAAAGTGCTCCTACGTCCTCTACGTTACATACGACATGCAGCCTTACAAGGAAGAGTAATGCACTGTTCATAGAAAAAAACAAAGCAAAGAAGCAAAAACTTGCACTGTTGATAGAAAAAAAACAGAGAGAAATGGACAGTAAAAAGAGCAAAGAAGAGAAAACTTGCATTGTTCATAGTAAAATATTCATAGCAAAAATATGGCAGGAAGAAGAGAGAACTGTTGATAGAAAGAAAAAAAAGAAAGGAAAGGACAGTAAAAAAAGCACAGAAGAAAAAACTTGCAGTGTTCATACAAAAACAGGGCAGAAAAGGAAAATGTTCATTGCAAAACAGGGTTAAAAAGGAAAGGAAAATGTTTATGCAAAACTGCGCGCCAGGTAGGGGTCGAACCTACGGCCTTCTGCTTAGGAAACAGACGCTCTATCCACTGAGCTACAGGCGCTGTTGTTTAGTGGTGAGCAAACAATTGTTGTGACGAATACTCTTTTCTCCAAAAGAAAAGTTGTGTACCGAACTAAATCTCCTCGCATATTGTATCGGTTACTTTTGCAATGGGAAATGTCGTCTAAATTCGTTTTTCAGATATATGGCAGCACAAAGAAATGGCCTGTGGAGATTGGTCACAGATACTAATATGTTATTTTCAGCTTTCTTTTGCTACTTCACCATACGGATATGCATAGACATATTCCAAGATACTTTCTCCGTTTCGAAATGTTTGACACCGTTGACTTTTTAGCGCATGTTTAACCGTTCGTCTTATTCAAAAACTTTTGTAAAATATGTAAAATTATATGCCTACATAAAAATATATTTAACAATGAATCAAATGATAGGAAAAGAATTAATAATTACTTAAATTTTTTGAATAAGACGAACGATTTTAAAAAAGTCAACGGCGTCAAACATTTCGAAACGGAGGGAGTATTTGATACTCCCTCCGTCCCAAAATATAACTTTTACCCTCAAGATTTGTCCCAAAATATAACAACTCTACCAATATTTTCTCCCCAACCAATCACAACCCTCCACTATTCACTTTTCTCACCTACCTCCACTACTCAAACAAATTTAAATAATATTATTTATTATTAATAAAAAAATCGGTTCCATCATTCACTTCTACCTACTTTCTTATTAACCGTGTCCACCTCTAAAAATGCTTATATTCTGGGACGGAGGTAGCAATTTTGTTAAGTTTATTTTTTAAAATATTTAATTTATCCTACAATCAAGTAGATAATCCGATGATTAATATATTTCAAACAGGCTGCAATATAGAAGAGAACAAATGCAAAATATCTTCATACTGGGTCAGGGGACAAAGAATGTTCCCCTTTTATAACTTGAAAGTCGGTCAATTAATTCAGAAAATGTGCCTCTCCTCAAGAAAGAGAGAAAATGTTTCTCCATTTCTTTAATATGTGAGCTCACATGGCACAGGTGTTTATACCTGATGAGGTAACAACAGGCTTTTCATTCCGATGGATGGAACTAGTGGTTACATGATGCTCGGCTGTTTTTGCAGGCTAGTGCTTGAACGAGACCCAGCCTGGTGTCAATCACCGTTTCCATGTTTCCTCGGGTCACCATCTATTTTGTCCTGAGATCTTCCAAAACAACGGAGGCAGCGTTACGGCCAGGAGCGCCCATCACCCCACCTCCTGGGTGTGCACCACTGCCACAGAGGTACAATCCCTTCACTGGAGTTCTGTAATCTGACCTGAAGAAGTGGCGACGACATGTTCGCGGTCATGACAGATGAACCTTGACAGGTCTAAGATTCGCTGAGTAGAAGGGTGAAAGAATATGCATGTTAGAGGTATAGACATACCATCCCTTGGCAGGCCTCATGAGGAAAAGTGAATCCAAACCCATTGCGCCATGAAAGATGTTGCCTCCTGTGAAAATGTGAATCAAATGCTCGTTTAACAAGGTTTTCTGATGAAAACAGCAACGGAGAGCACCCCGCAAGAAGGGAGGGACACTATATATACCATGCAAACAGATTACCTGTTAGGCCAAACTCCCTTTCAAGATCAGGTGGAGTCAGCATATCATAGCCTACCACTGATGAGCTAAAACCCGGTGCATATTCATCAATCAAGGAAAAGCATCTTTCAGCAAAGGATTTCTGAAATTTGGTTTCAATTAAAATGTCAGGGGTGCCTCTCTATGGATAGTAACTGGTGACAAACAATAAATGCTTAAGGGCATCATCATCATCCACTCTGTTCGATTAAGGGTAGAAAGGCATATGTGGGAAAACATACACAGCAAAATCTGTGCAGCCATGAAAGCATAAATTAAACAAAGTGCATCATGATATCAAAATTCAAGAAGGAACTACTTACTCTAACATTAGAATCCTGCCAGCTGCCTTCTGAAAGTATGTATGGTGTGTACTGAACAAAAAGGTTAATAACATGCTGGCCTATCAAAGGATAAAGCAAAGGATGAACATTGATTCAGATTATATAAAGCATATGAAGAAGGTGAGATTTCACAGCCACATATTCAAATTAAACTTGGATTTTTTGGGGGGTGGGGAAAATTAATCTTGGATATATGAACTGTAGGGCACAATTATAGTTTATACAAATCAGACGCCACACTTTTATGCAACTTCAATGCTGGGGAACAAGAAATTGGCTTACCTTGTGGGGAGATAGTCTTATCCAACACAGAAGGAATCGTCATTTCTATAACAGGTCTTGTGGATGAGACACCATTTGCAGCTTCCCTGTACGCTAGATCAATTTCCTCCATGCTGGAGTTCCAGTAAAGTTCAATATGAAAAGATAAGGATAAAATCCAATAACATGAAAAGGTAAGGATTTGCATATATGGTTTTCAGAAAATCCAACAAAACGCTACATCATCCAGTATTTTCCTATCACCAGAATAATGAGAAACTAGCAGTAGGCTGCATGATCCCAGTCAAATTTATTTGACGTTGGGAGAACTAAGATTAGTTTTTGCAATGTCAAATACTTTTGACTAGATGTGGCAGTATATTACCATTAACATGTTCAGATTAAACTCAGTACTGTCCTAAGGTACTAATGGAGACATGATATTTCTATACACACGTGCAGGTCATCGATTTGGTACATAGAATTGAGACACCAAGTGTATAGTATTTCCAAAGTAGAAGATATGTTAACGGAAAGATGGCAACATGGAATTAAGAGATCATTTGACTATACTACACAGGCACGGGAGGCAATATAAAAGGTGGTGTCTCAAAGATTTCCGATTGTGTACAGCTAGAGCAGAACAAAGATTAACACAACTGAATGCAATAACATGCCACAGATCATCATAGTTGAAGTAGAAAAGGTTCCATAACTTCAGTAACCTACCTTTCAGATCCAATGTGTATGGTGCCCATGTGTTCTGGACCACCTTCAGGATTAAAGTCTTTGCAACAGGAAAACTGTGGCAGCCTGTCAACAGCCACATTAATTTTCGTTGTTGCCTGCTCTCCACAGAATCATATTACATTGTTATCAATCAATATTATAACACTTATTTATTATGCTATGCTTCAAAGTACGTTCTTACAGAGCTATAATCTGCAGTTTTGATAGCAGAGAGGAAGTTGTCTGGAAGAACATTGGCAGGCACTAGGTCCTGAAAATGAAACCAGATATCAGTGTACAAATATTTGTTTTGTTGTGTCTACAAAATTGGAACAGGTATATCTTCACATTGTTATATATTCTGAGTAGCTCTTACCACAAATGTTCTATATGGAGTTGCATTTGATAAAACAACTGATGTCAGCACCTCTGTTCCATCAGCCAAAACTACCTACAAGTTCCCATAATTTCAAGAGGTTACAAGATATGAAATAGGAGTACCATTTATCGGTTAGTCGAAGAACTTACCCCCTGTACCTTCCCAGAAGTGTGATGAACAGATATCTGGGAAACCTATATAAAACCAGTAGAGTGAGGCATGTTGCTTAAACAGAAATCTGGGTGCAGGATAATAATTCATCACTAAATAAAATTTGACCTTTTCTTGTAGAAAAAGCCAGCTTTTTACAGCTGTGAATAAATAGTTACTCATTTTTTTATTCAAATTTGAATGCTGCTCCACCATACGCAATCAAAGAGGTAATATCATGGCATAAGAAGAGAAAAATGCACCTCTGCATTTGTTACAATTTCCACACCTGCTTCAAGAGCTGCTTTGCTTATAGCTGATGATACTGAACCCATACCACCTTCGACATACCTGAAGTGAGTTTTTTTTTTGTTTTACCACATAAGTTTTTCAACAAGCAAAATAAGAAGAAACAGGAAACCAACTACTAATGAATCAACAATGCTAAAACCAGCATATTTGGCCAGAAACCATATGACAATTCTATGGCATTTGCCCTGTTTGACTAGACAGTGTAGATATGCGCCAGCAAAACAATTCCTGATGCTAGGGCCACAAAGGCTTGGACATGGTTTCAGGCCTAGAACAATGAAGGACCTATTATTTTTCTGCTGGAACAGAATAACAGAGAGAAGCTCAGGTTAAGAGTCATACGCCCATACTCCACGTTGGCCACCAGTTTCCCCCATAACATGGTGCAGAAGAACATAACCAGATCCTGGAGTGTGGACACCAGCCTGTAGAAAGTCCATGCAGCGTCAAATGCTAAACCATTACCATTGGCCACAACACATTTCTTGGTTCATCCAAAGCGCCCTTACCATAGAACCTATCACAGCATCAGTCGCAAGAGTTGCCTTCAACACATCACCCTGCAGTTAAAAAAACACAATTGTCCATGGTTACAAGAAAAACATGTGAATATTGTCAATTCAATAGTGAAACTCCACGTTGCTTCATATGAACAGTGTGATAAGAAGTATTTCAGATAACGGGTAAACAAGATATCAACCTCAAACCAGTTGTTCAAGATCTTGGATGCTGGTGAAAGGAGAAGGTCAAAGAAATCCCTGTGAATAACATATTTCCAACGAAACAGAAAAAGAGGAAGATTAATTTTACGCATAGCACTGTCGAGTCATGGTGTTGATGGTGGCATTTGCAAAGGGTCAGTATTTATACTCACACCATGTCCTTCTGCCCCTGCTGCATCACAATCCCAAGAAGTTTGCTCCAGAACACAGACTTGTCAACCTTATCCTTCATCCTGTCCACCATGGAGAGGTGGTATTCATGCCTCATCTCAGGGGGAGGCGAGTCTATGACAAAGTCCATGAGTTTGCAGAACTTCTCCAGCTTCTCCTCGTACCTACATTTACATGTACACTACCCAACTAAGATCATCATAAGATAAAAAAACATGCACGGTCATTTAGTCACATGACCGATTCTACCTAAATTTCACAATGAAAACAGAGTTCATATAATCAAGCACTACTCCAAGATTTTATAACTGAAAACAAGAGTCAAAATATCAGTGAGTCTATCACCTCGGGTATGCACCGGCGTCATTCTTGGAGAACTTGCTGATCTCCGAGTGGTTCAGCTCGGCGTCCGGGCCGAGAAGGAGATACCTGCCGTCTAGGCATGGCGTGAATGACGACGGGCTCCGCGGCAAGAGCTTCAGCCCATGCCTCTCCAGCTCCAGCTCCCTATCAAGAAAAGAACCCACATCAACGCTAGCAGCATCAGAATTCAGTTAGTACAGTGCAATATTATTACCCGCATTTGCAGAATGATTACAGAAATGCATATGAACACAGAGCTGTGGGAATTCCGATTGAAAAATAGTATTTGGGTGGGTAGGGGGGGTTTTACTGGATCAGGGCCGGGCGGAGGAGGCTGAGGAGGTAGCTGCAGCGGGAGAAGCGGAAGCCCGGGACGAGGTCGGACTCGGAGACGGCGGCGCCGCCGAGGACGCCACGGCGCTCGAGCACGGCGACGGAGCGGCCGGCGCGGGCGAGGTAGGCGGCGGCGGCGAGCCCGTTGTGGCCGCCGCCGATCACCACCGCGTCCCACCGCTTCCCCTTGGGGAGCTGCTGCTGCGGAGTCGACGACGGGGCCTCCGTCGAGAAGCGGCGGCGTTGACGGCGGGCGGCCGATAGCAGGAGGCTCCTCGCCGCCGGCGACATTGGGTTTAGGGGTTCAGCCGCCGCCGCCGCCTGCAGCCGGTGGCGAATATTTCTCTTTCTCCGACAGCTTGTTTCGATTACGTCTACACTACTAGGGAGGCGGATTTCTGAATTACGTGTTTCCAGTCTCTGCCTCCATTGGCTGTGAGGGTGAAAACGGACACCGAAATTCCTGATCGATCAAGCGCCGTTTTCGTATAAGTGGTACCATTTTCGACCATACATTTTTTTTATATTTATAATTTTATTTTTCTAATTTCTTTTTACATCGTATTAATATCAACACTTAGTAGTTTAAATGATAAATATGGGCAATTGTCAGCCGATCAAGCGTCGTTTCTAAAGATACGCTTGTTAACGACCAAATTTGGTAAATTTACATCGGATTTGGAGTTAAAGCCGAAGCGGATTTGGGAGGAAATCAATAACGGAAACAGGGTATGAATCGGCTTCGGAATCTGTAACACCCTGAAAATTCGACCTACAAATCAAAACTCTAAAATTCGGATTTTCAAAAAAAAAACTTTTTATAATAAGTTACATCATGCCGATTTTATTCGCCGTTCCATTGAATTTCGATTTCGGAGATTGGAGATTTCGAATAAAGATCTACATCAATCAATTTACATCGATATTATCGCAAACGTGCTCGTATCAATTAAATTTAAATGCGATGGAATGGAATTAACACTAAATAAAGATTTAAATAAATTATCTAAAAATGTGAGCAATATTGATTTAGGATGAATTTATTAGTGGGAATAACACAAGTATTGGGTAAAAATTATATATGCAAATATTAGGAATTTTAGAATCAAATTTATATAATAATAAAAATAATAATAATAATAATAATAAATAAATATATAAAATAAAATTTTAAAAAAAAAAGAAAAAGAAAAATTGGAAATCGGCATTGTTCATTGCCCGCCAAGTGTTCGACGCGGTTCCCTAGCCCTAACCGCGCCGCGCCCCGCGCGCCGCTCGCCCGCCGCGCAGCCGTCGCGTCGCCGTCTCGCCGCCTCGCGTCCCGAGCCGCCGCGCAGCCGTCGCGTCGCCGTCTCGCCGCCTCGCGCCCCGAGCCGCCGCGCGCCGTCGCCATCCCCGCCGCGCCACTCGCCCGCCGCGCCGCCGTCCCGTCGCCGCTCGGCCGTCGCCCGCGCCGCCTCGCGCCCCGCGCGCGCCGTCGCCCTCGCCGTCTGTCGCCGCGCAGCCCGCCGTCCCGTCGCCGCGCCGTTCCATCGCCGCGTCGCATCGTCGCGTGCCGTCGCCGTCTCGTCATCTCGCGCCCCGCGCCCGCGCGCCGCTTGCCGTCCCATCGCCACCCCGCGCCCGCGCGCCGCTCGCCCGTCCCATCGCCACCTCGCGCCCCGCGCCCTGCCGCGCCGCGTCGTCGTCGCATCGCCGTCGTCGAGCCCCGTGCCGTGCGCGTTGAGCCTCGCGCCGCCCTCCCCCCCCCGCTGCCGCGCCGCCGCCGCCTCTTTTCCCTCTTCCTCTTCTTTCCCCCCTATAAATCTCCCCTCCTCCCCGTTCTTCCCCACCTCATCTCCATCCTCCCTACTCCCCACCGAGCCGTCGCCGCTGTGGGCGCCGTGCCGCCGCCCTTACGCCGCCACGCCGCCACTGGGAGCTGCCGCGCCGCCGCCCTCGGTGCCGCCACGCCGCGCCGCCCTTGCGTCGCCGTGCGCCACCGTCGCCACCGCCGCCCGTCGCCGCTGCCGTCGCCGATGAGCCGCCCCCTTCCCCTCGCATCCACCGCCGCCGCCGCTCGGGTGAGAGAGAGAGAGAGGGAGAGCCGGCCGAGAGAGAAGGGAGAAGAAGAGAGGCCGGGAGGGAGAAGAGAAAGAAAAGAAAAAGAGAGAGAGGGAGAAAAGGAAAGAAAAGGAAGAAAAGAAAAAAAAGAAAAAGAAAAGAAAAAGAGAGAGAGAGGGAGGAAAGGAAAGAAAAAATAGGAAAAATTAGGGAAAAATAAATAGGAAAAATTAGGGGAAGATTTAAAATATTAAACAAAAAAAATATATATATATAAAAATAGAATTTAATTGTGGTTAACTAAAATCTAGTTATTCGTAAAAATAATGCTATAATCATAAGGCATTTAGAAATTAAACAATTAGGTAAATTTTATGGATTATTGTAGATTAATTTTTAATAAACTCTATAAATAATCAATTCACTGTAGTAATTTAAATATAATCAATAATTAAAACAAATAAACGAATTCTTATAGAATATTATAGATTAGTTCGGGTAATCTCTAGAAGTGAGCGATTCACGGTAGAAGTTCGGATTTAATCACTAGGAATTTTAGACGTTTATTATACTTAATCGGCTATTCATAGACTAAATTAAATCGTATAATAGTTTTTAGGATTTCGTCCGATATTTAGCTCGCAATAAAAATTGCTAACCTATTACATGGATATAATACTCGGGAATAGTAAATTAAAAACTTAGGACAACAAGATAATTATACTCATAAATAATTCACACCAAAAATAGGTTTGCCATAGTTCGCGAATAGTAAAATTAATATCGACTTTCGCACCCGATTTTTCATTTGGATTTACTTGGATTTTTTTTTATTTGAATTCTAACCGAATTCAAAGCCATTCTCGCACGTAACTGTAGAGCCCGAGGAAGCTGCTGATCCAAGCGAAGGTCAAGACCCGGAGGACTTTGAGCAAGGCAAGTCATCACTATTCTTTGAACATGTTGATCCCAATTGCGAAATTGTTTTGTTTACAAATAAAATTGCATGCAACAATAAACATCCTACTTGTGATTATGCCATGCCTTGATTATTGTTTACCCCATATTCCTTCGTAACCATGTTTACGTATGAGTCCCTAGTCAACTATGACAATTGCTTAGCAACGCTATTCTAGAATCATGCATACTCATAATTATCAAAATACTCTATGCTTGGGCAATTACCTTTGGGAAGGTAATTGAGATGCGGCAAGTGGAGACATGAGCGCCACATTGCCATGATGTTGATGACATGATTTATGAAAAGAGAAATGAAAGTAAACAACCGTTTTCGACTGGGGCGGACGGAAGATTTGGGTGGTATCCGGGTAAAGGCAAGTACCGTCCCCGATCAATTAAGGACCGAGCCATGAAGTTAAGCATGAAACGACCCCCCGTACAACCGCACTTCTCGTATGGGTATAGACCTAGCGGAATAGGTAGCTGAGCAGAGGCAGTATCCATACATAGTGGTTTCTCGATGTGTGAGGCAGGGGCTCTACGGTGGGGCAGCCATTGGTAGAACCGCGAGGCGGGTGTCTACAGTGGTGTCGCCATCAGTAGGACTGCCATGTGAGAATTTAAACATAATTATAACTTAATGCCTGTGTGAGTCTTTCCTTCCCGGGTGCGCCAGAACTCCTCTCACTACTAGAAACTGTGTACGCCTAGAGTGCATGAGGATGTAAAGTTCATGGAGCGGGTACTGCCAATGCGAGGTTATCGAAAAGCTTTGCCGTGACATGTCTCATGTGTTGGGACGAGGCTCATGTGTTGGGCAGTCGCGGAGTGCGGGTAAAGTGTACATCCACTGCAGTGTGAGTAAACCCAATCTATTCGAATAGCCGTGCTCGCGGTTATTGAGCATCGGGACGTGTATTACACTTGGCTAGACTCTAAATTCTTAACTTGTGTGGGATGGGATGTTGCATGATGATTTCTATGCTGATGGAGCCACTTCCTGAGAGGAAGGAAGGTGGACGTCCTCAGAAAACCATGACGACTCGATGGCGGGAAGCTATCCTTGGGATCACAATGGATGGTGGACAGAACCGTCATTGTTTAATATGAACACTGGTAGTAAAATTTGATCAGTCTATGCTAGGTCTTAGGCTTGTGAAAAGAATTACAAAACTTGCTTTGTGCAAAAGAACTATAGCCATTCCTTGAATACCCCTTTATCATGTGCATTGTTGCTGTGGTGACTTGTTGAATACGGTTGGTACTCACCCTTACAAATATAAACTTAATCAGAGGCCGGAGATGAAGCTTCGGAGGATCCCTATGCCTATTACCAGGAGAGTGATGAAGACGAAGGCGCTCAATAGGTCTTAGTTACGGTCGTTGCCTGTGGCAATGGCGTGCCGCTGCCTTGATTCCGCTGCCTTATCTATTTCTGTTTTTGGATGTATTCCGGACCTCTCGGTCCGATGACTTAAGACTATGCCCGCGGGCTATTGATGTAATAATTCGTACAAGACACTCGAGTATGTGCACTGGTTACTTCAGCTATGAATTCGTGTGTACCAGACTACTTGATCCAGGGAAATGGTACTGTTTACACGATTGATTCCTGTTATAAAAACAGGGGTCCACAGAACCGCATCGACTACAGTGTGTGTATCGGCAGTTACCGAATCGGACAGGGCAAGCCGATATAGCCGATTCCAGCAAGGTGATATTGGAATCATTGTCGGATTGAGTTGGCGTGCTTCATGATGATTGCCATGTACGGATCGAGTCCGAAGAAGATACTTGTATCTATCAATTAGGAATAGTTTGTTAGTTTCCTTTTTATCTTTACGAAAGTGTGTTTAGTGTCCTATAAGGACTTTATTTTTTTCCTTTTATCTTTAGGAAAGTTTCTTTCTTGTCCTACAAGGACTAGTATCTACCCATGGGTATAAATATGTACACCTGAGGTCTATGTAATTTATCTTCACGATCAATACAATTCGGCGCATCGCCACCTTTTACCTTTTATACTTTATTTTATCATCCGGCGGGACTTGGCACCTGACGCGGGGCTGCATCGGTGTTCAATCTCCGGCTAAGGGGTAAGTCCAATGTTCCGCCGGCCCAAGCAATTGTATCGTTTACGTCGGCGTCGTTCAAGGCTGCATCAGTACATTCGACCTCTTGAATTGCTCTGGTTTGGATGATATATTTGCCTACCTATTTATCATATGTCTCTGTTAATCTAGTCTTAGCATATCAATTTAGCTCTATCGGCTGCTTCTCGTTTTAGGGTTTCTGCCGGTATCGGCTAAATCGCGTTGCTAGATTAGATTAGCTTAGACATCTACCACCCTGAAAATCAGTCAACGGTTTGATTGTCTAGATATTATGTTTCTTTTCATACTTAGTGCTGCATAAGTTAAGTTTGATCTACTAAGTCGTGCTTAAAACCATAATCCCTAATCTACTTCTTGATTGCCAATAAGAGTTTCATTGGGGTTTTAGCCGGTGAGTTATCTGGACGTTGCATCGGCTCATAAGGATTGCATATACATATAAGTTGGATTTAGCCGATGACAACAAAGGCTTCACTGTTTAATCTAATCTTGTGGATTTCATGACATCGGACCTCCAGCCGATGTGTGCTTTAACCTTCGGAACGATGCTTATTTATCATATCATTATTTGCCGATTGGTTTATACTAGACTATATTATTGTTATATTTTATTATCAGTAGCTGATTGCCTATATATCATTATTTACTAAAGTGTTACAATCTACATTGGACGTATAGCCGATTGCTCAAAACCCTATCGCTATCGGCTGGAACTACTCCATCGGCTTGTCAGCTGATCGGCTGTTTTGTCTATTATTTGCATATCTTGTCGGTTGCAGGACAAACTGACTGGCATGCCTGCATCTCTCCAGTCTTTGGACCTGCACAGGAGCTAAGCAAATCTTCCAGGCCGGTGTGTTCGATTTTTTCGTCAACAACGCTACCGACCGATTTCACCCCATTGATGTACTTTGGTAGCATAACAAGAGATTCTTTGTAAAAAAAAGGGGTCTCATCGTTTGTCATATGACTTATAAACCGATACAAAAATTTGAACTAAAACATAATTTTGATGTCTTTTCAACATAGTTTTTTTAATTTGGATTTTTAAATTGCTAAAAACACATATACAAAAGTTTTTTTAATAAATATATATACAAAAATTTTACTCACAAATCATTTTTAAGCCGCTAATCAGTTGTAAGTAACCAATCGGATGTGTATTGTGAATTTGTGATGTGCTGGTAAAAGTTGATCATTCATTTGCTATTGATAAAGTTATGGTACACACGACATGATTACATTCAAAGTTAATGGGAGTGATTTTACATCAATGGGATATTCAAACTTATTACAGGAATAATTCAGCCATCTTGACCTTTTTTTTTTGGTTTTCCAAGGCTGGGAGGAAAAGAAATTGCAACATACAGGCATGCTATGTTGAAGAACTCCAGGGACATAATGTGCAATCAAATGAGGTGAATGAGTGCGAATATCTTAGGGTTCCTGTGGTTGAAATGAATCATGAAATTCTAGCTAAAAGGAAAATTAAAAAATGAAGGACCATTTTTATTTTCAGGAGAAAACTAAAGGGAAAAAAACACTTAGAGACCCTATTTGTTGCATTAAGCCCATGAAGCAACCAACCAGACCGCAATAAACAACATTGGTTTGTATGCTATTAATAAAAAACCATGCTTCCATTCTTCAGAAAAGGTCCCATGGTCTAGCGGTTAGGACATTAGACTCTGAATCTAGTAACCCGAGTTCAAATCTCGGTGGGACCTTCTTTTTTCCCTTTTTATTTTTTATTTTTTTCCCATTAAACCTTAATGACCTTTTTTACTGGAATCATTAACCGAGGCTGTTTTAATCAACGGGCAAGATTTCCAGGATCTGATCAGACGTGACAGAAAGACTTTGACTGTGCGAGTCAACTTTTGATCTGATCGGTCGGTTCAGGCAGCCGCGTCGCGTCGGCTTTGCCTTCGCGTTCGGGTCGGACCGGAGACCGACCCGTGGGTAGAACCGTCATTTCGCCCGTAAGATATTTTTAGGACACTGTCAGGACACGCCGACGTCACCTGGGCCCCACGTGCCGACCTATGCACATTTTTTGCTCCGTGTCCCAATATCACCCAAATCCTGGTGCTCAATCATCTGCCGAAAGCAACCGCTTCTCATGTACTCTTCTTGTGTAAATCTATCGTTTAGTTATACTTTTAATACAAAAATATTTAGAAAAGAATCCTACAATAGTGTCACTCTGGTCATGAGTTATAGAATATAGATGGTTGGATATGAATATATCTTCTTATAAAAAATTTAGATATGACTTTATGGATCTGGTGCGGGCAATGATGGATGGTGATACAAAATTCCACTTTGTTTAATCTAAAAGGAGGTTCCACTTTATTTTCTATAAAAGCCCCTAAAAGAGAAAACAACAATGATTATCTTGACCAAAATGATATGGATTACCATGTGTTGAAGTGGATTCATTTTCTATACAAAGTATTATTGATATCTAAACAAGAACATATATACTTAAAAACTCAAAAGCTAGGCTATCCACAAATATTTGTATGAGTAGAGTCTATACACATATTTTTGTGCCGAAAGGAAATGGAGAAGGCCATAACAAATTTTAAGAAAACTAGCAATAAAGTGTGAACTTTCCCATTAAATAGTAAATACAACATAAATTTCACCACTAACCAAAGGATACAATAAGATTTTTTTTTGACGAGAAACAGCAGGAGAGGCTCCTACTGTGATATATTAAGTAAAATAGGGAGTTTATATACATCAAGGGAAAATAAAAAATAAAAAAATAAAAATAATTACAAAGGAACTAATAACAAGAGTCTAGCCATGATTGAAATGGGGGTCTGTCTTCTTCCTTCACTCTTTGCATGATACAATAAGATTTGCTCATTTACTAGGAAAGAATCCTCTCCACCAAAGTGAAAGGTGAATAAAACCTTTCAAGTATGTGGTTGTGGTTAGCATAGCTAAAGAAAGAAACACATAGTCATCAAAATAGATCCCCTCATATAAAAAGTGCACAAGAAAGGGATGCTCATGAGCTAAAATGAAAATACACACGAGCGTATGCTTTACGAAGAATATGAACATTGCGTGCAAGAAACGTTACAAAGAAAATGGTAAAACAAAATGTGCTTCGTGCATACGTGGTGGTGAGTCACATTCGTATGAATATGGACAAACAAATTCATGCTTCGTGTAAATACATGCTAGCTGCAAACGTATTGGCTACGTGTACGTGCTTAGCCTTCTTACTGTTTGTCCACACAAACAAAAATGTATACCTTATCAACGTACGTGGCATATCAGTATGCACGCAAACTAAAAGAAAAAGAAAAAAAATAACCTACTCCACATCATGTAGCAAAAGGGTGGAATTCTTTCCATTATCTTTAGAAAAGGAAAATATCATCTATACTACTAGTGGTGTAGATACTTGGCGTGAGCGTAGCAGAAACACAAAGACAACTTGACCCCCCGTATATTCCAGAGGCACCCACCTCATATCCTTATCCTGCGCCCATCACCCCCACCGTCGGATGCGATCTGGACGGCCACGGATTTCCCTCAGCCGCCTATAAATGGCGCCCGAGGTGCAGCCTCCTTCTCCGTGGTCTCTCAGAGGTGGGTTGGCTTCTCCTCCCCCTCCCGGTTCGGTTCGGTTCGGTTCGGGTCCGGTTCGATCTCGGTTTTTTCTTCGGGGGTTGGTGGGAAAGCATGGCGGCGCCGGATGTTGAGTACCGCTGCTTCGTCGGCGGCCTCGCCTGGGCCACCGACGACCGCTCCCTCGAAGCCGCCTTCTCCACCTACGGCGAGATCCTCGAGTCCAAGGTCCGATGGATTTCCCTCTCTGCTCTGTTTTTGTTTTGATGCGATTTGGTGGTGGTGTTCGTCGGATCTGGTTGGGGTTTTTTGCGTAGATCTGACTATGGGGGTTGTGGTATGCGGTGCAGATCATCAACGATCGGGAGACGGGGAGGTCGCGCGGGTTCGGGTTCGTGACGTTCTCGAGCGAGCAGGCCATGCGCGACGCCATCGAGGGGATGAACGGCAAGGAGCTCGACGGCCGCAACATCACCGTCAACGAGGCCCAGTCGCGCCGCTCCGGAGGCGGAGGCGGCGGTGGCTACGGCCAGCGCGGCGGAGGCGGAGGCTACGGTGGCGGTGGCGGCGGCGGCTACGGTGGTGGCGGTTACGGCCAGCGCCGTGAAGGCGGCTACGGCGGCGGCGGCGGCTACGGTGGCGGCCGTGGTGGCGGTGGCTACGGCAGCCGCGGCGGCGGCAACTCCGACGGGAACTGGAGGAACTGAGCGGTGGGGCCCTCGTGGCCAAGTTATCTATCTATCTATCTAATCGAGCTACCATCATCATCCGATCGTTACCATCGTTAGTTTTGTGTGGAACTACTATCTAGTTTGTGTTACTGTGTGGTTGCCCATCTGTGTTTTTGATCGCAAGAAGAAAGCTCGTCTCGTGTTTGCTTTGATAAAATGAATGAATGAATGAATCTTAGTGTGCTCCGCTCTCGTCAAATCCATCGAATTATTTAATTTGTCATGGTTGTGAATCTTGGTTGCCCTGGAAACATAATCGGTCAAAAGGATGGGGTTGATACTATTTGTTGTTGATGCTAGTGCAAATGATCATCATCGTCACGATTTGATGATTTGCTAAGCATAAGCAGCATCATTAGCTACCACTCACACTGACTCTGATGAAGCTGTGAACTCACACTGATGCTACTGCTGAAGTAGCAGCGGTGACAGTGATGAGCGCTGATGCTGCTGAACTGGAGATCTGCTGATCTGTGTACAAATAGATTGGAGCAAAGCTTTTGTTTACAGATTTTTTTTCTTCAGTCGATGAGTATGCATGGTCTCCAGCTTGAGCACCTACAAACAAAAACCACAGCTCCATCACTCAATCAATGAAACATCTATCCAGTTTCACCATATTTAACGACACTTGAAACAGTCTTTGCAATTGCTAATCTTAGGAGCCCTGATTGCCGAAAACTATGTTTTCTTTGCTCTAATTTTAGCAGAGTTACAGCTGACCAGGTGACGCTTGTTGTGCCCGGTCATAATACAATTCAGAGAACATGACAATGAGATGTCTCTGCGACAGAAGCTCGGCCTTAGCATTGTGATAGTAAGATTTGTACTGTGTTCTACCTTGGCGATTTCTGCCGGCTTCAATGCACCCTGATTGTCTTGCTTATTCGCCAAAACGAACAACGATGCGCCAGCCAGTCTCTGAAATCAAAGCTCCAAGGATTACTAACTTTCAGAAGAAAGATCCAGCAAGGGGAAAACATGCTCGTGAGTTAAACTTTTGCAGTCTTCACAGTTTCCTGGTGCAGAATAAACATAAACCATTTGGAAACTGGGTGCCATTAACAATTAGAGTTAGTGGCTAAAATCACTTGCAACTCTTCTTTCAACAGACTCTGGAGCTCAGCATTCGGATATCAGAACTATCAATCACCCAAACCAGGCAGTTAGCCTGCTCAAATACGATCGGATTGTCTTCTGTCCACCCACATCCTCTTCTGTCCACCCACATCCCATATGTTCAAAGAGAACCTGCCACAATCACCATATGTACATCTGAATTTGATGACCTGAACATGTCACAATATATAACCCTGTAACAATCCTAGATTTCTGGTTTCTCTTCTGTGTTTGTGTTACGATCTCAAGGTTTCCTGGCGAATCGCTCAGGGAGAGAGGTGAGATTGATACGGGAATTTGGGGGAGAAAGTTTGAAGAACAGAGGAAGGAGACAGAGATAGTAGTGGTTTGTTTGCCTTTTTCTTCGATACCTTTCCCCTCTCAGACAGGAGGTTATATATACATTGAGTTCTATTGGGCCAACGGGCCGATACACTGAGCTCGGCACAAATGGGCCGCAACAATGAGACACAAGTCTAACAATTCCCCCCCTCTAAGCCACAGCTTGCCCCCAAGCTGGTGAAGCAGGAAAGCGATGCTTGAGTTGACGGAGGTTCTCCCAAGTTGCCAGCGACTCAGGAAGCCCAGACCACTGCACCAACCCATAGGGAATTGCAGACTTTCCACGCTTGATCAATTTCCTGCGCAAGATAATCTCTGGCTGCACAGAATCAGAATCCTCAGAGCACAACATGGGTAAGTCTGTACTTACAGAGATGTCAGGTTTCAGAGCTTTCTTCAGTAAGGAGACATGCACCACCGGGTGGATCAAACTTCCAGTAGGCAACTCCAATTTGTAAGCAACAGCCCCCACTCGAGCCAACACTTTGAATGGACCGAAATAACGGAAGCTCAGCTTGTGACAAGATCAACGAGCCACAGTCATTTGCACATAAGGTTGAAGCTTCAAGTATACCATATCACCCACTTCAAAGTGTCGTTCAGAGCGATGTTTATCGGCTTGGTGTTTCATCCTCTGTTGAGCCCGTGTCAGTTGTTGGTGTAAAAGTTCATTGAGATGAGCTCGCTCATGAAGCCATACTTGAACATTAGGAACTGTGCTTGTTCCAACATCCACCAATCCAAACTGAGTCGGTTGACGAGCAAACAGAACTTCGTAAGGAGACTTACCAAGAGTAGTGTGGAATGCAGTATTATACCAATGTTGAGCTTGAGGTAACCACTCTACCCATTTCTTTGGGCAAGATTGAACAGTACACCGCAGGTATGCCTCTAAACACTGGTTTAGCCGCTCTGTCTGCCCATCTGTCTGAGGATGGTATGAAGAACTCATATTGAGCTTCACATTAGCCAAACGAAATAATTCTTGCCATAATGCACTTGTGAAAACCCGATCTCTGTCAGATATGATCACTTTCGGCATGCCAAATACATCATACACCTGACTCATAAAAGCTTTTGCCACTGTCAAGGCTGTGAAAGGGTGTGTCAGAGGGATAAACTTGGCAAATTTACTGAATTTATCCACTATGACCATCACAGTATCATAGCCATTGGACTTTGGAAGGCCTTCCACGAAATCCATACTGACAGAGTACCAAGCCTGAAGAGGAACAGGAAGAGGCTGGAGTAAACCTGGGTTTTTGCAGTGCTTAGCTTTTGCCTGTTGACAAACAGCACAAGCCTGTACAAAACTGGTAACATCTTTTTTCATTCCAGGCCACTCAAACAAACTCTTGATCCTTTTATAAGTTGCATGTATCCCAGAATGCCCACCTATGCCACTGTCATGCAGGGAAGATAACACTGCCTGCTTGGCTTCTTGATGATGTCCAAGCCAAACCTTGCCTTTAAACCTAATAACACCATCCACCAAGGTGAAGTGGTCCAAACCTTCAGGGTGAAGGCTCAATTTTTGCAGTAACTCCTAGGCAGTTGGATCTTCCAAGTAACTATCAACCACCACTTCCAACCACTTGGGTTGGCTCAAGGTTATGGCCTGTAGGTCCTCTGAATCCTCCTTCCTGGACAGGGCATCAGCTGCTCTATTTTCTTCCCCTTTCTTGTATTTTATCTTATATTGCATTCCCATCAGCTTGATGAAAGCTTTTTGCTGCATGCTTGTGGTCAATCTCTGCTCATCAAGGTGAGTTAAACTTCTGTGGTCTGTAAATATAGTGAAAGGGGCATGCTGCAAGTATTGTCTCCACTTCTTAACAGCTAGCAGCACAGCCATACACTCTTTCTCATAAGTGGACATTGCTAGAGACCTTGGACAAAGAGATTTACTAATAAAGGCCAAGGGATGACCCCCTTGCATCAAAACAGCTCCTATGCCTGACCCACTAGCATCAGTCTCCACCACGAACTCCTTTGAGAAATCTGGTAGAGCAAGCACTGGGGCTTGCACAAGTAACAGCTTAATCTGATCAAAGGTCTGCTGTTCTGAGATTGACCACTGAAAGGGAACATCCTTCTTTAAGAGCTCAGTGAGTGGCTTGGCTAAAATTCCATAATGTCGGATAAACTTCCTATAGTAACCTGCCAATCCCAAGAACCCTCTGAGTTGTCTTAAGTTTCTAGGAACTGGCCATTCTTGCACAGCCTTGACCTTGGATGGATTTGTGGCAACTCCATTGATTCCAATGATATGTCCCAAGTAGTCCAACTGCTGCTTTGCAAAAGAACATTTGCTGAGCTTAATGTACAGCTGATGTTCTTGTAACCTGGTCAGAACTAATCTGAGATGAGTCACATGTTCCTCCAGGGAACTGCTGTAGATCAGGATGTCATCCACAAATACCAGGACAAATTTCCTAATCATATCAGAAAATATTGTGTTCATAAGACCCTGAAAGGTGGCTGGGGCATTGGTGAGTCCAAAGGGCATCACCTTGAACACATAGAGGCCTTGATGAGTCCTGAAAGCTGTTTTGTGCTCATCTTCTTGTTGCAATCTGATTTGATGATAACCTGACCTTAGGTCCAATTTAGTGAACCATTTTGCACCAGCTAGCTCATCCACAACAGGCATTGGGTACTTATTATTCACAGTGATGTTGTTAAGGGCTTTATAATCAACACAGAACCTCCATGTTCCATCCTTTTTCTTTACCAACAACACTGGTGAAGCAAAGGGGCTGACACTAGTCTGGATGATGCCTTGATGCAACATTAATTCCACTTGCCTTTCTATCTCATTTTTCTGTTGTGGAGCATATCTGTGTGGTTTTGTGTTCACTGGCTGGGCATTGGGAACAAGGGGTATGCCATGATCAAACACTCTTTGAGGAGGCAGACCTGCAGGTTCCTGGAAACAGTTCTGGAATTCCTGTATTACCCCCTGGACAGTGGAGGGAATTTGTTCCTGAGAAACTTCTGTTTCTGTAATAGCACAAAGTTGCACTATCTGTGCTATTGATCCAGACTTTACCATCCCTTGCAACTGCTTCCCAGACATCAACTTGGCATGCCCAACCTGATCCCTCACCCCTGTCAGTGTGACATTACTTCCCTTGTACTGGAACCTTATTCTCTTTCTCTTCCAATCTACCCACATTGGACTGAACTTTTCCAACCAATCCATCCCCAGAATCATGTCATAACCTCCCAAGCTGAGAACCTTTAATTCATCAGAAAAACTCTGCCCTTGACACAACCATTCAACCTCAGGTACCCTCTGAGTGCACTGCATTTGTCCCCCATCAGCAATAGTACCTCTGGTAGCAGAGATTTGCTGTGTGATCAGCTTTAGTTTGCCCACTAGATGCTCTGCAATGAAACTACTAGAGCTTCCTGAATCCACAAGAATTAGCAGCTCTTGATTCTTTATCAGCCCTTGTAACCTAATGGTCTTCTTTCCCATTGTTCCAGCCAAAGCACATTCAGAAAGCACAAGTTCTTCTTCACTACTTTCCTCTTCTTCAGTGCCTATGGGTTCAGCATCCTCTTGCAGCTGCAGAACCTCCAATAACTCCTCCAGCACATGAATCTGCACTGATTTTGGGCATTTATGTCCTGGCCCAAACTTTTCTCCACACTTGAAACACTCACCACGAGCTCTTCTTGCTGCCTTGAGGGAATCAAATCTCTCTTCCCACTTTGGCTTCTCTTCAAGCTTCTTATTCTCATCAGGAACTGCCCCAAGTATTCCTTTGCCTTGATAGGGAACCTTGCTCAACCCCTTATAGCTCTCTTTACTGAACTGCTTCTGATAGGTTTTCTTGTTGGTTTCTCCCAGAAGTTCCTCCTGCGTTTTAGCAAGAGACAACGCAACATCAACAGAACGAGGTTGGTGCAGCTTGATAGCTGCCTTTATCTCAGTTTTCAAACCCCCCATAAACCTTGTTACAAAGAAAGTCTCATCATACCCCTTGTTATAGACTAACACCTTATGCATGAGCTCCTCAAACCTACTATAGTACTCATCAACACTCCCTGACTGGTTATGGTTTTCTAATTCCTCTAGATGCTGTTGATATTTGTCCTTGCCAAAGTTCTGGCCAGCTCTCCACACAATGTAGTTCCTCGTAAGTTTGCAACCACAAAGTTGCATTACCAGTAAAATGCAGGGTAGCAAAAGAGGACCACGTTTCATAGGGCACTTGATACATGCTAAAATATTTCTCACTATTTGTCTTCCATAGTTTAGGATTATCCCCATCAAATTTAGGGAAGTCGGTTTTAGGCGATCTAGACCCTACTGGACGACCACCACCATGGGATCCTCCCATTCCTCTCTCCGAACTCTCACCCAACTCAAAAGCAACAGGGGATGTGCGGAACTGGGGCTTACCCTTGACCAGGGCTTGCTCCTGAGCCGCGAGGGCCTCAGGCGCTGCACCCTGGTAAGTATCCTCAACGCGGTGCCCCATAGGCGGTGGCGTCGCCGGAGATGGCGTCGCCGATGGCTTGGACTCCAGGATCGTCACACGCGCGGCTATCCCATCAACCGCGAGACACAGTCCCTTGATTCCCGCATCGACACCAGGGATCCACTTCTCCAGCCCTTGCATCGTCCCCAGGAGGTTGTTGATGTTGGTGGTGAGCTCAGAGACGCGCTCGCCCAACGATTCGATCTCTCCTTCCGCCATTACCATCCTCTCCGTGAGCGTAGGTTGAGATTTCTTCCTCGCCAGTATGAGCTAGAACCTAGGCTCTGATACCAAGTTGTTATGATCTCAAGGTTTCCTAGCGAATCACTCAGGGAGAGAGGTGAGATTGATTTGGGAATTTGGGGGAGAAAGTTTGAAGAACAGAGGAAGGAGACAGAGATAGTAGTGGTTTGTTTGCTTTTTTCTTCGATACCTTTCCCCTCTCAGACATGAGGTTATATATACATTGAGTTCTATTGGGCCAACGGGCCGATACACTGAGCTTGGCACAAATGGGCCGCAACAATGAGACACAAGTCTAACAGTTTGCCACTCAAAAGCATTAAAGGCAAGGTGCACTCTCATGCTTCTGAAGCAATCATCAAATTTTGAAAGTAGGTACTGATCAGTGTCATGTCTTAACATAATAATAACATGTTAATTGAATAATAACTAGAGAACTTCGCGACCACCTTCAGTTGGTTTCAGCTAAAGCACTACACACCAATGCTGTCCACCCAAAAAAAAAATGAAAGCAGTCAAGCCTACTAAAGTACTATCTTTTTTTTTTTCGAAAGGTGCTAATTCTACCTATTATATTTCCAGACCATATGAGGTGAAATTCCTACAAAAAGTTGTTGACCTATGTGAATCACTAGGCACTCCATGGCACAATCTCACATTGGAAAATGTTTGTTAAAATTGATCTTATGGAACTATATATAAGCTAGGGTGCTATGAAGATAACATATTCTAGAGCATGTTTGAGCATATTCTGGAGCATACTTCAATACCTTATACTTGTAGAGGTTAAGAGAAGACACTTGATATCATCAAGCAGATAAAAAATCTATAGCTCAGTAAACTCACACTCTATTGACTAAAATGATGAATCCACTTCCACCATTCCACATGCTTTAGTCTTATGTTACATGTACTTAAATTTGATACGAAAATTTTCAGAACATTACGGCCAGTATGTTCTCGGAGATTTCCCTTTTTTAGATAATGGTGTGTTCGCGGAGATACTATAGCATTTAAATGATCAACCATATCATTATCCTGGAATTTCCTTGTGATGCCATATTTATAACTTGATAATTAACAGAAGGAGAGGTTACAATGCAATGCATACTTGTGGTACTTGATGGTCTTGATCCTGAAGCCAAAGTGTAGGGCTAATGACGCTGATGTCGTCACCATTTTTTCTTAGCACAATTGTTGTCTTACCCTAGTTGTGGAGGCCACTGTAAAATTTTTCACATCAGTGATGTCTCAAAGAAAATGAAAGGGACAACAAGAACAACCAAACCAATGGTACAAAGTACGTATAAACCCTGGTAAATCAAGAAACATACTACAACCCAAGAATCAAGAAAAGCATCAGCATTGGAAGCTGGAAGAGGAGGGGAGGATCAGCTTACACCATGAGAATCCTTAATTATCACCTTCTTCTCCTTTCGCTTGATCTTTCTGATTATGCTGAGGAGACCCATTCTAGAGCCGGCACATTCACACAGCAGAAAGACTCTGAGCCACACTCTAGCTGGACAAACAAGGATTAAAATTCCTCCTATCTGTAAACCAAATCTTGCGCTGCAATCAGTAGTATCTGAACAAGAAATCCTGATAAGCGAGAGATTAGAGAATCGGTGCAGGAAACGAAGAAACGGAGACGAAGAGGGAGAGGATCCTGAACCGATCGGAGGGAAAGGGGTCGGATCGCCGGCGCCGGCGGCGGCGGAGGGAGACATGAGAGATGCAGGAGGAGGAAGGCGATGGATACATGGGCTGATGTTAGAGGCCCGGACGGTTCATTGGGCCGTCGGATTTAGTGGGCTTAATGGGCTTTGCCTGTGCCTTTTAAGGCTGTTTTATTTTGAATAATTTTCCAACTTCTATTTTCTGGTTTTTCACGCGTACATAATTGCTAAACGGTGTATTTTTAAAAAAGAAATCTCTATATAAAGTTACTTTAAAAAAGTATATTAAACTTTTTTTAAAAAATATATCTAATACTTAATTAATCTTGTGCCAATTCGTTGTTCCGTTTTGCATACTGAAAGGGAAGTGTTCCCAACACCAATGAACGAACAGAGCCTTATTACTTGCATGGTAAAATTGACTTAATTATTAGTATAGCATTTTAGGAGCAAGAATATATTTAGTTTTTCATATAATCTTTGTTGGTAAATCATTGGTAACATCTAAATACTGATATTCCGATTGATTCTCTTCATCGCATTTCTTTATTTTTATCTATGGACATACACGCACTTATTGGAAAAATGTAAGTTTATATATAAAAAAGCCTATCAGCTTATGACATACAAGCGTGTAGACATATCCATGTACTATGGGTCTTCAAACGTATACAACGATTGTAATTAAGCTTGCTCAGGCTTCGTAAAATTATTGGCTCTGCCACCGATTCAAATACATGCATATTAGAATACTTCAAACCAGCCGGAAATAGCGGCTCCTCCTGCGTTTGGCGCTGGCGTGGATAGAGGCGGAAGCCGACACGTCACCCCGCGCTGGAGTCCGGAGGGTTTTCGCGAGCGCCCGTGCGTCCGCGTCGACACTGGTCGTTTTACAAAAAGGTCCTTTGTTTCATTGATAATTTGTTTTACATCCCTACTCTTTAGTTTCCACGCCCTGATTTTTTACCTGTAGGCCCTCTATAAACCAAAATATTCTATGCAAAGAAGCGAAAAATCATAAGATAGGACTGCGGTTGTAAATATGGAAAGTAAGGGTCTTTTTTGAAAAACCTTTTACCCCTATCGCCCCTCCCACGAAGGGATGAAACCCTACCCGCAGTCGTTCCCCTCGCTCCTCTCCCCTAACCCACGCCGCCGCCGCCGCCTCCTCCTCGCGCCTCCCTTCCCCGCTACGCCGCGCCGCCAACTCTCCTCGCTGCGCCACCGCCACCGCCGCACACTCTTCTCCAACCCAACCGCATCGCCGCACCTCCCTTTCGCCACCGTGGGACCAGTTCCGGTGGAGGGGAGGCCGACGCCGCCTGATCCGGCAGCCAAGACCTCCCCGCTGACGGATCCTGTCACCCGGAGGCGTGGATGGTCTAGCACTGGATGCTTATCGATAGTATTGGCGACAATTGTTTCTCCATGGGGAAAGACTTTGCTCCCCACTAATTTTTTCTTCTTGCTCTCCCTCTCTCTAATCTAGATCCAGAGCCGGTGGGGAAGTTGGATGTGACAAATCCAAGGCCACCGGATCTGTTGACCTCAACGGCGGCAGCGGTTCGGTGACGGCGGCATCAACATCTCAGACACGCCCTCCTCCCCGAGCATGCACCGGCGACGCGCAGGAGGCCATGGCTGAAACCCCGGCAGCGCATCCAACCTCCACCGTCGACCAGGTACAACAAAAGCTTGATTTGTTGCATACTTGCTTCCAGCGATGATAATGCTCTCTATTTCTGTTGGTGATGTGTTGGGATTGGGAGCAGATTCATTCACAGCACAGCAGGCTAGCAGATCTGGAGGTGTGATGCCGGAAATTAGGTGAGAGGCGACTGTGGGCAGTGAGAAGGTCAACCTGGTGTTGTAGAACTCTGGCTCAAGGATGGCACACTCATTGTGGCCATGGGTGTCCATCGGCACTACTTCTCCATGCACAGGCAACACAATCATCCTGCCAGCACAACACACAAATCTGGAGCTGCTTCCACCTGCAGCTACATGTCCCTGGCTTCCTGCATAAAGTATAGTCCAGCCGCTCTACAAGTTTGCCTGAGCAAAATGGAAGAGGTGTTTTTCTTGAGTATCTATTGATACCTGCTATCTGATATTGACATTGCAGGAAAAAAAGAATATTATGTATTCTTTTCCTTTCCCGTTAATGCACTTGGCTAAGAAAGTTGGTGGACAGATAAGTCGCTCTTGCTTCTTGATCACCAAGCTGCTCATGCTCCTTGATCAGAACAGAAATGATGAGTAATAATATTGTATTGTCCCTCCATACATCTATTAGAACTATTTCCCCCATTTTTCAGTGGCTGTACGGGTTTGGTCCCCTTTGATCAGTAAAGGACAGGACTGCTCTTGGGTGACTGAAACTGATTTAACTTAGCACATTCATTTAGTTATTTTTATGGATCAAATCATTTTTCGAGAACAATTTATTTTACCTTTTGATATACTCCACCCCACTTCTAACATCTCACCACTCCGTGTTTCTGTGAGCAAGCATATATAAACCATGTGTACAACCGTACCTTTGACATGTGTAGTTTCTTATCTGTAGGTTAGTTGAAGATGAACATGAGAAAGGCTTGATTGTGCCTGCTGCTATGGTGCTGAATTGCTGATTAAAAAAACCGGTGGTAATGTTTGTACCGTTTTGGTATTAGTTGATATTTCAGAAGGGTTGCAGGCTTATTGCTATTGACAGGTGAAAACCAGGATCCCACCTCTTAGAAATTATTAGGAACTCGAAACTTAAATGCCTCATTCAGTTTTTCTATAATAAATACTTTTCTGGTGAATGGACTAAATTAATTCCGTGCCTTTTTTTTCTTCTTAATTGTTGATTACAGATTCATGCTAAACTAATTACTACTCTTTCTCTTGCATGTTAACTGTCTTCTGACAAGTGTCAAGTAGTGTTTGCTTTCATTTGTTGCAGATATTTTAGGTGGGCTTAAGTGTATGATCAACATAGTGGAACAATTCATGAATGTCATACGTAATTATCATTGTTAACAAGGCAACAAACTCAGCAAATAAAGAGGTACACTTTCAAATGGTCTGGTAAAAATCCTCACCTTAAATACTTTATACTCTGCAGACCACAACTATGTATATGTTGCCCTTATTTTGCTTATATCTACACATGGCCACGGTGTTTCATGTTATTTTTCTAAAAGTGTCAGCACCTAAGATTTGGAAGCACACAACTGATAAAGTGGACATGCTATACTGGAACAAGAGGGGTACCATTTATAGAATAAAATGCGGTACACAATGCTGATTTTTTTTACATGAACGCTAATATTCTTTTTACCATGATGGATGTTGACGATAGCTTGGGAAGTTGGTTTTTTATGTAGAAATGGAACGCACAATACTATGTTCGTGTGAATCAATTGAGACCATCCTAATGTTGGTTTGGACAAGCATTATATTTCATTGGATTTCTCCTTTTATGCACTATTTACAGTAGTTTGATGGAGTAGGAAAACCAGAGCTATAAAACCTTTTTTGCTTTCTCTCTAGATGTGGGCATGTCCTTAAACCATTTTTTTCCTTTTTACATGTTCGTTTCTTTTCTGCAAGTTCAGTTGGAATCTGAATTTGTTTAGCTCCTTGGGTAGTTGGGTTGAATTTACATAGCGATTCAAATTTATGCTATTTAATATTTTGTTAAATGAACATGGTGTCTGTTGAACAAAGATAGTTGCAATAACAATGCTCCTCTGGAAATAAGAGGGGTCCATAAAAAATAAGATATGTACCTTTTTTTTTCTCTAGATGCTTCATTTAGTAATTTAATCTATCCCTTTATCTTACATGTGATAGTGAATAATGTATTGCATTGCATTTGTCCACAGTTTGATCAGCAAAGTTATATAAGGCGTTGTGGTGCGTATCTCTTTCGATATCATTTTTTTTATTGATGTGGTTAAAGTGTTAAGTTTGCTGGATTTTCCTTTGCTCAGAATTGTAAATTTCCATTGCTAAAAATTGCAAGCAACAAGTTTGATTCCATTGGTCAATATATAATCTATTTTTGGTGATATTGTGGAAAATGTTATGTTAAATTCTTAAGAATTATCCAGACTAGAACCAAATGTGTGCCACATAATGTGCAGTGTTTATTACTGACATCGTAGAATTTATTTGTAAAAAAATGTGTTACTTGCTTGACAGAAGAGAAAGAAAACTACCATATTACTTTTCATAGGCTTAATGTTAAACTAATTTGTTTAGTATGGCATTTTGTTGACAATAAACCTAAGCCTTAACCTAAACTGGACTACATGGAAGATATTTAATTCTTGATGACTTTGGGAAGTAATGTATTATTTCTTAATTATTAACAGTATCTTCGATGAAGAGAGATTTTCTTAATGCTTCTGTTTCAGCTACTCTACTGGGTGAAGAAAGGACTGGAAGTGGAACCTCAAGAAATTGGAGGGGACCTCACTTGGCCAGTTGGCCTGTCTCTGCATGTCTTGATTTGAGCTTCTCACTAACAAGCAACCAAGGTCATGTTCTTCATGGATTATTGCCCATAGATGGCCAAGCTCTATAGCAAAAAAAATAAATAAATGAACTGATGTAATGAAATATCATGGCCTTGCTCCCACAAAGCTTCAAATGTGGGAGGGTGAGCTTGCTCCCTGCTAGCTGAAATTCCATTTTTAAATATTCGTACTGTATTATTCCTTGTTGCTTTATAATTAATGTGCTTCTTTTTATTGTTCTGAGTTGATCATACAAGTAGATTTACAACAGGAATTCGTGTTAGTTGATTTGTAAACAACAATATACTTTTTTATGCTATTGTTTATTTCCAAAGAAAAAAGGGTGAAGTTTGTGCTGTCTATTAGAACTGCATCTAACCTTGCTATTCATCTGGTCCAAGGAGGTCATCGCATGCATTTTACTCCTTGTGCTTTTATGCTATTATAAACAAAAATTGGATTTACGAAAGGTCAGATTTCATACTCTAAATTTTTTGTGCTATTGTCATCAAAATTCCTACTATAAATTCTGTTGTGTAATTCCTACTCTACTGTTCGTGTTGGCAGATTGATCATAGAAATTTAAAGATGTTTGGATATGTTATATTATAGATTGAGATTTATTTTTTTATGAAGATTAAATTGTATATTATAGAATTGGTACTTATATGCCGTAATGCTGATTTCACTCTCTTTACCTAAAGTAATAGCAAACACCACCTTAGACCATCTCCAGTAGGGACCCTAAACCCATCCCCTAACTAAACTATGAGAGTTAACATGAAAAAATCAAGTCCAGCAGAGACCCTACTATAGACCCCAAAGTGAGGAGGCCCCTGAATCCTCCCTCGGAAGCCCCTAGTCCTGGGGGCTCAACAGGTTGGCCCCTATCAACGTTTTTTCGTGTGCTCGTCTCACGTTCCCACAACACCCTGCGATGCATTTGTATCTCCTCCGGCTGCCGTCGTTGGCCCCTCACCTCCGGCAAGATCACCCCAGAAATTCGCTCGCACGCCGACGAATCACCGCACTGATTTTAGCTCTTTTGCCTGCCAGCCCGCGCCACTTCCTGCTTGTGCTGGTGGCGCTGCCAGCCGGAGGGCCAGCGCCAGCCCATCCCCTCGCTTTTTCATTCGCCTGTCCCTCTTCTGCCTGTCTGCTTGCCCCTACAATGTCCCTGCACGGAGAATGCAGGGAGTAGATTTTTCTGCCTGTCTGCTTGCCCCTACAATGTCCCTGCACGGAGAATGCAGGGAGTAGATTTTTCTTTGCATTTTTTTACAGAGGCATAAAGGAATCTTTCCAATGCAGGGAGTAGATTTTTCTTTGCATTTTTTTACAGAGGCATAAAGGAATCTAGTGGAAAGACATTTTTTTTCCTTTGGGTCGAGACATACATGATCAGAGAGAGAGACAGTGGTATATATTCATTTTTTTTTCTTTGACACATCATATATAGGATAATATTTCAGTAGTTTGGTTAAATATATGCTCTATAGTTTATGCTGTTCATGCATAATGCACCTAATAATTAACTTTTACATCGAGATGATCTTGTAAAATATTTATCTTTTAATTATTGAGATGTTAAATTAGACGTAAACCTATAGTCTATATTAATATAAAAGAGAATAATAAATATGGTCTAATAAATAGGGGCTGCTGCTGGAGTTGAAGGTATTTGTAGGGTCCTAGAGAATTGGGGGCAGCCCTCATTTGGTTTTTAGGGGCTTTAAAATGAGAGCTTCCGCTGGAGATGCTCTTAGACGCCATTGGTGCGGCGCGCGAAGCGTGCGTTCGACTCTAGTATTAATAATAAGGCTAGGGAAAAAAAGGACCGATAGATATTGGGGAAATTTCTTGGCGTTCTACACTACGAGGCAGTTCAAGGCGTCGACTATCACATCTTTTGGTCTCCCTCATCCAGACCATGCTTCTGCTGCACAACCATGTGTCAGTTATTTATTTTTAAAAGGAAAAAGTCCAAGTACCCCCTAAATTTTAGATAGAAATCTGTGTGGAGATGATGGATACCCCATACCCACATGACATGTATATCCGACTAGGTATGGGGGTACCATATATGGATACAATATCTTTAGTAAAGGGCTCGGTTGTTTTCCTAACTTGTGTATCAAGGAAATATCCGAGAATCCTAGTCGGTTACAATTGCAATTTATCTTTACTTGCCTATTCTGTTAGGAACATGAGCTGTATCTTGTAATACGGACTCCTCCCCTATATAAGGAGGGGTTCGGGTGTCTCTTTGGGCATAACCTTTCTCTTAGATCATACGATCAATAATACACTCGGCGGATCAATCTCCGGACAGAAGTAGAGTATTACTTCTCATTGAGAGGGCCTGAACCTGTATAAACCTTTTGTCTCCTAACCCATCCACTTTTCCTGCTTGATAGCCACTCCCTTTAAGTATTGCCGAAATATTGTTTCGACACTCCGTCTAGCACCCTAAATTTTAAAACCGGACGTCCAACCCCTGTAAGTTCAAGTGCCTTAATTTGGTTTCGGTGATTAATGACAAATCTAATTATATGAGACTAACGTTTTTATGAGCCTTTCTTTGACTAGTCTCATTTGGATATGAAAGTAAAAATGATGAGAGGTATGTATTAAACTTCACATATTCTAACTTGGTCTCTCTTGTGGATCCAAAATATAGTGTGAACTTCCTATTTGATCTTTATTGATTATGTGCATATGCGTTCCTTCATATCCATATGTATGCACATCTTGAGGGGGAGCTTATTCTATATTTTGTTTATTATAAGATTTCTATCTTGATTTGAAATCATTTTTCATCTCATCTCTCTATATTATTTATAACGGGTTATTATCCATCACCAAAGAGAGAAAAGATTGAAAGATCTTGGATTAAAAAATTTGTGTAATTGTTACTTTGGTGATAGATGATAATCCGATGTTTATAGGATTAACCTCTCTTTTGCATAAGTTGTCTACTAGGTTATTTCCCGATAATGAGATGTGGAAGACATGCATTCTTTTGTGATGGACCTTAATCATAACAAGGATGAAATGCATGGAGATAAAACGATATGTACCACTTCTTATCTCCTACTTTTTGATAGGTTCATATATATGATTTCCATGTTATTGATATATAAGTGTGAGACTAATGTTTACTCGAATGTTATCTTATTTAGTCTCATTTACATTGAGAACATGGAGATCATGAAGGTATATGTTTTATGTTGGTCTACATCATTACTACATATGCCTTCTCTATATGTATAGGATAAACCCCCATTGGTCATTCTCTAATTATGCATACACTTGCATCTCTTGTATATTTATTTGTATGCATATATTTAGGGGGAGCAAATCCTATACATTTATTGTGCATGTTCTAGATCCATGTTGTTCACCTATTATTTATATCGGATCTTTGCACTTGAGCTTGCATACGAGTATATGACACTTGTGATGTTAATGAATACTCAACAAACATATCCATATCTTTCATATGCAACCGGTTGGTCATCAAGTGAAGGATGACAACCGATTTGTTGAGACTAATGTTCTCCTTTGAGGTGTGAAAAGGAATAGGTCCCACTACAATGAGGCTAATGAATGACACCATGGGTTAGTGGTCACCAAGCCAAGGACATCGTCATCGTCGTGATGAGAATAAAGTCTTGACAAAGGATGGACAAGACCTCGGCATAAACATGGTTCAACCGGATGGTCACAAGTGTTGATCTCGGCTCAAGCTTGACCCCAAGATGGATGGCGCAAGGCAAAGGTATAATGTAGCTAAGAATGTTTTCTTAGTCATTTCCCGGTCTTGGTGTTTGGTGTAGACCGGATTTGCTAGATAGACGCCGTACTATCAAGAGGGGTCTATGAAGCGAGCTTGTGGATGATCTTGTGCCATATTAGTTCATATGCATGTAGGTGCATTTTGTGGGCTTGTCTAATGAAGTGTGATGAGTTTTCTCAAGTCCTAAACTAAGAGAGAAGTAGGCATGTCCAATAGGAGTGAGTGACATCTTGTGGGTATGTCCGGTGGATATCCTTTGGAGTGTGAGCCCTTTATCCTTGACTTAAGTTGTGTTTCTTGGATGGATTTTTCATGGGTTGGATAGCCCTTTGAATAAGCTTTCCATAGAGTCTAAGAACGTCAAATTCCGAGATCCGAGTCAAGAGATATCGCCGTTTTACTAACGGTTGGTAGTGCTGAAATGTGACCTACGGTCTGACCGTGGGCCTTAGGTCGGTCTGATCGGGGCTGTTAGCCGGTCTGACCGACGTGGTACGGCCGGTCTGACCGGCTCCACTGGTCAGTTGCACTGGTCTGGTTTTTGGTGGCGATACAGAGCCGCCAGAGCTGCAAGCGGTCAGACCGAGCCGATGACGGTCTGACCGAGCCGTGGACGGTCTGACCGGCCACTACACGGCAGTCAGACCGGCCAGGTTGAGTGGGCTCAATTATTGCCCTGTTACGGCTAGCCGTTACAAAGTAGTCCGGTCTAACCGGCCACTCTATGGCGGTCTGACCGGCAGAGCACAGAGTTGGGGATTTCGACTCCAACGGCTAGTTTTGGTGGTTGGGGGTATATATATCCACTCCCCAGCAGCAAGGGTAAGTTTTTTGGCACTCCATTGCATTATCTTGAACCCTTGCAAGAGCTCTCACACCCTTGTGCACTTAGTTTATCTAGTGAGGTGCTAGAGAGTGAGTTAAGCCAATCCAAGTGCATTGCTTCATTGTTTTAGCTAGTGTGGCACTTGATCATCCTCGGCAAGCATCCTAGACTTGTTACTCTTGTAGGTTGCCGCCTCCTAGACGGCTTGTGTAGGTGTTGCCCGGTGACCTCTCCGAGGAGATTGTGGAGGAGGCCCGGCGCCGTTTGTGAGTGGTTTGGAGTTCACCACCTTCAGAGTAAAGGAAGAACTACCCCGAGTGATCGAGGCTTGGGTAGTCCTCTCCGTGGGCCGGCTCCCGCCTTGCCCACCCCTTGACGAAGGGGGCGTGCGGTGGCTTCGTGGTTGAGCGGTGGAGTTGGGCTCGCCTCAACGGGGATTAGGAAACCGGCGAGTTTTCGAACCTCGGTGAAAAATTCCTTGTCTCTTGTCTCATTTATTTGTTACATTTATATTTGTGCTATTTACATTCATAGAGACATATTTGAGCCCATATCACCTAGGTTTGAAAAACTTAACTTAGTTGCTTAATTAACCTTGCACCTTACCTTGCCTAGCAACTTAGGTTAGTTTTATTTAAGTGCCATTAAGTTTTAAAACCGCCTATTCACCCCCCTCTAGTCGGCCTCCTTGATCCTACAACTCCCTAAACTTTGCAAAACTGTTTATGTTAACCCCTAAGATGGTTTTGGATGGTGGCTTTGTATATTTTAAAATCTTAAACGAACAACTTTAAATAACTAATATAACATACTTGAATATCATTAGTTGTAAGTCATTAATTTATACTTATACAGAGATACCATACGATTATTATGTTGGTACTTGTTTGTAAGTAAGAGCTAACAACCGATAAAAAGAAAGATTTAAGTGGAGATTATAATATATATCCTCTGTCCAAAAAAGACCAATCCTACCTACGAACCTAGACACATATGTGTGTCCAGGTTCGTAGCTAGGAATTCATTTTTTTTACAGAGTAGTATATGTCCAATGTGTATGGCACATGATCAAACTCATTCAATTTATACAAATTAGATAAAAAAATCACTATACAAAACCATCTTATGAGGTAATATGAACGGTTTTGTAAAGTTTAGGGGGTTGGATGTCCGATTTTAAAGTTTAGAGTGCTTGACAGACTTCTATCTAAAGTTTAGGAGGGGGGGGTGGTATTTGGACTCCTTTTTAAATCGAGATAAGTTTTATTCGTGACCTTTTGTCATAGTGTTCTCATAAAATATGCTTAAGTCATTTTCTCACAGTTGATTACCATTTTTGTAATCTTTTCTTCACTTCACATATATATTTCTAGATCTATGATACCACTTTATTAGTTATTTTCATAACCTCATATTTCACTTAAATATCATTCTATAAAATCCCGCAACATTGCGCGAGGTATCATGTAAATAATTAGCAACTCACGACTAGTCGATGGATCGGTTGGGGGCGTTGGTTGTGGCGTAAGCTTCCGATTGATCGCGCTAGCTAGTTGCGGGGATAGTGGCTTCAAAAAGAAGTGCATGTGAAGGAAATGGAGAGAAACCGCCCTATCAATACAGTATAGTATGCATCACAGACCAATCAACAAATGCTACAACTCCCTCTGTCCCATTTTAAGTGCAGTTGTGGATTTCCGTGTCCAACGTTTGACCGCCCGTCTTATTTGAAAAATTTATGAAAAAATTAAAAAAAAGTTACACGTAAAATACTATTAATGTTTTATTATCTAATAATAATAAAAGTAATGATAAAAAAATTTAAATAAGACGGACGGTCAAACGTTAGACATGAAAACCCATAAAAATTGGGAGGGACGGAGGGAGTACATCTCTATGTGAAATCTGAAAGATGCTTTCAGGATCACTATTTATCTGTTGTTCTAGTACTACAAAGTACAAAACCCTCAGTAACATAGGCATTCAGCAAGCCATTTCGATACTTTTTTTTTCTTAAGATATAATGCAAGCTTTTAATCAAGCTGATACAACAACACTAATACTGTTGTTATGTACAACAAATTCAGCCTATGTAGAACAACAGGTATAATTAAGAAAAAAAATCAACTAAAAGACTTAATTTAGTTGTAAAAAAAGTGTAGCAAAAATATTAGTTATACATAAATCAAATATTATGTGCTCGAATCTTACCAGTAGAGAGATTCTTATTGTTGCCTGAGTATTTGCTCTCTTTGAGAGAATTTTGTAATAAATGGTTGTAGCTTCTTTAAAGCAAAGACCGAAATTTTTATTTCATTATCAAAAAAATAAAACCAGCAGACATATAAGATTAAGATGGATCCGCATCCGTGTGGTCCTGACTCCTGACCCTGAAAGACAACCGCTGGGACAGTGTCTCTGCTTCCTACTCCAGGATCAAGAGTTGTATACACTAATTGTACACTAATCCAACTTAGGACAATGTGAGCATGCAGTGGGCACACCTAACTACACATGGAATTGACTTGAGTTGAAGTACTTCAATTATTTTTAGTAATAAAAAGACGACTCACGACAAAATAAATAAAAATTACATATTTTTTTAAATAAGATGAATGGTCAGACGGGTAAAAAAAATCAACGGTGTCATCTATTAAAAAACAAACAGAGGTAGTATGTCCTAATGTTCACAAAATCACAGTTAAAGTAAAAGTATATCCAGATAGAATGTATGAAAACACTGGTGGAGAAACCATCTTTGGTCGGTCGGCCCAATTTTATAATAGTCCCGGTTCCAATAAAAACCGGGACTAAAAAGCATCTTTAGTCCCGGTTTAAAAGCTGAGGGGTAATTTTTTGATCTTTAGTCCCGGTTGGTAACACCAACCGGGACTAAAGATCATTTTTACTCCCGGTTGAAGAGGTTGTCAGGTCGTGTCAGGCCCCAATTATTTTTAGTCCCGGTTGGTATAAACAACCGGGACTAAAGATCCATCTTTAGTCCCGGTTGTTTAGAACATCTGGGACTAAAAATCACCCCAAGCCGCGCGCGATGTTTATCTCTTCGCGTGTCCATTGTCTGACCCTCCTCCTCAGTCTTATCCTTAGCTTTTCTTCCCCTCCACTCGTTCTCCTCCTCACTCCTTCTCCTCTTCCTCCTTCTCCTCCTCCCCTTCCTCTCTTCCCTGTCTTCCTGGCGGCGGCAGCGGCCGGCGCGGAGGGTCGGCGGCGGCAAGCGCCGGTCGGCGCGGAGGCAGGTGGTGGAGGCGCTGGCGGCCGGCAGCGGCGGCTGCCTCGCGCGGAGGGCCCGGCGGCGGCTGCCCCACGCGGAGGGCCCGACGGCGGCGGCTGCCCGTCCGGAGGGCAGGCGGCGGAGGCGCGGAGGGCCGCCCCGCGGCGGCTGGCAGCGGAGTCGTGGAGGGCCGCCTCGCGGCAGTTGCGGAGGGCCGCCCCGGCGGCGGCAGGCAGCGCCTCGGGCCGCCCGGCATGGAATTTTTTGCTTTTTTTTCTTTTTTCCTTCTTAATGTGATGTGGATGACTGTAATTTGTGCGATCTGTGTGATTTGTTCGATCTGTGATTTGTGATGCGATCTGTGATTTGTGAATGATATTAGGAGATATGTGATATGTGAACTATCTATGATTCGTGTATCTGTGATTCGTGCTATATGTTATTTGTGATTTGTGGTGTGATTTGTTATTTGTTATTTTTATAATGATTTGGAGAGATTGAACATGAGAAAAGAAAAAAAAGAAAAAAAAACTTTAGTCCCGGTTAGTTACATCAACCGGGACTAAATCTTTAGTCCCGGTTGGTGTTACAAACCGGGACTAAAGATACATCTTTAGTCCCGGTTATTTCAACCAGGACTAAAGATAGACATCTTTAGTCCCGGATTCGTAGTCCCGGTTGAAAAACCGGGACTACAGAGGGTTACCAACCGGGACTACAAACCCTTTCTCCACCAGTGAAAGCAAGCACATCGGTAGATTTGCTTTTTCATAATTTTTGTTTTTTCTCATAATATTTAGAAAGGATGTATGAACAGCAAGCACGCACATATCACTGGTGGAGAAACCATCTTTCGTCGGTCGGCCGAATTCCACAATTGTCCCGGTTGCAATAAAAATCGGGACTAAAGATCATCTTTAGTCCCGGTTAAAAAGGGTAACGGGCATATTTGATCTTCATCTTTAGTCCCGGTTCAAATGTTGTCAGGGCTTGTCAGGCCCCCCGAGATCTTTAGTCCCGGTTTGTAACACCAACCGGGATAAAAGATCCCGGCGATCTTTAGCCCCGGTTCATAACAACAACCGGGACTAAAGTCCCACCTCTATATATATGTCTTCCTCCTCCTCCAGCCTGAGCAAGCTTCAAAATTTCTTCAAAAAAGAGGGGAGGTCATGCTAAAATTTCTAGTGAATTTATTTTGGTGATTATATACAAATCAGAGGTGCCTAAAAGGTTAGCAACTTTATCCTTCAATATTTTTTTTATCATATTACATTTGGAGCTATGTTTTGCACACTTTTTTGTCTCCAAAATTTTGTTGTAAGTTAATGAGAGAGAAAATTTGTGTGGGGAAGAAAGAATATATAGAAATTTAGTTTATTTGCTAAAGAAGGTTTTATAAAATAGTTGAGAAGGAAAATATAGTAAAAGTTAATCTTAAATAATAGAAAACAAACTAAAATGAAAACTAAAAGAAGTACAGCACATTAATATTAGTTTAAAACTTTAGAAATAGTAAATAAGAATTATTTGGTGTAATATTTTATAATTTTTGTATGAATAATGATATGTCATTACTGTACTAGTGTTGAAAGAGTTTGTAATTATTTTATCATTATTGTATGACTGTCATTATTGTACGAATAATTATTTGTGTACGATTTTTTTTCATTTCATGTAGATGGATCGGCAATGGATGTACGCTGACCGGCAGTCCAAAGAGTTTATTGACGGGGTGCATTATTTTTTGAGAGTGGCCGAAGCAAACAGGCATAAGGGTTTTATTTGTTGTCCATACAATAAGTGTAAGAATCAGAAGGAGTATTCTGCATCTAGGACTATTCATTTCCACTTGTTTGAGTCGGGGTTCATGCCAAGCTATAACTGTTGGACATCCCGCGGAGAGCAAGGGGTTGAAATGGAAGAAGATGAAGTGGAAGATGACAATATTCTGGACTTTGCTCAGTACGCTGGATTTGAAGGAAATCAAACGGGCGAGGAGGAAAGGGATGCTGATGGTAACGACGTTGCGGATGATCTTGGTCAGATGTTGCAGTACGCCAAGGAGGACTGCGAAAGTGAAAAGGGGGCCCATAAATTGGACAAGATGTTAGAGGACCACAGAACGTCGTTGTACCCAGGTTGCGAGCAGGGGCACAAAAAGTTGGATACCACTCTGGAGTTCTTGCAATGGAAGGCAAAAAATGGTGTTAGTGACAAGGCATTTGGCGATTTATTGAAACTCGTCAAGAATATTCTTTCGGAGGGAAACAAATTGCCCGAGACAACGTACGAGGCTAAGAAGATAGTCTGCCCTCTAGGACTAGAAGTTCAGAAGATTCACGCAAGTCCGAATGATTGTATCCTATATCGCGGTGATGAGTACGAGAACCTAGAAGCATGCCCTGTTTGTAAAGCACTACGATACAAGATTAGACGAGATGATCCAGGAGAAGTTGACCGGCAGCTAACGAAGAAGAGAATTCCTGCTAAGGTGATATGGTATTTCCCCATAATACCACGGCTAAGGCGTTTGTTCAGGAACAAGGGGAATGCTAGAATGATGCGTTGGCACGCTGAAGAGCGTCAACAGGACGGGATGCTGAAACACCCCGCCGATGGTTCGCAGTGGCGAAACATCGACAGAAAATTTAAAGACTTTGGAAAGGACGCACGAAACATACGGTTTGGTTTAAGTACAGATGGCATGAATCCTTTTGGAGAGATGAGCAGCGGCCATAGCACTTGGCCCGTTACGATGTGTATCGACAACCTCCCCCCTTGGCTATGCATGAAGAGGAAGTACATAATGATGCCGATTATTATTCAAGGCCCCAAGCAACCTGGTAGCGACATCGATGTGTACCTAAGACCACTGGTCGAAGATCTTAAATTGTTGTGGAAAAAGGAAGGTGTCCCCGTGTGGGACGAGGACAAACAGGAGGAGTTTAACCTACGAGCGCTGCTGTTCGTAACCATCAACGATTGGCCTGCACTTAGCAACCTTTCCGGTCAGTCCAACAAGGGGTACAAGGCTTGCACTCACTGTATGGATGAAATAGAAAGTACGTATCTTAAGCACTGTAGGAAGGTTGTGTACATAGGTCATCGTCGATTCCTTGCTGCAAACCACCCGGTACGGAAGAAAGGCAAGCACTTTGAACATAAGGCGGACCACCGTATGAAGCCTAAACATCGCAGCGGAAAAACAGTGTTTGCTATGGTTAAAGATCTTAAAGTAGTGTTCGGAAAGGGGCCTGGAAGCCAGCCTATAGAGAGCGAAGATGGTCACGCGGCGATGTGGAAAAAAAACTCTATATTTTGGGAGTTACCCTATTGGGAATTCTTGGACGTCCGCCACGTAATCGACGTGATGCACCTCACTAAGATCCTTTGCGTAAACCTTCTTGGCTTCCTAGGTATATATGGAAAGTCGAAAGATACACTGGAAGCACGTAATGATCTGAAGCATATGGAACAACGCGGCGACCTTCACCCCGAACCAAAGGAGAAAGGAAGCCATTACTTGAGTCTAGTCAGCTACACTCTTAGCAAGGCAGAGAAGGAAAGTATGTTTGAATGCTTGGAGAGCATAAAGGTACCGTCTGGATACTCCACGAATATAAAGCGAATAATAAGTACGAAGGAGAAGAAGTTCACAAACCTAAAGTCTCATGACTGTCACGTGTTGATGACACAATTGCTACCAGTTGTAATAAGGGGTATCCTCCCAGACAATGTCCGGGCAACAATAACAAAGCTATGTGCTTTCATGAACGCAATTTCGCAGAAGGTCATCGATCCGGATAGATTAGAAGCCCTTCAGAATGATGTGGTGCAATGTCTTATCAGTTTTGAGTTGATATTTCCACCGTCATTTTTCAATATAATGATGCATCTGCTTTGTCACCTTGACAAAGAGATCAGTATTCTCGGGCCTGTGTACCTACACAACATGTTTCCTCTCGAGAGGTACATGGGCGTTCTGAGGAAGTATGTTTGTAACCGTGCTCGTCCAGAGGCAAGCATCGCCAAGGGGTATGAAACAGAGGAGGTCATCGAATTTTGCGTAGAATTTATTGAAGACCTTCGCCCAATCGGGGTACCTGAATCACGCCATGAAGGGAGACTACGGGGAAAGGGAACTCTCGGAAGGAAAGCAATAATGACGGTAGACAACAATTTATTCCGTAAAGCCCATTTCACGGTTCTGCAACAATCTTCATTGGTAGCTCCTTACATCGAGGAGCACTTGGCTCTAGTTCGTGCCAGAAACATCGGTAAGTCCGATGCATGGATTACACGGCATCACATTGATACTTTCCCCGCATGGCTACGACAACATCTCATGGGTAACGAGACGATCAACCAACAACTGGCCTTCCTAGCGAGGGGACCATCTGGCTCGATCGTGACATTCCAAGGATATGAGATCAATGGGTACACATTCTATATAAGAGCCCAAGACATGAAGAGCACGAACCAAAACAGCGTTGTTCGTACCGATGCCATGGGACACGATGGAACAACTGGCACGCATTACGGTGCCATCGAGGACATATGGGAACTTGACTATGGTCCTCTCAAGGTCCCTCTGTTCCAGTGCCAATGGGTTAGGTTGACTGGTGGAGGCTTAACGATTGATGACAGTGGGATGACAACGGTTGACCTTAACAAGGTTGGATACTCGGACGAACCTTTTGTCCTTGCCAATGATGTAATGCAAGTCTTTTACGTGAAGGACATGTCTAGCAAAGGAAAAAAGGGCAGAGGGCCTGACGAGCCGAAGCGTCAGGTGGTTCTCCCAGGCAAAAGAAAAATCGTCGGAGTTGAGGACAAGACTGACGAGGATTACGATCAGTTGGATGGGCAACCCTCTTTCACGGTGACGATTGACCCTAGCATCCTTCTATCAAATGAAGACACCCCTTACTCACGTAGCGATTACAAGGAGGGAACAATAGTGAGGAGAAAGTACGTGCGGTCAACCGTCACCGCCGATGTATTGCCGTAATTATTGTGTACACGATGTAAATTATTTTGGATGTATTGATTATCCATATAAATCAATTGTTGTATGGCATATGTTAATTACGTACGATTATTAGAATTTTTAAAAGTTTTAAATCATGCATGTGGCATTTACATATGTTAATTAGAGTTTTTAACAATTTTAAATCATGCATATGCTAGTTATATGCGATAATTAGAATTTTTAAAAGTTTTAAATCATGCATGTGGTATTTACATATGTTAATTAGAGTTTTTAACAATTTAATATCATGCATATGCTAGTTATATGCGATTATTAGAATTTTTAAAAGTTTTAAATCATGCATGTGGTATGTACATATGTTAAAGTTTAATTTTTAACAATTTAATATCATCCATATGCTAATTATATATGATTATTAGAATTCTTATTAATTTTAAATCATGCATGTGGTATGTACATATGTTAATTACATTTTTTAACAATTTAATATCATTCATATACTAATTATATATGATTATTAGAATTTTTATTAATTTTAAATCATATATTTGCTTATTACGTTTTATCCACTTAATTTACTACAGCCAACAATAATTTTTCGAAGTAATTGTCATTAATTTTTCGACTTTAAATAATTTTAATTCATTATTTTCTATTTTAGAAACAAATATGTAATGAAAATCAATATTCAGTGCGTTTATTAGTAGTCCCAGTTCTTAACCCTAACCGGGTTTAAAAAGAATTTGGAAATAGCGGGAAAATATCTTTTGTCCCGGTTGATGAGAACAACCGGGACTAAAGATATCTTTACTCCCGGTTGTTGAGAACAACCGGGACTAAACATACGAACCGGGACAAAAGATCTAGGGGTATACATATTCCCGATGCGCGCCCTCATCTTCTCCACCAACACTTAGAAGTTTTTTCCCCGATCGATCTCTCTCGGCTTCTCCTTCGCCGCCACTGCCTAGGGCATCCCCGCGCCGACGCCACCGTCGTATCTCGCTGTCGTCTCGCAGGCGTCGTCGTCGTCGCCTCCGCCGCCGCCGCATCTCTGGGGTGAGAGCCGCCGCTGCCTCCCTCTCTGTCTCGATGATCTTGATCTCTCTCTCTCTCCCCAAACCGCCGCCGGCCGCCTTGTTGCCGACGTCGCCGCCGACGTCGACGCGGCCGAACACGACTCCGCCTCCCGACGATGTCGACCTTGACCTCGATGCGGCCGCCACCGGCCGTGCCGACGACGTCGCGCCGCAACGCCGGGCCGTGCCATGCCCGCCGCGCCACGACGCCGCGACGCCGCGCCGCCGCCACGCCGCCGCCGCGCAACGCCGCCGCCACGCTGCCGCCGCGCCGCCGCCGTGCCAAGCCACAGCCGCACCGCCACGTTGCCGCTCCGCTGCCGCCACACCGCCGCTCCGTTGCCGCCACGTGAACGAACGATCGATCGTGAACGAACGAAACGTGACTTAGGCGAGAACTTAACGACAACGTGAACGTTAACGAACGATCGTGAACGAACATGAACGAACGAACATACGTGAACTTGAACGAACGTGAACGAATGAACGTACGTGAACGTGAACGCGAACGTGAACGAACGTGAACTTAACGTGAACGTGAACGAAATGTGAACTTAACGTACGTTAACGTGAACGAACGAACGTACGTGAACGATACGTGAACTTAACGTACGTTAACGTGAACGAACGTAAACGAACGAATATGCGTGAACGAAACGTGAACTTAACGAGAACGCAAACATGAACTTAATGTACGTTAACGTGAACGAACGAACGTAGGTCAACGAAACGTGAACTTAACGAGAACGCGAACGTGAAATACAATATATGTTACTTTGCGTTTACCCTAATACATTTTTTTGTATGTTGCAGAAAAGACGTTGTCGTCATCGTCCCTCAAGCCGGAGTGGTAGCTAGCCCTCGAAGGAATTCACGCAGGCAAGTGATGTAAATATATGATTGTTAGATTTTTAATGCAATTAAGACTATTAGATTTAATCTACGACACTTATACTTAGCATATATGATTATCTAGGGTTATAATGTACGACACTTAGACTTAGCATATATGATTATCTAGGGTCCTAATATACGACACTTAGACTTAGCATAGTTGACTATTAGAGTTTTAATACAAGATTATTTGAGTTTTAATATAAGATTATTAGAGTTTTAATACAAGATTATTAGAGTTTTAATTCAAGATTATTAGAGTTTTAATATAAGATTATTTGATTTGTAATTAGACTTAGCATATATGATTATCTAGGGTTCTAATATACGACACTTAGGCTTAGCACATATGACTGTTAGAGTTTTAATATAAGATTATTAGAGTTTTAATATAAGATTATTTGATTTGTAATTAGACTTAGCATATATGATTATCTAGGGTTCTAATATACGATACTTAGGCTTAGCATATATGACTGTTAGAGTTTTAATATAAGATTATTAGAGTTTTAATACAAGATTATTTGAGTTTTAATATAAGATTATTAGATTTGTAATTAGACTTAGCATATATGATTGTCTAGGGTTCTAATATACGACAGTTAGACTTAGCATATATGACTATTAGATTTTTAATATAAGATTATTAGAGTTTTAATACAAGATTATTTGAGTTTTAATGTAAGATTATTAGATTTGTAATTAGACTTAGCATATATGATTGTTAGAGTTTTAATACAAGATTAGTACAGTTTTAATGATTATCTAGGGTTCTAATATACGACACTTAGACTTAGCATATATGATTGTTAGCATATAAGATTGTTAAAGCAAATATGACCTATAGACCTAACAAATATTTTTTGTATGCACAGATGGCTGATCGCGATGAGGAACAGATATTGTACGATACAATCGCAGAGGGAAGCAGCCAGTACTGGAACGAAGAAGAGGGGAACGAGGATCCAAACCAGTACTTGAACGAGGAGGGGAATGTGGAGAGGGATGCGGAGAGGAATGAGGAGGTTAACGAGGAGGAGGAGGCTAGTGGAAGTCATATCGAACTATGACCGAACACTTTAGAAAGCCTATCACAGGAAGTCCAAACTAGTCCCTCAGCTTGGAGAACAACCAAACCAAGTGGTCGAGCCGTTGGTGACCGGCGAAAATTTTGGAATAACGGATTTCATTTCAGATAACGGTCTAACTGTGGATCAGCTGATTGGAGCCGCACCAATCCCGAAGGCGGAAGTGGCATACAAGTTTGAACTCGGTAAACCGCTTGTCACGCCTGAGCAGCTGCAGTCCCTACCGACACAGATGTACAAATTCCATGAACGGTACATGGAAATGAGCGCCAAGGGTAGAGAGATGTTCGGAGCGAGGATCAGAAACCCCGACTTCTTGCAAGGAGAAGATGTTCTCTGGCTCCAATTCAAGGATGTCTTCAATCTGTACCATCTGGACGCCCTCGACGTCTCTCTTTTGAGCGCATGGATTTTGTAAGTATTTTTGAGTTCGAATTGTTTCGTTCAATAACTAGCTCCTATCATATATGTAAATAATAATAATAATAATTTCATTTTATCGTTGTAGAATGGAGATTCAAAGGGCCCGACGGCAGGGGGTTTACGATACTGGGTTCATCGACCCTCGGAAAATCAACACCGAAATGATCGACAAGTACGAGAAAGACACAGAGGACAATCTCGTCCATCTCCTAACACAGCAGCATTTCAAGACGTTCATACTACTGCCGTACAACACAGAGTGAGTTTTTATTGTCGTTCGAACAAATTTCGTTCCCATACATATAGCATGTACATTTTCATATATATCTCATCTCACGCATATTCCAGATTCCACTGGGTCCTGTTATTCTTCGACTTGGACGCGTGCAGAGTCACTGTGTACGACTCAATGAATAAAGAGAAGATTTTTGACAAGGTCTTCCAACTGATAGACATGTAATATAATGCCATCTATTCCAAAGTCGCGGGGATTCTATTGCTATTATGTTGATCTCGGGTAATAATTAATTAATCATAGCTTGCAACTGCACATGTAGGGCTTGGGATCAGTTCCGTCAATTGGTCCGCGGGACTTGGAAAGAAAAACTTGGACGGAGGTTTCATTTTCCGGTGAGTATATGCATGATCCAAAATTTTATTGAATTAAATCTCTAATTACAGTTAAATATAAAGATTATATTAAATCTCTCATCGTTTCTCATGTAGTGTGCAAAGCAGGACCAGGAAACTAACTTATGCGGCTACTACGTATGCGAGTATGCCCACTGCCTATCAAACCAAATATACACCACACGAGAGCTCGATGTACGTATACATAAACCATTCAAAATTTCATTGCGTATCGATTTGTTAAGTTGTTTATTAATTTCATATATTGATATGTCATTATTTTTCGAATGATAGCGTATTCACATGAGGGATAATCTCCCACATAATGATTTTATCACGGCTGTTCAAGAACAACTGATGGGATTCATCAACGAAGAAGTCCTTAATCCCGATGGTGAATTCTACTACGATGGATCGACAATTCATAACGTCGGTCCTTCCTCTTCTGACATAATGCCGTTGTCGAAGACGTAGCTATAGCTAGCGAGCAAATGAATTGTACTATATATGCATGTATATATATATTTATATATGTACACATTTACTTTAGTGTTAATATATATTTTGGTAATATATATGCATATAAAATGTTAAGTGCTTTAAATTATACATATGTGTGTAATATATGTATTTATACATATACACATATGCACATATATATATATATGTATGCATAATATAAATATATAAATATAAATATAAATATAAATATATATATATATAAATAAAATCAACCTTGCAGCAAACAGGGCCATGCAAAATAAAAAAAAATGGTACACCGATCTCCGGTTGGTAACACAAACCGGGACTAAAGATGGTTTGGCCGGCCATGTGGCTGACTGATCTTTAGTTCCGATTGGTAACACGAATCGGGACTAAAGATCGATTTTTAGTCCCGGTTATTTTACCCGGGAACTATCTTTAGTCCCGGATTCGTAGTCCCGGTTGGATAATCGGGACTAAATGAGGGTTACGAACCGGGACTATAAACGGTTTCTCCACCAGTGTTGGTATATTTGAGTCGAAATAACCTTTAGATTATGGGTTTAACGGTCCTTGATTAGTATGTATGTATGTATGTATTTATTATTATTATTATTATTATATTATGAAGAAAAAATTTTCTTGTTTTTAATCAATTTATAATTTTATAATTCACACTTATTTACCCGCAAACTCTACTATAATAATTGACTAAAGCTTTGTTGAAATAGAAAACAAAATTTATTCATCGAAAAAGATAATGATCAATGGAGATGGAGATATGCGTGGTCCTGCGCAGCCAGCACTGTACGTACCTAATTAGTTGCTGATTAATTGTACTGCATGCACACTGCACACAGGTCAGCTATATATGCTTCATGCATGCATGATGCAACTTATATGCAAAGCAAATATTTTCCGTTCGCGAGGATAATTAATGCAACCAATAATACAAATAGTTTCACGTCTTAGCATTCTGAAAGGACTAATATAGTAATTAACAAGTACGAATTTCTTATCATTAAGTGGACAACTTGTATCTCATAGAAATTAGAGGTTAATTATGTGTGTAGTACTCTTCACGGAAGGACGTAGCCAACTTTTTCAAGCATTATGATACATTTAAATCGTATAGGTGATTATCGTAAGAGATTCCCACGCGTTATTGAAAATCATTTCTCCAAATCCAGACCATGCATGATCGATTAAAGCAAAAAAAGAAACAAATAATTAAACTGATTAATATATATTTGCGGTGTATACTAATTAATTATGTGCGTACGTGCAGCTGAGAGATCTCATCAGGATTATATATGCTGTGTACGTACGTGTTCCTTTTCTTTAATTTCTCCTCCTCCGATAACGATACTCTGATCGAAAAAGAAAAGAGAGAGAGAAGATGATTAGGAAAGCATTTAATTATGAAGTGGAAAAAAACCTGGAGAGAGATCAGGTAGGTGGCTAGCTAGCTAGGTTGATGTCTTTATAAATTGATGATATGCGAATCAGAAGATAATACTAATATATTACCAACTCCAGCGATATATATAGATATGGAAATGGAAAAACCTTATCTGCATTGCTCGCTAGTATATGTAGTATTCGTCGATTCCAAGCAGAGCCATTTAAATTTCTTTTATATAAAATTTAGGATATCGCTCATCCCTGAAAAAGAATATATTTTTCTAGCTAGTGCATGTTTCGTCTCCATTCACTGGCTAGGGTATTGTTATCCAAATCATGCATCTACATATATATGGCTTTGTACTAAATATATATACATACTAAAAAAATACCCGTGCGTTGTAACTGGTTAATGCTATTTTAATATTATTATTATTATACTGTTTAGTTAGGATGAAATTCAATTTAGGAATTCGCTTGAATATATATTTTAGAAAATCATGAGCTGCAATTATATGTTTGACTTTCATCTCAAGTTAGTATGCGAGTTTTTTAAAGAGATTTCTTATACTACTCATGTATTTCTAAAAGTGGAAATCTGACTCAAATACAGATTTATATATATTTTCAAAAGCAAACGAACTTAAAAACCGATTCATATATAAATGACGTACCAAAATATCAGCAAAAACATCTTCAATTTTTATAATAGTAGATATTTCCAAAAGCGAGCGAACTTAAAAACCGACTTAAATACGGATGACTTATCGAAATACCAGTAAAAACATCTTTAATTTTTATAATAGTAGAGATAGATATATATGGCTTGTTAAAAAGGCTAACTGAGTTTAAAATATGGTCATCCCACGCTCTCTTGTCAACATGCCAAAATTGTCAAGCGCAGGGTAGTTCATTGACAAAGTCATTTTACAATAGTTCGATCTCTACTCATCTCTTACAATATACTATCTGCGTTTTTTAATATATGGCACCGTTAAATTTTTAACAAACGTTTAACTTATTCATCTTATTCAAATTTTTGTTCAATCATAAAAAAAATACAAATCATGCTTAAAAAACATTTAATGATAAGTCAAATAAAAATAGTAATAATTATATAAATATTTTAATAAAACATATGATCAAACGTATCGTTAAAAAATAAACGGCGTCGTATGTTGAAAAAAAAAGGACGAAGTACGATCCATAGTCATAGGAACTCTATTAAGCATAGAATATAATGTCATATGTTGATACCGCTCCAGAAATTAACATACAACACTAAATTTATCTACACATTCAAGCAAAAGAAATAAATTTATCCACAAAAAAATTATTGTACCAGCATTATTCGCGACCAAATTCTCTTTATGTTAATCATCTCTCGACTTTGCAAAGATCCATGTGGTAATTAGTCATAAGATCTGTTAGTTGATTTTTGAGGGGGGTGGGTGGTCGGTTTGTTCCATTTCGCTTCATGCCTCAATTTCCTTTTGTTGCCAAAACTCGATGGATGTGTTGCTAATGGTACATGTATGCAAACCATTTAATTTCTATAATTATTTTTTTAAATATACTCCTATGTGAAATGCAGGGGAAGGCATATTTTCACCCGTGGATCTTGGGTCATATATACAGTCTAGGACCTATGTTATTCTGTTAGAACTCATAAATTAAATAGTACCTTATGGATTTAACTTGCAGCTTATTGAGTTTATGCTTAACTTTGGGTACTAAAAAGAACATAACTAAATGCTAATAATATATAATTAAAGTATGCAAGCTTCACCTGCACTACTACTTTCATTTACCTGGCTTTTGTTGACATGAAGAAATATAAATAATTAAATAAAGTTTGAGCTGTGATCTTACGTCGGCATATATGTGCTTAACTAGTACTCACTTACGCTACACTCGACGTTAATTACTAATTAAGCTCTCTCGCTTGTCGCCGGATGACAACCAAAGGCTTAATTAATCAGTAAATTAACTAGACAAGGATTAGTGATTGTTTAAACAAGATTTGTCCTGCGATTATTGGCTCGAGGTCTTTAAGCTAGCGCCTGCTGCATGCTGATTGGATTGGATTAGGTAGTATAGATTAAATCTGGGGCCAGCATCCAGAGATCGAGTTGATCATGCACATATTTTACATGACCATGACTACTCTGCTCGATCATGGTTATTGCAGTACTTTGATTAATTAGCTTATTATATTCGTCTCCACCAATTAATTTAAGGGATTCGTCATGATACGCTGACGTGACCGGTTGATCGAATATATATGCATATACTCCATGTATTTGCAGATGTCAGTGTGTATTTCTTTTTACATATGTATATGTGTACTTATAATTTAATTAATTCAACTCCTTTAATTAGTCGGATCGATCTGTCCACGCATTCATTCGACGAGATCTTCCCCTGCTTGTTTTTCTCTAGTTTATTATATAATTCAAGGCATCTTGATTTTATTGGTTAATGCTAGCTAGCTGTATCGCCAATTAATCAATTCTTGAAAAAAACTGCATGAATAACCAAGGGGATATGGCACAAGTAGCTTAGCTCATGGTTCTCTCAAGCAGAAAATGTTGGGTGTGTTTGGCTGCGTATTGCAGCGCTGCTTGGCAGCCCGTTGATGCTGCTTGCCTACTGCAGCTAATGAATTATTATTCTGTCCCATAAAAACACAAACTCTAACTACGTATCTAGATATATGTTTAAATTTGTAGCTAGGGTTAATTTTTTTAGAGCAGAGGGGATAGCCCTAAACTACAGCGCAACATTATAACATGCATGTACATATGTTACTGTGAGAACTGAAAAAGTAACCATAAAAGCCTACAAATTGCCACATAGTCGCAGGACAAAAGCTGACATGGACGTGAGCGGCCTATATGCTATACGCGTGGCGCAGCTACATGCATTAGCTAGCAAGATGATTCACGTGCGCCATTACATACATATATGATTATTTTTATCTAAGCATAGACAATACTCCCTCGGATCCGGTTCATACCCAGGGTTCCCTAAACTGTCGGGACCGGGGTTATCACGCCTCGGTGGTAAGCATGGTTACCGCGCAGTAACCGTGAAAAACCGTACGAAACCGTGTAAAATTTATCAAAAATTCAAATTATTTTTTAAATTTATTTGAATTTAAGGAGGTTACCGCGATTTTTCTATTACCGTACCCCCGCCGTAAGGCCGGTAACCGCGGTAACCGCACGGTTACCGATGGTAAGTCCAACCTATCATACCATAAGATATATATTTTGGTTTTTATCTTAAATCATATATATGTAAAAAACATAATAACATCTATATATCAAATTAGTTTCATTATTAAGTCCAATCCCAAAGTTCTTCATGAGTGAGCAACTAAGCTAGAAAAAAAGAATTCGAAAAAGATATATATGCAAGAAAGCTCCAAATGAAAATATGTATTCTCACTGATATCTGATCTATCAATTTGATGTAAGATTGTGGTATATTGATTCAATGTACCTTGAGGGGTCTTATCTCCCCAGCCAGGGGCCAGCTAGAGTATACGAGAGGGTGCTTAGGGATCCGGTCAAGGAAAATTTTTAGCTATAACTCATCTATTTTCACCATGTGTATATCCCCTCAATATAAATTTTGGTATTCGCATCAGCTTAAACTCGATCTAAAGTATGTACTCCCTCTATCCCATAATATAAGGCGTGCACACATTCCAAGACTTTAAAAATATTTGATCAACAATTATTATAATATAAACTAAATTTTATTTGCTAAAATTAATATCATTAGATAGACATTTAAATTTACTTTAAGATGATTATAATTTTGTTGCAATAAATTTTATAGTATATGAGAAATTATAAGTCAAAAATTAGTTTTGAAGACTGTGCCAAGTTTGCCCATATCTTATATTATTGGATGAAGGGAGTATTACATAAGCAAGTGACATTCCTTCCATTTTGTTTTAGCTCCACCCCTGTCCCTATCCCACTACACTAGGCCATTGAATATAGGAGTATTTAGTATTATGGATCACTAAACATATATGCAAAATAGAGGGGAGTAACTTAATTGCTAATAATGTATTGTATGTACAGTGATTCGTAGCTAAACATAGCTGTATTTTAGGAAAGACAGAGCATACACTATATTTATTTATGCATGTAGCAGTTGTTTGTTGAGTTGGTGTCTTATTAGCAGGTTGGCTGACAAATTAGTGACAGTGGTTTCACTATAGCTTGGTACGCCTTTAATGGTGCGGCCACGTGACAATGTCCTAGTCAGCTGGCCCGTACATACACAAATTGTGATCCACTGCATCATCATCGCCTCTGTATTTGGACCGACGTCCATGCATGACCGACGTCCATGCATGGACTCACTACTGCAAAAATAATTTTTCTAGGTCAGCTGATTTCCACAATAGTCTTGGTTCTAATAAGAACCGGGACTAAGATTGTTTTTAGTACCGGTTAAAAAAAATTGATCTTTAATTCCGGTTCATCTCCTGTTAGAGGTCTATCAAGGGGCCGAGGATCTTTAGTCCTAATTGATACTACCAATTAGAACTAAAGATTACCACTTTAGTCCTGGTTGGTAGTACCAACCTCTATCTTTAGTCTCGGTTGGAGTTACCAACCGGGAGTAAATATCTCTCCCATCTCTGATCGGTTAAGTCCCAGACGAACTTTCCTCCTCACCGAGATATTTAGATAAGATTAGATCAATCTCATCCCCTCTCCTCCCCTCAGATCCCCTTCCTCCTCCTCCTCATCCTCCCCTCCCCTCTCCTCCTCCCCCCTCCTCCCCTCTCATCCGATGGTCAGCAGCGACGGGTAGGCGGCGGCCGGCAGGGCCGCGCGCGAGTGGTGGCCGAAGGGGCCACATGCGGCGCCCTACGCGAGCGGCGGCAGCCGTGGCGGCGGCAACGTCCTTTCACTTTTTTTTTTGCTAATTTGTGATTCACGCTGAGATGTATAATTTCTTCTTTTAGAATTTGTGATTTATTGCATGCATCTAAGATGTATTTGATTTGTGTGTATTTTTTTAGGATTCGTGATGTATTTGATTTATGTGTATAAGTAACTTAGGATTTGTGATGTGAATGATTTGGGATGTTACTTTGATTTGGAGATTTGGGGTTTGATTTGAGGATACGCATCCACTCGATTTGGGAGAAAATATAGGGATTAACTCTGTCAATTAGCAAAGAAACAATGAAAAAAAAAAGAAAAGGGGACCAACCGGGACTACCCCTACCCTATCTTTAGTTTCGGATCCGTAGTCCCGGTTGGAAAACCGGGACCCAATCGGGACTACAAGGGTTCCCAACCAGGAGTAAAAAGGGTTTCCCCTGTAGTGACTTCTTTTACGACTGTTTTAATTTTTAATTTAAAAATAAACTCTCTCGTTAAAATTTATTTGAAATCTAAGTATTACCAGACTAGCGTGACAAAAAAAACACTATTATTCAGGGTTAGCACCGTTGTTTTATCTCGCTGGCGACTCGCTTGGCAAAGGCCGGGTTTAATTTGTCACTTCGATATTAGGATGATATGGTAAAACAATACCAGCATACTCACTGTAGGTAGCGTCGTAGTATTGTTTCGCTACGCTTGTTGATGTAACTAAAAAGGTTTATATTAGAGATAGATTATTTTTAAAGTTAAAATATTTAGAGGTTTAAAAAATTTGCATTTTTTCTTGCCTTAATTTGGACTGACAGATGAGCTAGAGAGATGATATATACTATTTAATTTGGCTGGCTAATTCGTTTGTGTTTACTTTAATTTCTTCAAAAAAAGAATTCGTTTGGATTTAATTTTTTTATTTAATTTTTAGAGAAGAGTATTTTTTATCCAGCCTCTACATCTAACCGAATGGATGTAGCATTTTTAAATTGGAAACTAGCCACTCAAACAATCCAATGATCTGACAGTCGCTTCTATATAGATTTGAACATATGACCATGGGGTGCTACTCTCTTTTGTGTTTAATGTGTATAAATACATACATGACTACTGTTATTTCCAACACTACAATTAATATAGTCAACCCTTAATTATGTTTGACGAGTGTGATTAACACGTATAGCTAGCTAGATATATATATATATATTGGCAGCTAACAACAGAACGTTGATATGTACATGTCCCTAGCTAGTTAATCCGGTGGCGTTAGTTTCTACATGCAGGGTTCCCATGCACACACACATCTCTCGATCAATAATATAATAATATATATAGTACTCTCTCCATCCCTAAATATTCGACGCTGTTGACTTTTTTAAACATGTTTGACCGTTCGTCTTATTAAAAAAATTAAGTAATTATTATTTTTTTCTATCATTTAATTTATTGTTAAATATACTTTTATGTATACATATAGTTTTACATATTTCATAAAATTTTTTGAATAAGATGAATAGTCAAACATGTTTAAAAAAATCAACGTCATCAAACATAAAGGAGGGAGTAATATAATATATATAGTAGCATATTAATTATTTGCATAGTACAGTAGGAGCACGTTTCTAATTTGTTAAGCACGATCAACTCGATCGATTAGCCTTTTTCTTTTTTGACAGCTGCAATTTGTACAGCTCGATGTGCACGTTTACGTTACGTACGTGTAGCACGTGCTGAATTTGTTGGTGCCATAGCTTTTTCTATTCACCAACTTCTGCATCCATATGCTTGCCTTTTAGTCAATTTGGTGAAAAATATTTTAGGATTCGTGCAAGCATCAACAAGGAAACACTGTTAATCAGTACGCGCCAACGACTTAAAATTAAGTTTTTAAATTCAAATCTATACTTTCTATATAATTATATAATTGGTACCCACTAACAATTATTATAAACTAAAGCTCAACATACAAGCATGCCACATCATCACCCACTAGCAATTACTATTCTAACCTATTTAAAATCTCATGCAAGCATGCCACATCTTGCAATTACTATTCTACCATATTTAAAATCCCATGCAAGCATGACACATTATCTACAATATTATATTATAGAGATCGACAAATATGTGTCAAATCATCTTCCTCACATTATTTTTTCAACATTTTAATTTTCATCATTTCGACAATATTCAACGTATACTCATCCATGATCCCGTAGCAAAGCGCGCGGTATCACCTAGTATTAACTATAACTTATACCCCAGCCACTAATAGCTCCTAGGATCCCTTTTTCTCAATTTTTTGAGTTGTTTTTGGCTCCTCGGAGAAAAAAATGTCATGTGGTGGCTATTTTGAAAAAAAATCTCCTCGTGTTTGCATGTAATATCCAATGTCCTCGAACCGATTGACGCCCCATTGTATTGTATCTGGAAAAACCCCTAGTCTTTTAGAGAAATACAACGTGAAGAAGAAAAAATTCTGCTTCTGCGGGTAACGATGTAAACATAAAAACCACAATGGATTTTTCGGAAAACAACCACATCTACCCCCACACAAACCCTATCCCTCGTTGTCTCTCACCTACACCCCACCACGCCCCACCCGCGCTCCACGCTGATGTCGGCGTGGGGTTGCCTTCACCGCCGTCCATCTTTTCACCATTGTCGTTGTCCATTCTCCTCCTATTGCTGCCTTCATCGTCCGTCTTACCCCCGATACCAGCCACAACCCCCCTCCCGCTACTGTGTGCCCTTTCTCCACCGTTGCTGCTATCCCTTAACCCTAGCAGCTGCTCAACAAAGGCCTTAGCAGAGGGTGGAGGGAGAGAAGGGAGGGAAGGAGGGCTCGATGCATGGTGGAGGGGCTCAGTGGTAGTCGATCCACGGGAAGTACGATGAGGCCACGCACCAGGTGGTGCTATCGATAGGGCCTGCGGTCATCGTGCCCTCTCCACTCTACTATGTCTCCTCCTCCGATGCACCAACACACTGCCTTGTCCACCGCCATCCATTCCTCGTAAGTTATATAGTAGGTCGACGAAGAGGGGCGTAGATTTTTATTTAGATTGATTATGAATTCGTGGAAAAAACGATGGATCTCAACGAAAAAAAAATGATGAGGATGATACATGCTTTATCACAGATTATTATGCATGTTATTATGAACTCATGGTTCAATATTAATTAATTAATTTCACGTAAGACTACTAGAGTTGATAACATATATAATATGCATGTCGTTATATATGGTTTAATATTTCACGTAAGACTATAATAATGCGATGGGTTAGAGTCGTGACAAAACAAACGTACGTCATCGTTTTACTAAAGATGAGGTTTGATATCGACCTCCACCAATCATAGAGCAGGTTAACTTCTCCGAGCTATATATATTATTATTGCATAATCATTTTTCTCCATTGGAAAACTATCTAGCAATATAGGAGCTAGCTAGGGCAAGGAAAGAATAAAGATCCATGCGCTAGGAGTTGTAAGACACTCCAAGATTCGTGCACACGTTTGTTTTTCATTTTCACCCACAGAATTTCAATAATCTTAAGATGTTGATAGATGTACCTGTAGGGAAAATTAATACTTCCTCCGTTTCATATTGTAAGACTTTCTAGCATTGCCCACATTCATATATATATATATATATATATATATATATATATATATATATATATATATATATATATATATATATATATATATATATATATATATATATATATATATATATATATATATATATATATTAATGAATCTAGATATATATGTGTGTCTAGATTCATTAATATCTATATGAATGTAGGCAATGCTAGAAAGTCTTAACCTAAAACAGAGGAAGTATTTCCCATGCACGGCGAACTGAAGGATAGCCCATTTGGTTATGTTATTTTTTGGTGGATCCTGCCCCACCTGGGTTTAATTAGTTCTAAGCTTTTCAAGCGTGCTCGTATTTACATCCAGTCATTCTTTCAGTGTTAGGATATATAGTTAGACGCACGTGGTGACTTTATTAATATTAAGATACATTGGTTCAGTTTTTCGAATGTGCTTATATATAGGAGCAGGATTTCAAATCATGGACAATTCGATTATATGAACACATTATAAAGTATAATTTAATTCTCACAATCAAAACTACAGTTGTGATCTTTGGCACCTTGTTGGGGGGGTATACGAATGTAGGGGCATGCATGCTAATAAGTACTAGTGTGGTACTAACTGATCAAGAACATTATCTTGTTGTACTACAAAGGCGACAAAAAAGCTCTGCAGATTCGGTTAACCCCCCTTGCACCTTAGTACTGTTGCATCAGTACATCGTCTGTTACAACTCCTTTCAATTAATAATTAATGAACTACTCCCTCCGTTTTAGATTATAATATATTTTAACTTTGCTTAAAATCAAACTGTTTTAATTTTAACTAAATTTATAGACAAATATAGTAATATTTATATTACCAAATTAGTTTTATTAAATTAATAATAAAATATATTTTTATAATAAATTTATCTTGGGTCAAAATATTACTATTTTTTTATAAACTTGGTCAAACTCAAAGTAGTTTGATTTTGATCAAAGTCAAAACATTTTATAATCTGAAATGAAGGGAGTAGCTAGCTAGATCGCCGATATGATGATAAATCAGCTAGCTGATCAAACAAATTAATTCATTTTGGGTAGATACTTAAATGCTACTGCTACAAATTAAGCTAGATGGAATTGCGATGCATAAAGGGAGTTTCTTCCATCCACACCCCTATCGCAACATGCACAACGTTTCCTAGGCCTGTCTGATCGGAAACTCGTCTGCCGATAATAATAAAGGGAGCACAAATCCATTTTGACCGAAAGTAGACAGTACGAGACATACTCCGTTCTTTTTTCTTAATTAAGATACGGGTTCTAACTTAATTTTCGTTAGCATATTTTTCAAACAGCTAAACAATATATTTCGTGAAAATTTTCTATCTAGAAGTTACTCTAAAATATCTAATAAATCATTTTCAGGTTTAAATCAACTAATTACATGTTAATGGTTTTTTTTTTCTTAACGGCGCCTCAGTGTAAAAAAACTCCACTTAAATTAAGCACGGGCTACATCAAACATGAAGGAATTGAAAAAGAAAAAAAAAATCCAACCAGCTCATGCTGAGCCGTGAAGTGAACAGTACATATATAGTACTGTAGACCTATAGTATGGTTGCTGCGATGCTGGCTCTGATTACAAGCTGGCCTGCTGTCTGTATATATTGGTCAGTCTCAGCTCTCTCCCTATCACAATAAATTACTCCATCCTAAAATATAACCATTCTTAGCATAGTGATAAGGTCAAACATTTTTAACTTTAACTATTAATAGCAAAACAATAAAAAAGATCAATCATATAAAATTGATGTCACTAGATTTATCATTAAACAAACTATCATAATACGCAACTCTTTTTATTTAAAACATGTCACTTTTATAGATATTGTTGGTTAAAGTAGTATCTCGTAGACCGTGTCGAAGTCTAAAAATGTTTATATTTTGGGACGGAGGGAGTAGTGGTTAATGTTAGAATATGTGCTTGGATATATTAGCTAGTGATCTTATTAACTACAGTTAAATTTGGTGGGTGAAATTAGAGTTGAACTCTATAACCCGACAACATTTTAAATAGATAGAAAGGTGCCACAGTATAAATACGGTGATACATAGAGAGAGAATGGTGGCGAGGCCAAGGACTCTTATCAGCTAGGTGTAATGTTGATTGAAAAAGTTCCTATATAATCAGAGCTCTGAAGATGTATATAGTTCGACTGAACTTCGTTAATAAATATCATGTGTTCCTATATCATCATTTGTCATGTATGAGTTGATCGATGTCTAACTTTTATAACAAGTAAAAAAGACTGTAATGCAATTTCATTATCTTAATTTCATCTGGTCTCAGAAAAATACATTACCTATGAAAGTATGCATGTATTAAGTTTGGTGCTAGATGGCGATGTATGTATGCGCACATGTGTCATATATATTATCGCTGGCTATACCAATAAAAATTAGTATAAATAAACTGCAAAATCAAGGGACAAGATATCCCTTTCTAGATTATTTAAGTCATATATATTAATGCTTCTTCTTCTTCTCCTTCCTTTTATTTCTCGAGCCTCACTCCGGTGCTTTTTACTGGGAGTAGAAAATAATCTAAACCGTTGATCTCAATGGATCCAAGGGTTTAGATCTATTTCTACTACCACCTCACATAAGGTAGTAAAATCGTGGAGGGGTAATATTGTCTAGGTAAAAAAATTTGTGGAGAGGTATAATTGTAATTATGCAGTAACCCTAGCCTCTCTCTCATTCGTTCGTTACTCAGCCAAAGACGGACGCAAGGCTCCCAAATCGAATCTGGAGCCGACGCCGCACGTCTCCTCCCTTCCTTCACACTTGCCGCCATCATCACCCTTGCCTCGTCCGCCGCCTCCGTCAACCTCGCCGCCGGCCTGAATATCAGCGATACAACCAACCCTTAGATTGACCGAGACGGTAAAAAAAATATAAATGTCAAATTTACCCCTAAACTGATTTAGTAAAATTACAACTTACCCTTAATAATAAACGGTTCAGATTAATTCTACTTATAGTATAATACTATGAGTAGAAAGCACCGGAGCGTTGCCTTTTTTTTCCCTCCGATCCTCGATCTGCATACCAACTATATATAGTAGATCTCACTTATCGGTGAAGCCTCAGGTCCATGTCATGTTATATTTATTGAGATGACACGGTGATAGAAACTACTCATCAGAACGAAATAAAATTGGCTAGAGGTTAACGTAAATATTCCCCTTGATTTCCAGCATCTTGAATCATTTGGGCAATAATAAACTATATATTAAATGTTGTTGTATACTTTCTCCGTCCTTAAAAAAAGGATAAATGTGACATATCTTAATACAACGAATCTGAGCGGATTCTTTTCAAACGTAGAAAAATAGGTGGAACTCTTTCCAGACAATATAACATGCATGGAACACCACAAACAATGGGATATACTCGGTTGCTTCAGCGTACAATAAAGCACAATCCCTTGGCTCGATCAAGACAAACTATGAATGGTCGATATGGAAACCTTAGGCCTCATGCAAATGCAAATTCTTTGCCTAGCTCATGTAAAATAGATTTTGACGTCCTACACTCTAGCGGCAAGGGGATGGTCAGACAAAACATATTGTCCACTATATCAGCGTGTCCTAGCTAGAGGCATCATTCCATCTTCTCATAGAGTGAAGATACACAAGAAGGATCTGAAACATGATTGCAACTTGGATCACACAAGAACAACTCAAACCGGCGTCATGGAAGCCAACGATGGTTCATGAGTGGTGGGAAGTTTTGGTCTTGTGCAAAGGACTGCCCAAACAAGGAACGCGAACCCTCCTACTGCTAACTTCTTGGGAAATATGGAAAGAAAGAAATCAAAGAATCTTCCAACATAAAGAACTCCCAATGATGTCGTTTATTACCAAGATAAAAGAGGAAGGGAAGACTTAGGAGCGCGTGGGAGCAAAGAGACTAGAGGAAATTTTACCTTAAGCCCTGTATATTCTCCTTTAGGTTTTATACCTGTAAATACTTTTACTCCTCTATTTGATAAATTAGCATCGTCTTGTACCAGGTCGTTGAAAAAATTAATTTAAAAGCAGCGGTTCCTATTAGATGGGGGCAATACTAATTGATATATATATATATATATATATATATATATATATATATATATATATATATATATATATAAAGTTATATGATAAATTAGCATCGTCTTGTACCAGGTCATTTTTTGGGTCAGAAGATCATCCTACCAGGAACCACTAGGACACGAACTTTTTTATGTTTTGAACTTTTTTTATTTTTTAATTCTAAAAATAAACCCTTTCAAAAAAAATTATTGAAATAAGATGGTGGGCTGGCGTAACTAAGAAGGTTCAGATTCTAGACTAAGTTTTAGAAGATTTTATTTTTAAAATTTAAAATTTAAAAAGTTCAAAAATTAAAAAAAATCCCAGGACACCATTAAGCCTGAAATTTCAGAAATTTAATTCCATAGTTGTGAACGCTAGCTAAGATGCTTCTACCAATAATTGCATTTGATTTAATTTTGCAATTTTGCCATATTGGAGTGACATAATACTATGTCTACCTACAGTCTGAATTCTAGAGATCTCTTGCATATGTGTCTCATGCATATGCTTTTGATCAGCTCCCCATAATGCACATGATGCCAGTATGAACCCTAGAAACGGTCACTGAGCCTCCACAGTTAACTATAACAAGCTACCCGTAGCTAGCTAGTCTAATTAATTGATTAATTAAACTTATTTGTATTATATAATATAAGCTCAAGTTGACTTGGAACGTGGATCAGCACACAAATACACACACATGTATAATCTACGTCTATATAATATAGTATACAGTATATATAAATAGTTGCAATCTACTCGATCGAATAATTAAGGTAGGGCGAGGACGGTTAAATCATGGCTATAGTTTATAAATATATGGATAGTGTCGTGTCAGATCAACAGTTCACTGCAATTATAACACGTAAGCGACTACTGCTCCTTTTTCTGTGGGGTGTGTAGGTGTAAAAGCGAAGTACACAGTATAACCAATTCTATAATAATTAATTGCCAGGATTAGGCCACACAACAACAAAGAGAAAACTATTCTTCTGTTTGTTCTTCTCTTCAGCTTTTGCTGGCTAGCTACTAACTAGTTTTTTCCTTTTTTTGTAGAAAGAGATGTATAGTGTGTGTGATGGAGAGAGAAATAATTAATGAGGAAAAATATACATATACTCCATCCGTCCTATTTTAGAGCAAGTATAATAGTGAGTTATAAGCTGGCTAAATGCTGAGGTTGAGGAGAGGAGAGGAGAAAGAGGAGAAGCAGAGTGTAAACTTATAGCTGGCTTGGACACAAGAACCAAAAAACTCTGTGAGAGAGACAAGTAGACCATGTATTAATTATAAAGAGCTGACTATTATATGGATAGACTGAGAGAAGGCTATAGAGAACCTTATAGCCAACAGGTCGGCTGTATTATTAGCCTTGCTCTTAGTTGCAGTTGCGGGTTTCTGTGTCTAACGTTTGGTCGTGTGCGGGGGTAGACAAAGAGAGGAACATAATATGTCGACACTTATAAACAAGGATCCATCCATATATGCTAAAAAATGAGCACACTATATATCGTCTACTACCTAGTATAGATCGATCCAGATGCAACTTATGCTTCAGCTGCAAATGCTATCAAGGCAATAATACATATACACACTACTACTACTACATAATACTACTATACTAGATAGGAGGAGGAGCAGCAGCAGCAGCAGCAACAGATCAATCTGCCTTCAGATTTGAGCAAGAGGCTTTGCTTAGTTTGATCTCCAAGCTAGCAAAGCAAAGCAAATCTCAAGGTGTTTAATTTCAGGTAAATCTACATGCATGCATCAGCTTAATTTGCTTATATATTGCTTGCTTGTTTCTCGCTTCTTGCTTTTGATGCGGCAAAAGAAAGAAAGGAAGGAAGAGGATGAGACGACATGTATTTGGGTCACATCTTGTTCCCTCCAGCTGGCTGGCTGGCCTCCTCTCTCATGTCGATTCATCCGTGACATCCATATATCCTCCTCGATCTCAAATTCTCAAATCAGATTCTCTGTTCGCTGTCTCGTCCATATGATTGATGTCTTTGCCTCTTTTGCTTTAATCTTGAGATTTGTTGGACCTGCTGCTTATTGTCTTTGTTGATTGATTATTAATATTATTCCTCATTTCTCTTCTCTCTCTCTCATCACAAATTATTATCCGATTTGATTTGTTTTGCGGATTGAATACAATTTTCTTGATTTGTTCCAGATAGGATTGGTTATACACAGATTTTGTTGATATATATTTTGATTGGATAAATTTGGTTGTTGATGCAGTGGAGAGAGAGACGACATGGATGACTCGAGCTTCTTCATGCAGTGGGCGATGGACACGCTGCACCAGCTCCCCTCCGACTCCACCGCCGCCGCCGCCGCAGCCTACGCCACTGACGTCGCCGGCGACGCCTTCCCGTCGCTGCAAGCTCTCCGCAACGCCTCGGCGGCCGGCGGCGGCGGCGGCGGATTCCGGGACCTGACAGTGCAGGTGGACCAGGTCCACCGCGCCAACAGCTGGAGCTCCAGCGACAGCCCAGGCGGCGGCGCCGCCACGGCCGCCGCCGGGTGGTCCCCGCATGTCACCGGCGGCGGCGGCAGGGGGCACAGGCCGATGAGCTGGAACTTCAGCGCTGCGTCGGCGCAGCCGACCACCGAGGATAGCGGCGGTGGAGGCGGCGGCGGAGTAGTTCCGGCGCCGCCGCAGGCGATGGAGACTACCGCGACGGCGAGAGCGGCGGTGAAGAAAGGAGGCGGCGGGTCGTCGTCGTCGGCGGCGGCGCCGGGATACGTGCAGGACCACATCATCGCGGAGCGGCGGCGGAGGGAGAAGATCAACCAGCGGTTCATCGAGCTCTCCACCGTCATCCCCGGCCTCAAAAAGGTTAACGATAGTTTCTTCCATTTCAATCCATGGATGCATTCTTCTTCTAATTCTCCTCTAACAACAAGATTGCTAGATTGCATGTTATTATTACTAGCTAGCTGCACAGTTCAGTGAGCAAAGCATCTAACTTGAACAAAAATTAACCCCAAGAATTTTGTGGGCAAATTGAAAGACAAACCCCGAAGAAACCAAATGAAGTACAGAAATCACACGTTTGCAATCTGCAGATCGAAATCACAATGTTGAGTGGCGTTGTTGACCGTGTCAGTCAGTCGGTCTTCGGTCGTCTAATCTACAGAAAAAGGCAGTGCGCCTAGCTAATTAAGCAGCAAGTACAGTGATTAATTTTTGTTCGTGCGTTCGTGCAGATGGACAAGGCGACCATCCTCGGGGACGCGGTGAAGTATGTGAAGGAGTTGCAGGAGAAGGTGAAGACACTGGAGGAGGAGGCCGACGGCGGCCGGGCGGCCATGGTGGTGAGGAAGTCGTCGTGCTCCGGTCGGCAGTCCGCCGGCGGCGACGGCGACGGCGGGACGACGACGGCGCGGATGCCGGAGATGGAGGTGCGGGTGTGGGAGAGGAGCGTGCTGGTGCGGGTGCAGTGCGGGAACGCGCGGGGTTTGCTGGTGAGGTTGCTGTCGGAGGTGGAGGAGCTCCGCCTCGCCATCACCCACACCAGCGTCATGCCATTCCCGGCCTCCACCGTCATCATCACCATCACCGCTAAGGCAAGCTAATCTTGCATTATTGCTTGTATATATGCATCAAATTACCATAATTTTCAGCACAAATATACTCTACTATACATAGCAAATTAACCTTAAATTAACTACATATACTCTACTCTACTACGCATCAAATTACTACATAGTTACTTGCTCCGGAGTCCGGACTGCAACTGATATATATAGATGGATCAGGCTAATATAATTAACTACATGGAATTCGGGAGATCGATCTAGCTGCATGGCTGTGCATATACAAAGAATTTCTGCCAATTCTACTAATATATGTTGCTGCAGCTGCTGAAAGTTAAGACTACTCTCCTCTGAGTGCAGTTCCAATCCATGCATACATTTCACTCCATTCCTGCTATATATAGGCCCTGTTTAGTTCTAAAGTTTTTTTCCAAACTTCTAACTTTCCATCACATCAAACCTTTCATACACACACAACTTTTCTATCACATCATACCAATTTCAACCAAACTTCCAAACTTCAGTCTGAACTAAACACAGCCATAGCTAGCTAGGCCTAAAAATTAATTGGTATGGTGTAAAGTATTAGTAACTGCATTTGTGCTGCAGCTGGGGGGAAAAATACTAGTGCACATGTACGTGTTTCTTAAGATTTTTCTCCATTTAATTAACTTTATACATCCCTCAAAAACAATTAACTATGTACATATGTTTGTATGGGCAGGTGTACTTTGTTCTGATCTGCAGGGTACTCCATTCATGGGATCAAAAAAGTTCTAAAAAATCATTGAGGGGTGAAGAGAGAGTTGTGCATGCGTTCATCCTAAATGGATCAAATAGAATAAATAATATGAATGAAGACTTTGTAGTTTCCATGCAGGCATGCTTCATGCTTTTAAAAATATTTATATGACTTCAAAGACAATTCTGCTGACTAGTAAGGGGTAGCAATGTATCTAGAGTGAGAGGCCCTTGTGTTCAGGGTAAATATATGTTGGACTCAAACATGTGCTAGGCTGCTAGCTAGCATGGGAGAGAGCAAGGAATGCAGATATATAGCATGTGAATTTCGTCTACAGAATGGGTTTTTATATATAATTGGGGATTGGCTGGCTGGGTGGATTGAAAATAAAGCATATGCTAGACCTATATAATTAGGGATTGGCTGGCTGGGCGGATTTGGTTGGAATTAAGTAGTGGATCCTACGAAGGAGCCCACGGTGAGAAGATGGAAGGAGGATGACTGCGCTTTTAAAGTAGTAGAGAAAACTAGTTGTTACTAGATTTGTGGTTGAGTCATTTAGTGGATAAATCAGTCGAAATGCCGTGTGAAAATTGTTGATAGGTAAGAAATCGACAGCGAGCTAGGTCGAAGAAATAAAAGTTTCTCTAGTACTCCATACATTCACATCCCCTTCTATGATCAGTTTGATCGATCTGTACGGTCTTTGAGCCCCCATTTTATAAATGTTATTGGTGAGAGGCCAACGTGATTACAATTTGATCAATTTACTTATATAGAGCATAAGCTGCCTATAGAAAAAATGTATGCATGTCTTTTTATTCTGAAATTAACCAAGTTGGATTTGTACATTTGTCAGAAACAATATGGCATAGTAGTGCATGCTCTCTCTCTCTTTCTCTCTCTCTCTCTCTCTCTCTCTCTCTCTCTCTCTCTCTTATTAATTTAATATGCGTCATATTGGTTATGATATTCTACCACTCTATCAGGATATATATAAATTAATTAACATCTTATTTGATCAGTGCTAGCTGGTGATGTATTTCAGGTGGAAGAGGGATTCAATTCCACAGTGGATGAGATCGTGAGGAGGCTTAACTCAGCACTACTGGACCAATACAATAATGGTAGTGTTGAAGAAACAGATCAAGAAATAAGAAGAGAGTAGCTAAATTAAGAAGAAGAAGAAGTTTGGTCGATCTCAAGCTATAGCATGCACCCATGCACGCATGTCTCTATCCAAGTGAACACATCTGAGCATGCAAATTAATTAATCCTCTTATCTTTGATGCATGCATGGTACTTGTGGTGAGGAATCTTATATCGACTATAAAAAAAAAACTCTGGAGATCAGACGACAAAACTTATGGTGAGGAATTCCTCGTCAAGCTAGCACTCGTGCATGATCTACTAGCTAGTTTCACATCACATTCATGATCCGGCATAGCAAAAGCACTGTGAGGTAAAATGGTGATGAGGTTGATGCATGGTGACGAGACTTTACTTTATCAACCACTTCACAGCCAATACAAGCTGCAAATTTTGGTCTTTACTTGATTTTAGTTGATCAATCCAAATCATTAATTCAAGAAGAAACCAAAATGATCTTTTGTTTGCATCTTGCTGTGGTTGTTTTCCCAAATTTTCGACGCCTTCGGTATCATGTTATAATATGTTTTAATTTGCAAGTTGCATAATGACTTACATCATAGTATATATCTACCCCAAGCTAATATATAATGTAGTATAATAATGATATAGATCGTGTATGCATGGTCAAAACTCGATCATATCTAATTCTAAATAAAATTTCATAAATATCTAAATAATTGGGACTTTTGTGATTCTTCAGAAGGCAGGTATATATATATATGCTATTAATATATTTATTTAGAAACCCTCAAACATTTCTTGTTTTCAAATGCACCATATTCTCTGGTACATATCATCCTGACTCGTGCATGATGAGTCATGCATGCAGAAAAAAACTATACATATATTCATACTAAGCTGTCGGATATATATAGTTTTTCTAATTAATTAAGGTTTCAGTTAGTTCTGCATGACTATTGTAATTGGCCCTCTTTGTTTAGAAGATATTGCGTGATCTCTACAGTACAGCACTACTAAAGATATCAATTCATGGAAGGATCCTCTCTCGATCGATATGATCCTTCTCTAAAAAAAGGAAGAAGATATCAAAGTTTTGTGAGTACACAATTAAAGTTGTTGAGATATGCATGCAGTGCAAAGTTGGCACATTGCTGTTCGCATAAAATGCAGCATGTCTTTAGTTGGTAGGACAAAGCCATGAAGATCTGATCGATCAAGTATATGTATATTCTACATGATCGAAGTTGTTGGTACCCATTTAATATAATCATGTATACATATATATACACATGAATATATATATAATTAAACGAGCATACACGTGAAAGTGATCATCACACAAAATTAAAGGAGCTCGATCTCGTCCTTGTTCCCCATCATGGAATAAAGCGTGATATTAAGAACATGCTAACGATGATTTCGAGGGATTCGATGAGTGTATTAATGTGTGTGTGTTTTGTTTAATTTGGTAGTGACGATTTGAAGCATTAGGGCGATCGATCGATGAACACTGAATATCTTTTTCGGGGACCCGTCCGGTTATTCCCAGACAAAGTCCTCCAATTTCATATTAAGGATGCATGCAGTAGAGTATCAAGCTAGTTGTAGTTAATTATGATTAGAAGCAACATTAAAAATTGCAATTTGAGATCAGAGACAGCGCTGCATATCTCAGGAAAGTATATACTACTAATTTTTATGCGTAGGTAAACTTTAGTTTAATTAGCTGATCAAGCCAATCAACACGACATTTAATTATTATTCAATGTGTAATTGGGCACATGACATGCTGCCTGCCTGCATGGATAAATGGATGAAAAGTTGAGAGGCTTCAATAATTGGTCGATCCATTTAGATCGACATGGTGTCTATAGTTTATTAATTGCCAAAGGCTTGGAGGTTGCAGCAGCTAGCAGTTTATAATATTAACAGCTTTATATTAATTAATTGTATTATTAGTCATTTCTGCTGGCCGGTGTATGTTCAGTTCTGAATGGATGCATTCTGACTGTAAAAGGCACGTTTTCTCTTGTTTTTCTTGGTCCGGATCGATGCCTTCAATTATTTGTTGAGGGATTATCAGATCTCAGTTTGATGAATTTTACCATGAGCCTGAACTTCCATGATGGTTAACTACTTGCAGCTAGTATTCCATAATATTTATTGATTCCACCTGATCAACTGCAGTATCAAGCAACTGATAATTCACGCATCAAAGCTGCCATATATCTGCAATTGCTTGATACTCATTCAGAAAACAGTATCAAAGCAACTGGTAATGCACGTATACCATGACGATGGTTTTGATGTGACCAACACAGTAATCTACCTGATGAACTGAACCTTCAGGTCACTGGCTTGCATACCTGTACGTTTGCAACTCTGTTTTTGTTTATTGAAAGTAACTGAAGATCATATGCTGCACGTATAGTAGACGACAGCGTCAGTGTCGCCATTGAAGGTCATTTGCTGCTGCTGCTTTCTTGAGAGTTTGATGTCCCAACCACGCAGGCTTGTTTATACTGTATTTAGGAGCACAGTGTTGTTCAGACCCCCAAAACAAGTAACCTTGCTTCCAAGATAATATTGTTTTCTCCTGCCATGAAAGCAACAACCCTACCAAACATCACAAATGTCTCACACGTCACATGATCTGGTTGACGTTCTGGATTGGTGCATGAACAAACAATGAAACAATCCACTGATCCTAACTGTGCATGGCATACTGTTTAAGACTCACCACTTGGTTACTTGATATGTAAAATTTAGTTCCGCTTTTCTTTTTCCTCTATAATTTGCAAGTCCATCACAAGATCAAATTACACCTGATGAGATTTTCACTGTCCAGGGAAACATAATTAAGAAGGCAAGAGATCAGAGCAGGGTTCCTTTTTTATTCAGAAGCAACTTTTATTAGCAGACTTGTGTTTTTGCATCTGCTACAGCCGTATAAACATCGTGTAGGCAGCTTTTACATTTGAGACTAGATGATACAGGTGTTCTTCCCACTCCCCAGGAAGCAAAGACACAGCCTGTGTATTTCCATGTTGAACTAAATTGGGGCATTCCAAGATGGCATCACTTGTTGATAAAAGCGACCCCCTTTTGGATACTCTCGGCCAGCTCCTTCTTAGCCTTCTCCAGTCCAGCTCTGCATGACAGCGATGTATGAAGAGAATCAGTAATGCAGGTCAATACAGCAGTAGGATACATCAATTCTTAATTGGCTGTGGACCTAATGCAGCATCATATATTGTCATATATATGCCGCAGAGGCTTTCAATTCAGACGCAGCGTGTTCTTGTCGGAGGGGTCATATGTCCTGCAGTTCTACAGTATGGATATGAAGAGATAACTTGGCAATAGTATTATTTATATTGCAATGTGAAGCCATACAATTTGTAGTGGGGCATCTCTACTTTCAGGACTCTTTCTAAGCACTGTTATACGGCCGCAGTCTGCCATGATTATGCATTCATATTTTCAGCAGTATTTTTCACTTTCAAAAGGGGGACTTGTGCACAGTATTTGCTATGAGCTACTAAATGCAAGTAATAGTACTTGAGCCCATTTCAATAGAAACCATGAGGCAGACTTCCAGTCAGTATCTACTGATCTGGCAATCTAGTCATGAAGGTTTTAAAGACTGTTATGAGCTGGCGATATAAGCGTTGTGCGCTACTAGAAGATAGCTTGATAATAACACAGTGTGGGGATTTAGGATCAACATCATTGAAAAGCATATAAGAGCATGTGGCACTAAATATGAGTGCATGTTATGCATGCCAAATACTGGAAAAGTATACAAACCTTTCGAATTCATTCAATGGACCAAGTGATAAGATCTCCTCGATGCCACAGCGACCTAACCGCACTTTGGATGCAAAGAAAGGCAGCTCTGTCACCTTCAATACCCACCGCAAGCAAAATTTGCAAATTAGAAATATATGTTCACACAAATGATAAATATAACCATCATAAAAGGGAGAAAAGAAACCTGAGAAGCTACAAAAGAGCACTCCACTATCCCAGCGTCGCCACGCAATCCTCTCAAGCAAGCATCTGCAAATTTAGCAGCTGCATACGCCTACAAGAAAAATTGTCCATGTTAAATCTTAATTGTTCTGATAAAAGAACTAACCTTCATACGCTAATACGCATGTGACAGAAACCAACCATTGAAAGAGTTGCAGACCCTGCTCCAGCTTTAGCCTACATGGATAATAGGAAGGGGGGAATTAAAATGCTCAGTATTAGCAACATATAAACATTGAGAAACCAACAGTACACAGGAATCGCCAATAGGGAACAACACATTAAACTTCAGCCAACAAACAACTCTGTAACCTCCATAGAAAAACATTTACCGTTAGACAGACTACTGTTAAACTTTCACCTAGCAAAAGCAAACGTAAGCAGCAAAATCTAGAACATGGGAGGCCTTTAGATGGATAAATGATGCAAGCGGGATTTCGACACTTAAACATGCATTGAACTAATAGTTTTCTGCCAACAACATGAAATGTATGCAATATGGGTAAACAGACATTCAAGGCATATTTAGTTAAAGTTCAACATTGCACTTAATACTTGACTTTGCTGTTAACACCATGAAATTCATTTAACTAATATGCATATGTACAAGGATTGAAAGTATCCATGCTATAAGTGGTCACTTATATTCAAACAAAATTAGCATGTTGATTCTTTTCCAGATTTATTAACTTTCAAGTCAAACAACTACAACCATTATGCATGATACATATCAGGGACTGTGAAACCAACTTCCCTTTCTTCTTTGTGAATACAATTCTAAACATGCATCATTAGATGATAAATAAAAAAATCATACCTCGACTACTTCTGTCCCACCATTCTGTATGCGAGTGGTGAGATAACTAATCTCTTCTGAGGTGAATGAACAGGGAGGATTCACCTATGGGGAAAAAGTAGTAAAATTCCATCAATCTTTTGAAAAAATGAACAGGTAACATTGATTCAATACTAATTGTCTATATCCAGAAAAACTAATTTGTCCTACATATGTGGCTCAGATTTCAGATTTTGCAACAACAGAAGGTATTCCTAACCTGTGAAAGGAGTGGCAATATCGTTACTCCTGCATGCCCACCAATGACAGGAACATTTACATCTCTGGGGTCAAGCCCAAGAACTTCTGCCTGTAAACAAAACAAAGACAAAATAATTGAGAAACTGTCCATGTAAAGTTAGTACAGTGATATACTACAAAGCAAACTCTGTTGAAGTACATACCACAAAAGTATTGGCTCTCACTACATCAAGTGTCGTCACCCCCAAAAGGCGCTTAGGGTCATATGTCCCAGCTTTCTTAAAAACCTCAGCAGCAATAGGAACAGTAGAATTGACAGGGTTGCTGATCACATTCACAATTGCATTGGGGCAGCATTTTGTGATTCCTTCACAAAGAGTCCGGACGATTCCGGCATTGATGTTGAACAAATCATCCCTTGTCATCCCAGGCTTACGAGGAACACCAGCAGGAATGATCACAAGATCCATTCCAGTAAGGGCATTTTCCAACTGTGGCTGGCCCAAGAAACCACGCACCTGTAGATTTGAGACCTTAGCATAATTAAATACAATGATCGAAACTCCTTTTTACGGTTCAATAAACAGATGAATAACTGTAGGAATACCACATGGAGATAAAAAGGATATCTGGAAACTACAAAGCTGAAATCTAATATAATAGTTAAAATACTTTAAATATGCATGAAGGCTACGACGTATTGCTAGCAGTATTATATAATATCTGTATTTTGATCAACAGTAGCCGCTCAATGATCAGACACCAACTTAGTACCTTTTAAGTTATTAAGATATGACTATCAGATAGACAAGTTTCATTGGAATTACTTGTTTCTTTCATTCTGGATAATCAATGGTTTGAAAAATTAAATTTGTCAGAACTAGATTGTCTTCTGGATGATTCACATGTTATGTAAGGAAAATATAGATGAAGCATATGTACCCTCCCTCAAGGCATACAACTGAAAATTATAGAAATTGCAACTGACCATAAAAGTAGTAGCAAAATGCAACGGTTACAGAATGTGGTATTTCAATTATGAATAGGGGGATACTAAACATAATGTCAAGGAACATACCACAGCACCAGTGTTCATGTGGCTAATGTCAGCTGTGACACCGGGAGTGTTGACAACATCGTACAGATGGAGCACAGAAATAAGAGGGTTCATCTTCATGAGCAATGCAAGAGGCTGGCCAATCCCACCAGACGCGCCCAAGATGGCAACCTTGAAACCCGGAGCGGCACCTTTTGCCCGGCAATTGGAGCCCCTCAGGAGGGGTGATTCCTCCATCTTCACATACACCAAACAGAGAAAATTAAGCAGGATAAAACAGATTATAAACAGAGAGCGGAGAACATGGAAGCGTAAGCTTTTATCTTCAGGTCATATTTGCATACCGGGTATGCATGTAAACTTCCTAGATCATTGGCTAACTATCGGTTTAAAGTGTAGTACATAATAAAGGAAGAGCATGGTTGTAGTCGCTACAAAAGTGGCAGAGTCAATTGCTGTTTATTGAACAAATGCTGTTCTAACAAGGTTCCTGGTCAAAATTTTCTCCCCTGAAAAGTTGCAGCTAAGCAGAGAAGGTGCAAAGTAGCACAATTGTCGATCACATTCCCTACTCACTATCACTAGTAGAAAGCAAATAGTTATAAGGGTAAGATCCTAGTATCAGGGTTCAAAGTTTCAATCAGAAACTAACAAGTCGTCCAGAGAGCATATCATCAGAAAGTCGATTTTCAGTTCACTCGAGAATCTGCGGGAAGTAGCAAAACCAGAGATTTGGTTCCCCCAAAGCTAGCTAACGGGACCTCCTCCAAGTCCAGTAAAGTTGGTAGCTTTACACTAGTAGTACATTGCAAGTGATAAACTAAAACATAATTCGATCAGAAGCAGTGGGCAATCGGTACCCCGCGGCGTAGGTAATTCAAGAAGGAGATCCAAACTAAAAGTAACTGAATAGTACGGAGTAGTAACCTAGGTCCAGGCATCCCCATGGTTGACTCGCCTCCTCCCCAATCTCAACTCCCCGTAATCCCCAAGCTTGCAAGAAGAAGGTAACCTCGGATACTAGATGAGCAAGATCATCTTGCAGCTTCCCGAAAAGCAAGCAGCCAAACTAAACTAAACCTGAATTAAATCGGGTGGAAAAGAAGAAGAAGAAGAGGGTGGGGGGGGAGAGAGATGGGGATCTGGGCGGCGTGTGGGGTGCTGACCTGAGAAGCGGGCGGGCGGAGGTGGGAGGCGAGCCTCTCCATCCGCCTTGCTGCTGCGTCCTCCATGGCCGCCGGAAGAACGGAAGCGCCGCGACGACAAAGAGTTGGTTTTGGTGGTTTGGTGGCGCGGGAACGACAAGTGAAATACGAGAAAACTGGAGGGCTTCCTTGTAAAAGTAGTGGGATAGCGTGTGAGGGTTGGATACGTCTTCTACACTAGGGAGGCGTACTCCTGCTGGATAACTATAACTAGCTGTGTCGTGTACGTTTCCGACTTTCCGTTCCGTTTGGTGTGACGCAATATGAATGATATGCCAGTATGGGCATCATCGCCGTCATTGACAAGTCTATCTGTTTTTGTATAGTTATATTATTACGGGTAGGAGATTTTTATGACCAAACTAGCAAAATGTTCTTGCTTTGCTATGGTTAAACGAAAATGTGTTATCCATCTTTTTTTTTATATATAGAGAATATTTATCTTCATATATTTTTTATGTGACTATCCATTCAGATTTAACCCCTTTTATATTAAAAAAATCAAAGGCTAACTTGTAATATTTAGAGGTGACATATTTACTACGAGAGTATAGATAAGCAGTCGTCTACTCCATCCAGCATACACAATACAACCATAATTATTTCTAGCCATGTATACTTAGTTTGTAGTTAGCTATCTGATTTAACTTGTCGGGTAACTAATCAATATATATCTTTTTTTATTACTTCTTTTTAAAAAAAAACTTTTGGTCCGACGTAATCCATTGTTAAAAATAAACTATTTTTAGAAAAAAAAATGAACGAATATAGTTGGGCCAATAGTGCCGGTGGGTGTTCAATTTTGGTGGGCTTAATTATAGCCCACCTTGATATATAATCACCTGGAGCTGGAGACCTACGGCATATGGGCCCAAAATCATTGCTGCGAAGGAAATCAGGTAGGCCCAGCCTGCTACTCTGAGATCAGTGCTTGATGATGATTAGTACTACTACTAGTAGCAATTCTGATTTTCTGAATCGCAAGCATCCAACAATAGTATTTTTTTTCTTCACATATATAAGGGTCACTACTATGCTTAAGTAGTGTATTATTATGCTCAGAATAACTGTGCTTAATAATTATTATTTGGTTATCCCATTCATTCATCTGCCAACATTTATATTCGTTATTAGTGCCTAACTTAATTAGACACATGTATATACTAGAGTTAGCAATGTTGGCAGATGAATGGATGGATGGGATAATCAGATAATAATTATTAAGCTAACTTAATTATTCGTTATTGGTGCCTACTAGTTAATTAATTTATGAAATAATAATAACCCATACAGTTTCCATGGATCAATTCATTTGTCTGTCATGATCAGCTAGCTGGTCAAACCTGATCAATATGCATGCATCTTATGTAGGGTTGCTCATCAGCATCGATCTGTCTGTCTACTACTATTTGCTTGCTTAATAGTAGTAGTTGCAGAATTTCTGCAAACTGATGGAGACACAAAAGCTACTGCTTAACACTGCAGCCGGCCAAACATCTCATGCGCTGCATCTCAGAGATTAATTTCAAACAAGGGCCTTTGCTTTCACTTTCACATGCATGTTATCGATCAGTTTGGATTGCGACAAATTCACGGGAAATGGGGCCTGAACAAATTGTGTGTACAAGTGGCATTCATGTTTGTGTATTCATATTTCCATTTACATTCAAGGTAATTAATTAATTTAACGAAGTTCAGTTTCTGCTGGATTTGTGTACATTTTAATTTCTCTGCAAACTTATATTGTGGCACCAGCAGCCTGCTAATTAATTAACTGAACAAGGATTACTAACACAAAGGGGGTGGCAGTACATATATATATAGAGAGAGAGAGTCACATTATAATGTAATATACATGCAGGAACCGATTATTTTAAAAAATATAAATTTAAGACGAAGCATCTTGAGACATGAAGTGTGTCGTTGGAGCAATGGAGCTGGCATGCATAAGCGCGACACAATCAATAGAACACCAGGTTGCGTTGATGCATTCGGTAGTTAGTCTGGGAACTCCCTTCCCGCGCATGTAAAACAAAATAACTTATTACCATATGATTGATTAAGTATTAGTTAAAAAACTTAAAACATAGATTAATATGAAATTTTAAAACAATTTTTTTAAGATTTTTTTTTAAAAAAAATACATCATTTAATAGTTTGGAAAGCATGCAGGTGGAAAATAAGAGATAGAAGGTGGGAACTTTACATACAAACACAGCTAGCGAAATGTAACATTGATTTTCCTTTTTTTTATTAGACAACATATGTATATGCGCGCACATCATTACACAACACCACACACGCATTTCACAGAACATAACATTGGTTGATATATAAATATATACTGTATGTATCAATGTGTGAATGCTAGCAAGGTGCTGTTATATCTTTTTGAAATTTTGACGAGGGTCGTCTCGTTAGTTGCTTGATCTTTTTATCATGTTCTCAAGAGTCAAAAAAGGGTCTTGTTTGCAAAGAAATTAAAAAGAGAAAAGGTATAATAGTGGGGTGCATGCACATGTGGTGCTAGATACTCCTAATTAAGGTATATCATCGCTAGTGTCCTTTTAGTTAGTGCGAAAACGACACATCAGTATATATATGAGATACTTATAGCATATTTTGCTTGTTTAATATAATTTGTCCCATGCATTCTATATATGTACTCCATCAAATAGCAAAACTTAACCCAGTGGTGAAAGAAATTAATTAACCAAACTAATTAAGAATATATGTATATACTCGCTTGCTGGATTATTCTTACACTAGTTCTTCCGAGGATGATCCCATGCATCGAATGTGTCAGTACTGTCGCTCTCATACCAGCACACAAGCAACATTTTAGAATTTTAGATAATGGAATCAAACAACCAATTAATATGAAGCAAGTGTACTATAAAAAAAATATAAGCATATGCAAACCTTGTACATACATACGGCTAGAGGGAGCATATATATCCAGTGCTTATATAACTTATATTTGCAAAACTAGATTAAATTAACTTCTATATAAATTAAAATGCTCTCGTGCACTGACATGCATGGCTACAGGTACTCTCTCTGTCCCAAAATATAGCTATTTTTGCAGTAGCTATATTTTAAGGTAGGGGAAGTAGATTAATACTTGTGTTTTATTAATTCTTTCTGAATGACTAAATAGACAAAATGATTTGTGATAATTATCTGAAGGCACAAACAAATAAATTAATTATTATGAAGTTAAAAATGAGTTCAAAACAATATCATAATAAATTCATATATAGAAAGTTTTTGAAAAACATCACACCGTGTAGATGTTTGGAAACATGCCCATTAATCCACTAAGACTTATAATTATCTCTGTGTTCTTTCAGCTCACCGTATTATTTTAGTGAATTATCTGCTCAACGTCTTTCAAATACATGTTTTCTTACAAAACTTTCTTCTAGCGCACCTCATTGCTTAGTTCACTTGTTATTCTAACATTTATTAAGCTTATTTTCTAAATTATTTAATTTATTACTATAGTTAAATAGATAACATGTTGTAATAATCAAGTCTGTTATAAACGGGTAGCTAGGCATTGGTACCATATATAGTTGAAGATCAAAAGCACACAATAATGAGATAAAACTATATATGCACGCTGCTACAGTTTTAATTTGCAGTTACATATGTTGAGTTGGCATGACGCCATACAAACTGCATGTGTGCAGTTTTCTCTTTTAATTTAAGATGATGAACTGCATGCGTGCACTAGTTGGTGTTAATTTGGAAGCTTGTGTCGTCACTCAGATAATTTATGGGCATGCATCAGATGGCTATAGTGGTGTGGTCAAGCCATGCTCATCAGCTTTGCACTTGTAGTAGTTGTTTATATTAATTGTGTTGTTTAATTGCGTTAATTAATTATATTTGCCAGTGATCTGTTAAGCACCACCGGCATATCTAGAAATTATAGGGTCTACATGTATCGATAAACCACCATGAGAATATATGAATTCATACATATGCACTTTGTTGACTAGCACGTTTAATTTTCATGTTGTCCTAAACTAGCTGTAAAATCAAAGGTGTTTTTGATTATTATTCTGTAATGAACAATTGACATTGGAGATTATTGGTTTTGTTATTTGGAATTTATTCACGAAGTGATTTTGGAGGTGATTGAATTTTACAGGTGAATCGCAGGTTCTGTTATTTTATGTGACCGGTCAGACCGGGCAAGGGTTGCCGGTCAGACCGGCGGTATGCGTGCGGTCAGACCGGCCAGCCCGCGGTCTGACCGGCCGATTCTGTGTCAGTTTCGGTTTCGGGTTGTTTGTTTGGATATCTGTGATTATTTCATGATTATGGCTTCTAGATGTATACTATACGTATGTAATACTGTTGTTTGCTACTAATGAGTCAAGTTGTGATAGCTTGGTCTTGGAATATGGTTTCTTTGTTTTATCTATGTGTAGGTGACTCGATGCCTCGGGAGAGTATTTGCGGTGATGGACCGGGAGTCGATTTGGGGATAAGACGACGTCCGTGGTGGTCAGAGATCATGAGGGATACTTAGGCTAGAGTTGATGCACGTGGTTGATGGAGATTCCAATATAGCATACGATGGAGTTATTGTGTGCGTATGGGATGCGGAGTCGAATTTGCAAGGAGTCCAAATTTAGTATGATTGGTTATGCAAAGTTTGTTTCTTGTACTAGAGGGTTTCCTAAGGTGTTTAGGACTCCTAGTATGAGTTTGGTTCGTGGCTTTAGGCTGCCTACCTCATGTATAAATAGAGGGGGAGCGTGAGGCTTCCCGGTATCGCTTTTGAGAGCAATTGAGTTGAGTTTTGAGTTAGGGTTTCGAGTTTAGTCAAAATTTTTGTAAGGAGTGCTGTTGGTGCACTTTGTAAACACAGAGAGAATCAATAAAGTCGTCATCCACTTTAAGAGTTCTTCGATTTGTGTTTACCGGGTTTCGGTGGTCTAACCGGCGACACACCGGCGGTCAGACCGGCGGCATAGCGGCGGTCAGACCGGCGGCGTAAGGGCGGTCAGACCGGCGGCGGCGGCAAGTGCGGCAGGTGACTTCGGCGGTTCGACTGATCAATCTACATCGGTCAGACTGACGTTCATCAGGCGGTCAGACCGGCGCAACATCTTCGGTCAGACCGCGATCCATCAATTTCGAGGGTAACTTTTATTTCCGCTAAAAGTTTTTGGTTTTTTGGGTATAACAACCATTCACCCCCCTCTGGTTGGTTTAGTTATTGTGATTCGATTCTACACTAGCCAGCTACCCTGATCCTTATATATGATGCACAAGTCTTGTTCTTCTTCCTAATTTAATTTCTTCATCATTACATAATATCGACATATATATATATATATATGCTGATACCGATACGAGTTTTCTTTAGTCACACCCTCTCTGAATATTTAGTCTCCTTGGCAAGAGAAAGAAAAAAAATATTCTTAAAACCAAAAAAAAATAATGAGTGATAGATTTCTCAACCATAGGACTAATAAAATTCCATGAATATATATTTATAGTATCATATCAATATATCATCTGATTTTTTACACAGATCAACAGAAGCTGCTAGTGCTATATCATGTTCATTACCATTTTATTAATTGCTCTTTCATTTTCACATATTTTTGGTGAGGAATTCTTCCAGTTTTTGTTTTAATTCCACTATGCACGGGAGTCACTTTGTATTAGTCTTCCTTGTGATTATTTCCTTTTTGACTTGATTGTAAATATATGGCACATGAGGAAGATAATTAAGTTAATAATTACTTCCTTAGTGGGCAATACCTGGAAAATTGACTAAAGAAAAGAGCATTGTGTCTGCTTTTGTGATGCATGCATGTAAGTGGGACAAATGAAACTAACAAAGATTGCATAGCATCCATGTGATTGTGATGCCCACATATAGCTAGACTGACAATAACATTTACCCACCATAACATTTTACAAACAGGAAAGAAATACAACAAATAAAGCAGCAGTTTAATTATTATTAGGGGATCTTTTACAGTTCATGACGAGATCAGGGTTCTGTATATCGGCTTGCGCATTTCATTTGGGGGACCGATAGAAAAGGAATTACGGACTGAAATAAGTCAGTATTCGAACAAATTTTGGTTAAATTTGAATATAATTTGCTTAATTCAGAAAATTAAATATTTCGACTGACATAATATTGTACGGATGAAGGGTGCTCATAGCCCCGCAATTTTGGGAAATTTGAACCCTGAGGTCATAATAATGTAAATTTACTTGTTAAAACATACTTCCTCCGTTTTTAAATATGTAATACCGTTGACTTTTTAGCACATATTTAACCGTTCATCTTATTCAAAAACTTTTGTGAAATATGTAAAACTATATGTATATATATAAGTATATTTAACAATGAATCAAATCATAGAAAATGAATTAATAATTATTTAATTTTTTTAAATAAGACGAACGGTAAAATTTATTTAAAAAAAATTAATGACGTCAAATATTAAAAACGGATGGAGTATACTGGTAGTAGTAATTACCATGAGCAGCTATCTTAATCATCTAGAAGCAGGTAAGCTGGTCGTTTTCTGCATGTGTAATTGGACGGCGTATAGCATCGCATCGATCTGTAATTCCTGCAGAGAAAGGAGTAGTAGAGATTACAGGGACAGAGATAGGTGTCCTGCACTGGTTGCGTTGCAGCTCAACATCTCCATCTTGGAAGTCCGTCCAAAAAAAAGACAAAGCCTGGTTTCTATGTACAACGTCCGTTCGTCTTATTTAAAAAAATTATAAAAAAAATTAAAAAGATAAGTCACGTATAAAATATTAATCATATTTTATCATCTAACTATAATAAAAATACTAATTATAAAAAAATATCATATAAGATGGACAGTCAAACATTGGCACGGAAACCCAGGGTTTTTCTTTTTTTTTTGACGAGTAGGGAGAAAGAGGTTGGAAAAGAATCGGCAGTGGACATGGATGACAAAAGGAAGCCATCAACACATCAAATCACAAGGGACAGCAACATCAAAGGAAGAAGAAAGCAATAGGAAAGGAGAAAAAAGAGAACAAGTACATACAGTGTTCAAGAGTGGCCATATATGAGAGCACGTGTGGCATTTGGCAACACACACGTAGGTTCATCATCAGTCGTTGAGGTCCACTGGCCAGTGGACTGATATATATTAGCAGAGGATCGGAGGAAGGTTACCAGGAAAGCCAAGGATAATCAATTTGACCTCAATCATATATCACTCTGCTTAATTTCGGAAGATTCTCTGAATTGCAAAAGTTAAGTGTCTTCTTCAGAGAGAGAAAAACTACAGATGAATTTAGGTTTTAGGAGGACTATTATTACATTCTAGAAGCAATTAACTAATGTAATCCTCCGGTATAAATATGATCTGTGAGCGGATAATGAAATGGAGTGTGATGCGTGCAGGAATGCAGTGTGTGGGAAAGCGTTGGTGAGAGGTCAAACGCGGCGGCTGCAGCAACTTGCGAGCATTTGCATTCAAGAGTCACACTGTAGATATACTTGCAATTCACCATCCGATCCGACCGAATCATCACATCACATCTATCCACGATCGATCGTATATGTATGTGTATGCGATCTCTCCCACGTCAGATAATTAGCTACCTGTTCCTCTCAAAAACTGCCAAAATTTGAGCCTGAAAATTCAGAGATCCATTACATTTTTGGTGGCCTGCTACAGATAGTGCTCCCTGCATCATCAGAATTCAGACATCAGTTCCTCGTCTCCCCTCCCCACAAGCCAAGTTGTCGTTGGACTCTTTTTTTTTTCTCCCATTCTTGGACAGATTTATGATCGATAGATGATGTAGTAGTACTCCTATATCTATCCAGCTGAGATCATTCTTGATCATATATCTATCTCACCATTCAATATATTTTCATCGTTCCATTAATTAATTATTAATCAGATATATGTAGACGACTTCTAAGACAATAGTAATTAATATCTGCCGTTCAATCCATGATTGTTGCTTCAGGATATATATTATGGCAAAATTTGCTACAGGACACTAAAAAATTATGTAATTAGTTATGAGACATCCGAAAGACGTGAATTTGCCCGAGGACACTCTAAAAGTGTGGTAATTTGCTGTAAGACACTGTGCGTATTAAAATATAGTATTCACTGAATTGATGAGAAAGAAACCATGTAAAATAACAGTTTTGCCCCTTCTCTTCTTCCCCTTTTGCTCGGGCACTTCCATCGATTTGATCCATCGCCATTGCCAGTATTGAAGGCAGGTGCTTCCGCGCGGTAGACGTTGCATGGGCGCCCATCCGCGCCGCTCGGCTTGCGGCCCACATATGTCCGGCGGCCGTTTCGGCGGCGGCGGCGGCTTCGATGGCGGTCGGCCTGTCTGCTGGCTCGCGCCTATGAGCCTGTGATTGACGACGGACTGCCTGCTGGCACGCACAAGCGGGCGTCTGTGCGTGCGCCGACTTGCAAATCAGAGACCAGATTGAGCCCCTGGCCGGCTGCAGCTGCCTCCTTGCTACCTGCTCAAGCTCTGAAGTCTGAAGTCTGAAGAAGCTCACCATTGTTGCCTACTCAAGCTCTCAAGTCTGAAGGAGCTAGCTAGCCATCTTCTTGCTGGTGGAGCGAGCTCGGCGTGTGCTTGGCTGCTGCTAGCTACTAGCTGGCCAGTTTTCCTCTTGTCCAGGGAGATGTTGGTGGGCCGTGAGCTGCTGCCGGAGAGGGAGTTGGTGGCGATGCGCCACCGCCCCCGCCGTCGTTGTCGTCTTCGCCGCGGACACTCAGCGCCTTCGCCGCGAACACCGACTCACTCAACGCCTGCGTCCCGCTCCTCGGCGCGAGCTCCTCAGCGGACACTCAGCGCCCCGCCTGCTCCAGGCCTGTCGACCTCGCCGTCGTCGGTGGCGGCCCCGCCGGCCTCGCCGTTGCGCTGTGTGTCTGCCGCCCGCTGCCGCCGTCGAGCTCGTGCCGACCTCGCCCCACCGCGTGCGTTCCCGGCGAATGAGAAAACGAAGGAAAGAGAAGGGGCAATCCGGGCATTTAGGAAAATATCTCACCTCTTCTGACTCGGAAATAATAAAATAATGTGACCAGTGTCCTACAACTAATTACACGATTTTTATAGTGTCCATCAGCCATGTCATATTTTCATAGTGTCTCCCAGCTAATTATACGTTTTTTACGTGTCCTATAACAAATTTTGCCATATATTATTGACCCTGCATATCCGTTCCATCTAATCTAGCTGTAAATTACTCCAGCACACGCTCCTCCAACCTATAGCTGTTTTGCACCAACGCATGCTAATAATTAAAATAAGAGTATTATCTGCAGTATATTGCCTTTGTGCCATTCTTCAAAATAAAAAAAAAATGCTGCACAGGCTAAGGCTAGCACTACTGGGAGCATGTTCTTTTTGGATTATTGGCGGCTGATTATTTTAGATTACTATGCAACGGGTTAGAAAATATAGTTCCTAAAAAAAGTACAATAGTTATTGCTTAGACCACTCATTTCATCCGCTTAAACAACAGAATTGCTAACCTTCTGTCGACAGAAATTCCACCCTATATTTTGGGCCACCGTTGAGCTTCGAGATTCGTGCTCCAGGCCTTCTTCTCCAACTCCGGCGACCTCCTCTTCTTCTCCGGCGCCGGCGACACCCTAGACTCCGGCAGAGTACCCTACGGGTTAGGGTCCCGGGGTGGGGTGGGGGTGGGAGGGGGAGGAGGAAGGGGAGGAGTTCGTCGGCTTAGAGGGATGGCCGGAGGAGGCGGCAGCCCGGCGGTGGGCAGCGGATCGGGCGGGCGGCGAGGCGTCGGCGGCGGCGCCGGAGCCGCAGGGTTGGAGGAGGGGCGGTGGGTCGGCGTCGGTGGTGGGGGCACCTCGCCGCTGACGGATCGAGGAGGGAGGAGGAGGGAGGGGGAGGGGGCTGGCTGGGGGGGCCTCGTCGGCGCTGTTGACGCCCTCCGGCCAGCCGGCGAGGCGGGCGGCGGCGCGGTGGGGCGGTGGCGCGGTGGCGGCGGGGGATCGGGCGGAGCCGCGGAGGAGCTCGCGAGGAGGGGGGAGGGGGAGGAGGCTGGCTGGTGGGGCCTCGCCAGCGCCGTTGACGCCCTCCGGCCAGCCGGCGAGGCGGGCGGCGGTGCGGTGGGGCGGTGCCGGCGGGGGAGCGGGCGGCGGCGTGGTGGAGCTCGTGACTCGTGAGCGCGATGGGAGGGGAACGGGAGGAGGAGAGGTCAGGTTAATGCATCTGCACGAATCTTAAAACATATCTAATGGTCCAAAATTTGAAAGATGGAAGATGGGATTTTCTGTTAACAGATATATAGACAGTCCCCTTAAACAAATCTATCACCTATCATCCGCAGTTCATCTGAAATGAACGGACCCTTAGTTAAGTCTCAATACATTATTATATATTACAGTTATACTACTACAAACGTTCATTAATTAGTCCAAGCCTGGAAGTTAGCATTTCTGCATTTGCTTGACCGTCATTAGACAAGAAACAGGGTTCCACAAACTAGTGCTATCTGGACTGAACCTATTGCCCATTGGTCAGGCAATGTTACCGTGCATGGAAGCAAAGCAAAGATCAATTACACTGGCTAGTTAGCACGCTAGCTTAACACAGCTGTGTTAGTCCTTCCATTAATTAACAGCCTAGCTACTTATCTCAAATAAACAACCATGTACTGATCAGCTCCTATATTGTACCGTAACAATCTTGGATAGTATACTGCCACCATCTATCTATTATATTATTAAAGAAATAAAAAAAGAAGCATCTACGTTCGTTCTCATGGTCTAAAAATTCTCACATTAATCGGAGAAAAAGAAAAGACAGAGTCTATATAGAAATACAATTTAGAAACAGTTGAAATTCGGAATTAAAAAATAAGGAATATTAGAAGAGGAGACTAGAGTCCATATAGAAATACAATATAGAAATAGTTGAAATTCGGAATTAAAAAAAGGAATATTAGAAGAGGATACTAGAGTCCATATAGAAATACAATTAGGAATTAACTGAAACTCGGAATTAAAAATAAGGAATATTAGAAGTAGAGTATATAGTCTATATAGAAATACAATTAGAAAATAACTGAAATTTGGAATTAAAAATAAGGAATATTAGAAGTAGAGTATAGAATCCATATAGAAATACAATTAGGAAATAATAGAAATTTGGAATTAAAAATAAGGAATATTAGAAGTAGAGTATAAAGTCCATATAGAAATACAATTAAGAAAAAAAAGAAATTCAGAACTAAAAAAAATAAATATTAGAAGTAGAGTATAGAGTCCATATAGGAATTTAAAACTTACTAAAATTTGGAATAAACATAATAAAATTAAAAGAGTCTGTATAAAAATACTATTTACAAATAACTAAAATTTTGAAATTAAGAAAAACATGAGAAGAAGAGTTTAAAGTCAATATAGGAATACAATTTAGAAGTAACTAAAATTTGAAATTAAAAATTAAAAATTAAAGAATATTGAAAGATGGGTTTAGAGTACACATAGAAATACAATTAGAAATAATAAAAATTCAGAAATAAAAATAAATAATATTGGAAAAAGAGCATAGAATCTATACAGAAATACAATTTACAGAAAATTCAGAATTTTAAAAATATAGATATTAAAAGACGAGTCTAGAGCCCATATAGGAATATATATAATTTACAAATAACTAAAATTTGATATTAAAAATAATTAATAACTAACACGTATATAAAATACAATATGAATATTATACATTAGTAGTTTTGTAAAGTTATTGCAAAATTTAAAATTATGTTGTCATTTTAATATATTTGAATAATATAATGAGAAAACGTATATGCTATTATATGAGAGAAAATATAATAATGCTAGCCGCACAATCTGCGCGGGCCACCATACTAGTTTTTAAGTATACGATGATATTGATTTGAGCATATGTCAACCAGTTGTCTTATGGAAAAATAAAATGTAAATAAGAATAAAATATAAAATCATGTTTAAAATTCTTGAATGATAAAACAAAATGCAACAAAATAAATGACATTTACAGAGATTTTTTTAATAAAATGAATGGCCAGATATCGGATAAAAAAAGTTTATTAAATATGTGATGCGAACATCGACATACAATATATTAGGATTAGTCTTCGTTTAGTCTTTTTCTATTATGACTCTTAGCTTTTTCCTTTTTTACATATATCCTTGTAAACGGCATGGGAAGGATACGATGGCTAGATATATACTATGTGTTCGTTATCAACTCCTCAGTATTACTTATTGGCAATTGGTGTCTGTGGTTTTTTTCCGTAATGATTTTTCATGTAAAAAGTTAAGTCTCATCTATAATGTAAATAGCTTCATATATTTAAGAACAGAGAGTGGCAAATTAAATTAACCACCATTAATCAATAATGTCTCTGTTTGGAACAGTACAAAAATTGGCTAAGCTCAGCAAATTAAAATAGCATCTGTGTGCTGTCGTTGGAACAGGCTGCTGACCTACTTACTACCTTAAAGCCAATCAGTCAGCTTCACACACTGACACCAAAGGAAGCATCTTTCTTCCTTCTCTTCCTCCTCTTCCCGGCAGCCATGCCGCCGCCCTCCCTTCTCCTCCCCCCTCTCCTCCTCCTCCTCCTCGGCCTCCATGCCGCCGCCGCCGCCGTCTCCGAGGTGTCGGCCCTCATGGCCTTCAAGAACGCCCTCACCATCCCTCCCACCGCCGCCGCCTTCTTCGCCCGGTGGGACGCCGCCGCGGCTTCCCCCTGCAACTTCACCGGCGTCGACTGCGCCAATTCCGGCCGCGGCGGCGTCACCGCCGTCGCCGTGGAGGGCTTGGGCGTGGCCGCAACGTCCGTCCCGTTCGACGTTCTGTGCGGCTCGCTGCCTTCGCTCGCGAAGCTCTCCCTGCCGTCGAACGCGCTCGCCGGTGGGATCGGCGGCGTCGCGGGGTGCACCGCCCTCGAGGTGCTCGACCTCGCGTTCAATGGCTTCTCCGGCCACGTCCCCGACCTCTCGCCGCTGACGAGGCTGCAGAGGCTCAACGTGTCGCAGAACAGCTTCACCGGCGCCTTCCCGTGGCGCGCGCTGGCGTCCATGCCGGGCCTCACCGTGCTCGCCGCCGGCGACAATGGGTTCTTCGAGAAGACGGAGACGTTCCCCGACGAGATCACCGCGCTCACCAACCTCACCGTGCTCTACCTCTCCGCGGCCAACATCGGCGGGGTCATCCCCCCCGGCATCGGCGACCTCGTCAAGCTCGTCGACCTCGAGCTCTCCGACAACGCGCTCACCGGCGAGATACCGCCGGAGATCACCAAGCTCACCAACCTCCTGCAGCTCGAGCTGTACAACAACTCGCTCCACGGCGAGCTCCCGGCGGGGTTCGGGAACCTGACGAAGCTCCAGTTCTTCGACGCGTCCATGAACCACCTCACCGGCAGCCTCTCCGAGCTCCGGTCGCTCACCCAGCTCGTGTCGCTGCAGCTGTTCTACAATGGCTTCACCGGCGACGTGCCGCCGGAGTTCGGCGAGTTCAAGGAGCTCGTGAACCTGTCCCTGTACAACAACAACCTCACCGGCGAGCTGCCGCGGGATATCGGCAGCTGGGCGGAGTTCAACTTCATCGACGTGTCCACCAACGCGCTGTCCGGCCCGATCCCGCCGTACATGTGCAAGCGCGGCACGATGACCAGGCTGCTCATGCTGGAGAACAACTTCTCCGGTGAGATTCCGGCCACCTACGCGAACTGCACGACGCTGCTGAGGTTCAGGGTGAACAAGAACTCCATGTCCGGCGATGTGCCCGACGGGTTGTGGGCGCTCCCCAACGTCAACATCATTGACCTCGCCGGCAACCAGTTCACCGGCGGCATCGGCGACGGCATCGGGAGAGCCGCCTCGCTGAGCAGCCTCGACCTGGCCGGGAACAGGTTCTCCGGCGCGATCCCGCCGTCGATCGGCGACGCCAGCAACCTCGAGACAATTGACATTTCGTCGAACGGGTTGTCGGGCGAGATTCCGGGGAGCATCGGGAGGCTGGCACGTCTCGGCAGCTTGAACATTGCTAGGAATGGGATCACCGGGGCCATTCCGGCGAGCATCGGCGAGTGCTCGTCGCTTAGTACGGTCAATTTCACCGGGAACAAGCTCGCCGGCGCGATCCCGTCGGAGCTGGGGACCCTGCCGCGGCTTAATTCTTTGGACTTGTCCGGGAATGACCTCTCCGGTGCCGTGCCGGCGAGCCTCGCCGCGCTCAAGCTGAGCTCCCTGAACATGTCCGACAACAAGCTCGTCGGGCCCGTGCCGGAGCCGCTCGCCATCGCGGCCTACGGCGAGAGCTTCAAGGGGAACCCCGGGCTGTGCGCCACCAACGGAGTGGACTTCCTCCGCCGCTGCTCGCCTGGAGCAGGAGGCCACTCCGCGGCCACCGCGCGCACCGTGGTCACCTGCCTCCTCGCCGGCCTCGCCGTTGTGCTCGCGGCGCTCGGCGCGGTGATGTACATCAAGAAGCGGCGGCGCGCGGAGGCGGAGGCGGAGGAGGCGGCCGGCGGCAAGGTGTTCGGCAAGAAGGGGTCGTGGGACCTCAAGTCGTTCAGGGTCCTGGCGTTCGACGAGCACGAGGTGATCGACGGCGTCCGCGACGAGAACCTCATCGGCAGCGGCGGGTCCGGGAACGTGTACCGCGTGAAGCTCGGGAGCGGCGCGGTGGTCGCGGTGAAGCACATCACCCGGACGCGCGCGGCGAGGAGCACGGCGCCGTCGGCCGCCATGCTCCGGTCGCCGTCGGCGGCGCGGCGCACGGCGTCGGTGCGATGCCGCGAGTTCGACTCGGAGGTGGGGACGCTGAGCTCGATCCGGCACGTGAACGTGGTGAAGCTCCTGTGCAGCATCACCAGCGACGACGGCGCGGCGAGCCTGCTGGTGTACGAGCACCTCCCCAATGGCAGCCTCTACGAGCGCCTGCACGAGGGGCAAAAGCTCGGCGGCGGCCGCCTCGGGTGGCCGGAGCGCTACGACATTGCCGTCGGCGCCGCCCGTGGGCTGGAGTACCTCCACCACGGCTGCGACCGCCCCATCCTCCACCGCGACGTCAAGTCCAGCAACATCCTCCTCGACGAGTCCTTCAAGCCGCGCATCGCCGACTTCGGCCTCGCCAAGATCCTCGACGGCGCCGCCGTGACGCCGGACACCACCAGCGCGGGCGTGGTGGCCGGCACGCTGGGGTACATGGCGCCCGAGTACGCCTACACTTGGAAGGTGACGGAGAAGAGCGACGTGTACAGCTTCGGCGTGGTGCTGCTTGAGCTGGTGACGGGGCAGACGGCGATCATGGCGGAGTACAGGGAGAGCAGGGACATCGTGGAGTGGGTGTCTCGCCGGTTAGATAGCCGAGACAAGGTGATGTCCCTCCTCGACGCCAGCATCGCCGAGGAATGGGAGAAGGAGGAGGCCGTCAGGGTGCTCCGCGTCGCCGTGGTGTGCACCAGCAGGACACCGTCGATGAGGCCGTCGATGCGCTCCGTCGTGCAGATGCTCGAGGCGGCGGCGATCGGCCGGGAGTTGACCATGGTCGCTTCGGTGAAGGTCAAGGTGATCGCCTAGGACTAGGAGGCATTTGGACCATAAGGGGGAGTGAACAACGTGGGTCCTTGTTGGTCGTCCGATCAGAGAATCAACGGCTCAGATCAAGCGTGATCAAACACGGATAATTCATTGTCGTGGCTCGATCTCAACCGTACTTCATCGATCGGATGGTTTCCAAAGCTTGTAGTTATTACATTAGCAAATCAGCTTCAGATGAGATGAAATTAGCAAAATATATATGTAGATAGGACAATCAATCATGAATCATATTCCAGATCAATGATGCAGTAGCATACTAGCATGTGTGCACAAGTGAGATTTCCACAGAATAATGGAATCTGTAGGTAGTGTGTAACTGTAAAACAGTAAATTTTGCTAAATCATTTTCAGGTCAATGCAGTGAAAATACTCTGCCAAACATTCTCTTGGACAGTTGGACTCGCTCAACTTTGTGCAGAAAAATAAAGGTACTGGATGCTGGAGATTAGATTAATAATCAGATGAGACAAACCACCTGCACGTGTTCTAGATGGTTTGAACAATTTGGCTTTGAATTGTGATGACAGGAAGGTTGGCATCGCCATCAAGGTTGGATGATACTGTTGTCCGGGAATCATTGCAGAGATTAGTCCACGTTTTAATACAAGCCAGAGACTCCCTTGCATGATTAAGCTCAACAGAACAATTTATCAAGATAGTAGTACAGTGTTTCTACCTTAAGACCTGGAAGTTGTCTTGTGTTCATGCTGATTTCTTGTCCGGATGTTAAGATGAGATGGGATGAGATGACAGTGTGTATCTGCAGGTATTTAACTCCTCAAGTTGCTGTGCAATAGTACACTGAAAGCTCATAATTTTTTTTTGTTTGTGATCCTTAAAAGTCATGTTTACTCATCAAGTTGCTGTTCAACACTAGACTATACGGCTGCAGTTCTTAGCCGGCGTGTTCAAAAGTCTTCTTGCCCAATCCGGAACGTCAGCGTAATGTTTACCGTTAATTAATTACTTAATGTTTCCAAGCAAATCCATTTGTTAGCGTCATAGGGAACCAAGTCAGTTTTTTTTAATCGGTTGGAGGCAATTGATCATGTTGTTACAAGTTATCTTTGCAAGAGAAATTGAAGGATGTACATCAGTAGGTAGATGTATCATTGATGTTCATCATGAGGCGAAATTCTGAAGTTTCATAGTAGAACACAGATAACAGTATGCTTTAGCAAAGCTGTCACATGATGAACATGTAGTATCAAATTGTGCGACGTCTGTACCTGATCTCCTGCTAAAGTTAGTATATTGAATATATACATAAAAAATTTGTGATAAATGAAACAAATTAATGTATCATAGAAGAAGAAAGGCTGATAAAAGAAATTAAAAATAACTCAAAGAACAATTGAGAAAGGCTTTGTTTCAAATTTCTCATTTTGTTATATCTTCCGATGGGAGCCGCCGCCTTGGAGATTATCAGGAAAGAGAGAAAGGGGAGTGGTGGAGACAGAAAGGGGAATAGAATAGAGAGAAGGGTGGAGGAAAAAGATGATAGCCACTGATAAATAGAACCCACGTGGGCTCTATCTTTTTTTTCCCTTTACTATAAGTGCCACGTGGACGTTATATGAGATGAAAATCTAAAAAACTTGCCTATGCGTGTAACGTAGGACGAAACCGTTGTTCAAACTATCGAGGGATTCAATTTACACCGATCTAAGTAATTAGAAGACGCTCTATATCCACTTTTATGGTTAAGAAACGCAAATGTAACTCGATCTATAGTTGAGAGGGACACAAATTAGATTTTTTTTTTCTTTTCGTTTTCCTTATGTCCGTCAATTTTTTGTTGACAGGTTGTTACTGGCCTGACATTTGATATGCCGTTTTGGGATAAAAATTTTGTAAGAATAAGTTCATTTTTATCCCTCAATTTATCATCGAGTTTGAACTTCATCTCTAAACCAAAATATCAGATACAGTTGGTCCCTCAATTTATATAACCGGATCACCCAAGGTCCTAGGCAAGAAGACGGAAGATAGAGAGGAGAAGAAAGTGCTAGTCACTGACAAGTGGGGTCTGCATGGGTCTCACGTTGACTAAGCTTGTCATGTCAAGCTAAAATTGGGCACAATACCACCTAAAACCTCAGGTGATCCGGTTTTGTAAATTGAGGAAATCGTTATATCTGCTATTTCGGTTTAGGGACAAATTTAGGACTCAGGCAACAAATTGAGTGACCAAAAGTGAACTTATTCCAATTTCGTATGTTAGACCGTTTATGGGCTGGTATTTTGTCCTGAGGTCGTCTGTGCGTGGAATATTTCTTTTGCTGGGCCTTTAGTGGGCCGCGCTTGCCAGTAACTCTCTGTGGATGGGCTGTTAGAATTTTGGAAACTTTTCTTACACTCCGGGCCGTTCAATAGCAAACGATTTCTTTAGAGGAAAAAGTACACCGAAGGTCCCTCAACTTGTCATCGAGTTAAAAAATCATCCCACAACCACAAAACCAGATATATAACATCCCTCATCTTACAAAACCGTTTAGTTAAGGTTCTCCGGTGGTTTTGACCCCGGTTTTGTCTTGACGTGGCAGCTGAATCAGCGTGGAACCCACATGAGCCCCACATGTTAGTGTGGCCACGTCATCAATCTCTATTTCCCCTATTCTCTTCCTTTCTCCTCTCTCTCTCTCTCTCAATGAGGCAGGAGATGACGAGGGCTACGGGGCAAGGCGAGAGAGGACGAAGGGCGCCACGGCGGTCGCGGAGGAGGGCGGCGGGCGGCGGCCGACGAAGGGCGCCGCGGCGGTTGCTGAGGCCGCAGGAGTAGGCGCACGGTAGAGGGCGTCGGGCGGCGGCCGACGAAGGGCGCCGCGGCGGTTACGGAGGAGGGCGGCGGGCGGCGGCCGATGAAGGGCGTCGCGGCGGTTTCAGAAGCCGCAGGAGTGGGCGCACGGTGGAGGGCGTCGAGCGGCGGCGGACGAAGGGTGCCGCGGGGGTTGCGGCGATTTGATTCTGCTTAATTGAAGGAGCCATGGCGGCTATCCTCTCCCGCCAGCCGCCGCCGCTCCACTCCTGCCACGCAATAAAGGGGCAACAGGCCAAGCTGGCCCCGTGCGAGTGCCGCCCTTGCTCCACTGCCTCTCCTCCCCCAAATCCTAGGCCTGTCGCCTCCTCCCTGATGAGCCGGAGCTTCGCCGCCGTTAGACAGGCCCCGCCTCCGCCTCCGCGCCCACCACCATGATCCGGCCCTCCCTATGCTCCCCCTTTGCGCTCTCCTGTGCTCTCGCCGCTGACGCCCTCCCGCTCCCGCTTTGCCTCCGCCGGTGTGTCGTCCGTCGCCGACGCCGGACCACCTCCTCTCCCACGCGTCGCCTCGCCGGCCCTCCTCCCCACCCATCGACCGGGCTGCCCAGAAGAGAACCGTGAGAGAGAGAAAGGATGAAGGCAGAGAGAGAGAGTGATGATGTGGTCACTTTGACACGTGGAGCCCACGTGGGTTTCATGCTGACTCAGCTGCCACGTGGGACAAAACAGGTATTAAAACCACTAAAGGATCTAAAGTAACCGGTTTTATAAGATAGAGGATGACATATATCTGTTTTTGTGGTTTAAGGATGATTTTGTAATTCGATGACAAGTGGAGGGACCTTCGGTGTACTTTTTCCTTCTTTAGGTGAGCTGTTAATGGGCTATTCAATGTGCGTTGTTAACGGGCTTTTCTTTCCACTGACGAAGGCTTCAGGCAATGAAATAAGATCACTTTGAATCCCTCAAGTGACAACCGAATCTAAATCGTATCCCTCAACCGCAATACAACCCCCAAATTACAAAACCGGTATAATTTGACTCCCTTGGTGGTTTTGGAGAGTGGTTTTGCTGATGTGGCGCACACGTGACAATGTTGACTTGGTCTACGTGGCATTGACGTGGCATTAAAATTTAAAAATATAGGTAGGGTCCATTTGTCATTCACACAAAAATAATTGTAGGCCCCACTGACATATGGGTCCCACATGTCATCCTCTCTTTATCCCTTCTTCCTCCTCCCTCTCCTTCCTTCTCTATCTCTCCCTCTTTCTCACGTGTGGGCCGCCGGACCAATCAAACCGGGAAGCCGTGGCGACCACGCCGACCACCACCACCACCACCCCCTCCGCTGCCTGCCTCCTCATCCCCGCCGCCGCTGCATCGCGCGCCTCCTTCTCCACCCTCACCCTCCCACGATATCCCTATCCCTCTCCCGCTCCGCCGCCGCCGGCTGCCGCGGCCACCTCGCCGGCGCGGCCTCAAAGTCCAAGGGCGCAGGAGCGGAGGAGAACAAGAAGGAGCAGGAGCAGGAGCAGCAGGAGGCGTCCGCGACGGTGGTGGACGGTGCGGAGGAGGCTGGGAAGGAGGAGGCGGGAGGAGGAGGAGGGGAGAAGAGCCCCGAGGCGATGGTAGCAGAGCTGAAGGAGGCGGAGGCCGTGGCCGCCGGCGGCGGGTGGTGGGCGGGCGCCGCGTAGGAGATGTCGAAGATCGAGTGGCCAGTGCCTAGGAAGGTGGTGGGCACCATAGGCGTCGTGCTCGGCGTCATCGCAGGCTCCACCGCCGCGCTGCTCTCCGTCAACGCGCTCCTCGCCGAGCTCTCTGACCGCACCGCGGCTCGAGCCCTCGCCTGCCGCCGGCTCATGTCAAGGGGGGAGAGAGAGAGATAAGGGAGAGAGGAGGAAGAAGAAGGGTGGTGAGAGAGAGGATGATATGTGGGACCCACATGTCAGTGGGGCCCACAATTATTTTTGTGTGAATGACAAAATGGGCCCCGCATATATTTTTTAATTTTAATGCTACATAAGCGCCACGTTAATGCCACGTGGGACGAAGACCAAGTCAACACTGCCACGTGTGCACCACGTCAGTAAAACCACTCAAAAAAGTCAAATTGTACCGGTTTTATAAGTTGGGGGTTCAAAGATTTCTGGTATTATGGTTGAGGGATACGATTTAGATTCGGTGGTCAGTTGAGAGAGTCAAAGTGATCTTATTCCTCAGGCAATACAGCACACACTTCCTGGTTCAAACTTCCAATATAAAACAGTACCAGAATATACTATGCCTTGTGGAAAATCTGGACACAATACACTAATACTATGCAGGCGCTTTTTCAGGCCTTGTGGCTGATCTGGACCGAATTCGAAATTCATGAATATTTAGGCCAAAGGTTTATAATCACGGAATATCAGGTGAACGATTAACATATATTCATGATATCCCAAGGTCAATAGTCATGAAATTTTTAGCCAAGTCTAACATTCAAGCATTTTTTAGCCATGGTCTAATACTCATGTTTTTAGCACCAAAGTCTAAAATGCATGAAGTTTTAGGTGAAAGGTTAATAATCACGATTTTTTTAGCGGACCCTGATTTTTTTGGGCCGAAGACAAAGATTCATTTTTGGACAGGAGACTAATATTCACTCTCTTTTGGGACCAGTACTCATGATTTTTTTTTTTAGTCCAACGCTCACATTCACTCGTTTTGAGCCATAAATAAAACAGGTATGTTTTGGGCCGAAGTCTAAAACTAATGAATTTTTAGGCCAAATGTTTATAATCATGAAATTTTGAGCAAAAGGCTAATAATCACGCTCTTTTATGACTAAGGCTAATCCTTTATGAGTGTTTTTTAGCCAAAGCCTAAAATCAAGAATTTTTAGGCCAAAGGTTTAAAATCACGAAATTTTGGATAGAGAAGTAATATTCAAACCTTTTTTTAGCCCAAGATTAATACTCATGAAATTTGTAGCACAAAGCCAGAATTCACGTGTTTCTTTAGAGATCTAAGCTAATTTGAGTGGAAGTCAAGTCATAAACTTTTTAGGACAATGTTTATTACGGTGAATTAGAAGAGTACAGAGATCTATGTCCTTGCAGTGAAAAGTTAAGTTTAGAACCACTTTTATTCTTAACGTCTAATGAACTTGATTGAGCTCTCAAATGAGCTTTAGCATGTCACAATGATCAAGGGAAAATGAGATATTCTGAAGTGATCTTTAAATTGGAATCTAAGTACATAAAGTGTGACCCACTGAACTTTGGCACTCATCTTTGTGCTTCCTTCAATGCACATATCTTCTTGATTGGAGATTTGACAACCATTGACTAATTCATATACCCTTTAGCATCATTCAAAATACACGAGAAGGCTCAATTCAAAGTCATATTCGCAGTTATTTGACCTGGCTTGTGTCTATTAGGAAGATAAATGACTAGAAGAGCACCTGTGTATCTTTCTTGACTTCATCTCGGACTAAGAAGTAAAAAAATAACTGGGAACATTTTCACACAACTTGCGTACATGTTCGAGCAAAAATCATACTCCCTCCATTTCTAAATATTTGATGACGTTTACTTTTTTAAATATATTGGACCGTTCGTCTTATTCAAACAAATTTAAATAATTATTAATTCTTTTCCTATCATTTGATTCATAGTTAAATATACTTATATGTATACATATAGTTTTATATATTTCACAAAAAATTTTGAATAAGACGAATGGTTAAACATATACTAAAAAGTCAACGGTGTCAAATATTTAGAAACGGAGGGAGTATATGGCAACCAATCACATATAACACAAATATAAAATTCTTATCTATAAATTATTTTTTGTTGCTTCGTTCATTTTTCCGAGGCTTATCAACTGTTGAGCAAACGATGAGAGGCTATATATGGCAGAGATAAGGCAGGTGTAGTTTAGTCAATCAACAATTTTTCAACGTTTTCTTTTAGTAATTCTTTTAATCTAGCTCCAACTAACAGAAGTTCAAAGTAAGGCCCCTTTTATTCAAAGGAAATTCATAGGAATTTTAGAGGATTTCATTCTTATAGGAATTTTTCCTACAAAGCCCTTTGAATCAAAGGAATGAACGCTATAGAATCCTATGAAATTCCTATGGAATGCCTCTTTTCATACAAGTTTTGGAGGAATTTTAACAAGAGGTAGAACCTCATGGAAAAATCCTTTTAAGTCTTTATCTCTCCTCAAATTCCTGCGTTTTTCATGTGGTCCAATTAAACAGTCATTCCTACGTTTTTCCTGTGTTTTGCAATCCTCTGTTTTACACTTACATTCCGGTCAGAATTCTATGTTTTTTCTATTCCTCCATTTTTTTATTCCTATGATTTAAAGGGGCCCTAAACTAGGGATAAACTGTAGCTTCAGTTTAAAATAAACAGGGCAAAATCACAATTGAGCTTCAAAGTTGGAAAAAAAACACCATTGCCCCCCTTTAATATATGGGAAAAAATGCATTGGATGACTGACGTGTAGTGCAAATTAAACTCATAATTATACTAGTAGCTTGCAGGATTAGATGCTCCAGCTGTTGCAAAAAGGATGGATGAATGTAGGCACTAAACCGCACACTTCAGGTTTCTTTGGTATTTTTTGCAAGACTTCAACATTGACTTGTTAATTAGGATGATCGTTCGAATTGATGCAACTTTTGTGCTTGCCTAGTCTTCAAAAGGAGTTCTCATTCTCTATCCACTACAATAGGTAATGCTATGTGAGGTGTTTTCACCTCGCCTTGTTAATGGCCACCATCATTCATTCCCCTAAGCTTCTTAATTTACTAGTAGAACATTTTATAACTTGTTGATTAACACCATTATTTCCACAGTGCATAACGGTAAAAAGGGTTTTACCATATATACCTAACTCTGCCATTTTCACCATGTGCTGCAATAATCTTCATGTCACACAATAAGCACACTCACACACCACTAAGTATATCTACTCAGCTTCCAGGATTGCTGGCAACTTTGACAAGCACCACCAGAAATCTGAAGCATACAAATTCAAGAGTTCCATATATACATGTGCAATTGAAGATTATGTATTGTTTTTAATTGATTGCAAACACACAGTCCTCCACATTACAACTTATAATTCATGCTTTATTGAATGGCAATTTTACTGTTCTCGTCAATAAGAAAATTACTGTTCCTGTCAGTCAATTCTTCTCACCACTTCATCACTTGTACAACAAGCCTTATCAGCATCCACAAGACCACAAAAAAAAAACTGCATTTGGGCATGCGATTAGCTCCTGTATTAATATATAATAGATTAATAGTAACCTTGTTTAGAGGTCAGTCAGTCATCATCAAGCTTAACAAACTAGCCAACTTTTTTCCATATGTGGCGAACCGTGTTGCTTATCTACGTTTAACAGCGAATTTAGTGGCCGGATGTGGTTCTGGACCTAACTAACTAATGTCAATAGCAATCAATTGAAGCAAGAAACACATGAGTGTGTATGTGAAAAAATGGGGATTTTTTTGGCATGTCAAAATCTCCTTTTCCACCTCCCCACAATGGTGAGTTTTTTATCTAATCACAAATGCTCCCTTTTGAGTGAGCATCTATGTGTGTTCATCCACCTTACCATGACACCATGGCACGCGTAACATACCTGCTTATCCACTATGGATTCCTCCAAATGGACCCACTGCCACACAAAAAGGATTGTTCCTGTTCATTTTCACCAAAAAAGAAAGTGGAGAAACTCATTTTTGAAATTTTTAAACATATGTGAAATTCCTTCAAATGTTGTACACATCAATATAATGGGAAATGTCATTTACTCATTTTATTCGGTGCTATCCAAATACCTATATTCCTACCAAGGAAAGATGGAAGATAAAAGAACAGAGTGGAGCACACGTGTGCCTTCATACATATGCTTGTGTTGTTCAAGCGAGATTTTTAATAACTGTGCAGAATATGTGCCAAACTTCTAGAAATGATCTAGCTAGCACTAATGTTAAGAGTGGATAAATCAAATTACTTCTTTTACATTTTTACACATTCCATGTTGCAAAAGAAGAATGTTGACTATGTGACTCTGAATGAAATTCCCAAATCTCTCTGAAGTAAAATTCCCCCTCAAAAGATTTCTTACATATCTCCCAAACATGCATACTTTTTTTTTAAAGGAATCAGCACGAGACTGTGCTATTTCATTAGATATAGGCGTAGAAAAATACAACCCCTAGGGGCAAAAAAAGAGCTGTACAAAATTATATAAGTGCTATGATTAAGTTGGTAGGAATTCTCCAAGTCGCCTTGCGCCTGCCATTATCCAGGTTCTTGCCTCTTCGTTTATTTTTGCCATGAGGTTGGGGGCCGCCGTTTCCTTGTGCTCGAAGATCCTTTGGTTCCTTTCTTTCCAGATTTCCCAGGCTATGAGTAGGATTAAGGATCGCAGCCCTTTCTTGGGCACTTCCCTTTTGTTGGATAGCATTTCCCACCATTCGTGAACGCTTTGGCATGACTCCCAATTGCTCGGATCCAATTGCTGATAAGCCACCCAGTTGGCCGTTAGTCTCCAGATCCTTCTGGTGTATCTACAGGAAGCTAAAAGGTGGCATGCCGTCTCGTTCGTCATACGGCATAGGGGGCACACTCCGCTATTTGGCCATCCTCTTGTAGCTAGTCGATCAGAAGTCCAGACTCTATTTTGAATCACAAGCCACGCATAAAATTTGCATTTTGCAGGGGCCCAAGATTTCCAAATTAGGGGATTGAAGTTGGTGCCGACTGTTCCTAGACATTGCGCCTTGTATGCCGAAGAGGCCGAGTATTCTCCATGATTCGAGAGCTTCCAGACGATGTGATCCGACTCATTTTGGTTTAGCATGATGTCCTGGGTTGCGCTCCATAGGGACACAAGCTGGCTCATCAGTTCCACTGTAAAAGTAGTGTTCCCATTTAGCTCCAGGTCATCGATCCAGGTGTCATTTTCAATGCCTTCACGTAGCGATTTGCTTCTTTTCTTGGAAATTGCATAGACGTGCGGCATGCTATCCTTTGGTCTTTGCCCGTCCAGCCAGGCGGACTCCCAAAAGCGGATCATGTTTCCATCCCCTATTGTTATTTTGGTAGCTGCGGCGAAGAGAAGTTTGTCCGTTTCATCACACGGTATCTCTAGTCCCATCCACGGCTTGGTGGGGTCTTTCCATTCATGCCAGAGCCATCTCAGTCGCAAGGCCCTCGTAAACATCTCCATGTTTAGAACCCCTAGTCCTCCTAGTGCGGTTGGGAGGCACGTCCTTTTCCAGTTCACCTTGCATTTCCCTCCTGTAATGTCCCCCGTCCCTGCCCAGAGGAATTTTCTTCTCTTTGCATCTAGAACGCCCAAGGCTTCCTTAGAGATCTTGAGGGCAGTGAGCAAATAGATAGGCTGCGCAGTCAGTACCGACTTGACTAGAGTTGATCGCCCTGCTGGCCCGATGTTTTTTCCCCTCCAGCCGGTGACCCGGTTTGCTATTTTATCGAAGATCGGTTGGACGTCCGTCTTGCGCAGCCTTCCAAGTAGAAGCGGTAGTCCTAAGTATTTTATGGGGAATTGGGCCCGTAACGCTGGGACGCCATCAAGGATGTAGTCTAGATCAATGCTTGCACATCTGATTGCCGCCACCTGCGATTTTTACATGTTTGTGACCAGTCCTGTCGCACGTCCAAAACGCACGAGAATGTCGGTGAAAGCCTGGACATCCTCTCTAACAGGGTTTATGAAAACCACTGCGTCATCAGCGTACATGGAGATTCTGAGGTGAGCCGCTCTGCCTCTTAGCTTGGTTATGGCGTTTAGTTCCGTTGCTTTGGAGAGGATCCATTGTAGGAGGTTAATTGCCAATATGAAGAGAAGCGGTGATAGCGGGTCCCCTTGTCTGAGTCCTCTGCCATGTGCTATCTTTTCTCCTGGTATCCCGTTGAGTAGTACTTGCGAGGTGGAGGTAGTGAGTATGGCCGTCACCCAGTCTCTCCATTTCTGCGGGAACCCATGATGTTGCATCATGGCTAAAAGGTAATCCCAACGCGCCGAATCGAAGGCTTTGGTTATGTCAAGCTTGAAGAGAAGCATTGGCCGCCTTGTTCTATGGTATCTTCTTGCCAAATTTCTAACATAGAGGAAGTTGTCGTGGATGCTCCTGCCTTTGATGAAGGCGTTTTGATTGACTGTGACGAGGGTTCGCATGTGTAATCGTAGTCGCAAAGCCAAGGTTTTGGAGAGGATCTTTGCTATACTGTGGATTAGGCTAATGGGCCTGTAGTCCGCCACCTCATCCGCGCCTTCCTTTTCTGGAATCAGGACGATGGTGGCTGAGTTCAGGAGGTTCATGTTCGCACATCTCAGATTATTAAGCGATTCGAAGACCGCCATAATGTCCCCCTTGATAATGTCCCAGCAAACTTTAAAGAAGTTCCCCGTGTAGCCATCTGGCCCTGGTGCCTTGTCAGCTGGCATCTCCTTGATTGCCCGATGAATCTCCTGTTCCGTGAAAGGATCGTCCAGATGCGAGAGGTCCGTCGTTGGGGCATGCAAGGCTTGCCAGTTAATATCGCATGTTCTCGGTTCTGGCCTACTCATCATCCTAGAAAAGTGTTCGAAGATAACATCATCTTTGTCTTGGTGGCTCACTGCCCAGCCACCTCCACTGCGAAGTCTTTGGATGTAATTCTTTCTTCTTCGAGCATTGACTTTGAGGTGGAAAAATTTTGTATTTGCATCTCCCTCCTTGATGTGCATTACGCGGGAAGCTTGCCTCTTCCTTGCGCGTTCAAGCGTTGCCAGACCAAGTAGGCGGCGTTTAAGTCCTGCTCTCAGCCGGTGCTCTAGCGTTGTGAGCTCTCTTTGCTCCTGTGCGGAGTCTAGCCGCTGGATGACGTCAAGCGCCATGTGGAATTGGATTTTCGCCTCAGTGCAGATTCCCCTGGACCATTCTCACAGACTTTTTCCGGTAATTTGCAGCTTATGATTTAACCGATGCATGGGTTCTGTGTGAGTCGTCTGTTTGCTCCAAGCCGCCGCAACAACGTCCTTGAATCCTGGTATCCTTGTCCAAAAATTCTCGAACTTGAAGGGACGTGGTTTCCGTGGTCCTGAAGTATTGGAAAGGAGTAGCGGACAGTGGTCAGAAGGGCCTGACGGTAGAGCATTTAGGATGTGCTGGGGGAAAGCTAGGTCCCAAGCCTCATTACATGTCACGCCCAGAAATTCCCGAATAGAATTCCAAGCAGAATGTGCATTAAAATCCCCGTCCAGGACCGGCCGGGGTACACAAACGACAATGTTGACATTCAGATCCACGTCTTACAAACATCATAAAAGTCTTACACAAATGCAGCGGAAAAACGAGAGATAATAGGAGCTAAGCCTTGACAAGAACTGCAGCGGGAACACCACTCCACAGGCATCCTCGACGGCACGGACGAAGCCTACTCCTCGGAGAAACCACCATCTGACACATACTCGCACTCTGGGGTTGGGAAAATAGAGCAAGACTAAGTACTACCCACTGTACTCAGCAAGTCATACCGGAATAGGGGTATGATGCAGGGAATTATCAACGGAGAGCTAGATTGGTTCATTTGCATAAAGCGAGCATTTATAAACAGGAGTTGAAAGAAGAAAACAGTTGTAACAATTACTCAATATTAATCATCCACTGTCCAACGCTATCCCACGTTGCAACAGGCCCAACCATCCACCTAGACTATCCAATTTCATTAGACTAAACTAGGGTGAAACTAATCACGATGAATCTGGTTGACCGCCCATAACCACGGGCACGGCTATTCGAATAGTTTTACTCTGATCAGAGGTGTACAACTGCACCCACAAGACACAGCCCCACGACACGTTACCGTGCGCCGACATGCCACCACGACATACCGGAAAGAGGCCGTGACAGGACCCTTCGAATAACCCCCTCTAACCAAGCACACCACACCTCAGGTTTCACCCCCACTCCTCGCAAGGCAGCGGGTAGTCCCCTCTCGTGCCTAGGTGAATCCGGAAGCGACAGAGGCCGTCGCAGGGCCCGCCCCGCTCCATCACGCCCACCCTTGCCTGGATGCGTCAGCTAGAGGAAAGCTACACTACAAGCCCAGCCGTTGCCCACGCTGGCTTGTGGTAAGCACGATAAATTCTTCCAGGGTTTCCCGCGAACCGGTCCTTAATTGCCATGGGTGCGACTAACAAAACCATGCACCCACAGCCCACCATGTGATTCATTTTAATTAATCAACACCAAAACGGTGGTACTAATCCAACATTACCATTAGGACCTACAGTCTAAACATTAATAAGATTTCCCTTATTGTGTGCTAGTTGAACTAAGCAAGGCTAAGCAATCCCTAGTCCAATCTCTAGTCAGGTTATATCCCAAGCTAACAAAGGAACAAGGTACAGAATAGAACGGCTATGACAGTAGGTAAACATCCCATAGATATTATAAAACAATGCAGTGTTTAAAGGAAAACGAGAGAGCATTTGCAATATAGGTTCAATATGTTCAATTGACAAGCATGACTTGCCTTGCTCTGCTGCTGGAGGAACCTCGGCGACTATCTCGAAGTACACCGGAGCGTTGGAAGAACCGGAATCTAAGCGACATACAAGGCAAACAATGCAAACAGGCTATAAGACTACTGAAACAGAGAACAAAACCATTTTTAACGGATTCTACACATTTTTCTTGATTTACTGAGACTTGAATGGGCTTAAACGGAGCACGGATGAATTAGTTATGAATTTTAGAAGATTCACTGTGTTTTTACTATAAACAGAAAAATCCTTAATTGATTTATTGCGCAATAAATAAATCCCGGAGAGAGAGAGAGGGCGGCGCCGACAAGCGGGCCCCACATGGCAGTGACACGGGGAGGGCGGCTCATGGTGGACCGAGTCCACGGACCGGGGAAGGGCGGCGCACCACGTGGCACACACGTGGCGCCGACGCGGCGGCCACGCGGCAGCCACGCGGGCGGCCGAACGGACGGCCCTGATCTACCCGAGGGTAGATCGGACGGCGACGGGGCGCGAGGCCGGCGCGCGCGGGTGGCTCAAGCCGGCCCGGCGGCCATGGCGCGCGGCGGCACGAGACGGCGACCGGCTGGCGACTACGAACGGCGGCGGCGCGGCGGCTAAGCGGCGGCACGGCGGCTAAACGACGGCGCAGCGGCTAAGCGGCGCGGGAGAGAGAGGGAGAAAGGGGAGGAGGGCCTCACCGACGACGATCGGCGATGGCGAGCGACGGAGGGAGGTGACGGCGGCGGGACGAGCTCCGGGACCACCTAGCGAGCAAGATCGGAGGAGTTAGAGAGGAAGAGGGATTCGGAGGAGAGCGAGGACGCCGGCCGAAGGCGGCGGCCATGGCGGTGCTCACCGGCGCACGATGCGGAGGGGTTCCGGTGACGGATTTCGACGGAGGAGGGGTAGACGGGGCGGCCCGCACGACGGTGAACGCGACGGCGTCGACGGCGCGGCTCGGCACGGCGGCTAATGGCGACCGGAGCGGCAGCGACGGCGGCGGAGAAGAGGGCGACGGCGCTAGGGCGGTAGAGGGCACGGGAGAGCTCGGCGGAATGGGGAAAAAGGGAGAAGGGGTGGCGGTGGTGCTTAAATAGGGCGAGAGGGGGCCGGACGTGGCCGGGAGAGGCGGGAATCGCCGGCCGACGTGGGGGAGCGGGGAGGAGAGAGAGGCGGGATTCGAAAATCGAATCCCGGCCATCTCGGGAGCGTGGGCGAGCGGGAGAGAGGGGGAAGTGGGCGCGGGAGGCGTGGGCGCGAGGGCGACGTGGGCGGCGTGGCCCGGGAGACGCGGGAGCGTGGGCGCGGCGGCGGTTGCGGGCGCGGCGGCGGCGGGCGGAGGAAGGAGACGGGCCCGACAGGTGGGCCCCACCTGTCGGTGACCCCGGGAGAGAGGAGGGGGCGCGGCTGAGCTGGGCTGGGCCTCGGCCTGCGGCCGGACCAGCGGGAGAGAGGGGGGGAGAGAGAGAGAGAATGGGCCGGCGGCCCATTCAAAGGAAGAAAGAAAAAAAAGAAAAAAAAAGAAAGAAAAAGGAAAAAGGAGGAAAAAGGATTTTCCTAGGATTAAATATTGCTTGTGCTCATTTTTAATGGGTTAAAATTATTTCGAGGGCTCTGAGAATTCCACTAAAAATCTTGTTAGCGAATTTCGACATGTAGAACTCAAGAAAAATTCCACATGCCAATTCCGATTGTTATTTGCATTAATTTATTAAGGTTTTCTCCTGCCTTACACTGCTATTTTCTTGATACCATTTATAACTTCAATTTAGGCTTGGGAAAGAACTTCAGGGTGTGACATTACAAAAGCATCGGTCCAGTTTCACCATGATCGGCCGTCGCCTCTCATTACTCCAAGTGAACTTTCTGTTCTGTAAGTGGATTTCTTTTAGCTCACAATGGTCAAGGGCTAAGCAGAAGCGGGTCATACGCGCAAGGTTAATGTTCCCATTGCTCTTGTCTCTAGCCCTGTAAATCATGTTGAAATCTCCCAGGAGCAGCCAGCTCTCTCCCGAGTTTGGCTTGAGTCTTCTTATATGCCGAAGGAAGGCATCTTTTAGCCGGTGCCTTGTAGGCCCATATACTCCGGTTAGCATGAAGGTAGTGTTTGATTGGATGACTGTGACATCTGCTGAGATAGAGAAGCGACCGACTCGGACGTTTTGCACATTTAATGTGTCACTGTCCCAAAGTAGCAGGATTCCTCCCTTTGTCCCTCTAGCTGGTTTGAAGTCGAAGCGATCCAGTTTGTATCCTCCTAGGAACCTAGCGAGTGAATCATCCATGTTTTGGAGTTTCGTTTCCTGAAAACATGCCATGTTGCATTTCGTGTCCAGCATGAGCTCATGCACCGTGTTGCACCGCGCAGCGGAATTCAACCCCCGCACATTCCAGTTAACTATTTGCAAGTTTTGTGACATTTGGAATGATGATTGCCTCACTGATTCTGCTCGGCCCAAACAGCCAGAGTTTGGTCCAGCTTAAAAGGGCCCAACTTGCTAGAAGTGATGGCCATGTGGTTTCCCGGCCCAACCCGCAAGGCCCATGGGGCACGGTGGCGCAGTACTCGTGTAAGTGTGAAGGTGGGCTTTGTGTTGGGCCGGTGGCATTAGAGGAGGAGTAGGAAGGCTTTTTTTTCCTTTTTCTAGCAGCCCATGCACTCTGTCGTCGTAGATTTTTTGGCGATGCACTCGGTCGTCGTCGTTTTGGCGATCGCTGAGGCCGTTGATGCCCTGAGTGCACTGCCTCGTTACCACGCTCTTTTCGTGATTCCGCGTCGTAGAAATCACAGTTGAAAACGAAGAATGTAGGAGGTTCGAATCAGGCTTATGCCTGTGCCGACATCAGCGATACATGCAACAGAAATGAAGGAAGTCTCGATCGGCTGGAATGGGCGTGCGCAGGCTGCCGAGAGTCCAGCTGCAAAAGAGTAGTCTGGCATGACGATACATGGAGATTGCAATCTCCAGCTTCCCCTTTTTGGTAGAAGCATCAAGCGATGATCTCCTCAATCTCCGCGGCAGCTTCATCCACCCCTTCTCCCACCATCTCGACAAGGGCGTCCGTGGGGTTGTCGTCGTCTTCAATGTCGATGCTGAACACCGCCGTGAGCGCCGCGATGGTGTGCTGCGGGAGCGGTCCCTCGAACATTGCGACATACTGAGCAAGCACCTCCTCCATCGAAGCGGCGTCGTCACCGCCAGGCAGCCATCCCATTCGCTTGAAGAGGACGCGCTGGCATCGTTCCATCGTCGGCAATGCCGGCTGCTTGGCGATGCGGGCACTCTGGCGTTTGGCGCCAGTGTTGTACTGCTTGCGGAGCTTGACGCGGCGGCCGACTGCCACCTTTCTTGTTGGCGGCGGCGTGGGGATGACCGCCATTGGTGGTGTCGCGAACAGGCTGTCCAGGGCGAGCTGTGCTGGCGTCACTGACGTCGTTGTTTTTGTCGTCGCACCGCTTGGCGTGTTCGTCGCGGCGGCCTCAGCCACGACGTTCTGTTCCGGCGACTGATGGGCGAGAACGTCTAAACATGCATACTTTCAGGCTTTACTCCTCTACTTTTGTGAATATAATAAAACTAGATGGAGACCCCCATGATTAATTTATGAGCAAGTACACACTAAACGGAAAAAGATGCAGATTGGCGTATGCGACCATTGTTAATGAGCTACACATCATCATTCAGGCCACTAAGCACAGATATGCAGTAGCTGCTTAGTTGCTACTACTACTCCTACTTTCTGATGCAGGTGTGTGATCGCTGATCACTGACTGTTTGTTAGTTACTACTGAATTGTTTTTTTAGGAAGAAAAGTGCCTCAGATTTGTCAGCTCCTTGCTTCATCTCCTCCTAAAGTGTTTGGCAATGATTGGGACAGGCACAAACTTGCAGTTCCTTTGTTCCCCATAGAGTTTGCAGGATTAGCTACAGTAACTGTCTATCAATCAGATTTGTGCAATCTTAGCTCCCCTGTATCTGCAGCAACTCAATTGCAGTAGTAGTGTTAGTGTTAGTGAAGAATCTAGAGCCTAGCAGTAACAGTGCCATCCATTTCAGCAAAAAGAGGAGAAAATGCAATGCTTACTGCATTATGTCATTATGTGTGTGGTCATCATTGAGAAATGGCTTGTCTGATGAGAAAGTGCTGAATGGGCATGGCTTTCTGACTTGGCTACAACTGAAAGTGAGAGACCGGGTTCGGTCCGGGCCTAGGTGGATACCGGGCCTACAGCTAGTTTGGGCCAGGTGAGGCCCATCCACAGTTCCAGAAGATGTCACAATTGGTTTGACTGGTCCTGAAGAGAAGAAGAGGCTGGAGAAGGTTGTCACTGCATATTGCATCATTGCATGAGTGAGTGACAATCAGCTAGCAGAGCTTGTGTAAGTGTTTGGGCATATATCCCCAATGCAAAATAAAGCCAAGAAAGAAAGGGTCTTTAAGCTAAAGCCATGCATCTCTCTGGTGTGGGGCCCCACTCTTTATATCATCACCACAGATTCTCCCTCCACTTATATACTCCCTCCATTTCTCATCACAATATTATGAACCATTCTATTCTACCACATCACACACACACAAGCACATATATTCTCAATCTAACACAATAACACTACACTACACTTGGAGTTGGTGATCATATACATATACATCTCAAGAACAACAACACAAGAAGAGGCAAAAAGGAGGAGCAAATTAAGCCACCATCTCTGTGCATGCTATGGTGATCAATCTCTCTTCTCCTCCAATCTTCTTGTTGTTCTTCTTGTGGTGTGTTGTCGTCTTCTTCGTGGCCGGCGATGGCGGCGCGGCGGTGGCGGAGGCGGCATTGGATGCTCAGGCGGCGTACCTGTCCCAGATGAAGCAGGAGTTCGCTGGGCCGGCCATGGCGAGGTGGGACTTCTCGTCGCCGGGCGTGGACTACTGCAAGTTCCAGGGTGTCGGGTGCGACGCCTCCGGTAACGTGACGGCCATCGACGTCACGTCGTGGAGGCTGAGCGGCAGGCTCCCCGGCGGCGTGTGCGAGGCGCTCCCGGCGCTCCGGGAGGTCCGGCTCGGGTACAACGACATCCGCGGCGGGTTCCCCGGCGGGCTGGTGAACTGCACGTCGCTGGAGGTGCTCAACCTCAGCTGCTCCGGCGTGTCGGGCGCCGTGCCGGACCTGTCGCGGATGCCGGCGCTGCGGGTGCTCGACGTGTCCAACAACTACTTCTCCGGCGCGTTCCCGACATCGATCGCCAACGTCACCACGCTCGAGGTGGCCAACTTCAACGAGAACCCCGGCTTCGACATCTGGCGGCCGCCGGAGTCGCTGACGGCGCTGCGGCGCCTCCGCGTGCTCATCCTGTCGACGACGTGCATGCGCGGCGGCGTCCCGGCGTGGCTCGGGAACATGACGTCGCTCACCGACCTGGAGCTCAGCGGCAACTTCCTCACCGGCCACATCCCGCTGTCGCTGGCGCGCCTCCCAAACCTGCAGCTGCTCGAGCTCTACTACAACCTGCTTGAGGGCGTCGTCCCCGCCGAGCTCGGCAACCTCACGCAGCTCACCGACATCGACCTCTCCGAGAACAACCTCACCGGCGGCATCCCGGAGTCCATCTGCGCGCTGCCTCGCCTCCGCGTGCTCCAGATGTACACCAACAAGCTCACCGGCGCCATCCCGGCCGTGCTCGGAAACTCCACGCAGCTCCGCATCCTGTCCGTGTACCGCAACCAGCTCACCGGCGAGCTCCCCGCCGACCTCGGCCGCTACTCCGGCTTCAACGTGCTGGAGGTGTCGGAGAACCAGCTCACCGGCCCGCTGCCGCCGTACGCCTGCGCCAACGGCCAGCTCCAGTACATCCTCGTGCTCAGCAACCTCCTCACCGGCGCCATCCCGGAGTCGTACGCCGCGTGCCGGCCGCTGCTCCGGTTCCGCGTCAGCAACAACCACCTCGACGGCGACGTCCCGGCGGGCATCTTCGCGCTCCCGCACGCCTCCATCATCGACCTCTCCTACAACCACCTCACCGGGCCAGTGCCGGCCACCATCGCCGTCGCCACCAACCTGACGTCGCTGTTCGCGTCGAACAACCGCATGTCGGGGGTTCTCCCGCCGGAGATCGCCGGCGCCGGGACGCTGGTCAAGATCGACCTGAGCAACAACCAGATCGGCGGGGCGATCCCGGAGGCGGTGGGGCGGCTGAGCCGGCTGAACCAGCTGTCGCTGCAGGGCAACCGGCTGAACGGCTCCATCCCGGCGACGCTCGCCGAGCTCCGCAACCTGAACGTGCTGAACCTGTCGTACAACGCGCTCGCCGGCGAGATCCCGGAGTCGCTGTGCACGCTGCTGCCCAACTCGCTGGACTTCTCCAACAACAACCTGTCCGGGCCGGTGCCGCTGCAGCTGATCAGGGAGGGGCTCCTGGAGAGCGTCGCCGGCAACCCGGGGCTGTGCGTGGCGTTCCGGCTGAACCTCACCGACCCGGCGCTGCCGCTGTGCCCCAAGCCGGCGAGGCTGCGGATGCGGGGGCTCGCCGGGAGCGTGTGGGTGGTGGCGGTGTGCGCGCTGGTGTGCGTGGTGGCGACGCTGGCGCTGGCGAGGCGGTGGGTGCTGCGGGCGCGGCAGGAACGGGAACACGACGGGCTCCCGACGTCGCCGGCGTCGAGCTCGTCGTACGACGTGACGAGCTTCCACAAGCTGAGCTTCGACCAGCACGAGATCGTGGAGGCGCTGATCGACAAGAACATCGTCGGCCACGGCGGCTCCGGCACGGTGTACAAGATCGAGCTGAGCAACGGCGAGCTGGTCGCCGTCAAGAAGCTGTGGGTGTCGCGGCGGTCCAAGCAGGAGCAGCAGCACGGGCACGGCCACGGCGGGTGCCTCGACCGCGAGCTGCGGACGGAGGTGGAGACGCTGGGCAGCATCCGGCACAAGAACATCGTGAAGCTCTACTGCTGCTACTCCGGCGCCGACAGCAACCTGCTGGTGTACGAGTACATGCCCAACGGCAACCTGTGGGACGCGCTCCACGGCGGCGGCGGCGGCGGGTGGGGCTTCGGCTTCCTCGACTGGCCGACGCGCCACCGCGTCGCGCTCGGCGTCGCCCAGGGCCTCGCCTACCTCCACCACGACCTCCTCTTCCCCATCGTCCACCGCGACATCAAGTCCTCCAACATCCTCCTCGACGCCGACTTCGAGCCCAAGGTCGCCGACTTCGGCATCGCCAAGGTCCTCCAGGCCCGCGGTGATCGCGACGCCTCCACCACCACCATCGCCGGCACCTACGGCTACCTCGCTCCAGGTAACACATCCATCAATTGTCCGTCTTCTCTCATCAGCTTAAACCCTTTTCTGTTAAACTGTTTCATCCCTCTTCTTATCTTTTAGGTTAAATTGATCGGTTGTTTGTCTTTTCATATCAGTTTAATCTTTTCGGTTAAACTGGTTGATGGATATACATATATAGTATATGTATTCTTATCGATTTAAATTTTTGGGTTAAATTGGTTCATCTTTTATCATCAGTTTAAACTTTTAAGTTGAACTGATTGGTGCATGCATACAGAGTACGCCTACTCGTCAAAGGCGACGACAAAGTGCGACGTGTACAGCTTCGGGGTGGTGCTGATGGAGCTGGCGACGGGGAAGAAGCCGATCGAGCCGGAGTTCGGTGACACGAGGGACATCGTGCAGTGGGTCTCCGGCAAGGTGGCCGGCGGCGGCGAGGCGGAGGCGCTGGACAAGCGGCTCGAGTGGAGCCCCTTCAAGGAGGAGATGGTGCAAGCTCTCCGCGTCGCCGTCCGCTGCACATGCAGCATCCCCGGCCTCCGCCCCACCATGGCCGACGTCGTGCAGATGCTCGCCGAGGCCGGCCCCGCCGCCGGCCGGACCGCCAAGGACGCCGCCAACAAGAAGGATTCCTCCGGCGAGCCAAAGCTGTAATAATAATCTTTAATCTAGCTAATGCGTGCAAATGTAATGTGTAATTATCCGGCCGGATTAGTAGCTAGTGATCATAAGCAAGAAGAGAGATATTGTTCATGAGCTAGCTAGCTCCAATTAATTAGGGGGAAATATTAATTACTACTAATTATATTTACATGTAATAATACTAATTATGTAGATAGAATAATCATAAGAGGCAAGTTGCAAAGGTTGTTCGCTCTTGCACTAAGGGGATATATATGGCTAGTATTTGTAGAGTCGTAGCTGCCTTTTTTTTTTTGGGTTTGGGTCACGTACCATTCACATATACTGCTTGGTGCTTAAGCAGAATCTGATGCTCTCAGTGGATGGACCAATATAAAAATATATATATCAAATATATGTATACATGGATGCAAAATATATAGTACTATGTATATATATTAATTAGTGCATTCAGCTTTGAAATGTTCCTTTCTCTTTGCATCCATGGAGACCTTTTCATTTCTTTCTTTGTTTAAAAAAACCTTTTGTTTTTGCTGAGTGAGTGAGTGACAGCAGAGAGTATGAACTGAAGGGAAACTCTTTTAATCTCTTGTTTTTGGTATGTTTTGCAAATAGTTATGAAAAAATATCTAATAAGTTGGATTAGTACGCTGTATATCACTTCACAAACACGTAAGTTTAAATTTGAATTCTATAAATTGAAAAAAATACGATTATGAGCACATGTATGCTAGTACAAGTTTATTATGTTCCTTTTGTTACAACTTGTGGATTGAATTTAAACTTGTATGTTTGTTGAGTGACATATCAAAAATCTATCTTATCAATTTTTTTCTAAATTTTCATAATTCTTTAAATAATATTTTCTCAAGGGATTAAAATTTCTGAACTAAAGCTAAGATGATAACGAGTCCCCCTTTTTTTTTCCTTTTTTCAGCTGAGGAAAATTCATTCATGGAAGAAGTTTTTGGCCGCAAGTGTAGTGTACATGTGCAGTTGAAAAGGTAGTTAGATTCTGTTTGTGGGGCCCCAACAGTGACGTGGCAGTGAGTGCATTGCATATTTGCATGATACAAGGGAATGATTAGCGTACGAGTGCCATGGAAGTTGACTCAGCCTATTATAAACTTATAATAGGTTCATAATTAGTGCCACAGTGGCATCCAAGTCACTAATCTTGTAATCCACGTGCCAAAATTCTGGCATAATGGGACATCAAATTACTTAAAGAAATCTTAAGAAGCGTATGGAAAGTTGTTATCTCTCATATGTTTAAATAAAGTTACACACAATAAAAATAATAATGGTTCCTTGGGGCAGAGAGAGAGCGAGAGATTTTATTTTTCATTATATGACAAATAAAAATAAAATTCTTTCATGCAAAACAAACAAAACCCTCAGTTATGCTTTTGGTTACCAAGAAACACTTTATGGTACAGTGCCATTTCAAGGGAAAAAGCTTAAAGCACTAAAGAGTAAAGCTAAAAGGATATACCACATTTTTTTAATCTTTTCTTCTATATGCCAATCACAGGATGTCTCAAAACAATTGTTGTCACTTTCATTGCTTCATTTTCGGGAATACGCAAGGAGCGCATTTTTCCATTAAGAGAAATAAAAGTTATTTACAATGAGAAATGAAAAACAAGCACGGGACCGATACTGGAGACTAGCGATCTACCGGGATATCTCGCGCTAGATTTGGCTACCACGACCTTGCAGAGGTAATATGGAAGGGACCCCTGCATTTGCCGACTTCCAAAGTACGGCTTCTTCCACCATTGCTTTCGCTACTTCGATCCAAGACTTGGACTGCTAATTGAAGATCCGATTATTTCGCTCCTTCCAAATCGACCAGGCCACCAGCGTTGCAATGGTGTCAAAGCCCCGGCGATGTTGCTCTCTCAATTTCATCCGGCTTCCACAGAGCTAGAGGTGAAAGGATGGTTCGTTGATGGGTAGACAATCTGGAATGCCTAACGCTCTTAATGTCCACCACCAAAGCTGCCTCGACTCTGGGCAGCCTACCAGAATGTGGTCAATGCTCTCCTCCTGTTGGACACAAAGGACACAGCGGTCCGGGTGAGGCAACCCCCGGCTTCGCAGACGATCGGCGGTCCAGCATCTGTTCATTGCTACCAACCACAGGAAGAAGCGGCATCGAGGTGGAGCAAGTGATTTCCAAATCGGGGTCGAGAGGAAGGAGATCCGACCAAAGAACAAAGCCTTGTAAGAAGATCTTGAGCTGTACTGACCCGAGCTTTCCCATTTCCAGCTGAAAGAATCAGGAGTGGTAGGGATACAGGCCGCCAAACGAAGTAGCGACCAAAGCTTCAGATACTCCAGGATGGCTTGGATCCCAAGTGCCCCGGCAATATCCTTGATCCATCGACGATCCGTTAGTGCCTCAGCTACCGTCCGGCGCCGGCGCACGCGAGGCGAAACGCGATCGTAGATGTTAGGAGCAATGGACCGGATGCATCCCTCTTGCAGCCAGCTACCCAGAAGAGGATCGTTTGTCCATCTCCCAGCTGACAGACTATGGATGCAGCCACGAAGCTCTTCTCTTTTTGCGACCCCGGGATGTCTAGGCCTTGCCATGGTTTACCTAATGAAGTCCGCTGTAGCCAAGTCCATCTGGAGCAAAGTGCAATACCCATCAACTCCAGATTCGGCAAGCCTAAACCGCCATAGTTCTTAGGAGCACAGACTCTCGACCAAGCGACCCGACAGCAACCTCCATTGGCTTGCGCCTTGCCTGCCCAGAGAAACCCGCGCCGGATTTTGTCAATTCCTTTGATCACCCACTTGGGTGCGTCGACAGCAATCAGCAGGTAGATTGGGATTGCACTGAGTACAGCCTGCACCATTGTTACACGTCATTGCTTCATTTTCATACAGCTTACATGATTTTGTAGCCAGCTTATGGAATCCCACAACCAGAAGTCCCTTTTCTGTAAAGAATGTGCATGTAATCACTCAATTATGGCAATTCTAATGTCTTAGAGAAACTCAAATTTCTTACCTTCTTTTCTGAAAAAAATAGGGAATTTTCATAATACTTCAAATCAGATTGTGCTCTGCCCTAAGGTACCCTTCCATAAACAGGCATATCATAACAAAGGAAAAAAAAAGCAGAAAATAGTACAGGCAACAATATGTTAAAAGAAAAAAGAAAGTGTTTGCTAGCAAGTTGCAAGAACTTGGTGCCATAGGTATCTAGGCTTGCTAGATCCTTTATATCATTAACCATACATAGTGCCCACGTATGCTGGACTGTGGTGTCAATAAGAAGAATCCACTAATTCAGTAAGTGGCACAACTGCATGCAGTGTTAAATAGCAGTAGCTCACTAGTAGATTTTGCAAATTTGGTGGCCATCCTTGGTGTAGCCTCACCATGTTCATGTTGAGTAGGATGCCATTCACCAGCAGAACATGCATGCCATTTGACTTGGTGATTTATCAACAATAAGACAAGAAAAGGTCAAGAAACATACTCATTGGATTTCAAGTTTTCAACCCATAGTCAGACTACATATCGACAACAAAGGTGATATTGTTCAGGACAGTGCTAAGTATGGTTCTCCACTGGAATGGGGAAGTACAAGGACAGCATTTCCAAAAAGAGTAAGAGAAGGCAACATCTGATTCATAATTTGGTCTGAATTTGCCGATCCATTGGATATTGAATAAAAACACTTCACAAAATGTGACTGCTGACCTAACTCATAATTTTCATAGGACAACTGTAACCTGGTATCTATTTTGTACAACTACTTTACTTTTGATTCAATCTCTGTTTACAGTAGCCCATTGTTTTCTATTTTGTTTTGTTTATAAGGCGACAATAATCAGAGAAATGCCGAACTACTCTGCTGGAGAACAGTCCACTGTTGAGACTTTGGGACCGCCGCATTAAGTTCTAGCACAAATACACAAATGCTTCATGAATGTCGACCAAACTTCTCGACAAGCTTCTGCTCAATCTCCAGTCTTTTCTTCATCAACAATGTGTAGTTGTTCAGAAGGTCAATGTCCTCCTCCAAGTCTCCAAATGGAGCAGCTAGCTTAATGCTTAGTGATGTTCTATTCAGTCTGTCCGAGTGCAGACATGAAACAGGCACAAACTTGCCTTTCTGGTTGCAAATCCACCCATGGGCTGCTCTAAGAGCAGCACCCAGTGAGGCAGAGTCTGTATCAATTGAGCATTGCTATGTAAAGGACACAATTATGCTCATAACCAGATGGAAAACATGATGACAGCAGATTAATTCGAATTCATATGTGATGCACATGTCTTATATATACCTGGTCTTTGGACGGTGTAAACTGAGCAGCCAAAAATGGATGCCATCGTCTTGAGAATGATCTGGTTCGACGATGCTCCACCGGTCGCTATAATCCGCTTTGGAGGCACTGGCAGACCACACCTTTCAGCATGGCCCCTCATGGACAGGAACTGCCCTTCTATTATTGCACGGACCTATATCACAACTGTTAGTAAACAGCCTGAAGGAAAGTTTATTAGATCGTTTAACGACCGGTTATGGAAGTCCCCGTACTTCTGAAGGAGGATCAAACTGGTTTATCTGATGCTCCACCATCTCATCTAAAGATCCACTGGCTGGGGAGCTGACAACGTAACGGTGAAACCCAACTACAGATTTATAAGCATAACACATGAGTAATGACATAAAAACTACGCGTTCAAGGGAATGAAATGTAAGGTCAGAAATAACCTGGAAGTGGTGGCAGAATCTCAGGTTCCTTGTAGTAATATCCCAATTTTCCTCCTGGTACAAAGAAAGAAAAAGAGGGACTCAAGAATCCTCAGGAAAGCTACCATTATGTGGTCAACGCAAGTAACTATCATGAATGGGAGGAAAGGCAACTGTGTGATAGTAACTGGCTAAACATCGATTGGATGATCTACAGTTCAAAAAAAACATTGATGGGATTTAAAGCATAATTATACTGGTTTATCATCTTGCCAAAATGTACAAGCTTTATAAAACAGGGTTTAATATCCTTATGCTGTTTGTGATTTCTAGTGCCAATCAGCTAGCCTGTTTGTTCTAGAAATATATGGGCTGGCATCCTTTTCGTAAAATAGAAAGGAAAGAATAACTATATTGGTGTACCATTTAAAGGAGCTGTATTCTCCAAATGCTTGTTGAACACATCCCATGACCCCTCAGCATAACGATTGCGGACATCTGGTGAAAAATATAAGCATTTATAGTTTCAAAAAAAAAAGGCATTAGTAATGGTAAACAGTGAGATAAAAAGAATCCAAATGGTACCTTCCCGTGTTAGAGAGCCATTTTTGTAGCAAAGCATAACCATATATGTCTTGGGGTCCACTGGGTTAGGGAGGATGTTCCCATCCAGGGATGGTTCAGGTAAATCAGTTATCCCAAAAACCTGAAGGACCATAAAGGCATCAGAATAAGCAACAAGGGCTTGTTTGGCAAATGGGTTTGGGAAAAGATTTCCCATAACACCAAAGGGTTTATTCAATCCTAGCCATTCATTCTTTTCGCCTATTTATTATCTCTGTTTCCTAATCCAACCTCCCATAACTCATTTGCCAAACACAGCCCGATGGTTCATAGATGTACAGAACAACTTTGCGTTGTGAGTTGTTTTTTATTTGTGAATCCTGTATTCAGTGTAAGTACAAGTAAAACAAGGTTCAATCAGCAGTTAGTGTTATTGCCTTATTGGTAGATAAGAACTAGGTTCTAATATATCTGTGCCCAGACATTGTTGGTACCATTGCCCTTGAAAACAAATGGAGAAGATTTTGTAAAACAAGGTGATAGATGATTACTGTATCACTTGTCCCAAGACTGATTGCTAGATCACCAGGATCGCTCAAAGTTAAACCTGCATAATCACATAGGAGTGATCCGAAAATATTCTTTTGACCAAAGTTTCTGGCATATGCTTTGAATCAGATCATCTTTTGATTTGACCAAACAGACGTGCCATATGTTGTAAGATATTAGTAGGAAAATTGGGAGAACTTATATACCTGCAAGGCTGTTGGGGTTGTCCCCTGACCACTGAACAACTAGACAGTTGCTTGAAAACTGAAATCTGATGAAAAACGAAGCTTATTCATATCAGTAATTCGTCGAGTCAGACCCCAATGCAAAAGTGTCTGAAGTTAGTTTATACATATAATAATTCAATCTTGTAGTTTGATGATGTTGTTCACTATAACATAACTCCTTTTTCAAACACCAGTTTAGCAGACACTGTAAAAGGGGAGGAAAACAGATTCATCAATGGCTACCTCTGAACGAAATAAGGAGATAAAGTTCCTGCAACAGCATGCGCCGGTGCTAGCTTCCCAATCTTGTCTTCTAAATCAGGAGCAGTAGCCTACAAACTTGTAAATTGAAATGCATCAGAAGCAGTTGCCAAAAACAAAAAAAAAAAGATTGCATTTCTGAGTCTGAAAATGTGTGTTGTTGCAAGCAGCAAACCTCAAGGGCGTCCCTGCGCAACTCACGCGTGGCGATGTCCATCAAGTTCATCCCCGCGCCGTCGGTCTCGTCGATGCAGGCGTAGCCGCCGACGAGCAGCGACGCCATGAACGAGCTCACGAGCGAGATCCTCTCGGTGTCGTCGTACACGCGCCGCCTCGCCTGGTAGATCCTCCTGATCTGCGGGCCCGTGCACCGCTCGTGCGCGCGGCACCCGGTCATCCTGGCCAGCTCCAGCGCGCCGCCAAGCGCCGCCTCCACCTCCCGGCACTGCGCCGCCGTGCTGCTGTCCATCCACACCGGCGACTCCGTCGTGGCGAGCGCCGAGGCGAGCTGCGGCGCCAGGCCCCTGGCCGGGTCGAGGGACGCGAGCACCGCCGCGCCGCGCTTCCAGTAGACGCTGCCGTGCTGCTGCGCGCCGCCGGAGACGGCGGCGACGCGGGCGTAGTCCACCCTGGGCGCCAGCCTGGCGAGCAGCAGGTCCAGCGCCTCGGCCCACATGAGCGGCGGCGACACGACGCGGCCCGGGTCGCCGGATGGGTCCCGGAGGACGCCGCCATGGGTGGCGTAGTGCGGCAGGTCGGAGTCGAAGTGGACGGCGTCGTGGGCGACGGCTGTGAGGCCAGCGTCCAGCACCGTGGCTTTCAGCGACCTACCACCATTAGCATTAGAATTAGCATTAGCATTAGCAAGCACAGGATTAGGATTAGATTTGGTTGGGAGTAAATTGGTTACTGCGTGGAGCAATCGAAGCCGAGGAAGAGGGAGTTGTCGGGGAGGCGGCAGTGATCACCATCAGCCACCATGGCCATGGATGCTTAAGCAGTTGAGCTCAATCAGGACCAAAGGAAGAAGAAGATGCGGCAGCCAGCCGATTACAATAAGGAAAAAAAAAACAAAAGAATACAAAAAAATAAAAATGAAAAAAAATAATCAAAATGCTTTCGTTGAGAGTCGAACTCAAGACCTCCCGCTTACTAAACGGGTGCTCTAACCAACTGAGCTACGAAAGCTACTTGTTGAAAATTGTTGTAAATCTTATCTTACGGATGCATCACCATGGTAAGGCTGCGAAGCAAACCAAGATATGCAGGTTGCAGCCAACAACAAACTATTAGTAGCATATAATCAAATCTGTTTTGATAGAGGATAATTACCGGTGGATAAGGGAAGTCATCACACACAATTCACACAAGCAAACAGCACCTCAGCTCACCTCAGCAGGAGTAAATAAATCATCATCAGAGTAAATAGCTTCCAGAGTGCGAGTAAATAAATCATCATCAGAGTAAATAGCTTCCAGAGTGCATACTGACTGCTACTGTACTATTTTACTAGTATAGTAGAATTAGTACCAGAGAGGAGAAAGTGCAACATCAGGTTCAGGTACCTGTAAGATGGATTGGATACAGAACTTCTACCCCCCTATGGTTACAACGTTACAATTTCAAGAATTGAGCTATTATTATTGTTATGGTTTCTCATTTGTCAAGCTACAACCAATTTTTTTGATAAAAAAAATAAGGGGGCAAAGTACATAGAAATAATGTGTCACTGAACCACATGGGAAAAGGCCGTCTGTGATGTTTCTTCAAGCATCCCGACTCCTACACTGTGTACATCACTGGCAAAGCAAATACTACCACTCATGACTGCTTAACAGATTGAGAACCACGAGATTTCCCATGTGAATTCCATTGAAGCAGCATCCATACAATCGATGTCCCTAAGTAAACAGAATGAATTAAACAGTTATTCAACAAAGGTTAAATATGATATTCCAGAAATGCAAGTTATGAGTTCTTGCGATCTATTTCTAACCGAAGTAACATAAATCATAATTGTTTGTTTTTTTTTTCTGTTGCTCCACATATCAGCTCAGCTCGGCAGGAGTAACATGATAGATCATATAGGCGAACTATTTGGTGCATGAAACGAAATAATTTTCAACCTCCTTATGTAGTCCAATGAGCTTCAAGCATGTCATTTGAGTATTACAAGATAAAACTGAAGAGATGGCAAGATAACTGTTATAAAGGCGAATGCTAAGTGATTTTAAAGAGTAAGCATGCACAAGAAACTGCTAGCTGTACTGAACAAATCTTCCACTACTTAAGCACCAGAGACATCAACCTATTTGGTGTACGTACAAGCATGGTGTTTGACTGTTCTTATTGACTGTATTGAATGTTTGAGCTGATATCATCAGTTGACATTATAGTTGCATGAGAACTAAGTAGAAGGCTGAACTGAGCAAACAACACAGTCAAAGTTAAATTCATTACCTGCGAAGAAGCCAACAGTGCTCAGATTTGCCACAGCCATAGTATGGTATATCAGGTACTCGGTGAGAAAATGACCAAGAGCATAGATGAAGGACAGGAAAGTGGCCAGATAAAGAGGTTTGTTTTCCAGGTTTAATGCACACAGAAAGCACAGAGTACAGGTCAAAAGTGTCCAGACCCCAAAAGTGCGACCATGTATTTCAGTCACTGCATGTAAAGAAGGAAAACGTTGTTATATTAGCTATATTATTGGAAAATGGTTTCCTCAAGTTAACACAACAGATTAACTTAATATGAGCCTGTTGCTGACTGTCTTAAAGAGAACATGAAACTTATAATCGAAAAGAAATAGTGGGTTGCCATGACAATTTAAATGATCCAAAACAAGGCACAAAGTGATTGCTACCATATAGATGCATAGCAATAGCTGTCAACTTTATCTATTTTCCTAGGAATATTTTTTTTCTTTATATAATCTCATCAATTTTTTTGAAGGAAAAGTAAAAAAAAAAAAAAAAACAGAACAATTCTGCTTAGGTTACCCAAAGAAGCTGAGATCAGCTGAGAATTCAGAATATACTCGTACGGTTGATCAGCTGAGATCAACCATAGAAATGTCCAATAAGAAGACCAACATGATCTCCCCTTGGAAGCAACTAGGAATTAACCAATTGTCACAAAAGAATGTTGCCATCAAGCTCACCAACCTAATGACGAATACGCAATCCTTTCAGAGATAGGCATATAAACAACCAATTTGCACAAGCACATTTCTATGGTTGAGTAGTAACCTTAGCTCTGTGGTTCAGTTCTGTAATCAAAACTCTGATTTCCAAGACAGAACGGCAGCAAGCCATCCTCTTGGCCCTGAAGCTGAAGGTAGACAAATTTATCCAGCAGGGGGGCAAATTTCGAAGCTCACAAACCCAACCAAATTTTTACAGGACAAAAAAAAGAAATGCAGTTTTGAGACTTATTGCAGGGCTCCTTCCCTAGTATCAATTGCAGCTCATGTGTTTCAAAAACGCTCTCAGGTGTCAGCCTTGAGGTAGAACATTGCATTTAACGACCGTGTTACACTACTACATGGTACGATCCCGAACCAGATCCACTGGCTCTCAGGTTTCGATCTGGTACAGCAAGATCCACCCGCTCCGCTTGGATGACTGACTCGCGCCACGCATATGGCGGGAGGAGGGAGGTGGATGTAAATATATATATATAGAGAGAGAGAGAGAGAGGAGAAGCACACGTACTGTCTGTTTGGGAGAAGACGGCGAGACGGAGCGCCCAGATGTTGAAGAAGCCGAACCAGACGGAGGCGAGGCGAAGGGAGCCGACCAGCATCAGCCACCATCCCAGCAACGGCATCCTCCCGCCGCCGGCCATGCTCCCGCTCCCCTGCGGCGCCGGCGCCACCTTGCTCTGCTCGCAGGATGGAGGAGATCGGCGCCGGCGAGACGGGATGGACTGGGGTGGGAGGTCGCCCTGCTGCCGCCTGCCTTGTATGGCCTATGGGTCATGCGCACAGGCCCAAGAGCCTGCACATTTTTCATCTCGGGAAAAAGTTCACCTAAGGTCCCTTATCTTTTCGTCGAGTTTTAAAACCGATATATCCGAGAACCGGGTCACATTTGGTCCCAAGCCAGTATGGAAGCCACTACAAATCGAACGTCGGAATTATGAGGAAAAATCAGACGGCCCCTCCGCAGTATGCATCATGCATCCCTCCCCAACATGCACCATGTACGTATCACCTTTTATCTATCAGTTTTCATATACACGCATTATTTCTCTCTCATTTATTCTTGTGAATGCAAATATTTCATCTACACCTATATATCTCATCATGTTTATGTTATTAGCAAACTGTAAATCATTTTTCTTACAAATTATCTATTCGATTTTTAATCCGATTATATCATTGAATTCGTTGCAATTAAATCTTTACAAAGAGATCCCACGTGATTATATTTTTAGTTATTACGCACCCCAGGTGCGATATAGTATGTGTGTGTATATGTATATACATATACATATATACATATATATGTCTATATATATATATATATATGTATTATATATATATACATATACATATATATATATACACACACATATATATATATAGGGTAAGACTATTCTACACCCGGGGTATAGAATAGCCCTCCCCCTCCCGATCTCTCCTCCCCTCTCTCGCTCCCCCCCCCCCCCTCCCTTCTCTCTCGCCCCCCATCTCTCTTTTTTTATTTCATTTTTTTCTGTTTTTTTCTACCTGAAACATTTTTTTCTCTTTTCTGGATCTCTCTTTTTTTATTTCATTTATTTCTGTTTTTTTCTTCCTGAAATATTTTTTCTCTTTTCTGGAAAAATAAAAAATAAATTGCCAAATTCAAAACTTGAACCCATGATCTCATAGTTTAAAGCACATTCTTTTAACCGATTCATCTAATGATGCTATTTGTTTTAAGAATTTTAAGAGAAAGTAATATGATTATCAATTCTAATATCTTTCACTATCGAAACTCATGACATATCACTATGCTCTAGTAGTAATATTGTTGTAAAAGTACAGTAACATGTGACGTTACCGTATAACACATAGGACGTTACTACACTTCTGGCAGTAACGTCATAGTAAAATTGTAGTAGACCAGGAATCAAAACAAAAATATATGGGTTAAAGCCTCACATGCTATCCATATACTTGTTACTGCACAAAAGTAGAAGTGTTACTATATAATAGGCGCATATTACCACTTTCAAGTAGCTATGTTACTGCACGATAATTAAAGTTTTACTATGTCATTTTTACGAGATGAAGATCGAATAGGTGAGCTATAGGTAAAGTCTGTTGGTGGCTTTGAGCGAGATTTGATTGATGTGGGAGTGTTTTGAACAATTTTATACATTTAGTAAAATCATGTTACTGCATGTATATGCCTTGTTACTGCAAGTTACACATTCTGTTACTGCATGTGGAGGGTTAAAGTTCAAAATGCCAATCTTTAAAAAGCAATATCTCACAAGATATATTTTATTTTTTAAAATCTTTCCCACCATGATGCTATAGTATTACTGCATATGGAGGGTTAAAGTTCAAAATGCATCTACGTACTCCCCTCTTTAAGAAACCGTTCTTCCTCCCTCTTCTCAAGAAAATCGGTCTTCTCCCTCCAATATAGTGTTACTGCATGTATATGACGTTACTGCACTTTTGACAGTAATATTGTGGTGAATTACAGTAAATCAGGAATTGAAACAAAAATATATAGGTTAAAAGTCTCAGATGCTATCCATATACTTGTTACTACACAAAAGTAAAAATATTACTGCACGGAAGGTACACGTTACCATGTGTTTATGCAGTAACACAACCCAAAAAATACAGTAAAAACGCAGTGTAGTAACATCGTGATGCGATTGTAATAACGTACAACAGACAAGTAGTAACAAGTAATAGTATAGTATTTCTACTTGTGGAGAGACAAATTGCAAAAAATTCAATCTTAGAAGAACAATATCTCCCAAGTGATGTAAGGTTTTTTAAAACCGTTTGCACCATGATGCTAGAAAAAAATAGCTTATCAAAAGTAGATCTGTCATGACTATATTTCAGCTATATTTTAACATTGTTACTGCACGTAAGACACAATGTTACTCCACAGTGGTTGTTGTTTTACTGCACCGTCCTGGGACGAGAGCTGAGAAGAGATGGATGGTGGGGGGAGTTAGTAGGCGGGTTTGACTGGTGGGAGGGGCCTTTGACCGAGGTGGGAGGTGGGTTTTGGGCCTTGGTAAGGGGGGGGAGGTAGGTGTGACCCTTGTAGAATAATTTTTCTATATATATATATATATATATAACTGAAATATTTTTATATTATATATGAAACAATGAGTTGTAACTACTGATGCAGCCCATGAAGCGCGCGCGGCCCAGCACTGATGCGGCCCGATGATGGAGACCGGCCCAACGCGGGAGCGATCTGAGCCGTTCGTTTTGATGGACGGCTCAGATCGGCTCCTAATCTATCAAAAGCCCCAACCCAAATAAACCCTAACCCTAATTTCATTCTTCCCCTTCCTCCCCTCCACGCAGGCCGCCTCTCTCCCCGCTGGCGGCCGCGCCACACCCCCACCGGCGCACCTCTCCGCGCCCCTCCCCAACCAGCGATACCTCTCAACGCCCCTCCACCACCGCCGACGCCTCTTGCCCCCCTCCCTACCGGCGGCGGCCTTACCCACTGAGTAGCGGCGACGGCACCCTTCTCCCCCACAAGCGGACAGCGGCGGCGCCCTTCCTCCCGCGAGCGGCGACGACGGCGGCAACGGCGCCCTGCCCTCCCGCGAGCGGCAGCGGCGGCACACTCCCTCGCGGCAGGCAGCTGCGGCGGCGCGGCGATAGTGGCGCTGCCCCCTCTCCCCACCGCCGGCTCCTTCTCTCCTCGTCAAGCGGTGGCCGCCGCACCACTCTCTCGGTAGATCCGCCGGTGGTGGCGGCGGCGGCGATAGCCGCGGGTGGATCCGGAGGTGGTGGCGGCGGTCGCAGGCCGGCGGCGGCTCCCTCCTCCCCTCTCGCCTCCCTCCTGCCCCTGATCCGGCGGCGATGGCGGTGTCGGCGGCGTCGGCGGATGGGTCAGTGGCAGACGGCGAGGTGGCGAGGAGCAGCGCGCTGCAGCCTCCTGTCCGGCTCGCCCCTCCCTCTCCTCGTCATCTCGTGTTAATATGATGTTTTGTAATGATTCCGATTTAGATTTGGACTGGGATTTTGTGTTTGATTTGGATTTGGATTGTGATGATTTGAGATTTGGAGAGAAGGTGTGCTCAATGTGGGATTCTATTTGTGTGATGATGGAATTCCGACTGGGATTTTTGAGGGGGGGGGACGAAAAATCACCGTACGGATGAGGTGACGAAAGGAAAAATCCGAATATTTATATTAGTTATAGAGGGGTAGATACTAGTCCTTTTAGGATAAGAAAGAAACTTTCTAAAGATAAAAAAAAAACATAAAGTCATTATCAGACACTAAACATACTTTTCTAAAGATAAGAACAAACTAACAACTTCTGCCTAATTAATAGATAAACTGCCATGCCGCATCCTACTTAAGATCGATCACTTCTGGATAAGTTTTCTTTAATAGATTAATTTCCTTAACCGAATATAGTAGGAATCCGACTATTAGCGATGTGATAATTCTCTTAGGTGCTTACCAAATTTCACTGTTAACACATGCCCCCCAATTTTAGAGTATTAGAACTCATGCTTTCAAAATTATCTTCTTTCTGGTCTTGATAACTCTATAATTGATCTTCCTTTGCTTATTCAATCGGCTTTCATGAGCCGATACTGTCTGTATTAGATTAGCAGAAATTTCAGTTACCAGGCTAGGATGACCTTAACTCAACCAAAAGAGGAAGGAAGATAGGAGAGGGTGCGGGAGATGACGGGGGTGACGGTGACCAATAGCTAGCTAGCCAGCCATTTTTCTGTTTAAAACGGAAATCTCAGAGAGGTAATAAAAAGTGTAAAATATCAATCGAGCATTAGAATCCATTCGATTGTTAGACTTAATCTTGTTGTTTACCTTTAGTGTGAGTTGTGATTAGTGCATGCATGCATGAGTTAGATTGATCAACAGAAAGTCCATGATCTGCATGTAGGTGCTTGCATGTAGGAAGCTATAGGTGGATATCCGCTGTGAGTAGTGGCCGAGTCAAGTAGCTGGAGTAGCGGCATGGATTATGGATCAGTTAGCTCTGTTGCATGTGTGTGCTAGTGCTTTGCATGCAAGGAGATATGGCCTGCATGCATAGAGACGTGATTAGTGGTTAATTAGTGGCTAAGTCATGTGAGTGGTGGCCGGTGAGTGCGGCAAAAACGTGGCTCAATGTGTTCTATTTAAAGCGTGTAATCAGTATGTGGTTAAGGCGTGGAGAATAGAAAGTGAAGCGTGTGGTGGTTTACTGGTGTGCAGTTACGAAAATTTCTTGTGTCCTGTCCATCTTCTTCCTCCGTCGGTGCATCTTCTTTGTGTGTGTGTTCCATCGAGTGAGAAAGTGAGAGCTGTGTGTGCAAGTGAGTAGCTGGGCCAACATCGATTAGTTTGCTTTGTTTAATTTTACAGCACATTCAGGCAACAGTTACATTTGTGCGCTGTATTACAAGATAGTTAAGATAACATTAATTAATTAGTTATAATAAGAATCTGATGCATATATATATTATTAATAAGATGAGACGACGACGACGACGATGGTGGATGACGATCGAAGTCGAAGATGGGTGAAGATGGAGGCATGCAGCAGGGGTGGTGGATCGATCGATATGATGAAGAATTAATGCATGAATTAGTAGGGCTTGACGCCGACGTAGTTGCCGGGCGGCCAGTAGCTGCAGACCATGATGGTGTCGCCGGAGGTGCAGACGACGCGGCCGCAGCCGACGGCGGTGGTGTTCTTCCAGACGATGGCGGTGTAGTGGGTGCACATGGCGCCGGCCTTGCAGCTGTTGGATTTGTAGTCGTAGCTCTTCTTCTCGTCGCTCCACTCGTCCACCGTCTTCTTCCACGTCCACTCCTTCCCCGTCCCGAACATCATGTTCTCCCCGTAGGGCCCATGCGAGTGCTCCAGCTGGCAATCTCCTCTCCTCAAATCCGCGTACTCCTGCGCGTACTTCGCCAGCGTCGCGTTCCACCTGCCATTATTATGCCATTTTGTCATCGCCATTGCCATTGGCATTCCATCGAACAGCTTGCGTGCATGCATGATGCTTACACTATCGGTGGCACGTGCTCCCTCGTGCGGAACATGTTGTGCTCCCTCACGATGTCGCTGATCGCCTTCTCGTTCAGCCCGTCCTTCTGCTCCTCCGCCGCCGGAGTGTTGCTGGTCGCCGGGGCGTACGGGTCATTGGAAGGAGGCTTTGGCGCCGCCGTCGCCGGGGAAGATGGCTGCGCCGGCGCCGGCACCACGCCTGCTGGCGCCGCCGGGGAAGAAGGCTGCACCGGCGCCGGCACCACGCCTGCTGGCGCCGCCGGGGAAGAAGGCTGCACCGGCACCACACCTGGCGCCGCCGGAGCATACTCCTTATTCGAAGGAGGAGACGTCGACGGCGTCGCCGGAACAGCTGGCATCGCGGTGCCGTAGCCGGACGCCGGCTTGGGCGCCGCCGGCGGGACGCAATCGTCCTTTTGGACCGCCGCGACCGTCGGCGGCTCCTCCGGCTTCTTCGGCTGGGTCGTCGCGTAGTAATCCACCTGCACCTCCTTCGACGACGGCGATCCCGCCGCGCCAGCGCCGCCCTTGGCCGGCATAGCCGGCAGGACCTGCGCCGCCGGCAGAGACTTGGGAGGATTCCCCTCGTCGTTGGGATCCGGAATCCATGGCACGTCCTGGTAGAATTGCCCGGCGTCCGCCTTCTCCAGCACCGGCTTCATGACGGCAGTCACCCCCGGCGCGGAGTTCGCCGCGCCGGCGGTGAAGCCGGTGACCAGAGCGGCGGCGGCGTCCTCCTCCTCGGCGGCGTCCTCCGCCTCGGCAGCCGCCGTCTCCGCCGCCAAGGCCTTGTTGACGTCTTCCCCCGCCGCCGGCTGCTTCGGCGCCACAGTCGTCGCCGTTGCGCCGCCGTAGGATTGGTCCGGTGCGGTGGTGGCCGTGTGGGCCGCGGCGAGGAGGCCGACCACGACGGCGGTGATCACCGTGCGCATCATCTTGTCCATCTTTTTTTTTTTCCTTGTGTGTGTACGTAGCATTGAACAAGTTTTAATTTGAAGAGAGGCGACATGCTAATTTTGGCGCGAACTAACGCACGCACGCATGGATTGGTTTGTGGCGCCAAAGCTATTTTTGACGCGAGGGTGAGGTCCACTAGTAATTACTTGTAATTCCTTTTTTTTTGTTATTTTCTTGCTTACACATGATATGCATGAGGAATTCCGTACTATTATCCGTCAAAAAAAATCCATCTATTAAATAGTGAGTATATTCTCTTAAAAACTTGACAGCATCCAGCCCACACAATGTCCAGCCCAAATATTCTGGCCCAGTTATTGTTATTTCAGCAAAAGCATTATCGTCCCCTAAGATAATTCTTACTACCTCTTGCTAGAAAGTCTTATAACCTAAAACAGAGGAAATATCTTTTAGTATACAAGCATAGTATTTATTAGCACTTATAAAACTATGTGCAAACATGCCACATCAACCCATTAAACACACAAATCTCAACATGTAAGTATATAGTCTACAATTTATTTTATTCTAAAACTAAACATACACATGCCAAATTATCATTCTCAAATTATTTTCATAATATTTCAATCTAAATCATTTCATCATTTTTTCAATATCTAACTTATATCCCGCAGCAAAGCGCGGGGCATCATCTATTAATTTGTTATATAAGCATTTATGTGACGCTTTTACTGTTTTGTCCTTTCAGTACCCCCTCAGTAATAGTGGACCCTTTCTTCCCACCGTTTCACTTTCTAAAGTGCATTTAATTATGGACATTGTCGTAAAAAAAAAACTCTTTCGATCTTTAATTCTTTCACTTAATCTCTGCTTAAAAAAGATATCAATGCTTATATTTGTAGTGTGTTGTATGACAGCTGCTACCAATGTATATTACACAATAATCCTAGCTTAACCGGCCGGTTTCTGATCTTGAGGCAGTTAGTTGAGTGCCTGATCAGTGTGAGGCTCACCGAGGAAACGTGCTGATGTGAAATATTCATATCCTGAATATTGAAATGTGTTTGAAGATCATCATCCGGTCACTACTGAAGTCTCCATCCATGTAGCTTCCCCCTAACTTCACCACTACGACTACTATTTGTAGAGGATGCGCATGCAGGTCTAAGCTAAACACACTTTGCGATGAGTTTGATCCACATAAATTATTCATTTCTTTGGAAATCGTTGCATGCATGCTTGGCCATATACTCCCAATTCGTCGCTATTCGTAGCTACTAGGATGTACGTACTAGCTGTAGAGTAGCTCCTAATTAACAAGTATGATTTCCGACTGATCATCAAACGGGCGAGATTGAGTTATTACCTTGAAACCGGCCGCCCCATTATGTTTAGTGATTTGATTAGTCCAAGCAATGAATCAACTAACCATACAGATATCTTGATTTAACTTATATAGTACTTCTTTTTTATATTTTAAGTATTTTTAACTTTTTTAAGTCAACTTATTCAAGTAATCAAATTTATTTAAAAAATATAATAATATTTTTAACACAACACAAATATAATATCAAAATATACTAAATGTTAGTTCTAGATCAGTATTGTAAATATTGCTAAATATTTCTATAAACCTAAACTTAAAAGGTTTGACCAAAAAATTCAAAACAACTTATGATACGACACAGAGGGAGTATAACAATTAAGAATAACATATTCTATAAACACAAGCTTCTCGTGCATATTTCGTGCACACCAACTAGTAAATATTATGAAAATTTATATAAAAAATTGGATATTTACTCTTAATAGTATTACACATATTTACAAAGTCTCATATTCAAATTCATTATATTTTAGCCGTAACAAAAAAGTGGAAATTCTAACAGTTTTAAGGGTAAAATTATGTCAGAATTTTGTCTTTTTTGTTGCGGTTAAAATATAATAAATCTGAAGATAAGATTTCACATGTAGTTGTAATACTATTGGAAGTATGTGTCCAATATTTTCTAGAATTTTTGGTGACATTTACTAGTTGGTGCACACGGAGTGTGCACGAGAAGCTTGTGTGTATAGGATATGTATTTAGCATTTTAGCTACCATGCATATATAGCCTACTACTACCTCTGTCCCAAAATAAGTACAGATGTGGAAATCCGTGTCCAACATATTTGACCATTCGTCTTATTTTAAAATTTAATGAAAAAATTAGAAAAAATACTCACACATAAAGTACTATTAATGTTTTATCATCTAATAACAATAAAATACTAATCTAAAAAAATTCAAATAAGACGAACGGTCAAACTTTGGATATGAACAGTGCAAAACTGCACTTATTTTGGGACAGAGGTAGTACTACGTAGCTGCATGAATACTTCCTCCGTCCGAAAATAAGCGCAGTCATGAGTTTTTGTGTCTAACTTTAATCGTATGTCTTATTTAATTTTTTTGAAAAAACTAAAAAACGTAAGTCACGCATAAAGTAATATTCATGTTTTATAATGTAATAAAAATAAAAATACTAGTTATAAAAAAATTTCGAATAAGACGGACGATCATGTTAGGTGTTGAATATACTAGTACTATTTGGTTACAGTTGGACTTGGAGTTGTAATAGGTGTTAGGGGTGGAGTTAGAGTCGGACTCTGTAACCCGGCATCTCTCTTAAATATATACGTCATCTCTCTTAAATAGATAGGGGACACCACAATGTAATCATGGCGATTACAATGTAGTATAGACACGCAGGGAGATGATCGGCTAGGAGCTATATTGGTTAGGGAGGAGCGCCCATAATTAGAGCCCCAGGAATGTAGGCTTCGACTGAACCTCGTCAACAAATATCGTGTGTTCCTGTGTCGTTATCTTGCATGTCTTAGGTGATTAATGATTGAAGCGATCGGGAAGGTTAGTCGTCGTTCCGCTATATTGACTAACTTTTATAACAAGTGGTCTTAGAGTACGCAGCCCGGCCCACCAACCGTGGGCCACCCAAGTCACGTTGGGCATGCTCCACCACAGGCCCAACCAGAGCCACAACTTTAGGTCCTGGGCCTACACAACCCAAAAGACTAGTCTGATGGGTAAGGACCGCCCCCACCTTAACAATCTCCCTCGTCACGTCAACCCATGTGACCCCGAAGACTTGTTACCTGGCCTCTCCACCATGTGACCCATGAAAATTGTTGATGTGACCCCGAAGACTTGTTACCTGGCCTCTCTACCATGTGACCCATGGAAATTGTTCCGGGTTTCAAACCTTGGGCTCTGATACCACATCAACCCATATGACCGCCGAAGACTTGTTACCTGGCCTCTCCACCATGTGACCCATGGAAATTGTTCCGGGTTTCAAACCTTGGGCTCTGATACCACTTGTTAGAGTGCGTAGCCCGGCCCACCAACCGTGGGCCACCCAGGTCACGTTGGGCCTGCTCCACCACAGACCCAGCCGGAGCCACAACTTTAGGTCCTAGGCCTACACAACCCACGAAACTAGTCTGATGGGTGAGGACCGCCCCCACCTTTTAAATCGTGCTCCCTCACCATCAATTACCGATGTGAGACTAAACCCAACAGATCAAAGTTGGACACGAAAACTCATAGCTGCACTTATTTTGGGACGGAGGTTGTAGTATATCACATATGATCATATCCCTATCAATTTTACTGCTAGTAGGCTAGTAGCTAGGCCTACGAGTCAATCAAGATAGTGATCGAGAGAAGAACATATAGCTAATTGGAGTATTGATTTGAACTTCGAAGCCGCCCTGCCGGCCGGCCAGTTGCCTAACAAGCTCCCTCAACAAGGAACTGCCAATCAGTGTGCCAGCCATACAGCTCATCCTGGCTCCTGGTTTTGTGTATAAGCTGTTTTTCGATGGTCGTAGAAAAAAATAATAAACCATTTCATCTTTCTACTCCAATGTGTATACCTAGCTATTAATGCCATCACCTCAACAACTACATCCATCGGGAATGAATTGTAGCGTCCTTTTGTTTTAATTCATACTCCCTCCTTTCAATTTGTCACGAAGACTAAATTTGTTTTAACTCATTCCACGTGTAACAAACTCATCCCATATGCATGCAGTTAAAAACTGTATGCATGCATAAAACGAGTATTAAAGATGGTTCCTCCGGTTCCGGTAAACAATTTAATCGAGCACCACAAAACAAAACGACAATCTCTTTATTTAAGTGTTGAATGTGTGGAGACTGTGTTAGGTTCTATACTTTATCACCATTTACCAATAAATATTATTATACTTATCTAAGTTGAGGCGATGCACATCTTCACAAGCTTAAGGAAATCTTGCCATACTTTTTGAGTCTTTTTTTTTTGCAAGGACACTTTTTTGAATTATTGACGTGTGGGATCTGGTTTATTGGAAGAAAATCTTGTCACAACTATAGCTACAACCAAATGGTTGTCAAGGTGATCAAACTTAACTAACCTTAGACGTGGCAGATTGTGGTTGGCAACCAAACGCCCCTATAAATACGATCATCTCATTTGGGAAGATCACAAAATAAAATATATTAAGACTTTAAAATGGAGACAGTACCGTTTAAGTAATTTCGCAGCGGTATACTTATAGACAACACACCACCAGTTAAAGAAATGAATTAAAAGTACATTTTATGAACACAATTTTGTATCGCGTAAATAATATTACACCAGAGTAATGGCGGTTCAAAACCTTATATTATCCTAACAGAGCTCTGTATTTTGAAATAGAGAGAGTACATGGGAAGATCATGGATAGGGGAGAAAACTAGAATTTTTTTTAGAAATAATATTATTTTAATAAAAAATTGAAAAAATAGAACTTGATCAGTTAAAATCGCAAGTTTAATATCCTATTGAACAACCGCAGTCCGACAGGTCCGACAGGGTAGTTGGTCCATTAAAAAAAAGTACATAAACATTGTTGCGCATTGTTCGGTAGGGGCCTATATATCAAACTTCCAAAGTTCGATATGTCCCGCATTAATAGTATTGCACAGTGATTGTTCTCCTTTTTTACAAAAAAAAAAATATCACCTGTTGAACAACCGTAGTTTGTTCGATATGGGCTCCCGTCAAACTGCGGTTGTTCGATAGGATGCTAAACTTGCGATTTTCAACTTCTATTTTTACAATTTTTCATTAAAATAATATTATTTCTACAAAAATTCAGAAAACTAAGCCACATATGTTGATTATATATAATCAATTGAGCAGGTGGGCAGAATGAGCGATTAGTCGCATGCATGAAAGCCATACTCATGCAGTCCAAGCAACGACGAACACACAATTAAGCAGACACGCCATCAAATTAACAACAACTCGATCGATCTCTAGCTAGCTTATTTATACCTGGCCACTCTTGCATCTCCCTTTCGATCGATATAGTGAGGTCGATCGAGCGATCGACCGAGCGATGGGGAGGTCGTCGGCGTGCTGCGACAAGGCGGCGGTGAAGCCGAAGCGCGGGGCATGGACGGCGGAGGAGGACGAGCGGATGCGGTCGTACATCCAGCAGCACGGCACCGGTGGCAACTGGATGGCGCTGCCGCGCAAGGTCGGCCTCCGCCGCCGCTGCGGCAGAGCTGCCGCCTCCGCTGGCTCAACTACCTCCGCCCCGGCATCCGCCACGGCGCCTTCTCCGACCACGACGACCGCCTCATCCTCGCCCTCCACGCCGCCGTCGGCACCAGGTGGTCCTCCTCCTCGCCGCCCACCAGCTGCACGTTGCTAGCACCAGTAGCGGCGGCATGCACGTCGGAGTCGGAGAAGGACACGGCTACGACGACGTCTTCGCCGCCGGTCATTCGTTGTCGTCGACGGCAGCTACGAGCGGCGGCGCAACGGAGCTCGACGAGATCTTCCGTTCCACCGGCACGAGCGGCGGCGATTGTTCATCATCAGCTCAGACTCAGAGCACGGACGACGCGCTGATGATGATGATGATGATGAATTGGCACAACCACCAAAACTAGCTACAATATTTGCAAGGCGAATTACAAGCTGGTGTGCAGCAGCAGCAACTTGGATTTGGCATGCCTTACTGGTGATAATGTAATCGTACATATATTGATTTACAGTTGAGATGTTTTGATTAAGTTTTCTCTTGTTAATTTTCTTAAACCACCTGGCATGCATATGCGCATTGTATGTTTGTTCTCCTCTGATGGAGTTGCACTAGTTAATAAAATGTTAATTAATGTAGGTGTTTAAATACATAATACTTTTATACATGTGTCCTATATATATAGTGATGAGATGAAATGAACCCCCTGGACCATGATTATACTCTGCTGTTCTCTTTTGATTGTTGGTTCATTTCTCTGAAATTTATTTATTGGGTAGTTCAGGATAAGGGTAACTACTGAAGTACGGTCATTGTCACAGTGTCTCGCTAGCGGCGGTGGTTGACGACTTCGTTGCATCCTCAAGTTTACACTACGTACGAACGTACGGTATGATTAGAGATCAAACCATCAATAGATTAGATTAGATACCCAGCAGTTATTTGATTATTTCTTCGTTAGACTCTATGATGATTGAGATCCCAGCTTAGCTCTAAGAATTCATGCAGGCAACAAGTAAAGTACCTACCTGTGACGAAATATGATACTATCTCATCAAAGACTTGGTAGCATTCAGCATCTGAAAACTTGACAAGCTGAAGACCTGGAAGCTAGCTGCTCTGTCCAGAAATTCTAGTGTACAGATCACCGCTGACATCAACAAGATCAGTCATCCTTTACACTTGGAAAGTTGAAGTCGATCGATCGATTGAAAATTGGAGCAGATTTTGATGACTGGTCGCAGCATCACTAATCTGCTGGCGTCAATGCCTCTGCCCTTGTGGTTCAAAACTTCAAAATGTACTACACTTCTGTCAAATTCAAACACACACCAGCTCTCCGCAAGGTTCAAATACCGCGGGAGCAGCCTGGTGAGAAAAACCAAAGCTGCAGGCTGCCTGCCCTGAACTAGCTAGTCCAAGTAATGTGTGGAATAATATAAAGGTCACAGTCTCACAGATACAGTACATACCATCACGTCTATTGACTAAATTGCAGCAGCAAAAACACCACCCGAACTGTGTACAAACACTCTGCAAATGTTCTGCTTATGTTACGGATCAACTCTTAAAAAGCATATGCTTTGAGGGAGGCAACAAAAAGTTCTTGCTTAATTTCCCTGTTCAAAGCACTGGCAGCAGTCAAAAATCAGATTTCTTTTAATCCTTTCAAGAAACAGTAGAGCCTAAAGAGATGGAGTACTCCATACAAATCAGCATGCCCCAGATTTGTGAGGCACAGCACAAAAGATAATCCCCTGAGCTCTTTTGATGACAAAGACTGATGGTGGCTGTAAAGTTTGATGGGGAATATGCCTCCCAACAGCTACAGATATGTATATAGCAGCCCAACGCTCAAGAACTGCCACCAAATACAAAATGATGGCACATGCTTCTTGACAAATATGGATTAAATTAAACAAACGTGCAGTCCAGGATAAGCGCTAAGCTAACAGGCATGGAAATTTCAGTTTTACATTCTCAGACGAGTTGAAGTTAAAAGAGGAGTGTAATTGAGTAGAAGTAGCAGAGTAGCTGAGGTTACCAAACAAACAAGTCAAGTAAGATGAACAACTACATTCCTATATCATTATCGCGAAATAGTAAAGTATAAATTTCATGTAACAGAATGACTGAGCACTAAAACAATATCTGCATGGCTAAGGCTTTATACTGATTAACTAGCATGTCCTAGAGTCACTAACTTGAGGAAATCAAACGGATCAAAACAACAAAATTGCTTTTCAGGTATACTGATGCTCTCTCAATGTATGTTATATGATGTATGTGGCTGTACATTTTCATCGCTGAACAGGCTGATGAAGGGGTTAGTGGTTAGATATCCTATTCTATTCTGACAAACCTCTTTTCTGCAATCTGACAAGGAAAGTAATCGACTTCACAGCATGCCGAAGACGGCTAACTGGGAGTCCATTCAGTGTTGGGTGAGACAACTCCCCTCTGGGTTCCTCGAAGGTTTCTTTTCCATTCGACTTATCAGAGCTACACCCTTGTTCCTCATCGCTCCCAACAGTCTGAATTTTCTCCAAGGGCATATCTTCAGTGTCGTGGAACTGACAATAGGCAGAATGAAGCCGGTGGTGAATTTCATCCATTCTTCCTGACCGTTCGTCTTCCCTGTCCATGTCAATTAAATCCTGTACAATCAAAATGCAGTAGTCAATCACCCACGAGCAAAAATCTCTACCAGTCACCACAATGATAGAATGTGGAGACCATGGTTATTTTTAAATTTGTTGTCCACTTAAGTCCATCACTATACACCATGATGGAACCAATACGAACCTGTGCTGGGGTAGTTCTGAATAATGGGAGAAGTCGATTTCTGCAATACTGATTGAATAACAGAGTGAGGATGATAAGAGGTATGGTGAAGCCTGCAGCTACTGGTGATTCTTTCAGGCCAAATACACCAAGGCAGATAATCTGGGTGAGCACGAGAGAGAATATCACTGTGTTGTGTGCGATTGGCCAGTACAAACCCCCTGTGTCATATCTTGTGCGGTAAACATTGAGCAACTGAAAACACCACGGATAGAATATCATTAGCATGGGGAAATAATAGGGTTGAAGAATGAAGCTAAGAAATAAGAAATACTATTTCAGTAAACATTTTTTACAAGAACATGCAATTTTCTTTCCAAATTTAATTGCATGAAACAGTGCGAGCTACTCAACAAATATAATGGTGCAGTAAGGTTCATGTAAAAAATGTTCAACACCACGGTTACAATTTGCAACATAATAAAATATTCATTGATGAAGATATTCATATTTGAGAATAAAAATATGTTATGAACATATAATACTCCAAGTAGAAATGAAGAAGTTTCTCACCTGATTGCGGTACACGATGTAACCAAGGAAGAAGTACACTAACAGAAAAGGTAAGATCAAAGGTGCCAGTACAGAGCATGTGAAGCCCAGTAGTCCGAACAGCAATACTTTTGGCACTTCTGTGTGATACGGGAATGAGGGAACAAACTCTGTGTCTTCTGGCATACGTAGAATATATTTCCTCACAAAGTTCCATATTAAACCAAATAATTGCATGAGTTCAGATGATAAACTGGCCCATCCTGATGTCAGAACATAGGTGATAAAGAAGGTAGCCTGAAAATATTTACAGAATAGCAGAGAGAAGTTAGAAAAAAACTAAGGGACAAAAACAGTATCTTTTTGCAGAAACCTTTCATCATGAACTCCAAACTATTCATATCTTCTGAAGCACAAAGACAAAAAGGTGTTTGGACTATTTACCTGGACAGGTATAGCTCTAGCAAGCTGGACAGGGATGTCCTTTGGGCTTGATAACACATTCAATTGGCTTATGACAGTACCAGATAGTACATTTCCAAAGAATATGTTCCAAACAGTGAAGTACAGCACTTTACAGCAAGCACTCCTCTTCCTTTCACTGTGAGATATTGGCCCCTCTAATGTAGAAAATAATATCATTATCGGCGCGACGGCATATAAAAATATTTGCAGTATGACACTGGGAAGGTACCCAGTTACAAGCTGGCTCATGTATTTCCTGCACATGAAAGAGTACTCAGTAGATGCTGCATAGAAATGAATAGAAGCCCGTATTTCTACATTAAATATTGCCTCAGCAACACAAGAGAAAAGGAAACATCAAACTGTGTTCCTTTACACATTTTAATTGACTAATCGCAGAACATGTTAAATTAATTGGTCTAATAACAAGAATAGGGCCTTATATGAGATGCGATTCGTACTACAAATAAGAACAAACTTTGTAATAACAAGAGATTGGTTCCATTTTAACATGTATACTTACTTCTCCAGTATCCCCTTCAGGAAAGGAAGCCTCTGCTGCAACTGCTCTAGCTGAGATAGTCCTTGTATAAATGTCACTGGTATCAGAAAGAATAACATAAAAACAATTGAACCTAGGAGCGTAGCTATTCGGCGAATCCAAAGCTGCTTATAAGGTAGCCAAAGATTTGACCAATACACATCATCTGGTTCTGGAGCTAGATCAGTAACCCATTTCATAGGGTTAGATGTTTGGAGTATTTCTGAGGCAACAAGGGCAGCATACCGAGTTCTGAAATATACAAAAGCAGCTGCGCATTCCTGGTACAATTCAACAGTTAAAGTTACTAGTTTTATACTGACTAATTGATGAACTACCAGTAAAAGAGCTAATATTTGTGAGATTACAAGTTCAACCTGATCATCTAGTTTCAAGCTGGAATCTTGAAGGTCAGATTTCCCCTGATTCTGCTCAAGCCCAGTTGCCAACAGCTGGAAAGAATTAGATGAGGCTCCGCACAGACAGCACCGGTATGAAATTGCTCGACACCTCTGATCAATAGTGCTGTCTGTAAAATGTTTGAATTTCCTGTATACCTTCTTAGCACCAGTCTGTCAGAATATGACTAGAATTGTTACACAATAAGAAGAAAGTGAAATAAAAATATGCAAAGCCATAAATTCAATTCAAGGAACCGGAGATTAATGAACACTACTCTATATAAAAGCACAGAGCTGAGAATCAAATTAATGGCAAGAATGTGAAACTATCATAAGGTTTTGCTTGTTCCCCAGTGATTACCCAACTACAAGATAGTAGTCCCAAAATTAATATCAAATGACAACAACTATCAAGGCTGTCTTTTAAAATTCCCAATAAACAATCAGCAATATTCTTTATTACAATATGTTTAAATTTATTTGCGGCACATCCCTTCGAGTGCAGATTTTACCATTATCTTCTGAACTTTTCCAACTTTGTAAACAATTTGATGGAACAGGTAGCTTGATCCATGGTACTTGGTGAAGAAATCATCAATAGCATTACTGCATGATTCTTTGGTTTCCTTTGGTATTCCACGAACAAGGACAGTAAAATGGCTTGGATTGGGCATTGCACAAGTAAGATGACGGAGCCTCAGCCTAGCAATGTGCTTGTACTCCTAAATTATCAGACAAATAATGTTATATCAAATCTGCTCATCAATATGAGGAATGAGATTGTTTCAATTACTCATAAGAGCAAAAGGCCTTACAAAATATAGGAGAATGCAAGCTACTCCTGATATTATGTACAGGGCTACACAATGGACCCAAAGCCTGCAATGCAACCAGCACATAAATCGTATCTTTCTCAAAATAAAAAAGAAGAAGAAATTATTGATTCTATGAAAGTACTTTTGATGACAAATGTATTTTCACATATAATATTTTCTTTTTGCATTTATTAGTGATTTGATTGCACACATTCTAAAACGTCGTCTATTTGAGAACGGAGGGAGTTCTCTAAATGCCAGCACTCAAGAGGCGTAAATGTCATGTAGAACATTGGTTAAACTACCCTGTAGTAGAACTACAAGAAGTTTCTCATCTCACCATCTTGATCTCACTTTCACATTCCCAATTGTAAAGATATCCAATGATTCTGAAGGAATCCGAACATGATGTATATCTTGCCCAAAGTAATTCAGTGGTAGAATTCCAAACACACACAGAATGGCAGCTAGTGAGAAGATGCGTAAGCTGTTGAAAAACAAATGTATTAGCATGTAAATTTGGATATTGAGGTAAGAAATAAGGAATATAAATCTTTAAATATAAGACAGGGGATGTGCTACTGTGCATTACAATAAGTCAGGAACTTATGCTTTATACAGCTACAAATTTTTTTCTCCTTCTGATTCACGCCCATATAGAAGTTTAAAAACTCAGCAATCAGATACCACCTTCTACCAGAACCAACATAATATATAAACAAACGACACAGGGAAGTAAAAATACCTGAATACTAGAATTCTATTGAAAACAACAGCATCTAGCCCAGCAGCAGCCAAGATCTCTTCCTCAGTACACTGCAGCGCTTTTACTATCCAGCCAGTAGATGGTACAAATCTCTCCAAGATAAAAGCTTCTCGGAGCCGATTATGCTCCTCGGCAATCCTCCTCCCAAAGTAGACCCTGACATTGGCTGGCTGCTTCCTCAGAACAGAATAGAGCGATATAAACAGCACAGAAAGAGCGATATTGATGCCAGCAGAGGTCAGAAGTCCGCTGATTTTCATTCCTTCCTAGCAAGTGTGTGGCGCGCTTATGTCATCCAAATACAAGCGCAAATTTCATCCTTGGTACCCAGAGGCTCAGCACCTGCAGGAAGAGATCACTAAAGCAAATCAAATCGATCCTGCAAGTATAAATCGCTGCAAATTATGTAATCTCCACAAAGAGAGAGAGAGAGAAAAAAGGAAAAAAGCAAAACAACAGATTGTTTCTACACCATGGGTAAACAAACGCACATTCCAAAAGTGGCACCAAGGTAAAATCAGATTTGAGAATGAAGCCAATTCCTCGGAGTGGGTGTACGGACAGTGGAACCTTGGAGATAATAAGTAGTAATTAATTGGCTAAAACAAAAGGTAGTGGTAGCATGTAGAACACTCCAGATGCAATGATGCAATGTCATGTGCCCAAATGAAATGAGGACTGCTTATATTCTACTACCAAGTGGAGCAGTTAATTAAAAAGAAGAACACGATGCAAGAGGCGTCAACATCGTTGGCTGCAAGGCTGCAAATAGAGGAATCCAAGCTGTCTGAACAGGTTGGGTTTAGATTCGATGGTTGTAACGGGTGTTTGCGTGTGAGCATCCGCATCACCACAACACCACGCGACAGAAAGCGGATTGCCTGCAAACTGCAACTCTACCTGACCCTGCAGGCTTAGTATAGAAACCAAGCAGAAAGTTACTACTACATGGCATTAACCGCGACTCCTCCCCCATTAACGGATTAACCGCAACCGCAGCAAGAGAAGGAACAGAATCCAACTCCGAAATCGATGGACAAAGAACGGGGGTTAACAACTGAAATTTCTGTCTAAACCAACGAGTAGTAAATCCGACGAAGTAAAACGAACAAGTAGAGAAGACGAAGGAGGAGGCGAGATTAACTTGCCTCCAAGTCGCCCGCCCGCTCGCCGGCGCAACACAGCAACCGCCGCCGCCTCGGTGGAGCCCTGCGCCGCCATTAAGCCAAACCCCAATAGAATGAGAAGGAAATCAACCAACGAAGCAGCACGAAGTGAAAAAGGCAGCAGGAGAGCAGATTACCACGGCGACGAGGAGTGGGAGTGGGTTAAATTAAGCGCGGCCGCGGCGGCGGCGGCAATGGCGGGGAGATGCGGACTGGATTGGAGCAGACGAGACGAGACGAGGCGAGAGGAGGAAGAAGAAGAAAGGGATGATGAATCAAAACTTTTTCCTCTCTCTCGCTTTTTTTATTTGGATTTTGTTTCGATTTTGGTTTTGATTTGGGTTTGGAGCGAGCACGAGACGAGACGAGAGTGGAAGGGAAGAAGCCCAGGAGTTATTGCAAAATCAAATAGTACTACAGTGTCCTTCAAGTTTACCTTTTCTTTTTTTTTTCCTCCGAGGAATAAAGGATTGGTGCATTTTACGGAATCCTATCAATTTTTTAAAAATTAAAATTGAGATGAGAAAAAGGAGATGCCACGTAAAGTGGGCAGTGGAGAACGTGGTGGGGGTGGATTGGTCCCAACAGTGGGGCCCACATGCACGCCGTGATGACACGTGGTTCTCACCGGGCCATTGGAAGTACTACTAGAATCAGAGGCCAAGCAGTGTCTTGTCATGCTTGGTTACCAACAAGTAAAGCACACAATTCATCACATCGATCGATCTTGACATCAAATTAATCAAAGACCATGATTTGATTTTTTTTTGTTTATCCAGATCGTGGCCAAAAAGTCACTTACAAGTTACTCCTATGCAATTACTAGCATCTTTATTTGTGTTTAAGATTTGAGTTCGGGGGAGCCGTACGCCATGCACCATTCACGGATTTATTCATAGAAGTAACTCGTAACGCTATATATTATACTCCCTCTATTTTTCGCGAACGCTCAAATATACTCCCTCTATTTTCATATTAGTTTATTCTATGTTTGTATTAGGTTAAATATTTTAGTTATTATCAATAATTTTTATAAACCTATATTGTCTAACATTATACGATTTATATTTTCTATATATATTCACCATGATAAATATTTTCATAATATATAATCCAAATATTGTTAACGGTGGGGTGTTTTTTTCCTACTTGGAATGCATATTCATTTGATTAATTAATGTAGCTTAAGTGTTAAGTTCCTGTAAAAAGTCATGCTAAAACCCATATAGTATGAAAGAGGTTTAATACATATAGTCACTAATTTACGTACGTGGAAGCTGTCTGAACCTTAATTAGGCATCATCAATGGAAGGGCACAGGCAGGAGAGCTAATCCAAGACCAATCGATCAGACCGACCAAGACAAGGACACTTTGCTTTTCTTTTCCCCATTTTTATGGACTTTGATGTGGCTATAAGAGAGAAGAAAATTCAGTGGACATGTGTGTCATGTGAGATTACCATCTACGAGTAGTTTCCACCAGAAATTCTCTCCATACATATATTATATAAAATGCAGATCGATAGATCAGTGCTTCATCCAAAAAGATACACTGCCTCCGTCTCTTAATATATAACACCGTTAACTTTTAATGTGATATTTAACTACTTGTGTTATTAAAAAATTATATATAAATATTATTTGTTTTATTGTGAACTTTTTCATCAAATAAACTTTAACTTAACTTATATTTTTTATATATTTACACAAAATATTTGAATAACACGAATGATAAAACATCGTGCGAAAAGTTTGTAGTATAAAAAAAACGAGGAAATATAGAATTGTGGTACATATTGAGAAAATTCGGCACAAGCTGTCTGTCCAATAATAACAAGACAGTGATGACACACGACAAAGATCCACCACACATTTCACATGCACGTTGCGTACGTACCGGCCGGCCAGCCAGCCTAACATACAGCGTCATCCACGAGAAATTCTAAACAACACGTACGCCAGCCAAATATACTTGCTGATGATCTACAAATTGCATGTCAATCTATTATGTTATAAAAAAAGGCACCACGTTCACTATGGAGACTAGAAATTCTCACATTAATTAAAGAAAAAGAAAAATAGGATTCAAATAGGATTACAATGACTCCACGTCCTCATACAATTTGGAAAGTTCAAAGAGATTTTTGAATCGGACACATTGTGATTTTTGAATCGGACACATTAATTGTATCTGCTGCATGCCATCCTGACACCATGACATTGGAATCAAAACTAGCCAGTAGAAAGCAATATGCATTCCTAACTGGATTCAATGCAAGAGAGAATGCTAAACGTATTAGTAGCATTTTTATTTAGCCCAACGCTGATGGGATGTATAGAGATCTGTATATACTTTAAAAATAGCTTATAGCTTTGGCACATATTAAAAAAAGAAAAAAATATATATTTTGTTCAGTTGCGCACTAGATTATCATACGACAATTATAAGAAGTAACTGGGAGTTGAGACTGATTGGTGATCATCTTTATGTACTAAAGATTGTACGATGATGTTTAGAATTAAACGTGGCAAACAACCATCGCTGGCTCAGCTGAGCAACCCATGATTAGACGGAATCCGGATCAGCTGTAGACACAATACTGAATGCAACTTTGGCCATGTTTAATTCCCACATAAAAACTTTTCACCCTATTATATCGAATGTTTAGATACATGCATGGAGTATTAAATATAGATAAAAAAAGCTAATTACTGTCATAGGCAGACATAATGAAATATCCGACGCTTCGAGAGAAGAATATTGGAGACAGTGCTGGGTCTTTAGCCTGCCAGTCAACATCAGTCTGAGATGTGCCCGTCAAACCACTCGAAGGCGGCGACCATATGTGTTACACATTCAGGAGACTTGACAAAATGGCTAAAGATCTACAATATCTCAAATATTCTTAACTCATACTCATGTGAATCTAGTAATATGAGCCGTGGCAACACATATATCACCTGAACAATCTATCTATTATATTATTAAAACAACCTTGAAAACAGGCACCATGTTCGCTGTGGAGGATAGAAATTCCCACATTAATCGGAGAAAAAAAAAGAAGAGTCCAAGTAGAAATACAATCTAAAAATAGTTGAAATTCAGAATTAAAAGTAAGCAATATTGAAAGAGTAGTCCATATTGAACCGTAATATGAGATTAATTAAAATTTGAAATAAAAATAAAATAAAATCCGAAATTAGAAAAAAAAAAGAGTGCAAGTAGGAAAACAATTTAAAAATAACTGAAATTCGGAATTAAAAATAAGGAATATTGAAAGAAGAGTCCATACAAGAATCCAATACGAGATTAATCAAAATTTGGAATAAAAAAATAAAAATTAGAAAAAAGAAAATAAAAGAAGAGTTCAAGTAGGAATACAATTTAAAATTAACTAAAATTCGTAATTAAATATAAGCAATATTGAAATAAGAGTACATATAATAACCCAATAGTACATTAATTAAAATTTAGAATAAAAAATAAAATAAAATACGAAATTAGGCAAATTAAAAAGAGAGTTAAAGTAGGAATACAATTTTGAAACAACTGAAATTGAAAATAAAAAATAAAAAAAATCAAAAGAACACAATACGAAAAATAAAATAAATTATGAAATTAGAAAAAGAAAAAAAGATTTCAACTAGGAATACAATTTATAAATAACTAAAATTGGTGATAAAAATAAAGACTATTTAAAAGAAAAGACCATTTAAAATACATGCCGAGATTAATTAAGTAATAGGCCTGTACAGGAGCAGAGTGGTGGCGGTTGATGGGACATATAAAAACTATTAATAAAACATCAAAAAGAAAATTCTAATGACGATTAAAATAAAGGACGACGAGCAGGTCGTTAAGCAATCTGCCAAGGCGGTTGGCGGGACTTCTAGAAAGTAAAAAAATAAGCCCCAATGATAATTATTTTTAATTTTTAAAATTTTAATTAAAATAAAAAAGAAAGGCAACGGTGGGTCGTATAGGAATAAAATGGCAGAGCCGCCGATGGTTGGTGTGTCTTGTAGAAAGTAAAAAAAAAGAATTCTAACGATAGTTATGTTCGACTTTTACAATCCCAATGACAATAAAGTGTATGCGGCGGACAGGTCATAGAGGAGTATAGTAGCAGCGTTTGACGGGATTTCTAAAATTATAAAGAAAATGAAACCCAACGAGACAATAAACTCTAAAAACTATAAGGTCCAATTTTTAAAAGTTCAGGCTTCTGAAAAGTAAAAAAATAAACCCTAATGATAATCATGTTTGATTTTAAAATCTCAATAACAATAAAGAAGGGCGACAGTGGCCGAGCCGTAGAGGAGTATAGTAACAAAGTCGCTGACGTTTTGGCAGAACTTCTAGAAAGCAAAAAAAAATGAACCTAAACGATAATTATGTTCGACTTTTAAAAAAGCAATGACAATAAAGAGAAGATGAAGTGGACGGTCGTAGAGGAGTATAATGGCAGCGTTAGACGGGACTTCTAGAAATTATAAAAAAGAAGCCCAACATGACAATAAACTCTAAAAACTATAAGTTTTTGGATCCAAATTTTAAAGATTCCAAGGAGAATGAATAGAAACAGCGAGCAATCAAATAAAGAATAATATGACAAAAGTAAAGGGTAGTAACTGGTGTGACTTTTAAAAATTATAAAATTAGAAACAAGAGGATGATAAGGTTTGGACTTTCAAAATCTTAAGACAACGAGAAAACTATTTAATAAATTTTAAGTAAAATCATATTAAAAAATATATAATTTTATATGGATGCTAGCCCAGCTAGTTACTCTAAAAAGAAAAGAAATTGACACCACCTGTCATCCTTCCATCGATGATGCTTTGTGTTCTAAAAATCTGAATCGTAATAGGGTCGGTCGACGAGGGTCGGTGTTTTAAACTCCGAACCCGTATGGCAATGCAATTTCGTCCGCAATCTGTTGGCTTAGATGGGCCGGAGTGGGAATGCGACTGTCTCTCTTCTGGTTGGGCCAGAACAGTATCACTGACATACATTTATTGGGCCGGAACGAGATTGCTACATCGTGCAGCCTGTTTTTATTAGGAAAAAGTACACCGAAGGTCCCTCAACTTGTCATCGAGTTACAAAATCGTCCCCTAACCACAAAACCAGATATATGACATCTTTTATCTTACAAAACCATTCATTTCAGCTCCTTCGGTGGTTTTGACCCTGGTTTTATCCGACGTGGCAGCTGAGTCAGCGTGGGACCCACATAGACCTCACATGTCAGGGTGTCCATGTCAGCCACTTCTTACTCTCCCTCTCAACTCACTTCCTCTCTCCTCCCCTCTCCACGAGTGGTAGACGGCGGAGAGCAGCCAGGGCACAGCAGGGCGATGCGACGGGCGCGGTCGCCGGTGCAGAGGAGCACATCGAGGTCGGGAGCCGCCACGCTCCCCTACCGGCGTGGGGGAGGCCCTCCTACTCCGGCGGCGTGGGAGGGCAGGCGCGGGAGGACGTGGCGAAGGCGGATGGCACCGACGGGGAGAGGAAGGATGCCGTCGTCATCATCCATGGCCTCCAGCCTGCCCTCAAGCCTCCAGGTTGAGCAAATTCCACAGTACCATACTAGTTCAGTTTCCAGTGCTAATTCAGTACAAGATCATCAGAGACACAACTAAGAAAATTCCCTTTGCAAATGAAATCCTCGAACACAGCGATGCCAACTCAACGATGAACTAAGCTCAGATCAATCGCTACCGAACGGGAAAAAAAATGCCCATGCAAGCAAACTCCGATCAGCAGTTAGAATAGAGGCAAATATGACAGAGATTCAGAGAACAGGGATTAACTGCTGCCTACATCGATCTACCTAGTTGTAGTCGTGGTTGCAGGAGATGGAGGGCCAGTGGCATGGGAGAGCAAGCGCGGGTGGACGAGGCGGAGGCAGATGGCGCCGACGGGGAGAGGGAGGACGCCGCCGTCATTGTCCATGGCCACATGTGGAAAGGCGGACGCGGATGGCATCGACGGGGAGCGCGAGGACGCCGCCGTCGTCATCCATGGCCACAGATCTGGCGGCCGCGCCATCGGTGGCGGCAATGGCGGCGCCGTGGGGGGAGGCCCACCTGCTCTCACGTCGTCGCGGCCGCCGCCGGTTGCCGGCCGCCCGACCTCCTCCTCTCCTGCCTGGCACTATCGCCCCACCGGCCGGCTTGCCCAAACTGCAAAGAAAAGTGAGAGAGAGAGAGGAGGAAGGGAGAGAAGAGGGGAAAGAGAAAGTGATGACGTGGCCAACCTGACATGTGGGCCCACGTGGGTCCCACGCTGACTTAGCTACCATGTAGGACAAAACCGGGATCAAAACCGCCGAGGGACTTATTGTGACCGGTTTTGTGTAGTTGAGAAACCCCACATATCTGGTTTTGTGGTCAGAGGACGATTTTGTATCCCGATAACAAGTTGAGGGACCTTCGATGTACTTTTTCCTTTTTATTATGGGAGTCCCCCAGTTTAGGAATAAGTTCACATAAGGTCCCTCAATTTGTCATCGAGTTTGCAATTCATCCCTAAACCGCAGTACCAGGTATAAATTGTCCTTCAACTTGCAAAATCGATAACATTTGGTCCCATGGTGGACTGCATCCAGGCGGGGTAGGTCTCGCGGTACGTAGCCGGCGGTGAACTAGGGGAATTGAATTGCGGCGGGTGGGCGCTGCTGTGGAGGTGGACGACGGTGGGGACGCCGCTGCTGCTGGACGTACGGTGTCACGCGCGGTGGGATGTGCGACAGTGCGAGGCCGAGGCAATAGGTAGTTGTTCAGACTTCAGAGCTTAACGACGATGAAAGGCATTCATGATATATTTAGTGAAATATTTCCTGATCCGTCCATATCCGATTCCGTCTCCAATTAATCCGTCCTAATTCTCATGCAATCCATATCCTCCTCAAATAGCATGCATATGCAGTAGCTAGCTAGCGAATCTCATATTGTAACTCAATTACCCAAGCCAGCAACGCAATTAAGCTAGCTAGCTAGGCAAGGCATGGACTGCTGCTCCCAGCTGTCGGGCGACCTTCTCGCCGACATCCTTTGCCGCGCCGTTTGCCACGCCTGGCGTGCCATCGTCGACGACCACTCCCTCACCACGCAGGCGGCCGCGCTCCTCCCAAACCATCTCCACGGCCTCTTCGTCGGCCTCAATGAATCGTGCCTCCAGGGCTTCTTTGCCCGTCCCTCGCCGCCGGCAGCAGCCGCCGCTACCATCCCCGGCATCGACCTCGACTACGACTTGGATGACGATGCCACCATCGAAGTCCACTGCAACGGCCTCCTCTTTTGCTCGATCGCCACATCGTCAACCTGACCACACGCCAGTGGATGCATCTACCTCCTGTCCCCACGTACGCCTCATTGCCCAGCATAATGTACGGTGATCAGGGCCTTGTCTTCGACCTAGCAGTGTCACCACACTATGTCCTCTGGATGCCCTACCTGATTCTTTATCGACTCTCTGATGCGTCTCTATCGGATCAGTGGCCGCCGTCGCCGTTCATCCTGCACGTCTTCTCCTCCACAACGGGGCGATGGGAGGAGAAGTCGTTTATCGGGAAGGCGACGCCACCATGGCCACCATGGCTGATGTATCATTGGCAAGGGTACCTTACTACTGCAAGACTCACTCCGTCTACCTCTGGGGAGTGCTCTACATGCATTGCCAGAATGATTGCGTCATCAAGATCAAATTGCCTGGCGACTTTGCATCAAACAAAAAGACTAGTGACCCTTTCCTAGGAAAACCAAAAGACAGAGTGTGCTATGTATTGGTCACCGATCCGCGTCGACTCCAAATTTGGTTCCTCAACGAAACTAAATCATCATCATCATATTCTTCTTCTTCTTCTTCTTACGAGTGGGTGCTCAAGCATGATGTTGACTTAGGGCCGATAATACAAAGCTACCCTTGCAACCATGGTTGTCAGCAATGGATATGGCATAATGCTGACACTAAACAAGACAAAGACAGGGAATTACCCGCTGTAAACGACGTAGAGGAATTCGAATGGGCTATCGACAAGGACTCTAACGATGATGTTGATAACATTAGTGGTGCTAGTGAAAGCATCCACCATAATGGACAATGCGTCTCCGTGGTACTCGGATTCCATCCTTTAAGAGACATCGTCTTCTTGTACGACACATAAATCATAGTTGTCGCCTATGACTATAGCAAGGCAAAGGTTCAAGACTTGGGTATGATGTTCCTATACCATAATACAGATAGAGTGGTAAGCTCATTTCCATATACACCTTGCTGAATACGTGATTTGCCTGGAATGCAGTACGGTTGATTTTAATGTATATGGATATACCCACGTTCGATGACGGAAGCAATATGTAGTTGTCCAGACTTCAGAGCTTAACGGTGATGAAAGGCATGATATTTAGTGAAATATTTCCTCCATCCATATCTGACTCCGTCTCCAATCCGTCCTAACTCATGCAATCCATATCCTCCTCAAATAGCATGCATGCAGTAGCTAGTGAATCATATTATAACTCAATTACCCAAGCCCACGACGCAACACAATTAAGCTAGCTAGGCATGGACTGCTGCTCCCAGCTGCCGGGCGACCTTCTTGCCGACATCCTCCGCCGCTTGCCGCTACGCAGCCTTGTCTCCGCGCGCGGCGTTTGCCTCACCTGGCGTGCCATCGACGATGACCATTCCCTTACCACGCAGGCGGCCGCGCTCCTCCCAAACCATCTCTACGGCCTCTTCGTCCGTCTCAATGAGCCGTGCCTCCAGGGCTTCTTCGCCCTTCCCTCGCCGCCGGCAGCCGCCACCATCCCCGGTCGGCGTCGACATCGACGACCCCGAGTACGAGTTGGACGATCCCACTATCGAAGTCCATTGCAACGGCCTCCTCTTGCTCAATCACCACATCGTCAATCCGGCCACACGTCAGTGGATGCGTCTACCTCCTGTCCCCCCGTACACCTCATTGCCCGACATAACGCACGATGATCGGGGCCTTGTCTTCGACCCATCAGTATCACCACACTACGACGTTCTCTGGATGCCCTACCTGATTCTTCATCAACTCCCTACGGTGTCTTTGTCGGATCAGTGGCCGCCGTCGCCGTTCATCCTACACGTCTTCTCCTCCACAACGGGGCGATGGGAGAAGTCATTTCTCTGAGAAGGCGACGCCACCATGGGCACCATGGCTGATGTATCCTTGACAAGGGTACCTTACTACTGCAAGACTCACTCTGTCTACCTCCGGGGAGCGCTCTACATGCATTGCCAAAATGATTGCATCATCAAGATCACACCTGCGGACCACAAGTATCGGGTCATCAAATTGCCTGGCGACTTTGCATCAAACAGAAATGCTAGTGACCCTTTCCTAGGAAAATCAAAAGACAGAGTGCACTACGCATTGGTCACCCGTCTAAGTCGACTCCAAATTTGGTTCCTCAACGAAACTTCTTCTTCTTCTTCATACGACGACAACGAGTGGGTGCTCAAGCATTATGTTGACCTAGGGTCGATAATACAAAGCTACCCCTGCAAGCATGGTCGTCAGCAATGGATATGCCATAATGCTGACACTAAACAAGACAAAACCAGGGAATTACCAGCTGTAAACGACATGGAGGAATTTGAATGGGCTATCGACAAGGACTTTGACGACGATGTTGATAACATTAGTGGTGCCAGTGAAAGCATCCACCATAATGGACAACGCGTCTCCGCGGTACTCGAATTCCATCCTTTTAGAGACATCGTCTTCTTGTACGACACAAAAATCAGAGTTGTCGCCTATGACTATAGCAAGGCAAAGGATCAAGACTTGCGTATGATGTTCCTATACCATAATACAGATAAAGTGGTAAGCTTATTTCCATATACACCTTGCTGGATATGTGATTTGCCTGGAATGCACTACGGTTGATTTTAATGTATATGGATATACCCACGTTGGATGGCGGAGGCAATATGTAGTTGTTCAGACTTCAGAGCTTAATGGTGATGAAAGGCATGATATTTAGTGAAATATTTCCTTCATTCATATCTGACTCCGTCTCCGCCCACGGCGTCACCGCCGTGCCCACCACGCTGCCCACATTCACCACACGCCCTGAACACCGCGACACCATGTGCGGCGCCACGGCGCGCACAATCCGGAGCTGCCCGAGGAAGTTGACGTCCATGGCGTGCTGCACGGCCGGCCTCGCTGTGCAGGTGGAGCTCGGTGAGCGGGCCCGTGCACCCGACGTCGGCGTTGTTCAACAGCATGTCCACGCGCAGGGGCGAAGCTAGGTAGTACTAGGGGGGTTCCTAGGCACCCGGTTCCAAAAGAAAAATTAGTGATTAATTTGATAGGAAGATAGTACATAAAGAATGTGCTTGAGAAAATATATTCTAGACTGGTATCTATTTTACATAATTAATTATTGTGTACTTTTTGAGTTGAAAGGTAAGGTAATATTATTCACCAGCCTATTAAGAGGTCAACATGTGCATTTTACTAATATTAGTGGGTTTATTTATTTGGTATGCAATTAAATTTGTTCTCTGCTTCTATGTCAGTGCACTCCACTGCGCAAAATACATTATAATTTACCGTGATATTGCTTAAAAAAATTATATGCTACTGTATAGTGGTGCACCCTCTCTATTTTTCTCTAGCTCCACCCCTGTCCGCGCGCCTGTGTGCTCGGCGAGGACGCGCTCCACGGAGATGGTCGGCGTCGAGGTCGGGGACGTCGGAGGCGACGACGCGGCAGCCGATCGAGGGAGGTGAAGGCCTTGCAGTACTCGTAACCGGTGCAGCCACTCTAGCTGGGCCCCGACTCGCATTGCCACCGCCGCCGTCGGCTCAACCGCTCAAGTGCAAATATATGCAACTGGCGAATCGACGGTCGTCTCCTAATCTACACTGCAACTGCATGTGAATATATTTGCTATATATCTGTTGTCTGCACTTTTGGCTTTGATAGGTTAATAGGTGTCTGTCTACTGTTAGTTGTTCAGACTTCAGTGTCTTAAGTTTGGACGGTTGGAAGAAGTTGTGCCCTTTTTCTTTTTTTTTTTGAAGCCTCAACCCTTCAAGTACAAGTTGTGCCCTGTGTGTGCTGCCGACTCACTCACCACAAAAGCCCGCGATAAACTAATCAGTACTACCTCCATATTTTAAAATGTATGACGCCGTTGACTTTTTATCCAACGTTTAACCATTTGTCTTATTTAAAAAATTTATGTAATTATCATTTATTTTAATGTGACTTGATTCATCATCAAATGTTCTTTAAACATGTCATAAATATTTTTATATTTTCACGAAAAATTTGAATAAAACAAATGGTCAAACGTTGATCGAAAAGTCAACGGCGTCATACGTTAAAATACGGAGGGAGTATGATTTTAAATTTAGATTTGTACTTTTAAAGTGTAATTCATAGAAGTTATATAACGTGGCTGAGAAATTGATACCGGATGAATGATGTTGTTTGACATCATCATCAATGATTTCGCTTCTAAAATTGTCCAAATAAAATTTTAAGATAATATCCATGATGTTTTTCATCTAAATATTATTTTTGGATGCAATTTTTATTTCCAACCATCAAAACTGGAATTGAACGGGGTTTCCATAAATAACAAGAGGTGTTAACGGTGATGCGAGGCATGATATTCAATGAAATATCCCCTCTATTTTTTAATGTATGATACCGTTGACTTTTTTTATACGTTTGATCATTCTTCTTATTAAAAAATATGTAATTACTATTTATTTTATTGTGATTTGATTTATTATCAAATGATCTTTAAGCATGATTAAAATATTTTTATATTTAAAAAATTAATTAAGATGAATTATCAAATGTTGATAAAAAAGTCAATGGCGTTGTACATTTTAAAAAACAGAGGTAGTAATTACTACCCGACTAAATCAGTGGAGAGGGATTAGAGGCACTCTATCTATATTACTATAAAAAGTAGTAGTTCATCAAATAATTTTCTTTCCTGACCCTAAGATTTATTCATCCAACGGCTTATATCGAGAGTTGGATCAATCCTGCAATTAGCGATCCCCACGTCGAAATAAGGGGCGGTTGCAGAAATTAGCGATCGGTCAAAAGAAAAGGAAAAGAAAAAAAAATCCCTCACATGTCATCCCGCCACCTCTCATGCGAGCCCGCCGCCCCAACTCCGCTCGCTGGGCTGCACTCCCGATTCCCCTACCCCGCCGACGCCTCCCGCTGGAGCCGTCGTCGTCGCCGAGGGAGCGGGCTGCATCGCCGCTGCCGCCTCCTACGCGCCCGCCGCTTCCCGCCACCGCCGCCGCTTAGCGGAGTAATAGTGTGGACGTGGTGTCAGTGGCGGACGCCGGCGGGCAAGAGTTGGTCGGGGAGGCGCCGGTGATCTCGTCGGCGTCTCCGCCGGTGTATCCTGCTGAGCAGCCATCAACAGGTACTACTGACTACAGCTCCCTCAACACATGTGAGCATGCTGCATACTTTGGTTGACTTGCATGGATTTATCTAACATTTTGGTGTGATCACAATTTAGCCGGAGAAAATAAGAACTGTGTGTGAGCTTAACCTCAAATGAAAACTTTACTGAAAAAATAATAGATCACTTAGCTACCATTTTTTTTATTTAGCTACAACTAGCCAGCATTACTGATTGTACTTTAATTGTACTTCAACTGAGATGAATTTTTGCTTTGCTTATCACAAGATGAATTTTTGCCAGAAACATACTTACTAAGATGCATTGTTTTCCTCTTGTGACAATCTTCTTACAACCGAAGTCTAAGGTCAAATATACCACTTCCTACTTTTCATGTAAGCACTGAACACTGAAATTACATTATTTCTCCTCGTGGCATGTAAAGGTTGATTTTGATTCTTAATTATTTATGTACCATTGAAAGGTACCTCACACTGTAACCGATTTTTTTCTTTTGAGATCACGTGGGGAGCTAACACTAGCATCGATGACTCTAAACCAGGTAATTCCGGTTTCTTATGCTATTTCAGTCAGTGAATTATATGGTATATGTTCTATACTATTTCGGTTTGTGACTTCTACGTTGCTACAATGAAAAACGATGCCAACGCCACGCCAGATTTTCCAACACAGTCAGATATATTATTTGCAAAGTTTTACCTTCACTTTCCTGCTATTATTAATATTAATATTTTCCTGGCCACAATATGTTTTTCATCACATAATGGTTTGATTGTACTTTTCTATGCCACATGTTTTAAGAACAGACGCACAAGTAATTTCGAGTTTAGTAAATTAGTACATGTTTCTCTTGAGAAGTAAAATCTTTTCTCTCAAGATATATATGTGTTTTCTTAGAAAAAAAATTCATTTGTAATATAGTAGTAAAATCAATTAGGATCGTCAAATCAAGGCATAATAGTAAGATTTAGTTTGCGCAGCTAGCCCTCTTAATTTCTATTAGTGCCACGTACTTCTTAATTTCTTATGCTGATGTCTGATAAAATTTTGTGTGTTTCCTTTATGCAGTAGAACATCAGCTTATGAGATTTGAAAGTAAGAAAAGGGTACCAACTTTACACCCATGTAAAATCCATTGATTTCAGTTCGTTCTATGTAGCTATTTTAATTTCTTTCACCTTCACATTCTTACGAGAGCTGAAAGCTATAAACAGGGTACCAACTTAATACCCATAAGAAATCCAGTGATTTATGTCCTTTGTTTTATCAACTTAGCCTTTGTTTCAATAGAGGACATCAAGTTTGTGCTAGAAATGATAAACACCAACTGGATGGTCATGTGGGACATCAAGAACATCATACGAGCACCTCACCAGCACATGGCTATGATCAAGAGGGGTTTGCTCTACCTAGAGTAAATCCATTGAACTTTAAATTTTAATCCGCGTGTACTGGCTCTATAATAGATTTGAATTTCTTTCCATGTGTCAGTAAAAGTAAACCTATTGCTGCGTGTACTGGCTATCTACTGATTTGAATTTCTTTCCATGATTCAGTAAACCTGCTGCTGTGGATGCCAACAGTGAAGATGGATTTGTTGGACATGATCCTATTACACGGTTTGAGTTTTTCTTGCTCCTACTTGCCATAATCTACATCAAGTTAAATATTTCCTGAAGTTTGCTTTTTGGTTTGGTAAAATATTGCAAGGTGACGAACGAGACTTCGAGTGGCCCCTGGTAATTACTTATGAAATCATTTAAAATTCGGGCTATTTTCATACTGCCTCTTGGCGTCACTGCCGCCGTCACCGTCCAGAGAGAAGCCCCACTGCCGCCGCCGTCCCTCAGCTTCATGGCCATGGCGCCCCACTCCTTGACGCATCTCGCCGTCGGGCAGGTCCGACAGTTACCAAAGGGGATCTGGGCCATCAGCCGAATTTTTGGGTCTTTCTTCATCACCGCCCTCTATCGTTCCAGGTACGTTTCAGCCCTCTATCGTTCCTCCGCTTCCTGATTCAGAGAGTTAGTTCACATAGCTTCGAAGGTATCTAATGTGTTTTTTATATGATTAGGATAGACATCCCCAGAGCAGGCAGAAAGCAGTGTTGGGAAAAAAAAATGAAGCAGCCGAGCTATTCGGTACCAGTGAGTGAATATGCATTCCACTATCCTTTTGTTTTTGCCTCTATGTGACAATAAATTTATTGGCTCACCTTTGTATTCATAAAATGTGGGAAGCAAGAGCTTCTCAACCAATGTCTACACTCAAATATCATTTACAGTTTCTGAAGAGAATGATGTAATCGTTGTTAGCAGAGAAAAAGGATATGGGAAAACAACTCAGGCAATTGCCTTACGTTTTCATCAAAACTATAGACTAACTTTTCCCTTAACGACTGGATAATTCTACAAACTCGACTAATTGAGCGCAATAGGCCAGGATATATGGGACCTATGCTTGACATATTCAACGGAAAGTGCCTTCCTCATATATCAATGTGTTTTTGGATCTTACTATTTTGATGACCCATTTTCATCTATGGGAATGTGTTAATGAATTGATCTTGTGATATGCCTATTGTCTTCATCTCCCAGCCAATCAGCTTCTATTATTTGGCGATACTTAGGTTTGCATATACTCGATCATGTAGAAAGACATTTAGTACTGGGTGTGACGCAACACCAGCTTGTATAGGTTAATCATGATCTTTCCAGAAGCATGGAATTTTACACGATTATTTATCGTTCATTTCCAGGAACCCACTGTTTATTTTGGTGTATATGATTGAATCTGAGCTTGGTAGTTACTGCAACATAGCTTGCACACAATCCCGGAGGATAGTGGTATGATCACAGTGCAGACCTTGATCTTTTCCTTCTTTCTTTCTAGTGCAGCATCTCAACACTATATTTTGGGTAACATAAAAAATTGCATGTCATATTCATGAAATCACTTCCGAGATCATAACTTCATCATACAGTAGTAATATCTTAGTGCTGTATTACAATGTGATCGCCTGGTATGATAAATATCCTATTATATGATTGCCATGCATCTTATATTTAATTGAACTGATCTGGGCTGTTGAATATAACTTGGTAGATCTACTTATTTGGCCATTTCAGTGGCTGAAAGTGTTTCTAATTAGAGGTTTAAATCTTCTCCTGGATCTAAAGGATTCTTTGTTCAGATATCAAGTTCGCCTTGACAGTGCTCGGTACTTGATCTTTCTCATATTCACATTATATATGTGAAAAATTTCTTGTAATTTTGCACTGAAGATCTCTATGACGTGTTCAACTTGGTTCTGATAATTTGGGTTCTTTGTACTGTTTTAGGAATGAAAGGACAAAGCTTATGTTCTGTACCACCGGTATCCAGCTTAGGAAATTATCTGTAAGTAGTGCCCTCATGTTAACCATAGTCTGGCTTTCTGCAATACTTTTAGCATCCCTCTACTTCTGTTTTAAGTCATGTAATGATAGTTGCTAAGAATGTATTTCTTTTTCATGTTAACTTCAGGGGAACAATTCTTTAAGTGATGTTACTCGTGTAGTTGTAGATGAAGTACATGAACGTACTATTTTGGTATACATGTTTGTGTTCTTTTCCTTTCTGTGTTACATAATGTTTTTTTTTGTTATTATGGTAGATGAAGTGCATGAATGATCATGATTTCCCAGTTTCAGGGTGACTTTGTGTTGATTGTTCTTAAGAGTCTTGTCAAGAAATGTTCTAATCAACCACAAAGGAAGTTGAAAGTGATTCTCATGTAAAATCACTGTCTTGTTTCTGTTTTTATTCCTTTTCAGTTTGTAATTCTTTTTCCTGCATTGATAATCAGGAGAGTCTAATGTTTACTTCCCCATGCACTTTACCTTTAGGTCTGCTACTGTTGATTCAGTCCTATTTGCTCGGTATTTTGGAGATTGCCTGTAATTAATGTTGAAGGGAGAACACATCCGGTTTCAACTCATTTCCTTGATGGTGTTTATAAGAAATGGAGTACAGTGTTGCTTTGGATTCTCTTGCATCAGGAGCATACTTTCAGCAGCATGGAGAAAAGGCTTTACCTTACTCATTTCTCGTTCTTAATGAAATTTATATCCTGCTACAACTGTCGTGTGACTGTTACTGTTCTCTCTGGATTACTAAATCTGATGAACACCTCTTGTCCTCATTAAGTCATTGTATTATGATGAACTATGTCTTAGGCTCATATCTTTGTGTTGATATGTTCTGTTGGTCTTTTATCTGTGCTTTGTTACAACAACTTTGCATAATCATGAGCATGATGCATGCCATGCAACTTGTTTTTCCATATATTACTTCTTGACATGAAGTAAGGACTTCATAAGATACCTCCGAAGGTAAGATTTTCTATTTGGAACTTGGGATTATTTTGGTGGAAGTGTATGATATACACGTTTTTACCATAGACTATATGACAGCCATATGATATCTATATCCTCAGAGCTAGCCAGACGTCCATTTGGCAATCATGACACTTGTGTGTTTATCATCAGTACTCTATGCTGATTTTTTTTTCATTCTGCTCCAGTGGAAGAATGCTAGTAGCACAGTGAACAATCGCGAGAATAGAAGAACCTTGTTTTATCCTCAGTGGATTGGGGGTGGGGTGAGTCAGTGCTTTCTGAATATTTTGTTAATCCCCATTATACAACTGACTGCTATCAGTTTTGTTCTCTTCTTAAAATATGATTTTGGCCTGACTAAAGATTTTCTGTTGCTAACTCAGAAACGCCTAAATGAAGATGTGATTGGTTTTGATCTATTGGAAGACTTGATATGCTATATTGATGAGAGCTGCCCCCTGCCGCTATTCTAATTTCCTTCCTGTAAGTTCAGGGTATCATGCCAGTTTAATGCTTCATTTCTTTATAGACAACTTGCAATATGGATCACCATTTTCTGTCTGGGATGCTGCTCAGGGAGTCACAGAGATTGATATGCTGATTGATAGATTTTCTGCTTCGATTAGATTCGGAAGGGCATCGTCTGATTGGATTCTTCCTTTGCATTCACTGCTTTCACCCACCGAACAAAGGAAGGTGTTCCAGTCACCACCAGAAAACATTCACAAGGTGATTCTCTTCACCCAGGACTACTGAGCACGTAATTACTTATTATTTTCTTATTCTGTGCTGCATGATATTGCAGGTTATTGTTGCCACAGACATAGCAGATACGAGCTTTACAATAAGCTATCAGGCATGGAAATTTCAGTTTTACATTCTCAGACGAGTTGAAGTTAAAAAAGGAGGGTAATTGAGTTGCAGAGTAGCTGAGGTTACCAAAGAAACAAGTCAAGTAAGATGAACAACTCCATTCCTATATCATTGTCGCGAAATAGTAAAGTATAAAAAATTTCATGTAACAGAACTTTACAATTGATGATGTGATCTATGTAGTTGATACTGGAAAGCACAAGGATAACCACTATAACCTGCAGAAGGTCACTTTTTTCTTGTTTTACCTGTAAATTTGAATGGTTACAGATATAACAATTGTACAATCCTTTCCCAGGGATTTTGTTCTTTTCTTTTCATGTTCTGTTTGTTTCTTAACTGGGTGATGCACTTTAGATATGCTGAGCCTGAAAGTCCTTGTTGAACCTGTCTATTTGGTTAAATTTGTGTGCTCGTTCTTTGTTGGAACTATGTATAGTAATATATATTATAAACTTTTGGACTCTGGTCCTGTCTTTGTTTGTTAGTGGATCTTGTAAAAGTTGAATCAGCTGGTCCATCGAACATAGTACTGGCTGCCATGAAGATTTACTCTTGGGTCCGTCATCATCAGAATTTAATTAGTAGTGTATGGTTTTCTTTACAAAATTCTATTTATTTGATGCCTTTGCCCTAAAATTGACTATTTAGTTATTTAAAATCTTGGGAGTTAAATTCTGATTGAAGTAACATGCTTGGATTCTATTTTAAAAAAAACTTTTGAAAGTTAAAATAAAAATGCTTGATGGTTGGTATTTGTTGTGGGCTTCTACTATGTTACATTGTGAGCTCATGGGTTGGACTTTTTGGACCCATGGTTACTGGAGTAACAATCACATGAAATTCATTTGTTGCCATGAGCTCAGCCTAGCAACTTTTTTTATGCACGTGTTGACATAATAAATCATCTCAAAGCATATCTAATAGAAGCTGTTTTGTCATAGTCGTTTTGCAAAAAATGTCAAAACATTGCATAGAAGATTGGATTTCTCGTGCAAAAGCAAAACAGGGACGAGGATGGGGTGGTTGTGTGAAGCCTGGGTTGTGTTTCTGCTTGTATTGTTTTGAAAAAAATGATGCACCCATTTAGGTTCTCCAGAATCTAGAATACAAATTCTGCACCAAAGATTCCATATCTTAATACCTGTAACATAATAAAAAATGAGTTTGCTTTATGGAAATGAGCTATATTTAGTTAATTGTTTTGCTGAAGACAACTACAATTGTCCTAAGCAACATCTGTAATCGTCGTGCATTCATATTTCTACCTATTATGCTTGAAGGTGCCTGAGATGCTGCGGATGCCATTGACTGAGCTGTGTTTACAAATGAAATTGCTTCATCTGGGCGGCATAAAATCATTTCTTCCAAAGGTATATTTTATCCTCTCTCCACCACTGCTCTTTTTTCGTTTTCTTCAGATGCATCTATGCGACCTCGTAAGTTCTCTGTAAGATTTGTATGAGTGGTTATGCTCCTCTGAATGTGTTTGTGTAGTGTAGCATCATTTGTTGATGCAGTTTATCTGTTCTTCAGTTCCGCTTTCCTGTTTATTTTGTTTGACCAGTAGCTCTGCTTTCTGTTTGTATCATCTGTGAAAATTGTGATGCTAAATAATCATATTTCATATCATATTGTTTCAGGCCAAAGAGAGCCCTAAATAAAAAGCTATCTCCTCTGCTATTGACTTGTTTTATCAGGTTCTATTCTGCCTTTTGTCATATAAATCTTTTATTCATGCCAAGAGTGCACATAAGTAGCACAAACATTTTTGTCATCTCCTATTGTAGTTCTTAACCAAACTTTATATTGTCCGGTGTCGTCTAGGTTGTAGCATTTGAAGGACATGAGGAATTATCACATCTTGGCTATCATTTGGCCAATTTGCCAGTTGATATTTTGATTGGAAAGGTGCAGCTAAAATATAATTTACTAGCTCATTCATCAAATATGACGTAGATATTTAATGCATATATTTCAGCTGGTATATATTTGCATACAATAAGTTGTCCCGGAGTAATTTGCTGGTATGTTGTTGCTAATTACTCCCTCCGTATTTTAATGTATGACGCTGTTGACTTTTCGAATAACGGTTGACCATTCGTTTTATTCAAAATTTCTGTGCAAATATGAAACTATTCATGTCATGCTTAAAGAACATTGGATGACAAATCAAGTCATAATAAAATAAATGATAATTACATAGATTTTTTGAATAAGACAAATGGTCAAACGTTGGACAAAAAGTCAACGGCGTCATACATTAAAATATGGAGGTAGTAGCATTTATCTGTGCTTGACTGTGTGTGTGTGTGTGTGGCAATATAACCATAATTTCTTCAAGATATATATAAATACATGATTCAGTCGTAGGCATTAGAGTTGTGTAACTTCTATATTTCCAAACAAGAAAACGTGGCTTGTTGTATCTAACCTCACATTTGCATGGGAGATTTTATTTGCCTTTTTAAACAGCAGAGTAGCACATTTAGGTGTTAATGTTGGTTCTTTTATTCAATCTGCATGCAAACAAAGACAGCCTCTTATGCTTCATTTATATTCGCATGCATTCGGTACCTACCCTCGCAGCGACGCGGTACCGATCATATCCAGCCGTTGGATCGATGGAAATCGACGGTCAGATATGATACCTCCTCTCCTCAAGGACAGTAAAAAATATCTTAAATTCAGTCACACACAACAGTGTTACATGTATGCATGTAATCCATCTATCCCATGATATAATGAATTTTGGGTGTATAACAGAGACGAGAGGATACACCCGGTAACTTAATTGGTAGTTACACTTAGCTAGAGAGGTAGTGCTAGTAGGAGGATGGGATGGGATGGAAGTAACTAAAATTACATATTTATCCTCTAATCGTCCTCCATTTCCTCATACCCCTTAAGGTTCTAAGTATAAGAGTAACATGGTCCAACGCCTTCAATGGCCCTGTTATGCCAACCTTTTCTGCAGCGGTATGCCTAGCATTGCCTTTGCCGCCGTTACCAGGTCCTAGCCAATCTGTACGTTCAGTAAGCTCCCATTTAATGATGAGGGTGCACAGATCACCCCCACATGCGGATCAGGTCACGCTCCTGATCTTCCCCCCAAGTGGAATCGTAGCTCTCACGCGCATGTGTAAGGCGCAATCCTTCAGCGAACATTACGGTGCATCTAGCCAGAGCCTGCTTCACATCATCTACGGTAGACTCGGAAGGATATTGGGACAAGGTAGCCATGGCCCACACGGCTGATGGCTTACCTAAAAAAGGAGCATGCATGCAGTATATATATTAATTAGTTATAGTATTAGCTACTAGCTACTCAGGCATTACTCCCTCCGTCCTAAAAAAAAAAAGACAAACCCTAGGTTAAGTTTGCGTGTCCAACTTTGACTGTCCGTCTTATATGAAATTTTTTTATAATTCGTATTTTTATTGTTGTTAGATGATAAAACATGATCAATACTTTGTACGTGACTTGTCTTTTTAATTTTTTTCATAATTTTTTTGAATAAGACAGATGGTTAAACATTGGGCACGGAAATCAGGGTTTGTCTTTTTTTTTGGACGAAGGGAGTAGCTGCTTGTGGGTGTGCATGCGTACGTTTGTTTTCTTTCTTTCTGAAATGAAATGATTAGTACGTACCTAAGGGCACATCAGCCAGGTTGTCGTACTCTCCAAGCAGAGAAGGATAGTCCTCAGTGAAGGGGAGCTGAATACCATCGGGGAACAGATGCTTGAACCCTTTGATGGTATATATGGTAGCTCCCCGTCCGGTTCCTGAAGGCGAGCAGGTAGAGGTTGTCATCCGCAAAGGATAAGGTGGCCCGCGCACTCCACGTCTTGTTCGTCGTCGCACAGCAAGAGATATGATCCACCCATCTCTCGGGCGCAGAGTGCCTGTTGGCGCGCTGATACGGTAGGAAATCTCTACCTCTGATATCGTACGGATCGCTGTTGTCCGCGTAGATGTCGCGGAGCTGCAGGTACGCCTGGTGGTATATTATCTGCCGCATGTTGAATGTGACGGGAATATGTGGAACAACCGCAGCACAAGACTGCCAAAACACCAATACTAGGAAGATGACGCCGCCTTTCATCATCTTCCTTAATTTTCGATTGTAGTACGTATTTCTTTGGTTTTGTTGTTTGTGCTGGTATGGTATGCAGCTGCATGTGGGAATAGCTAGCATATATACATGCATGCTTTATATGTGCATTCATATTTTAATTTAATACTCCGTACTAGGTAGCTAGGTTGTAGAACGATTTGGTTAGCTACACTAGTTACATCGATCATCATCTTTGTCTTCCTCTTTTAGTAATTACTTGTTCATGAAAATATTAATTTCCCGTTGTCGATTAAAAAGAACCTATCTAGCTACTATACTTTTAATGGACATGCATGCAAGAAGCTAGATGTTTTAAGGAGCAGTCGGTCGGTGCCCGTGTAGGTTGGTTGATTGGTTGAGATCGAGTTTATATACATACGTATAGATATATAGAGTAGTAGAGGAGATGGATATATATATTTACAGTATGTATAAACTATAAGTTAGCTATAAACACATCTTGATAAGTGTTAAATCTAAATTAAGAGTACTCTCAATTTTGTTTTAACTAGCAACACGCGTGAGAACTGACAAGTACTAATACATGCCCACAGATATGTATGTATTCTTTACTATCATGTTATACATGTCTTTTTTTGTTCTTATAAAATTTTCTCTCAAATTATTTATCCGATCTACAATTCGATTACACCATTGTGTTCGTTGCAATATAATTAAATCTGTTTACATGATTATATGACGATGAAAAAAATATGGATAAGGATTGCCCGCGCCTTCCTTTTAAGTTATCTTTCCCCACTATCAATTACTAATGGGAGACTAGATCGTACAAGAACTTTGATTAACAAAAATCAAACAACTTATAAAACGTAGGGGTACTTATAATTTTACAGGTAAACAAAAGCAATTACTAAAGTACTGTCAGTATACACTTTTTTGTTGTTTTGCAGCCTTGTCCTAGGTAATCAGGAAAGTTTGCCCACACTTGTCAAGCACGATCGAATATATACAAGCCGCGCGTCGAAGGAGGCTGGTGGGACCCACATGCTAAATTAACTTACGGAGTAACTTTCTCTCCGGGCCATTGGATAGGCGCACCTCCTAGCTATCTGCCGAGCAATTCCGATTCGACTGAGCCGCGTGCAATCCATGCATAACCGATTCCGTCTCTGATCCCTCGTAATTCTCCTCAAATAGCATGCATGCAGTAGCTAGCCAATCATTGTAAGTCAATTAGCCAAGCCAGCAACGCAACGCAATTAAGCTAGGCATGGACTGCTGCTCCCAGCTGCCGGGCGACCTTCTCGCCGACATCCTCCGCCGCCTGCCGCTACGCAGCCTCGCCGCCGCGCGCGCCGTTTGCCACACCTGGCGTGCCGTCGTCGACGACCATTCCTTTATTACACAGACAGCTGCGCTCCTCCCAAACCATCTCCGCGGCCTCTTCGTCTGCCTCAATGAATCGTGCCTCCATGGCTTCTTCGCCCGTCCCTCGCCGCCGGCCACCATCCCCGGTATCGACCTCGACTACATCGACGACCTCGACTACGACTTAGACGACGATGCCACCATCGAAGTCCACTGTAACGGCCTCCTCTTACTCGATCACCACGTCGTCAACCCGGCCACACGCCAGTGGATGCGTCTACCTCATGTCCCCCCGTATGCCTCATTGCCCAACATAATGTACGGTGATCGGGGCCTTGTCTTCGACCCAACAGTGTCACCACACTATGACGTCCTCTGGATGCCCTACCTGATTCTTCATCGACTCCCTGAGGCGTCTCTATCGGATCAGTGGCCGCCATCGCCGTTCATCCTGCACGTCTTCTCCTCCACAACAGGGCGATGGGAGGAGAAGTCGTTTCTCCGGGAAGGTGACGCCACCATGGGCACCATGGCTGATATATCATTGGCAAGGGTACCTTACCACTGCAAGACTTACTCCGTCTACCTCCGAGGAGCGCTCTACATGCATTGCCAGAATGATTGCGTTATCAAGATCACACCTGCGGACCATAAGTATCGGGTCATCAAATTGCCTGGCGACTTTGCATCAAACAGAAAGACTAGGGACCCTTTCCTAGGAAAATCGAAAGACAGAGTGGGCTACATATTGGTCACCGGTCTAAGTCGACTCCAAATTTGGTTCCTCAACGAAGCTAAATCAGCTTCTTCTTCTTACGACGACAGCAGTGGTTACGAGTGGGTGCTCAAACATGGTGTTGACCTAGGGCCGATAATACAAAGCTACCCCTGCAACCATGGTCGTCAGCAATGGATATGGCATAATGCTGACACTAAACAAGATAAAACCAGGGAATTACCAGCTGTAAACGACATGGAGGAATTTGAATGGGCTATCGATAAGGACTCTGACGACATTATTAGTGGTGCCAATGAAAGCATCCACCACAATGGAGAATACATCTCCGCTGTACTCGGATTTCATCCTTTTAAAGACATCGTCTTCTTGCACGATACAAATTTAAGAGTTGTTACATATGACTACAACAAGGCAAAGGTTCAAGACTTGGGTATGATGTTCCTATACCATAATACAGATAGAGTGGTAAGCTCATTTCCATATACACCTTGCTGGATACGTGATTTGCCTGGAATGCACTACGGTTGATTTTAATGTATATTTATGGATATGCCCACGTTGGACGGAGCGGAGTTTGATTGCCCTATAGCTTTTTCACTCGTTTATCATTTGTAACAAAGAGTGATATATTTGTTTGATTGTATATCCGGAAGACTGGTCCGGTATATTTTGAAATTGACGAAGTAACCCAATTTAAAAAGATGAGGGCCGGGGTTTAATATTTATGATATTTTGCGATTTAAGATATAATTCGAACTCGATATCAAGATGAGTAACATAACATGAACTTATTCCTAGATATGTTGGCATAAAAAAAAGGCCCAGTGAGCCCAGCCCACCACGCAAGTTGAATACACCAGTCAAGATGGCTTCTTCTTCTTCTTCTTCTAGCGCGGTGGTAGCATCTTGTCGAGGCCGAAGCGTTTGGCGAAGAAGGCGTCGCGCGCCCACAGCGGCGCCGCCGCCAGCGCCGCGAACAGCAACGTCATGTTCCCGTACACGATCTCCCGCGGCGGCCGCGCGCTCATCACCCGCCGAGCCACGTGCGCCGCGAACACGCCGCCGTCCGTCGCGCCCCCCGCCTGCGACGCCCGCGCCCTCTCCGCGATCGCCGCCGCGAACTCCCGGTACACCCGCCACTCCGCCTGCCCTCCGGCGAGCTGCGCCGCGTTGGCGTGGCCCAGTCCGGACCTCACCGCGCCGGGCACCACCTTCACCACGTGCACGCCGAACGGCCGCAGCTCCACCCGCAGCGCGTCCGTCGCCGCGTGCACCGCCGCCTTCGACGCGCAGTACGGGCCGGCCCACGGCGTCGCCGCCGTGCCCACCACGCTGCCAACGTTCACCACGCGCCCGGAACGCCGCGACGCCATGTGCGGCGCCACGGCGCGCACCATCCGGAGCTGCCCGAGGAAGTTGACGTCCATGGCGCGCCGCACGGCCTCGCCGCGGAGCTCGGCGAGCGGGCCCGTGCACCCGATGCCGGCGTTGTTCACCAGCACGTCGACGCGCCCGTGCTCGGCGAGGACGCGCGCCACGGCGCCCTCGACGCTCTCGTCGGAGGTGACGTCGAGCGGGAGGTGGTCGGCGTCGAGGCCGGCGAGGTCGGGCACGCGGTCGGGGACGTCGGTGGCGACGACGCGGCAGCCGAGGGAGGCGAAGGCCTTGCAGTACTCGTAGCCGATGCCGCCGTTGGCGCAGCCGGTGATGAGCACCACCGGCATCTCGGGCTTGTCGTCGTCGCCATCTCCGGCGTCATTAGGCGGCGCCATGGATTATTAGTGCGGCAATGCAATGCACGTAATTATAATTGCAACATTGTGATTGGGGTTTCCGTCACCAAGGAATATGCAGGAGGGATATGCGGCTGCTCATGGCGTCTTCCGCTTGGAATTAATCGTTTTCGTTGCCGTTCATGCATGCTCGATCCATTTCGTTGTGTGTATATGCTTGTTTATTTAGGATTTCTTTTCACCGTCTGTGTAGCATGATTTCGATCGCCAAATTAAGTATAAACGCTCAGCTTCTCTTCACTGAAAATTCAGTTTAGTCTCTTGTTTTACTTTAGGCTCATTGTTTTGGTTTTGGGCTCTGCTTTCTGAAACAGTGCTCTTGTGTCTTCAAGCTTCAATCCAGAATTCCAGAGACAAAGCCCAGCATATGCTCCAAGCTTATATAATACTATCATGTAGCTTCAGCTAAGTTTTCTCCATTCAGATGAAGATTTTTACGGTACAATCTACTGGCAGTATACAACTAGTTTTGTTTTCTGAAGGAAAAAAAAAAAAACCTACTCCTGGAGGCTGGAACTATCAAGATTCAGTCTATGTCTATCTGCAGGTAGCTAGGGTTGGTAATCTGACTTAAGCGTACCCAGGTTATAACAGAATTCGATTGCTCTGAGAATACATTAGTTATTACTTGCACAATTGGACTGACGAATCTTGCTTACCTGCTTAATCAGCATGTATTAAAACGTCTAAACAGCGGCAGAATGGGCAAAAAAAGATTCATGTGTTCCTTTCTGCTGATTAGCCATTTGAAATGCTTACAAGCCAGTAGCAGCAACTAACAAAAAGACACACGCTAGATGCAACCGTAACTTTGTAAGTTTCTGTAGAATGACATATGAATCACATTACTCTGACTAATTCAGAGATTTAAAAACGTAGTACTAGGATAGGGGGCGGCTGCAAACCAAAACCATCTCTAGAAAGATTTCCGGACATGATTAACTAGTATAGTCATTTTCTGATGGAAAATTTGCCCTTCGATCGTCATCATCATTATATTATCATCATATCACCCCGTTTGTCACTGTCACGCAGTATTTTGAAAATTGCATTTGGGAAGATTTCTATTTTTTTTTTTTGGATGGATCTACTTGTACGGTATTGTGCAAGACAAAAATCAGCAAGGAAGCTTCATTCTTGATTGAGCTGCCTGTTTTGTTGAACAAGACCAGTCAATATTCCGAGCACACTAAATGATAATATTAGCAGAGAGTGACTAGAAGAGAAGTCATAACAAAAGATAGAGAATAAGAAAAAGAATTACATATGATTATGCAGGCCAAATTTATGACGATGTTGGAATAGTCATTTGCAATCAGATGACTGATATGCGACTAACATACGTAGCATTAAAACACATATGTACATCATGGTCAGATAAGTAAGTTTTACTACTAATTTAAATTAAAAGGACAAAAATTCTCTAAGATAGCGTTGTTTTTGCATGCATAATATTCCAAAGCATTAAAGAACTGTTGGCGAGAGAACTATCCAATTTCTGATTAGTTGCTATTTTGTAGTTTTCCCGGGCAATTTGGTGCTCCTCCTTCCGGGTGTCAGTAGTGGTCAATGTTGATGGTTTGGCATTTTTTTGTGGCCTACCACGGACATGAGAAGGATTTTCCAACTCCTTGATAGCTACTGCTTGCAATAATCTTTTGGAATTTATCGAGAAAATTCCTTATATGATCCTCATATATAACACCTAATCAGTCTATAAACTCAAATTTGGAATAACAATTTTTCATATAACACGCAGATAGCTAAAACCATCGACGGATTAAGCAAGATGAAGTCTTCGATTTTCAAATAGTTTGTTGCAAAGTTAATGCGTGATTGGGATTCGGAAACCCACATGCCACATGCTTGACTGTTAAGTCTGTAACTGACAGACAGGTAAACAATTGGCATTCTACAGCTTAGATCAGATGCCTCCTTATATATTTTCGTAGGTTCTGAACTATGTTTTCTTTATAATCACAAAATTCGTAATCAAATTACATGACAGTACTCTGTCCTAATATACTCCTTTTATTATTAATTATAAGGTATATTTTGTTTTGTTACAACTAATAATCTCTTTACTAATATATTATTTATGTAATATAAAAGTATAACCATAAGTTTTTTTTTAGATACGAATCTAATAACATTAATTTTGTAAGGAAAAATCCTAATAGAAAGGAGGGAGTAGCTAAAACTTGTTTCTTCAGAAGAGTAATTTGACCCTAAACTTGTAGTATATGGGAAGTCAAGAACTTGCTTTGACTGTTGTATTGTGAGCTGTAAGTCTGTAGTAACTGATCGGCACGAGGTTATAGGAGGTTTCATGTGTAAACAAAAGCCTCTGCCATTTCTATGAAAGGTCAAATGTAGTGCCATCAACTTGGCATAGTTAATTTTGGTTTCTACTATTATTCCCACCCACCCCCCCCCCCCCCTCCCTCACTGGATTCAAGTTTTGGATGTGTTATTCAAATCGATCACAAACCAAACCTTCCAAATGGATATGTTTTGCTCAAAAAGAAAATCCAAACAACCACCAAACACGAGTATATAGAACCTAACCCAAGAATGAAGCCCCATCTTCTAGATGCAATATAATGCATGCACTAACGAATTAATTCATCCTGCTTTGATGATGTTACACAATTTTTATAGCTAGCAGTCGTACTGACGAACACTTTGCCGCCAGTTTTGTTGTACTGGATGACATGCGTGTGTTTGTGTTGAAAAACACCAAGGCAAGGAAAGAACAAACCAATGACAAAAAGAAAAATCAGATAAGGATGCTTGTGTATGTATATGATGTCAATCTGTCGCTGTTGAACTTGAAGCTCATCTACTCTTTAACGAATTCATGCTAATGTACTGTACATCCACCCTTTGCTTGCAATCTCTGTATTTCTTTGCTTGCAGCTATACATGATCCATTTTATTTTATAGCTACGTACATAGGCGTATATGAATGAAATTCAGTTAGAAAAACCATGGGAAATTAAAATAAGTACATCAGTGATCAATATCGTCTTGCAGTTGGGCTGTTGGCTAAAACAAATACTACTAACAAACAGGGAAGAAAAGAAAAAGGAGAAAAGGAGATGAGGTCACACGTTCCAATCCGTTAGCCTTCCGTGTTCCAAGCTACACTAAACTGTAACCGAAACAAATTAAAGAGCATAATAAGCTCCATTTTGAAGGGCACACACACTACCCACACGATTGGCATGCATCCGTGCACGATTCATTCATGATCCATCTCCATCAATTTCTCCACTGCTAAAACCCCTCTCATCTCATCTCATCTCCTATCCTTCTTCCAAACCAACCAACTCCCTACTTCTTCTACTCCTCGTCTTCGTTCGTCTTCGTCTTCTTGTACAATTAATTCCTCCTCTTTCTCCGCCCAAGAAACCCACACCAAGAACATCTTCTTCTTCTTCTTCTCCGTGTCAAAACAAACACTGTTTCTCTCTCTCTCTTTCTCTGTGTTCAGAGCCAAGAAGTCTCTGCTCTGCATGGGTCAGGAAGATGCAGCAGCCGCGCCGGCCACCGTGATGTTCTCGTGGGAGCAGGAGCTGGGCGTGCCCAAGCAGAAGATGGCTTCTGACGACGACATGCCCGAGAGCCCCAGGAAGGCGCCGCCGCCGCCGGCGCGGCGGCTGTCGGTGCCGCCGCCTCCGGGGCGGATGCTGATGGCGGGGAGCAAGAGCTTCTCCAAGGCCCGGGCCGTCCGGCCGGAGGACGACCCGTTCTTGGCGGCGTACCTGGCCTGCACCAAGAGCAGCAACGGCGGCGGCGGTGGCGTTGCGCGGGAGAGCAAGGGGCAGAGGCGGTCCAGATGGGCCGGGCTTGGGCTTGGGCTTGGGCTTGGGCTCGGGCTCTCTTGCAAGAGCTCAAATGGAGTTGTGGAGGACAGCATGGTGAAGATGGCCAAACTGCCTGAGGTTCATCCTAGGGATGCTTAGTGATGATGATCCAGTTAAATATATTCTCATCTTCTACCAGTCTAAAAAAATCATCTTCTGTCTCAATTCTCTTGTTTGTTTTCTTTGATTTGTTTCTTGATTTGGAATTTTTAGTGATGGTGATCAAAACTTGCTTGCCTGCTTGGTACTTAGGAATTAATTAGAGGTATAGAGGAAGGCACATGTAGATGTGTGCTTGTTTCATCTTTCTTTGCAAAATGGAGCATATCATTTGTGCAAGAGATTATCAAGCTCATCTGTCTATAAGTTCAAGATTGTGTGTGACTTGCATGCTCTTTTCTCTCTCGCTCTCTCTCTTGGTGAATGGCGTCCGTTTTTGTGTGAATGGCAACTTAGCTTGTCAAAGACACAGTTTGACCAAGGTTTCCTAGAATTAATTCCATTGATGTTTTAATTTGTTCATGCTGAATGGCTGAATGTTTAGTGAATAGAGAATTGCTGTGGTTGTTCAACAAACGCAGGTTGGTGTATGCATGCGCCACCCTAATACCTGTAGAAATTAAGATAACAGATTGTACTTGTGTTCCCGGAAATATATATAGATGTCACCCAAAAGAAAAAAAAGAATCAGATGTCGTCAGATCCCAAGCTGATTATCCGTGATATTTTGTGAAAGCATCCTTAGTTAAGTTTTTCTTTTCTTTTTATTTATTTTTTGAGTAAAATACAGTAGCGGCCCTTAAACTTGCGGGTGGATGTCATCCAGGTCCATTAACTTGCAAATCGTGTAATTAGGCCACTAAACTTGCTAAATGTACCATCGCCGGTCCAAAATGCCGTTTGACCGCGGTCGCGCCGACGTGGCATGCCACGTGCACAGCTGAGCTGGCCCGCTTGCTTGATTTCATGGGCATGCTTGCTTGATTTTGTGCTGCCAAACTTGTGGCTATTTTGTCATAGAACATGGGAATTTGAATTTTGTGATGCTAGACATGTGTTCACTGAATGTAGTACTAAAAGTACTACTAAATGCCAGAAATTTGGTATTGTGATGAATATGGGAAATTACTGCCTGTAATGCCATGATGCATGTTTGCTATTTCCAGATGACGTTTTACAGGACATTTCATAAGCTAGAACAAAATAACAGTTCTCTGCTGAAAAAAAATTAGAGATGTCGATTTTCAGAACAAAATCTCATATTTCAGCTTCACATAGTAGCATTTAGCATACATTTTTCATACATGGTTCAGATTCAGCATACACAAAAGGTCACTCAAGTGCCTTATTAGCTGACACAAAACACACCAGCACCAACACATCCATATCCATCAAACTTTGGTATCTACCTAAGAAGCAATAGTGCAAATATGACTACTACAAAACCAACAATTACTGACAACATAAATCGTCTACTCTCTTCTAACATCTTGATTCTACTGGCCATTTCAGCAAATGAGTCACATTCCTCTTTTTGTCCCATGCTCTTTGCTTCATAGACATTGCGTTCAGTGACAAGTCCATCAATCACAGATCTTGAGTTGGCAAGGGATGCTCTAATTTCAGAGTTCTCTGTCTTCACTTCACGAACAGTGCTGACTAAATCATTCAAAACCTGCTTCAAATACGGCGTTGTTCCTGGTTCATACCACTGCCATAATTTGCATCCACCATTCTGCACATTCAAAATGAATAAACCAACTGACTTCAACAAACTACTCTCCAGGTACCGAATGGGAGATGGAAAGGTTTTACCTTGCTTGGATATTTCCGTCGCCGACCGTGTTGTGCTCCTACTGGAGCTCGAGCCTGCCATCGCCTCCGCCGCCGAAGCCCGCCGAGACCTACTCCGCCGAAGAACCCTGCCACGACATACTCCGTCGCCGAACCCTGCCGAGACCTGCTCCGCCGCCGAACCTGCCGCGACCTGCTTCGCCGCCAAACCTTGCCCTCAATCGCATCCCTAGTCGCCGCTCAGATTTTGGGCGCTCCGGGGAAGAAGAAGCAGTGGTGGAAACCAAATGAGAAAAAGAGAGGGACCTGGATGAAAAACGACAAGGCGTGGGCGGTGTGTCACGCACGGTGCGGGCCAGCTCAGCTATGCACGTGGCATGCCACGTCGGCGCGACCGCAGTCAAACGGCATTTTGGACCAGCGATGGTACATTTAGCAAATTTAGTGGCCTAATTACACGATTTGTAAGTTAGTGGACTTGGATGACATCCGCCCGCAAGTTTAAGGGCCGCTACTGTATTTTACTCTTATTTTTTTGAGAAAGCATCTTCATCAGTCAAGTTCTCTCTCTATAGACGAAGGTGCCAAATCGCAATGGATCGATGTTTAGTACTCACCGAGAAAGAGCTGAGCTGATGAAGTTGAAATATATATAAACTCTTCTTTTTTTATACGTTCTATAATTGATTGATCACCGCTGTTAAGTCCAGTCCAGATGTAAAAAGGACATTATTTTTTTCCAAAATTTTACTCCCCCGTCCCTAAATATTTGACGCTATTAACTTTTTAAAATATATTTGACCGTTCGTCTTATACATAAACTTTTGTGAAAAATATAAAACTACACGTATATACGTATACATAAAAAGTATATTTAACCATGAATCAAATGATAGAAAAAGAATTAATAGTTACTTAATTTTTTTATAAGACGAACGGTTAAACATATTTTAAAAAGTCAACCGTGTCAAACATTTAGGAACGGAGGGAGTCGGTACTGGGTTCCTAGGGGGCGTGTGCGTGCCGGCTGCTTAACTGGCGCAACCGCGCGCGTCCCCCTGACGACTAGTTCACGCGCTGCCGCCGGTAATTATGATAATTAGTGTTAATTACTGTCATTAGCATTATTTTTAAAACAGTAACAACATACATAATTCAGTTACCAATCTTTTTAGAAAAGTAATTGAAAGTTTTAAATTTGTAGTCAAAAGATTTTGAAATTTGAGTTGAAAGTTTTAAATTTTGATTTCAACTTTTAAAATTTTGACATAGAAGTTTTCAAGTTGAGTTGAAAGTTTTTGAAATTGAAGTTGAAAGTTTTCAAATTTGAGTCAAAAGTTTCAAAAATTAAGTTGAAAGTTTTTGAAATTTGACTTGAAAGTTTGTAATTTGATTTGAAAGTTTCGAATTTTTAGTTGAAAGTTTTTTAATTTTGAGATAAAAATTCTAAAATTGTGAGTTGAAAACTTTCAAATTTGAATCGAAAGTTTTCAAATGCTGAGTGGAAAGTTTTCAAATTCTGAGTTGAAAACTTTCAAATTTTAATCAAAAGTTTTCACATGCTGAGTGGAAAGTTTTCAAATTCTGAGTTGAAAGTTTTCAAGATTTTCAATTTTAAAATTAAATCTTCTATTAAAAAGTTTAGTTAAATGTTCTAACCACTGTATGCATGTATGTACGTGGGTTTTCCAATTACAATTAGCAGATACTACTACCAATTGAGTGTGTTACTATTGAATCATCGTTGAAAAAGTCATTAGGCCCAGCAGGCCCATGTCAGACATGAAGCTGAGACGTTGCCATCGCGAAACGCTCGCGACTTGCTGATCTCGCGCGTACGCGCGAATTAGCAATCTCGGTAGGTACTAGTTTCTTTTTCTGCCATACCCTAATTAAGATGGATGATTATGAGCCGTCCATCGGATCAATCGGATTACTGTAGTACGTTGCAATTGCAAAAGGAATAAGTTCACTTCATGACCCTCAAAAGTGATCGAAATCTAAACCATAGCCCTAAACTACAAAACTGGATATCTCGACCCTCAAACTCCTAAAACCGGTGCAATTTGACTCCCTGGACGGTTTTGGGAGGCGGTTTTGCTGACGTAGCGCCACGTGGCGCCTACGTGGCAATATTGACCGAGTCATTGTTACACGTGGCGTTGATGTGGCACCTACATGGCGGTAGAAATAAAAAATATGTGTGGGACCCGTTTGTCATTCACACATAAAAAATGTGGGGCCCACTGACATGTGGGCCCCACATGTCATCCTCCTTCCTTCTTCCTCCTCCCTCTCTCCCTTCTCTCTCTCTCCCTTGTTCACCCTCGGCCGGCGGCGGAGCATGGGCTGCGGTGTGGTGGCGGCTGGTGGGAGCTGAAGCGCCGGCGGTAGTGGGAGCTAGCTGGAGCGGGTTCTGGAGCGCCGCCGGCGTGGTGGATGGAGGTGGCGCAAGGAGCTCGTCCCCCTGGTCAACGGCGACGGACCTCGGCGCGACGAAGAGGCGGTCGTCCCCCTCCGACGGTGGCGGCGGTCCCCCGAGTGAAGGAGTCGACGATGGCGAGGCTAGCGCTTGGCGAGATAGGGTCGGCGTCGTGGAGGAAGTCGACCGGCGGGGGTTGCCCTTGGCGTCGGCGATGGCCGAAGACGGAGGCGGAGGTCGAAGGCGGCGGCGCAGCCGTGCCGGGGTGGAAGAGGGAGGCGGCCACTTGGGGCCGCTGCGAGACGAGCAGGACGGCGGCGGCGGCCACAAGTTCCGGCCCTCCGAGCTGGAGCAGGGCCGAGCCACCCACCCGCCACCACCGCCGCTCCGGCCTTCCACCGCCCGCCGTCGCCGCTCCAACCCACCGCCGCTGCCACTCCAGCTAGCTCCCGCTGCCGCCGCCGGCCGAAGGGGAAGAAGGGGAGAGAGAGAGAAGGGAAAGAGGGAGGAGGAAGAAGGATGACATGTGGGGTCCACATGTCAGTGGGCCCCACAATTTTTTTTATATGTGTGAATGACAAACGGGTCCCACGCATATTTTTTTATTTCTACCGCCACGTAGGTGCCACGTCAACACCACGTGTAACAAAGACTCGGTCAATATTGCCATGTAGACGTCACGTGGCGCTACGTCAGCAAAACCGTCTCCCAAAACCGCCCAGGGAGTCAAATTGTACCGGTTTTAGGAGTTTGGGGGTCGAGATATCCGGTTTTTGTAGTTTAGGGTCATGGTTTAGATTTTGATCACATTTGAGGGTCATGAAGTGAACTTATTCCATTGCAAAAGGAGAAGGGCTGGGCCGGCTTGTTCATGGGCCTAGTACGGCTGCGAAGAAGACAGGGCGGCCCAGACCATATATGGCCAATTGGACCAATGTGTTAGCTTTCCTCGGATCAGTCTTGGACTCTCGATTGAATCAAATAATGGAAGTTTTTGAAATAACCCATCGAGCTGGTTTTATATTATAGAAGAAGTGAGAGAAACTGTACAGAGCAGAAGGCAGGGGAGGCGTTCCCGGAGAAACTCTTCCTACCTGCACTCCTAAAAAAACAAAAGCCTAATCTCTTAACATATGATAATACACTTCACTCCTTTGACACCTGCCATTTCCCACAAATGAAGCTCATCTATGATCTTGCTATGGAACAAACTGATCTCAATCGAAATTCGATCGAGCTTTGTGAACGCGCGTCAACCGTAGCGGCCGGCCATGAACCTCTTACCCGACGGCCTCCTCGCCGACGTCCTCCGCCGCCTGTTGCGGCCGCGCGCGTCTGCCAAGCCTGGCGCGCCCTCATCGACGACCGCTCCCTGCTCGCCGCGGCCGCGCTCCTCCCCTGCACGCTCCGCGGCATCTTCGTCCAGATCGGCGTGCCAACTCTCAGCGGTTTCTTCGCCCGCCCCTCGCCGCCGGCGGGGACGACGACGACGAGGCCACCCATCCCCGGCGCCCTCCACCTGGACTACCTCGACACCAACGAAATCGAAAAATCCCTTCTCACCATAATCGACCACTGCAACGGCCTCATCCTGCTCGACCACCACGTCGTCAACCCAGCCACCCGCCAATGGACGCGCCTTCTCCCTTACTCGCCGCCGGAGTCGTCGCCGCCGGGCAGCGAAATCATCCTCGACGGCTATCACGCCCTCGTCTTTGACCCCGCCGTGTCGCCGCCGCACTACCAGGTGTTCTTGATGCCCTACGTCCTCGGACGACGAGCCACGGTGTCTTCTCCATGTCTTCGCCAATTTGAAAGTTTTCAAATCTTGAATTGAAAGTTTTTAAATTTTGTGTTGAAAGTTTTCAAATTTAAGTTGAAAGTTTTTAAATTTTGAGTTGAAAGTTTTCAAATTTAAGTTGAAAGTTTTTAAATTTTGAGTTGAAAGTTTTTAAATTTGACTTGAAAGTTTTTAAATTTGAGTTGAAAGCTTTCAAATCTGGATTGAAAATTTTAAATTTGAGTTGAAAGTTTTTCAAATTTGAGATGAAATATTGAAAGTTTTCAAAATTTAACTTCAAAAATTCAAATTTCGAGTTGAAAGTTTTCCATTTTGTGTTAAAAGTTTTTAAATTTGAGTTGAAAGTTTTCAAATCTGCGTTGAAAGTTTTCAAATCTAGGGTGAAAGTTTTCAAAATTTGACTTGACGTATATATATTTTTTAACCTGTTACTTAAAAAGATCGTGAAAAAATTCATCCGTGCTTGATTAAGAAACAACACGAAAAAACTAACTCATGCGAGTAGAAATATACTCCAATCCATTCACACGGTAGCACACATGCCGGATAATCGTTGGACACGGGCCTGGGCCTCACGTGGGACGTGGCTTGCCGGAAAGTACGCGCCGCCAGTGCGTATGCGCTTAGTTTTCTCGGAATTATAATGGTATATTTTAAAACATGCAAATTTATAATGGCACGGATCGAATTAACCCCATCTTTAAACACAGAGCAGAGTTAGTTATGTTTGCCAGCTCTAACAATGATTTGCATACATTTAGTTCTTCATTGATGTTTGTCTGTCTTTCATATCAATGATTTTTTTTTTCTTTTTGGAAGTGGAAGCTTGTTTTCAGATCAATGAATTCCAGGTTACTTAATTTTCCTTCCAATTAACCAATGGAGTACTTGACTAACCAATGGAGTACTTGAACAATATTTTAATACTTTTTCCTAATTAACTCTGTAACCTTGCTGAATGATGCAACTGCCAGAGTCTTCGGTTTCATTTTGACATGGTCTCCTGCTTTGCCTCTAATATTGTTCATATCATAGCACAGTCCATAATTAATGCCATAGTGAAGGGACTTTTTAATCCTGGTATTTTTAATCGACGTAGATTAGCATTAATAAAATTATTAAAATATATTAAAAATCGGTCCAGGAGAGCAACGAGAGACAGATCGGCCTTAGACTCTTGATCGGGCGCTGGATTTGCCGAATCGAATCGAATAATGGTCTGCTCCCAACGACCGACTCGATCTCTCAACAACTTATCCGGGAACGGGGGATCACGCCGGCCGGCCAGCGATGGATGGATCGAGCTGCACGGACTGGGAGAGCCCCATGCTGGCTCTGCCTCCCTCGTCCGACGACTCGCTACTCGTACTAGTAATCTACTAGTATAGCATATGTCCTCCGCCACGCAGCCTCGCTGCGTCTGTCAGTCCTGGCGCGTCATCATAGACGACCGCTCCCTGCTCGCCACGGCCGCGCTCCTCCCCTGCACGCTCCGCGGCATCTTCGTCCAGATCGGCGTGCCAACTCTCAGCGGCTTCTTCGCCCGCCCCTCGCCGCCGGCGGGGACGACGACGACGAGGCCACCCATCCCCGGCGTCCTTGACCTAGACTACCTCGACACCAATGAAATCGAAAAATCCCTTCTCACCATAGTCGACCACTGCAACGGCCTCATCCTGCTCGACCACCATGTCGTCAACCCAGCCACGCGCCAATGGACGCGCCTTCCCCCTTACCCGCCAGAGTCGCCGGGCAGCGACATCATCCTCGACGGCTACCACGCCCTCGTCTTTGACCCCGCCATGTCGCCGCACTACCAGGTGTTCTTGATGCCCTACGTCCTCCGACGAGCCACGGTTTCAGGCCAGTGGCCGCCTTCGCCATTGCTCCTCCATGTCTTCTCCTCGAGGACAGAGCCAGAGGGGAGTACATGGCGGTGGGAGGAGAGATCATTCGTCCGGGAAGGGAACGCCACCATGGGCACCATTGATGAGGTGTGCTCAAGCTCGGGGTGGGAACCCTTTGACACCTACTCCGTCTACTTCCGGGGATCGCTCTACGTGCATTGCCAAAACAATTGCGTCATCAGAATCACAATTGCAAATCACAGGTATAGGATTATCAAATTGCCTGGCGATTTTGTGGGAAATCAAAATATTAGTGTCGATCCTTACTTAGGAAAATCCGAAGAGGGAGTGTACTATGCATTGGTTATTGGTTTATGTCGACTCCAAATTTGGTTCCTCAAGGAATATCAATCATCATATTCTTCTTATTCGAATTCGTACTGTGGTGGCATCAATGGCGACGGCGGTGGCATGGAGACGACGACGATGGATCATGAGCACGAGTGGGTGCTCAAGCATGACGCAGACCTAGGGCCAGTGCTAGCAGCAGGCTACACTCTCAACGACGGTGGCCAGCAATGGATATGGCATAACATTGACACCAAAAAGAAAAACAAGGAATCACTAGTAAAGGAAGAGGAATTCGAATGGAACGACTCTGATGATGAAAATGGTAGCGCCGGTATAGGCAGTACAAAGGATACATCTCTCAAGTATTTGGATTTCATCCTTTCAAAGAGATCGTTTTCTTGTACGACACAGACACTAGAGTGGTAGCCCACCATTATAATAGATCAAAGGTTCAAGACTTGGGCGTACTACAAGTACGTGAACGAGTGTCAAGGTCATTTTCATACACTCCTTGTTGGATGCCGGATTTACCTGGAATGCACAATTAACATTTTGATTTGAAATACATCGACGCTGGAGATTAAACACATTTTGATTTGAAATACATCGACGCTGGAGATTAAACACCAGCTCGATCGTCGGCTTATCATTTTTGTAAACAAAACAACGTGTTAACATACGAGTGGAATCATGCTAGCTTTGCAGAGTTTGCAGGTGTATGGTACAGGACGAGATCAATCAATCGAGCGTCCAAGGTGGCATGGGGATATTTGATTACAAAGAAAAGTGTTGCTACATGGTTTGCTAACTGCATCCAAAAACTGCAGCTGATTATGGTAGCTGATACTTGTAGATAAGTTAGTTAATTGCATAGCAAGTAGTTCTGCTCTATGTGCACGTGTGGTCCTATATTAGTACAATAGTAATCGACTAGTTAGTCATCTATTACTGCATGTCCCACTGTTAATTACCATATCTCTGATTAGATTGTAAGGTCGATACTAACAACCTGCAAATTAAATGACTGAGCATGCAAAGTTAGATGGGTGTAGGGCCATCAGCAAATGAAGCTGCAGTAATTAGTGTTAACAAATAAGAGTGGCTGTCCTCATAGCAAACATGTCCTACCAGCATTTTTTTTCTGAGCACTATTGACAAATTGCATTTGGAGTTTATGCATGCACATGATAGCATGCATGCGTGTGGAAAAACAGTGTTTTTCAATGTGGCAGTTCATATACAGACCAGTGCAAATTCAGTTCACCAGCTTGCTAGCCACACATGTCAAAGGATTTCAGACTTGTAGATTTTGAACATATTTCAGACTCTTGTGAAATGTCAATGGTAAACAGATTTATCAGATCCTAACTGCAGCTGCAGATTTCTGCCTGTAATGTAGTATACACCTGAGTACCTGCCTGATATTGTCCAGCTGCTCCAAATCTATACTCTGATGAGATGAATCATGAATCCCAGTTAAGTGGACCACTCCTCCTCCATTTCCATAAGAAAAACAGGAAATTTCAGAGCACCAATCAGATGATTCAGGCAGGAAAAGTTCCAGATTCAGATAGAGAAAGTTGCAGATGGGGTCAGATTAAGTCTCGGGTGTTAATTAAGATTGTATGATGTTGTAATGATAGGAGTGTCACTAGCTCTGAGATTTCATGATCAGATCTAATCAGAGCCCAAGTATCCTCTGTCATGAGAAAGGAAACATGCAGGAGAGTGGAGTATATACTATATATATGCACATGATACCCAACATCCAATTGGTTACTCCAGACCTCAAATCCAATTGCCATTTGTTTAACATGGCAGTATCCACATGAAAGAGATTAACTAGTAGCAGCAGCAGAGACTAAACACACAAGTGCACCCATTAATAACTACCCTGAATTAATAACGCTCTATGAATCTTGAGAGGATTCCATATTAGTGCACATATTGTACATTTGATTTGTCATTTAACTTCTTCACTTTATCAGAGGCAAACAACATAGGTCTACAACCTGACACAATAACACTTTTACACACAAAGGAGACCTGGAATTCCTACCACTGCAAAAAATGCACTAGAAAAAAAAGGAAACTATTTTTGTCTGAAGAAAAGAAAAGAAAAACTCATTTGTTTTACACATCAAAGAAGCCTATCCAGTTTTTCCCCTTTTCGTTTTACAGTAGGAATCATCAACAAGATGTTGTGCCCAGTTCGAATTTATTTACAATACATTCAGGAGGTGTCAAAGATTCAGGCAACAAGCATCATGTCACGCACAGCCTCCACTCTCATCTCCTCGAAGATCATGGCCTCTATGCTTGCCCCTACCTGCGATGCTTCCTCCTCCCTGAGCCGCCTCCATTGCTGCGCTGAGCCGGTGAGGTCGAGCTCCACCAGCGCGGGGATCCTCGAGATGTCACCGGCGATCCTCTCCCAGGAGGAGATGATCATCTGCTCCTCCAGCTTGGACCTCGTCGTCTCGTACTCTTCTTCGTCTCCTGTCTCCGCTTTGCAATTCTTGCCGGCCTCGTAGAAGGTGAAGCATGGAGAGGCGGCGGCGGCGGCGTCGAGCGAATTCTGCTTCGGTGGCGGCGGCGGCAAGCTCTTCCCTGAAGTCGACGGCGACTCGTCGTCCTTCTCACCTGTATGGAGAAAACGGAGTCAGAATTGAATTCTTGAAATGACGAAGAAGTAGAGATCAGGGCTTACGGTGGCCGACGCCGAGCATGAGGGACGATTCCTCGTCGGAGTGGATATCGAGGTCGAGTACGGACACCGGGCTGAGCTGCCTCGCACATTCCTCGTCGTCGTCGTCGTCGCAGCCAGCAGCAATGTCGCCGGCGCCGGCGTGGCGCAGCCGGCGGAAGCTCTGGCGGGCGCCGCAGGAGAAGCAGCCGGCGAGGAGCGCCCTCCTGACGGCGGCGCCACAGAAGACGGCGGCGCCCAGGCCCCCCAATGCGCGGCTCTTGTTGCTGACGGCGGCGCGGCGGTGGCAGAAGGCGAGCAGGCGGCGCCTGCATGCGTCAGCGAGGGAAGCTCCGCCGGCGAGGAGGAAGGGCTCCTGCTGCTCCTGGAGCAGGTCCGAGAGCCTCCTGACGTAGCAGCTCTCGCCCATGAATTCTCTCACTCTCTCAAGCTGAAGAAGAAGCAGAATTATATATTCTGTGTGAAGAAGAATCAGGAATCAGGATGAAAATGGTGGGGTGTGGATGGCGACGGGTGCGTATATAAAGCTCGACATGGCGACCTCTCTTCGTCTTCTTCTTGACTGTCTAGTTGGAAAGCAAAAGGAGGCAGCAGCAGCTACAAACAACTGCATTAGGCTGGGCCTCACAAGTGTTATGTACTCTTCAGTCTTCACTGTTTAAGTAGAAGTGTTGTTTGGGCTTTGGATGACCAGGATATTAATTAAAGTGTTGTAGTAGGAAACTAATTAGGGAAGCAAGAAACACAAAGTAGATGCTGTGTAATTAATTAAGAAGGTCCCCTCCCCAGTAAGGTAGGGGAAGGTAGTTGCTGAATACTGTAGTGTGGAAGAAGAGAAAGGTGTGTGTGAGTCATGTGGTGCTTGCTACTCTGCAAATCTGCAGTGCAATTTGCAGGTGGGAAATAGATGAAGAAAACAACACTGCTACTACTGCTCTACTACTAGTACTAAACAGCAATTAATTAATTAAAAAGATTTGATTTTGATTCGTTTGTGGAGGAGTATATAAAAGTACTAGACGCCAATGGATTGTGGATTCAGGCGTGGTTGAGCTATCATCAGGTGGAGTACAAGAAGACATGGGAAGAGACAAGCAGAAAGCTCCATAGTTGTAGTACTCCTAAATGAAATGAAAACACATGTTGAGCCGAGGTGAGGAGAAGACGTGAGAGATTGAGCTGATTCACTGAAACCAAAGCCAGCGTATCATATTGCAGTAGTGGCATTGCAGAATTTGCAGATGCAGCACAGCCTGCCGAATTGTTTGTTAGGCCACGCAGCTCCTCTTGTTGCATCCAGACATAAGTATATGCATGCATCCAGCAGTTCTGTACTCGTAGTTAATTATAATTGTACCACCATGCTTAGCACTAGCAGTGCAGGTTTGTGTCTTGTTTCATTTGTTCGTGTCCCATGAATCCATGATATTTCAAAACCATGTCAAATCAAAATTCAGAGCTAGTAATACTCCAGTCAATATTCAGTCACTTTGGTAAGATATTCATTACTAGCCTCACAACCAACATCAGCAGCAGCTGCAGTAGTTGTAGTACTCGTCATCTTTTGGCTGTAGGGCTGAGCTGAGAGGGGGCAGCTTAGCAAAAAGGCCTGCAAGAGAGGGGCTCCATGGCAGCTTGCATCTTGCACTGCAGCGCCAACCTTTTCCCCTCCTTCTCTCTCTCTCTCTCCCACTGATCACTCAGCAGGACCATGCATGCATGATCAGCGTCAGTTCATCATCAGGCGCCCATTCATGCATTGATGCAATGAAAAATCATGCAAGCAAATGCATCAAGAAGAGCAGTGGAGTGTAGTACCAGTGCAAATGAGTCCTTGCATGTCCTTCCATTGGGTACCTTTCTGCTGTGCAGCACAGAGTTGTTCATTAGCTCAAGAAAATGGCCACAGCAACACTGGTTCAGTTGCCAACGAGTGTAAAAATGGAGACGAAGTTAGGTGCATGGTTAATTTACAACAGTGTCAATACGCGTTTTTGAAAAATGTTGGCGTTCGCAGATCCAAAATATCTGAATTTCTCTGGCCTGACATTCCAATCCTGTGCAACAACTGTATATATTGCTGTTGTATATTTCACCCAAACAATGAACGGATGAAACAAATTCATTTCCTGCTACATCTTGCTCTCTATTAGCCGACGACGAGATGGTTCAATGCAAAAAAACGACCAGGAGTATCTTTTTATCTCTTCGATCACTAGCCTCCTCGCCATCACTTCACTTCTTTCTTTCTCGTCACTGAATGAAAGAAAAGAGTGTTCAAGAAAGAAAAAGAAGCGACGAAAGGAAGGTGAGAAAGAAACCAAACAGACAGCTTTGCTTGCTTGCCTGCACAAACCAACCAACCAACCAGCCAACAAAAAGTCTATCAAAAAAATGAAAACAAGCAGAAACACTGTAGACAGTAAGCTTGTGATTGTAACCACAGCTGCTGCTTTTCTTTCCTGCCACTGCCAGATTGTCACCCTGCCTTGGGACTGATGCCATCTTGCCTCCCTTGTCCTTGTTCTCTTTCAACGCACATTTCACCTGCATTTTGTTTTTTGTTTTTTTTTTTGAAACCCAGCAAACCTCAACTTTCAAATTCAGTAATTCTAGTACTAGTATTTGCACATAAAAACATCATGCAGCGTGCACGAGCTCTTCTGTCAGTCATCAGGCTCAGTAATTCAGTATTCAAGTGCAATCTTACAATACTGAGTAGAAGTAACATTTTCACTACTCCAAGTCTCCAACAATAGTACTGTAGTATGGCAACCAACTAGTCATCAGCCTCTCTGTACCAACATCTTTCTTTTTCATTTTCCTTTTATTTTTTCTAAAAAAACAGAGAACTTTTGAGAAAGCTGTTGGGCCTCTCTTGTGTTGGTACAGAGAGGCTGATCAAATTGGCCTTTATCGAACGGGTTAATGGACCAAAATGCAAAGCCTGCTACTGTAAAATCTGCAGCCCATAGCTCACAGGCCAATGGGCCCTGTATAAATTGTAGTAACTTGAGTAACATGCACTCCCTCTGTAACTTTTTTTTTTTTAAGAAACCCTGTGTAACTAACTGACACGGTTAACGAGGGCCGTGAGGCCGTCTATCTCAAATTACTTTTAGATGGTTATATTACTATGAATGAAAGTTGTATTATTATATTTATTATTCTACCCAGTACACACTTCTATAATATATTTTCAACTATTTATAAATTTTCCGTAAAAGACAAGTAGTCAAAGTTTTATTTTTTGAACAATTGGGCGGATTTGACTGTCGTTATATTGATAGAGGAGGGTTCGGCCAAAAAAAATAAGAAGCAGAGAAAAAAATGTACATGCCTACGTGTAAACAAGCTTGTATGCAGCTCTCCTAGCTCCTCATAGCAACATTCTCCTAATGTGTTTAGCACCGGCATACCCCACCAACCTAACTCCTTTTGGATGGTACTGTTCATTTGGCGTACTATCGCCTCATTCCTTCCAAATTTCCTAAGCAATGAGCAAGAAGAGAGATTTGAGTCTTTTTGTTTTGTTGCTTTTGGGTCGTTTGTTCTTTGTGGCCACCAATCCAAGAGGTTTCTGCTGTTATTCCAATATTCCATTTCAGCATGATGTGCCCTTGGCATTGCCATGTGAGAACTCCAAACCACTTTTGCTTCGAGCAAGCATTCGAACAATAAGAGGTTGATAGTTTCAAAATTCCAGAAGCATGAAATGACTATTTAGTCATCCCCTCATCTGTAACCGGTTAGCTGTCCACACGTAGTCAAAGTTTTAACTTGACTAATACCAGTGTCGATTATTCGAGAAGCGAAGGAATACCAGTTGGATATAGTTCAGCGGGGTAAACTGGTAACTTAGTCCAAATTCAGTCATACAAGTTGAAGAGGATAATAATGCCCACTGGTGGAGAAACCATCTTTGCTCGGTCGCCCAAAATCCACAATAGTTCCGGTTCGAATAAAAACCGGGACTAAAGATGATTTTTAGTCCCGGTTAAAAACTTTTTGATTACCAACCGGGACTAAAGATCATTTTTAGTCCCGGTTTAAAAGTTGTCGGGTCGAGTTAGGCCCCAACTCATTTTTAGTCCCGGTTGGTATAAACAACCAGGACTAAAAATAGATCTTTAGTCCCGGTTGTTTATATCAACCGGGATAAAAGATCAACCGAACCGTCCTGTCCTTATCCCTTCGATCCCACCGTCGCTAGCTACCTTATCCCTCCCACCGTCGCTAGCTGTCCTTATCCATTCTCCTCCATCCATTCTCCTCTCCCCATCCTCCCCCTTCTCCTCTCTTCCTCCTCCTCCTTCCACGTGAGGCCGGGCGGCGGCGGCAGGGAGGCAGGCGGCCAGGCGGGCGAGGCCGGCGAGACCCGCGAGGCGCCGGGCGGGCGGCTAGGCGGGCGAGGCCAGCGAGGCCCGCGAGGCGCCGGGCGGCCGGGCAAGCGGCCGACGAGGCCGGCGGCGGCGCTCCCCGGGCGGGCGGCGGAGCCCGAGGCGGCGGGCGGCGGTGCTCCCGGGGCCGGCGAGACCCGCGAGGCGCCGGGCGGGCGGCTAGGCGGGCGAGGCCAGCGAGGCCCGCGAGGCGCCGGGCGGCCGGGCAAGCGGCCGACGAGGCCGGCGGCGGCGCTCCCCGGGCGGGCGGCGGAGCCCGAGGCGGCGGGCGGCGGTGCTCCCGGGGCCGGCGAGACCCGCGAGGCGCCGGGCGGGCGGCTAGGCGGGCGAGGCCAGCGAGGCCCGCGAGGCGCCGGGCGGCCGGGCAAGCGGCCGACGAGGCCGGCGAGGCGGCGCTCCCCGGGCGGGCGGCGCCTCGCGGGCGGGCGGCGACGCTCCCCAGGCGGCGGCGGAGCCCGAGGCAGCCGGGCGGGAGGCCGGCGAGGTGGCGGACGGCCGGCGCCCGATGTGAATGATTTTGTGAATGATTTGTGGAGATGATTTTGTGATCTTGTGAATGATTTGTGATGTATTTGGGGATAGAAAATGCAGCTTGATGTATTTGGGGATTTTTTGAATGATACGTGGTGTTCGAATGATTTGTGGAGATTCGTGGGGCCCGAAATCATGCAAGCAGCAGGAAACCAAAAAAAAAAAGAAAAAAGAGCATTAGTCCCGGTTCGGAACTCCAACCGGAACTAAATCTTTAGTCCCGGTTGGTAACTCCAACCGGGACTAAAGATCCTTTTATAATCCCGGTTATTTCAACCGGGACTAAAAATAAGTATTTTTAGTCCCGGATTCATAGTCCCGGTTGCATAACCGGGACTATAGGGGGGTTGTGAACCGGGATTAAAAAGGGTTTTTCCACAAGTGGCCTCATCCCTCATGCAAATTTTGCCAAGTTATTTAAGATGAATTTGTCCACTTCAGGTTTATCCATCACAAAGGCAGCACAGTTGGACACTGAAAGAGGATCAACAACGAATCACCATGGTGTGATCCTCTCTTTTTCCGGAAGGCTCCATCAAAAGCTGTCCAAACATCTGTTGGATGCAAACACATCCAGCAACAGCAAACCACAGTGATTTTTTTCAGATTAATGTATCTACCAGCTTGCATCTGTAGACACACACCACCAGAATCCAGAAGTAACAACTCAACGAACAAACGAAAAGAAGAGAAAGCAATTAGACATGTTAATTAGCTAGTAGGCTTAGGCTCCCAGGATTTCTCCATGGAATCAAATAAACAAATTAAAGTCAGTGCACGAAGTAATTAAAAGTGGCGAGAGCAACACAAGGCACGCCCATTAGCAAACGAGACGCACGATTAAAATTAAGAGGCGTAAAACACATTGCTAGCTCGAATCGATCGATCGATCGCGTTTGTGCTTTCGACGTGGCGATGGTGACACGCCACCAGCTCGATCAAATTACTGAAAAAAAAATCTTGTTCTAAATACTACATGTATAAAAGCCAGCCGCCATTGGCTCACTGTAACTAATGTTCTGTTCAGCAATGAAAACGACATTATTGTATAGCATCTGACCAGCTAATTAAGCTTTGATCAACCACGGGTGATTAGCTCAGCTCAACTGACCGCCCCTGATCTTCTGCGATTGATTATACTGTAAACTCTTCGATCGTGAGTGAGAAGTTCGTTTCTGATGGATGCAGAGAATCCGATGGATCTTTGATCAAATGGTTCATATGTATATATATGCATCTCATATATCACTTTCGCCCATGCGATATGAAGGAAAATTAATATTAATTAACCGACAAGAATATGTGCAATTCAAACATCAACTTTACTGATCACCAAACTCAATTCCATCTCTGCTTGCTCGAGAGTGACAAGTACCAAATACCCCCATAGGATTTGACAGCACGGAACGAAAAGTAAAATGGCTGATTTGATTGATCTAGCTAGGAGAAATTAAGCACGGATCGATCTATCAATTGGTGCGCTCAAGTTCATTCATGTCATGACAGATCAAATTTCATCGGCATGATATATTGAATTCGGGACAATTCGTCCTCCAAGATCGAGAAAAATGAGCAACTGATCGTCGAGCGATAGTAATAGAGCGTTCATACGTTCATCGTTAGCTTTGCTCGTCCTTGCCAATTTCATCTCACTGTGATTATTTTTTATCTCAGCAAAATGATTGCTACTACTTTTATCTACAGCCATTCGAGTTCATCAGTTCATCCATTCATTCGAGTTGGAGAATTCATCATTCAGCCTGCCCAGGTTTGACCAAGTCAAAAAAGTCGGCACGTCACGTGCATGCATGCGTCCACGTGGATCGATCGCCTACGCGATCAACGAGGCGAGCGCCTGCATCTCGAAGCCGCCACCACCGGCGGCGGCGAAGGCGGCGGAGTAGAGCTGCCGGAGAGCTATGGCGCGGCGGGCGGCGGCGAGGCGGCGCGCGAGCGCGCCGGCCTCGTCGCGGAGGCGCGCGTTGGCGAGCGCCACGAGCGCGGCGCGCGCCCTGGCGCCGCGGAGGCGCGCGGCGAGGTCGCGGCCGGCGGCGCGGAGCGCGGCGGCCTTGGCGCGGAGCTCGTCGAGGTGCCTCTGCTTCCGCGCGCGCGACCGGCGCGCCGACTCGCGGTTGGAGATCCTCCGCCGGAGCCGCCGCCGCCGCTCCTCGTCGGCCTGGTCGTCACCGGCCATCACCGGCTCATCAGTAGCCGCCGCCGTCGTGTCCGGATGCGACGGAGACGGCGCCGGAGCAGATTCCGGACATGGTGCGCCGAAGCCAATGTCGGCGAGGAAGGCCTCGAGGGCGGTGTCGGAGTCGGAGGGGAAGGGGAGGCCGGCCATGTCCATGTCCATGGGAGTGGAGGTGGAGGTGGGAGGGGCAGAATGGTAATTAGCAACCAAAGAGAGGGGGTCGAGTGGAAGGAGAGGGAAAAGGGAGGGAACAAGTGAAGGAAGGGCCCATTTTATAGCCGTCGAGTCGATTCGGCCCAGTGGGTTTGTGGGGCCCACTAGTGGTTTTCTGACGTGGCAGCCAACTTTGTTTGCTCTTCCTTCCAGTCCCTCTGTTGAAACTTTGGAAAAAGCTTCATTTCATATCATAGACAGACAGGTGGATTGTCGTCGCATATAACTTTGCAAATATACTATGTCCACTCGCATCGACGATTTGCCAAATTTTTAAGAAAGCGGTACTCCCTCCGTCCCATAATATAAAGGATTTTAAGTTTTTACTTGCGCTGTTTGACCACTCGTATTATTCAAAAAAAATTAGAATTATTATTTATTTTTTTACTTACTTTATTATCCAAAGTACTTTAAGCACAACTTTTTATTTTTTATATTTGCACAAATTTTTTGAATAAGACGAGTGATCAAACAATGCAAACAAAAACTCAAAATCTCTTATATTATGGGACGGAGGGAGTAATAATCAGCGAATACATATATTCTGTTTTATTTTTCTTTGTCGTGCATGGTTTTTGATCCATTGCAAGGTTACAAGTTAGTGCTTTTATTAATCCAATCGTGCATGTCAAAACCATATATTCTTTCCAGTTCCTACCCTGGTTTTACCCTTACCTGTAGTATTTGGTACAATTTGCTGATGAAAGCTAGTTCAGAGTTGTTTCACCTTTCACCCTATGAAAGTGCAAACTTTAACTGCAAAGCAAAAGGTTGCATGACGACTAGCTAGTTCAATTGTCTACAAATTAAATTACAGATACTGCGATGTTTACCAACTTTAACCTGACAGCCGTGTAACCGCACATAGATAGTACACATCCGTGTAGCATCATACTTAGCAATAGAATCTTGTGAACTACAAAAGCTCAAGAACTATTCACATGGACAAGGGTATCTAGGGTGGCTGTGTTCTGTGTACACCTTATGATGCTTGGGCATATTCTTACATGGACAAGGGAGAATCCTAGATTATCATCTGTGAAAATGAAAGGTATAGTAGGTAGCTTAGCTAGGTTGGTAGTCTTCACTCTTCAGAGAAGAGAAGGGGAGAAAAACTAGTTAAAGCCCGACGCTAGTTTTGCTCTCATTGAGAAGCTCTAAAACCTTAATCACTAAGGAAAGGGAGAGGTACATAGCTAGCTAGCAGGTTCTTCTAATTGTTTTTTGCACGCCCACAAGATATTGGATAGCAAATCTTATATTTGATCTTTTTTTTTTCCTGCCTAGGGCCAGCAAGATCTATTGATTTGCATGCTCAGCTGTCTTATATACTGATAACTGATTATTCTATGACTAGCAATCGAAAAGTTTGTTTAAACCCATCCTTAGTCAGTCTGACCTGAATTATTTGATAAGATGTTGTTGAATTTCTTGCTGGATTGCACCATATCTCAATCTATATATCTGAAAGCAAGCGACAGTTAAACAGTACCAGTATATAACGAACAGAATTATAGTATATTATTACATGGACACAATGAAATGGTGAAACTAAATTAATATATGTAGCCTGATAGTAGAAATTAAAAGCCATTACATTATGACATTGAAACCATGGAGCGCATCCACCACTACTTTTGGGACACCAGCAAACCTGCCCTTGATTTTTATGCAGCAAAGCTAGTGCATTCTTACTGATCATGACTGTTCGATGATAGGTCATCGAAAGCTACATGTAATTAACTCAAAAGGGGGGCATATATATGAACATTCTGGTTGGCCATGCTACCTTAGCTCTTTCATGAAGGAATAGAGATATCTGGTCGATGGAGTATATGCTCAGCCACTGGAATATATAGCATCAAAGCTAATGTTACACTAGTCACCCATCATCATCTCAAAGAATAAAACTTGTAGACAACATAAATCTATATATGCTTCCATCTATGTGGAATATTCTAGTTTTATTGCATATCATAGCAAGTAAGTAATCTTCCACTGTTCCTCTAAAAAAAGGTAATTGCATCTTTCCTTTAATGATCAGCACAGTGTCCACCCATGCATCAATATTTAGTGACTGTCAGTGCTATGTGCAAGTAATTTGATTAGGTAGAGATCATGCATGCAAGCTGCATGGTCGCATGATGCATAACAAAGCTTTCAGAAAGAAGGGATTAACTCGAGTTTGTAAGTCATACTCTAGTGCAAATCTCAAAGGCAACATTCACAAGTTCAAAAAAAAAACAATGATGCATCATCAATTATGTTTATATGTGTATGCATTATTATGCATAAGATCTATTAAGTACTAAAGCTGCCTCCTTTAGCTCGACTAATAAAGCCGGCAATGTTGAGGCATGACCTTTCTGTTACAGCAAGTGGGTAGCACGAGACAACACAAAGAAGGTAGGGAAGATCAACCAGACAATGGCAAGCTCTAGCTAGCTAGCTCGACAGAAAGATCAACATACCTATTGCTTAGTGAAAGGGAAAAGGAGACAGTCTGACAAGAGTACTGTGAGCTAGGGTACTAATCAAGAAGAATCATTGGAGATAAAAGTATAGTTTAGTTAGCTAACAGTACGAGTATAATCACATAATATAGTGAAATAAAAGCAGGGAGTTATGTTAGTTAAGTGGGCATGGATGGACAGATGGCCTCCATATGCATGTGTAGCTCCTATCCAACAAAGCCTGAATTTTGGTGTCTGTATCTGAAGTCTCTGAAGATGCATGCACGCACGATGAGATCTAGCGACTACTGCATATATTTGCAAGTGCAGGCACATGGTTTGCCTCCAGGTTTGGAGAAAAGACCGCATCTAGGGAGGCTTTTGGAAAATTCAGAAATTGGAATCTTAGTTTCTTGTTTGGTTTGACAGGGAGGATGCACTGAGGAGATTGGGCCAAGTGTCCGGCTATATGCTACCAACAGTTCTCTGCGTACACCTTTATCTTATATAATTAGTTTTTAGTAGTAATTAGTGTGGCTTGTCAACTTTATACAGTGTCACTTGAATTATGCTACTTTTCGATTAAATTTCTAAATCTAGTAGTAAAAGAGTAGGCAGGCATGCATCTTTTGTAGTAAATGTATAAATATGGTGTATATAGTTAATTTCCTACTGCCTTTGGATTAGGAACTAGAATGAAGAGTCACATATTGCACAACATGTGACAGGTAGGCATAGACTCTCACTACAAAAGGTCTCACAATAATGTTGTTCTTTTTTCTTGTTGAAGTAAACACTCCTATCTGAGTCTGAGATCAGGAGATGATGCATGTAGACAGTATACCATTGGTTGTTTTCAAAGCTAAACCAAGCAGTGAAAACAGAAAAGGCAGGGCACATGCAGTTGTCATGCTGCCTGGGGCCATTAGGAAATGGGCAAGTGATGGGTTAAAGGTGTTAAATCAGAGTTGAGAGTACACCCCCGCAGGTTCAGATAATCAGTGGATCTCCCTAATAGTTAAGCAGGATCTTGAGAAAAAGAAAGCTTAGTTAATGAGATGTTGATGGAGAGGCACTGGAAATGTGAATTGTGATGGACATTTGGGCATGTGGGCTTGGGCCATCCATCTGCTGGGCTGCTGTAAACTAGGCCTACTCTGTAGAAGCAACGGCTTCTAATCCTAGCTAGCTTTATGCTGATGGATGGTGCGAATCAGGCCGTGCAGAAAAAGAGAGAAAAGAAAACCAGTCTAAAAAGAAAGAGAGAGAGAAAGAACAAACACAAGGAACAGATTCATCATCATGTAGTTTTTTTTAATTTTCTTTTAGAGAAGGGTATTTTTTTTACCCGGCCTCTACATCCAACTGGATATATACGGCCATTAAAATAGGGAACTTAGCCTCGCAAACAACCCAATCTAAAATTCGCTCCTACGGAGATTTGAACTCGACCTTAATGTACTACTCAGGTCACTGCAACCATTAGGCTACATGCCCTTTCGTTAGGATTAAGTGATATGTATGAAAACCGCGGTCTTTTACGGTGCTTGAAAGGTACCTCAGGCACCTTCTATCAACGGTCTAGATAAAGAGTTTTTTTTATCGTCCAGCGACCGATACCAAATTCCTAGCCGTTGGATCTAACCCGATCTAATAGCTGGTAGAGTTTGGTACCGCGAGGTACCAATTCTGTCCTTGGTACAGTACCAACCTGAGAATTAAGGTGGAAGGGCAAAAATGTAATTACACGTGCAATAGATAGATGAGAGTCGAGCGGATAGGGTGATAGGGTTCCCACCAACGCCACCGCCGCCGCCTGGAGTGCGTCGACCTCATCCACACGGCGCCGTGAAGAACCCCGCCTCGTCCACCCCTTGCCGCCAGGAAGTAGGTACTCATCCTCCTCGGCCCCTCGGCACCGAGAAAGAATCCTCCTTCTCCATCCGTCGGCGCCAGGAAGGACTACTCCTCCTCGGCCCCTCGGCGCAGGGAAAGAATTCTCAACTCCGCCACCCCTGCTCACACGCCGTTGGTGCCGGAATTGAGCGCACCCCTGCTAATTTTCTCTCACGATTCTACCCATCACGGATTGAATGGTCGAATGAGTTTTGGCACCGACCGGTAACAGTACCAGGTGGTACAACTTGCTGGACAGTAAACATGCCAAATAAATCCCAAGCACCGTAGAAAATCTCATGAAAACCACGTAAGTTGATCAGTGCAATCAAGAATTGAAGATGGGGATCAGTACGTAACTGCACGCTAAATATTCCTACATTTCAACCAGATTAAAGCTGGAGAGCAATTGAACCGAAGACCATTGGAGTGTGATACACGTATAGGAGTATATATGTAGGATGATGGTTCATCCAAAATTAACTTATGACATAGTACAATTCATCAGCGAGGAACTAACTATTGGTTTATTCATTTGCAACATGCATACTGCAAGAAGAAGAATTGAAGATTATCGATTAATTAGCAGTGGTGGTGTTGTCGCAACAGCGAAAGCCACCCCTGCTGACCTTGCCCTTCCCGGCCGTCGTAGTCGTGCTCTTCTTCGGCGCCGCCGTGGTGACGCGGGGCAGCAGCGGCGCCGCCTCGCTGACGACCAGGACGTCCCGGGTCCGGGGAGGGTGGTGGTGCTCGTCGTCGTCCGTGGGGAACTCGACGCAGGAGCAGCGCTGCAGCGACGCGAAGAAGGCGGCGGCGAGGCACCCGGCAGCTCGGCCCAGCGGCCGGCCGCAGCTTTGGCCCAGGTGGGCGTGGGCGCCTCCGCGGTTGCAGGAGAAGGACGCGCACCGCGGCGAGGAGGTGGTGGCGCGCATCGGCATATCGATCGATACTAGTGGAGTGGTGAGTCACCTTGGCTTGGATCGATTCTTGCGCGCGAATATATCGATCGATCAAAGATTGATCAGCCTAGGCCTGGTTCGACGGTTTTGTTGAACTGTAATCCAAATTCATTTGCACATATATAAAAACCAGCTTCCGTCATAGCGAAGCAGAAGCTCATCGCCGAAGGCTTGGCCAAAGCGAAGCGTAGGCTATCGTTATCCTTTTAAGATTTCACCTTCACATACATACATACATACATATACATATACATATACATATATATATACACACACTTCTTATAAGCCGTCGTTCAGCGTTGTAATCTTATCTTAATATTTTTGCTGACTGGCGCCCGTGGTATTTCTCTTCTGTTTTAGGAGGGTTTTCCACGTTAAATCTCGTGTCTTATGTGATTGATCTTTTGTTGTTTATCGTTTATTTGCCTATTGTTTCCTAACAGGTTTTGCCCTTGTTATCGATCGGATCGGATCGCCGTCGACGTCAACCAGTGAGTCTCCTCTCCGGCCGTCGGCCGCACTGATCGATCCGGTAGCTTCGTTCATGGCGGGCGGCGGACAGCGAGAGCGCAATGGAGTGACGACGGCTACAGTCTGTGGCTTTGCTCTTGCTAGCTCCAGATAAAGATGATGACGACTGGTGGGAAGTGGCCGTCGGCGAGAAGGACGGTGATTCCCTTCTTTCTTGTGGGGAGGATGGAGGACCGAACACCAAACACAGCATATATGCAAAGGAAATACGGGACCGCTATATATACTACCATTAACCAAAGGGGTTCTATTGAAAAATTCCTAGCCCAATCAAAATGGGCTTCACGTATGTCACGTTACCATTTTGGCCCAACAAAAAGGAAAATGCTTGTAATCGGCCGGACAAGACAGAAAAATTGACACCACATCGACGCCTCTCACGCTGTCTACATGCTAACTCTAGAAAGATTCGAATCCGTCGACTGATACGGCAAGTTTCTTGGATGCTTCTATCTGCAATCAACTACTTCCTCCGTTTCACAATATAAGTCATTATATGAATGTGGGAAATGCTACTTACATTGTAAAACGGAGGGAGGAACTGCTAACTCAATTGTCTTAGCTATTTATTCTAACCATGCATATGCATGTGTCAATCTTCAAAATATTTTTTTCTCCTAAACTACTTATCCGATCTAAAATCCGATTACACCATTGTATTTGTTACAATTAAATTGTTATAACGAGATATCACATGATTATATTCCGATTAAAGAAAAATATAAGTTTCAAACTATTAATACTTCATGTTTCATACGTTATATCGATATGTTTCAGCGTCTGTTTTTACTGTGTTTCACAAAATTCTTGAAAATAATTGCCACTATCCTTCATCAATGCTTGCATGCATGTATTTTAGCAGTCTTTAAAATGATTTTTCTTCTAAACTATTTATCCAATCTATGATTCGATCACACCGTTGTATTCATTGTAATTAAATCTTTACAACAAGATATCACACGATTATATTTTGATGAAAGAAAAATATATATTACAATCTATTAATTCTCATTGTTTTATAAGTGATAGCAACATATTTCAACGTGTATTTCACTGTGTTTCATAAAATTTTTAAATATTTCAGTTGTTGTTCACCATATATAAATTAATATTTCACTTGTTAGTCAGCTGTAACAGTTTGACCGTCCGATGTTTTTTGAGATATCGAACGTCTAACTGGTAGTATTCTCCCAACAAAAGCAGGCATCTTGTAGGTCAGGTACCCGTACCGGCGCGCATCGCATTACGGACTTACAGTTCAGGCCCAATTGATATGGGCTGCACGGAAACCATACTCCCGTTTCAGCCCAACCATCATGGGCCTTCCCGTTCCAGCGCAACAAGAACGGGCCAAACCTGTGACCGAGCTTGGACCAAGAATGGGCCTTTCCAATATTGATCGATTTAGCTCTGTGGTGCTAGAATTGCTAGAAAAAAAATCTATATGATTTAACACTAGTCAATAATAAAGGGGAGTTGGGGATTTATCCCATCACCTTATTTCTTATTTTGATTTATTTTTATCTTTACCTTTTTTTAACAAAATTTTGGATGTGTGTCTTATGATTGAAGGCGGCGGAGATATAGTCTATTTCCATTACCTAAAAAATAATGCATGTTTGACGATTGATTGGTAGAAAATTTTGAGATGCAGAACTTACTGGTGAACAGCTGAAGCAAACATATACCAGTAGCAATTTGTGTAGAAGTCGTCTTGTAAAAATAAAATGCGTGGTAGGGCATATGCATTTTATGGCAAAGCCCAGGCATCGCATTTGTTGGAATAGGGATCGATGGATGGAAAGAGAGGCCGGGATTCCCCTGTCGGCCGGCAACAATCCTCTACTATTAATTCGTTCGTCAACTGAACCTGAACGGATATCTGTATGGTTGTTCAATCCCATCCATCCAAGATGCAGGCCAGCTCTGATCAGCTCCTCTATTTCATCTAGTGCATGCAATGCACTGGCTGCAGTACTTATATTTGCATCTGTCTGAGGTTCTCTTTTCTCATTTGGAGGAGATCAAATCAAAACACAATGAAACAGAGGAGTATACAGTTAGAAAGAGCCTGAAAAGTTGGTTTATGTCTGCAATCAAATTCAAGCAGGGATCGAAACCACTTTACTTTGCAAAAGAAACTACTACTTTAATACTTCTCTTCCTGTACGTGTGAAAGAACAGAAACTACGTTCTACTACTACTTTACTACTACGAACAAAATCATCCAGCTTCCTTTCCAGCATGCACCTGACCTCGCGATCGAATCAATTCGGCCGACGCAACCATCGATCAATCCATGTCGCTAGTTCAAACCGTTACATATATGAGTCCCACTCCAGTGCTTTTTACTGGGAGTAGAAAATAATTTGAACCGTTAATCGTATTTGATTGAACGGCTCAGATCTATTTATATTAGATGGATATGAAATGATATTGAGCTTACTGGTAACTTTAGCTTATTATTGTTAGCAAGTGTCGCTAGCTGTTGCTATTGCAAATGTGGTGGTGGTGCGAGACAGCCATCTGCCGGCCGGCCATGACAAGAGAAAGCTACGTATATATGGAGTATCATGGATCCATGCTCATGCTGGGGCCTTGCTACCACTGCCTCTTCTTCCTCTCAAGTCCTAGGTTCCCAGCTTTCTAGCTTTGAGAGCCTGTTTTGGAAGTTTTTGATAGCTGCAGCTTTTCAAAATCAGAAGGTTCCTTGAACAATCTAGCTTTCCAGTCAGATTCTAAGAAGTTGTAGAATCCAAAAATTGAACTAACAATAAAAAGCCGAGTTTCCCAGCTTTTCTAGATTCTCATAATCTGGCGACCAACTAGTTGCTTCTCAGAATCTTAAGCTTCTCCAAATAGGACCATATACTCCTCGTCGGGGATAGGTTCAGAGCGCACGATTACATCATCTTGATGTAACTGACCGAGGGAGTGTTTGAGAGGAGAAAAGAGAAGATGCATAAAATAAAACAAAGTGAACCACTAATGCATGATTAATTGAGTATTAATTATTTTTAACTTGAAAAATGGATTAGTATGATTTTTAAAAGCAACTTTTCTATATAAGGTTGTCATCGGTTGGCCAATTACGGATAATACGCCAAATGTTTGGCGTATTGCGAAAAAAATAATTTGGGGTTAAAATTTTTATATATGTGTTTTTTTTACTTCAAGCTAAAAAAAACTATGAAAAATAAACCTCAAAATCAACTTTTGGCATCGGCATATACCTTATACTAAGACAAAAAAGATGTGACCCTAAATTTTTTACAAACAACACATCGTTTGGAAAACGTGTGCGTGGAAAAACAAGGTGAATTTTCTCTCACAATCATCTATGGATGGTCGAACGCAGCCGAGTCTTAATAAAGCTTCTATTATCTAAAAATAGACTCCTCTCCTCTCCAAGCCAATTTAGCTTCCATTGCACCACCTCCCTCCCTCCATCCATCCATCCATCTCTCTTACCACTTACCAACAATGGCCACCATGGCTCCAAGGCTGCTCATCGTCGTCGTCTCCGTCCTCTTCACCGCCGGCATCATCGCCTCCGCCGCCGCCGCGCGCGACCTCACCGCCGACCCTGCCGGCCAGGTCCCGTCGGCCTACGACTTCGGCATCCCGGCAGGCTTCTTCGTCCCCGGCAACAACAACCCGTACAACGGCGATCCTGCAGCATGGGCAGCTGGGTACGGCAGCGCCGCCGCCGCCGCCGCCGCCGCCGGCGCCGGCGACGTCGGCGGGTTCGGGAATGGTGGGGCGGAGGCGCCGTCGATGGTTTGCTCTGACAAGGGGCCATGCAACGGCAAGAAGCTGACCTGCCCGAAGAAGTGCTTCGTCTCCTTCAGCCGCTCCGGCAATGGCTACGCCGCCGGCGGTGGCGGCGGCGGCTGCTCCTTCGACTGCTCGACCAAGTGCGAAGCGACCTGCTGATCATCTCACTACTTCATTTCCTCACCATCGAATCCAAAGGCCACCTCTTGCATCAGCTCAATACTTCATCTATACACATCATCATCAGCTGATGATACCGCTCCATATATCTATCTATCTATCTACAGGTTTGGTGCTTGTTGCTTGCTAATGTCTACTACCTATCTTAATCTGCTTAATTAATCGGTGCGAAATGTATTTCTACCTATATATGTTCTTAACTAATCCTGCATATATATTCTGGAAAACAGACATGCACATCTGTTTTTATTACTTGTTCGAATGCTGCAAGTGTTTTCATTACCTCTGCTGCAGAGGCTACTACTTGTGTGTGTAAGCTTACCTACTTGTATCACGTAATGGTAATGATGAATGAATAAAGGAGCGTGTCATATTTTTAAGCCGTGTTATATCTGCGACTTGTGTTGTAAATTGTCATCATGGAGAATAATACCTCATGTTTGCCTAACCCTGCCTCCAAAACGCCATCCGATTCAATGTTTGTTGTCAGCCGCTCTTTCAGATCTCATAACTCAAAAATGCCGGTAAGTACATAGTATATACTTGCATCTTAATTCAAGCTATTTCAGTGGTCCACCAAATGATGAAATCTTTTGCTGTAAGTTTTCATGCTTGCATTCTTTTACTGTCAAAACTAGATGTATGTATCTAAAAGGGTATTTTCATGGTAAAGACTTGATGTGTTTCACAAGTGCAGGCAAGACTGAGTTACCCATTAATTCCCACAACATGCTCACAAAGAATTGAAGGCAACTCGCAACTCATCAGAAAAAAAAAAATTAATGTGAAAAGAGCTCAGAAACTATCATATCGACTTCTTCTACCTATCATGAGGTTAACTCACAACTCCAACTCTCATCACGAAGATCAAGAGATCATCAGGTATCGATTCATCAGTCGCTCATGACCTCACTTCCACCTGAATGCTCAGAAGCATCAGTAACACCCCCCAGATCTTCACCCTCCCCACTGGTTTCCATATCATCAACTTCAGACTCTTCATCATCAGTATCCTTGTCCTCATAAATTATCGGTGGGGATCCTTCTTCCTCTCCGGATCCATCATCGTCAATCTGCAAGGTACATACTTTCAGTTATGGATTTGCAATGCTCAAAATGATGGCACTTGCTGGTGGGGTAAAAGTAAAACTTACCTCACTGAAAAGATAATCTAGACAGGTAGACAACTGCAGCGATGATTTGAAGGTCAATGTTCTTGCATCAATTAGCTGAGAGAAATGCAGTCAGTGATAGTAGCATCCAAAAACAAACATGAGCACATGACTTATAATTGCTATTATGTCTCCACTACTGCACAAAGAGCTGACATATTCACAGTAATTTTTGACATCCACAAATTCCAAGGGGATGTATAAGCCTAGATGCAGACATCCAGATGCACATTGCTAAAGGAGGTTGTAAGTAGTGTATACGGAGACAACTCTTTATGCAATACAGGCCATACTTTACTGCTAATGCTATAGGTATGTAAACTTTCAGAGTTATGTTGCATGCATATGGAAATAATTCCACGAGTCAGAAAAAATATGCAGTCGTTAACACTAACATCCAAAACAAAATTGACCTGCAATTGGTCTCTTCATGCCTGAGCTATAGCGTGCGTACTAATACATTCAAGATAATAATTGGCGCTCAACAGATTACTTGAGAATACGGTGTTTAGATATCCAGAGGCAGTATCATTCAGGAGGCCACCATCTGGTGGCAGGAGAATTCTTCATCCGATAAAACTGTATTGTAAGTTTCTGGTATAGGTAAAGAAAGCTCTCAACTTCACTTCACATGGGGCAGTAAAGTTCTAAATGGGTCACCAGGAAATGATGTGCTGCTTTGTCAAAAAATTATTTGTTCCTCCAAAGGACATAAAGGAAAAACATATTTTAAACAACCCACATGATAGAGTGAGTTGAGCAGAAGCTAAATTACTGAACAATATCCTTCACATAAATGTACTCTAGCTAATTACTACCAATGCAATCAGAATCAGTTAATAAATACTCACATGATAGAGTGAGTTGAGCAGAAGCAGAGAAGACTCCTGAGAAACTATGCTACTCATGTGTTGACTGAGCAAACTTTGCAGCCACGGGAGCAAGGAAACCAGTACTGCACCCCTGACAAAGGGAAAAAAATGGAAAACATAAGAACTCTATGTCAAAATATAACCAAATAATCTTGGCAGTATGCAAATATAATCATTGTTTGAGTAGCCCATGAAAATCCAGTCAAACATAGATGCAGAAAAAATAATTGAAGCTCTCCCTTTCATGTCAATTGATGAATTACATAATACTCCCTCTGTCCCATAAAAAGCGAATCTAGTACTGGATGTGACATATTCTAGTACTACGAATCTGGACATATGTAGGATGTGTCACATCCGATACTAGGTTGGTTTTTTATGGGACGGAGGGAGTATATCCCAAGCCCATCTTTGTACCGAATCACAAAAATGCATCTAACGAATTGTCCTACCTCGATTGCATAAGCAATATGAAGAACTTGAGAAGCTTCACAGCGTCTGCTGGTGTAAGAAGTGATATTGAATTAACAATAACCTGCACAGAAACCAACACTGAAATTATCAGATTTGATGACAAAATCGCATTAAGGATTAGGGATACAGAGAATTAGTCAATGTTAGCTTATAACATCTCTCAATAACCAGTAAGAATTAGTGATTAGCACTAGCAGAGCAAGTGATGAATCAAATCATACTTCAGTACCACGAAAATCTGGCGATATAACCGCATGCAGTGCAAGTGAAACGGCAGGAGAGCATTGCATTGCATCATTGCAAGAAGGGAAAACCATGACCATACCTTGTGGTCTTTATTGTACAAGCAATTGAGCAAGGATGCGTGGTCATCAGCCCGCAGAGCCTGCTTCAGCAAGACGTGGACCGAGTCCGCGCTCGGCGGCACCACCACGGAGAGTGGCTGCTCCTGGGTGGCGTCACCCGCTGTCCCTTCGCCTCCTCCGTTGAGCAGATTCAGGGTGGCCAGCTTTTCCTCCATGGTGGGTTCGTCAAGATTATACTCCGGATTAGCACCGCTGTCGTTGATTGCAACTGAAACATAGACACCAAAGCATATGAATCATGCTGTCACCGATGGCTGTTCAGAGAGCTCGCATTTTTTCTGTGCCAGCAGCTAGCCTAGACAAGCAGGGACGAAACCAAGAAATGAAGAACAGGGTTACCTGATGGCAGGGGAGCGCCCGGGGCAGGTTGCCTCCGGCGGCGGCGGCGAGTGAGGTCCATCCGCTTACTTCAGCACGCAGCTGGCGTCGGCGCCGGTGGAGACGAGCGAAGCGAGAGAGCGACGGAGAGGAGAGAGTAGCGGCGGCGGCGGCGGCGGGAGGAGGGAGGGGGAGAGAAAGAGAGACAGAGACAGAGATGAAGGAAGTGCACGGCCGCACGGATGGGCCGGAATACGGCCCAGCCCAGCCCAACCCATCCTATCTCCAGACTTTTTTATATTTCTTCCTCTCTTTTTTTTCTAGTTTTGTTCCAAAATAGTAGTAGCTGCCCATACTGGCATTCTTGTCTATCTTTTCGATGCTCACGACAAGCATGCTGGTTTTCAGAGAAATTGGTGATGAGTTTTGTTTCCAAAACATTTTTATATTGAAAGAATTTGAGGATGGCTAGGAACACCAACAGTGAACGCCTAAAGTTCACATACATGCAACTCGCAGCGGCTGAAGCAAATTAATTAAACCATCCGAACATGCTCAGCAACTATCACAAGGAATAATAAACATTTAGTTCATCATTTCAACAACATTTCTTCTCCATCTGGAGCAAATAAAAGCCATCATTCCTGCGCCTCGCATGCTAAAATCATCACAAACTTTCTGGACAGTCTGGACTGAATGTTGTAAGAATCCTATCTCAAACAAGATGTCAAAGTTGCCATTAACCTATGCTTCAGTTCTAATTCTTCTGAAGAAGACGCCGTTCTCCATACTCCCACCATGAATTCAAGCCTAATCCAAGTACCAGTACTGCATATGCATAAAATTGCAGCTGAGCTACTAGTTAAACTGTCTCTAAACCAACAAAAAAGGGCTTCGGGTCACTCGGCATTACTCAGTTCTTCAGGTCCATCGCCTCCCTGAGAGCAAATCTCCATTAGAACATCCAACACAATGTATAAATACCAGTAGACTAGTGGTGAGAATCTCTTACCAGAACAGTTTATCCATCTCATCACTTTCAGGATCCAACTCTATACCATGGGTCAACGCCGCGCAAGCTTTCTCATAATCCTAATGAAGGACAAAATGTGCATATGGTCAGCCAAATGAGATGGTAGTTAGTTAGCAGGGAGAATGGAATGGTGAATTGAACTTTTTTATGCTGCACCTTCTCAAGCATTAGAGCTTCTCCTAGCCGATGGTAGGCCTCCGACAACTTCGGGTGATGTTTTGTGCATGTGGTTGCATCTTTCACAGCCTTTTTTCCCTCACCCATGCGAAGCCAGCAAAGACACCTCTTTAGAAGAGTTGTGGCATCACAAGGATCAACTTCCAGTGCCTGCGGTGAACCAAACAGTGTCTGTCAAATATAGTGTTGCTGCACATCCAAAAATTTAATTGTCACAAAGTTGCATTTCTCATTTATCTCAGATAGAGTTGAGCCCATAGTGAAATTCACATACCAACAAGAACTTAAAACTGTAGATGGCATAGCAATTATATTACAGAATTCCTAGAAGATAATTAGAAGATACATCATCCCATATAACTGCTGTCGCTCAACTCATACTGAATCATCAAAATAACTACTCGAAGGAGACTCTGTTTCGTAGTACATATACTTTGTGCACAAAGCTCATGATGATTTTATATCATAAATTCATTGCTTATCCTGTAAAAAAGGTATAACTGCTGATTTTCTAAATCCATGAAATGGAAGAAAGCTGCAGTGTTTTTCTTATTGTCAATTCAAGGAAACAGAAAATTTTGCATTGAGTTGAATGAAAAGAAGTGATGAGCTCATGGCACTAGTCTTTCAGCATAGTAGCATTCTAATAGTCGATGCACTATTTAAGTACATAGAAGAATGTACCTGTGTGTACCACACTGATGCTTTTTCATAATCCTGCTCATCAAATGCTTCATTCCCTTTTTGTTTCAGGTCAGACATTTTCGTGTTAACGTAATCATCATCCTGTTCAATTTATAACAGCATGAGTCAGACAGATTCAGAGGTCCAATGTGACAAAATGCAATGTAACAAGTAAAAGGGGATGTTTATTGATAAACCCTGTTTCTCTATTGTTAGGACTGATGAACAAGCTACGAACTATTGTTAACTTTGGGTCAAAACTAATACAAACTATCCTGGTGCTGAGAACAAGGTGGCATGTTGCCTGCAATGGGTACAAACAATTGTGGTTCCTTGTGTCAAAACAGGGTTTGAGACACCGCTGGTAATCCACCATTTTTACCAGTGACTCCTGGGAAACCTGATGTGTATCAGTATCTAGAAAAGCATGTACCAATCCCCCTCACCAGGTATCAATTCAGGGAAGCAAATTTAATATAGAAACAAAGCTTCCTTCATCTTCTTTTTGCAAGAAAAATAAAACAAGCCCACATGAAGAAAGCTAAAGAGAGCTTAGAGAGCAACCAGACGCTAGCAAGTATGGGCAACTGCTATAGTAACATACCTCTAGCTTCTTGCGTTCCAGATTGGCATAAGTAATTACCCCATCAACGCTCCAGTCAGCAACAGTTGGAATTGGGTTGGTCAAAGGAAATAGAATCTCAACATCTTCCCTTGTACCATACACAGCAGCCAGCTCTATCGGCATTCTACCATGCTGTTTGGCAAACGAATAAAGCTTTATAAAGTCATATTGGAGATCAGAGAAAGGTAAGACGATGCTTCCTTCCAATAACGCTAATTTAGGAATTAACTTTGCTCCACCGAGGCACATCACTAAATGATGTAATGCCACCAAATAAATGACTGATGAATATGGAATAGTACTTGTTTTATCAATATTTTTTTCAAAATTGCTACCATCAGTTCTTGTTTTATCCTAAACTTTTTAAACATGTTGCCATTAGAAAAGACCAATTAGCATTATATTCACCGACTATTAATTATCTCTATGCACCTGACCAACAAAAAAAAGCTAAATGAAAATGAAAACAGGGAATTTAGCAGGCTTGTGTCAACTCTAGAGGCAGATGATAGTGGTCGGCGAAACACACCACAGAATGGTGTACACATATCTCACAAATCAAATCACACTATTCAACTGATGCTCAAATGCTCCAAATATTTAGCATAATCTTGTTTCCGAAAAAAAAAATCCTATAACCAAAAAAATGTGAACTTTCGATGCTCTATAACCAATTTTGCCTAGTATCTTTTACAAATAAGCGTGTGTCACATATGTGAATTTTCAGGAATACATTTCATTGTTCCATACTAGTGATGCATATCAATGCCACAGGCCTAAAATCATTGAAGTTACAAACTCAATCTGCTGATAGTGATGGTGTGATAAGCAAAATAGAAGGCTCACCGTGTCAGGACAATTTGGGTTTGCTCCAGCCTTCAACAACAACTTTATAGCTTCAGTTAATCCACTCCCTGCAGCTCTCGCCAGGGGATTGTTTGTAGCATTTACATCAGCTCCAGCCTACAAATGTTTATGTAAAATACAAAATGATTATACATTTTCTTCACATAACTTGATGATTATAACAGCTCTAGCCATATATAGTATCAGTTATTTAGCCTTATCCTATTGCAGCAGTCCAAAGGAGAAAATACTGTACCTGGATCAATAGCTTCACACAAGGTAAGGAAGTAGCGAATAACGCCGCAGATAAAGGTGTTGCTTGAGAAGAAGGCATAACCTTGTTGGGCTGGAAAAGAAAGAAACTTATTATCATACATAATAATACCAGTTCCTAGAGAAAGAGATAATTTAGGAATGTTGTTTGTGTTTTTTCCGTCGTTCCTATTGATTATTCAGTGGAGTAGTTGTTAATGTGTGGATCACGGCTCAGCCAAACATGGGCTAGCTCAGTGCTCACACATCAATAACCAAAATGAGAGTAAGGATGGAACAGTGGGAAGAAATAGTAAGCCCCAACATAAGAAAAGTATAAGCATCGTACATCTGCTTGGTGCTCCAACAAAATCTTCACAGTACTTTCATATCCTTTAATAGCAGCAAAATGCAGAGGTGTCCCATGATCTGATTTGCCATCAACATGAGCTCCTCTAGAAAGCAGCAATTTTACTATTTCAGTCCTCCCTGAACAATCACATAAAAAAATTGAAAGGTCACTGATGTATGAGAGAAACAATTTGGGGGCAGACAAGTTTGAGAAGCCAGAGCAAAGAGGCAATTTAACAGTTAACTGCTTAACTGGAGGATAATAAAAGAAAAAGACAAACCAGTCCTAAATAACGCACAAAAAGAGCAGTTCACTCTTGGAGGAACATGTTTCAGTGGCTAGAACAAAACACACACACACAAAAGAAACCCTGGCAGCAGGTTGATAAATAAATATGAGGTTTATAAAGTAGAAACAGTCCAACAGTTATACTAGGATGAATGGTAAAGTGCAGATAATCTATGATGATGTGAATGATATATTTTAACATTTTCTTATGATGAATTAATATGTATAGGCTGATGAACATGAAAAGTGTACATCAGCAAGGTCTATATCGCTTATAGCAACACCTGTAAGAACAAAATGCGTCAGGAAATGCTGCATTAGGCTTGCTTTGTTGTACATTTGCTAGACGCTAAGGTCCCCATCGGTTGCTTACAACTTATTATAAGCCGTAACGGCTTATTAGCGATTAAAAAATGATGTGTGAAAAAAACTTTTGTATATATATTTTTAGCGACTTAAAAGTCAAAGCTGAAAAAAAACATCAAAATCAAATTAAAAATCAAGTTTTAAAGTTCAGATTTTGGCTTTAGCTTATAAGCCATAGGGCAAACAATGAGGCCCTTATAGTATTGTCTGCATTTTTCTCCACATTCAACGTAAGGCTGTTCATCATGACAGAATACAGATTGTATGTTAGCAGGGAATCCTACAAGAAGATAGGATATTCCCCTAATAAATCCAAGGGAATAATGCTGTTCCACTGAACGGCATTGGGTTGAAGCAGTATTCCGAAATCCGAATGACACATAACTCAGATTGTTCTTTTGTAATAAAAACAAAAAAAAAGAAGTTGAATTAAATCTGAGGATTGGTTTCCCCTGTTTATACCTTTCTTTGCAGCTGAATGAAGAAAAGTGATGCTTCCTTCACGTTCATGATGGATATCAGCACCATGATCAATGAGATACCTGACAGAGGGCAGGTCCCCACAGGCAATGGCTCGCTCGAGGGGAGTCTTCCTACCTAGCGTGGCAAGGCAATGAAATCAGATTCATAATAACAGTGAGACATCCAGCTGAAATAGCTAGTAGTAGTTGGCGAAGAGGACAAGGAAGCAGAAGAGGAGGATGAATGTTTAGACGGACCTGGAGTGGTGTCCGGCTTGTTGACATCCATGTTGGCCACCTCGAGCAAGTAGCGGTAGACGTGCAGGCTTCTGGCGGCGTGCAGCGCGTTCATGCCGTGGAAGGCCGTGCGCGCCACGGTGGCCGCGATCCCCTCCCCGTCGTCGTCCAGCGTCGCGGCGATCTCTGCAGCACAACAGCAAGCAAGCAAGTCTCGTTCTATCACTTCCATGAGCGTAATCGAAAGAAAGCATGCTTCTTCTAAATCAAGAAGACCGAAAAAGATTTTAAAAAAAAGATTATTTGTTTGGGTTGTTTTCTTGCATGTACAAGTACAAGTGTACAGGGGCGGTGAGGAAGAGAAGTGTACTGTACCCTTGATGCGGCGGAGGTTACCGTCGTGGGCGGCGAGGAGCAAGGTGGCCTCCGCGGGCCAGCTGTCCTGATCTGCGCGTGCATGGCAGGCAAAGGGATCGAGGAGGAGGAGGAGGAAGAGATTAGATTAAGAATAAGATTGAAGATGAGGAAGAAGAAGACACGATGAATGCAATACCGTCGCCGAGAAGCTTCTCGAAGAGGTCGGGCAGCGAGATGATGCCGTCCATGGCTAGGGTTTCGTTTGTTGCTGCTGCGGCTGGGTTGGGTTTGGGAAAGGAGGAGAGAAGGGAAGAATGGTCCAAGAATTGAAGAAGAAGAAGCGCTTCTCTGCTGCAAATGCAGCTGCAACTCTGCAACTCTGCAAGTGCAGAGAGAGCAGAGAGAGGCGAAGAGGCGGGAAGTGATCGAGTGGGTCCCACTCCCAGAAGCAGAGGCACTGGAGCAATGGCGGGTCGACGCGCGTCGACATGGCAGCCCCCAATCCCCGGCTTTTTTCTGCTCCGATTCTCCCATCTTTTTTCCATGTGTTGCTCTTGCCTTCTCCTCTCCTCTTCTTGCTTCTTGTTCATCCTGCACACAGCACACCACACTAGTAGTGGAGTAAAACTCTAAAAAGTAGCACTCTACCCTATTCATTTCTAACGTTTGATCATTCGTCTTATTTAAAAAAAATTATAATTAGTATTTTTGTTGTTATTACATGATAAAACATGAGTAGTACTTTATGTGTGACTAATTTTTTTTAATTTTTTCATAAATTTTTTAAATAAGACGGACGGTTAAAACGCTAAACACGGATATCTATGGCTGCACTAATTTTGAGACAGAGGTAGTATTTCAGATCTTTGACTTTTGCTTAAAAGACAAGTCGTCTGCAACCCTGCAATCCTGCATCAATAAGCTCCATACAGAAAAATAAACTGGGCCTCCTAGCAGCAGAATTGCTGTGTTTGGAATCCTGTGTTCCCACACAAATTGTGTGTTCACAAATGAAGCGGTCCATTAGCGCATGATTAATTAAGATTTTACTAATTTTTTTAAAAAATAGATCAATATGATTTTTTAAGCAACTTTCATATAGAAACTTTTTAAAAAAAATACACCGTTTAGCAGATTGAAAAGCGTGCAGGCAGAAAACGGAAAGGAGAGTTGGGAACTAAGAGTTTCAAACACAGCGGGGTGTGTTCGGATGCCCCTTTTCCCAACCTATCACCCTCGTTTTCCACGCGCACGCTTTTTAAACTGCTAAAAGGTGTATTTTTTTAAAAAAAAGTTTTTGTACGAAAGTTGCTTTAAAAAAATAAATTAATTCATTTTTGAAAAAAAAAGCTAATACTTAATTAATCACGTGCTAATGGGTTGCTCCGTTTTCCGTGCTTACTGTGCTGGATGGTAACTCGAACCAGCAAACACAGGTCTAATTTAGTTCCCAACTTTTTTTTCAAACTTCTTCAAACGAAAAGACCGACTTCTTTTTTAGATTATTTTTACCGATTAACTATACATAAAACGAGAAACATGATTATTAACTATATAAATATTAATTATTGAAAATTTTAAAAATAGGTTTTATTTGATTTTTCTAAAAGTATTTTCTATGTAGAAAGTTGTCATGCGAAAAAATAATTTAGCTGTTTAAAATATGTGTTAATAGAAATCTAGAAGTAGCTACTCTCTACGTCCCATTTTAAGTGCAACCATAAGTTTCCGTTTTCAACTTTGATCATCAATAAAAAATTTTATGATTAGTATTTTTTTTATGAGATGATAAAACATGAATAGTATTTTACTCGTAACTTATGTTTTTATTTTTAAAAAAAATAAATAAGAAAAAATTTAAATAAGACAGCAAATCATAGTTAATTAGTAAACTCGCACTACCAACCGATCAGGGGATGTAGCTCAAATGGTAGAGCGCTCGCTTTGCATGCGAGAGGCACGGGGTTCGATCCCCCGCATCTCCATTTTTTTATTTTTTTTTCCTTCCCTATTCCAAGCACTATCTTCCCCAACTGTTCTGAATGTTCAAGACCGTTTATCTCAACTTTCTGAATATTTACCTTATACTAGTAACTTGTAAGACGAGATGGAGAGCAATGAGATTATTATCAGTCCCACCATGATTATACATATAGTCGGATCAATTAACTGCACACATTCTCTAAACTTTCAGAATATTTTGTTTACCCTGTTCTAAGACGAGAGGAGAACAATGAGATTATCTGAGTCTCACCACACCATCTGCATCTTTTGCATACATGTAGTAGATCAATTAACTGAACATGCTACTAGTCTCAAGTGCAAATCAGACGCATGTACACATGACGTCTCAAGTGAACAGCGGCACGCAATTCAACAGCATAGGAAAGTTGAGATCACACATGGTTGCAGCGTATGAACGGCGAAGGAGGTAGGCCGCCGGATCAGGCGGTCATGGCACGGCACAAGAGCAAGCCAACTCGGTAGGTGCTATGCATAAATGAGAGCTAATCCGTGAGATAAGTTTTTTAAGTCTAATTAATTTATAATTAGCACATGTTTACTGTAGCATTATATATACTAATCATGGATTAATTAGCCTCAATAGATTCATGTCGCAAATTAGTCCAGGGTTAGGTTTTTATTACTCTAAATTAGTGTCAAACATAACTAAATTTAGTCCTTCCATCCAAACACCAACTAAGTGAGGTAGTCATATCGTAGTAATCTGAATGTGACACAACACGGCCATACATACAGGATAGACCAAGAACGAACTCTTTGGACATACTAGTCTGATCACGCGCTTGTTTGGTCAGAAACACAAGAGTTGCGTTGAATTGACTGAACCAACGCCAACGCCAACGCCAACGGCCGGCCAACATATTTGACTCCCCTCCAAACATACAGACAGTATTATTCATCACCACCCTACTTTCTGTACCTTTTCAGTTAGCTTCAGCTTCTGCAGACAGTGCAGAGTACGCCATTGTTCACTTCATCCACTCTCATTTTGCAAGTCATTGCTAACCAAAAAAAAAGTCCAAAATAAAACATCCATCGTTTCATTCGCAAGTACTGCTGCTGTAATCAGCATGCAAGAATCAATGTTAACAGGCTACTGATCAATCGATCGATTGATTAGCAGCTTGATCCCTTATCCCTTTACTGGAGAATGGAAGAAGGAATGAATTTCCATACATTCATATATTGAACCAGCAGGTAGATTAATGAGATGTTGGCAGAAGAGAAAGAAGTAACAGGACACGATTAAAAGTCTCCTCAAGTTAGATATGCTAGAGCTTTTATTCATTACTAATGCAGACCAATATGTGTTGAGTGTTCATCATAAGCACAAAGCCACAAACTCTCTGACAGCGAGTGTGTTCGTTGCTCAGGCTGCTAGAATATCAGTAAAGTGTTCGTGCTTCTTCTTCGATTTACAATTGTTATTATTGCAATTACAGGGAGAACAACTAGTGGTACTAACCTGTACTGCTCCTGTATGAAATTATACATTTGTATAGGCTACTGAACACGAATAATCAAGCCATGCATCACCATCTTACACTTGATTACACTAACTTGCCTGCCCCGATCGATATTGAACAGCAAAACTAAACTAAATTTTTTTAAAAGGAAAAAAAAGCTTCACTTCTTCTTTTTTTTCCCCTTGCGCCGGCGGCGAGCTATGTAGCTCGTGCAGTAGGCCATGGCGGGCGGTTCAGATGAGGGCGCCGTGGGCGGCGTCGAGCGGGGCGGGCATGGGCATGGGGAAGCCGCACCATGGCGCGTACAGCTGGGCCTCGTCGACGGCGGGGCGCACGGGCACGGGCTGCGCCGGCGCCACGGGCTGCCTTGGCGGTGGGAGCGGCGCGGGCGCGCCCGTGAGCCTCTGCACGAGGTCCCTGAATTCCCTGGGCTCGACGCGGTACACCTTGGGCGGCGCGGGGCCTGCCGGCGCCGACGGAGCGGCTCGCCACGGCTTGGCCGGCGGCTTCTGCACCGCCCTGAGCGCCGCCTCGTGCGCCGGCCGCCTCGCGTCGGCAGCGTGCATATCCATTGAATTGAAGAAGAAGCTAAGATAAGCAGAGTGAGAGAGAGGAGGAAGAAGAAGATCGAAGAAAGGGCAGAGCAGAGGAGCGATGGGAGGAGGAGGAGGAGATATATAGAGTGGTGGGTTGGGCGTGGGCGTGGGGCGTGTGGAGGGGGTTGGATTCTAGAAGAAGAAGAAGAAGAAGAAGAAGAGGAGGAGAGGTGGCGGGAGAGGAAGCGGAGTGGCGGGAGTGGCGGCGAGCGTGGGGCAACACGTGGAGGCGGGCGGTCAATGGTGGCAGGCAGGCAATGGCAATGGGCATTTGCTGCTGCATTCCTAACCATGCTCGCACGGCTCTCTCTATCAAATGAAATGAAATCTATCCATCTCCATCTCCATCTCCATCTCCATCTCATTGGGCATTGGATGCACCGCGGCGATGGCGTAGCAGAAGCAAAATAAGTGATGTGAATGATGAGGCACTTGAGTTGGGGCGGCCACCTCGCTCTTACCGATCAGCAAGGGCAAGGCCTTGTTGATGGCTACCTCAGCTCCCCCCTCACGCTCTGCCTGCCTTATCTCATCCTCTTATGTAGGAGTATAACATTTCTTTTTCGTTATCTACTTACAAACTACCTGTGTACATTCTTTAGGTGTAGAGACCAGTTTAATCCATTATCTAAATATCTATTTTTTTTAAAAAAATAAATGTAGTACAATCATATTATAGTTTCATTACTTCTAGCAACCTAAAAGATATGAAAAGAGAGCAGCCAGGAAGTGTTCGAACACATATACTGTAACTCTCAACTCTATCCCTTATGGCAAAATGGGGAGAGGAGGCCAAAACATGGGCGCTAGCAAGAGCGAAACGTCTTACATATATTTTTCCTGTATTTTGCTCATTTACAGTTTTTCCTCCTTATATATTCAATAAAATGGGCGCACCTAAGCGTCGATTCGTTCAGAAAAAATATTGTAGTTACATAGTAACGTTCAAAAACCACACGATAACACACTATTTTCGCGAAGTGAAGGTGGCGGGACCAAATCCCCTCACTTATGCGTGTGCCATAATTTTTTTTCTTACTAGTTTGCATGATTTGTAAAGCAAATCTAACATTCGAAATTATATAAAAGTTATATTATAGTTACATACCAGTTACAAATGCAATTACGGTATAATTATATTGTATTTATATTTGATATTTACTTGGATAAAATTTATTGACAAATATTGTTGTCAAAACGACAAGAGCTTCGCGTCGAAGGACGTGGTTCCATCGGTGAAGTGATTTGATCAATAAATAACGTATTAATTTATGAAATTTTTTAGGGATCCCCTTACATGACCCTACGGGGATATTTATAGTCTTAGTACAGACCTATACCCACTAGGATTCAATATGTACTGGAAAATTTACATTGATACCCTTATGATAAGGACATTAGAGGGACATGTAGTGTCCATCCCAACTATATGCCCCTTGATAGGCCCCTGGCCCGGCCCATAACAGGCGAATGGCACCATGGGCCGTGCTGCTTGGCGGGTTCCCTGGCGAAGCCGGTCTTCCATGGGGCGAACCCTTCGTGCTACGCCTTGAGGCTTCGCCCAGAGGATAAACTTGGTGGCAAACTCACTTGACTTTGTCTTTTGGCTTCGCCTGATGCGGTGGCTTTCTGATTTAATGGTTTTGACAGGTTCGGTCGAAGGCTCTCGTGATATGCCTCCAACAAATATATAGCAAAATTATCCACTAGATGGATTCCATTCTGATCCTATCTATAGCCAGGTCACTGAATAGTCAGGTACGTGCAGTAGAAACTCTTTTTTTTCCTTAGTCATGTATAAAAGGGCCTCCTTTTACTTTGTGACTAAAGAACATATATATTCATGTGAAACCGGTGACAAAGAAGTATTTTTAATTTCTTTTTCTTTCCCACTGTTCCTACTATTCTACATTTCCCTCGTGCTAGCATACGTGCAATCATGAAATAGAAGCACGCATATTAGTTTCATGCATGCATTCAAATATCTCATACGCAACCTACTATTTCTGCAGCTAGCTAGCGAGCAAGGTTTTCTCGCAGCCTAACCACCGTACCACAAGACTATTCTCTCTACTGTTAGCTTGTCTGAATGTCTGAATAACTAACAATCAGGATCAGGTTGAGTACTTGAGCACGCACGAGCGGCCCAGTCAACGATGGCACACGCACACTATAGACATTCCATTTCTCTTTGTACGTCTCGCTATCATTCTTCTCCTTCATCTGAAACGAAGGAATTTCATATGAGATTTGCATGGCCTTTAATTTGATAATTAATTGACCGGTTGACTATATTTCAATTGATTGGCGAATTAACCACGGACGTACAGTTACTAGTAATACAAGTTAGTATAACTCAACACGTTCAGTTCAATCCGGCACGTACGCGGATATTCGGTCAAATTGTCATCGTGATCAATTTTTTTCCTGTAATTTCTTGTCTGCAGGCTAGAATGGTGAGATGATCCAAGTCCGTCGTCCTGCTCTGAATATGTCAAAACTTGCGCTTGGCCTGGACTTTCCAGAATTCCAGTCGTCTCTCGTCTCTTCCCAAAAAAAAAAAAATCTCTCTTTTTAGCTTACTTTCCTTTGGGTGCATTTTGTTTATCACCTGATTGTTCTTCACAGTCCAAGAAAAATTCTAATTTTTTTTCAGTTTAGTTTCCTTTGGCTGCATTTTTTTTATCACCAGATTATCTTCACAGTCCTAAAAGAATATCTCACAAAAATCTCATTTTTGGGCTTACTTTCCTTTGACTACATTTTTTTTGGTTTATCAGTAGATTACTCTTCCCAGTCCAATTTTTTTTTTCTCTTTTTTCAGCTTCATTTCATTTAGCTGCACTTTTGCTTATCAGCATGTTATTCTTCAGTCCAAAATATTCTCCCTTTTTCACCTCGATTTCCTTACACATACGACTAGTAATTATTCCTGATGCACTGTACAGTTTTAATCTTTTGATTCATTTCTCTAATCACTCCCACAAGATGTATGTACAGTTCCTGGATGTCTCCTGGAAGGAGGAGATGAGGAGATGGATCCCAATCAGTCTCTAGTATAGTCTACGGTTAGTGGGGCCCACCTCAAACAACGACATGCAAGAACAGGTGGAGCCCGCAAACTGATAACTGAAAGCATGGTCTTCTTCTCAATATCACCCCCCACCTCCCCTTCAATTACATACAAGTATATCCTATATTTCTTCTTCTACGAGTGTATCCTTTTGGATGGCAAAGTAAAAGCAGAGGTTGACAAGCACATAGCCATGTACATCAAGTCACATGTGGGTGTGCACTGTGCACTTCTTTTCTATTTGGCAGGTCATAAGAGCTTTAACAAATTCGAGAGCTCTTTGGTGAATATATAGCTGCAACTCTTGTAGAAAATTAAGAAATAGTTAGTTCAAGTACTATCCGTGATACTAATAAAGTATGTTTTCTTCGCACTATCTACGATGAAACGAACTCTAGAAACAGTAGAAAGTTACATAACATATACGTGCATATGGTGCACAAACAAATCATCTACCAAAGCAACAAAGTCAAGGCCAACTGGATAGCCAAAATACTGCAAGTGAAACACATCTTAGTTCCACTCAGAAATTGACGTTTTCAGAAAACAAAGAAAGGGAAGTTTTTTTAGTCCTAAAAAAGCATCATCGAAAAGGAATCCAGTGGAATTTGCGAATGTCTTGAGGGGGGACACTGAAAAAGTTGTCCCCAAGTAGGCGTAGGCAACAACAATTCAACCATGGCCAAACCCTCCCTCTCTCTCTAATCTCCTTCTTTCCTCTGCTTTCCTCTAAATGTCCAGATGGTACCACCACCCAACTACTCCGATTTTTTCAGCTCGGCGATTGAGGAAGATCTTCTCATCATCACCACCACCGTGCTACCCTAGCCTAACCTAGCGACCTTCAACCTCTGCTCGATCGATCTGCTGCTGCTTCTCCAAGGCGAGCTTCGTGATCAAAGGTCCTTATTCTCTCATCAGCTCAGCTCTGCTCGGTTTTGCTTTTGGTTCATTCAGTTTGCTTCGTTTGATTGGCAAGGAGTATGAGTATCTTCTTGTTTCCCTTTTTGCGGCGATTTGCTGCTCTTGTTCGCTTTCAGTTCGTCTCTCGTCTTTATGCGTTTCTTGGCTCCCGGTGAAGGAATCACGATTCAGGAATCTCGGACTCTGTGATTTTCACCAGAGAAATTCATTTTTTTTTTACCCACTCATCACGGTGTAATTACAGCTGGCCGGTTGTCTATTGCTATACCGATTATCTCTTCCAAACAATATTTTAATTTCTTCTCTGCTTCGATTTCACCGAAGGGCAGCAGAAACCGCTCTTCCTTGGACGTAACCGCTTCTCGGATCCACACCTAAGTTAATTTTTTTTTCATTTTTGTTTAGGATAGGATTGGAGCCAATAATATTGTTTACTACTAGGATTTTTCATTTTCAATAAGATGTCTTCTTCTTGGATGTTGCCATGTGGATAGCATGCAAGGAGGAGGGGCAGCGATGGTGGTGACAGTGAACGGCGGCAATGGCAAGGACAGCTTGGGCAACACGGCGAGGCCGCCGTCGAGAAGCCTCCTCCCCCTCAAGCTCCTCAAGCCGTTCCTCATCTTCGCCGTGCTCGCCACCGGCTTCCTCGCCGCCGCCGCCGCCGCCGCCCTCCTCCTCCTCGGCGGCGCTGGCGCCTCCTACGGCCTGGCCGTCCCCAACGTCCTCTCGGCGACGGCGTGGCAGCAGCAGCCGCGGTGCGCGCAGCAGGAGGAGGACGGCGGCGGGCGGGCGGCGCTGGAGCGGTGGACGCGGCCACCGGCGGCGAGCGCCTGGCACAACATGAGCGACGAGGAGCTGCTCTGGGCGGCGTCGATGGAGCCGCGGGTGCGGCGGTATCCGTACCGGCGGGTGCCCAAGGTGGCGTTCATGTTCCTCACGCGTGGGCCGCTGCCATTGGCGCCGCTCTGGGAGAGGTTCTTCAACGGCAGCGGCAGCCGGGAGCTCTTCTCCATCTATGTCCACTCCACGCCCGGATACAACCCGGATTTCCCGCCAACCTCCGTCTTCTACCGCCGCCAGGTGCCCAGCCAGGTACTACAAACTCAAATCTCATTCAAATTCGATTAGTTTCCGTTTCTCAATTAAATTAAAAGATTGGGGGGAATTTGGAGAAGGTTGAGTCGAGTTCGTGTCCAGATGAATGTTCATCTTCCGTGGCATCTTGGCAAGTGCAGTGCGCCACGAATGCAAGGGTGAAAATGACATGGTGTCAAAGTCTCCCCCCTTAATCCCAAAAAAAATAAGAATATTCAATCACACTTGTAAAGGCTACATACAATTAGCTAGAAACAAATTTCATCTCGTTTTCTCATCCATCGTCAGCATCTCTGAAACAATAATTCAAACCAAACCTGAACAGTGTATGTATAAAAAGGATTGGAAATTGGGTGTGCAGGTGGCGCAATGGGGGCAGACGAACATGTTCGACGCGGAGCGGCGGCTGCTGGCGAACGCGCTGCTGGACGGCGGCAACGAGCGCTTCGTGCTCGTCTCCGAGTCGTGCGTGCCGCTGCACGGCTTCCCGGCGGTGTACGGCTACCTCACCGCCTCCCGCCACAGCTTCGTCGGCGCCTTCGACGACCCGGGCCCGCACGGCCGCGGCCGCTACAGGCCGGGGCTGGCGCCGGAGGTGTCGCCGGAGCAGTGGCGCAAGGGCGCGCAGTGGTTCGAGGTGGACCGGTCGCTCGCCGTGTTCGTCGTCGGCGACGAGCGGTACTACCCGAAGTTCCGGGAGCTGTGCCGGCCGCCGTGCTACGTGGACGAGCACTACCTGCCGACGGTGCTGTCCATCGAGGCGGCGGGGCGGATCGCGAACCGGAGCGTGACGTGGGTGGACTGGTCGCGCGGCGGCGCGCACCCGGCGACGTTCGGCGGCGCGGACGTCGGCGAGGCGTGGGTGAGGAAGGCGGCGGCGGGGCAGAGGTGCCTGTACAACGGGCAGCCGTCGGAGGTGTGCTTCCTCTTCGCGAGGAAGTTGGCGCCAAGCGCGCTGCACCCGCTGCTCGCGCTCCCGCCAACGCTGCTCGGCTACTAGACAATTTTTTTCTACTACTCTCATCAGTACCGTATACGTACTGTACGTCTCCCACTCAAATGCCTACATTATACGATGTATACTCACATCACAGAAATTTTTTGAGCAGTAATATATAAAATTCTTTATACTCCATCAACTGTTGCGGATGAAAATGGTATGGACTTTCCCAACCGTATCGCCTATCTTTTCCGTCTTGTACCTACCATTTTCATTTCGATCAAGTTTGAAAAGTTACTACCTACTGCTTTGAATCTTCACTATAATAGGTACATACTTCCCTCCGTCCCAAAAGAGAGATGAATCTGGATATATGTGTGTCCACATTCATCCCTAGAGTTTGATTTTTTTAGGACGTAGGGAGTATGCGGCCTCCATTTCAAAATGTACAATGCCATTATCTTTAAACATATCGTTTGGCCATTCGTCTCATTCAAAAAATTGCATAAATACTATTTAGGGCTTATTCGGTTCATAGGATTTTCAAATAAAAGGAATAGGAAAAGTAAAAAATTAAGATGTCACATGTACTTCATTCCTTAAGAATTTTTCCCAGAGGTCTCACATCATGCTAAGAATCCTATGAAATAAGCTTATAAGGCTATAATCCTTAGAAATTTGATAGGATCCATTCCTATGAAACGAATGATGCATATAGGAAAAAAAATCCTAAGGTTTGAGTTCCTACACTATTCATGCCTTGATTCGTAGGAATGAGAAAAGAAAAAAAAACGCAGAAAACTTTCCTATTCCTATGATTTTAGAGGAAAAACGTAGGAAATTTAACATCTACTCTAACCTCTTGGAAAACTTTCCTTACTCTATCTCTCTCATCTGAATCCTGCGTTTTTCCTGCGGTCCAACTAAACGGTCATTTCTGGGTTTTTCTGTGTTTTGCAATTTTCTATTTTACATTTGCATTCCTATAAGAATCCTATGTTTTTTCTATTTCTCCGTTTTTTTTCAATCCTACGATTCAAAGGGGCCCTAATAATATAAAAATCCTCTAAATCGAATGAGTCCTTATTTTTTTCTAACTTGTTTTATCATTAAATAAAATATAATCTTAAATTATACTTTTACATATTTATATTAATTTTTTTTAAAAAAACAAATGATCAAGCGTTGTGCGAAAAGTTAACGGTGTCATGCTTTTTGAAAAGGAGCTAGTAAACATTGCCGTGCCTTGCTTTCCCTTGTGACACGTGGGGATTCAATTTTTTATCGTTATCATTTTTGGCTCTTTCACTTCGATTCCGTTTCTAAGAAAAGAAAAATAATACGGAAATGGTTTAAACATTTTTCGACAGTTTTTGGCCATTTTCATCCATACACGGATCTAGGGGGTGGTCCCGGGACCACCCAAAAAAAAATCCTAGCCCACTACATACATATGTGAAAAGAAATTTTGAGGAAAGAAAAAAAATCCTTTATTAATATATTATAATACACATTTAATTAATTTATACTTCTAACTTGGTTATATTTAGAGTATTTCAAAATTTTATATAAATTGGACCACCCATATAAAATTACTAGATAGGTCATTGTTTTCATCCCTAGCTACAACGCTTGAGGCCCTGTTTAGATTTTAACTTTTTTCCTCAAACTTTCAACTTTTCCATCACATCGAACTTTTCTATACACACAAACTTCTAACTTTTTCGTCACACCGTTTCAATTTCTTCAAACTTCTAATTTTAATGTGGAACTAAACACAGCCTGAATGCCCTTTTCTGGTCAAGCTGCAAGGCTGCAATCTGAAGATTCTATGGTTGTTCACATGTTGAGCATGAGCAGAGAGGCCCAATCCACCCAACCAAAGAAAAAGGCAGCCGCCACCACAGATACAATTGGAGTGGTCGCACTTGACATCGCCGGCGTGTGAGCTACGGCCGGCCGGAGCCCTCCACCCTTGACGTCGTCACCGGCACAGCCATGGCACAACGACTACTAGGAGCAATATATGACAAGGTTGACAGACTGGTTGTTGGTCTCAACAGAAACACCCACCACTAGCAAAATCCTTACTGTATTATTGTTGACAAAGCAACCACTCCATTTGCTACTGTTCTGTTGTTGATCCATCAACATGTCTAAGTAAGTACTCCAATTGTACTGTTGTTTGCAGAAATTATCATACAACTCTCCAGTTCCCCTACCAACTTTTACTGTGAACTAGTAGACCCACAAACTGAAACTGACAGGAGGATATCAAAGCATCGGAGTACAACCAACCAATAATGCAAACATAAAGTACTCCACTCCGTAAGTACTAGCGATTAAGCCAGTTCCTCAGCTGGTTGCTGCAGCTCAATTCATGGTGTTTAATCAATGAAGGCATGAAGCAGCAGTTGGGAGTGATGGGAGTCCCAGTTCTCTCACAATGCTCAGATACTACCAAGCAGATGAACAGGTTGCAGGACATGGACTTGCTTGCAGCTTCCTAGCCTGCATTTGATGATGGCTCCCAATTTGTGCACTGCAGAGTGCAGAGTGCAGGCTGCAGATCGACTGCCTGATCCTGCTCCCCTCTGTTGAGCCACACATGTAACATGCTGCCCTGCTGCTTGTGGCCGAGCTGATCAGCTAGCTCATACATATGTATGTATGCCCACCTGTTGCCACGATCTCTCTTGTGCATATGCCACATTGCCACGCGAGCAGTGAAGCGCAGGGGATGGAACATGGATTCATTGTCTCATTGATTAGCATTTAGCAGGATTGCAGTGCCACTAGTTCTAAATTCTAGTAGCATATGCATGTCATGTGAGTATGTGACTGTGTGAGTAGTTGATGGCTTAATGCTGGTGAAAAGCTTGGCAGGATCCTTTCTTGGTCACTGCAGCTTATAATTTGCTTAGACTGAAACCGAGGCAAAGGCACAGATTCCTCACTTCAGTCTGTTAATGTTTATTTTCCTTTCTGTCTATCCCTGAGAGAGTTGTCATGTACTAGTATCTCGTATCTTCAATATTCACGGCTTCTTTGGTTTAGCATCGTACTAAAATGTTAGTGGTGCTAAAACCTGGACAAGTTTCACCCTTACCAACATTTTGATATGACCAAGTTGTGTTTGGTTTGATGCCAATGAAAAGCCAAAACTGTTGACTAAAATCTAGAAAGTGGCAAATTAGACATTTGCAATGCCAATGATTTGGCTTCAAACTAGAACCACCATGTCCACTATTTAAGCTACCAAAATATCGATAGGGTACGTTTTGGCTTCAATTCAAAACTACCCTCAGTTTTCACTGAAGAATTCTTCAGAAGATGAGGACTACTGCTGTGGGTATAAACTAGCAAGACCATTGATTGTAATCTCACTATGCTGGGGATGTGATTGAAGAAGAGAGACAATTAGCAAGAAATTCAGAGCTAATTGTAAACTAGCAAGAAAAGAAAAAGGATGAGGTTGAAGAAGATAGACATCGTTTTTTTTTGTTCTGTCTGCACCTGTAACTGAGCAAGACAAGGCAGGTGATGGCACTGAACAATATATTAGTATATACAGTGGTTTGTTACTAGAAATTCAGGACTTGTTCAATAGATGCATGCATACCAATGTAGTATTATATGACCATGGGTAAGTCAATTCAAGTTTGTTCATCAGTTAATGTCAAAAAAAATCACTGGATTAATATACTTTAATCAGCTTGCCTATGCGCAGGGCCAAACTGAAACGGTCCTAGCAGCTTTGCCCATAAAAAAGGCCAGATATTTTTCTTAACAACCAGAAACCGTGTATAGGCTGAGAAATCTCCTCGGATCATCACACAGAATCACCAGGATTTGCAAAATTTCATCTTCTTTTACTGACATGAACAACACAATAACAACATAGCACTAAGAAGTAGAAGTAAGCAGGGATTGGATCATCGAATTGCTCCTACACCAATCCCCTCTTTGTTTGTTGATTTTCTCTCTCTCTTTTTTTTGTGTCATGTTAATCTCTTCGATCCCCGTTTGGACGCCACACCTATTTACAATCTAAGTAGTAGAAGAGTAGTGAGGAACATTGTTACAAGGAGGATGCATGGTGGGTGGGGTGGTTCACCTCGATCGTGGGCGGTCATAGGTCCTTGTCGTGGCGCGCGCGGGCGGCGGTGGCGCCCCCGTCGTCGTCGCAGACGCCGCGCTTGCCGTAGCAATGCAAGAAGACCCAGAGGAGCGCGGCGTTGAGGAGGGTGTTGAAGACCCAGGCGCCGATGCCGCTGCACCCGCCGCCGGCGACGCCGCCGAAGTGCATCCACACGACGCCGACGTGGCAGAGGAGGTTGCACCCGAGGAGCGCGCACTGGCAGGCGAGCGCCACGGGGGCGCCACGGGCGGCGGGGAGGCCGGCGCCGACCCAGAAGCGGAACCCGAAGGCGACGGCGTGGGCGAGCGTGGAGGCGAGGATGGCGAGCACCTGGAACGACTGCGAGAACTCGAGCCAGAGGAAGGCCATGGCGACGGACGCCGCGTGCGCGAACACCCTCGCCGCGGCGCCGCGGCGGCGGCGCAGCACGGCGAAGAGCCCCCGCGCGGCGTGGAGGTAGCGGGAGAGGTAGTAGGCGTAGGACCAGAAGAAGACGCGGCCGGAGGAGCGCGTCCCCGGCGGGAAGCAGAGGAGCCAGCGGAACGGGGTGGTGCGGCTCCGGCCGCGCCACGACCACCGCGTGTCGCGTATCTCGGCGAGCGCGGAGAGCAGCGTGCCGGCGAAGATGGCGGCGGAGACGGCGGCCATCAGGAACGCGTGGGCCGCGGGCAAGGGCCCCAGCGGGAGCGGCCTCCGGCGGCGCAGGAGGGCGGCGAGGATGGCGTCGAGGGCGAGGCAGAGCGCGACGTAGGAGGCGAGGAAGCCGAGGAGGAAGGCCCAGGTGGAGAACCACAGCCCCATGGGGCTCCACCTGAAGGAGACGATTGCCGGGTGCTCGGTGAGCCAGTAGGCGGCGGTGGCGGAGGCGGTGGAGGTGGCGGCGGCGGCCATGGTCGTCGGCGTCGGCGTGTGGTCGGGTGGATGGAAAGGGATTCGTCCGTGTGTGTGTATATATAGCCTCGAGTTTTTTTTATTGGTTTCGGATGAATTTTCAGATTTGTCGGTCAGCTCAAGCTCTCGTTTCTGATTTTCTTCCTCTTCTTGTGTTTTTATTATTATTGATTTTCTTTGACGAATTTATTGATTTATTATTAGAGTTCTAGATGGCCTTTTGCATAAAAAAAGGGTGAGTTTGACAGGAGACTCTCCCTAATTTTTCATCTTTTCTTTTCAAAAACGTCAGGGACCGGCTAAAATTAGGCTCCCTGTTTTGGGTTTCTAGAGGCACGATTCGCGTGCTCTTTTGCTCCTCCTTCCTTCCTTACGTGTTTGGTTGCAAGGACCAAACACTCTTAGTTGTACATTTTGGCCTATTCGAGATAGCTAAATTTGATGAATAATCTTAATTTATTTAAGTCGTATATATAATCGGAATTCTTATGTTAACTACTTTTTTTAGTTGTTCTAAAAAACTACTCCATCCATTAACTTTTGCTTGGATGGAATATACTATCATAGTAATATGAATCTGGACAGGAGGCTTGTCCAGATTCGTAGTACTAGGATACGTACCATCCAACTAAAAAATTACTATATTTTAGGACGGAGGAAGTACTTTTTAGTGGATCAATTTTGCTATATATTTGTCGACAAATTTTTCCCTAAAAATTTGACAGATATAATTACAGTACAATCGTAGTGTAATTACACTGTAACTTGCATGTAATTACACTGTAACTATAATGTAACTTATATGTAACTTTCAAAGATCCGTAACATGTTATTTTGATTAAATGGAGGTCGTGGAAACAAATTCTTTCACATATGTGTGTGCTATGATTTGTTTTCTTCCTCACCAAAACAAATCTTGTAATAGATCTAACGATTCGAAATTATGTGAAACTTACATATAAGTTACAGTGTAATTACATATAAGTTACAGTGTAATTACACTACGATTGTACTATAATTACATATGGCAAATTTTTAGGAGAAAATTTGTCGATAAATGTATAGGTGGTCCCTTAGTGGATTTTTTATGTTAGCTATTCGAGGTATAAACTTACAAAGTTGTTTTAAATAGTATTCTAAGAAAATTTTAGATTTTTTTTCATGAAATGTACTACTTCCTCCGTTTTACAATGTAAGTCATTCTAGATTCATTAGTATCAATATGAATGTGGGAAATGTTAGAATGACTTACATTGTGAAACGGAAGGAGTAGTTTAGAAAAACTTGCAAAGCGTGTAAACAAAAATCCAGAATACATAATAAGGAAAGAACTAGGTTTGCTTACAACTCTGAAAGTACATATACTTCACAGAGAAAAAGAAAATTAATTTGGTACTTGCAATTGAGAAAAGGGGCAGGATGGTTCACTTGCAAATTAAACAGATGATGAGAAAAAGGATCGAGCAGTTAGGATTGCAACTGAAGAATGGTCCTAGCTAGCCTAGGAGTATTGTTTAACGTTTCCACACGAGGATGGTCTTCGATGAGGTCGTCAGTCGGCACCGTTTCTTTCATTTGATTATCTCGTGTCCTCGATTTAACAAGCACACACTTAATTTAATCCATTGCATCATTTCCTCTGTCTTTTCATGGACACCCTCTTGCTATCTGTATGTGCTTACAAAACAGCTCATGTACTCATCAGAACGGATATGTAGGCCATGGCTTAATTAAGTACTAGCAGATTACGCAATTAATCTGGTTCCAAGAAACTAGCAGATATGAAACCTATCTAGTATTAATCTTGTCAAAGCATGAGGTTGGAATATAGCATGCATCATCATCAACCGACCTAGCTAGAGCCTGAGAGGAAAAGGACACAGGACATCTGGCTTTCAACAAGTGCTGGCTTGCTGATCATTTCTTATTTGTCTCTTCTCCTTTTGCCTTTTGGTGTTTCTCATCAGAGTTTGAGAGCACAAAACCTGTGTGCCAACTGCCTGAATTCATTCATTCAGTCAGTCAGTCACGATTTGCATTACAAGAAATTATTACTACCAGAAGATCACAAGGCAATGATTTTCTAGATGCATGACATGAGGTGGTTACGTTGTTTCATGATCATCCAACGTCGTCATTCTAGAACATGGATAGAGTTAAGTGGAATACTAGAATCAAGGAATTTTCTTTTTCCTCATTGTCCAGAGAGGCGGTTGCTTTTCCAGGTTTCAATTGTCAATTCGTCGCTAGCTGCTTGTTTTTCACTTGTTTCACCTCCATATATATCTCTTTCACGTGTCAAATATTGTATATTTCATGGATTTTGCTTTGGGATTGTAATCTGTTATATTTAAGCTTTACCCCTTTTTCCATAAAATTTATTCTATTTACATCAGGCTAGATATTTCCTTTGGAGTTACGGGCTCCTTTCAAATGCACTATTAATAAAACGGAGGAACATAAAAAGCACATTATTTTGAAAGGAATGTAAATATATGGCTGGAACTCATATTGAAATTCCTTCCAAACTTGCATGTATCGAGACATATTCATATGATTTTATACTGTCCGATTCTTTGTTTGAAAAAGCCGCATAGGAAAAAAAAAACTTATTGAATTGAAATTCTATAAAATTCCTATTACTTCCATCTCATATTATAAGGGATAGTCTATTTATTTGTATTGCCAAATCCCTTTTATTTTGGCAAATAAAAAAATAGACCTAAGAGGAGATGTAATGTTGTCACTGATTTAAGGTGCTTGGAGTCTGAAAAGAGTTTTGTGATCTGTTGCGGCAGAAGCATAATTCCGCAAAAAGAGAAGAGGAGATTCTTGATGCCTGGGCAGCATCCATGATATGAAAGAAGGTTATATTATTCTTTCCAAAAACAAACAGAGGATTGTTCTTTTCAGAAATGAGAGGATTGTGCTTCCCTACCAACCTTTCGCTTTTGAGAATTAAAGGAATCCATACTGACTAAATAATTAATTATCCCAAAGAAAAAGAGTACAGAAGAGTTCTGAGAAGCACATTTTTTATTGGTAATCATAAAGCAATGGGGAGAAAAAAAATTAATCAGTGGAGCACATAAGCGTGGAGTTCATCTTGACAAGAAGCATAAGGCAACAAACCACGTACTTTTTCTCTACCTTTGTTCCCAGAAAAAATTAACAACCAAAATCACCTCAGAAACGAACACAGTGACGATCGATGATCAAGTGCTGTAGAAAGAAATTAAGAAGAATGTCGCCTTCAAAGCATGCACACCACCTTTTTTCTGAAGAAAAATGAACCTGCAGTAGCAGACTAGTCAAGCCATCGTTTTCTGAATGAAGAAATTAGTAAGAAAGCCATGTACACAGTGAGTGAGCTACTGTACACAATGAGTGGCACACACACGGCGTCTCTGAATTGTTCAATGTCAGTTGCGCCGTCGATGGAGACGGATAGGATCGGAGCTACCTACTGTATATACTAGCAACTGCAACTTTCAGATTTCAGATTACGAAAAAAGCAAGCAAGCAGGGGACGGCAGACAACATGCGGTAGCCCAGACATGGACCGATCGGAGAGGGAGAAAAGCGGAGGTCAGGTTGGGCCGGCGTGACGACGACGACGACGGCGAGTCGGCGACGACAAGGACGGCGACCAAGCGCTGGCTAGTGATGAAGATTTCTTCAGGTTTAGCCAGCTACCTTAATTAATTAGAGTTGTCTTATATATCCCGTGATTGAAAATCCCGTTCCATATCTTTTGAATTTTGGACTATTAGAAATGCTTCGAGATTTATGCACAACAATGATCTTATCATTTTCCTCCCCATTCGCCTTCTCCCTCCCACCGCACGCCACCGGATCCACCACGTTATGTTCCTACCGCTGACGCCAGCCCACCGTACCGCCCTCCTCTACCCCATGGCATTGGCGCCCATAGGAGTCATCGCCCAACACCAGTCCTCCGTCACCCACGACCATCCATCTAAAGTCGGCACCCCCCTTCCCCCTCTGCTCATGCTCCTACCACTTCGATCCCAAATCTGGCATCTCCTGGCCTTTTAGTCAGGGTCATTGTCGCCATTTGCTAAAGATTAATATGGTCATCAGAGTTGAAGGATAAGTTTATTAGACCACAAATCATGAAACATATATAAAGGTTATGAATCTGTAAGATTTTGCCTTCATTTTTCTATCAAGTGTGGTTTAGTGATTCCGTATATATAAATATGACACGTACAGTGAGTGCAGGATCGACCAATTATATTGACGACGAAGTTAAGCTGCACTGTTTATGTGTGTGGCTGCAGGTGGGGTTGCATGTCCACACATGGAACACACACCTGGCCCCGCCAGCTTTATATCACGCCTTCATGAGCCTTCTATTGTCTCATTCTGCTAGTTATTTAGTTAGCTTCTTGTTAATTACTATACAGAAGGGTAAAGAATATGTGACCACAGAGCTAATTAGTGCAGGTACAATAACAGACTATAAATTAGCTATAAACACATATCAAAAAGATAAATAAAGAGAGAGAAAAGTAGCGGGCTATAAATTTATAGCCAGCTGCAGCACAGACTACAAAGACACAATACGTATATAACATGTGGGACCGGATATTACTAGTCCAGTATATGTATATAGATGATTATTGTATGATCGAATTGGCTATTAAATTGACTATAGATATTCTGTAGCAAAATTTGTCTACTACTCCCTCTATCTCTAAATGTTTGACGCCGTTGACTTTTTTTAAACATATTTGACCGTTTGTCTTATTTAAAAAATTCAAGTGATTATTAATTATTTTTTTATCATTTGATTTATTGTTAAATATACTTTTATGTATATATATAGTTTTATATATTTTACAAAAGTTTTTAAATAAGATGAATGGTTAAACATGTTTAAAAAAGTTAAATGCGTGAAACATTCAGACAAAGAAGAAGTATTAAACTTGCTCTTTAAGGAGGAGTATTAGGTAGTACCTATAGACGGTTGGTTGGCAATAGTATGATGAGTCGACATCGATCTCGACTTGGTACGTGTTCGTCGTTGCTAATATGGACCCAAACGCACGCACATTTGATTTAATTACTGGTTTTGAATAGGGAATGGGCCCGAACGATGTATTTATATATGTTAATTTCATTTATCTTGGTTCCTGGATATGGATTGTTAATAAGCTCTAGAAAGAAAGAGAGAAAAAACCATAGATTCTAGAAGCAGGGCTACGTAGGTACGTATGGCAGCAAACTAAGACGCATGGCATGAAGACCTTTGAATTGACCCCCCGGGCCGTCTAAAACATTTGAAGCAAGGATTAATTGGAATTGGATGAGGACGAGTTGATTTTTTTGTTCTGTGTGTTTTAAGAAAGGAAGGAAACCACGATCGATGAGTTGATAGGAGAAAAACTTGCTACTCCTACAGTAGAATGAACGCAATCCGCGTATATAGATCGACCAATGATACACACACAGCATACGAATCCTTTCCAAAATGAAAAAAAGAGAGAAAGAAATACGGTACGATGGGCCTAATGTAAGCCCATTGAGAACACGCAACATCTATTGGGCCTTCACAAGATAGATTATCGGCCCAATACTTTTGCAAACAAAAGCAGGCAGGCTCTCGGCCCGTTGGCCTCATAATTAATTTTTTTACTATTAGGAGTACTATAGTAGTTACGGTAAAATTAAAAGAGTTATATAAAATTAGTGAGAAAAAAAAGAAAAAGATTAGAGAGGGACCCACCCACCCGATCCCCTCGCCCGCCTCGAACCTTCTCCGCCTTCCTCTTCCTCTTCGTCTTCCTCTGCGGCGCACGCAGGCGGCGAATCCTCCTCCGTCGACGCGACTCCTCCTCCGCCGCCCGCCGGTGAGTCATCCGCCCCTATCCTCTCTACCTCGTCGCGAGCTTGATTTGCTCGGCTTCACGTACGTACCCTCTGCGCGATTAAGATTCTTCCTACTTTCCAGATTAGATTAGATTAGAGCAACTAGATCGGATCGCCCGCAGCGGATCTCCCCCTCCATGGATTTCTCTTCTTCCACTCTTACTGCTGCCCTGGTTGGCTGCTGCACTTCAACTGCTGTGCTGCTGCTGCTGCCCATCACCGATCCCTTTAACCTAGTTTGTTTCTGCCCATGCGTGCGGGGGTTGCTACTGTTCATCGATTCGAGTTGCTTCTGCCGCTTCATATTCAGATCGATCTCTATAGGAAACGATGTCTACAACTAAGCCCCGGTTCATGTTTGCATTTATCAGGAACCAGCAGCCAGTTTACATCATTTTTTCTTCTTCTTGTCGTACTAGGGACATGCTTCAATCTTCTCAGCTAGACTAGATTAGACTTGGTCTGAATCCCAATACCTGCATCCCAAACCACACACAACGGCCAAAATGCAAACGCTTCTCAGCTTCCAAATCATCCATCATAGTCAGCGGTTTTAATATTTCGACACGCCGAACCTCTTCCTGCATATCCACACCTTAAATATAGAAAAAATGTCACAACCAACTTTCATGTCCATATCATAGAAATGATATTCCAGATAAACGCTAGGAAGTTCAGTCACAGCTACATAATAACTAACTCAAGAGAACAAATGACGAATACTTCAGTTTCTTTGCAAAACAGACATGTTAAATCCTCAAGTTGTTGAACTACGGGTTATTTTTACTTTTGCTCTAATTCTTTTCCATTTTCTTTCCCTGTTTTAGCACACAAAAGTGGTGCCCCTGCCCTAGATTATAATAATTTTGCACTCCAAAAGAGTTGGAACTACAATTGTATGTTCCATCATGCCAACTCTGTGTTGCTGACGAGCGTACCAATTTCCTCCATTGCAGCTCATCTCATCCCACTATGGCAGCCAATGTTGGGGAATCCACAAGTGGCAGCAGCAGCGGCGGTGCCGATTCTGGGGGAAGCTTTGAGTGCAACATATGCTTCGAGCTTCCGCAGGAGCCTATTGTCACGCTCTGTGGCCACCTCTTCTGCTGGCCATGCCTCTACAAGTGGCTGCACATCCACTCGCATTCACCTGAGTGCCCGGTCTGCAAGGCTGTTGTCGAGGAGGATAAGCTTGTCCCCCTCTATGGCCGTGGTAAGGACCGTGTCGACCCAAGGTCAAAGAACGTCCCTGGGGCTGATATTCCCAATCGCCCGGCTGGACAGAGGCCTGCCACGGCTCCGCAGGCCAATCCTAACACCCACTTCCCCAATGCCAACCCCAACCCTTGGTTCATGGGTGGAGGCATCCCACTAGCCAATGCACGGTGGGGGAATTACACCTTCTCCGCGGCATTTGGGGGCTTGTTCCCCTTGCTCAGCTTCCAAGTCCATGGGTTCCCAGATGCAACCGCCTATGGGCAGCCTGCTGGTTTTCCCTATGGATATGGACACGGACACGGTCATGGGCATGGGCACGCATTCCACGGCGGGCATGCCCATGCTGCTGCTGCTCCCCGCCATGGACCGCCTGGGCAACAGCAGCAGGCGGATGTGTACCTGAAGGCGCTTCTCATCCTGGTTGGTTTTCTTGTGATTGCAAGCCTCATCACATTCTAGGATTGTGTCATCATATTGCTGTGCTTGTAATAAGAGGAATGATTTCCCGAGTTGCTTTCTGATGTTGTGCATTACCTTGCCTCCACACACGACCCAGTCTGAATCAAGTGGTTCTTTTGCGCAAAGTGTTGATAGAATTCTTGTATATACGAAATAGATGTGGTCGTGTGGAGCATATGTGTAACTGTGGTTCATGAATAACATGAAAGCTCTGTCTGAATGAACTAGAGCAATGATACTTATATTGTGTTTTTGATATGATGATGCTCAGAATGAGCAGGCTGTGCAATTGTTTGGAGCACAAATGTATTCCTCTATGGCTTGTACTAAAGACTATCGCACTGATCTCATATCTGTGTTTTGTGGTGTCTTTCTGTCAACTTATCTCTACTAGCTTTCAGAATGTGTTTTAACTGTCCATTGTACCTTTGGTTAAATAATGAATACGAGTGTTATAGTTATATACTGCATTTCTTTTTCCAAGAAGTTTTTTCCGAAGACTCAAAATCTGTTTGATGCCAAGTAGCTGTGGGAAATGGTGGCTGAGTTTGTGTTCACTATCTGTAATAGTAGAATCTATTTGATGAGACTTTCTGAATCCTGAATTTCTGATACATTGAGATTTGAACAGGGTTTTGACTTGTTTGACCGGAGTAGTTTGGTAATGACGTCCTTCATATGAAATTACAAATATACAACGGCATTTTACCAAATGTATTTCTTTGGTAAATGAGGTAAGGTAGCAAAATTCGAATTCAAAATTCATACTACAACTCCGTATCCGTATGGTAGGTAGCGTAACTCGAAAGCTACTGATGAAACGAAAAGCCGAGGCGAGACTGAAGGAGTGTCAGAGTGGAGGGGCACGTGTCGAGCACCCATTGGGTCCCTCGCCTGCGCCCCTCTGCTCTCTTTCCCGCCCTTTTTATTCCCCATCTCCTCTCTCTCTTCTCCTCGCCTTCTTCGCCTCCTCGGTTTCGTTTCCGTCCTTCCTGCCTTCTTCTTCTCCTCCCAATCGATCGCATTCGAAGCTTCCTCCGCTCCGGTGAGGGTGATGGACGACCTGGACATGGCGCTGCCTCAGGCCTTCGAGCTCCTCCTCGGCAGAGGTGATCCATCCATCCATTCCCTCACCCTCCCTCCCTAAACCCTAGCGATCGATCGTTTGTTTCAGTTTGTTCTTAATAATCTCATCTTTTCCATTGCAGACCGAGATGCGTGGCCGCGCGGGGCCGCGTTCCTCGTCGCCGCCCACTACGGCGACGTCCGCGAAATGAAGAGTAAGCCTTCTCACACCCAAGAACCCCTTTTCTTTTCCACCTTTGGCCTTTGGGTTCCGCTTCAGTGCTTCTGCATCGGATTTGGTACGAATTTCTTGCTGAACATGGCTGCGGGGTTTTCATGTGTGGGTGCTTGCGCTGGATTCTTCTGGTGTGATGCTGATCTGTTTGTGCCACTGATTCTTGGGGGGGGGGGGGGGTGCTCTTCTCTAATTTTTGACCAATCTGGGTACAAAACCACCCAAAGATTGCAACTTCGTGTATATACAACTCGAAAGTTTCGTTATGTCCCTAAAATTTCACCCTTTTTCTCTTGGTTTGTGAAGAGATCGCAAAGGAGCTGGACGAGGACGGCAAAGGGATCGAGGCGACTGTGGCCAACACAAGCTTCCTCGGCATGAACGCCCTTCACGCACTGGGTTGGCTCGGCAAGGTGCCGGCCTACCGGTATCTGGTCGAGGAGGTCAAAATGGACGTCAACAAGGCCGACACTGCTCAGGGTAATAATCTTAATCTACTCCAGTTCGCTTGCCACTTGAAAACATGTTCTTGGATATGCTTGCTTGGCTCCACAATTTGTTCTTCCATCTTCAACTGTGTGCTTGTTGTTAGGATTCACACCCCTGGAGCATGCCGTCTACCATGGTCGCCTGCCTGCCACCAGATACCTCCTTGATCATGGCGCTGATGTGCATCAGATTCGCTCTACGGGAAATGTCTCTCTTCTTCACTCAGCTGCAGTGAAAGGTATCATATCAACATAGCTTGGCCTCTGATATGCCCTTAGGATTATCTTTTTCCTATAGTTAGTTGTCTGCCAGCCCATCCTGCTAGAACATCCATGTTTTCACTGTAAGAAACTTTGCCATTCCCTTGATTTATTCTTTTGCGATGGATCCAATTTGTAGTATTGAACATTAAGCCGGAGATCCTTATGTTGAAATCAGGGAGAACTGTAAATAATAATAGAAAAAATGTTTTAGTCTGATAGCTATTCAAGCCTAATTGGGAATACTAATATTGCGATTAGCTTGCGATCGCTAGATGCAAATGCTTACTGGTGCTTTTATTTTCTTTTGTAACCATAAATTGCACAAGGATGGTCTACTCTGATGTGCTTCTCATATCCATCAATGTCATGTAGTCTTTTGAAAATTTTAAGATGCTTGCCAGGTTAAATTAAATCCTCTGGCCTAAGTTTCGTAAAATTTCCTGTGTCATTAAATTGCTATAAGTTTTTGGAAGCAATTGTATTTACACTATCACTTGTGGGATCATCTTTTGTATGTGTTTTTTCACGCATTGCTTCACTATAGCCATTAAAATTAGTTTGCCCCCAAATGATCCTTTGCTTAGTATGATAACCACTGGTGTTTCATTATGCCAATTGGAAAATTGTTGTTTATATTTAGATGCTGAAGCTTGATTCCTCTATAACAGTTTGCCCATATATTTTTATGACCTTTGGTTTTCCACCTATTTATTCAGGGTTCTCTGAAGTAGCAAAATTTCTGCTTTCTAGAGGAGTTAATGTTGATGCAGAATCAGAAATGGGGACACCACTGGCTCTTGCTGCTTTCAGAGGATATGATAGCACTGTCAAGGTCCTTTTGAAGCACAATGCTGATGTACGATTGCTTTCATTTCTCTGTTGGCTTTCAGCATGAATCTGTTCTCCTTTGCCCCTAAGCCGTGGCCTTCGTTATTTTCTTCAATCGTTCCCACTTGTACTCAGCATCTCACAGTTAATGTGTGAGCTAACCCAGGCGTGGGAGAAGGGGCCCACACAACAGAAACTCTGATAAAGCAATAGGACAAGCATATAAAATACACTTTACAGAATAAGCTTCAGCACATTTTTTCCTTCAGAATTCTTCTTTCTTTTGGACTGTCATTACTTTGCATGACAATTGATATTCTTTGTTTTTTCCAGCCCAACAAGGTTACAAACAAGGCACTTGGTGCACCTTTAGACTTGGCATTAACCAGCTCTTCTGTGTCCTGTGTGAAGCTGTTGGTTCAGGTATAGCTCTCCCTGCTTTATATGGCTGTAGGTTTCTCTAAAGTGGTGGGTGTAGTTTACCTCTGTATAAAAGCATCAATTATAAGGAGAAACCATATGTTTGTTTATGCTGTACACTTGAATTTAATAGGCTGGAGCTGAAGTGAAAGTTGAGGGGCCAAATAATCATTTGGTAAGAGCTGCTGAGAAAGGCTTAACTGAAGCTATTAAATGCATGTTGGAAGCTGGTGCAAACCCAAATGTTCCTGACAGGGTAAGCCTTCTCCTTTGTCACATCGGTGATATCTGCTTCAGTAGTAAACGGTTTGATACTAATTTATGAACAAATGCCACAGTATGTTCATGATTTAATTTGGTTAGGTATGCCTAGATATCTGTCTCATACTAGCACCACCTTGGTCTGTTCTAAAGGAAATGGATTAATAAGTTTGCTGTTTACATGATTGTCTAGGAGAGGTAACATTTCATTAAAATGGAACTAGGCTACTCTTTCATTAATCTATATTATCACTATGAAGAGCATATATCCTGAACATCAAGAAGAGCTTTTTGCTTCTTGTTTTATTTCAATTTTTCAATATTTCTATTTCATTCTTCATTTGTTGGACAGCTCGGGAGAATGCCAATAGAGCTGGCTGCTGAGTATGGCACACGGGAAGATGTTGAGATTCTCTTTCCTTTCAGCTCTGCTATTCCAACTGTGGCAAATTGGAGTGTTGATGGAATAATTAATCATGTACAGTCAGAAATCAAGCAACTAGAGGTATGTACCAATTTTCTTGTGCATCTTGCAACAATCTTGGTCTTCTGTGCAATGTCGGCAGCCACTCAGTGTAAACCAATATGTTTTATGGATTAACACTATTACTTTAAAAGCAAGATTCCTGAAGCATTGCACATTTCTCTGTGGAACTTGCAAGTGAGTACCAGGAATCTGAAACAATGCATTGATTGGATCTGTTTTTTTAGCCCTTTCATTTCACCTTAACTTCTTGATGTAATATGTTTCTTCCCTGCTAGCATCAGATCTTTGAATATATGTCTAATTTTAGATATTATTTACTCAGGATGATAATTTTATCAAAAAGAGAAGGTCTGACATGAAACAACAAGGGGATGCTGCATTTAAGAAGCAGGATTATCTAAATGCATCAGTGTTCTACACTCAGGTACATTCTTCGGAACCATTCCCATGGTACATCATTGGACCATATTCCTCATTGTATATGCCGTTATTTGTGTATCTTCATCTGGCGGACACAATATGTTATTGCTACTGTGTTTCTGACTCCAGAAGACACAGGAAAAAAAACTCTATTGGAAGATTCTTTTATGACATTTGGGATTTAACTGAAGATTGGAGGTGTTTAAACTACACAAAAAGAAACTAGTATTGAATTAAAAACCCACCTATCCATTTGCCCAAACAGGCCTTACATGGTTCACCTTGTTTCTTTTTCTCCATGAAGTTGCTCTTGTTGTTCATTTACTTTTCCAGTGCACAAAATTTGGTTGGTTATCTCATTATACTATCACACATCTCCTTGCATATTAGAGCATAAGCTGAACAGTGTGGACTGGAAACTTTTGTAGCCTGAATCTAGCAGTAGCAGCACCCACCACCACCACACACACGCATGCTCTACACACAAAGCAGTCCACTGATATCCGTCTTCCATTAATCCCTTTAATTTAATTGGGAGGAGTTGGTGGGAATTGCCCTTTTACCGAGAACTTCAATTTTATCTGGTTAGGGTGTTGGTCCAAGTCGATCAGTGTTGAGAACTGGTATAGCAATAACAGCAATAAATCTGGCACTGTTTGGTTCTTTGCAGGCACTGAAGGTTGATCCGTTTGATGGCACGTTGTTCTCAAACAGGAGTCTTTGCTGGCTCCGCATGGGTGATGGAGAAAGGGCTTTGGATGATGCCAATGCATGCGAAAAGCTACGGCCAAAGTGGGCAAAGTCCTACTATCGGCAAGGAGCAGCTCTAATGTTTCTGAAGGTGAACTAGACAAGATATGCGTTTTGACAATTCACTTGTTCCTTGTATATCTGCTACTCCTGTTTGATTTGGCTTTGCACTTGTGTTCCTTAGGAGTATGAGAGGGCTCATAGGGCACTTGGTCGAGCTTTAGAGTTGGACCCTGAAAGTGAAGAGATCGAGAATTTGTATTGGTAAGATATCTTTTTCTACCTTGTCTTGTGATCTTGCACTTCAGTGTATTAATGGGTAAGATAGAACAATATTGTTGATACAAAATCTGGCTGTTGTTTTGTTCCATGTTGTAATTGGTTGCTGATCCTTACAGGGAGTCGATGGAACTGTGCGGTTGATCCCTGAAACGCCAGCTACAGATAGAAGAAGCTCACGCAGAACTGGAAGCTCCTTTTGTGTTATGAAAGATGGAACGACGCAAACGCTCAGTGATTTGCTGCTTTTTGTGTACATATACTTAGGCTGTTAAAACAGAAACAAATGTCTGGCCTTTTATGTCGTGTTTCGTTGTGACATCTTCCTGGAGTGTCTGTTAGACTAAACTAGAGCATTATCACATTCTATCTGTTGCTAGTATGGCAGAGGATGATCAACTGTCTAAGCAAGCTGGAATGATATGAATTCTCTGAAATGTCCTGCATAATATAATTGTGATACCAGCATTTGCATGGCTACTAAACCCCAACTAGAACTCTAGAAGGAAGCAGGTGTTGACATCCTCAACATGGGGGACCTGAGCAACAAGGCAACTAACATGAACATGAACTCAAGTTTATTTTCACCCAGCTCAGCTGTAGTGCTCCACAACAAAAACAAGAGAACTTAACACAAAGCTGCATAACTTGCTGGACACAGCAAGTTTTCAGCTCCACTTACATGTAAAAGAATGACAGAAAAGCTCTAGTAGTAGTGTGAGAGTGTATAATTGGACAGCCCTAAGTAACCATTACTTTACAATATGGTGCTCAAATCACAAGCTTTTACACATATATATATATATAGTAATGATGGATTTTATCTTTACATATGATTCTTTACCCTATCACCCCCACCATCTAACCTTATATTACATTTCCTGCTATACCTCCTCTTCTGTATTAAATGGCAACTACAAAGCTACAAATCCCATGCCCTTTCAGGCATGTTATTCTCCCACTAGGTGTTACAAATGCTGCCCCCCAATTCTTTCCCTTAATGTCCATGGTCCTGATTGTATCTCTGCTGTCTTCAGGCCACAAAATCATGCAGAAGAGGTGAATGCTCAAACCGTTGCCGTTGATCCATCTGATTCATCGAATCATAGTCCGAAGATGCGACGGTGACACCAAGAGGAGCAGTAGCATTGTAGATGTCATCCTCACTAACACCAGGGAAGCCTGGCTGAGCATTAGGAACACCGAGGTTGCTGCTGGAGTGCTGCAAGCCCAGCGTCAGCGACACATTGCCATTGCCGTATCTCCCAAGCTCTGCCAAGTGATAGGCCATGAATCGAGTGTTCTCGTCTGAGTGCTGCGCGACAGTGTTGTGGAGGAGGAGGCCGCCATCCGCTTCGTTCGATCGCTGGTCCTTCAGCATCAGGTTCATGAAACTGTCATCAGGATTGGGCTCATTCTGGAAGCCAACAGGCGCTCCGCCAACATTCATAGCTCCAATGCTGGTTCTCGACTCGCTCAATTGGCTTGTTTCGCAAATCCGTGCCCTGGAGTTTTTGAGATCCTCCTTGTCTTCTGAAGATGCCATTTTATCCTTACTTCTTGGTGCATTGTCAGAGGAAGAGTTGGAGTCTTGCTCTAAATCACCAATCTCTTCTTTGTACATGTCTTCAATCATTGGTTTCCAAAGGCGGACACGGGCATTTATGAACCAATTCGAAATCTGGAGAACAGGAGAAGCATGAAGCAGTCAACATGTTGAACTCTTGAAGAAACACAAAATGCTTCTAGGATAAGAAGTTAAAACATCAAATGCGGATCAGTGGTCCAGTGCACAAAAAAGACAAACAATATTTACCTGACTCCTAGTCAGGCCAGTCTGCCTAGCAAGCATTAACTTCTCAGAATCTTTTGGGTACCTGCAAAATTGTTGTGGAGGATGATAAGAGAAAAGAAAAGAGGGAATGCTGGAAAGAACAGCATAAAGGATGAAACTTACGGATGGAGGAAGTGTTCAAACAGCCAAGCGCGAAGAATTGTAACAGAGTTTTCAGGCAATCCCCTCTGTGGTCTCCAGGCGTTTTGCGGAATCATACCGTACTGTTGGAAAGCACGTTGTTGCCTTAGCTGCTGATCAATGTACCGGAGGCGAGTTAATTTGCCCTCCTTGCCAGATGAGTTCTCTTCCTCGCCAAGCTTTTTCCTGATAACATTGATCTGATCATTGATAGCATCCTTCAGGCACCGAAAGTGCCGTGAGATTGTCTGAAGAGCAACTGCTGTGTAAGGCTTCGCAGATCCTGGTCCAGCTACCACATCAAACGATGAAACCACGGTTTGCATTTGGTGGTAATAATGCTTGTATTTCCGGTCCACCTGAAATATATATTTTTTGAGTTAAAATGATTTGCCAATCAATTAATAAGATCACTGTGCTATAAGTAAACTGTAAATCTGCTCTTGTATACATATACCAAGGATCAGTCCTATAAAACTATTGATACTGTAATCTCAACTCAAAGAAATTGGGGTTGCACTTTTGTTTAAAAAGAAAAGTACAAAACAATAGACTGCTAGAGTACTCACCTCATCCAACATTGCCATCAGTTTTGCCATTTTGTTCTGAAGCTCTTGCTTCTCAGCAGTGGAAAGCTCAGGTGCTGCATTAGCGCCAGATTCTTGTGGATTAGAAGATACACCCTCACTTTTTGGACCTCCATCAGTCTCTTTGCCATCTGCTTTTCCTGATTCAACCTTCTCTTTCTGAGCCTTTTGTTTTATGCTCTTCCAAACACTCACGACCTCATCAAGCAGTTCTTGTGCTGCCTTGAGATACCTTGAGTTCCGGATTGCGCGTGAAGCTTCAGACTGCAAATTCTTCATCCGCATGTCTTCCCCTCTAAGGTTGTCATGGTAAGACTGCGGCGTTAACATGTCTGGCTTTATAGACCAGTACGGTAAGGAAGGTGCCATGATTTGTGTGTTCAAGCTCAGAGATAGCCCTTGGCTTTGCATTGATGGAACACTTGATGAGTTGTGATTATTCAGAACACCAAACTCAAGCTGTGAACCAGTGTGGGCATCATCATGGATAAGCTCAGAGCCACTACCTTGTGCTCCATCCATCATATGCATCAACATCTCATTTTTCATATCTTTGACATGGCTGAAAGAGCGTTGACCCTGGTGTGAAGCAAGCATGTCGGACTCCCTTGAAGAGGGGTCTTGTGACATTGCTGAAGCATGCCCAGGGCCAGGCATCTCCATGCAATTCTGCTGAGGCTGCAGAATGCCGCTGAACTCCGTATAAGGTCCAGAAGATGGATTGTTCAGATAGAGCAAGTTCCCCAGAGCTGATGACATAGGATAGGATGCACTGCCTGGGTCTCTTGAGTACATGGTCTGTGAGTCTCTTTCGCTACCAGGGCTTGAATAGTAAGTAGCCATCTCGCAGTTACAACTACTTGTTGCTCGAGATTACTGCAAAAGCATATATGTATATGAAGAACCAGCTTTGACGTTGACTTGATTGATGATTCCAGCAGGACATCAATATTGTGTTATCCAGACTAAACTTGATCCCGTGCAACTACCCTGCAATTGAGTACATGAAATGGACTGATAAGACACCCCCAAGGAAGTTCAAATATTTTTTTTTGAAAGAAAAGGAAGTTCAAATATTGAATAAGGAGTTCTCTCCTTCTCTGAGATTGTAAAATAACAGCACACCGATGCCAACAAAAATAACTGCAGGCAAGTGCTTGCAAAGCAGTTCAATGGAAAACTTCAAAACACTTTGCACAAAGACAAGAAAGTTTAATTGAGCAAACTGTTAATATAGATACAGCAGAAGCACACAAAGAATGCCAGTCATAAGTGAGTAATCAGAATTGGGGCTCAGGCTCAGGTTTGTCAGGATTCTATCTGATAGAAATGCAGTCACCTGCACAACTTTGCTCGAGAAGTGCGATAATATATGAACTGACAATGTGACATGCCGATTTGCAGGCTAAAGCCACAAGTGGTCCTCCATTTTTCAGATTGGATCAAAAAAGTTTTGGACTTCGTGGTCCTCCTTTGCTAACAAGATGTTATACGAATATCTACTTGTGAATTCCTCTTGTTATATACCAAGATAAACAACCGGACAACACCATAAACCAAAATCAAATGACTGGCCAGTGGCCAGTGTTTTATTTTTCTTTTCAGAAAAGCAACATGGGGAAACCACAGTAGTATCATGAGAAAGTTGAATTGCATTTGATAGATAAGGTTTGAACATATGACTATTGAGTGAGTAATGATCATTTATCATGATGAGTACCTTGTTGAACTAATAGACTGCAGCTTCTCAAAGATTCTTCGCCAGGCTGTTATCGCTACGAACACAGCTACCAATCAAAATCTGCAAGAGATGAACTTACTTAGCAGCCTGTTTGTCAGTTTAAACAAATTCTTTTTCATAGCTAGATTTTTAGAGAGTAGAGCCAAAGAGAAAACTCCAAGGCACATGTATAACCTACATACAGAACAAAGAAGCACAAGATTTTGATGAAAAACAAGCAAGATTTCCTTAGCATAAAGTGTCTGGAGTGCAGTAACTCAACAGAAGAACTACTGCAAAAAGGTAAAAGTAACAGGAAATTTGGCTTTTGAGAGCCCATCTTCTTGCATGTAAACGTCGAGGAAGAAAGGAAAAAAAAGAAAAAGAAAGAAAGCTGGGACAATTTAAGTCGGCAATCGCAAAGCCTGTTCGTACATAAGCTCAAATTATGGGCAAAGCCACAAAAAAGTGGGTTGCTTTACAATCCGAGAAGAAAACAAGAACTCATAATTCGGAGAAAACTAAGCATATGAGTTTTGAACACAAGAATTTCTCCACAAGAATCTAAACACCAAAGAAAGGCAAGAACTTTGTTGAGGTTGAGGGCATGGAACCTCTAGGTCAGTCAAAAGAAACAATCTTTGCACCCGAGCTTTCGGTTCATCGAGAAAAACCAGCAGCGAGCCAAAAAAAAAAATTCCCCAAACATCAAAAGAAGCTGAAAAATTCAGATGGAAGGGAAGAGCAGTACCCTAGCTCTCTAACCCAGCAAGGCAAGAAGAGCTCAGAAACCCCAAGAGAGCCAGCGTTAAGCACCAACCACAAGAGCAAGAAACACACCATAATTCAGTGAAATTCCACCATCATCGAACTGAAGCCAAGAACCAAGAACAGAGGTCATGCATGCAGGTACTCTAATACGCAAGCAATCCGTTGCTGATGATGCTGCAATAAGGAGGAGGAGGAGGAGCAGATGGTACAAGAGAAGGCAATAAGAAAATGGAGGAGAGACCTGAGGGTGTGCTCCTGGGGCGCAGGGCAAAGGCAATAGGAACTGCAGCAGCGATTGACACCAAAGCAGCCTGCTGATCTTCTTCAAGATAGATAGATAGATAGATAGGGGAGAGGAGATGAGAGGAGAGGAGAGGAGGGGAGAAAGATAATCGATCCTCCCAATATGGGGACAAAATCAGATCCCAGGATTAAAATAAGTAACAATCCCAAAAGGAAAAGTGAGCAGCAGCCAGCAGCAGCAGCAAGAGAGCACAGAGCTCAGAGCTCCTCTCTCTCCTCCTCTTCTTCTTCTTCTCCTCTCCTCTCTCTAGCAAGCAGCAGTTGTGCTAGCTTGTTCCTTGTTGCCTAAATAAAAAAAGCTCAGACCACCCACTAACAGCAGCACCAAATATGGAATAATGTTTGCCTCCTAAAGAAATATTTTTGCTTGTTCCTTTATTAGTTGCTGTCGAGAAGGATTATACTGACGAGCTAGCTAACCTCCTCCTCCTCCTCTCAACTGTTGCTGCTGCTGCTGATGCTGCTGTTTGGAGTTATTTGCTGGTGTAACCACCACAAGTTTCGGCTACTTGTCGATCCCAGTTGTTTCTTTACGATAAAGCCTATGCCTCCATGCTCCTCCTGCTATATTTAATTTATTTATTATATCTGCATATAAAATTCAGTTTTTTTTTCTTCAGAAAAATGAAATTGTATTAGCATGCACTGTCCTGCACTGCTCTTTATACTAGATCATGTTACCTTGTCTTCAGAGATGGCTATAGCTAGCAAAATAATTAAAAAGAAGATTATATTTTTCTTGGCGAAATTAAAAGGGTACTACTACTATATATATATATAAGAAACAGGAGGGTGATTGAGGCTAATAAGCTAGTACCAGTATAATTCAGACACTGTACAATAGCAATGTAATGGTGCTGCTTAGTGCATGCATTTCGGAGTGGTGACAGCTAATGGGCGAGATATGCAGAATCATGAAATCATTAGAGGACAAAGAGATGGAGGCAAAGAGATTTATCACGTGTGACATCAACGCCCCCAATGAACTTAAAAAACAAACAATTAGTGGTGGGCCCCATCCCCAATTCCTCTCTCTCTCTCTCTCTATCTCTCTATGCATTGGGCATTGGCCATTGGGTGGTTCGAGTGGTCCACGAGCTTACGCCATGGCACGGGTCCACCGCCCCCAACTCCCTCCTCCTCCTCCTCCTCTCTTTCTACACCAAATTGAATTCAATTCTTGCAATTGGATCGAATTCAATTCAAGCTACAACTCACCTGACCAATGACAACACCCCAGCAACAGATTTGTCTTTTGGCAGGTACAGACAATGTGGATGTATACTATATTTAGGCTAAATTTGCATGGCCAAATTAAAGGGGTTTGAAAATTTTTCTTCCCAACACATATATAAATCATGCAAAATGTTCTACTAGTTAACATGGCTACATGAGTGAAATTATTTGTAAGTTGATATTTTTCAGTGAACAACTAGTAATGTTATCATACAAATTAAATAGCTAATCTTTTTATACAATAAAAGACTGAAATTATTGCCCCAACCTTTATATCATACTAGAGCACATTTGTAAACAAAAAGAGATTATCTTTATACCTGTTCACCTCAAAGGTAAACAGAAAGTTCAGTTGCAGTCGTTCCTTTCTTTTTTCTACTGTGACCACAATATCACTGTACCCACCACTTATATTATACTATGATCTTAGAACACGTGATCCGTAATTTAGACATAACCCACATGCATCATCCAGTGAATTAGGAAAGGGATAACAACACTAATTAATTAATTAAGTATGCTTGCTAACGATGGTTAGTAACCTCTCTTCAAATCAAAGGCATGGAATATATGCATTAGGGGTTCAGAGAAATGGGCTTGCTGTGCACACATTGAGGTTGGGAGTGGGTGTTGTGGTTAGGGATATGAAGATGATGGATGGATGCCCTCCATCTCCTAACAACCAGTGGGTGGACCTAAATCAAAACCAACCTTGTCTTAGACTTTAAATTATAAATCCATCCCTACCTGCTTTGATCTTTCCTTTTTATCCTACTTCTACTACTACTAGCTACTTCTACTGCCTACCATATTTGAAAGAAATAAACTTGTCCTTTTTACTTTCTTGTAACCACCCACTAATCTGTGTTTCACCTTTTAACTGTTGTGATCACCAGGGTAGCATATACATATTAACTGTGGAAAACAATTAATGGCATACACAGTATACTTAATTAAGGACGAGTCAGGTAGAAACTTTTGTAGGGAATTATATATTTGCCATAAGATATGATATGATTACATATGTTTATGGTTATTTGCAGTACATTAGGACACAATAAATAAACAAGAAAACAACAAATAAGTAAATGATTGAGTAGTATACAATCTGGATGACAAATCTTGTGGTACCTTGTTATACAAGATAGATAATCATATTGGTCGTCTTGTTATCCAGGACTTAATATAAGAGAGGTTTTCTTGCAAGTTGTAGCCAGTTCTAGAAAGCATCCATTGTTGATATCATATTAAAATAAGTGAGCTTAAGATAAAATAATTGGCATGATTAGTTTGATCAGTAATTAAGTTGTTTGTTTGGCCGCCTTGGTAAGATCTCCTTCCTTTGGTGGCCGTTTATGGTTTCCTTTCGTATATGCTAAGCCAAGAACATATAATCCATGAAGCTGACATCCAACTCCCTGACAACACAGTAAATTAATTACTACAACCAGAAGTAATTAGTCATACATAGGACATGGCGATAGGAACTAGTTCCCAATTGAGGAATTGTAATTAACTCCTATATATACTAATGGCTATATATTCCAATTGATTGTTACAAGCATAATCTTGCAATTAGGCTAACTCTGGCTACCAGATGATCTGAAAGTGCAATTCAGAGGGCAGCTGCCACTATATATGCAATATATGCAAATGCTGTTTAACTAGCTAATTAAGATGTTGTTGCTGATGTAGGAGTGACGTGGGGGTGATTAATCAATATTAGCCACACAAATTAGGAGTACGTAGCAGGGTAGCATTCAGTCGCTGTCATGGTCCTTGAATTTAGTGTTGGGAGCTGTTAGTTTCTGCTTGCTTACTCAGCCTTCCTTCCTAAACTAATTAGTGTGCTGTTTTCTTTCCATCTCTTTTCAGATGCATTTGTCGCCATTATAGGCCTGATTGCTCTCAATTACAGAGGCTTCTCTTTGAATTAGGTGCCCCTAATGCGCCACGTGGCCGCCGCTTATTGGACTTGTTGATCTTAGTCTGTCAATTTTGTGTTCATATACTAGTAGATTACTAGTGCTAGTCTTGTTCCATTTCTCAGAGACAGATGAGATCTCTGCAGAACAAAATCACACACACACACACACACATGCCTATGGATATATGTAGTGGTTTCAATTCTGTAGCTTATGTTATCTTATCCAAGCTGATTTAGCCTACACTTTAGTTTAACTTTATTTACATGCGTGATGCTATAATGTAATGACTTGTTCAAGCTATGAGAAAATTAATCAAGGAATAAAATTATAAGCAGAAAAGGAATTAAGTACTGATGGAGATAAGCCATTGCTATCAGTATCAACTGGGCAGATAATAAAGGTTAATTATTCTCTCATTTTCACAAATTACACAAAGTGCGTGAAAAGAATAATTAACATATATGTGTGTGCGTGGATCGTTTGTTTGATGCCGTGTCAGTTTGTAAATGACTCCAGCGATGAGTAGTCCACGGTATAGACAATGTGCATTAAAAATCTTGCGATAAAATCCAAAAAGTCGACGTATGATTAACTTAAATTGACTTAACCAACTAGATCACAATCAATGTACTAGTATAGATTATTGTTGTCTCTACCATGTCATCATCCAGACCACCAAATAGTTATATATTCAGATTAAAATATAATTGCTGAGCCTAGAGGATTAGAAACGTCTAAACAATACACTGATTGTGCCATTATTTTAGATAGGGCCTGGACAAACAAGTCTTGTCAAATGTTGACTAAACAAATACTCGAGTGTTTGTGCCACACAAGCAAGATCCAATTTTCCATTTGCTTAAGCTTAATTATTAGTTTGTTGTGAGAGAAATTTCAGAAGAAATTACTATTCAGGTTGTTAATTTAATTCAGCTTGGCAGCTCTATGCGAAGGTATATCCATCTTTGAATATGCAGAGAGCTATTTGGGATCTTAGACCCTGTCAAATTAACACCACAAAGCGCGTGTCCAAATAACACCGTGTGTAATCGATTAAAAGAAGAAAGCTAAGACACATCAATTTGCAATTTGCTCTTGAGCTTTTCACCATGAAGATGATGCCTACCCATCTCAACGTATTTCTATTCCACCATCCTTCCACAGTTTATCTACCTATTGATGAACAGTTCATCAATAAAGCTTCCATTATCTTAAAAAACAGTTGATCAGCATATTTCCTTTCAATGTTTAAACTGAATTCAGATGGTAGTTTGATTAGGGTCCAAATTCTGATACAAGGCATTCATTAATTGCACCCAACTTCCAGTTAGCCTATAAATGATGTGCAGGTAGCATGCTAATTAAACATTTGATAAAACACTGCACCGTTTAGCGCTGCCAAAAGGCCAATATAATTATGTAATTAGAAATTTTTTCACAACCTACTATCTTGACCCCCTCAAAATGTTTCTGCAATTTAAAGAGAAGCAGAGAATTGGCATGCATGAAGCCAGCTAGCTAGGACACATGTCCTTCAATTAATCTGATGACTTACAGAGAGTCATGGGCTCCCATAAGTTAGTTAATTTTCAGATATTTAAACACAGCTAGTAAGTACATATCATAGTGCGTGTACGTGTGAATCATAAACGAAACCGACCTAACAAAATTCGATCGGCGTCTCTGTCGATTGTTTTCAGATTTTCAGAGAAAAAAAGAAGAAGAAACTCAGTTGGAAAGTTGTCTCTGGAAAGAGACCAACATGACGAGCTTCGGCAACTCCTAGGCCTATATTGACAACATTTCGTTGCATCGACGGTGATAGATGCACGTAAACTCACACAACTGAAACATCATCTTCATCCAGATGATGATGAGATGATGAACTAGGGCATGCAGCTGTCCCTGTTCAGATATACGCATATATATAAATATATATATATTTATCAGTCATGCGTGCGACCAAGAGAAAGAATGAGCTTAGCTAGCCATACATATGACCAAGTTTTCTGACCGATCGAGACATCTTTCTCTATCTCCCTTTCCTACCTTTTGGAGCAAACACATCGCTTTAATATTTATGAACATATATATATGTTCACTTCATGCCACTATTGTATTGCAGTTCCACATATAGTTTATAATAGAAGAGTTTCACAATCACAAATAAGGTTTGAATAGCTGTTCTATGAGCATATATGTCAATGTGACTCCTCTCCATTCATTGAAAGAAACATCTAAACACCTCCATGGTGTATGTGTTCTCCAAGTCAAATGAATCACTAGGGCATGCACTTCAACTGTGTACTTGATACATAAATCACATAGTAAATGGAGGCAACTACCCAGCATGCATATATAGTACATGTGTACTAGTAATCTAGAAGGAGTATTAAGTACAACTACTGTCTACACTTACTATACTCCATGTCAAGGACAAGGAGGAGAAGATACTACTATATAGCTAGGATGCTACTCCTATTTGCACATTTCCAGTGGATCAAAGCTTTCCTCTTTGTTCAGTGCTAGGAAGAACCCTACTACTGAGATCTTTGGCTTTTCCAGTGGCAAAAGTACTACACTACAGTGCCCACACACATGCATGCATATGATACACCAAGAAGGAGAGGATGACACTGTTGTTCTGCCCTGTCAACATTTACTTATCAACAAATTTGCTCATTAGGCTGCTCCTCTATCTGTGCCCTATAGAGCTATGCATAGCCTTTTGGTTTTGGAGCATTTCTGTTGTCTGTTATTGTTGCACATTTGGCATCTAGCACAGAGCACACCACTGAAAGGAAGCTGATTTTGATATGTGTGTTCAGTTTTAAGCTCTGAATTAGTAGCTCTTGCAAGCGTAAGACATTGACAATGACATTTAACAATACATGTAGCTTTCCCTAAAAAAGCAGCAAGATTAGTGCACCGAAACTCAGCTTGTTGATCCACTACGCATTTAAACGCTACTGTTTCAGCTGATCAAGGTTTAGTTTTCCTGAAAGGCTGAAACCATTGTTCAGGTGTGTTTAGTTCACGCCAAAATTAAAAGTTTGGTTGAAATTGGAACGATGTGACGGAAAAGTTAAAAGTTTGTGTGTGTAGGAAAGTTTTGATGTGATAGAAAAGTTGAAAGTTTGAAGAAAAGTTTAGAACTAAACTCGGCCTTCATCTTTATTTACAACAACAACCTGATTATTGTGCAGTTAACTTACGCATGCCCCAGTTTTTCATTGCAACAAGAAATAAAAAAAAAAGAAAATCAATTACTACAGGGTTACAGAAAAAACCTGGGACATTATTTATGGGGTGTGGTGAGTGCAGAGCTTTTGCAGGTCCATCAGAGGTTCAGATATGATCAGACGGTGCAGGTGCACTTCAAATACGTTGCAGCTTTGCCCTGTTCATCGCAACATTCTGTTAAGAAGGCAGCAAGATAGGAGTTGCAGCTATCAATTGCAAAACTGAGCACCATTATAGCATGTGCCTCCAAAACCTGGTACTGATAGTCTGATACTGGAAGCAATGCAGGAAAAAAAAGCTTTTGATGATACAGGGCCCATTGACACAACATCATCAACGGGTTCAGTTCAGATTAGTCTGAGCATGCACCCAGCTACAGGGCTGCTACCGGCTATGTAGATAGGCAGGCATATGTATCTGCAACAACACCAGGCGCCATGGATGGACCGAGTTCAGTGCATCAACAGTGCACTCTTGGTACTCTAGCTAGCTACTCCTGTAGGGAGAAAGACTGAGACATGGTGCATGCAATTGGACAGGGCGTTGTTCTATATGGGCTGTACAGTGCTCTCTCCATTTCACAGTGATTGCCATTTTAGTTTTGTCGTAAGTCAAACATTTTTATCTTTTATCAAGTTTTTAAAAATTTATGTAGTTTGGCAACATAGGAATTATATATTACGAAAGTATTTCTCATAGTGAATCTAAAGACATAAACCTTATGATATTAAACTATATGAATTTCTATAAATATATAATCAATGATACAGATGTTTATCTTGGGAGAAAGGTAGAACAACAAGTAAATTTAAAACAGAGGGAATAGCTCAATTGTAAATGAGCACATGTATAAGTACAACCATCAGATCAAACAATAATTAGCAGATGAGAACTAATAAGGGTAGTTGATAAATTTCTGTGGCATCTAATTGGAGGCTGTAAGAGTACTGAACTGGTCCATCTTCCAAAACATTCAAACTAGCATGCTGATATCATACAACATACATACTACCATGTAACTGTACAACAGCCGATCGGCAACATATAAATATGTGCCCTCTTGTACTTTGCAAGTAGTGTTATCTGTTAAGCATGCTCATATCATTATCGTGCTGTTCTCCTCTCAATTGTTTGGATGCTAATATGCTATCTTGGCTAGGATGTGGTGCTGTATAGAGTCCATTTGTCTAAGATAGGTGCAAGGTTCTTTTTCTAATCATTTTTTTAGTATCTAGTATATGCAATACAGCAGGGTTTTTGTTTTGAACTTTTGATGTTGCCAAAAGCATGTGAATGACAGTCTTTGCCGACAGCATTTCTGGTGCTCAATTAGCATGTAAAAAACATGTTTTTGCAAAAGAGGCCTGCTAGCTAGGCAGAGTCCTTACTGACTCTAATGCACGCAACAACCAACAGTAGACAGAGTCCTTACAACCTCTAGTAATATAAAGTTATAGCCTTTTGATTACTGTCATGAGTTTGCAGGTGTATGGTGTATCACAGAGAGGGCAAGTTCATTAGCATAAAAAAATTCCACCTTTTTAGTACCTTACTTGTGTAGATGAATAGTTATATAACCAGCTAACTGAAACAAGTTAGTTTTATTTTCAGGATAGGCAGCTGCTTAATTAGTTGGTACTATTCATTCGTCAGCCTCTGTGGATACACAAGAATATAGTTAGCAGACACTAGTAGCAGCGTGGACTGAAGGATAATGACCTCTCACCTGTACCGGTAGCATTTTAATTTCAGCATGCATGACCAAATAGCATCAGTGTGCTCAGGTAGTTAGAGGTTGGAACGCTGGAACAATAACCACCTCACAATTCCCCTCTCAAAAAAAAAAACGTGTTACATACATCATTACATATCTTCTACAGATATAGTAATTTGTATCGCCTTAATGTAATTGGCTAAATTCAATGAAACTTTCCAATATCTGAAAACCACATGTGCTACAGTACTTCTATTGATCGAGTTATATATTCGTTCAAGAACTTCTTGTGCTGAAGTAAAATTAGTACATACTTTCTCCGTTTCACAATGTAACACTTTCTAGCATTACCTATATTTATTTAGATATTAATGAATCTAGACATATGTATATATGTCTAGATTCATTAACATCTATATGTATATGGGCAATGCTAGAAAGTCTTACATTGTGAAACGGAGGGAGTATTTGTGAATATAAATATATATTGGGGAACAAAAGGATGAGCTTTTTATTTTTTTTATTTATCTAGGACTAAGGACAGAGCTACTGTTTTGTGAGGGCATCAGCAGTGGCACTACCACAAAAGTACATGCAGCTCAGTCTTTCTCCAAAGAAGCAGGCAGCAGCTGAGTTGTTTAGCCATTAGGGAAAAAATGATTAGCCAATCCTAATCTTGTAGCCGTTCTCATGTTTTGTTATTGATGATTCGTTTCAAGGCGTTATGATGAGAGGATTATATTATTGCAGCCGGCCATGGACCGTAGTCTATGGCGTAAGGGAACCGATCAGTGATTGTCTCAATAATTGACAAAGAATCTTGCGTTGCTGCACCTCCACAACATTATGACCCTCTTTTTTCTTCCTCACAGAAAAAGCAGACGAAGGAAAGAATGGTCATGGTTTGATCATGGTGTTCAAGCCTTGCAGAGCCCATCTCATCTGGCCCACTATGTTAACCCACAATGATCACATTTTCTTCTTTCTTTCTCTTCTGAAATTTACCTTTATTTAGAAGAGTTTTAGTTCAGTTTGCTGATGTTTATGTTTGTTTTCACATTGATTCTTTAACTGCGGTAAAATGTTTACACACCCAATAGAGAGATGAAAAGCAGGAAGTATCAGACTATGAATAAGTTAGGACAAGTGACTTACATGACAGTAATCGCAGATGCTATTGAAATTCTACCTCTGCATTTCAGAGTTTGCCGATTGCTCATCAATGAAGCCTGCTGGTCATTTGATTAGAGGAATCAATCTACCCATGAATTTTATGAAATCATCATTCCGCACAAGACTGCCGTATTGACGAGTTGATGAAATATCTTTGGACATATATAAGGAAACAATCTCCATCTCCAAACAAAACAGGGCTTAACTCTGCACTGTACTGCTGTGCCAGATCCTGCACGAACTCAACAGTTTGAGATGCAACGTCGAACTGAACAGACCTCATCAAGATAATGAGTCCAGGTGATTGCAAAATCTTAGCCTCTCTGGACAACCTAAAAGTGAAGGAACAGTGATGACCAACGCTGTCAGATAGATCACCTCGTGGGACTGTGCTAGCAAAAGATTAGCCGATCGAAGAACCTTTTCTGTACTCGGTGACAGAGAGCAGAAAATTGTGAACATTACTTTTTCCTTCAGACATGGAAACGATGTGTTCCTGCGATTTCAGAGATGCCATTATCTGCACAATGAAACGTAGATCGAACGCATCATCAATCAACCACAACACAAACAGACAGAGACACCATCGATAACGGCACTCGCAACTCACCTCTGATGTTACCTCGAGAGGAAGAAGGTTCTCACGGAGGAGCCAATCGCCGGCGCCGACCATCGCCTGCCACCACCTCCGACGCCGATCGCCGGCGCTCCGCCGCCCCAACATACCGGGGAAAGGTAAAAAGGAAACTGACTACTCCACGTGACAAGTTTAGGTTTCTTCTCCCTCTATCTGAACCGCACAACGTCACCTGGACGGTCCCTGACCCCTTATAACAGGATATAAACCCAGACAAAGAAGGAGAAGAAGAAGAATGTTGTGTGATCTATAGATAATCATAATCACATGGCAAACTTCAAAGTTATTACAAGTGTTCATCTTCTCAAAAAGAAATGAAGTTACATGTATTCATCCGTCGTACAGAAGATTGGAGCCATGCATGAACTGCACACCAGACAACTTCAGATAATTGTATAGGAGATATCTTGCACACTCTAGTCACCCTCTGATTTCATGGATGAACTGTTTCAGTATTCCACTGGTTACTGACTATCTGCATTACTACCTTGCAAGCTTTGACCCAATGGATCATACATTTTTACAATCGTCAGGTTCCTCGCTTCTTCTGCCATGGATCGGAGGATTAACTTGGAGAAGGTTCTCATTAAAAAAAGAACAAAACTTGAAGCATATGAATTGTAAAATATATTATAGGACTTAACAACAACTTATACATTATTTATCCAAGGCAGCAAATGGCTAGCTCTAACATTTATTCAAGTACAGGGCAGGGGTATTTTGAGCTCCACCATTTTCAGTTCAGGAAAAAAACAAAGAGAGAAGAGCTCCTAGAAATCTCAAAGCATCCTACAGTATATCATACTGTATCATTTATCTTCTGGTGCATGGTTTGGGTGAACGGAGTGTTCATGCCTTCTCACCAGTGAACTTATCAAAGTAGGACAATATCTCCGAATTCACTCTCTCGGCCTGCTCTTGCTGGATGAAATGGTGACCTTCAATGATGACAACCTGAAGATTTGGAACGACGGACTTGAAAGCACCGCTCTTGACAAAGTGCTCAGTTCCAAAGGACTTGAGACCAGTGTCCTTGTCACCACAAATGAACTTTGTAGGCACCATAATTTTCGCGTTTTGCCAGGGTGCAGTAAGCCTCCAATTCCTGCATTTGCCATATATTACTGTGGAGATAAATCAAATAGAATGTGCACATACAACAAAATGGCTCCAAATTTTACGTGTCCATCATGCGGTAGTAGTTGATGGGTCCTGTGAACCCAGACTTCTGAAACTTTTCCGCGTACTGGCCAAGTTCTTCCTCGGAGATCCATGGAAGCGGTGTTGAACGTGCCTCAAGAAAGTCTATGATCTCCACTCCAGGGGGTGCGGTGAGGTCATCGATTTCAATGGAGAAGAACTTTTTCAGGACAGTTGCAACATCATAACGGGCAAATGCTCTTTCAGCTCTCCCTGGTTCCTGCAAAAGGCGGTTTTTAATTATGTTGATCCATTTTGAACGCGTACGGTGCTGATGATCTGCTGCTAATAATACAAAGCTAATTAAGGTGCATTCTGATGGCACCATGGAAGTGAAAAATGTGAATCTTTTGCAAATTCCAATTGTCCTCTAAATTGTCAAAATCTCCGATCCTCTTATGTGTATGAAATAAAAGATGACATGCCATTTGTGTATTGAGTAGAAGAGACAGTTTCAAACTTTTTTTTTTTTACAAAAAAAGGAACTATGGAGGGCTTTCATGCCAGCCTGAACATTTATTGCTCAAAATTTGAAACCTTCACAATATTGAATAGAAGGAATAACTAAGTTTTACATTGTGCTAGCATTCTATTTCTCATATCAACAAGATCCTGTGGGGTGAAACTATTAAAGCTGCAGTTAGCCCACTGAAGGAGATCATCAGCACACCATCTGCAGGTATCACACATTCAGACTTAAAAAAATGCCATTCACAAAATTTTTGAGTTTCAACGAGTCTAAGCAAGTGTCTATGAAAAATCAAATCAAAGCATCCTAACTTACCACAGGATTGGAGCACACTCCATTTCATTACAAATAATTTGTGTTGTGTTGTTACTAGCAAAATGTCCATCTTATTCAGACTAGAGGTAATGGATTTCCTTCATCAAATTAAAGTACCGTAAGCATTTCTTCCTTTCCATTCCATATGCTGTCTATTTCACATCTTCAATTTTGCAATACAATCTTTCATTCATGTACTTAAATTTAAGAGATTGCAAACCTGGAACTGCATGATGTAGAGGCCATCGCGCCCTGCGAATGCCTCCGAGAGCGAGCTAGGCCCCCGGGGGAAGAAGGGGACGCCGAGGTTGACGACGGCGAGCAGCATGTCCGGGCGGAAGAGGCAGAGATGCCACGCCACCTGAGCTCCCAAGTCGTGCCCCACCACCATCACCTTGGGGAGGGCGAGGTGGTTGAGGAGGGCGACGAGGTCTCCGACGATGTGGAAGACGGTGTAGGCGGCGGGGTCGTCGGGGACGGTGGAGTCGCCGTAGCCGCGGAGGTCGGGGGCGAGGGCGCGGAAGCCGCGGGCGGCGAGGGCGGCCATCTGGTGGCGCCACGAGAGCCAGAGCTCCGGGAAGCCATGGATGAGGAGCACCGGCGGGCCGTCGGCGGGGCCCTGCTCGGCGACGTGGAGGGAGATGCCGTTCACGTCAGCGTTCCAGTGACGCACCACCTCTCCCCCCATTGCTGCCTCTGCTCAGCTCCTAGCTGCTCTGCTCCAACCAAATATATACTCCATTCCAACAAATGTATCTGAAAATTCTGCCTCTTTGACTTTGAAATTTACAGCTGAAGATCACCACCACAGTTGAATTCTCCGATGAAAATCTATCACCGCGGTTGAATTCTCCAATGAAAATTAAAAAATCTAAGAAAATAAGAGGAAGGTCGGTCCATCAGGTTGGTTCCTTGTTAGCGCTGAATACTGAATTGAGCGCTGTCCATAATTTAGTCCAGCGCATGCAACAATTCACAAACTCTCCTTGTTACCACAAATCAACAACAGCTTGATGAACAAACAAGTAGTGAGTGGAGAAAATAACGAAGCCCGTGGCTTTGGGTGCGGTGCAAAAGGAAAACAAATCTATCTATTATATTATTAAAGGGATAGAAAAAAGCGCCTCCATGTTCACTCTCATCATCTAGAAATTCTCACATTAATCAGAGAAAAAGAAAAAACAGAGTCCATATAGAAATACAATTTAGAAATAGCTGAAATTCGGAATTAAAAGATAAGGAATATTAGAAGAGGAGACTAGAGTCCATATAGAAATACAATTAGGAAATAGCTGAAATTCAGAATTAAAAAATAAAGAATATTAGAAGAGGGGACTAGAGTACATATAGAAATACAATTAGGAAATAACTAAAATTCGGAATTAAAAAAAAGAAATATTAGGAAGTAGAGTATAGAGTCTATATAGAAATACAATTAGAAAATAACTGAAATTTAGAATTAAAAATAAGGAGTATTAGAAGTAGAGTATAGAGTCCATATAGAAATACAATTAGGAAATAATAAAAATTTGAAATTAAAAATAAGGAATATTAGAAGTAGAGTATAGAGTCCATATAGAAATACAATTAAGAAAAAAAATAGAAATTCGGAATTAAAAAATAAGGAATATTAAAAGTAGAGTATAGAGTCCATATAGGAATTTAAAACTAACTAAAATTTGGAATAAACATAATAAAATTAGAAGTAGAGTTTAGAGTCCGTATAAAAATACAATTTACAAATAACTAAAATTCGAAATTAAAAAAACATGGGAAGAAGAGTTTAAAGTCAATATAGGAATACAATTTAGAAGTAACTGAAATTCGAAATTAAAAATTAAAGAATATTGAAAGATGAGTTTAGAGTCCATATAGAAATACAATTAGAAATAATAAAAATTCAAAAATAAAAATAAATAATATTGGAAGAAGAGCATAGAGTCTATATAGAAATACAATTTACAGAAAATTCGGAATTAAAAAAAGAAATATTAAAAGACGAGTCAGTCCATATAGAAATATATATAATTTATATATAACTAAAATTTGATATTAAAAATAATTAATAACTAACATGTATATAAAATATAATATGAATATTACACATTAGTAGTTTTGTAAAGTTATTGCAAAATTTAAAATTATGTTATCATTTTAATATATTTGAATAATATAATGAGAAAACATATATGCTATTATATGAGAGAAAATATAATGATACTAGCCGCGCAATCTGCGTGGGCCACCATGCTAGTTCATGTTGAAAGCCAACAGAGAAATGTTTAGATCGACATAGGAGACATGAGAGGTAAATCTTCTTGTCGGCAGTTGGGGACGCGGCGGTCACCTCCTCCTTCATCTTCTTCTTCCTGGTCTCGGTCTCGGCATCTGACGTTCTCTTGTTCCCGGCCATGATGGCCTCAGCCTCCTGAGGGTCACCGTCACCGACCATGATCGATCACCCGCGCTCTCCTTGTAGTCCAAACTCTAAGAAGAAGAGATGACGGATGGTGTTGTTTTCCCCCATCCGATGATCTGATCCGAGCGGAAGACGAAGATGCGGCGCAAATGGCGGAAGGCCAGGGAACCCGTGGCCCACGACACGACCCAGCCCTTTTGTTGGAAGAACGGCCCAATTCAACCCCCAACCCTTTTCAAGCCTTTCAGCCCATCTCATCATCATCTTCTTCTTCTACATATGAGGGTTGCTAGAGAACGGAATACCGTTCGAACGAGATACTTTATAGAGGCTAGCGTATCAGCTTTCTCCCCGTAAGTCTAGCGTCATCCCCCTCCCCGAACTTCCATGTGCTCGCACCCCCCATGCCTTGAGCTAGTGCCAGTAGTGTCGTAGGCAACGATACTGGTCACAACAGCAAGGAACGAGATTGAGCCGAGGGGAAGGGAAAAGAGGAGAGGAAGCGTTGATAGTTGATACTTTGCAGGTACCAGCCCTAGCCTTGATACCTAAGTACCAGATCTGATACATGTGAGTACCAACCATGATACCCAGATACCAGGTACCAGGCCTGATACCTACGGGTACCAGGTCTGACACCTAACCATGATACCCAGATACCAGGTACCAGGCCTGATACCTATAGGTATCAGGTCTGATACCTAGGTATCAATCGTGATATTCACAGGTACCAGGCATGATACGGGGGTACCGGGTCTGATACCTAGGTATCAGCCGCGATACCACAGGTATCAGGCATGATACCTACGAGTACCGGCTGCTGATGATACATTGTAGACATACCTACACACAATCGGGCGAGGAGCATGATGGCTCACCATCACGTTGCCCCTTCATCACCATCGACAACACACGTTGAAGGAGGAGGCTAAGGAGCACACGTTGGGCCTTATCCTCCCAGTTCCTGATGACCTTGCTTCTTCCAAGTTGCCCCCGCCGCCATGAGAGCTAGATCCAGTGGGTGTCACCATGCCTCAAAAACATGAGACGGAGGAGGTGGCCATGAGATAGAGGAGGCCATGAGATTGGTGTTGCCCACTCGCCCTGGATCTAGCAGTGAGGAGGGCATAGTACTCTAGATTTATTTTTGGGGCTGCTCTATCATCACCATGCCTGCATAGAAGCTCTTTTGTGGAGAGGAGGGGGAGAGGAAAAGGAGGGGCGAAGAAGGAGAGGCGGAAGAGGAGGATAATGAAGGATCTGGAAGAGAGAAAAAAAAGAGTGGGATTGGATAAGAGTAAAACGTTATCCACTTATCCCGTGTCTACGGGATACCGTACGGTAGATTTTCACTCTACATATACAGTATATCTACCCTATAATTCACCAACTACCTCTTACATCCTTCATACTTCATTCATCAAATCCAACGGATGAAATCATCCACCACTTGAGATCGAACGATAGCGACGCAAGCGGGGTTACGCAGTGAGAGGGAGATCGCTCGCGCACGCGAAGTTACCGGATAGAAAATCGTGCATCGTCGCTTTACCTCCGCACATCGCTGCACCACCGTCACGGAGGACGAAGGGAGCTGCTTCAGCCGCCGACCGCCACCGCCGCCCGTCGGATCGACGGGAGCCGCCGTCCGACCGTCGGGAGCCGCCGACCGTCTTCCTCCGCCAAACGCGCACAGCGCGCCACGCCCACGCGATCTCCGCTCCCACCGGCCCTCCCCTCGCTGCCCGCTCCTCCTCGGTCGGGTAACCACCGCCGACCCCTGTCCTTCGCCGCCGCCAACCCTGGTCTGTTCGTTAGGTAATAAATTTTTAATCAGCAAACTAGGAACATTTTTAATCAGTCAAATTTATTAGGATAACAAACCCTTGATTGAAAATTTGGATGTCGTTAGGTGTTTCATCTTGCATATTAGAACAAGCTATTTGATCTAGTTGTGTTCTCCATTTTTCTTAAATTCAGGGTATTGTCGGTGAGGTGTAGCTCGCTAGGGACTGCATTTGCGTCATTGCCTGGGTGTCTGCCGAGCTGATCTCGTCCGCGCCGCCATAACTCCATAACTCCATCGACAAGACTCGCCGATCCGCTCCACCGACACGCCGCCAGGACTCCATCCCCTGCCTCGTCGATCTGCGACGCCGACGAGCCGTGGACTCCTGCATCGACGCACTGCCACCGCCTCCACCTCGAGCGTCAACACCGCCAAGAGGTACAGAAACCCTACTCCACCACAAATGTGACCATAATATGACCATAAATGTGAATATTACCATATAAATGTGATGTCCTATGAAGCATCAAGCATGTATGTCTTCTCCCTTTTATTTCACTTTTCATTGAGGATTAGCTCGGCGGCGCTGATTTTATGTTCCGATTGAGTATATAGCTGGTCCATTTACTAAACAAGGTATAAAAGCTACCATATACCTTTAACCCATAATCTTGTATGCATTTTACTAGCCTAAGCTCCCAATCGAGGCTGCTATTTCCTGTAGATTTAGGTTTCACTGTAATTAATGAGCAGTTGATGCAATTTTCAATTTGTACTTGGGTGGTTCTTTCTATCGACCACATCAATTTTTATTCATCATTGATATACTCTTAGGCTATACGTATAGTTATGAACTTATGATTCTCTGCTGCTAAAATGCGCTATGCAGGCTGCAGCAGAAGGCCATTTCTGAGGTCAGCGGGGGGAATTTCTGATTATTTCCCCCCTACATTTGCCTTCATTTAACTGGTTAAATTTGAATAATTATGCATGCTGTGTTTAATCATGCTATTCCGAGCATAATTGTGACCCATTGTGTTATGCACTTTTTGCAAAAAAAAGCTGCTATTCTGAGCATAATTGTGACCCATTGTGTTCTGCACTTTTTGCAAAAGCATTTAGCTCAGGAGCATAAGTGTGATCTTTCAAATTCTTTTAGGTTCACTTTTTACATTTAGTTTGAGCATAAGTGTGCTCTTTCAAAATTCTTTTAGCTCAGCAGCACTTCACTTAGGTTGTAAGGAACTCTGTATTTTGAGTGGTTCTAACCACATATTTGCACAATATAATGTGCTTCGGTGATACTGAGCCTTGTAAGATGTACCGTCCTATACTCCTAGAGGAGATATGTCCATCAATATGTTGTTTTTTTGATAGAGGGGGGTGACTGAGCAGCCAAGCAAACATCTGAAATCTGAAAAAAATAAAGAAAAAACATCTGAATTCTGAATCTTTAGAAAATTTGCAATTGTACAACCATATTGGGGAACAATTTTCTCGCAACTGATTATCTGTTAACATGCCAATGACCACTACATATCTTATAGCATCTGATTAAATATTAGTGTAAATATTTTCCTTTTCTCAGTGTTGGAAAGTGTTCGGGCTGCCACACCGGAGTGCGGAGGGACTGAATCTAGAATATACATTATGGAATAACTGCCTTTGTACTTTATGTTCTTTTAATCCTGATGGATCTTGTTTGTAACTGGTTTTATATTCAATCACCTTTAACTTGACTCCTGATTGCAAAAGAAGTACATATGCAGCGCTATTCCGGTGACCAAGGTTCAGATCAACACATATAAAGCAAGTCTCTGATCTGTTTTCTTTCTTTAAAAATAAAATCTCAGGTTTGCACTTTAGATTGCATCTCAGGCTAATTTGTTCCGCTGCTCTAAGTAATTTGTTCTTACAGAAAACCTACACCACGGCATCCCGTGGAGACGGGATCCCCTCCTCCTACCTCACTCCTCTCCCCGAAATCATCCGAATCCTCTCCTCCTACCTCACTCTCCTCTCCCAAATCACACGGCACTGCAGCCCTCCCCGTCGCCTCCTCTTACCTCACTCTCCTCCCCCAAATTAGACGGCACTGCAGCCCTCCCCGTCGCCGTCACCCACTGCTCACCGGAGCCGGCGGCCACCGCCGCGAGGGAGGCCGCGACGGCGAGGAGCTCGGCGGCGAGCGCAGTGAGCGAGAGGGAGAGCGAGAGCGGGGTGCGATGGAGCCGGAACGGGGTGCGGTTGCGGCGACATCCTCCATGGCCGGCAGCAAGCGGATCTGCTACAGTGTCGGTGATGAAGACCTCCATGGCCGGCGGCAGGGGCGCGCCGAGCACGTCGTCGTCCACAGCCGGCTGAGGAGGCTAGGGAGGCATGGTACAAGGTAGGCACCAGATCTGTCGCCTCCTCTTCCTCCGCCGCCGCGCCGCCCCGCTGCTCGACCTCCTCGACCCCGCGACTCCTCCTCCTCCTCCTCCTCTCTCTTAGGGTATCACGCTGATACCCAGGTACCAAGGTCTGATATCTAGGTACCAGCTCGATACCCAGGGTACCAGGTATCAGTCGATACCAAGGTACCAGGGGTAACAGGTACCAGGTACCAGCCGATACCAGTATACCAGGTACCACCTCGGTACCTTACCCAAGGTACCAGGAGGATTTGGCAGTGAGGTAGCTGCTACTCTGGGTGCTCAGGGGCGACGATGCCGGCGAGGTATCACCCGAGCGCGCGATACCAAGGAGAATTTTTGGCGGTGAGGTAGCTGCTACTTCGGCGATGACGCCGGCGAGGTAAGGTAGCCACTGCTCCGGCGACGATACCGAGCAGGCAGTGGCTAGGTATCGAGACAAATCACGTGTTCTGTGGGGTGCTCCTTTATACTGTCGTTGCTTTTTTAATTATCCCGTGAGTGCACTATTTCCACGTTATCCCGTGGGGTAGCAGCCCTCTTGTTCTTATTGCTCGCTGGTCTATGTTTTTTAATCATGTGAGCTTTGCAAAACATAGTCTGAAATACAATGTCAGGTAAATGATGCTAGCCAAATTTACACAGTTAAATTTTGGCTAGCATCAATAAATCTTCTACTTGTTACCAGCATCATTAGCAAGTTGATGGATGATTACATTATAATATATATTATTTACAGTAGTGGATTATTTACATGTAAATGTATATTGTTGATAATATTTAGGATTCTCACTAATAGCTAAGCAATATTACTTTTCCTGTAATAAATCTGCTGCCATTTATTCATATCCAGAAATTAACATAGCCTTATGTAGTTTATGAAATGAAGTTGAGCCTTATGTAGTACTACTGCTCACGGGCTCTGTTTTATATGTTTAAACAATATATTTACGGTATCAAGAAATTTAAATTTATAGTTAATTATATTGTGAGAAGGATGGCTTTTGTACTTAGCTCACTAAATCAGATTGTTTAGTTGAACTCTCTGATACTTAAGCAAATATGTGCTTAGGTTAATTAGATTTTTTTTGCTCTATATAAGGATATTTTGAGGATCCAATAACTAGGTAAGAATAATTGGTAGGTCTTTTTTTTTTCAGAATCATTCCTATGCAGCCGGCGAACCCAACAGCTCCTCGCCACCACCAGCACCGTCTTCTCCCTTTGTACAGGTATCCATTTTGTCCTATTGTCCTCCGTTGGATGTCTCCCTGCTGATTTTGTGTGGTTGGGTGGTTACATGTGGTTCTGTTCGTTCGGTTCATGGTCTAACTTTACATCCCTATCAGTGTCCTAATAAGCCAAAGCCGATAAGGATGTTAAGCACTTAAAAAATGCTCTGTCTAACATTTAAATTTATAGTGCATTATATTGTGAGAAAGATGGCTTATGTACTCAGCTCACTAAATCATATTGTTTAGTTGAACTCTCTGTGATACTTAAGTTAATGTGTTGAATCTATACTTAACTGCTAATTATATACTTTTTAGTTTCGCCTGATAAATCGCTGTGCATTGATATCTAAATGTTTGCACATGTGCTATTTTACAGCTCAGGTACTTTCAGCAAACAGGAAGCTTACTCCATTATATGGAATCACACCGATCGTGAAGGTAGCGTGTACTTTTTAGAACTATCAGAGATGCAAATGCCTTAATGAACTCTGTATTTATATAGATGAGATAGCTCATCTGGAGAGTACATACATGACGTGGGTTCTTCGATCCATTCAACTCTGTAGTGTGCATCCATTTATAGATGTTTCTCCCTTGCATATGTACTTTTCATTGACTCCCAACCATATAACATTGCGGGGTCCTAAAATATGTATTACTACCTACACAAAATCAGTGTGATGAACAATTTATTTTTTGTATTGATATATTGTACTCTTAAATTTGTTTTATACAAATGATTTTTATTGTCAGGTAATATAATATTGCTAATGTACCTTGCCTGAAATAAATGTAACATATGATATCCATGTGGCTATTTTCGATTACATGAAATGATTGTTGTGGACTAAGGTAGATCCATATTTTATCGGATAGGAATGGATCCAAATGGATCGGCCAATGAAGAATGCATCCCCTTTCGAGACATAACTAATATTTCTTCAGGTGTTCTGACATATATATTTTTTGGACTTTCTTTGTGATCTCTAGATACTCCCATCGCATATATTAACTATACGTCTTGTCTGTTGGTTTTTCAATAATCATAGCTACAAGAGCTCAAAAAACACCTGATACTGAGGTCCAACGTAAGAAGGAAGATGCTAACGCAAAACAACATGAATACCGGGCAAAGAAGAAGGCTGAGTCCAACCAAGTTATTAGCCCTTTCGTGTTTACAATACCAAGCCCAATATCACATACTGAATTAAAGACAGAATTACACCGTAGCGTTTAGCACGGACATATTACTAGTTATATTGTAGGTCAGAAAGATTTGTGCTGTTTATATTTTTTATATAGGGAGGGATGTTGCATATTGATCGGTAACTGTGGTAAAATGTTTATTCAACTAAGTTTAGTTCCAAAGTTATTATTCAAACTTCCAACTTTTCCATCACATCAAAACTTTGCTATACACACAAACTTCTAACTTTTTTATCATATCGTTTTAATTTTAACTAAACTTTTAATTTTGGTGTGAACTAAACAAAGCAAGTACTCTATCGAGATTCACAACGAGAGAGAGATGAAAAGCAGCAAGTAACGACCGGAGATGCTATTGTGTATAGCAAGAGAGTTTGGAGGCTTCTCTTCAAGGACTGTCCATACTTGGTCGGCATGCGGTGCAAATAATCTTGCGAGATTAGCGCCTTAAGCTGCCCCCTGTTGTATTTTTTTTCCTTTCTCTGCTCTCTTGCTTATCCTCTTAATATAAAATCAGCTCGGGCGCTCGGCTGGCTTAGGTTTCAAAAAAAAAAGAGAGAGAGTTTGGAGGCTTCTTCGGGGCTGGATAGATGCAGGTCTTCTTTCACCTGCCTGGAGAAGGAGAAGCACAGATGGATCTTCTTTCACCTGCCTGCAGAAGTACAGATCTCACTGACTGGTGGTTAAGTGCTCCAGGAAAGAATTCAGAAAAGCGTTTGACTACTTGTTCATGCTGGTTTGCTGGCAGAAACGTTAAGTTTTTCAACACAAGCTAAGACTCTGGCTTGGACGATTTGAAAAAAGCGAAACAATTAGGTCTTTAATCAGCAGAACACATCCTAGGTCGAGGTAGCAAAGGGAATGGCTGATGAAACAGCGGTCTGACGAGCAGCGAACCTGGCGATACCCTCTATATTGTCGTGGAGAGGTCGTGGTAGCCACAGGGGGTGCTGATACGCAATCAGCCGCGCGCGCGCGCGCGGAGGCGCGCGGTCAGTCAACCCCCCCACCCCCCTCTAGTCTCTCATAGGTACTGTATACATCTTATGTATATACGTATGTATATACTATATATATATATATATACACGTGTGTGTATATATATATAGTATATACATACGTGTATATATATATATATTTACAAATATATTTTAATACATAAAAAATATATACACACATACACAAAGTTTGTATACGCCTATAGAAAATTTGTATGCGCGTATAAAAAGTTTTTATGCGCGTATAGAAAGTTCTATATGTACGAATACAAACTTGATATATATATGAATACAAACTTTGTATTTATACATCTTAAAAAAGGAAAAAAACCAAAAGAAGATAAACCGGGAAAAAACAAACCGAAAAAAACCGGAGAAAAAAATCCAAACAGAAAAGAAAAAACCGGAGAAAAAACAAAACAAACAGAAACGAAAAAAAAGGGAAAAAAACAAAAAAAAAACGAAAAACTCGCTCGCAGCGCGTCGCCGCCCCTTCTCCGCGCGCGACACGTGTCCAGTCGCGCGCCCAATAGCAATCTCGAACAGTAGGGCAAGAATTAGGCTTAAATTTACTCCTCTTAATACAATGATGCGCTGCTTGTGTATTTAAAAAAAGAATTAGGCTTAAATTCCGTGTGTATTTCCTGTCTCAGTCTTCTGCTGATTTTCTTTTTGCTTTGTAAATAACTATTTTTTCTCTTAATGAAAAAAATAAGCTCCTTGCGTATTCCCCAAAACACAAGCTAAAACTCGCAAAGCAGTGCAGCTTTTTGAAGACATAAAAGAGATCATAATCTAGAAGCAAGCGGGGATATTTGTTTCAGCCGGCTGCCGACGAATACATGTGTGACGGGCTGAGCCGGCTGGTTGTAACTAGGGCTGTCAACGAGCCGAGTTTAAGCGAGCTCGTCTGTCTAGGCTCGAGCTCGATACAAACTTGAGCCGAGCCTATAAAATGTTCGATCTTTCAAACAGTTTCGGTTCGAGCTCGACTACCAAGCTTAATTTTTAAATAGAACAATGTATATTTCAAAGGATAATCTTTAAAAAATAATTAATTTAGGGTTCATAATGTTAGTAGAAGAGGAAAAAGAATAAAATAAATATATAATGCCAATACAAGGTATACAAATAACATATTTGATCTTTCAATTTATTAAAATAACAACAAAAAATAATATATTACTAGGCTCGTTAGAAGCTCGAGTTTGGCTCGACAAAGCTCGCAAGCTTTGGGACAGGCTTGGGCTCGGCTCATTTGGAACTCGAGCCGAGCTCGAATCGAACCTAGGACGAGTCAAGCTCGAGCAGGTCGCGAGCCTCGAGTTTCTTTGACAGCCCTAGTTGTAACTCCTTCTCGAATGTAATTATATGCAACATGTAAATGAGGTTGTAACCTATGTAAACTATCCCTTGTCTTAATATAATTGGACGGCCCAATCCTTCAGCCCGTCCTGGCTAAAAAAGGTATAATAAATATAATTGTTTACAAAACTTGTCAAGCATCTCTCACTTTTCGAGAAACTACATTGATATTGGTGGATATGAGAAGCACATTAGAGTAGACTGCCTTGTGTAATTTATGGTTAAAAAGGAAAAATAAAAGCACCAATGAGCATTTTAGTATAGGGAGCGCAAGTTAATCACCATATTAGTATTCTAAATTAGGCTTGAGTAGCTTCTTTTTTTTTTGAGAAATTTGAATAGCTATTAGAATAACACACTTTTTATTATTTACAGTTCTCCCTACTTTTCATATACGAACGTGCCTCAAGAAAGTCTATGATCTCCACTCCAGGAGGTGGTGAGGTCGTCGATTTCAATGGAGAACTATTTCAGGACTGTTGGAACATCATAATGGGCAAATGCTCTTTCAGCTCTCCATGGTTCCTGCAAAAAGCGATTTTTAATTAATTGAAAAAGGGTAATTATGTCGATCCATTTTAAACATATACGGTGCTGATGATCACTACTGCTAATAATTACAAAGTTAACTAGGGTGCATTTTGATGGCACCATGGAACTGAAAAATGTGAAATCTTTTTTAGTAAACTAGAAAAAATATCCGTGCGTTGCAACGGGTGAATGCTATTTTAATTTTATTGTTGTTATACAGTCTAGTTAAGGTGAAATTCACTGTAGGAATTCACTTGGATATATATTTTATTAGAAATTCATGAGCTACAATTAAAAGTCCGATCGTCTTAAGTTAACATGCGAGTTTTTTTAAAAAATAATTCTTATACGACTCTTTCTATATTTCCGAAAGCGAACAAAATTAAAAACCGACTTAAATACAATATGTATTTCCAAAAGCAATCGAACTTAAAAACCGACTCATACACGGATGACTTACCAAAGTACCGACAAAAACATCTTCAATTTTTATAATAGCAGAGATAGAGATAGGGATACGGTTTAGTTAAGTTGAAATTCACTATGAGAATTCGTTTGGATATATATTTTTCTAAAAAATCATGAGCTATAATTAGAAGTATAATCATCTTAAGTTAGTATGTGAGTTTTTTTATTCTTATACAACTCCTTCTGTATTTTTAAAAGTGAACACCTTCAAACCGACTCAAATATGGATGAGAAAATCCCCTATGTACTCATGAAAGTTCACCTAATCCCTTCTATACCCCTGAATTTTGCTCAATCCCTTACATACCCCTGAATTTTAGTTTGGATCCCTTCCATGCCCTTTCCGCTAGTTGACCGTTAGTTGACCGTTAAATTCTTTTGAAAAGGTCCATTTTGCCCTTTGCTATGAAGAAATATAATAAATTAATGAAGTACATTATTGGAATGTAAAATTTATTGGATGAGACTATTATATTTATGAGTCTGTGATGCACCATATTATTTGTGACAAATTTACTTTTACATATGATATAAAAAGTTAATACTTATTTATTAGTTATTAAAAGTTCTTTTATGTAGCATATGTGTTTTAATAGTAATACAACATATTTGTTTATTACTATCAGAATACATATGCTAAAAAAATGTTTTAATAACTAATAAATAAGTATTATTTTTTTATGTCATATCTAAAAGTATATTTATCGCAAATAATATGGTGCATAACTATCTCATAAACATAATAGTCTCGTATAACAAATTTCTATGCTCCAACAATATACTCTATTAATTTATATGCTTCTTTATACCAAAGGGCAAAATGAACTTTTTCATAAGAATTTAACGGTCAACTAGCAGAAAGGGCATGGAAGGGATCCAAACTAAAATTCAAGGGTATGTAACGGATTGAGTAAAATTCAGGGGTACAGAAGGAATTAGGTGAACTTTCAGGGGTACACAGGGGATTTTCTCAATATGGATCTATATTTCCAAAAACGAACAAACCTAAAAACTGACTTATACACGGATGACGTACCAAAGTATCGACAAAAATATCTTCAATTTTTATAATAGTAGAGATATAAGACCGAATTGCAGTTGTCCTCCCAATTGTTGAAATCTTTGATCCCCTTATCTGTATGAAATAAAAGATGGCGTGTGATTTGTGTATAGAGAAAAAGACAGGCTATATCACAGTTTCAGATCATTTGTGCCAGCCCGAACATTTTATTGCTCAAAACCTGGTATCTTTGGAAGAATATGGAGGAATAACTTAGTATTACATTCTGCTAGCAATCTATTTCCCCCAATTAACTAGATACAATGGGGTTGACAAATTAAAGGTGCAGTTAGCACGCCTTCTCTAGAAATGACTGTTCCACACTTAAAATGTCACTCGAAAAAAAGTTTCAGTAAGTGAGCAAGTGATTATGAAGAATCAAAGCAACCCTGTCACTAAGATTCGTGTCCCTGCAGTGCAGCCTAATTTAGCAGGATTGGTGCACACTGCCTTTCATTACAAAGAATTTGCATGCATCTAAAAACAGGTGTAGTTGTTACTAGCAGCAAGCAGCACCCTCAAAATCAAATGTTTATCTTCTTCAGGCTACAAGTGATTTCCATCAAATTACAATGTGCGTGCACTTTTCTCTCTCCACATCCATCAAAATTTGCAATTCGATCTTACATTGATGTAAAATTTAAAAGACATGAAGAGAAGAGAAGAGAAGAGCATGAGGTAGGTCATTGCACCCTGCAAATGCCTCCGTGACAGGGGTAGGTCCCCAGGGGAAGAAGGGAACAGGCAGAGTTGCCACGCCACCTGCCCTACCCAGCTTGAGCCACCACCATCACCTGCACACCCACAGCACAAACCATCGGGACTCCCCGGCCGACGATGTGGAAGATGGTGGAGTCGCCGTAGCCATATTGTAATTTATGGTTAAAAAGGAAAATAGAAGCACCAATGAGCATTTAGATTTAGGGATCGCAAGTTAATCTCCATATTATAGTATTCTAAATTAGGCTCGAATAGCTATTAGAATAACACACTTTATATTATTTACAGTTCTCCCTAGTTTCCATATAATGATCTCCAGCATGATTTCATATGTGGATCCATCACAGAAGAATAAATCAAGGCAATGGCAAAGGCCGCTAGACTAGATGTTTCTTACAGTCATGCGTCTAGCAGGATGGGTTGGCAGACAAGTAGTAACTGTAATTGGAAAAAGATAATCCTAAGGGTATACCAGAGGCTAAGCACGCTGTTCATACCTTTCACTGCAGCGGTGTGAAGATGAGTGACATTTCCATTTGAGCGAACTTGATGCAGATAAGCGCCATGATCAAGGAGGTATCTGATGCAGGCAGGCAGCTCCAGGGGTGTATAACCTAGCAACAAGCGCGCGCACACAGTTGAACAAATAAAAGCTCGTCGAGCCAAGCAAGCATCCAAGACCTGTGTTTTCGAGGGCCAAGTGAACTAATCGGGCATGATTGCCCTGAGCAGTGTCAGGCGGTGGCATCCATTTTGACCTCCTCGACCAAATACTGGTAGGCTGACACCTCATAGATGGTGAGTAAATAGCCTGTAGTCATCAGCTCAGATATGCTAGACAGCCTAATCTCCTTGTAATTTTGTTGCACGCAAAACTAATAACCATAAGCAAAATAATTATCTAGTGGCATGAGGCCAAATGTAATTAGATCCTTCTCTCAGGTAATTAACTGGCTACACAGAAATGTTTAGATCGATCCACATAGGAGATATGAAATGTAACCGATGAACAGAGGAAGACTGTGAAAAGAAGAGATGTCACCATAACTACAACTTGGCAACTCTTACTAATAGATGAGCAAAACATTCGATGGTGGTCCTGAACAGACATAATGCAACTAATGCTGACTTTCTGCAGTGATGGACACGAATGCAAAAACCTGTAATGGACAGGATCGGCAAATTTCATACAGAGGAATTGCCCATAATTGATTCCCTCCAAATATGCAGTGATGGAATCAAACATTCTGATGGCCACACAAGACAATAAAATTTCAATTCATTGGCAATATGAGATCAATCCTTAGAAATGTGTGCACTCTTGCATTGGTGATGGAACAACTTACTTATTTGACGAGGAAAACAGAATCATGTAACAGCTTAGGATGGTAAAGCCAAATTGATTAACATGGACCGAGAAGTGAAAGAGTAGCCAGATTCAACCGTACATACAGAAACAAAACAGATTATGACTAGAGTAAATCATTTGTGTTATCTGACCATCGAGATGGGGGAATCTCAACTAAGAATACTAGAATTGTTCCAATCAGCAGCAATTGTAAAACTGTACTTCACTAGCATAAAACACATCCATCGACTCATTCATTCCAATACGATAGCTGGTTCAATTAGTATAGCAAGGTGTAATATCAGGAAAATATATAGCTCAAGTAGCAGAGCATGCAGTAGCAAATAAGATATGAGATGATAACACACACCAAGACCAGAGTCATTGGCGAGCAGACACTTCACTTAGGAAGGAAGGATAGGTGGTGGATCACACAGACAGACACAGGGACACGAAGATACTACTCCAGTAAGCAAGCAAGCGATAGATATTACTTAGGGTAGATGGATCTTGCACCACAACACAGAAAGGCTGCTACCTACTTCTGCTCCTCGTCGTCGGAGATCTCCGCCTCGTCGAACGCATAGCCATGTTTGAGGTACTGGTCGATGAGGGTCTGCTCGTAGGCGAACATCTTGCCATCGATGAACATTCTGAGGCGGTGGAGCTGGCGATTTGAGGCAGCTCCTCCTCGGTGCACTCCGGGTAGGTGTAGGGGTATCTCATCATCTGTTGGATAACTTCATTAGGCATCTTGTACTTGACCACCTTCTTCCTCTTCTTCTTCCCGGACGCGATGTCGGCCTCCTCCTCCGCCAAGGCCTTCTCGCGCTCCTCAATCCAGCACTCCATCGCCCCCGGGACATCCCTCGACACCCAGAGAGACCTCGCCGCAATCGCCTCCTTCTTCTTCTTCAGGATCTCACTCCCCTCACACGGGATCGATGACTTCCTCCAATTCGGGAGGATGATCTTCTTCTCGCCACCACTTGGGGACGCGGTCGCCTCCTCCTCCTTCACCCTCTTGATCCCGGCCACGGGCGCCTCGGCCTCCTGACGGTCACCATCCGCCATCGTCCGCGATGGAGCCCTAACAAGAGTTGTCCCTCTTAGAGGAAGATGTCTAGATAACCTAGCAGCAGCAACAGATCCGGCAATGGCGCGCGCTGCGGCGGAAGAGGCGGATGAGAGCGAGCGGATCGGAAGGAACTTAACGGGCCAACGACCCAACTCCACTCGTGTCAGCCCTTTTATTGGAAGGAACGGCCCAATTCCGTTTTCAAGCCTTTTCAGCCCATCCCACCAATCAATACTTGTATCATCAAGCAAACCGGAAAGAGTTACAAGGGTGTTCTTGGTGACTTAAGAATTAATAAACAAGGGTAAAACTATTCCTTTTGGAGTTCTTTTATCAGTAAGCCATATAAAGAATCAAATAAATCGCCTTGATTTCACACGAATAAATGCTGCTATTGCTTCTTGTTGCTGCGCTGCTTCCATTCGTTCACAGCCGCATCATAGAAAGACAATCATAGCAAAAAATTCATATGCAGACATGCAGCAAGCTCATGTTAGCAAATCATCAGACTCATAGTTCAATACGCTATTCTTTTTGTGCTCGATCGTATCAGAGAATCAGCATGGTACACTTGCTTATTCTGTATAATCATTTATGGTAATATTATATTCATGACTTGACATGTGTGCAGGCAGCTCATGTACAAACCAACCCAGCAGTTAAGCTTGGTGGTCCAATAGAGTGATGCTTAACAGTAAGCCTAAATTCATCTCATTTTCCCCTTGCAAGAGATTTCAAGGTATTACGATTACTGAATGGCAAAAGTGCCAACTAGTTCCTCTTACACTTTGTCATCATGGAACCACCATCTGGTCTCCTTCGGCGACCTCCCATTGCGGCAATTCCTAACATAGCGGTCATTGTCTTGAGGGCGTTGCTGCAAACACCACATTATAGCAAGATACCTTTTAATGTTTTTGGTCAGCGAAAGAAAATGGGAAGGGTGTCAGTTATATATAATAACCTTTGCTGGTGAACTTGACAACATTGACAAAATGCTGATGCAGACCGAACTGACAGTCATTGCAGGTGACCAAGAATCATACAGTATATCTGCAGATATATGACCAGCAGCAAGCTGTTATTCTTAATGGCCATTATATTTATGCATAAAAACTGTATCTCATCTCTCTTTTGGTTCACAATCACAGAGAAATCATCATTACAAGGACCAAGAAGTAGTCCTGTTTCTATGGAGAAGGAACATTAAAAAAAAAAGGACAGATCAAATGCTCAAAGATGAAATCACGAGTCAGAGATTAAGAACATGTTTGTCAACTAGGAGTCTCAGAAACATATTTTCCTGAATGAATGATTTTCAGCTGCTGCTGCACTGTATTTCAGAATCAGTGATCCAAGTTACTCAAATTCAATACTACACACACTCAACTACCAGCTGAGCAGTAAAGTTGCTCCAAAATTAACAACCCTTTGGCTCAAGCAGCTCATCTAGACTAGTTAGATAGTCGAAGCAACAGATTCAAGATGCTAATTGTTGTATATATAACTTAAAACATGAAAGCATGTCGCCGAGTCTTGGGGGACAAAAAATAGATTTGACTACCTCCGTTTGCCAAAGGATATAAGTGCTATGTTATTGCATACAGGTAGACAAGTCTACTGAAAACAGCTCAAATTTGGCAACATCTAATTATACAATAGCTTGTTTGCTTTAAGTTGTTGTGATTTGACCATTTAACATAATTTATGCATCCAACAGAGACAAGACACGGATACCATATGTTTCCATGTGAAGGGCAATGATGAAAGAACAAACTTTTCAGCACATCTACTTTTAAGTGTCTCACTTCATAAGCTGCCAAACTATAACAATCTATTGTTCCAATGCATTTTCAGCTATTTTAGTAAAGTGGAAATGGCAAGGTTATATTGGAAACATGAGGGCCAACATTATATTTGCACAATAGTTTAAAATATGAATAGAAGCATGCTATCATCCTAGTTTGTACTACTGTATAGATGTCTAATCCTCATTACCTTTCCAGGACATTTAAGAAAACACCCTCGACCACCCAGACACGAACCTAACTGGCATGCATCCTAACTCCCTTCAAACAGTTCAAGGTAAGGAATGTTTTAATTCCCATTAGTATTACATTTTTACTAACTTTGGCACTCTCAACTAGAATCAAGAAATATATATATATATCAGGCAAAAGAAATAACAGATAGAAGTATAAATCTTGTTTGTATTCTCTGCATCACAAATCAAAGCCTTTCAAGCACAACTGCAACTCTGAGTGATCACTACACAAGATAAGATTTAAACAAGAAATACTTACTAGAACGAATTACCAAAAAAAGCAAATGCATGCCACTCTGAAAGGAACCAAAAAGGAAGGCTGTACATATGTGCTATCATACCATTAGACTCGTAGCTAATTGTACAAGAAGACAAAAGGGTGATAAGAAGTTACGTAAACGGCTTATATAGATCAAATTTCAGAGGTGGAAGGAGAATTGAGGACAAGAAAAGAAGCAAAGGTGTTATCACTCAGGATTCAGTACCAAATAAACTACAAAATTTTAAAGCTTCCCTCTGATGGCTAACAATCATAGAAGTAGAAGCACTGGTTAATAGCAAGGAAACAAGACAAACCTCCAATATCTAGATAATAAGAAAACTTAGAAAGCAGAAGCAAGAAACAATGTTTACAACAAGGTCGTGAATTTCGTGATCCCATCAAGATTGTCTACTAACATAGTAAAAGAGAAATAGAATGAAAAGTTAAGTCGGGGCATCTCAATTGTACAGCTACTCTAGGAAGTGGAAAAGCACACTTGGCAAAGGTGGTGGCTTTCCCCTAACAGATGGAATCTTAGCACCTAACTGACAGCTAGATAGAACATCAGGTTAGGCAAAGAACATTCTCATACAACATGCAGTTAATCAACATGGAGGCCTAAACAAATATTCTGCTAGAGAGAAGAGGCCGACATGAGGAACAACTTTTTTTATTTTATTTTTGAGATGATAAGGAACAACTTTACCTAAACAGATGTGCCCGTTGCTGTAAATGTGTGGATGCATCGGCGCCGGGTTGAGAAAAATGACCTGGAATGAAAGAGTTAAATTAGTTTGCAACCAAATCGAATGCAGGGAACAGATGAGAAGAAACGAAAGGATTAATTAAAGGTTTCTATATGAGAAAGTAATCTGTTGTGAAAAGAAAGCTCACCTGAGGCGCCTCCATGGGATAATGCTCAGGGAAGTCGACCTGCAGCTGGTATGTCTCGCCGGCGTAGAGCGTGCCCGCCGCTCCGGTGACCTCGATTACCCACCTATTAGGCGAATCGTACGAATCCATCTCCACAGATTAACAACAATACTAATAATAAAAACCCACCAAAAATCCCCAAAATCAAGAACATATACAGTCAAGAAAAGAAAAGGAATCAATTGTAAGATGGGATCCCGCGGTTCATCCACAGGAGAAGAAACAAGAAATCAACCAGTAGAAGACAAGATGACGACCTTTGGAGGTTATCGGAGACCCTGTACTTGAACCCGGAGGGAGGGCTGACCTGCCACTCGGCGAGCTCCTTCTGCAGCCGATTGCAAGCGATCTTGCTCAGCGCCTGCGCGCAGGTACAAAAAAAAAAGGGGGGGGGGGGGGGGGGGGGGGGGTGGGGGGGGGGGGGGGGGGGGGGATTAGACCAAAACGTTCACAGATAGCGAGAATCAGACGGATTGGGGAGAGAGAGGAAGGAGTAGAATAATACCTTTCGGGAAGGAGATGAGGAGCTCGTCATGGCGTTGATTGATGATGATGGATGAGTCCTCTCCTCTCCTCTCCTCTGCCGGGAAGGAGGGGAGTCGAACAAAGTCGAAGGAGAAGAAGAGGGGAGGAAGGGCGCTCGGGCTCGGTCGGCTATTCGCCTTCTCTTTTACGTCGGGTCGGCTACCTTTTCTTTCTTTTTTTTTTTCCTTTTGCATTATTATTATTCTTTGTATCATTTTCTAGTTTCTCTTTTACAAAGAATCCAATTCGCTCTGGCTTCTGACGTGTCATCAATCTCTCATGAAACCACGTCTAAAATCCTGCTAGTAATGGGTCTGTTCGGCCGTTGTGCTGCCGCAACTACAAATACAAAACAATGTTTTTGTTGGCCGCAGTAGAGTAAAAAGAATTTGCTGTCGAACGGAGCCAATATGATACTATTTAGCAAAGACTATTGTATTTCTCTATATTACTGTTATTAGTGTCTAGAAAATAACCTCGGGTAATGCAATTTATGGATTTGATGTATAACTCGTGTTACAACGACATATAGAAATTAGTTACATTTTATATATATAACTATATTATCAGTAGATCTATACCATATGATTAAAATGATTTAGATCTTCTTTTTCATCTATATAGTGAATTTGATGACTTCTTTTGTATCTAAAACATACAATATGGGGTTGCTATCTGGTGCGCGCGTCAGCTGGCGCCCCACGCGCGCGTTTTTTTTTTTCTTCTCGCTATCTTTTCCCTATTTTGGCGCCTCTCCTCGCGCGTTTTCTTTTTTTCCCCCTTTTTCTGATTTTTTTTATTGTTAGCACACATGTTTTCAAATTTTTAGATAAAAGTTTTCAAATCTTAACTTGAAAGTTTTCCAATCTGAAGAAAGTTTCAATTATAGAGTTGAAAGTTTTTAAAATTTGACTTTAAAGTTTAAATTTTGAGTTAAAAGTTTTTTAAATTTTAACTTGAAAGTTCAAATTTCGAGTTTAAATTTTTCAAAATTTGAGTTTAGAGTTTCAAATTGTAAGTTGAAATTTGTAAAATTTATTAGGTATGGCTTTTAACTTTTTAATAGAAAGTTCTAAATTTTATTTGAAAGTTTCTTACACGTATAGATTTCCTTCATTCTGTTAGTAAAAAAAAACCTTTCATGAAAAAGGAAAATGTCACCTTAATTACATCTAAACTAGCTAGCAAGCTTAGTTACGTTAGATGTGCGCATCTCCCAGAAAATAAAAGAAGTCCTATAGCAAATGGTATTGAAACCGCGTGCGCACGATTTCGTTTGGCGGCGCGTATGCGCGGAACAGGAATCTCCTACAATATATGTTGCATTTACAGCCCTTATAGTCAAAAGAAGTCAGCTGAGCATCCTCGAATGTCAAATAGCAAATCTTGAAACCAAATAAATTTGTGCAGCTATTCTTTAACTGGTGTGAAAAAAAAAATTACATCTCTTGAAAATAGTCAAAATCAAAGTAGATGGTTTGGATGTCAAATTTGTAAAGAAAGAAACCTCAATTAGTTCCCTTTTTTTTGGATTTTGGTAATTAAGAGGTAAGAAAAAAAAGGGCTTTGCATATATAGGACAACAGAAAAAAAAACAGTGAAGGGGACTATTAGAAAACAAAAGAGATGAACTTTGCACATATGGGAGTCACCATCAAGGCATACTATCATGGCCCAATTGTGTGCAAAGGGCGGAATAGCATATCAGGGCTTGCCCAATTCTGTTTGGAGTACAACATTACATTTCCAGTGCATTGCATCAACTTTAACTGTTCCATGATGGTCGACAAATTGCCATATGCGGATATGCCCAATACAGAGGTCATTCTTGTTCATTCAGTACGTTATATCAAAATTCTGATTCGCTATACGGCTCTCAATATCCCAATTTATCACGCGTATGAATTATTCAGTCAGAACTGCTTTTCCACTCCCAGGTCCCAAGTAGTAGAATGAATTGTTTCGGAATTTGGACAAAGATTTTTTTAGAAAAATTGTGTAACAACTGCAGTTGCTGTTTTATTCGGCAGAGCAAAAGACAAAGGGATAGCCAAGCTACTATTCTGGAGTCTGGACAGAAGAACTGTAATTCCAATATTAGTTGAGGCGAGGATAACGCACGCTTACGAATGGATATAATTCGTCAATAAAGAATATATTATAGCAAACTCCAAACAGAACCAAGAATATATTATACTAGCAAACTCCAAACAGAACCATGAATATATTATAGCAAACTCCAAACAGAACCGAATGATTTTATTAATCCATCTCCCTCTCTAGTGTGCTAATCTGTTTTGCTGTTGATGCATTCGTACTACATAGAATTCAGGTCGAAATCTAGAAAAAGAAAAGTACTAGTAGTAATAAAGAAAAAAATAAGCAGGTATTTTCTCCGTCCCACAGAAAACGATGCGACATATTCTAGTACTATAAATCTGAATAGATGTATATCTATATTCATAGTACTAGAATGTATCATATCCCATACTAGGTTGGTTTTTTACGGAAGTAGGCTGTAGGAGAATTAAGGGTAGCTAGTTGGTGTCGGTGGGAAACCAGTATCGGTTGGTGAACCAGGCATGGTCGGCGACGACCTTGACGCCGTCGCTGTTGCGGTGCCACTCGTAGAAGGCGTGCGTCCGGTTGACGATCTGCAGCGTGGCGTGGCCGAAGCTGGCCTCCCGGAACACCGAGTAGTCCGGCTGCGGCCACCGGAAGTCGTCGGCGAGCCCCTCGATGTTCCCCCCGTCGCCGATGTTGATGTACACCGGCGCCGACCGGTTGAACACCGGCGTCGCCATCCCGTTGGCGATGTCGTACGCCACGTTCGACACCCGCCGCGTCCGCTCGTACGAGTGGACGTGCCCGGCGAGCACCACGTCGGCCTTGGCGTCGACGAGCCACCGCTCGAACTCCACGCGCATCGACTCCCCCTCCATGTAGTGGTATCCGTTGCTGCTGTACCACGGCGAGTGCACGCACACGATCAGCCATGGCGTCACCGCCCTGTCCACGCGCCTCAGCTCCCCCTCCAGCCACCTCCACTGCGGCGTGTACTTGCCGTACGCCGCGTACGACGCCAGCACGATCACGTGCGCCGACGCCATCCTCACCGAGTACCACAGCGGCCGCGTGCTCCCCGACGCCCCGAACGGCGTCGGGTACCTGTTCGTGAACGGCTTGAACGGCGTCGTCTCCCCCAGCTCCGGCGCGAAGTCCAGCTCGTGGTTCCCCGTCGTCCAGATCCACGGCTGGTACGCCACGCTCCGCTCCACAAACCGCGCCCACGTGTCCCACCGGTTGTTGTCGTGCCCCGGGTGGTTGTCCGCGTACGACAGGTCGCCGATGAACAGCACCGCGTCGCCGCCGCACGCCTCGTAGTGGCTCAGCGTGTCGTTGGAGTGGAACGTCTGCCCGAGGTCGCCGATGAGCCCGAACTTGTACGGCACGTCGGGCCCGGGCTTGGGCGGCGTCGTGAAGGAGAAGGACCTGGCGCTGGCGGTGTCGCCGGAGCCGACGGCGTAGTGGTACTTGGTGCCGTAGTCGAGGCCGGTGAGGGTGGCGTGGTGGATGAATCCCGACCGGTACTTGCGCCCGAAGGAGTAGCGCCGGAAGGTGCCATTGGCGGTGTGGGTGAGGTTGTCGGCGCGGAGGCCGTAGCGGACGACGTTGCTGTCGGGGAGCTTCGGCGTCACCCAGGAGACGGTCATGGCGCGGCCGGTCTGGTCGCCCAGCGTTATGTGGACCTGCTCCGGCGCGTTGAACCCGGGCGGCGGCCGGAACACGTCGGCGTCGATCGGCATGTCTGGGAGCGCCTGCAGGCTCCTCCGGTACGTGCTCGTGACGCCGCCGCGCGCCGCCGGGGACAAGAACGCCAGCACCAGCACCACCACGGCGAGCACGCACGCCGCCTCCATTGCCATGGATGATCTAATCTAATCTAATGAATTTGTTGTGTTCTAGATGAGGAGTGAGTATATATATAGTGCAGATGCTGCATTTTTTCCACGATAATCGGGATCGATCACGCACGCATGCAACGGCATTCATCAACAACCTTCCCGCATTTCTCGAATTCCACTAGCTTAGCTAGTTGCAGGGATTGCCACCTGACGGAGGAGCAGCAAATAGATTAGTCCAAGTCCACATCGATCAGTTGGAGAGGAGGGGCATGCATGCTGCATTTTTTTCACGATAATCGGGTCACGCACTGGATCATGCAACGGCATTCACGAATACGATGGATGGAATGAACGATTCATCCATCAACAACCTTCCCGCGTTTCTCGAATTCCACTAGTTGCAGTTGCAGGGATTGCCGCTTGAGGGGCTTCCTATTTAGCGCGCGCACACCGCCAACACGCACGTAGTCTGGGGGTGGGTTTTCTTTTTTCCCTTTCTTCACCACAGTAGATTTATTTTTTTTCCGGAGTTCTATTTTTTCTGTGGTTTTATTATCGCGTATACCGGTGGACTTTTTCCGTGGTTTTTTCCCCATGACGAGTATATCTAACGTAACTAACATGTTAGTTTTAGATCACGATGGTAATTAAGATATTTTTTTTCTTTTTTTGGAAGATTTTTTTTAAGTAACAGATTGAAAACAAAATTTTGAAGTTAAAATTTGAAAACTTTCAACTTTTCATATCAAATTTGAAAAACTTTCAATTAGGGTTTAAAAACTTTCAACTCGAGATTTTGAAAGCTTTCAACTCAATTTTGAAAACTTTCAACTCGGGTTTGAAAACTTTCAAACTTTCTACTCGAGATTTATTTTTTTTTAAAGTTAAGATTTGATTCAAGTCAAGATTTAAAAACTTTCAATACAAAACATTTGAAAAACACACGTGAAGATTAAAAAAAGTAATAAAAAAGCGCAAAAAAAGGAAAGCAAAAAAATTGCAGAAAAAAGGATTAAAAAGATTAAAACAATATTTTCTTCACCTTATACATAGCAACTTTCAAGAGAGAACTTTACAGATAAGAACTTGTTAGGTTGTTCTCCTTTTCTCTGCATAAAGACTTTTTTTTCTCTTTTTGTTATCACTAAAATTTAGTAAACTTCAGCTTAATTTTTTTTAATATGGTGTCTCTGTTTGGAAAAGTAACAGGAAACTTAAGAATAGAGAAAAGGGAGACAACAATCAAATCAATCAAATAGAAGAAAATCTCTGTTCTGGATAATCTCACTGTTTATTTCCATTGAAGTACAAAAATTCTCAACTTTCCTTGAGAACTTTAGATGCAATCTCTTTTGTTACAAACAAAGCCACATGAAAAATATTCCAAAGAAACCAATCCTTTTGTGACTCCCTTAGATTGTACTACTCTCTTTGCTCCAAAATATAAACATTTTTAATTATATCCAAATTGGTAGCCAAATGTGTTGGCAAGTGTCCCATTTGGGGATTAATTATCTCACGGCTTAACAAGATAGACTCTGCTAGTAGTATTTGTTATTGCATAGTAGGAGTATTTATTATCCAAAGCTAAAGAAGAAGAAGAATGGCAATAGCATAGCAGTGGTACAAATTAAGAAGTTTGAGATGGTTGGAGTCGATTAATAATTATACGTCGTCGTTGGTGGGCATCCAGTAGCGGTTGGTGAGCCAGACGGCGTCGGCGACGACCTTGGCGCCGTCGTGGTTACGGTGCCACGCGTAGTGCGCATGCGTCCGGTTCTTGATCTCCAGCGTGGCGTGGCCGAAGCTGGCCTCCCGGAACGCCGAGTAGGCCGGCTGCGGCACCGTGAAGTTGTTGGCGATCCCCTCGATGTTCCCCCCGTCGCCGATCGTGATGTACACCGGCGCGTCCACGTTCGCCGCCGGCGTCGCCTTGCCGTTCACGATGTTGTAGTCGATGTTGGCGAACCTCCGGCTGCGCTCGTACGAGTGGACGTGGCCGGCGAGCACCACGTCCACCTTGGCGTCGACGAGCCACCGCTCGAACTGGACGCGCATCGTCTCCCCCTCCATGTAGTGGTAGTTGTTGCTGTTGTACCACGGCGAGTGCATGAGCACGATGAGCCACGGGGTGAGCTTGCGGTCGACGCGGGTGGCGAGCTCCTCCTGCAGCCATGTCCACTGCGGCGTGTACTTGCCGTAGGCGGAGTAGGAGGCCAGCACGATGACGTGCGCGGAGGCGATCTTGACGGAGTACCAGAACGGCTCCGTGCTGCCGGTGGCGCGGTACGGCGTCGGGTAGCGGTGGGTGAAGGGCTTGAAGGGGACCGTCTCGCCCAGCTCCGGCGCGTAGTCCAGCTCGTGGTTGCCGGCAGTCCAGATCCATGGCTGGTACGCGACGCTGCGCTCGACGAAGCGCGCCCACGTGTCCCAGCGGTTGTTGTCGTGGAGAGGGTAGTTGTCGGCGTAGGAGAGGTCGCCGACGAAGAGGACGGCGTCGCCGCCGTTGGCCTCGTAGTGCGCCAGCGTGCTGTTCGAGTCGAACGTCTGCCCGAGGTCACCTGCGTGCACCCATCCATTTCATTTCATTAATTTAGGGCCTGTTTAGTTCCAAACAATTTTTTTTAAATGTTTGGACACATATAAAGTGTATTAAATATAGACAAAAAAAACCAATATCACAGTTCGACAGGAAATTACGAGACGAATCTTTTAAGCCTAATCGCGTCATGATTTGACAATGTGATGCTATAGTAAACATTTACGAATAACATGTTAATTAGGCTTGATAAATTCATGTCGTAGTTTTCTGACAAAATCTATAATTTGTTTTGTTATTAGACTATGTTTAATAAAATATATGTCCATATATCCGATGTTCCGATATGACATGTAGAGATATTTTTTTTCCAACTAAACAGGTCCTTCGTTTGTACTAAGTACTACATTTGACAGAACTCGTACAGTTGTTTTTTTTTCCAAAAAAGTCAACTACCATTAGTAACACGCTGAAACGGTTACTGCGAGGTAGGGGAGTACTCCTACTAATACTATTTTGTCAAATGAACATATTTGATATTTTAAAGTAATTTATAAGTGTGTTTAGTTTCTGAAAAAAGTTGAAATTTTGAGAAAAGTTAAAAGTTTATATATGTAAGAAAGTTTTGGATGTGATATGATGTAATGGAAAGTTGAAAGTTTAGGGTAGTTGGGACTTGGGGGTGAACTAAACACGGCCTATATTCAGAATTTTTTTACACGAAACAAACTGTTTAATAGTTTTTTCCGTTAGCATGTTTTTAAAACTATTAAATAGTCATGCAAAACTTTCTATATAAAAATTACATTAAAATATCAAATATATCCATTTGAAAATTTTATAATAATTAAAATTTAATTAATTATATACTAATGACCTTTTGTTTTATGTGCGTTAACATAATCTACATCTTCATTGGTTTCAAATACCATACGATCATCACAGTCAAATGGTCATCAATTCCAGCAGCGTACATTTTTGGTTTTTTGATGACTTTGAAGCATGTATAGTCAACACGGCTGACCTACTTGATTGAGTACGGTACTGTAGGAGTACTCGAGAGGAAATTCAGACTTGAGTAATGACACTGACTGACGTTGGGATGAGGGCGGTTTGCAGCGACTTTGGAGTCTCCCGATATATATAATTAATGCAAAAACTTGACAAGAAACCATTCAACATTGAATGCAACGGATTACTGTGAGACTAAACCTAACCTAAATCCTATCGAACCAGTTTTTGTTTGCATATGTGATCGATCTACTTTGTTCACAACTCCTAATGACTTGTTTAAATTGATGTGATGTGATGTGATGAGATGATGAACTGAAACGAACGAAATGGTGATGAATTCATGGCGTAATGTTACTCACCGATGAGGCCGAACTTGAAGGGGGCGTCGGGAGCGGGCTTGGGCGGCGTGGTGAAGGAGAAGGTACGGACGGTGTGATCGAAGCCCATGGCGTAGTAGTACTTGGTGGCGTGGGTGAGGCCGGTGAGGGTGCAGTGGTGGATGAAGCCGGAGGTGTAGTTGAAGTAGTCGTACCTCGTGTGGCTCCCCTCCGCCGCGCGGTCCAGCTTCTCCGGCGAGCTCCCGTACCTGACCGTGCTGCTCCCCAGCTCGTTCGCCGTCACCCACGACACCGTCATCGCCGTCCCCGTCTGGTCCCCCAGCGTGATGTGCACCTGACGACAAAGAAAGAGATGAGAGATGGTCGTCGTGTGGTTGTGGAGACTGAAGAAGACTGAACCTGCTGCGGAGCATTGTAGCCCGGCGGCACGCGGAAGACGTCGGCGTCGAGCGGCATGTCCACCGTCGCCTCCAGCTTCCGCCGGTACTCGCTCGTCACCCCGGCGCCGGCGCACGTCCACGTCGCCGCGGCGAGGAGGAGGAGGAGGTGAGCTCCCCACCGCAGCATCCCCATGGTGACTGTGAGCTAACTATAGCTGCACTCTGCTTCTTGTGCTACTCTGTTTCGTTGGACAAGCAAGAAAGGATACATCTCTTAAATAGGAGAGTGTTGTGTACATCTTAATGTTGACTTGAACTAATCTGAATGGTTTGTGGGGAATATCCATAGACCATGATTAGATTAGGAGAGGGTTTAGTTGGAGATGCGGATCAATCTTGGGAGATTGCTACTAGATTAAGGACTTGCAAGTTGACTTTGAACACAACTACTCTTCTATCCCTACTGATTTATTCTTCGATTCGCAGCGTGTACAACCAACCAAGCAAGGGAGGGACAAACAAATCTCACATCGCTTTGCCTTGCCTTGTACTGATTTGTATGGGCGCCTACTTTGACTGACAAAACACACCACCAATTCACAAAAGATTGCGACATGTGTGTGCTGGCATTGCAGGCTTGCAGCTCTTCTTTGTTCAAACATCATCCGTGGATATCGTTTTAAATGATGTAATGTGAACTGTTTATCATATGCCAGTATATTCCAGATGAGATTAAGCATAACACAATTTTTATTTGTTCCGTTAAGATATGTTAAAAATATCATAGCATTCAGACCTCTTCAACAAAGGAAACTTAGCTCTCTACTTCTTTACTAGTAGAATTCAGTATAATGCACATACTTATTTGCCCATCCATGTATCACTCACAACATCTTTGAAACACAATGGTGGCCTTGAAGAAAAAGCTAGCTAGGAGATCGCAATTTCACAACTTGATCTAGCCAAAAGCATGCCACAGAGAAGCATGCTGCCACCTTTTGGTCGATTTGGTAACCACTTGTTCACAGATTTGCCCCCAAAATGATTGCCTGATATCGTTTTATGTGCTGCACTAGACAGCAGATTCACCTTTATAGATTCTACTCTTGTTTAATTTCTGTGTAAAACCGTTAGTGCCAGTAACTGACAGCATCATTCAGAGGGTTGACCCGAGTTAAAATACCACAATTGCTCTTCCCTTTTGTGAAATCTGAATAAGCTACCACCCATTCATCTTTTTTTTTTTGAAAACCGACCACCCATTCATCTTAACTTTCTGAACTCTGAATTAGGAGCAGTCTAGCTAATTTCATTCCCTGAATCAACTACTCCCTCCGTCCCAATAAAAGACAAACCCTAGTTTCCTTGTCCAACGTTTGACCGTCCGTCTTATTTGAAAAAGTTATAAAAAAATTAAAAAGACAAGTCACGCATAAAATATTAATCATGTTTTATCATCTAATAACAATAAAAATACGAATTATAAAAAAATTTCATATAAGACAGACAGTTAAAGTTGGACACGGAAACTCAGGGTTTAACTTTTTTTTTTGGGACGGAGGGAGTAGCATATAGTATAAGTTTTCTGAATAATGCCATAAAATTTGGCAGTGGCAATGGCAGGTCGCGTGTCAAGCTCACTGGCTATCGGCGTCGTGGACGGGCAAGCTTTGACTGGAATAAGTAATGCATAAATTTTCTTTAGTTCGCATTGTACTAACTTGTAATCAACAGAAATAAAGTTGTTGCCCTGCCTGACCTGGTATTATCATGAGGCTTTCAAATGATGCATGTATCTTAATTGAGAGGAGAAGAAGAAGAGAAAGATAAGAAGGAGAAGGTGACCTCTCGATGGCAACTAGTAGTAGCTCACTACTAGCTAACCCTTTCATCAATAATGTCAGTTCAGTGCTTGCTTGTGTCGATTCTTCCTAGTGTGACCACCGTTTTGGCTAACCACACATGATATATATTCGAGACTCCCTCATGTCCCTCAAAAGATCGATTCTTTTTTTACTTTTATAAGTGAACTGACTTGATCCATCTGAATGTCTGGAACCACTCATTCAGTCAGTCATTCATTCTGCTCGGCTCATTTGATGTTCGTACGGAAAATCCGGATTCGTAAATTTGATATTCCAGTGTTTATGAAGTACCTTTGAGTGAGAGGCTAGCGTGAAAGGTATTGGCATCTTGAACGAGCTCTTTTCAGCTGAGAAAAAGCAGCTAGCGATGGGCTCGCAGTGGCTCTACATGTGAGGTGTGAGTCGCCCGAAAAGATTGATCTTTTTTTCTTCTCAGTCCATGGCAGAGAGGATTATATTCCGCATGACAATGATTGATTCGTCGAGATTGCGCCAGAGACAGAAAGCGACCTTGGGGTATGAATCGAGTCGAGTCGAGTCGGTCGGATTTCAACTAGCTAAGATCGATGATGTAATTGACCTGCACACTGCAGATGTGTATATATATATATTCAGATATATTAACCTCTCTAAATGCCGTGGGATCGTGGGAGATTTAGCGCGCCACGTCAGCCGATTTTTACAAAAACAGCCTTACGCTTTTGGTTAATTACGTACCGGTGCCCGCTACTATCCACCGTCCGATTTTGCCGTAGGGTCCATCTGGCCATCCACGTGTTCCACTGTGGCATCGCTTTCACACCCGTGGGATTGTCGGATCGCGAATGAACGGTGTGGATTTCGCTAGCCCGTGAGAAACCCTAGCACCTCACCACAGCCTCGCGCGTGGCCTCGCACCCTCGCTCTCCTCTCTCACACAGTCACGCGCGCCGCCTCGCCCTCCTCGGCTTCTCCTCCCCTCGCGCCGTCGCCGCTTCACCCTCCTCCTCTTATCGTCACTGCACCGGCGGCGCCCCCGGTGGATCCAGCCACCCGGAGGAAGGAGAGGGTCGCGTCGAGCTGTCGCCACCCTCTCCTCCCCTCTCATCTCCAAGCCACCACCTCCACCTCCGTCTTCCTCTCCCTATCCTCGGTGAGCTGCAGATCCAGTTTGGGGACCATCGGAATCGGTGTTCTTGGCATCCCCACAGGTGGTTCCGGTCACCGGGAGTCACCTGCGGCCATGGGTCTCCTCGCCCCTCAAAGGCGGTGCGCGGAAGCCGAAGCCACCCCACCGCCGTCTTCTCTCCCTCTCAATCCCACCACCGCCCATCCCTCCTCCTCCACCCTCTTCCTCTCCCTCTCCACCTCGATGCCGGATCCGGCTTTAGGGCCGCCGGATTTGGTAAGAAGAGGACATAGGTGCATTGGGGCATGGAGAGCAGCAGCTAGGGCACAATAGTGATGACGACGTTTGCGGCACGACGACGATGGCGGCAAGGCACAGCGACAACGAAACAGTTTGCTCAATCTGTCCTGCTTTGTTTGTTCTTCTCTTTGCATTTTTTTCCAGTCTTATTTTTATGCAAGAAAGGCAGCCCGACAGTTAAAGCCATTTTCTGTAGTATGTAATGGCATGTCATCTCGCTTGGATGAAGTGGAGTCAAGACTAATGTTGCATTCTTAGATTAATCTTCCATTCTCTCTCAGCAGCAATATGTCTTAGGATTAATTCATTGGATGAATATATATATAAATATCCTAATTTGCATGTCCAGTGTGAAGCAGTCTTTAGTTTTTAGACAAGTTGTGTTTAGTTTGTTTTTCTTCAGCCATATGGGAGACTCTAGATATGCTTCAGTATGTATATGCCAAACTTCAATCTATCGAGAACTGCAATTATGTGTTCAAAATTACATATAAAATATCCAGTTGCAATAACAATTATTTAGTTTTTTACTTTTTCGAGAGGAGTTCACCAAAATTGTTCTTTGGCAATATAACATGGCATGACTATTTATTAGTTTCCATATGGAGAATTATGCATGTAGTAATATATATCTTGATCTGTACATCTCATGGGGCATGGCATCCTAGGTTGTGTTTTCTTATAAAGCCTTTTACATGACTATCCATAGCATCAGGAAATTGTGATTCTGAAATAATATGGGATGGTTATATTGTTCAGTTCCTGAACTGTTCAGTTTCTGCATAGAAACCTTGATTTTAATATTTACTTCCTGCATTAGGTGATAAATTTACTATGTTTCTGAAAATATGTTAAAATCCAAAAAGATATCTATTTATCTTCAGTAAAATTTAAAATGTAATCTAATTTAGAAGTTGTTGGATCAGTTTTTCTTGGATTGCATGACCAATTAGCTGATGAATATTTCCATGTTCACTACTGAACAATCAATAGTTTGGTAAAAGTTTACAAGCAGAATGTGATGTTTTGCTACTCTTAGATTGCCACTGGGATAATTGGCACACTTCTATTCAGCTCATTATTTGTGGTTCTATGATATTTTTTTTAGTTAACTCATTTTGCTCTATACTAAGAAAGAATTGTGTGCTTCGCGCCTCAGCCTGGCGAATATTAGAAGAGGCAAATACACTCAACAGCATGAAATCATTTTGATGTATTGTGTTTTTATACACTTTGAGCTAACATGGCCACTCTAATGGTATGGCAGTGATAATAGCGTATATTAGAATGCTATCCCATGTTTCTTATTTATAATTTTGGTATGTGCAAACCATCATAGTAGTTGTCCCGTACAACTCAATAGGATACAGAAAAGTGGCTGCTTTCTGATGGAAATGTTGGGTGGTAGAATCCTACAAAAAGAGATAATCTCCACACTGCTTCATTTTCAGTTTTTGTTTGCATATCCAACAGATGTATATAAATTCAAAACAATATTTTTTACGTGAGAGAATTGCTTAATTTCTTTTCTAAGATACACAAGGTAACCTACAGCCATCGGGGGTGGTTTCTTCTCCAAACAAGTAGGCGAGATCAGTACTTATTTCCTAGCTTAACATTTTGAAATGTGGTTGCATACTCTATAAAAGGATATTCACATAATGTTGTTACTTTAAAACGGTCCATGTGGTTTGTACTTAAATAGCCAGGTGCTTAATGCAAACCTATAAATTCTATAATTCCTTCTGTTTCTTCCGATCGAACGCAATCAGCAACCACATCTTCCTTCTGGTATATTTTCATTTTCTCTATTGGTTCGCTGCTTCCCACCTTTTCACCCCTATAGCGTTTAGGATAGTTGGTTGTACCATGGTTATTGTAGCCATCATATATGCAGTAAGCTTCTTCCTTGCTATACATTCATCTATCTTCTAAATCTGAATTAGTAAGTTGTAAGCTCACAATACCAAAACATTTGCAATTGAAAACACATATGACTTTCTATAGTCCGCCAAGGAGTGATAGCAGGATAAAAGTGGCCCTTCTCTATCCTGGTGATCCATCCCAGACTAAGAAAAGAAACCTTCTCCAGCCACTACATCCTATTTTGCATTCAGGTAAAGCCAGTTTAGACACATCAAGTATTCTCACCCACTTTAGCATATTGCTAGCTTTTTTTTAGTGCTACAGAATTAACTGTGTTATATATGCAGAGTTCAGGTAAAAGTTTCCAATCCAATCGTACGCTCATTTGTTTCTTCCCTGAATGGAAATATTTGTGTTGTAGCATTTTCACACTTCGAATAAGCAAAGTTTTGTATAGTATCACAACTGCCTAAGCCTTAGTGAAAAATATAGATGGTACTCAAAACTTCAGTATAGATATTCCTTTGCATCAGAGTTGATATGAAAGAGAAATTACAGAACTCCTTAAATGTGTTGTAATGTTGTATTGATGTGTGATATTTAAGTATTTTAATCTGTCAATTTGAAATTACTATCATTGGCAAGCATTGATAATTGATCAGATCTGTTATTAGCAAAAATTGAACTTATCGTTGCTTAATCTCATTTCCTTTGTACTGAAAGACTACTGGGAGGTTTTCACTTCGTAGCACCACTTAACACTAATGCAATACAAAGCTGATATGATCCTTCACCATCAAGTGGACACAATAGTTTACCAGTACATGATGTGCATATTTATGTGCCAAAGCAAACTTGCAAACAACCTTTTGTCATGTGTACAAGTTAATGGTTATCAAGTCCAATATGTTGCAATAATTATGCTTGATAAAGTGTTCAATGGTTAATTATCTTGAACTAGTTTGAGCAACTGTGTGATTGTGTCTACTCAATTTATCATGGTCAGGCGCGGCGTAGCGCGCCAATATTTCTAGTATTTTCCAAGTGTTCCTCCATCGATAGATATATCCTGCCTCCTCTTTATTCAGAAAACAGCAGCAGCAAGAGATTACAGTAAACAGTTACTTACACACCTAATGGTATGGATTGGCACGATTATTATTATATATATATAGTTAGTATAAAATCACACGTACGTACGTGTACAAAATCACACTAGGCAGGCATGGACGACGATGAAGAGGAAGCGATGGATGGATGGCTCTTGGTGGGGGTGGAATCGTCGTGGTTGGGCATGTGGAAGCGGTTGGTGAACCAGACGGCGTCGGCGGCGACCTTGGCGCCGTCGTCGTTGCGGTACCAGGCGTAGTATGCGTGCGTCCGGTTCTTGATGTCCAGCACGGCGTGGCCGAAGCTGTCCTCCCGGAACGCCGAGTAGGGCGGCTGCGTCCACGCCATCTCGTCGGCGAGCCCCTCGATGTTGCCGCCGTCGCCGATGGTCACGTAGACGGGCGCCCGGCGGTCGCGCACCGGCGTGCACAGCCCGTCGGTGATGTTGTACCTGATGTTGGAGACGCGGAAGCTGCGCTCGTAGGCGTGGACATGGCCGGCGAAGACGAGGTCCACCCTGGCGTCCACCGCCATCTTCTCCAACTGGGCACGCATCGACTCCCCCTCCATGTAGTGGAAGTTGTTGCTGATGTACCACGGCGAGTGCGACGCCATGATCAGCCACGGCGTCTCGCTCCGGTTCACCCGCCCCAGCTCCGCCTCCAGCCACTTCCACTGCGGCGTGTACTTGCCGAACGCGGAGTAGGAGGAGAGCACGATGATGTGCGCCGACGCCAGCTTCACCGAGTACCAGTACGGCTCCGGCGACGCGCTGGCGAGGTGCGGCGTCGGGTATCGGTGGGTGAAGGGCTTGAACGGCTTCGTCTCGCCGAGCTCCGGGGCGTAGTCGATCTCGTGGTTGCCGGCCACCCAGATCCATGGCTGGTACGCCACGCTGCGCTCCGAGAAGCGGCCCCGCGTGTCCCACCGGTTGTTGTCGTGGAGCGGGTACTTGTCGGCGTAGGAGAGGTCGCCCATGAAGAGGACGGCGTCGCCGCCGGTGGCCTCGTAGTGGGTCAGGGTGGCGTTCGAGTCGAAGGTCTGGCCGATGTCGCCGATGAGCCCCAGCCGGAAGCCCACGTCGGGCCCCGGACGAGGCGGCGTCGTGAACCAGAAGGTGCGCACCGTGAACCCGAACCCCATGGCGTACTTGTACTTTACGCCATACTGCAATCGAAAGCGTAATTAATAATTCCACTCTAATTAATTAATTAATCCATATATACATATACTGCTCAGCTAATTATGTCAGCTTATTGGACACTTGCATCTGATATTTTTCTTGACATGAATGTACAATTGCATATAAATATTTTTTAAATTTATTTTTAGGTGGTGGAGTACTTCATTTTGCCTTGAGGCAGGTACCGCACATACATCTACATATGCCTGTCCAATATCCACTTGTTTGATGCCAATATTTTTTTTTTGGGAAGAAACGCCAATAATTTATTTACCTATCATATTTTGATAGTTCATATTAATATATATTAACTTTACAAACAAAATTAATTAATAGGGCCACTCCATCCGATCCGCTTTCTTGAGATTGTATAAATGTTTGAAAACATCCATTACATCGTTCGACTGATGAAGAGACTACACCACTGTTCGATCCAGTATATATTTCATAGATAATGGAGTATTTTTTATGAACATGGTCTCTAAATATTTCTAGAGTTTTAGGAGAAATTAAGATTGAGGTAAAATTACTTTTATACCATATATATTTTCCATCACCTGATTGGTTGATATATGGAGTCGGTGGGTAAATACTTATATAAATTATATATATATATATATATATATAACAAATTTCAATTACTAGTTAGAAATACTTATACATATGTGAACAGGAAGATTACGGAAATTTTCCTCAATTACATTTGCTGGTACACTTGTGACTTGTCAGAGTTTGATAATATATTTTTGTCAATAGAACAGTAATATTCATAATATATAGCTCTATTGTTTGCTTTTCAGCTTATAAGTTGTAACCAAAATTTATAATTTAGATCCTAGTTTATTTTTATTGTTTTTTTAAGGTGTTAAGAATATATGTACAAAAGTTTTACTTATAAATTATTTATTAATGTTAATAAGCGTTACGGTTTATAATCAATAATATAAAAGTTGTTCTTTTCTCCAACAAAAGTTAGGACAAACTTTTGGATTCTCGTGGCACGCTTTTCGAACCGCTAAACGGTGTGTTTCATGCGAAAACTTTATATATGAAAGTTGTTTTAAAATATCAAATTGGTCCATTTTTTAAGTTTGTAATAATTAAAACTCAATTAATCACACGTTATTATCACCTCGTTTTACGTGAAACACTTAATCTTTATCTATATCTTCATCTTCGGGAGATATATTCAAACACCACCGTAGTCTAGAGGCGAAACCGTTGGGGTGGAACAAGTGTGTTTGTGGGGGTAAACTGGTGATATATATATATACCTGGAGGTTGGTGAGGGTGCAGTGGTGGATGAAGCCGGAGGTGTAGTTGTAGTACGTGTAGGTGGTGACGGTGGCCTCGGCGGCCATGTCGAGCTTGTCGATGGCGAGGCCGTACAAGACGGTGCTGTTGCCGGCCTCCTCCATGGTCACCCACGACACCGTCATGGCCGTCCCCGTCTGGTCGCCCAGCGTTATGTGCACCTGCTGCGGCGCGTTCCTCCCCGCCGGCTCCGCGAACACGTCGGCGTCCAGCGGCATGTCCACATCGCCTCCGCCGCCGCCGCCACAATCAGGACGACGACCACAACAATATTAATGCTGCTGCTGCAGATCAGGCGAGCCCCCATAGCCATGGCCATTGCTGCAGCTAGCTAGAGCTAATTAAGCTCGAGCTCAGTACGTAGCTAGCTATCCAGACGATGGCGCGTTTAAGTAGAGGAGGGGCACAGTGCAAGTAGCAGCTAGACACCGTACGTACGGTGGATTATTATTAAAACCACGTGCTGTAATAGCGACGCCATTGATGAGATGAGATTGACATTGCATCCATCGTGTTCTCATCTTCTGCATATTATTGAGATTGGGCTGCAGGAGATCCATATATACGATATCCGGCCTCGTCATCATATCATCTTCATCGTCGATCGATCGACGGTCGGCTACAGTACTACACACGCGATCGAGGTCACGATTAATTTTGTACCACATTATTCGTGTTTGTGATAATTAATTCACTGACGATAGAGCTAGTGACATGTCTGTCCGTTTCGTTTCGTTTCGGATCATCCATTATTTTGTCTGTTTTCACACGCTGTACCCATCCAAGAAGGGTCTTGAGAGATTAACTTACAGCTTACTTTGCACTGCAGATTTTGCAACAACTACCAGCTGAAGAACAAAACGGGTGTGTGTAACTATGTATACGGACAAGACGCAACTGTCGTCTGTCCATTTCAGTGACTTGGTACTCCTATATACTAGTGGTACATTTTATAGTACTAGTAAAGCTACAAACAAACGTGTAAAAACATATGCCACTCGATTCTTTCATTAAAAAAAATATCATGTCGTGCAATACTATAATGAACAATTCATTGATGTTTCTCTCCCTCCAGCCTCCACCGATCTAGGGCTCTTTGGAACACAGGTTCTGATTTCTGAAAAGGTACGACATGATCAAAGTGTCATATCGCTTCAAATCCTTTAGATTGAAAAATTACAAGAAAATTAAGCAATGACCGTTTAGATGGGGGCGTGGGAATCATATAAGAGATATAGACATAGTTTTCTTTCCCAAGAGATTGGACCTCTTGTGTCAAAATTTCTACGTTCGGAGCCTATCCAAAGGTTCCATATATTTGTTAGACGGCTATTCCATTCAACCAAAGGACCACATCACATAGGAAATTTTTACATTGGATTGAATTTCTTCAAAATTGTTTCAAAGGAACCCGTAAAGTATAAAGATACTCAAAGCAGCGCAGGCTTGTTTGGTTCATGGAGGCCGGGATTTCAACTCCACAGAAATAGAAAATAATGGAGGAACAGGAATGCATAATTACAAATCCATACTAATTAAAAAAAGGTATGAGTAGATGGAAAATTTTTTATGTTTTTTTCTCTACAACTGTTAGAAAAGGAAATTAATTTCCTTTGGATTTTCTATACCTTATTGCTACATAATCAAATGACAGTTATAAGTAGTAATTCTTAGCGTATGTTTGGTTTGGGGATGAGATATGATGGGTTTGGTCCGTCCTAATTTTTTAGATGGGATGATCCGATTCCCATCTATATATTTGGTATAAGGGTTAGAATGGTCCTATTTTTTTTAAGTGTTGGGAGGGTGTGACCCACACATATCAATAATAAGAGAGATAAAGTGAGTTAGATTGGTCTACCAATTTTTTAGATAAGGATCTAAAGGGAATATTTCTTTTCAGGATCATCACATCTTACTTATCCCAAAATATACACCCTGAAAAAATAAATTCGTCTCAATCCGATCCATTCCATCCTCCAACTTAACAAATGCTTATGAATCCAAATCGTTTGTAGATTGACAGGCAGGCCGAGGGTGGCTAGCACGCGCTTGCGCGCCAGGAAAGTAGCTGGCGAGCACTCCCCCTTCTCTTTAGTCTTAACTACCTATATTAGTTAATATACTTAACACTAATGATAGTATAGTAATTAGGAAAGATTCTGGAGATTTTTTTTACTAACAGATTAAAAAAAATTTAAGTTAGATTTGAAAACTTTTGATTTAAGTTTTAAATTTTAAAGTCAAATTTTAAAAACTTTCAACTAAGATTTGAAAACTTTCAACCCAGATTTGAAAACTTTCAACTTAAGATTTGAAACCTTTCAACTCAGATTTGAAAACTTTCTACTTAGATTTGAAAACCTTTCAACTCAGATTTGAAAACTTTCAACTCAGATTTGAAACCTTTCAACTCAGATTTGAAAACTTTCAACTCGAGATTTGAAAACTTTCAACTAAGAATCGAAACTTTCAACTCGAGAATCGAGATTCGAAAACTTTCAAGTCCAGATTTGAAAATTTTGAAAACTTTTAATTTGAGATTTGAAAATTTTCAACTCAAGATTCGAAAACTTTCAAATCGAGATTCGAAAACTTTCAAATCAAGATTTGAAAAAATTTGAAAATTTTCAAATCGAGATTTGAAAACTTTCAAGTCGAGATTCAAAAACTTTCAAGTTCAAATTTGAAAATTTTCAACTCAAAATTTTAAAACTTTCAAACTCAAAACATATTAAAAGATTAAAAAAAATAATCAGAAAAAAATGTGAAAAAAACCGAAAAAATCGGTAAAAAAAGAAAAAAAAAAGGTGGGAGGACGCGCGCGCCGGCGCTGGGCCCTCTGGGCTGAAACGCGCGCCGCCGGCGCACGCGCGCATTAGCAATTCTGAGTTGGATCTGACTTCTGCCTGGTTATGGAATTTTTTTTATTTATACATTTTTTTATTAAAATATTTACAAAAATAATTTTATGTTTCGAAAATTTACAAATCTAATCGCCTGCCGCCCTTTGGGAGAGCGATTTTTAAAAATCGCCCTTCCCGAGGGTGGAAAGGGACCTAAATGCAAAATTTTTATTTGTGTTCAAACACTTTCCACCGGTTTTAATTGCTTAAAAACTAATAATGCTTATTCGATACTCCAAATGATTTTAAATAGAAAAGTGATAAACTGCAAAGTTATAGATCTCATCAATATCTACAACTTTTATATAAAGTTTATCTCCATCCAATGTCGTTTGAAATGTAGATCTGAGATTTTTTAAAATGTGTTTTATATTTTGTAACGAATATTTGGATATATAAAACATCTTAAATGAAAAAGTTGTTAACTACAAAGTTGTAGACCTCCTTGAGCTCTACAATTTTGATATAAAGTTTTATTTCATCTGACTTTATATAATATAATTTTAAATTGTAAAACCATATAGCTAACAAGTTGTGCTGGAAAATTTGCATTTAGGTCCCTTGCCGTCCTCTGGAAGGGCGATTTTTAAATACCTCCCTCCCAAAGGGCGGCAGGCGATTAGATTTGTAAATTTTTGAAACAAAAAATTATTTTTGTAAATATTTTAATAAAAAAATGTATAAATAAAAAAAATTCCTTGGTCATGCAGCACGGACTCTCTTTGGGCTGGGCTTATCTAATTGGCCCAGTTAGTTTTCAACGCGAGATGTGAGGACCTGTCTCTTTTGTTTGTTTGGCAAACAATTCAGATTTCCCCTCAACAAGGGAAACAATTCAGGTTTCTCTCTCTCTTTCAATTACACAGTGAACACACATACTAAAATCTTCCCGCGAATGAGTTTATACGCTGCTGCAGATAAAGTTTTTTTAATTGTTTTTAGGAGAAAAAGTTGAGTGTGCTCACACGTGTAACAATTCTCACCATTGGATAATGATATTTCATTTGTAGATACATGCAAACGTGTGAACTTAACTCCTTTCATTCCCTTCACTTTACTAAAGGTCTGCTGATCTACATATATAGATATATAGATATAGTGGTGCACAGCCTGAAAGTGCTGTCAACAAGTAAATGAGAGCTGTGCAGTGTCATTCTCGTATTATATCCAACCTATCAGTTATAGTCTTGACAGTGGCCGCCATTTTATTTCCGGTTCACGATGGATATGTACACCAAAACCTTACTTTTCTTTTGATTCCCAGCCACACTTAAAAACACATATCTTTTCAAAATTGGGGGTTTCAAAGCTAGTACTTTATACCCATCCATTCTAAAATATACTAAGGTGTAGCCACTTTTTTTTAAGTATTTCATAATATGATGTGCGTATGTCTACATACAATTAACTATCACTTCTCTCTTCCATAAATTTGCCGTTAATCATCCACCCTAATCTCATTGGTGCATGCATCGTGTTTATTGAGGCGGTCGAAACGAGAAGGTGATAACAATTATTTCTTTTTATTTGTGTAAGTGGTGGTTGTGTTAGCTGGTAGCCTGGTACCCCTCCATCCAAAAATCTAAGACATATTTCTCTTCTCAGTAAGACCAGTGAGTAATTAACTCATCCATCATGTGATAAAGCCAATGAACTATACACATATGTCGATGTTTGAGATCGCGACTACGGTATTTGTATGGTATGGGGATCGTTGGTACCAGGGTATATGCGAGATTGAGGTAAAAGAGATGGAGACATGGATTTTTATACAGGTTCGGACCTCTTATCTGGCAGGTAATAGCCCTACATCCTGTTGGCCGAAGCCGGTGTTACTCTTTATTCATCTGGATCACACAAATACAATATTTGGGATAACCTATCTAGCTGTCGTCGACTTGGCGGCTAGATAACCAACTCGTAGTCGACGACAGGGTAGTCTTCCTCCTCAAGTACGAACTCGTCGAGATCAGAGATGGCGCTAGATCCCTCTTGCCGGCTTCCGTAGGCAACAGATGGGGTATGTCTAGGCTTATCTCTGATGTTGATATCCGGCGGCGTATTGGCTTGTGTATTGTGGGTTTCTTTTTCCTCTCCTCCTAGGGGGCTTGTATTTATACCCATAGGTGCCCCTTGTCCAAGTAAAACTAGGAAGACTAATATGAATACAATCCGAGTAGTCCTTGTCGTTTTCATATAGAACTCTATTTGTCATTCCTTATTCGGAACTCCTATATACGGGGTTTGTTTCCGTATAAGACATGGTATGTGGTGGGCCCCGCCGAGCTTAGTCGATTACTATTGGGTATGTGATATCCATTACCTTGACAACATGCATACAAACAATAAGTACTAAGATGACATCTTGGGTTCCGGTCAACAATTTAATTTAGCAAATAGAGATTATAAATAGGTATTAGGTTTTTTTGATGGAGGAAGTATGAAATATTCCCTCCATCCAAAAGAGTTATGGCATCCACAATATGCTTAAAAACCAGGTAGTAAGCAATAAATAAAAAATTGTGGAAGTAGTAAACAACAATAACTCCCTAGTACTCGCTATATTCAAAATTCTAATACATTTCATTTGTCACCAAGACCAATGAGTAATTAACACATCCACCATGTGACAAAACCAATAAATTATACACATGCATGCAACCAATAAGTATTAAGATGGTTTCTTGTGTTCCGTAAATAATTTAATTTAGCACATAAAGATTTTTTTAAGAGAAATTTAGCACATAAAGGTTAGAAACAGGTCTTAGACTTTTGAAATAACAAAAAAATAAAATAGATCTTAGACTTTTGGATATAGAATAGTAAGGAATAAAAAAACACTATTTTCTAGCCTATGTGTTGACACTCTCCTTTCCATCCATGCCATTGCACACCGTTGGATTTTTATATAGTCATGGGACCACCTTATTGCCTAACACATTATGAAAGTTCCGACGACAAAAATCTACATTTGTTAGACCCCCACCTTACTTACTGAGTATACTATACTAATACATTGCTAATGCCCTTAGACATATTACTTTCATTACTAAGATTAAGAAAAAATTAGCTCATCTTATATGTAACAAAGATTAAAAAATATATGCATGCAACCAATTATTATTAAGATAACTTATTGGGTTTCGATCAAATATTTTTTTTTATTTATGTCCTAGATACTTGAATACTACAAATATAACTAACACATTTAGAAAAACTGAAATATAAAATAATTCTAACATTTTTGCAGGGGTACTCCCTCTGTAAAAAAAATAAAAATAAAAATAATAAAAAACCAATCCTAGGATTGTGTTTTATTTTGAACGGAGAGAGTACTCTTTAGCAGCCCCTTCAACCTTTTCTTCATTACCGACATAAATTTTCAGTTATAGTTGCACTTCCACAAAGTAGAGGTGCAATAAAGAAGTAGCATTACCAAAGTCAACAAAAACTGTCCTGCTTGCTGCCTTGCTGCCGCTGGTCCTATCCCTACCAGCTTGAACAAATTGGTTCCATACCGTCTGAAGAAAGAGTTGATCCTTTCTTTAGTTTTGGCATAATCTGTATGTCAATGTTCATAGGAGTAAGAGATTGGAACAGATAAGTATCAAATCCGGATTCCCGGAATAGAACAGAATCAGATTAGTGAATTATCTGCATTTTCTTTTCAGACAGTAGCAACTGGCAAGACAGCAGAGTTCCTCAATGCTGAAGAATATCCATCATAAAAAATCAGATTTTGGGATTTGGAGATTTGGATAGGATCATCAGACTTTGGGACAAACCATCCCAGCAAAGGTCAATATCATGTTGCCAATTTGACGCTGAACCAAACTTTTGTCAAAATTCTCTCAAACCGTGTACTCAATCAGTGAAGTGGACTTGAGTGAGTCACATGCATCTTCAACGATTTTCCTCTCCTCCTACTGCTACAAGTCTGCAATGCGATCTCACCCACCGTACACACTCCTATCTATCCAACAAGCTAATTAAGCGAGGAGCTTTGGTAGACGGCGGCAATGGCGGGCGCGGCGGCGGCGGCCTTCGCGGCGCAGGTGCTGCGGGGGCGGTGGTTCATGGCGTACGGCTCCTTCCTCATCATGTCGGCGGCGGGTGCGACGTACATCTTCGCCATCTACTCCAAGGACATCAAGTCCACCCTCGGCTACACCCAGGAGCAGCTCAACACCGTCGGCTTCTTCAAGGACGTCGGTGCCAACATCGGCATCCACGCCGGCCTCATCGCCGAGGTCACGCCGCCATGGTTCGTCCTCGCCATCGGCGCCGCCATGAATCTCGGGGGTTACCTCATGCTCTACCTCTCCGTCACCGGCCATGTCGGCGCCAGGACCCCGCTCTGGCTCGTCTGCCTCTATATCGCCGTCGGCGCCAACTCGCAGGCCTTCGCCAACACCGGCGCGCTCGTCACCTGCGTCAAGAACTTCCCGGAGAGCCGCGGCGTCATGCTCGGCTTGCTCAAGGGATTCGTCGGCCTCAGCGGCGCCATCTTCACGCAGCTCTACCTCTCCTTCTACGGCGGCGGAGGCGGCAACACCAAGCCGCTCATCCTGCTCGTCGGCTGGCTCCCGGCCGCCATCTCCGTCGCCTTCCTCGGCACCATCCGGATCATACGCGCGCCGCGCTCGCCGACCGCGGCGCGCCGCGAGTACCGCGCGTTCTGCGGCTTCCTGTACGTGTCGCTCGCCCTCGCTGCCTACCTCCTGGTGGTCATCGTCCTCCAGAAGCGGTTCAAGTTCACCCGCGCCGAGTACGCCGTCAGCGCCGCCGTCGTGTTCGCGGCTCTCCTCGCCCCCTTCGCCATCGTTCTCCGCGAGGAGGCCGCCCTGTTCAGGAAGACGCCCCCCGAGGAGGAAGCCGACGACGTCCCGGCGCTGTCGGCGGCCACGAAACCATCGCCCGCGGCCGCCGAGACGCCACCAGCGACGGCGATGGAGAGGGTGGTTCGCGCGCTGAGGCCGCCGCCGCGCGGCGAGGACTACACGATCCTGCAGGCGCTGGTGAGCGTGGACATGGTGCTGCTGTTCACGGTGACGGTGTTCGGCGTGGGCGGGGCACTGACGGCGATCGACAACATGGGGCAGATCGGGGAGTCGCTGGGGTACCCGAAGCGCAGCATCGCCACCTTGGTGTCGCTGATCAGCATCTGGAACTACCTGGGGCGCGTGTCGGCGGGGTTCGCGTCGGACGCGCTGCTGTCGCGGTACGGCATCTCGCGGCCGGTGGCGGTCACCGGCGTGCTGCTGCTCACGGTGGCGGGGCACCTGCTGGTGGCGTTCGGCGTGCCGGGGTCGCTGTACGCGGCGTCGGTGCTGATCGGGTTCTGCTTCGGGGCGGCGTACCCGATGATCCTGGCCATCATCTCGGAGGTGTTCGGGCTCAAGTACTACTCGACGCTCTACAACGTGGGGAACGTGGCGTGCCCCGTGGGGTCCTACATCCTCAACGTCCGCGTCGCCGGCAGGATGTACGACCGGGAGGCGAGGCGGCAGGGGGCGGTGGCCGTGCCGGTGGGGAAGAAGGAGCTGACGTGCATTGGGGTGAGGTGCTACAAGGATTCCTTCTTGATCGTCGCGGGGGTGACGGTGGCCGCGGCGGTGGTGATGGCGGCGCTCGCGTGGCGGACCAGGAAGTTCTACGCGGGGGACATCTACGCGCGCTTTAGGGAGGACGCGGCTGCCGGTGGCGGTGGCGTTGGCAATGGCACCGGCGCCGGAGAAGATGAGAAGGTGGAATCCAAGGAGGAGAAGGCGGTGATGACGCCGATGAGCACCTGAGCTGCAATTCTGCTGCTCGATCACAAGATTTGAGAGATAGAGGAGCAAAAAAGACTCTTTTTTTTCTTGTAACTGTTGCAACACACCATTTCTTCTTCTTCTTGGATCTTCTTCTTGTTTGACAACTTGGATATACTAGTTCAATTGATGGTTAGCTTTGGGTTGCATACTGTATGCATATGCATCTTGGATGTGTCCGATTCCGATGACCTATAATAGGCTGTCAAATTTGTCGCTTGCAAGCAAGCAGATATGCATGTGGACGTTGTGTACAGCGCGCTGTCAATTGAGTTGGTCGTGTTGTGCACTTGTGACTTGTGCTCATCTCTTGGGGTTGTACTCCTATATTACTCATGGGATACAACTAACACGTAGTAGTATCAACTTGGCGTTGAAAACTTGAAATTTCCAACTTGAACTAAAATAACAGAGAGCGAAAGCTGGGAATCTTGAGTGAGTTTGCTCCATTTCAGGGCCTATTTAAAATGAAGGATTGTTGGAGGACTTCTTTTCAATGATCAATTTCCTTATGAATTTCTCCAAAAGACGTCTTTCATTCATAGAAAAACAATAGAATGTTCTCTATTGGATTGTATTCCTATGGTAGAATTTAAAGGGAAAAAACAAAAGATTTGGTAGTCTTAAATTTTTATGTGGTTCAATTTTCCCGTGATACAATCAAAAGGTTTCTCTTCTTGTGTTCTCAGTTTCTGTATCATAAAAAAAAAACATGTCACTTTGATTTCTGCATTTTTTTTTCTGTTCAGCTGTTTTTCTATCATACGCTCTAAAGAGGCCTCAATGAGTCACTGGTATGGTATGTGGGATCATTGAGTAGAGGGTTCACATGAAACTTTTATTTTTGAAACCGAGAAGTTAGAGGATCTCAATCCCTAACAATGCCATTTAGTAAGTCCGAAGACCACTTCTTTGGGAGATACTGTTGTGATTTGACAGTATCAACTTCATGTTATCCCAGTGGACTATGCAGCATTTTCCCATTCCCCCTGTCTACAAAGTTGCAGTTTTTAGTTGCATGGTTAAATTTTGGAGCTTAAAGTTACAAAAATTCAAATCCCCAAGCTTAAACTTGTTGAGTTTGTGATATACTTAATCTTCTACGTACTACACTACAAAAAAACTGTGTAAATAATTTGTGCAAAAATGAACATTTTTTCGCGAACACGCAAAAGGATTGCACGTCAATATATTAGAAGAATAGAATTTTGATACACGACGCACTCAGCCAAACCGGCCTATGCCAAGAAAGGAAGAAAAACAAATAAAGGAAAGGAAAAAAAACTCGAAATGACGGTAACTCTACTCCAAACAGCGGGAGGGGGCAGAGCCACTCTACGCTCCCAACAATTCCCCAAAGGAAGTGACGGCCGCTAACGACCATAGCCGGCCCTCTGAAAGGATGGACTCTAGGACTACTGCGACCGAAGAGAGCATATAGTCAAAGACCCTAGAGTTACGTTACTTCCATAGTTGCCATGAGACTAGGAGAACTAGGGAGTCGAAGCTGGCACGGAGATAATTAGGTAAACAGGCCCTAGAAGATGGCCACCAATTCTGCAGCCAGCTACCACGGAGGGGAGAGAGGGCAACCCAGCCAGGAGACGACAACACCCGTAACCAGACCTGACGAGCGAACACGCGGTCCAGGAGAATGTGGTTCGCCGTCTCAAGCTCTTGAGCGCAAAAGGGGCAGGCCGAGTGGCTATCAATGCCGCGCTTCTGGAGAAGATCAGCCGTCCAACAGCGCTGCTGAAATGCAAACCAGAGGAAGAATTTGCACTTAGCAGGGGCCTTCGCGTGCCAGAGAAGATCGGCACAAGCAAAAAAGTGCTGGCCAAAGAAGAACGCCTGGTACGCCGAACGCACCGAGTAGCGCTGGTCACTCGTCCAACGCCAAACAAGACGATCCCCGACACCTGGCGTAAGCTGAATGTGGAGCACCGCATCCCAAACAAGGAGAAATTGGGAGATGACCGGGACAGTGAGGGTGCCGCGGATGTCAGAAATCCAGGCGTTGTTTGCCAGGCTAGAACCAACCGTACACGAACCACGCAGACGCGGGGGCACAGCGAAGAGGAGATCCGGAGCCAAGGAAGCTAACGAGCGGCCGTAGATCCATTGGTCAGACCAGAAAAGAATCGACTCACCATCACCTAGTACGAAGAAGGTGGACGCCTCAAACATGTCAGAGACGGCTCGCTCGGCTGGGGCCTTCAGGCCGTCCCAGTAGGGATGCCCTGAGCGCTGGAGCCAAAGCCAGCAAACACGCAGGGAAAAACCTGCCAACCTAAGGTCATGAATTCCTAACCCACCGAAAGCTCTGGGACGACAGACATTCTTCCTGCCCACCATGAGCCGAGTCCGCGCCCATCCACAAGAAGGCGCGACGCTTCTTGTTAATGGCCTTGATCACCCAGGCTGGAAGGCCGATCGTCATAGACACATGGACCGGAATGGAGTAGAGTACAGTATCCTAGTATATTATTCCTTGGGAGTGCCATTGCCATTGCTGTCCGCTCCGAGCTCCGTTTTTCCGTCCTTGAACTTGGCGTAGATGTCTCCCGCGTAGAACACCCGCGTCCTCCACGCCAGCACCGCCGCCACCGCCGCCGCCGCCACCGTCACCGCCGTCATCACCAAGAACGACTCCCTGTAGCACCTCACGCCGATGCAAGTCAACGCCTTCTTCCCCGCGGCCGCGGCCACCCCATGTCCCTGGCGCGCCGCCTCCCGGTCGTACATCCGGCCGGCGACGCGGACGTTGAGGATGTACGACCCGACGGGGCTCGCCGTGCCGCAGAAGTTGTAGAGCGTCGAGTAGTACTTGAGGCCGAACAGCTCCGACACGCTCGCCAGGATCAGCGGCTGCGCGGCGCCGAAGCAGAACCCCACCACCACCGACGCCGCGTACAGCGACCCCGGCACGCCGAACGCGATCAGGAGGTGCCCCGGCGCGGTGAGCAGGAGCACCACGGCGAGGATGAGCGGCCGCGGCAGCCGGTGCCGCGCCAGGAGCGCCTCCGACGCGAACCCGGCGGCGACGCGCCCCAGGTAGTTCCAGATGCTGATGAGCGACACGAAGGTGGCGACGCTGCGCTGCGGGTACCCCAGCGACTCGCCGATCTGCCCCATGTTGTCGATCGCCGTCAGCGTCCCGCCCACGCCGAACACCGTCGCCGTGAACAGCAGCACCATGTCCATGCTCACCAGGGCTTGCAGGATCGTGTAGTCCTCGCCGCGCGGCGGCGGCCTCAGTGCCTGGAGGATCCTCGCCGTCGCCGTCGTCGGTCTCTGGGATTCAGGCGAAGGCTGTGCCGCCGGCTTCGCGGGCGCGGTCACCACGGACAGCGCCCGCGGGACGTCGTCGGCTTCCTCTTCTTCAGGCGACTTATTCTTGAACAGAGCAGCCTCCTCGCGCACTACAATGGTGAAGGGGAGGAGGAGCATGGCGAACACGACGGCGGCGCTGACGCCGTACTCGGCGCGGGTGAAGCGGAGCCTCTTCTGGAGGATGATGGCGACCATGAGGTAGGCGGCGAGCGCGAGCGACACGTAGAGGAAGCCACAGAACGCGCGGTATTCGCGGCGCGCCGCGGCTGGCGAGCGCGGCGCGCGTATGATCCGGATGGTGCCGAGGAACGCCAGGGAGACGGCGGCCGGCAGCCAGCCGACGAGAAGGATGAGCGGCTTGGTGTTGCCGCCGCCGTAGAAGGCGAGGTAGAGCTGCGTGAAGATGGCGCCGCTGAGGCCGACGAATCCTTTGAGCAAGCCGAGCATGACGCCGCGGCTCTCCGGGAAGTTCTTGACGCAGGTGACGAGCGCGCCGGTGTTGGCGAAGGCCTGCGAGTTGGCGCCGACGGCGATGTAGAGGCAGACGAGCCAGAGCGGGGTCCTGGCGCCGACATGGCCGGTGACGGAGAGGTAGAGCATGAGGTAACCCCCGAGATTCATGGCGGCGCCGATGGCGAGGACGAACCATGGCGGCGTGACCTCGGCGATGAGGCCGGCGTGGATGCCGATGTTGGCACCGACGTCCTTGAAGAAGCCGACGGTGTTGAGCTGCTCCTGGGTGTAGCCGAGGGTAGACTTGATGTCCTTGGAGTAGATGGCGAAGATGTACGTCGCCCCCGCCGCCGACATGATGAGGAAGGAGCCGTACGCCATGAACCACCGGCCTCGCAGCACATGCGCCGCGAAGGCCGCCACCGCCGCCATGGGCATGGCCGGTTGGAGGCTGGACTGGAGCGCTAGCTGGTACAGTAAATGTTTGTACACGACGACAAGGGGAGTACGTAGATAGGAATATACTACTCCTAGACACGTCGTGTGATTGCCTCCCGGATCCGGATGATATAACCTAGTTCTCAAAAAAAAAATGTTGCACTACTTTGTTAAAAAAGTTAAGACAGTTTTGAAGAAGGTAGAAAGTCTCTTCAACGACACAATTTTTGACAATTTAACCCTTTAAAAAACTAATTTTACAAATAAATCGTGGCCAAAACTTATTTCAAAAACGAACCTTTTTGTGGCGCTGAACTTAGACACCTTAGCACCGAATAACACGGCGCTGAATGCACATTGGCACGCCGACTCAGCCTCCCATCCGCGGTGGCATAGCATTCAGCACCAGTTGACGTGGCGCTGAGATGGATCCAGGACTGGTGGCCAATCTCTAGGGCCTGTTTACCTGAGCATCCCCACGTCGGCTTCGACTCCCTAGTTCTCCTGGCCACTTGGCAGCTATGGAAGGAATAGAACTTCAGGGTTTTCAACTCCGCGCTTCCTTCGGTCTCAATGGTTCTGGAGTCCATCCGTTCGGAGGGCCATCTGTGGTCTTTAACTGGTATTGTTGCTTTTAAAGATTTCTTGGGAGTGTAGTGTGGCACCGCCTCTTCCTGCTGATCGGAGTTACGTATAGCTGCTGTAGTAGTTTTTCTTCCTAGCTACAGCTTTTATTTTGTTTTTTCTCCCTTCCCTGGCATAAGCCGGTCTGACTGATTGCGTTGGGTAAAAAAATACCTTTTTTCCTTCTAATATATTGACGTGCAATCATTTTGCATGTCCACGAAAAAAATAACAATATCTCTATCAATATTATCTTCCCAATTAATTATAGCCCTCCATCATTTCATTTTTTTCACCTACTTTGCTTTTCATCCAATTATAATATTTTTCTATTTAATTTCACCTATTTTTTAAAGTAACCATGTCTAACCATAAAAATCTTTTACGTTTTAGAACAGATGCAGTAACTTTGATCCAAGAGTGGGAAGCGTACAAGAGGTACCGTAGCAGTACAATTTTAGTTTCTTCTCTCTCCCGTTTAGATTGCCTTTGAGGTGAGGCTAAAAAATGCAGTTAATTAAGTTAATTAGTTCAAAAGTTTGGGTAGGCAGCCACATCTGAGTGTAGGATATCAGTTGGAAAGTAGTCCAATGAAAGTGAACACTTACAGCATGCGCGTGGGAGATGTGGTGGATAAAAAGGATGTGATTAACAGTAAAAGTATACAAGAAGTAGGATCGAGTAGCTTATTTTTTAACAACAAAATGCATGCTGCGAGGGCCAAAACAGAGCAAGATGTCAGTAACCCAGTGCAATCTAGGAGTAGCTAATTCTAATGTACTAGGCAATGCATGAAATGTAGTTAAACAAGCTGACGAGTAGTATTTGATTGATTTATATTTAATTGTCTCAGTGATTTGGCCGGTAGCTTAATTTTCTGTTATTCTAGGACTAGGAAAAGTATATGAGACTGAATTATTATTATTAAGTTGAAAGGGAAAAAGTGAGCTGATTAGTTTGGTCTTGATGCACGTGATGCTACAGGAGGAAGAGAAAAAAAAAAGCTTACAAAAGGTTGGGATTTGGCTCCATGCGCCATGATTCCAGGCAGCAGTGTAGTGTGATGTCGAACGCGCGTGAAAGTAGAGTAGTAATAAACTTTTTTTTTCACGATACGACGTTTCTATATCTTATTGGCATGTATTCTATTTGTGCTTGTGAGGAAAAATATTATATCGCGTGTGTGGTTGAATCAATAGTGATCTAACACGGATGAAAAACGATCGAGAATTGACGAAAGTGTTAAAAATTGGAACGGATAACTACTAAAGTGAACCGGCATTTTTCGGTGCTATAAAAAAAGGTGAATTTTTAATGTTATATAACCAATTTTACCAAAACCATATGAACCGAATAGAAAGTTTGTGTAAACAATACTGAGTATTTTTCGCAAAAGAAATTACTGATAGTTGGATAAAAGGGTATAGATAATAAAAAATCATAAATAGGCTGAACATGTATCTCTAGAGGTTTCTGCTGTCTACTGGACAGATGATATAAAGAGAGAGGAGACGAAGATAATTGAAAAAAAAGAGGTTTATAGTGATTTCTCTCATATATGTATAAGTATAACTTAGCTAAATTTATAATTAGCTAGACTAATTGATACTGTGCTAATGTTAAAACTTTCTTAAAAGCTGAGATAAACTAATAGATCAGATACAGAACTTGTTAAACGGGATTAAAAGTCACGCAAAACATAACTACGTGGCTAGTAATAAATGGAAGTTATTGTCGCTATCTATCGAGTTAAATCGCTTCAAGACGAAATAACACTGGTAGAGAAATAGTTTTTAGTACTGGTTCGTAACCTTTCATTGAGTATCAACGGTAATTGGGCAGTAGGCTTTAAAGGCTAGCAGCCTTGGCACACTTAATATTTAGCTGAACAATTTTAGTACAAGTATTTTACCAAAGGCCAACTAAGATATCAGTGAATATCGCTAGCTCACTGCCAGTGACTATCTGCTTGTAAGTGTTTCGTCATGCGAGGAACATATATATAAGGACAAACAAAACAAAACAAAACTGCATAAGATCCAGAGGGGTCGGCGTTTTAATCGCAGAACCTATCGATGCTGCTCATGTAAGCCTTATCCTCAGTATTTTCTCTTCATTTGTCCAGGTTAATCATTGTTTGACCTTTCTGCATCATCCGTCACATTTGTCCAGGTCCAGCCCATAAAAAAGACAAGCCAATCACAAGCTACTCTCATTTTGCTTGCAATAATTTTCCATTAATACATGGCCATTGATACGGTCTTTTACCCAGACAATATCCAAATGCATATTAGTATTAAGATAGAAGGAAAAAAAAGGTAAAGAAAATAGAGTAAAGTCCATCACCGGTCCCTAAACTTGTACCGCTGTGTCATTCCGGTCCCTAAACTTGCAAATCGACCGTTCAGGTCCTCAAACTTGTTCGACTGTGTCATCCCGGTCCCTAAACTTGCAGATCACTCGTTTAGGTCCTCCAACTTGTTCGGTTGTGTCCCTCCGGTCTCTAAACTTGGATTTGAATATCATCTGGGTCAAATAGGACGGTCTAAAGACTTTATATTTAAAAAAAATTCATAACTTTTTCATGTGAACTCTAATGAAGACAAACTTTATATCAAACTTGTAGTCCTCGATGCGATCTACAACTTTGTAGTTGAATTTTTTTTATTTTAAGTCATTTTTTTCCAAAATGTAATTTTAAAATTAAAATTTCAAAATCTATAAACATGCAACAATATTTTGGGACCCTAAACAGTTTTAATTCAAAAACTTTTCAACAACAAAGTTGTAGGTCGCGTCGAGGGCTACAATTTTGATATAAAGTTTGTCTTCATTAGAGTTCACATGAAAAAATTATGAATTATTTTTTGATATAAAGTTTTTAGACTGTCCTGTTTAGGGACCGGGGTAACACAACTGAACAAGTTGGAGGATCTAAACGAGTGATCTGGAAGTTTAGGGACCGGGATGACACAGTCGAATAAGTTTGAGGACCTGAACAGTCGATTTGTGAGTTTAGGAATCGGGATGACAAAGTGGTACAAGTTTAGGGACCGGTGATGGACTTTACTCAAGAAAATAATACTAGTTCACTCAAGGTTCATTGCTCCGGTCATAATTGCATAAGCTAGTAATAGTTCATTCAAGGCGATTGAAAGCAAGGAACATGAGAAAAAATAAAGAGAATATATAGTAGAAAATGTGCCGTTAAAAAACAAGAAACAAAGGGTCGTCGTTTTAATCTCCGAACCCCTCAACCTTGCTTCTGCAAGCGTTATCGCAGCTATTTTCTCTTCAGTTCCACTTAATCGTGCTTAATTGTTGTATGTCATTTCGCATCATAAGGCCATCAATGACAAAACCAATAACACAAGATCAGAAGTAGGGATACAACTCATACATCCGTGGTGACTAAACCCTAAGGAGAATGCATGCATGAGCCGACTAAATAATTCCGAGGCCCAACTTCACATGCAGTCCAAGAATTGTTCTAAAAGTGTTTGGTATGTGCTTTAATCGGATGATTAATCACGTCTGATCATCGATTAATCGGATGATCAGATATCTAATCGAATGAATGTCTGATTCAGGGGACCGAGTAGGACGATAAATATGCATGATCAGATGACATTGCCGTCTACTGGTCGAGTTGTATGTTTTATCTTTTTGAAAGGAATAGTTGTATGTTTTTATCAAAAAAAAATGCTAACTGAGTAGTAAGTAGGCTCAAAGCATAGGCACACTGAATTAGCTGAATGGTTTTACCAAAGGCCAACAAATTAAGATTTCAGTGAATATTGCTAGTTGTCTGTCAGCTGGTTAGCGCTTGCCAGTTGCCAATGAAGTGTTTCGACACGCGACGAACATGAGGGAAAAAAAAACAGAGAGTAGCACACAGTGTTAAAAAGAAAAGAATATCCAGATTCCAGAGGGGCTCGGAGTTTAACCCTCGATCATGCATCTGTAAACGTTATCCTCCGGTATTTTCTTTTAAGTTGTCCAGTTTAATTGCTGTACGTTTGACCTTTCTGCATCATCCATCTATCCATCACAAATGATGTCCATCGGTCCAGCTCATCCATCAAGACAAGTCAGATAACACAATACTAATCTCAGAAGCTATGACTCTCAATCTGACTGCCAACAATAATGGTTGATATATACGGTCATAATCGAAACTAGTATAATAGTTCATTTATTCAAGGTGATCTAATTAAACAAAAAGGAACAAACACTAGAAAGAAAACGATAGTAGCAGTAGAATAAGAATGCACCATTAAAAAGGAGAAACAGAGGGGTCGGTGTAGTAGTTTTAGCCTACGTAATCCCTACTTCGTTGGTTCAAGCTGATCGAAGCAAATAAATTAACTTAACTTATTAAGGTCCATCCATGCAGTAGCATACAGCGTCGCATGATTATTATTATTACGTGTGGCTGCAAAACGGATATAAATAAACAAGCAATCAAACTAATTTAATCAATCGATGGATTGCATTGCTATCATGGATATGATGCATCAGGCTGGCAGGCGATCCATCCATCAGAGAATTCTGGTGGTGGTGGCAACGCCGACGGCGGCGGAGGCGGCGGAGTCCCGGCGGCAGTCGTTGAGCATGTCGAGGTAGGGCTGGCATCTGCTGACGTGGATCCCTTGCTGGGCGACGCATTCCTGGAACGCCTTCTTGTGGGCGCCGCACGCATCCAACATTGGATGAGCCGCAGCGGCGGCCGCCGGCGCCGGAGAAGACGAAGTGGGCGTGGCGTCGACGACGTTGACGGTGCGAGGGCCGAAGACGGCGTCCATCCCCCTCTGCACCATCCCGTAACCCGTGCCCCATCCCCACCCTGCATTTTCACTTCATGATTATGCCGTCCAGTTTGAGAGCGACTCGATTATTTACTTATTAACATGAAAAATTAATATTTTATGGAAAATAAATTTCGCAATTAAGTGGTAGGTGTACGACCAATACAATAGGTACAAAAGTATTTTGATAAATCATGCATATTTCTCAGAAGCACGAAGCAAATAATCCAGTGACAAAAATCTGATTAAAAAAACTAAGGTCAAATATCTATACTCCATTTAGTATAGTATTTTTTTTATTTATCACCTACTCAATCATATTTTCCATTAACTACCTAATAATGTACTTTAATGTTATAAAATAATCTCTGCACATGTACGATTCTATCACATTTCATCAGTATTGTACAATATGAATGAAATTATTCTAAAAAAATTACTATTAATTTGTTTAATCGGTAGCAAATTAAAGCACGGTATTTGGCTAGTAGATTAATTTGCATCTATGCATGGAGAGCAAGTGTATATATAGCAGTATATAGCATTGTATCCTGTTTATTTTGATGCCATTTTCAACCTTACTAAATTTTGATAAAGTTATAAAAAAAATGGCTACATTTAGTTTGCTGCCAAATTTTGATAACTATATAAGAAATCATGCCAAAATTTTGACAAATTACCAAAATTTTGGTAACTATGCTAAAATGTTAAAATTTGATAATGTTTTTTTTTCAACAAAGTGAACTGACCCTTAGTAAGCAAATTGAATAACTAACTGACCATCAAAGAAAGCAGATCCGATGGATCCTATGACGGAGTCATTGCTGCCGGAGGAAGTATTCTTGGTGGCCGGAGCTGTGCCTGTGCTCTTCGCCGCCGCCGCCGCCGCCGCCGGCGTGGTCGCCGGAGCAGCACGGGGTACTGCTTTCGTGCCTGTGCTGCTGCCCCGGAAGCTTGACCTCCCTCCTCCTGCACGTACGCACCAATTAATTAATTCAATTTAGTTACTGGCTAGCTTAATTATACTAATAATTTAATTCACAAAAGTTAAGCTGTTGCTACTACTTATTAGCGATATATTGACCCAGTGATCGGTCGGCCGGATCTACCAAATAATGCACGACTGATCGATCGAAGAACAAAATTAAGGTCGATCGAAGAATCTAACCTCCACCGCGGCCGCCGCGACCCATGGATGGCGTTTGTCGGATCTCGGTGACGAACAATCAATTACGATCGTCGGAGAATCTATTAGTAATTTGTTTACAGTGCGCGGGCAGAGCATAGGGCTGCGAGTATATATAGAGAGAGAGAGAGATATGGAGATAACGAATTAATTAACGACGAAGATACAGTATATTATATGATTGGTTTCTTTCTTTTCGGTGAAGGAAGGGCTGAATTTCATCTTCTTATCTCCATCGATGAGATTAGATGATCGACATTGAGAAACGAACTCCGCTGATCTCGCGGTTGCAGTAAATGTACACCTATCTATACTAGTAGTACCAGGCAGTTGAAACACAACGTACATAGTGGGCCGGGCCTTGGTCGGCTGCAGGCCCACCAAAGCTAGCGCACGTACGTCCAGCCCATGACGAACCAGTCCAACACAAACACATCACAACTCAGTTTAACTCTAACCCTATTAGGCTTAGATCACGCCGGCGACCAACTATCGACGCCTCCGGCACGACAGCAAGGGCAACTGCAAGAGTGCTTTACCAAGGTCAGCTCAGTGCATGGTTGGCCTGATTCCTTATTATAGCTCTTTTAATCGTGCTTTAGCGAAAAAAAAAAATCAACTTTATTAACAGACAAATCTAAACAAATGCTTATACAGACTCGTCCTACAATCGCTTCTAAAAGTTGTGCTTTTATTGAACGAGAAGTTAGTAGTAGTATCAATTCTGTCCCTTGATTTTTTTATGTGGAATTAATACTCATCATGCCTGTATGAATTGCTCTAAAGTTCTAAACCCTGACTATCTACTACTCCCTCCGCCTAAAGAAAAGGTATTCTACAAGGAGATGTGATCCCTTCTAATACAATGAACCGTGATAGAAGTATATAGTATAGGAGTATTTTATAGTACTCCACTAAGAAGTGAAGAATAACACACCCTAGCTAGTGACAATTAGTATGTGGTCCGTCCAATCATTCTTTCACGCATGTCTCATGCCTCGCTTCACAATTCAGATTGTGGGTCCCAAAATCTGAGCTACAGTTACTCTGCCTGCTTACTGTACTACCCTTTTCCCAGTTACCAGGCTGTCAACACAGCAAAGGCCATCGACATGTGGGCCACTCCAACAATTTTAACTCGTGGGAGTAAAATGGAGTATGCATGCCCTCTCTCTCTCTCTCTGTGCAATATTATTACTGTACATGTACCCCATGTCCCCATCTCTCGTCTCTACCATAACTAGCCTCAAGGGTGTGTGCTACCATGGACTTGTCTCAGGCAAAGACTCTTTTGTACCGTACAAGCTTACCATTTCTATAAAAGTAATTTTACGGTCCTTGAGAAGGTATTAAAAATTTAATGTAAAATTTAGTATCTCATAGTACCTAGATATCAATAGGTATTAAATTTAGAATAGAAAAAATGATACCTCCTCAAGAATCGTAAAATTGTTTTTTCTCTAATAGAAATGGAGAGCGTTGTCCCTCCATTCCTTTGATAAAAAAAAAATTCATGCCATTACAGTGTTCTCTCACTACTACCATCCACTAGTGATGATCAGTGCAGTGCTGTAGTAGCATGCAGCATCAGCAGCTGATAGATGCATGTAAAAGTATGCATGTGTTGTGTTTTGCTACCATACCAGTGTCTGGAAGCATTTGTCACTTCAGGCCAGCCTTTTGAAAGGCTTTATTAGCGCTTTACTAAACACGGTATGACATGTACTGGGTGGCTCCACCATAATGTCATGGCAAAATGGCAATGACAATGCACATTTTTCTTTTCCTTTTTTTTTCTTATTAGCTTCTATCTGAGCGATTTCACATTGCTCTGGTTCTGAAAGATTGGATTTTAACATTGCTCTGATTCTGAAAGATTAGATTTCGCATGCTTGATCTTGATCGTTGAGTACCTAGTTACTTGAAAAGCTACTATACTATTACCATGCTAGTAGCACATTGACAGGGTTCAGATCTCAACCATTAATCTGCATATATTAGGGATTAAAGAAGAAGGATGATACGATGCTCCTCATTATTCTAGTCAGTCTGTTGTGAAAGCTTTCGAAAGGGATGGAGATTTTGATGAGGCCCGCCTGGCTCACTTCTCAAGTGCCATGGAAGAATGGAAGCGTGCAAAACTCCACTAGTTCTTGCCATCCCAGTAGTATATTTTATTTCATTTCACCTTCAATTCCTGGAGCATTGTGCAAGTTTTGCACCCGTGCTTGCTTGACTGTATATCTTGTTTGCTTGCAGCTGATAATTAGAGCCACATCTACCAAGAACCAAGATTGGATTGCCATGCAAGCCTGGAATATTTGGAGCTACTCACCCAGCTGTTGTATGTTACTATACTACTCAACTGAGGATCCTCAAGTTATTTTTTAACTAATTTAGTACTGTCTGTGATTTTCTTGTTCCAAAATAGTGCTGTTAACTTATCACTTTGGATTGCATCAGTACCTAGTTGACAGCATTCTTTCTGTGGTTTGGTTTAAGTGGATTTGCAGCAGGCCAGCAGCCAGGCAGATAAATGAGAAAAAAAGATGAACAGAAGGTCTCCACTATGTACAGACCACCACAGTGATTTGGTTCTGCCCAAAGAACCAGCTGGGCACAAAAGAAGAAGATGTGAAGCTGCACTTGTCCAGCTACACTCCTACACGGTTCATCATCATGTATCTACAAAATTTGTTGCTTGTCACTGCAATCATGAGTAGTAGCAACCATTATAGGAGGTACTCACTCAGAGTTCCAGGTGCTGCTCGTAGTAGAGCTCACTCATGCAGGGAGACAGGATCTCCTCCTCCAGCATCTTCAGGACAGCGCTCATCGATGGACGCTGGCCTGGGTCTGCATCGGTGCACATCGCAGCAATATCGAGGATCGCCTCGACTGCTTCCACTTCCACATCGCCGCAGTTCTCATCGATGATCTCCTCCAGCCGATGCTCCCCCGTCAGGGTGTTGAGCTGCAGAAGAAAGTTGGCAATTCAGATTACTTTTGTCACTTGTAAGATTCATAGGAGGGAGGGAATATAGAGAAGGTTCTTCTTACCCAGCCAACAATGTTCAGTCCCTTCTTGAGGAAGCATGCATCTGTAGGCCTCTTTCCAGTCACCAACTCGAGCAAAAGCACCCCAAAGCTATACACATCAGATTTTTCAGTAGCATGGCCATTTTGCAGGTATTCTGTCCATATAAAGTTAAAAATGACCAATGTCAGTCTGGATGGAAGGTGCTCAACACAGATTTAAACAGGCAGCAGTGGTGTTGTCTTAAAAAAAACATGATTTGTCTAGATTTATCTCCAGTAGCTTGACTACAAAGTAGTACAATCTACTACGAATCTGGATATAGTTTTAGGTAGTGTCTAATCGAATACTAGGCTACTATATTTTGGAACGGAGGAGGGAGTACTTTACAGTCATAAGCTCCTATTGTTAGTCTGTACTCTGTACAATACAAAAGGGGGTGCAGTAATTATGCAGGACAACATGATCTTTTATTTTGTTTGAAAGCATCACAGTGTGGAATAGAGAATAAGTACCTGGTGCTAAGTATCCAAAAGTACCCGCGACAACAGTGGTAACGTGGGCATCATTATCTACAAGCAGCCTTGCAAGGCCAAAATCCGATACGCGGGGTTCCAAGCTTCTGTCCAGAAGGATGTTGCTGGCTTTGATGTCCCTGTGCACAATCCCGGGTGAGCAATCATGGTGCAAATACGCCAGCCCTCGAGCAGAGCCCAGGGCAATCTTCATACGTGCATTCCAGTTCAATGGTTGATCATCTTGAGCATCTCCTGAAATCAGGGACAAGGCGTTTTTGAGCATCAGGTAATGTAAGAAGTTTTTGCACAATTGAAGCAGTTGTAACCATGATGATGAAACAATATGTAGCAAGATGCAAGAAAGACAATAGGCTTACCATGAAGGTAGCAATCCAAACTGCCCAGCTCCAAGAAATCATATATGAGTAGTTTGGCTGTAGGAAGACGGCAGTATCCTCGCAGATTGACAAGGTTAATGTGCCTAATGCTGCCCAGAATCTCAAGCTCCTTCTCGAAGGTCCTATCACGCCCTTCACGGTTGAGATCAATCCTCTTGACAGCAAATGCCGTGCCATCATCCATCACCATCTTGTACACGGTACCAAAACCGCCACAACCGACCACATCCTCTTCATCAAGCAGCTCCAACCTTCTGATGATCTCACCTGATGAGTACGGAAGGTTCCACTGGTATGTCACGAGCTTCGCACCTAAGTCAGAACACCACAGATAGCAATTAGTTTCCATTAAGTGAGGGCCTGGACAGGCCGGAACGAGTGATAGCAGCTGTGTCGACTTTATTACCATCTGGGATAGTTTGCTTGTCCATTTTAACATAGCTTCCACCAATGCTCTTCTTCCTGGACAGAAGACATATCCAGAGGAAGCCTAGTACCGCAATCAATGCAAGAGCCATGGTTGACATTGAGCCAATCACAATGCCATTCAGGAAGTGCGATGTTTTGTTGTTGTTGATTGGTGAAACGCCTGTTTGAGACAGAGAGATGACACCATCAGTTAGTCACACACACATTGCACCAAATTTGGTGAGAAGAGCTTCAACACTGAGCAGATGGCTTAGAAATGAAAGACTTGCCAGCTGAGGAGAGGGGATCAGAATGCGGCAACACGGCAGGAAACCCGAGGGTTCCATGGCAAGCCTTCTGGATGGGCAGTCCACAAAGCTCCAAATTCCCAACGAACCTGCAAATGCCATTGAATTGTCATGTGAAGAAATGCACCATGGCATTGAATACAGGTTGTGCTCAAGCAGTAGCAGAAATGCACAAATTTGTTCATGTTTGCTACAGTTATGCTCCCACATCATAAAGAGCAATGACACATCAAAGAAAGTAGAAAGGAAGATGGGCCCAAATCTAAAAGCTTACGAGCTGCTTTTGAAGGTTCCAAGGACACCAACATTTGGGATTTCTCCAGAAAAGAAATTGGTGGACAGATTCCTGCAATACAAATAAGCATATGTTCTTTCAGAGATTTGCAACGGCATTTACTCGTCTGGTTTTAGCAATGCCGACAAGATGGCATAAGGAAATTTATACAGCAAGAAACTTACAGGAAACGAAGGTGAGTAAGGCTTCCAATGGACGCCGGTATTGTGCCCCTCAACAGGTTGCTGGACAAGTCCCTGCAGATGGCACGCATTAGACCAAGAATAAGCAGTGAATCAGATCAGGGTATTTTGCTAAGAACCTACAAGATTGTGAGGTGAATGAGCTCGCCAATCTCTGAAGGGATGCCTCCTTGTAGGTAGTTGGCTCTCAAGTAACTGCACACACACACACACACACAGAGTAAATTAAACCTCCGCATTTCAGCTCTACAAAGTCATTAGCAGACAGATGGAGATGGAACCAAACAAGTACTAGATCGTAGCAGCATACATACATCGCTCTGAGCTCGGTGCAGTTCTTGATCTCAGAAGGGATTGGGCCATGCAAGCTGTTCTGGTGCAATGCTCTGAGCAAAAGGGGTTAGAAATTAAAGAAAGACCAATGCAGATAGTGTAAATGAAGATGGTGTTGAAATGGGAAGTGTTGCACAAAAGTAGTGAAGAAGAGAAAATGTTACATTCTCTGCAGCTTGTCGAGCTTCCCAATGCTAGGTGAAATGATGCCCCCAAGCTGCATGTATGGGAGATTTCTGGTAGAAAAGGAAACCAAGAAAGAAGAGATTATTCAGGGGCAAGGAATCCAATGAGCACATGGGTAGCCGAGCCATGAAACATTTTGCTGTTGGATTAATGCTTGAGACTTGAGAGAGAGAGAGAGAGAGAGAGATGCAAAAGGGAAAAGAAAAGAAAAGAAATGAAAGATAAGGCTAATTAATCTGGGTGCAAAATGGAGAAATGCAAGGAAGGAAAGAAAGAGATAAATTGGAGACGGACATGGATTGGACCCTGAGGTCGGGGAAGGAGCAGGAGATGCCCTCCCAGCCGCAGGGGTTAGGGTCGGTGGGCTTCCAGGTCGTCAGCCGCTGGCTGCTGCCATTGAAGGAGAGCTTGAGCTCCAGCAATGCCTGCCCTGCAAGGAGCAGAAAAAACACAACTACCCCGGTGAGACAGCCAGATTGGAGGAAGCATTCTCTCATCCATCCATGGGTGCGTAGTGCAGCGCAGAGAGAGAGTGTACCGTCCGGGGTGAGGGCCATGGAGGTGGAGCAGAGCAGTGAGGCAGCCATGGCGGTGACGAGGGCGGCGCACAGGCCCACCACCTGCCCCGGAATCTCATGGCGGCCGCCGCTCGTCGGCTCCGTCTTCTTCTTCATCTTGTTGCTTGCGCTGTCCATGGTGGCCTTGGCCTGGCCTCTCTCTCTCTCTAGACTAGAGTGAGTGGGAGAGTGAGAGTGAGGGAGGCTTTTGCTGGTTGGATTTTGAAAGGTAGCGAGCGAGCGAGGCGAGGACTAGTCTGAGCTGCTGCTGTCATCTGACATGTGGGGCTCCAGCCTGACTCCCGGGCCCACATGTCGGCGAGTAAGGATGGGTGGTGGTAGCCGTAGCAATTTTCTACTCCAAAAGCCGCCAAACACGACACTGGTCGCACGCGCAAGCAACACTGAATTTTGCTTTCCTCTCTTTTTTTTTCTTTCTTCAGCTACTCTGGTACGTACAGCACTCCTCCTGTACAGTACAGACAAATTGTACCGCCTGTATATACATACAAATACACGTATGTATGTATGTAAAGACAGACATAAATACGTAGATACAGATACTACAAGCCAGGTAGGTAACGTAACGTTGAAGATGTAAATATATGAGCTACGGTACGTAGGCTTGTGTTGCAACTTGCAATGGTATACGATGAGGATCAGGAAAGGCCGGATTGTCAAAAAATACAGACAGCTAGCTGACTGCAAATACTGCTGCATGGCCATTGAATATAATTACTACTGTATGTACAGCTACATGAGCATAACTAGCATAGTAACCTGTACTAACAAGATGAACACCATGTAAGTATAGTACTTAACTTTGGTGTGTGCAAGATCGAGGGAACAGCAAGACTCTAGAGACAACAAAATACAAAATGACAAACTAATGTTAAGTACTACTGCCCTACTAGTGAAATGGTGTCCAAGTAGCCGTTGATAATGGAATGACGATGGCCCACCACCACCAACACACTCCCGTTGAGTTGCTACTACTTGAAACAGTAACTTGATCATTTGATGAATGTTTCAAAACCACAGACACGCCCGTACCAACTCCAATACCATTCGATCCACACATACACCTTTTTTTTTAAAATAAAAAATGTTCAAACAAGATCGATCTGTCCTGAAACTCATCTGAGCCCAACGTTAAATTTTGCAACAACAAGACAAACGCAGGTGCAGTGAGAGCCGTACTAGATGCACCACGCATCGTCAGGAGTATTAAATTCTTCGTTACTGCTAGTAGAATCCAATGTTTTGTTGGATTAATCATCACAAGGGGTATACAGTACGTATTACCATTAGCTACTACTCCTCGTTACCGTCCTAGCTTGGGCCGTTGAATGCAGTGGTGACCTCCTGCGGTCATCTTACTCATATACAGTATCAAATAAGATTTTCTTTCAGTTTCTGTTAGCACATTTTCCTAACTGCTAATGTGAAAACTTTTTATATACAAGTTGCTCTAAAATATCAAATAAATTTATTTATCTTCATTAGTTTAAAACACCTTAATGTGTCGTGTACTTCTTACGTCGTGCCGGCGATCGACATCATCCAGCTCTCCCTCTCCCTGCTGAAGAGAGGCATTGCTTTGCAGTTAGTTAGTCACCTTTTCATATTCCCTCCGTTTCTAAATATTTGACTTCATTGATTTTTTTTAAACATGTTTTACCGTTTGTCTTATTTAAAAAATTTAAGTAATTATTAAATTTTTTCCTATCATAAATTCATTGTTAAATATACATGTTATGTATACGTATAGTTTTACATATTTTACAAAAGTTTTTGAATAAGACGAATGGTCAAACATGTATAAAAAATTAACAGTGTCAAATATTTAGAAATAAAGGGAGTAATATGTTTCACACCGCGGGAAGAAAATTTTATCCAGGGTTGGTGCGCGCGAGATCTGGTCGACTGAACGGTTAGGCTTAAATTTCGGTGAGTCTACTTGCACCTTTGAATTCAATTTTCAGAACTTGGGCTTTAACTTTGAGACCTTGCTATAAAGGTTTGTGGATGACAAAAACTAAATGTTGTTTATGTAAGTAGCATTTTGTCAATCAGGGTGAAGGTTTAGCAATTATCTGTCTTTAGGCTAGTGTTTCAGTTAGTTCTCTCGTTTTTCATTAAATTGTGCTTTGTAATTAAAAGTTAGTTTGATTGCAAAGGTTGTAGCTTACTATTTGAAGCAAAGATTGGAACGGAAATTCTCATTATCTTAGAGTTACAGCTCTCCCAAACGTGTTGTTTTGCTCCTGTCAGTGTTGCCGACATGAGTCCCTTCGTTACGGGGCGATTTTGGGCTTTCGGTGGGCTCGTTTCAGCCCTAAGAAGAAATGATATGGGCCGGCCCATACATTCATAATACAGATTTACAAATTACATTCATTCATCCCTAATGTAATCCAATTCCAAACTGGATCGTACAAAGTATCATCTCTCTTTCATTTCTCTTCTTTCTGTCTGTCTCTCTCTGTGGTGTTCATCATGGACATGGAGTGGACACATGCATGCATGCATCAAGTAGTATATAGTAAGTATGAAAAGTCAGCGTAGGTGTGCAGGAGTAGCTGTCAGTGTCGTCAGACCGGCATGGCCGGCGGCGCGTCGGCGTTGTGCTTGGAGCTGGTCTGAAGAAGCTCAATGCCGTCGTCGTCGGCGATGTTCTTGGTCCTGTACCAGAGCGCGCAGACCACGAAGTAAGCCAGGTTGGCCGCCGACATGGCGCCCACCACAAGGTAGAAGAGGTCGACGCGGCCCTTATCGATGTCCTGCGCCAGCCACCCCGTCGCCCGCTCCACCGCCGTCACCATCGCCCCGCTCGCGTAGCTCGCCACCGCCAGCGCCAGCGGCGACAGCGCCCCCGCCACGCTCCTCATGCTCTCCGGCGACTCCTTGTAGCACAGCTCGTTCAGCCCGATCGCCGCGAACGCCTCCGACAGCCCCGCCATCGCCTGCTGCGGCACCATCCACGCCCACGACGACGACGACCCTCCTCCCGCCCCGCGCCGCCTCTGCTCCACCGCCACCGCCACCGCCATCGTCGCCACCGACAGCGCCAGCCCGATCCCGATGCGCTGCAGCTGGCTGATCCCCTCCTCCCGCCCCGTCACCCGCCGCAGCGCCGGCACCACCGCGCGGTCGTACACCGGCAGCCACGCCGTGAGCGCCACCATGTTGAACACCACCATCGATCCCGGCGGCACCTCGAACCCCGACCTCCCCACCCGCCGGTCCGACTGCATCACCTGGAACACCGTGTACGTGCCCAGCTGCGTCAGCATCACGTAGTACACGATTGACGACGACCACACCGGGATCATCCGCGCCAGCACCTTCACCTCCTCCACCTGCTGCACCGTGCACAGCCGCCACGGGTTCGCCGCCGCCGCGCTCATGCCGTCCACCACCGCGTCCTCCGCCGTCACCACCGCGGCCTTGTCCAGCCACCGGAACTGGTCCGTGTGCTTGATCTTGGCCACCAGCTTGCTCCGGTGCGGCGGGTCGAACAGGTCGTCGGCAGGAGACGGCGGAGCAGGGAGGCGCCTCTTGCGGGCGGCGGCGACGAGCACCTGGGCGAAGCTGGTGAAGGGGCTGCCCTCGGGGCGGACGCGGACGTAGAGGCGGGTGCCCATGAAGAAGAGGGCGCAGGAGAGGGCCATGAGCGCGGTGGGCACGGCGAGGCCGATCGCCCAGTTGATGTTGCTCTGGAGGTAGATGATGAGCGTGGCGGACACCATCATGGCGATGGTGAAGGTGAAGTAGTACCAGTTGAAGAAGCTGGCGATGCCGCGGCGGCCGGCGGCGGTGGCCGGGTCGAACTGGTCAGCGCCGAAGGCGAGGTTGCAGGGGCGGATGCCGCCGGCGCCGACGACGAGGAAGGCGAAGGAGGAGAGGAGCGCGGCGAGCTGGCGGTGCGTGGGCCCCTGGCACGACGTGGAGGAGGAGGAGGCACAAGGTGGGGGATGGAGAGATGGGATGGCGGCGGTGAGGGTAAGCACAAGCATGCCGAGGAAGGAGGCGATGGAGGCGGCGGCGAGGGTGGCGTAGCGGCCGAGGTAGGCGTCGCAGAGGAAGGCGCCGAGGAGAGGGGCGAGGTTGGAGGTGCCGGAGAAGACGTTGAGGAGGGTGGCGGCGGCGACGCTGGGGATGTGGAAGACGGTGGTGAGGTACACCAGCAGGTTCGCCGTCGTGCCGATCGTCCCCAGCCTCTCGCATGTCTCGTTCCCTGATCCATCATCTCGTGTCAAACACCATCCCTTTTATTTACTTATTTACAAATTATTATTTGCAAAATAGTTTTATGATCTAGACATTGCATCAACTTAAAGGCCCCATTAGTGAGTGGACTATTAATCATCGCACATTATTTACTTATTATTTGGATGGATGAAATATTTTAATAAATAAATTTAACAATAGCTTGAAATAAGTGGTCTAAGTAATTCAGTAGAAAAAAGTTTTGAAAGGAAAAAAAAATTCAAGCGTGCAGCGACCAATTTATTTCATAATACGGTAAATAAGTTTAAAAGAATAAGGAATTTTCGGCAATTCTTTTATATATGTTTTAAATACTCCTCCGTGCAAATGATACTCCATCCGTTTCAAAATATTTGACATCGTTGACTTTTTACATGTTTGACCGTTCGTCTTATTAAACCTTTTGTGAAATATGTAAAACTATATGTATACATATAATTATATTTAACAATGAATCAAATAATAGGAAAAAATAATAATTATTTAAATTTTTTGAATAAAACGAATGGTCAAAATATTTTTAAAAGTCAATGACGTCGAATATTTAGAAATGGAGAAAGTAATTGTTTTCCAAGGTCTTAAAAATTCCACCGTGCAGGTGAGAATTTTTTTGGGGAAAGTTTTGCTTTGGAACGCATATGAACCCTGGATTTGGGTCCTCTGCAGTTGAACTACTAATGCAATGTGCTACAGTGTTTTGCAGTAGTACTTGAACAATTGGATTTAAAACGGACGGTTCAGATCAATATGTCACTGTAGCATCAATATTTTACCTTATATCCAGTACAATCACATTTATATTGTACATATTGATTATATGCCTAGGATCATGAATGGATGGTGCAGATTTCTCCTAATGCAATTTACGGTAGCTCCTCTGCATTTTGTCGGAAAGGCTAACGGGCAATCGATCGCTGCCAGCGATCGTTTTTCTTCCCTTTTTTTCTTTTTTTTCTTTTTCCTCTTTTAGTAAATTTATACACCTAAAGTTTACACATCTAAAGTTTATTTACCTAAAGTTTGTAAAGCGAATGTTTATAAGTCAAAAATTTATACACCCGATTCAAATTCAAATATTTTATATTTTTTCTCTTTTACTAAGTTTATATACCTAAAATTTACACATCTAAAGTTTATCCACCTAAAGTTTGTAGAGCGAATGTTTATAAGTCAAAAGTTTATATACCCGATTCAAATTCAAATTCGAATTCAAATATTTTATATTTTTCTATTTTAGTAAGTTCATACACCTAAAGTTTACACATCTAAAGTTTATCCACCTAAAGTTTGTAGAGCTAATGTTTATAAGTTAAAAGTTTATATACCCGATTCAAATTCAAATTTGAATTCAAATATTTTATATATATAATATTTCTATACACAAAATTTATGCGTGCAAAGTTTACGGTATAAAGTCTATGCACATAAATGAGAGTATTAGATTTTTTTTCCTGATTTTCTTTTACTATTTTTTTAAAAAAAATTATGATGTAATAGAAAAGTAAAAAAAAAAAGAGATGGAAGAGGAGTATTAGTGTGGAGGGACGGGTGATCGCTAGGAGGGGAGAGAAGCGATCACCCGCCCACTAGCAATCCTCACATTTTGTACCCTGATGCAGAGGATCCCAATCCATGAACCCTTTCCCTACTTCTACTAGAAATGAAACGGTTTCAATCGGGGGAAAGAAAAGAAAAATCAGTTTGAAACCAGTACTCCGTAGGTGGTTGCAAAAGCAAAACGAAAACGAAAAAGAGAGAGGCCTTGAGATTGGTACTACCACGTACGCTGGGCTGGGCTGAGAAGAGGACACTTCCCTAGTGTAGTGCAGTTGGGTAACTTTAATGCAATTGATTGTTGGTGGTGCCATCAGGCATGTGCAGCTGCAGTGCACAGTGCTTCTATCTTGTCTTGCTTTCTTCTTCTTCTTTTCTTCTTCTTTCTACCTCCATGGCTCCTCTCCATCTGCCTGCTTCATCGGTTGTCTTTGGACTAACTTGCTTCCCTTGATTGTACAACTTCACCACATTTACCATGCATCTAACTCCTCTACTAAGCTTTCATTTTTCCTTGGGGTTTAATTGGAGAAAAGAGATGGAAAAAAAAAGGAAGTGTGTACTTTGGTGTATGGATGAAGCAATAATGCAAATCCAGCGAGCTGAAGCAAATATATATGTGCTTTTGTGCACACAAATTGCATATGAATTGATAGCTGAGATTTGGAGCCAGCAACTAACTAAAAGGGAAGAGATCTAGCTAGTGATGTAGGAGACTATGCACTTCACTAAACTACAGGAGGTCATCATCTGCTAGCTAGCTGCAGCTTTGTTGGATCTCCATTTCCATCTTACTTTTTTTTTGGTTCAAAATAAAAACATACAGTACATGCATGCTCAAAGAAGAGAAGAGCAGGATCCAAACCGGAGAGAATTAAAGGAGAAGAACAGAGCTGAGGGTGAGGAGCTAAGAGCTAGCTAGGGAGGCCGGGAGGATACATATATAACCATGGAGGAGCTACAAGATACAGTAGTACATACCTATGACGTACGGCATGACCTTCCATCCATGGTACCGGACGGCTGGCTCGCCATGGCCGGAGATGTGCTGCTGCTTCTCCGGCGCCAGCTTAGTTTGCTCCTGCGACGGCGCCGGCGGCATACCAGCTTGTTGTGCTTCCATCGTATGGATCTCTGGCCGCCCGCCCGCCCGCCGGGCGCTAGCTAGCTAGATTTGTCCGTGTGAATAATTTATGTAAGCTTAGACCTAGGAAAGAAAGAAAGAAGAAGAGGTCTCCGGCCGGCCGGGCGCCGGCTCATCCCTGCCTCCACCTGCCATTTATATACTACAACTACAAACTTACAAACCTACTGGAGTAGTATATCTCACCTCCAAATCCAAATAATTTTACGTATGATATATGCGTGCGTACGTATATGTATGCGACTGTGCCACGTACGTATGTATAGTATACAAGTATTTATGGGGGCATGACATGAATGTGAATGAATAGACGAGCAGAGGATCTGCCTACAGTAGAGGAGTAACAGTAACTAAAGGACAAATAATTGAAGGCCGGCAGGATAAGGAGGGCGTAGCAACAATATACACGGCATGTATAGTTTGCGAAAAGAAAATTTTTCGTGTCATATCGGATGTTTAACCGGATATCGAAAGATGTTTTTGACACGAATGAAAAAACTAATTTTATAACTCGTCTGAAAACCGCGAGACGAATCTTTTGAGCCTAATTAATCCATCATTAGAATATGTACGTTACTGTAGCACTTATAGCTAATCATGGTCTAATTAGACTCAAAACATTCGTCTCACGATTTCCCCTCTAACTGTGCAATTAGTTTTTTTAATCTATATTTAATGCTCTATGCATGTATCTGAAAATTTAATGTAATGTTTTTGGGAAAAAAAAATTTAGGGAACTGAACCAGGCCTACGACTTTAAGTGTAATTGTGTGTTTTTTTTTAACGTCCGATCGTCCATTTTTTTTTTGAAAAGTTTATGAAAAACAAAAAAAATAAGTCAGGCATAAGGTATTATTCGTGTTTTATCGTCCAATAATAATAAAATTACTACTAATAAAAAAAATTAAATGAGATGAATGATTAAACATTATATAGATACCTACAACCCTACAGGACACTCAAAAATTGTATAATTAGCTAAGGGACACCCGAAAGACATGAATTTGCCCGAGGACACTCTAAAAGTATGGTAATTTGCTGTACAACACTGGGCGCATTAAAATATAATATCCACTAAATTGATCAGAGAGAAACCACGTAAAATGACAGTTTCGCCCCTCCTCTTCTTCCCCTTCTCTATTTTCTTGTCCTCTTCCTCTCGTTAACTCTCTCTCTCTCTTTCTCTGCTTCTTTCTCGCATGAAGGCAGCACAACAGGGCGAAGCGGCGCGTGAGATCGTATGCTGGTTGGCGCTTGCAAGGGTTCCCATGCTCGGCGTCCTCATCATCGTTGTCGCCCACGCTGCCGCCCGTGTCGCCACAAGAGACGACATCAAGGTCGTCGCTCCCGGACCGGCTCATCTCGTTCTCCACCTCCGACGCGTCCCTCGCATTCGCATGTCCTCCTCCTCCACCGCCGTCGTCCCGGGCTAGCATCGCGTCCGCTTGCCATCGAGCGAGGAGGACCCGCCACCACCACCGCATGTCTGGCAGCCGCTTTGGTGGCGGCGGCTTTGATGGCGGTTGGTGAGCCCGGCGGCAACAACTTCGACGGCGGTGGTGGTGGTGGAGGCTACGGCTTCGACAGTGGCCAGCTGCAGAGCAACAAGTTCGATGGTGGTTGGTGAATAGCACGGCGAAGCGTGTGCTGGCGGCAGATTCAATGACGGTTGGCGAGCCCCGCAAGCAGCTTCAATGACGGCAGTGGCAGCGGCGAGTGACGACGGGGGACTTTGACGATGGTCGACGAGCCCGACAGCGGCGGCTTTGATGGCGGTGACGCCGGCAGCGACGGAGGCAACAACGAGAAACAACGGTGACTTCGACGACAGTTGATGAGCCCAGCGGCAGCAGCTTCGATGGCGGTGGTGGCGATGGAGGTGGCTGCGGCCAGGTAGCGGCGAGCAGCAGCGGTGGCGTCGACTACGGTCGGCGAGCGTGGCGGCAGCGGCAGATGGCGAGCGGCGCTGAGATGCGGGTGCCAGCAGTGGGGATTAGATAGGGCTGAAGGCAATTTTGTCTTTTTGAAATTTCTCTCCCATATTTTTGATAAAAAATGATAGAGTAAATTGCATATTGGACCACCTTTCTTTACCATTGTGTCAATTTGGACCGGGGATAGAACAATCTTTTCACTTTGGACCACCTAAATTTACATGTTTGTTTCACTTTGGGCCTCTTCTTCCACATCAGCTCCCTCTCTCTTATCTCTGTTTCTCTCTTTCTTAACTGCAAAGGGCTAGAGGAACCACCATGAGCAGGCCAACAAGTGATCATCAGTGCTCGTGCCGAAGCTCCGTCGGCGTCACCTCCGCGCGCTTGGTAAGGAGATCGATCTCCCTAGCTGTTGGGAGGTCAAGCTCTAGCTCGAGGTAGAGTATGGCAAACAACGGGACTCGAGATAGTGAGGCATCAGCAGAGGTTGAGAATGAGTGCGCGCAGCATGTAATTCAGGGAGGGCAGAGAGAAGATCGATGGAGTTGAAGGTGGAAGAGTGCCCCAAAATGAAACAACATGTAAATATAAGTGGTCCAAAATGAAAAGGTTACTCTACCTCTAGTCCAAGTTGAAACAATGGTAAAGAAAGGTGGCCCAATATGCAATTTACTTAAAATGATAAAATATTGTTTCGGGTGTCTTACAGCAAATTGCATGAATTTTGTGGTGTCCATCAGTAACGACACTATTTTACAATGTCTTACAGTCAATTACGCAATTTTTGGGTGTCCCAGGGCAAATTTTGCCCACTTAAAATGGGGAGAGAGGCAAGTCCTCTTCATTTGCAGGATGTTAATGTGAGAAGACGAGGTTGACACATATATGTATGATGATTAACTACCCATTACGTACTGCTACTGTACTCCGATGCTGATCACTTGCTAATACATTTGACATCAATTGAATGCTTCATATATTTGCGATTGTAATTGCTGATTGACCTGACAATTGCAGAGTACGTAGTGGCTCGTTTTTTCCCGGAAGCAGAAAGATTATCTGTGGGGATGTTAGGTTCATTTTCTGGATCACCTTTCCGGCCCCCGCGTCGCTCCCAGGGCAGGGGCGGCACGGGAGGCGACCCAGCCGCCGGCGCCGCACCACCCCCACCGCCCTCCTTCCACATCACCGCCGCCCGAGCGGGCCGCCGGAAACCGCGCGGCCACAAGGACGGCGGCGGCGGGGCCTTCTCCCTCCCTGAGGTCGTGGCGTTGAGAGCCCACGACCCCGACCTAGCTCCGGGGCGGCGACTTCGGTGGCTGCGACGTCGAGCTCGACGGTGGCGCATGGCGTCGGCGAGGTGGCGGTGCCGACGACGGTTGAAGAGGTGGGCGACCGGGCTGACGACGACGAGGAGGCGGTGCTGGCTCCTATGCTCTCCTGCGTGGATCTGGTGCGGAGGGATGGATCCCGAGCCGCCGGCGGCGATGCGCGTGGAGGCGGTGGGGTGGCCGGATCCAGCACCCTCCTGTCCGGATCCGGCACGGGAGGCCGAGCTCCGACCCTAGGCAGCGAGGCGGCGGGGGCGTGCGGCGCTGGGCGGCGGTGGTTGAAGGCGGCGGGGACGGAGCTGGCCGAGGGCGCGGAGGCGGCGGCGGTGGTCCCGTGGCTTCGACGGCGCGGTGCCCGGCGGCGGCGACGGCGGTGCCCCGCAGATCCGCGCCTCTCGGCCGGTGGAGGGTGGCGGCAGTTGGCGATGGCAGTCTCGGCCGGATCTGGACGCCAGCAGCAGTTGGCGACGACAGCCGTGGTGTGGTGACGGCAGCGGTGGCGGCTGTTGGCGACGGCGGCGGCGGTCGTGGCTGTGGTGGCTGCCATGTCAACTGGCGGCGGCGGCGGAAGATATGGCGTCGGGCAGCTAGCTGCTCGGTGGTGGAGGGCGACGGCGCAGCGGCGATTTGTGGAGGCAGTGGTTGGCGTCGGTGGCAGCGGCGACGGCGGCTGCGACTCTGGAGGCGGTGGCGACGTCGGCGGCGGGGAAGGAGTCGGGTGCGAGGTGAGGATGACGACGGCGAGGTGGCTGGGTGTTCGGCAGCAGCGGCTGCGGTGGTGGTGACCGTGTTTGCGGTCACCGGAGGTGTGGACCCCCGTTTTTGTAACAGGAATCAATCGTGTAAACAGTACCATTTCCCTGGATCAAGTAGTCTGGTACACACGAATTCGTAGCTGAAATATCCAGTGCGCATACACGAGTGTCTAGCACGAATTATTACATCAATAGCCTGCAGGCATAGTCTTAAGTCATCGGACCGAGAGGTCCGGAATACATCCAAAAACAGAATTAGATAAGGCAGCGGCACGCCATTGCCACAGGCAACGACCGTAACTAAGACCTATTGAACACCCTCGTCTTCATCACCCTCCTGGTAATAGGCATAGGGATCCTCCGAAGCTTCATCTCCGGCCTCTGATTAAGTTTATATTTGCAAGGGTGAGTACCAACCGTACTCAACAAGTCACCACAGCAACAATGCACATGATAAAGGGGTATTCAAGGAATGGCTATAGTTCTTTTGCACAAAGCAAGTTTTGTAATTCTTTTCACAAGCCTAAGACCTAGCATAGACTGATCAAATTTTAGTACCAGTGTTCTTATTAAACAATGACGGTTCTGTCCACCATCCATTGTGATCCCAAGGATAGCTTCCCGCCATCGAGTCGTCATGGTTTTCTGAGGACGTCCACCTTCCCTTCTCTCAGGAAGTGGCTCCATCAGCAAGGAAATCATTATGCAGCATCCCATCCCACACAAGTTAAAAATTTAGAGTCTAGCCAAGTGTAATACACGTCCCGATGCTCAATAACCGCGAGCACGGCTATTCGAATAGATTGGGTTTACTCACACTGCAGTGGATGTACACTTTACCCGCACTCCGCGACTGCCCAACACGTGAGCCTTGTCCCAACACATGAGACATGTCACGGCAAAGCTTTTCGATAACCTCGCATTGGCAGTACCCGCTCCATGAACTTTACATCCTCATGCACTCTAGACGTACACAGTTTCTAGCAGTGAGAGGAGTTCTGGCGCACCCGGGAAGGAAAGACTCACACATGCATTAAGTTATAATTATGTTTAACTTCTCTCATGGCAGTCCTACCGATGGCGACCCCACTGTAGACACCCGCCTCGCGGTTCTACCAATGGCTGCCCCACCGTAGAGCCCCTGCCCCACACATCGAGAAACCACTATGCATGGATACTGCCTCCGCTCAGCTATCTATTCCGCTAGGTCTATACCCATACGAGAAGTGCGGTTGTACGGGGGTCGTTTCATGCTTAACTTCATGGCTCGGTCCTTAATTGACCGGGGACGGTACTTGCCTTTACCCGGATACCACCCAAATCCTCCGTCCGCCCCAGTCAAAAACAGTTGTTTACTTTTATTTCTCTTTTCATAAATCATGTCATCAACATCATGGCAATGTGGCGCTCATGTCTCCACATGCCGCATCTCAATTACCTTCCCAAAGGTAATTGCCCAAGCATAGAGCATTTTGATAATTATGAGTATGCATGATTCTAGAATAGCGTTGCTAAGCAATTGTCATAGTTGACTAGGGACTCATACGTAAACATGGTTACGAAGGAATATGGGGTAAACAATAATCAAGGCATGGCATAATCACAAGTAGGATGTTTATCATTGCATGCAATTTTATTTGTAAACAAAACAATTTCGCAATTGGGATCAACATGTTCAAAGAATAGTGATGACTTGCCTTGCTCAAAGTCCTGTGGGTCTTGACCTTCGCCTGGATCAGCAGCTTCCTCGGGCTCTATAGTTACGTGCGAAATTGGATTTAAATTCGGTTAGAATTCAAATAAAAGTCCAAGTAAATCCAAATGAGAAATCGAGCGCGAAAGTCAATTCCTTTTTATTAATTTTACTATCCGCGAACTATGGCAAACCCCAATTTTGGTTTAAATTATTTTGCGGTTACAATATTTTGTTGTCGTATGTTTTTAATTTAATCTACCCTAGCATTATATCCATGTATTAGGTTAGAAATTTCTTATCGCGAGCTAAATGTCGGACGGAATCCTAAAATTATCTTATAATATTATACGACTTAATTTAGTCTATGATTAAATATAATACACGGCTAACACCCTAGTAATTAAATCCGAATCGCTACCGTTGATCGATAGAGATTACCCAGAAATAATCCACAATAATTTACGAGAATTCATACATTTGTTTAATTATTAATTACATCTAAATTAATACCGCGAATTGATTTCTTATGGAGAGTACTAAAAGTTATCTATAATCTATAGGAATTTATCCAATTATAATTTCCTTAATCCTACATTTAAATGCTAGTATTTTAGGTATTTAATTAGTAAGAGTTTATCTAACCATATTTTCATTAATCCTACAATTAAATTCTAGTATTTGTAAATATTTTAAATCCCCCCCTAAATTCTTCCCCTTTTCTTTTTCTCTTTTTCTCTCCTTCTATTTTCTTTTCTTTCCTCTCTTTTCTCTCTTTTCCTTTTCTTTTCTTTCTCTTCTTTTTCTCTCTCCCTCTCTTTCTTTTTCTTTTCTCCTTCTCCCTCCCTCTCTTTCTTTTTCTTTTCTCCTTCTCTCTCCCTCCCGGTTCCTCTCCTCCTCCCTTCTCTTTTCCCTCCCTCGGTTCTCCCTCTCTTTCTCGGCTCTCCCTCCTACCCGAGCGGCGCGGCGACAAAAGAAAGAGGGGGGGGGGGGGGAAACAGCGGCTCACCGACGGCGGCGGCGACGACGGCGCACGGCGGCACGAGAACGGCGGCGCGGGGGCACGGGAACGGCGGCGCGGCGGCACTACGGCGGCGGCGCGGCGAAAAGGGAGGAGATGGAGGGGAATGGGTATGGGGGAGAAGAGATGGGTTGGGGGTTTTATAGGGTGTGAGAGGGGGAGAAAGAGGGGGCGGTGAGGGGATGCGACGGCGGCGCGGCAGCGCGCGGGGCGCGAGGCGGCGGGCACGCGGCGCGAGGTGACGAGACGGCGCGCGGCGCCGCAGCGGCGACGGGACGCGTGCGACGACGGGCGCGGCGATGGGACAGCGGCGCGGCGCGGGGTGCGGGGCGCGGGGCGGCGACGGCGACGGCTCGGCAGCGGCGACACGACTGCGGGCGGCAGCAGCGGCGGCGCGCGGCTCGGGGCGGGACGCGACGGTAGCGCGGCGCGACGGCGACAGGGTGAGTCGACGGGCGAGCGGCGATGGGACGGGCAGCTCGGGGCGCGAGGCGGCGATGGGACGCACGAGCGGCGACGGCGACAGCGGCGACGCGACGAGCGGCGACGGTGCGCGGCGGCGGCAGGGAGGAGGCGGAGCGGCGCGCGGCGCGCGGGGCGCGAGGCGGCGAGCGGCACGGCGGGGATGGCGACGGCGCGCGGCGCGCGGGGCTCGAGGCGGCGAGGGCGACGGTCGAGCGGCGACGGGACGGCGGCGCGGCGGGCGAGCGGCGCGGCGGGGATGGCGACGGCGCGCGGCGGCTCGGGGCGCGACGCGGTTAGGGCTAGGGAACCGCGTCGAACACCTGGCGGGCGGTGAACAGTGCCGTTTTCTAATTTCTCTATTTAATTTTTTATTTTTTTATTTTTTTTATTTTTATTTTTTTTATTTTTTTTATTATTTATTTTTTTATTATTATTATTTATTTTTTTTATTTATTTATTATATAAATTTGATTCTAAAATTCCTAATATTTGCATATATAATTCTTACCCAATATTTGTGTTAGTTCCCGCTAATAAATTCATCCTAACTTAATAAACTCATCCTAAATTAATATAGTTCCATTCCATCGTATTAAATTTAATTGACACGAGTAGGCTCGCGATAATATCGGTCTAAATTGATTGATTTAGTTCTTTTATTCGAAATCTCCAAACTCCGGAATCGAAATTCAATGAAACGGCGAATAAAATCGGCATGATGCAATTTATTTTAAAAAGTTTTTGAAAATCCAAATTTTTAGAGTTTTGATTTGTAGGTCGAATTTTCAGGATGTTACAAACCTACCCCCCTTAAATAAATCTCGTCCCGAGATTTCTTACCGGGTTTCAAATAGATGCGGGTATTCCGTCCTCAAGAATTCTTCGCTTTCCCAGGTAGCTTCATCCTCAGTGTGATTACTCCATTGTACCTTGTACATACGCCACTCTTTGCTCCTAGTCCTCTTCTTGGCCTCATCCAATATCCGGACCGGATGTTCTGGATACGTAAGGTCATGGCTAATGTGAATCTCTTCCAGCGGAGCTTGTTCTTCCGGCACTCGTAAGCACTTCTTTAATTGAGACACATGGAAGACTGGGTGCACATCGGCGATATTCTCTGGTAGCTGTAACTGATATGCGACCTCTCCTCGTCTAGCCATGATTTGAAAGGGTCCCACATACCTTGGCGCTAGTTTTCCTTTGACCTTAAACCTTTTCGTTCCCCTCATCGGAGAAACCTTCAGATAAACATAATCTCCTTCCTTAAATTCCAGGTTTCTTCTTCGAGTGTCGGCGTAACTCTTTTGTCGTGATTGTGCTACTTTTAGACGGTCTCGAATTAGGCGAACCTTTTCCTCAGCTTCTTGGATAATGTCAGGTCCAAATACTGCCCGTTCTCCCGCCTCAGACCACATTAGTGGTGTTCGACATCGTCGACCAAACAATGCCTCAATGGGTGACATCTTTAGGCTTGCTTGAAAGCTGTTGTTGTAGGAGAATTCGGCGTAGGGCAAACATCTCTCCCAGTCTTTGCTAAAATCCAGAGCACAAGCTCTCAACATGTCTTCCAAGACCTGGTTTGTTCTCTCTGTCTGGCCATCCGTTTGTGGGTGATAAGCTGTGCTGAATGCTAGGTAACTTCCTAGGGCTTCATGTACTTTCTCCCAGAAATGCGAGGTAAACTGTGTGCCTCGATCGGATATAATTTTCTTAGGTACACCATGAAGACATACTATCCTGGTCATGTATAACTCGGCTAGCTTGGCACTGCTATAATTTGTCTTAACGGGGATGAATCTTGCCGTCTTGGTGAGTCGATCCACAATCACCCAGATGGAATCGTACCCTGTTGCGGTCTTGGGCAATCCAACAATAAAATCCATGCCTATTTCATCCCATTTCCATTCGGGAATCTTAAGGGGTTGCAACAAACCTGCTGGTCTCTGGTGCTCAGCCTTCACCTTTTGGCACACGTCACAGAGTGCTACGTATTCTGCCACATCCCTCTTCAGATTGGGCCACCAGTATCCTTCCTTCAGATCCTGGTACATCTTCGTACTTCCGGGGTGCAATGAATATGCCGACTCGTGAGCTTCCTTTAAGATTAATCCTCTCAGTCCACCCTATTCGGGTACATAAATCCTCTTTTTATACCATAGGACATCTTTTTCATCAATCGAAAATTCCTTTGCAAGTCCTGCGGCTAGGCGTTCCTTCACCTCTCGGACTTCCTCGTTGTCCTTCTGGGCATCTTCTATTTGGGTTCTCAGAAGAGGTTGAATGTCCAAGGTGTTTATCTGCCCATGAGGAATTATATGTAGGTTTAGTTGGGCCATTTCCTCCCTAAGCTCAGGAGCCATTCCTTCCGTCCTCAGATGATTGCAACGGCTCTTCCGACTCAAAGCGTCAGCCACAACGTTTGCTTTGCCGGGATGATAGTGAACCTCTAAGTCGTAATCCTTGATTAGTTCTAACCATCGCCTTTGCCTCAGGTTGAGGTCTGACTGGGTGAAGATATACTTCAGACTCTTGTGGTCAGTGTAGACATCACAATGGTTTCCAATCAAATAATGTCTCCAAATCTTTAGCGCATGAACCACGGCTGCAAGTTCTAAGTCATGGGTAGGATAGTTTTCCTCATGTGGTCGCAATTGTCGCGACGCGTAGGCCACAACTTTTCCGTCCTGCATCAGTACTCCTCCTAGTCCTTGCCTTGATGCATCACAGTATATAACGAAGTCTTTCCTGATGTCGGGAAGAACTAGAATGGGTGCCGAGGTCAGCTTTTCTTTAAGCTGCTCAAAGCTTTCCTGACATTGTTCTGACCACACAAACTTCTTTTCCTTCTTGAGTAGTTGTGTCATCGGTCGGGCTATCTTAGAGAATCCCTCAATGAACCTTCGGTAGTAGCCGGCCAAGCCTAGAAAACTCCGAATTTCAGTCACAGACTTGGGTGCTTTCCATTCCGTAACAGCCTCCACTTTAGCAGGATCCACTGCCACTCCACTGGCTGAGATTACGTGGCCTAGAAAGGCGACTTCTTTTAGCCAGAACTCGCATTTACTGAACTTTGCATATAACTTATGCCTCCGTAATTTCTCGAGTACCAATCGCAAGTGTTCCGCGTGTTCCTCCTCATCCTTTGAGTAGATCAGAATATCATCGATAAATACTACCACAAATTTGTCCAAGTAATCCATGAACACTTTGTTCATGAGATTCATAAAGTATGCCGGGGCGTTGGTTAACCCAAACGACATTACTGTGAACTCATATAATCCATAGCGTGTTGAAAACGCGGTCTTGGGTATATCCTGGGTCCTAATTTTCAATTGGTGGTATCCTGATCTAAGGTCAATCTTAGAGAACACCTTAGCTCCCTTGAGTTGATCAAAAAGATCATCAATCCGTGGTAGTGGATATTTGTTTTTGATGGTTACTTCGTTCAGTGAACGGTAGTCTACACACATCCTCATGCTACCATCTTTCTTCTTAACGAATAATACTGGGGCTCCCCATGGTGACGAACTGGGTCGTACAAATCCCTTTTCTTGCAACTCTCTAATTTGCTTTTTAAGTTCCTCCAACTCATTAACTGGCATCCGATAAGGTCTCTTGGATATGGGGGCAGTTCCGGGCATCAGATCAATAATGAACTCTATGTCACGGTCTGGTGGCATCCCAGGTAAGTCTTCCGGAAACACATCGGGAAATCGTTGCACTACAGGCATTCCTTTCAGGGGTAGCATGGTAAATATGCCTCCGGCACGTTCGGTCAGTCTAGGATCTTGATCCATGGTTGCTCTCATATCTGATCCCCATGGTGTGGTCAGGGTAATTTCTCTACGTCTACAGTCGATTACCCCTCTGTTCTTTGCTAACCAATCCATTCCCAATATGACGTCCAGGGTTTGGGGTATTAACACCATAAGATTGGAGGGGAACACCACGTCCCTAAGACGGATAGGTACGTCTATGCAAGCATGACTCACAGTTATCTCGCCCCCAGGTGAGTGTACTATCATAGGCTTTCTAAGCCCCACTAGGGTTAAGTTGTGTTTTTGACTAGCCTTCAATGATATGAATGAATGCGATGCTCCCGAATCGAAGAGAACTTTAACTGGAGTGGAGTTGATAGAAAACGTACCCATCAGTACGCCCTGATCCTCCTGGGCCTCTTCAGCTTGCACATGGTTCACTTGTCCGCGGCCAAACCCGGTAGCAGTCTTGTTAGTCTGTGGAGTCCTGAACAGTCCTCGTCCGGCAGCGGGGGTAGTAGTCCCACGAACAGCCACTGTATTAGCGCCAGTACGGACAGGAGTCTTGCGTGGATGAGGGCAGTTGTTGGCGTAGTGCCCATACTCTCCGCAGTTGAAGCAGTCTACATTCCTCTTGATTCCAGGGGCAGCCAGAGTTGGTGTAGGGGTGCGGTTCTGAATCACAACCGGCCTGTTAAAGTTGCTCGGCGCGGCGGGTCGGTTAGTTGCCACAGTAGGGGGCTTCCACCCAGACGAAGTGGCTCCCTTGAATCGCTGAGACACCCCCTGAGGTGGGCGGTTCATAGCAATCCTCCTCTTGCGGTTATGCTCTACAGTCCTTTGATCATTTTCCAGCCTAACGACTTTGTTGATCAGGCTCTGGAAGCTCTCATGGTCTTGCCCAATCATAGGTCCACGTAATTCATCATTCAGCCCTTCTATGAACTTGTCGATCTTCTCCTCTTCATCTGCGAGGTCTCCAATTGCATAGCGGGCTAGCTGAGTGAACCGGTTCAGATATTCCTGCACCGTTGTGTTCCCTTGCCGCAACCTTCTGAACTCATTCTTCTTCATACGCATTACTGCGGCAGGCACGAAGTTCTCGCGAAATGCTGCAGTGAACTCTTCCCAAGTGGGTTCTCCAGCATCCTCTTCTCGAGCTTCCTTGTAGGTATCCCACCAATCACCAGCGGGTCCCTCTAGTTGATTTACTGCAAAAATCACTTTGTCTGCCTCACGTACCCGGACCAGGGTCAGTTTCTTCTCAATGATGCGTAGCCAATCTTCCGCCTCCATAGGCTCGTCTGCCGTAGCGAACGTGGGTGGCTTGGTTCTCATAAACTCTCCAAAGCTCGATCCTCCGCGGTTGCCTTGGTTATTTGCAATGGCTTGCAAGAGTTGGGTTTGAGTGGCCAAGACTCCGGCCAGGGTGGTTAGATCAGGTGTCTGGGTTTCTTCGTTGCTGGTTGGTGTCCGACGTCGGCTTGCCATCTGTGTAGGATGATGGAATAAGTATCCTAATTTTCTAACTAGCTTCTACGGTTTCATCCCATTAAGGGAGTTGTTTTGATGTGAACTTTGTTTTGCAAGCATGGTGGAATAAACTCATTTATAATATAACAGCAACAACATCGTGAATAACATCACAGAGTTCCACAAATAGTACATAAATCATGATGCAATCGACTGCGCACACATGCAGTCCAAATAAGGTTCATCAAAAGATACATCGAACTAACCATCAAGCTACTCGTCAAACTAGGTAAAGGGGGGGGTGTGTCTTGCATACTGTCCAAAAACCATCTGACGCGAGATCGAAATTGCAACAATCCTCCAGTCTAGTCATCCAACCATCCGCAAGATCCTGGGGCCGGTAGAGTGTGGTCGCTGGCACGGGCAAACCTGAGTCCCCATGGCTCGGAAGTAGTGGCCTCAGAATCTGGCTTGGGCTTCTTGCCCGGAGGTCGGGTGCTCTTGCGTGCAGTGCTGAGGGTGCGGGGGCCTCCGAGGAAGGTGATGCGGGGGACAGGGGTCTCATCCTCTGATGGGTCGGTGAGGTCGGGCTCGCTCTCTGGCTCAGTGTCAGTCCCCTCTGTCTCGGAGTCGACCTGGATCGGAGTCTCTAAACTGGAACCCAGCTGCGGAGAAGGTGTAGAGATCAGCGGAGTGTGCACAATCTCCGGGGCAGGTGGCTGTGTCACCGTCGGGTCCACCAAGTAAGGTGCTGACTCAGTGGCCAGCATACCAACCTCTCCCAGAAGAGCGTGGAACGCTGGTGGGTACGGCGGGGTGAGGAAAAAGTAGTGGTCACGCCCTACTGCTGTGGAAGTGGAAGCCCCTGTGGTGCTGATCGTGGCTGCTCGAAGCTGCTCCTCCAGCTGACTGACGTGCTCCTGACTCTCTCTCAGCTGCTCCTCAAGTGTATCCATCATCCCGCGGCGGTCGTTGTATTGGTCAGATAACTGCTGGAACTGGTCACCGCGGACCTGAAGCTGTGCCTTCAGTGAGTCTATCTCACTGCCCCAAGCCTGGTGCTCCTCCTCCAGCTGAAGCTGCTGTGCTGTGAGGTCAGTCACCTCGGTCTCTAGCTCTCCCACACGTCTCTGCTGGTCGTCGATCTCTAACAGAGCCTCCTCGTAAAAGTCATCTGCTGCCTCAGCCCATCGTGACAGTCGGGTCACTATCGGGTTGTAGCAGCAAGGTGTGTCCTGAATAGTGCAGACGGAGTTGCTCTCCTCTCGAAACGGGTGGTGAGCAAACTCAGTACTTGCCAACTCAGCTCGGTGAATAGAGCTGAGTCGGAGGAAGGCCTCTCGTGCTGCATCCTGCATCGCGGTCTCTGGCAAGTCGCGACGGTGGCGTGTCGGGAAGCTGTAGTCTAACTCTGATGGGACTCGAGTATGAACCTCGACTCGGGCCTCCCAGACAGACTCGCACTGTCTCACTCGATATATCGGAGATATGGGGTATCGCAGACGCCTCATCAGTCGGTGCAGCTCGATGACGTATCCCTCAGAGCGGGGTACGCCCATCTCCCAGACAGCGGGTGAATCCTGATCTGCCATCTAATTTTAAGAAAAGCCCAATGTCAGCTAAGAGTAAAACTTATTTTGTAAAGAAATAGTTAAGAGTAAGATAAAAATCATACAGGTTTTGTAAACATAGCATTTTTACTTTTGAAATTATTACTAAGTGGGAACTTTCTCCCTTGGCCAAATTAAAGGAAAAGGGTGGGGCGCCTTTTGGTCTTTTCCTACAGTCGTATGGCTCTGATACCAGCTCTGTGGACCCCCGTTTTTGTAACAGGAATCAATCGTGTAAACAGTACCATTTCCCTGGATCAAGTAGTCTGGTACACACGAATTCGTAGCTGAAATATCCAGTGCGCATACACGAGTGTCTAGCACGAATTATTACATCAATAGCCTGCAGGCATAGTCTTAAGTCATCGGACCGAGAGGTCCGGAATACATCCAAAAACAGAATTAGATAAGGCAGCGGAGTTAAGGCAGCGGCACGCCATTGCCACAGGCAACGACCGTAACTAAGACCTATTGAACGCCCTCGTCTTCATCACCCTCCTGGTAATAGGCATAGGGATCCTCCGAAGCTTCATCTCCGGCCTCTGATTAAGTTTATATTTGCAAGGGTGAGTACCAACCGTACTCAACAAGTCACCACAGCAACAATGCACATGATAAAGGGGTATTCAAGGAATGGCTATAGTTCTTTTGCACAAAGCAAGTTTTGTAATTCTTTTCACAAGCCTAAGACCTAGCATAGACTGATCAAATTTTAGTACCAGTGTTCTTATTAAACAATGACGGTTCTGTCCACCATCCATTGTGATCCCAAGGATAGCTTCCCGCCATCGAGTCGTCATGGTTTTCTGAGGACGTCCACCTTCCCTTCTCTCAGGAAGTGGCTCCATCAGCAAGGAAATCATTATGCAGCATCCCATCCCACACAAGTTAAAAATTTAGAGTCTAGCCAAGTGTAATACACGTCCCGATGCTCAATAACCGCGAGCACGGCTATTCGAATAGATTGGGTTTACTCACACTGCAGTGGATGTACACTTTACCCGCACTCCGCGACTGCCCAACACATGAGCCTTGTCCCAACACATGAGACATGTCACGGCAAAGCTTTTCGATAACCTCGCATTGGCAGTACCCGCTCCATGAACTTTACATCCTCATGCACTCTAGGCGTACACAGTTTCTAGCAGTGAGAGGAGTTCTGGCGCACCCGGGAAGGAAAGACTCACACATGCATTAAGTTATAATTATGTTTAACTTCTCTCATGGCAGTCCTACCGATGGCGACCCCACTGTAGACACCCGCCTCGCGGTTCTACCAATGGCTGCCCCACCGTAGAGCCCCTGCCCCACACATCGAGAAACCACTATGCATGGATACTGCCTCCGCTCAGCTATCTATTCCGCTAGGTCTATACCCATACGAGAAGTGCGGTTGTACGGGGGTCGTTTCATGCTTAACTTCATGGCTCGGTCCTTAATTGACCGGGGACGGTACTTGCCTTTACCCGGATACCACCCAAATCCTCCGTCCGCCCCAGTCAAAAACAGTTGTTTACTTTTATTTCTCTTTTCATAAATCATGTCATCAACATCATGGCAATGTGGCGCTCATGTCTCCACATGCCGCATCTCAATTACCTTCCCAAAGGTAATTGCCCAAGCATAGAGCATTTTGATAATTATGAGTATGCATGATTCTAGAATAGCGTTGCTAAGCAATTGTCATAGTTGACTAGGGACTCATACGTAAACATGGTTACGAAGGAATATGGGGTAAACAATAATCAAGGCATGGCATAATCACAAGTAGGATGTTTATCATTGCATGCAATTTTATTTGTAAACAAAACAATTTCGCAATTGGGATCAACATGTTCAAAGAATAGTGATGACTTGCCTTGCTCAAAGTCCTGTGGGTCTTGACCTTCGCCTGGATCAGCAGCTTCCTCGGGCTCTATAGTTACGTGCGAAATTGGATTTAAATTCGGTTAGAATTCAAATAAAAGTCCAAGTAAATCCAAATGAGAAATCGAGCGCGAAAGTCAATTCCTTTTTATTAATTTTACTATCCGCGAACTATGGCAAACCCCAATTTTGGTTTAAATTATTTTGCGGTTACAATATTTTGTTGTCGTATGTTTTTAATTTAATCTACCCTAGCATTATATCCATGTATTAGGTTAGAAATTTCTTATCGCGAGCTAAATGTCGGACGGAATCCTAAAATTATCTTATAATATTATACGACTTAATTTAGTCTATGATTAAATATAATACACGGCTAACACCCTAGTAATTAAATCCGAATCGCTACCGTTGATCGATAGAGATTACCCAGAAATAATCCACAATAATTTACGAGAATTCATACATTTGTTTAATTATTAATTACATCTAAATTAATACCGCGAATTGATTTCTTATGGAGAGTACTAAAAGTTATCTATAATCTATAGGAATTTATCCAATTATAATTTCCTTAATCCTACATTTAAATGCTAGTATTTTAGGTATTTAATTAGTAAGAGTTTATCTAACCATATTTTCATTAATCCTACAATTAAATTCTAGTATTTGTAAATATTTTAAATCCCCCCCTAAATTCTTCCCCTTTTCTTTTTCTCTTTTTCTCTCCTTCTATTTTCTTTTCTTTCCTCTCTTTTCTCTCTTTTCCTTTTCTTTTCTTTCTCTTCTTTTCTCTCTCCCTCTCTTTCTTTTTCTTTTCTCCTTCTCCCTCCCTCTCTTTCTTTTTCTTTTCTCCTTCTCTCTCCCTCCCGGTTCCTCTCCTCCTCCCTTCTCTTTTCCCTCCCTCGGTTCTCCCTCTCTTCTCGGCTCTCCCTCCTACCCGAGCGGCGCGGCGACAAAAGAAAGAGGGGGGGGGGGGAAACAGCGGCTCACCGACGGCGGCGGCGACGACGGCGCACGGCGGCACGAGAACGGCGGCGCGGGGGCACGGGAACGGCGGCGCGGCGGCACTATGGCGGCGGCGCGGCGAAAAGGGAGGAGATGGAGGGGAATGGGTATGGGGGAGAAGAGATGGGTTGGGGGTTTTATAGGGTGTGAGAGGGGGAGAAAGAGGGGGCGGTGAGGGGATGCGACGGCGGCGCGGCAGCGCGCGGGGCGCGAGGCGGCGGGCACGCGGCGCGAGGTGACGAGACGGCGCGCGGCGCCGCAGCGGCGACGGGACGCGTGCGACGACGGGCGCGGCGATGGGACAGCGGCGCGGTGCGGGGTGCGGGGCGCGGGCGGCGACGGCGACGGCTCGGCAGCGGCGACGCGACTGCGGGCGGCAGCAGCGGCGGCGCGCGGCTTGGGGCGGGACGCGACGGTAGCGCGGCGCGACGGCGACAGGGTGAGTCGACGGGCGAGCGGCGATGGGACGGGCAGCTCGGGGCGCGAGGCGGCGATGGGACGCACGAGCGGCGACGGCGACAGCGGCGACGCGACGGGCGGCGACGGTGCGCGGCGGCGGCAGGGAGGAGGCGGAGCGGCGCGCGGCGCGCGGGGCGCGAGGCGGCGAGCGGCACGGCGGGGATGGCGACGGCGCGCGGCGCGCGGGGCTCGAGGCGGCGAGGGCGACGGTCGAGCGGCGACGGGACGGCGGCGCGGCGGGCGAGCGGCGCGGCGGGGATGGCGACGGCGCGCGGCGGCTCGGGGCGCGACGCGGTTAGGGCTAGGGAACCGCGTCGAACACCTGGCGGGCGGTGAACAGTGCCGTTTTCTAATTTCTCTATTTAATTTTTTTATTTTTTTTATTTTTATTGTTTTTATTTTTTTATTTTTTTTATTATTTATTTTTTTTATTATTATTATTTATTTTTTTTATTATTATTATTTATTTTTTTTATTTATTTATTATATAAATTTGATTCTAAAATTCCTAATATTTGCATATATAATTCTTACCCAATATTTGTGTTAGTTCCCGCTAATAAATTCATCCTAACTTAATAAACTCATCCTAAATTAATATAGTTCCATTCCATCGTATTAAATTTAATTGACACGAGTAGGCTCGCGATAATATCGGTCTAAATTGATTGATTTAGTTCTTTTATTCGAAATCTCCAAACTCCGGAATCGAAATTCAATGAAACGGCGAATAAAATCGGCATGATGCAATTTATTTTAAAAAGTTTTTGAAAATCCAAATTTTTAGAGTTTTGATTTGTAGGTCGAATTTTCAGGATGTTACAGGAGGCATGGCGGCCTCGGTTGACTAGCCGAGGGCGTGGGAGACGGCTGCATCTGGTCGGCACAGCATCGTTCGGTGGAGGGGTCGGAGACCGGCTTGGCGCAGAGAAGCGCAGCCGATGGCAGCGGAGGCCGGCTCGGCGCGAGAGGCGCGGGCGGCGGAGATGGAGGCCGGCTTGGCGTGAGAGGCGCGGCCGATGGAGGGAGGTCGGATTGGTGCGAGAGGCGCGTCCGGTGGAGGAGGCCGGCTTGGCGCAGAGAGGCGCGGCCGACGGTGGAGGAGGCGACCTAGGTGTGAGGAGGAGCTGCCGGTGGGTGTGGCGCGGTCTTCGGCGCACGAAGGCTGGCCGGCGGGGGACGCCGGTGCAGGGGTCCCACATGTCGGCAAAGCTTGTGTGGTGGTGGAGCATCGGTGCGTCAATCGTGGTTTCGATGTTGTCTGTGCCCCTTTGTTGGTCTAGTGGCGATCGGTCACGCTTAGCGGTGGCTGATCCGGTGCTAGCCTTCTCCTAGGCGTGTGTGTTGGCGATGTCGGCGTGTGAGTGGTGGTTTTTTTTTCCTTTTCCTGGTTATGACTCTCCAGGGTTATAATCTTGTAATTTTTTTTCTGTTCTATCAATAGAACTTCGCACCGTCTCATGCGAGTCGTTCAAAAAAAAAGATTGTCTGTAGTGGGAGGGGGTTGGGAACCCCTCCTCCCCGGCACGTAAAACGAAGTTCATTTTATTATATGATTAATTCAGTATTAACTATTTTTTTAAAAATAGATTAATATGATTTGTTTAAACAACTTTTATATAGAAAGTTTTGCATAAATCATTCCGTTTAGCAGTTTAAAGAACGTGTGCGTGGAAAACGAGGGAGATGGGTTGGGAAAATAGAGGAAGAACACAGCCATGTATCTGTAGTTGCCACTATCTGTAGTCTATCTAGTTGCCAACTTGCATTGAAGGAAGTGTGTGCACCTGTATATACTTATCCCCAACCAACCAACTGCCTGCATATGCCTTCCTTCCTACCACTAGATATGAGATATCTCTCTCTCTCTCTTCAATTAGAGCAAGTTTAATAATATAGCCCACTATTAGCTACAAATCATCTATAGCCAATGTAATAGCCAATTCATACAATAGGTGCTTACTATACTATTAATATTTAGTCCCACCTATCATACACACATTACGTTTTGGAGTCCGTGCTGCAGCTGGCCACAGATTTTTAGCCCGCTATTTTCTTTCTTTCTTTATTTTTTTAAAATATGTTTATAGCTGGCTTATAGTAGGGCAGTAGGAGAAGTTTCCACTTTCTTAACAATTGCCTTGGATTTTCTACTTGTTTACTACTCTTTGTCATTGCAAATATTGCTCCTCGATCGTTTTCTTTGTTTTGTTCAGCTCCTTCACTCTTTTTTTTTCTTGTTTTCTGTAAATTAAAGAAAGACACTAAATTTCTTGGCTAGGTTAGCTGCCATGCATGCATTGTGGATCTGAGTGAGATACCATGCATGCATACTTTCATTTTCGTTTGGAGTCCGCAGCTCGTGGCCCTCGCGGCCGCAATACTTATGAACCAACGCATGGGCTAGCTACTTGTCACTCTTTATCTTTATGGACTACATTTCTTAACATTTTCCAGGATATGTGTGTGTGTGTGTGACACACACACATTCATTTCATATATAGTAGGAGTTTATTGCTGTGACGGTTGCGACCTTTGCCTGTTATTTTTCACCGGTGAAACAAGCAATATTAGTACACCAACCGCGGGCCAACCTATACTAAATTAGTACTACAATACACGTTGGAAATGGAGGTTGGGACTGCGCTTTGGTTAACGTCGAAAACAAGATGCAACGTTAGCACATAATTAATTAAATAGAGTATTAGCTATTGTAAACTTGGAAGTTTGATTTGTCAAAACTTTTGTACATTTTTTACTAAAAATATACTGTTTAGCAGTTTGAAAAGTATGCTCACGAAAAATGATAGAGTATCTCACCCCAGCTTCTCTTTAGATCGTAGCCGTCTTAGGCTGTGTCCGAATGTAAAGGTTGAAAACTTTTTCCCCCATATAAAACAGAGCGACACATTAACATATAATTAATTAAGTATTAGCTAAAAATATATAAAAAATAAATACATATTATTTTTAAAGCAACTTCACTATAGTTTTTTTTAAAAAAAGTAATGTTTAATAGTTTGAAAAATATGCACGTGAAAAATGAGAAAATAAAAGTTATGAACTTTTCCTCCCAAATGCACCCTTAGTTAAGAAAATTTCAATATATATGGACAATATTCTATAAACTGTAGGTAGCTACTCCACCTCATAATCATAAATGAATACACTGCTAGCTTTGAATGAGAGAATGTAGCAGATTGTCTTAGTCTTCTCAACTGTTCATTAGTAATAGTACTCCTTCCGTTCCAAAATAAATGTAATTTTACACGGTTAATGTCCAACATTTGACCGTTCGTCTTATTTAAAAAAAATATAATAAGTATTTTTGTTGTTATTAGATGATAAAATATGAATATTACTTTATGTGTGACTAATTTTTAGTTTTTTCTACAAATTATTTAAATAAAACGAACAATCAAACGTTGGACACGGATACCCACGACTGCACTTATTTTAGGACGGAGGTAGTAATAGTACTAATGAACAGTTGAGAAGACTAAAATTTTCACTAGTGCTAGTACTAGTACTAGGTTGGTTTAGAAATCCTTCACAAATGTTCTCTTCTATTCCATGTTTACCCCTGTTAGAATATTCTAACGAAATATTATTCTGATGAATAAATATTGAGAAACTATATGTTTAGCCATCAACAACGATCAGATCTAAAGTCCTACGTACTCCACAACCTTAAAGTTCATCGTCATAATAATGATAATGAAGTTCATTACATAGTTCAAAGTCCAGCGCATGATTCCCTCTTAGTCAACTTAAATAGATGAAACCGATGTAGCGAAATTCGACCTTGCCAGCTCGATTTGGAGGTTTCCCGGCCGGTATTCGGTCGCCGGGAAGGATTGGATGCGGATGCAGCGGACGAACACCTTCTCAGCTGCATCCAATTCGCACGCTCGTTTCTCCTTTTCTCTGCTGCTTTTCTACTCCTCCTTGTCCAATGGAATGGGCTTTAGTTTCTACCTGTACTACTGGACTGGGCCAACCAAAGGGGCCCGTCTACTGCCCATTATTCTTTTTTTTTTCTCTTTTTTAGTTACATAAAGTGTTTACAGTTTACTAGTACTAGTTAGTATTTCAAATACTTGGAGTTTTTACACTTTAAAGTGTAAAAGAAAAATCCATTTTTTTATATTCATGTACACTTTATTGTGGTCCAAGTATTTGACTGGATTTTTTTTTTTCTCTTTTTGACGCAAAAGGGGAATGAATAGTTGAGTCCCATCCTAGCAACCATGGTGTGCCCATGCTACAGACAACCATGGGCTTAATCACAAAGCTGACCCCTAGCTACAATAAAGCTTTATGATTGCAGCCACGTCGCATCTCCACTGCATAAGTGCAGATTGCAGTGTGGGTGGAGTTGTTAGGCAGGAATGGATTGAATTTTCTTGCTTAAATAAAATAATTTGTCCGTTGGCAAGTGATTTTCCTGCTTAATTTCGGACCACAGTATCTTGGTCCCAATTGTGATCTTTGATGAAGATCACCATCGGTCATTCACTGCAAGTTGGTGTCACTAGCTAGTCGATCTCATCGCCATATATATTCCATCCCAAGATTAGGACTCTTCTTTAATAACATCTCCACACTTTGCCACACAAACTTTGTCTACCCCCGAAAAAAAAAACATGTCTACGACGTATGAGCCTATTGGACAAGACCGAGTTCTTTCCAACCACACAAAACGACAACTTCATTTTTATTAGCATGTTTTTCAAACCTCTAAACGACACGATGCATTTTTATGTAAAAATGATTTATTTTAAGTTAATAATAATTAATACTCGATTAATTATATACTAACAATTTATCTTATTTCACGTGGCACTGAGTTACTCTACCAAATCGTTACGTCAAACGCAGCCTAAGACCGTGTGGCACATCGTATCTGTTACATGAAACGCTAATTAACTTCGATTGATCAAACTTGCTAGCTAGTCACATGTGAGACAAAGTTTGGCACTCAGTTAACCAAACAGGGACATATTAATTATTGCTACACTTCAGACGAAGCAATTGTGGTAGGCGGGTGAAAGCTAGCTTTTCCCAGTCTCTGACTGGTGTTAGCGATGATGGAGGAGTTTTAAGTGGCCTGGTTCTCTCTCTTCGGGTAAAAAACAGGTTCAGTGTTCGGGTGTTGCCAGCATCCTAGATGTTGTATTCTCTATGGAAGCTGGACTTCATTTTGAAGTTTCTACTCCCACGGTTGAGATATTTGGGTGGTTTGAGACAGTTGTCCGTCATAGTAAGTTAGAGTTGCTTGTCTATTGTGATGAGCTTGGTGCAGTGATGATCTATGTCGGGTCTTAATACACTATAACAAATGGTTTTTGCGGACACCCGATCTCTTAACCTTTGCACGCGGGCTGAAAGCAAATCCACCTCTTCCTCAACCATCTCCATCATCTCAGCAAGACAGAAGTTGATTTGCAGCCATTCAAGTGCTCCATCGTTGGTTGGCTGCTCTTCAGATTCACCCTTCATGTTGTTCCCTAACAGAAGAAACCATGCTGGGTTTGTCATTCGGGCTGAGCTCGGACCACCTGCTCAATTTCGGTTGACAGGGTCGATGTTAGAGCTCCTCAGATTCAATAATGAGCCTCGTGGGGATCCTTCGCTGAGTCCGGTGACGCACACACCAAAATCTACGGCTCAGCAACAAACCTCAGTCTTGTGCCGTTTCCGTGGAGGCAGCCGATGGGGATTAACGGTTTTGTCAAGCGGAGTGCACATCTTTTGAGGCCCAGGGTAGCAGTCGTCACGGCTTTACCGCAGATCCCTGTCGACTTGCTCCTTTTTCTGCTGTTATGTTATTTCAAAAAGATTGCTTCCGTAGTTCAGTTAACCCTCCCTTCTCAGGGGTGGTTTTTTTGCTTTCAGTTTTTATTCTTGGTTATGTAACGGGGTTTATCCCCTAATTCTGTTCTTGCTTAATAAAGTTGATGTGTTTTTTTAAAAAAAAAGCAAATCCACCTCCAAAAATACATAGGGGATCCCTGTCAAGACCCGCTAGTGAAAATAATTTCTTGTTGGTGTTCAACTTACGAGGACCAACTGCAAAAATAGATCCATTTTTATATGCGGGTCTCTTAGACAACAACACCTGCTAGAGATAAACAACTATTGATATAAAATCGGGCTAGGTGCACGCAAGGGTAGTGACACGCACCAAATCCCCAGCCCTCTCCCACACATCGAATCCACCGGTCCTCTCTCCCTGTCCTCCCCCCACTAGCTCCCCCTCCCCCCTCCTCTCTCTCACCTACGGATCGGTTGGTGATGTGAATAGGAGGCATCCATGGGACATGGGAGTGGCGGATCCAACGTCCTCGGAGGCCAGGTGCGATAGATCGATGGAGGCCGGCTTGGGAAGTGGTGGATCGATGACAAGCGTAGCAGAGCCTGATGGATCCTACGTCGGCGGTCGCCAAGTGCCGCGAATCGATGGTGGCGACAGGCTTGGGAGGCGGCTTAAAAGTCAAAACATTTAATAGGGAATAAAAAAACTTTTGTATATTTATTGGTAGCGACTTAAAAGTCAGTGCTAAAAAGAAATTATGTTGAAAAAAATCTTAAAATCAAGTTAAAAAATTTAAATTTTAGTTTTTCTTTAGCTTATTTGGCCGACCAATGGGACTCTCAAATATCTTGCGTAGCTAGTTGTGTTAAGTCTTTGCGTACATATTTGAAAAAAAAATCAATTTTTTCTAGGCGGCCTTATTATGGAGGTCATATGAAAAATCATTTTTTATACGGTTAAGGTGCACGCTTGTAAAAAATTGTGATTTCCAAAGATAATTGGCTGTTGGCGTTTGTGGTAGGTCTACGAAAAGCCATTGGAAATACCTGTTTGCAGTAGTTGTGGACTTGATGCCATCAGAGTTCTTTTCTCTGTTTTTCTCTCCGTATAGTTGTTTTTATGGTTCTCCTCGCTTTAGAATTATTTTTCTGGTTTTTTCCTTATAAAGTGAGTTAGTAATATTTTTCTTGTTAACATAAAATAGGAATTCCATGTCCTGCTTCTTTGAGGTTTAATTTGCATTTAAAAGAAAAAAGCGAGGCGATTATAGTATTGGCTTGCCGTGGAACGCGAGTGACGACAAGGAAGAAGAGATTATATATATAGTGTTATAATCTGCGTCTGATACATACAGATATTAATTATATATATACTCCTACTGTGTATGGCGATGCATCGATGGATGACGTACCTCTAAATCTATCAACCATCTACAGTAGAGTGATCGATTGTGATAATAAAATTAATTAAACCTTGGAGGCTATGGTGTTGGCGGTTCCGGGCTGATGATGATGATAATCCGGCAGCTCGACGTGGTTCTTGAACCTGTACCAGCGCGCGCAGAGGAGGAAGTAGCAGACGTTGGCCGCCGCGATGGCCGCGACGGTTAGGTAGAAGAGGTCGAGGCGGGCGTGGTTCAGATCCTGCGCCAGCCACCCCGTGGTCCGGTGCACCGCCGCCACCATGAAGCCGCTCGCGTAGTTGGCCAGCGCGAACGCCAGGAAGAAGAGCGCCCCCGCCACGCTCCTCATGTTCTCCGGGAACTGCCTGTAGTACAGCTCCGTCTGCCCGATCGCCGCGAACGCCTCCGACATCCCCGCCGCCACCTGCTGCGGCACCAGCCACAGGAACGACATCTTCACCCCCGCCGCGCCCAGCCGGCGCCGCCGCTGCTCCACCGCCGCCGCCACCGCCATCGTCGCCACCGACAGCACCAGCCCCACCCCGATGCGCTGCAGCTGGCTGATCCCGCCCTCCTTCCCCGTCACCCGCCGCAGCGCCGGCACCACCACCCGGTCGTACACCGGGATCCACACCGTCATCGCCATCATGTTGAACACCACCATCGACCCCGCCGGCACCTCCAACGCCCACCACCTCGTCAGCCGCCGGTCCATCTGCAGCGCCTGGAGCACCACGAACGTGCCCAGCTGCGTTACCACGATGAAGTACACGATCCCCGCCGACCACACCGGGATGATCCGCGCCAGGCACTTCACCTCCTCCACCTGCTGCACCGTGCACAGCCGCCACGGGCTCGCCTCCTCCGGCGTCACCACCGCGGCCTTGTCCAGGCACCGGAACTGGTCCGTGTACGCGATCTTGGCCACCCGCTTGCTCTGGTGCGGCGGGTCGAACAGGTCGTCGGCGGAGGCCGGGGCGGGGACGCGGCGCTTGCGGACGGCGGCGACGATGACCCGGGCAAAGCTGGTGAAGGGGCTGCCCTCGGGGCGGACGCGGACGTAGAGGCGGGTGCCCATGAAGAAGAGGGCGCAGGAGATGGCCATGAGCGCGGCGGGGACGGCGAGGCCGATCGCCCAGCTGACGTTGCTCTGGAGGTAGATGATGAGGGTGGCGGAGAGCATCATGGCGACGGTGAAGGTGAAGTAGTACCAGTTGAAGAAGCTGGCAATGCCGCGGCGGCCGGAGTCGGTGCGCGGGTCGAACTGGTCGGCGCCGAAGGCGAGGTTGCAGGGGCGAATGCCGCCGGCGCCGACGACGAGGAAGGCGAAGGCGGCGAGGAGCGCGGCGAGCTGGCCGTGCGTGGGGCCCTGGCACGTGGACGAGGCAACGCAAGGTGGGGGGTGGAGAGAAGGGATGGCGGCGGTGAGGGTAAGCACAAGCATGCCGAGGCAGGAGGCGAGGGAGGCGGCGGCGATGGTGGTGTAGCGGCCGAGGAAGGTGTCGGAGAGGAAGGCGCCGAGGAGGGGGGCGAGGTTGGTGGTGCCGGAGAAGAGGTTGAGGAGGGTGGCGGCGCGGACGCTGGGGAGGTGGTAGACGGTGGTCAGGTACACCAGCAGGTTGGCGGTGGTGCCGATGGTGCCCAGCTTCTCGAACGTCTCGTTCCCTATCACGTATGGCATCGACTTCCATCCTCGGTACCGCACGCTGCTGATCACCTCCTCCTCCTCGCCGCCGGTGATCTTCTTCTCGCCCGGCTGCTGCTGCTTCTCCATGGCTGCTGCTGCGTCCATGATAGATCTTGATCGATCGAGTACAGAAGTAGCTAGCTAGATAGAGGAGCTTGCATGCAGGGTCCAGGGAGGAGTAGTACTGCATGGAGAGATGAGTGAGTGGAGGCCTATAAATAAGCTTAGCAGAAGCAGAGTCCAGCAAGAGACAGACAGACACAAAGATATTGATTCGATTCAAGGGCATGCATAACGTCGACTGAACTGCATGAACAGAGTTTAATTGTTGTGAGATTGCCTCCCTTCCACATGCACAGTGCTCAATTAAGTACCATATGCTCACTGCAAAAGTACTTAAATAATGGTGCCATTTTTCTTTTAAAAAGACTTTTTATGCATGAGTTTCTTACAAATACTTTTTTTTGGATAATTAATTTCTAAAGCATTTAAATTTTAATTCATTCCTTCGTCTGTACTCTCAAATAATTAATTATCAGGGACCATTTATCGCAAATCACGAATAATCATCACAAATCATCCATCCACCTGTAAATCTGTCTTCCTGCGCATGATAGGGTATACTGTATACTTAAGCACGAGTCAGAGACCAAATAATTGAGGCTGCAGGTTAATTAATTAGTGGGAATTTGGGGAGCTTGTGGATCAAGCTAATATATGGTAGCTGTACCGTGTGATTTTGCTACACTCTAGCTTGGGCAGGGGATCGATATGATGTAATTAAGTTGATGTCGGCCAGTATCAGGATATACACATAGATTAGTCAAAACGGTGTTAGTAATTTTGGTCGGAAACTGTATATGGATGTGTATGTGTACAACGTCATTTTCAGTTAACTTTATTTGACCAAAGGAAAAGAAGGCTTAATTGGTACTAGCAAATGGTGGTTAGTTTGAGTACGAGTGCTACTGATCAAGTGTAGAGTGAAGATGACCGCAGCTGGTGAATAGTACGTATGGATGTATTCCGGCGGCAAGTGTACATTATTTATTAATTACTACTCCTATTATCAATCATAATATATATACTCCAGCAATGACAGTCAAACAAGTTGCAGTACTAGTTGTACACACAGAGAGATATTACTACGTGTAGAGTACAGACTAGCTAGAGAGAGTACCGATCGACTGCAGATTATTCTGCTTTCAGATTTCAACGTCAATGCAAAGCAAGCAACTACAGTAGCTATACACTGTCAATTAATCAGCTGATTAATTTTGTTTTCCCGGCCGGCCGGTCCTTCTCTAGCTACGATTTCTTTCTTCTTCTTCTTTTTTTTTTTGAAAAAAATGGACGCTACCTTAATTAAATTAGCTTGCTCGTGAAGCTAGATACATACTCCTACTCATTACAAAATCTCAATTTCTGCACATGTGTTTATTAGTTACTCTAGTCACTACTCAAACTGGCTTGCTAATTACTCCAGTCTTTAGCCGCCTGCGGATATATATATATCGGTCCTGCCGGCTGCTAACTGCCAAATGGGTAGCTAGTCGATATCATCAACTTGCTGCAGCGAGCGCGGCAACTGTACGTATATATACATACATACGATACGAGTGCTTCTTAATAATTAATTAAATTAGTTTGACTTTGCTAGCACTCCCACTATGGAGTATATAGTGCAACTGGATTGAGAGTTACGTACTGTAGCTATTAAGTTTGACGCATGCATATGCGGCGGCCGAATTAAGTTTGACGCCGATCCATCCATCCATGCGACGCGACGGTCATCGATCGATCCGATGAATCCTCTCCTTCCTAACTTAATTATATACTGCTACAGTACTTCTTCCTCTTTATATTTGCCAATTACAATCAAAATTTGAGGTGAAGAATTCTACGGAACTCTTGATTGAGTAGTAATTTATATCATGCGTGCTATATAAAAGTTAGCCGATAAAACGGAAAGATACATCTCAATCGCTATAGCCATTTATCATCTTAATATATATACTCTAAAAGAACAGAAGATATATACTTATTTGATTACAACAGAAGAACACTTGATATTTTCAGAAAATTTAATGTTGATGACCTGGGAACCAAGGTCCCCATTCCCCATTGCCCATGAAGCAGCCATGCACATGTCCTCCAATATGACTTAACATTTTTTCGAGGTTTGTGTGGGTTTGTGATACATGGACTATCTTGAATAAAGAAGAATGAAGCCCACCTACGAAAATAAGTTATTTTTTATGCAGATATATTAAGAGTCTTGCCTGTAAAGTTTATTATAATTCTCCTGTTCTCATACATTTTGTTTGTAAATATAAATAGGTGTTTCTAGAAAAATGGTTTGTGTAGTGTGACACCACAGAGTTAGAGAGATCGATATGGGGTGTCCTTGGCTTGTCTCCTTCATCCTATACTAGCTAAAGGCCATGTATGTTGCAAAATAAATATTACAAGTTTTTTTTTGAGAGAAACAAATATATATTATAAGTGATAAAGCAAAAGCAAACGTTATAAGTTTATAGCATAGTTAGTTGATTAGGTATATGATGTCGTATCCAAAGCAAAAGTATTCACGTGTGGGAACCTTATGATCCTACATGTTAGTTTATGGCGTTGGAACAGACTCGGACAATCATATTATCTAATTTGAAAATTCAACAAATTATATATGAGTTTAGTCCTACTCTTCGCCAGGAATCCCGCAGGATGAAAGCGATGAGTAGCTTCTGGAGATGCAGCCCAGGTGCGCATGCATGATCGATGGATGATGCATCCAAGCCACCGATCGATTTGAAGGATGTGAAGAATGTACATATATGTGTACGCGCGGCGGCCTGTCGATCCAATGAACTGCAGGATAAGTAGCTTTTTTCTCCTATATACTCCCTCCTTTATTAAATGTTTGACGCCGTTGGCTTTTTTAAATATGTTTGACTGTTCATCTTATTCAAGAACTTTTGTGAAATATGTAAAACTATATGTATACATAAAAGTATATTTAACAATAAATCAAATAATATGAAAAGAATTAATAATTATTTAAATTTTTTAAATAAGACGAGCGGTTAAACATTTTTAAAAAAGCTAACGGCGTAAAATATTTTGGATGGAGGAAGTATCATGCATCGATGGATACACAAGTAGTGGGAAGGCAGGCACGTACAGTAGCGCTAGCGCGCGTGGCAGTGGACAGGAGGATGGTCCGGATATAGATAGATAGTACCTTAGACTACCGATTGATCGATCGATGTGATGTACAGTACACTAGTGCACATCAAAGTCGTCGTCGTCGATCAATATGCACGATCGATACAGAGATAGATTTGCATGTCTCCAGAGACATCTCTTTGTATTTTACGTTTCATCTTTATAAAAAAATATATAAATTAATATGAGATATATTATTCTATAAACATACTAAGCTTAAATTCGATTTCTGTAAGTTATAGTTATTACATGTTTATTGAGTAATATATATATATATATATATCACATATTAATCTTGATATTTCTTAAATATTTTAACGAATATTATTAAGATGCATGATACGACGTCGCGGGAGATAGAAATATTTTCCTTATGGATACATATATATGTGTTGATACGGCGGTTGAACATGCATGCATGTTGGCATTTTCATGAGATCGATCTAGCTTTGACTCGACGACGTGAGTACGTTGATCGATCTTGTCCGCATGCTTACGTGCACCACTGCCACAGTCACTCTCTCCTGACCATCGTCTCTATAGTCAAAACCTGTCACTGCTGGCCATTGAGTCGTAAGCTGGATATCGGCAGGCATGCCTGTCTGCAGTCTCGATCGATCGCCATGCATATATACGCATTAATTATATTGATCGATCTGTACATATATATATATATATACATGCATGCTAGCTGTACTTGTGTATTTGTATGGATCAATCTGAACGTATGTACATGCTCGATGCCTTCAGTTTCTCCCTTTCACAAGAGCAAGAGTGAGAAGAATCTATCTACTATCTTATTAGCTATCTTGTGAAAGTTAGTCCTACTAAGAAAGCAGCTAGCTAGATTACCGGCCGTCACGTTGCCACATACACTAACTAACTGAGAGCAACGTCCATTTACCGCTTGCACGTATACGTGTGTAGTCAAGTGTAAACTCAAGACTGACAAATTGCATGTACTTTTGCGATATATATATATATCTCTATCGAATGAGATATAGATACGCGGTTAATTAATTACGAGTAATTTTCAGAGACGAGATATATACATATACCTGCAGATCAATTTTTCCGTCGCCGTCTCGAGTCATGACAAAAGTTCAATAATTAATCGATGGATCAATTCAAATCGTCCTTGTCCACCAGAGGCAGAGGGCGCCCGAGATAGACCGCTTCTACCTCCATCTTTATTTTAGACAATGATATATGCATGTCCCTCGACCATTCATATATACATTCTCAAATTAGATGCTCCATTTAATTTAATTTGCCAAATGGTATCAAAAGATCGTTTTGGTAACGTAATTGATCAAGCACTCATTTACATCCATCTCCATGTAGAATTGCAGATCCATATGAATGCGGTACGCGTGTATATACTCTAGCTAGCTAGCGAATTGGATGTAGCCTTTTGCGCTCTTTATCTATCAATCATCAAAACATCATTACTGACGAGTATCTGCTTATTTGGAAAAATGGTGGAAACTATATATGTTGTGGAAGTCTAAAAATTCACGCTGAATCAAAAAATAGACGTCCGGGATTTGGCGTGGACGAATCTTGAACGTCCTTTTTCGATACATAGATAGTTTCCAAGTTTACACTATATACGTGGTTTGCACTATATATTTTCCATGTTTATTTTAGTGATCGTCGTGCTGAAAGTGCATACTCTCACCGTTCAAAAAAATCTTAGAATTGAGACGAGACATAATACAGTACAACAAATACATACAACTATACTACTATAGTCGATATCTATACTGTATATATATCTGCTATAAATAAATATGATTCATAAGATAGTAGTCAGTAAAGAAATAAACAATATAGATTAACTCTGCTATCAGTAAAGTAAAGGCAGTTTTAAAACATCTCAATAATCATAACTAATGGCGAGGAGATCAACTAGAAAGCAACATATATACGACAAATTAAAGGTACGCACACATCACGAATATATATAATTAAATGCAATGATATATTGGCTGATGAACAGTACTTGACAGTTAAGTAGATATAGCTTGTGTTGGGACCTATGTCAAGTTTTTCATATAAAAGATGGTTATTTTTAACGGAAAAATTATATTAGGGTCATCTTAATTTGTTACTCCGTATAAAAGACTATACATGGAGTAGGCAGCTAGCTAGCTACTAGCTAGTGGATTAATTCATTATTTGCTGCCATTCATGCAAATGATCCATCCGAGAACAACATTAATAAATTATATACACCATGTACACTAGTCCTACTAATTAATCTGTCTTAATTGGTTGTTACTGTTACAGTGCAAAAATTCGTCACGATTAATATGTACTCCTTAGTAGCTCGCAGTTGGACTCAAGGCTATTAGCTCGATCCCTACCAAACTAAAATGATATTGATAATATTGTCATCTTCAAACTTTACAATATTGCAAATTTTACATAAGTCATATACTTTGATAAAATTTGTATCTTTGATCCTACGAACTGATTCTACAATTGTTTGGAAAAAAAAGCCCAACACATTAAGTATCTTGATACCAATAACCTAGTTGAAGTGTGTTCGTGGCTGCTAGGGATATATATAGTCGTGTGATATATTTACTTGGTATGGACCATATATCATATATGGACCTCTTGATTATTATAGTTGTTTGTATCAATATATTTTCTTGTAAACGTGATCGATTCCATCGTTTGTTTGTTGCAATTAAATGATTACAATAAGACCTTGTATGATTATGTTTCGGAGAAAAATAGTATATCATTACAATTGTAGTTAAAATATTTTTATATAAAGCGTAAAAGATCAAAAACATCACAAAATATCTGCTAAAACACTCAAACAACACTGTGTAATATTTGCAAATGAATTGGTAAAACATGAGAAAACTCTTATTAAAACATCCAAGAAAATCATTTGCAACATTAGAAAATATATATTATGAAAACAAAATTAAAATGTGCAACACAGTAGTGGACCAGTTGAAACATTTCAGTTTGAAGTGTGAAACATCCGACCTCAAATAATTGAAACATGTATATTTTTAACTAAAATATAATTACCATGTAATGTTTTCAAATCAACTAGTAACACATGGGAAAAGCACTTATTAAAACATCCAAATAATTTCATATGCAACATTAAGAAAGACATATTATAAAACAAAATTAAAATGTGCAACATAGTATCAGACCGGTTGAAAGATTTCAGTTTGAAGTGTGAAACATCCGACCTAAATGATAAAAACATGTATTTTTTAATTAGAATATATATGTAAAGATTTAACTATAGTACCTTGTTGCAAACATTTAACTGCAATGAGTATAACAGTGTTATTGGATCATAAATTGGATAAGTTATTTAGGATAAAATATTATTTGAAGCTCGCGTGAAATATTTTATGCATGTACACATATTCCCACATGTATCCAAGAGTAGCGTCAGGTTTCTGACATCCGGCCAAGTGGCCTATCAGTAGCATTATTTATTTATTTATTGTCGTACAGTGGTACCATTAATTTAATTTTAGATTCCTCCCGAAAACCTGCAAGCAGTACATGCGACAAGTAATATTTCTATGAAAACTATAAATATTATGTAGCACTACATATATGCCAATTTTAAAAATATGTGTTGTTTAGCATGTGATTCATATATTATGAAATTATTTCTATGGTATATAAAAAATATAAATTTTATGATGTTAAACTGTATGAGTTTATAGAAGAAATTAACGTTAAAGATTAAAATGTTTGATTTAAACTAATATATAACGTAACGATTAGTAATTTAAAATGAATGGATTAATAAGTGATTGATAGTAAAAAGATGACTGAACTGAACGATTGCCGTATGCATATCTCATTAATTAATTAGGATGGTGAAAGTAATAATTTAATCTAGTCGATCATCCCATTGACTGACTGACGTACGCATATAGTATCATCTAGTAGTAGTTAGATGGAGTATCTGAATATCTATCTACTTCAGTTGAGTCCTCCGGAAAACATGGTCGGTCACTCGGATCTTGCTTAATTTGTCAAAGAGTGCATTTGCGTACGTGCTCGGTCAAATAAATATTGTATTGTAGGCTTACATGTATGGATGCTGCAAATGATTGAATTTGGTGAGTGCTACTAATATGGCATGGTGTGCAACTCAACTCAACTCAAGTGAACCAAACAAACACTTGTCTCTCTTTCTTTCTCTTTGCTTTCTTATGTTATTATAGTAACAGTAATATGGTCCTAATTTGTAACTGATTAGACTCATACAAATAAGAACATACTATAATGTAATGTGTAATGTTCGTAACGAGGCAGGGCTATATAAATAGAGATGTACTGAAAAATGATGATTGAGAATAAAACATATGAAAGAAAGATGACTTTGTTTTTTGTAGGGTTAGTAGTAGAGATAAGAGGGAGAAGAGGCCGTTGGATTGCATTGGAGAAGCCCAAACTCCAACGGCCCATATGACAATCGTAGGAGGAGCCCAAAGCTCTACTGGAACAGAGGCCTGTCAAGAAAAAGAAAAGAAAAGCCTAGCAAGGAAATCCAGTCAAGTCGAGTGAGTGTACAGGACCTTTTGGGCCGTGGTTAGAATTTGGCCCAACCACAAAGCCTAGTAAGCGGCGGTTGATTGAGGAGATGAGAGAGACGAGTGTGAGTGTGAGTCAGTGTCAGTTGCCACCGTCGCACCGCTCCGAGCGGTAGGTGATCCCGCCGCCGCTCGCCGCCCGCCGCCCGCCGCCCGCCGCCGCGCCGCCTTCCATTCCCATTCCAATACACCACGACACACGGAGTCTACTCCCATTCCTTCCCACCCGCGATCCCTGATCTCCTCTCCTCCGCGCCATGGCGGAAACCCTAACCCCCCAAACCCTAGCCGCCGGGGACCTCGTCTGGGCAAAGTCCAAGCGCCGACCCTGGTGGCCCGCCCACCTCCTCCCGGACGGCCTCGTCTCCTACCTCGCCGACCCCGACCCCGACCACGCCCCCCGCCGCGCCTCCGACCTCAGGCCTTTCGCCCACCCCGACGCCGACCTCATGGCCCGCGCCACCACCACCCGCGCCTTCGTCGCCGCCGTCCACCAAGCGCAGGCGCAGGCCGCCGCGCTCCTCCACGCCCACCTCACCTGCCCCTGCGCCTCCGCCCCCGCCCCCGACGCACCGCCTCCTTCCGCGCCCCTCCGCGCTACCCTCCACAACCTGCCGCCCCCCGACTTCCTCGCCTCCCTCCGCCACGCCGCTCTCGACGCCTCCTCCGTCGGCCTGCTCGACCTCCCCAGGCTCAAGGCCTGGGTCGCCGCCCTCGCCAACGGATGGGGTCCCGCTGGCCCGGGCCATTACCCGCGCCGCCCCGTCGCCGACCTCGTCGACAAGATTGACCTCGATGTGCCCGCCGCCTGGGATGCCCAGGACCAGGACACCAGGCCATTCGAGGTGCCCCAGGAGACACCCACCCAAAAGAAGCGCAGCGTCGCCGAGCTCATGGACAATGACGATGACAAGGCTACGCCACACCACCAGGACAGTGCTACCACCATCTCCAAGTCCAACAAACGCGAGCGCAAGAAGAGCAAATATCTGTCGCCGCCCTACACCAACTTGGGCGGGATTGCCCTTGTCCAGAATGCGTCTGATTCGCCAAAGCCATCGCCGCCTGCTGCCGCTGAAGATGATGAATACAAGGTATTGCCAAAGCCATTGCAGGAGAATGTTTCTCCACAAGAGGTCTTGCTTTTTGTGCGCAGAGCTGGCCTGGACGTCTTCCATAGGATACGGTCAATGAAGGCCGTCAATGCCTTCCTTTCTTTGTATACAAGTTCATTGTTAGTCGAGGATGCTGACTACAAGTCCTTTATAGCACACGAGTGTTCTACGGAGAATGCTTTTGCAAATGCTGCTGTGGAGACATCTGATTCTTTTGTAAATTCACGTGCTGCTCTGAAACCAGGCAAGTGTGCTTTGAAGAGGACCAGAAAACAGGGGCAAGATGAGGGTGGGAGTTCTTCGACCAAGACCGAGAAGAGGGGGAAGAAATCCCCTGCGGCTGCCCTAGGCTGTGGTGTAACAATTACCCCTGCTATTCCTATCAGGCAAGCGAGGGCAGAAGGCATAAGAAGCCCGACGAAACCAGAGAATGGTGCAAGGGGTATGGCAGTTGGTGTGCAGCTTGAGAAGATCAAGCCAGACTTTAAGAGCCCTACATTAGCTACAGCAAAGGTAGCAAAAGAACCAGGACAGGAGCAGGACAAAGCAAATGGTGGATCTGTTTTGATGACCCCAGCCAATGCTTGCAAGAATTTATCTGACCAACCTGCTAAACAGAATGATGCAGGTATGCTGGAAGCAAGACAGTTGCATACCAACATTCAAGCAGATCCAGGTGTGCAAGGCATTGTTGTAGATGTGCCTGTCAGATGTGTTCCGGTGGAAGCAGTGAAGTCTGAAGCTAATCTTCCTCTACACAGAGATGAGCAGAGTGCTGCTGTAGATGTGACTGACAAAAGTGCACCTCTTCCTAAAAGTGAAGATGTATCCCTATCTCAGCCGACAGATGGAAATAAAGAACATGCAAACGCCGAAGTGCGTACGGTCCAAGAATCTTATGCTTCCCTTGAAGCGATGGTGCCAGAAATGCTTATGAAAGCGGAGGTCGCCAATGGCACTAATGTAGCAGCAGCAAGCAATTCCCTCAAAGATGAGGGCCAGAGGGCCGATCAGCCTAGCCTGAAGAAGATGGTTCCTGGAGCTAATGTAAACCATTCCTCTGGTGAAGCTACCAACAGTGCTTTCCCTGATATAGCTTATTCTACTCCTAAGAAAAAGAAGAAGAAAATTGCAGAGCACTTTGGAAACCCAGCAGCCCTTCTTTTGGACTTTGCAAAGGGTGTTGTTCTGCCCTCCAAAGAGGAACTGCTCTCTGCATTTGGTAAGTTTGGTCTCGTGATTGAGTCTGAGACCGACATCGTAAAAGATACCCATAGCGCTCGTGTTGTGTTTGGGAAAAGTGCTGAAGCTGAGGCGGCTTACAACAGCGCAGAAACTCTTGGTATGTTTGGTCCCCCGTTTGCTACACCAAGGCTTCATTATCTTCCTCCAATCAAGTTGAGCGTGCCTTCGCCAGCTTCAAAGCCTCCCCTTACGGATATTAGGAAAAACCTGGAGAGGATGATCTCATCCCTGGCTGGCCATTCATCTGTCAAGAAGGCAACTCCATCAGATGGATCAAAGCAAATGCCAGAAAACCTTCTTGGGGAAATGCAGGGGCTTTTGGCGAAAGTTGACAAGATGCTCACCGGGCCTTCTGCTACTGCTAGTAATCCTCATTAGCCCCCTACCGCATGGATTTATTCTAATCCGTCCGTAGTTAGATGTCTTATTGTCTATGCTGTTTGTCGATGTCATCAATTATAGCTGCCAATCTCGAGTTAATGATAAATTAGATGTTTTGATGATTTCGGCAGCAACGATTGAAACTATTGTGAATGGTAGTCCGTAGTCGTTATTATGTCACTGCTCTGTGTGTGATATATTAGGACTGCAACTTCTTTCTTCTAGCCCTCTCGCAGCAGCATGAAAAATCATGTTTTTCCCCCAATGGTGAGTATGATGCGTTTATAATAAGGGGTAATAATAATATACAAAGCTGTTGGGGTTGACATCACATGGCACTGGGCCACTGGTAGTAGTAGAATTTACCATGCAAAAAACTGGCATAGGCATGATGATTGCATATGTTGATCTGGGAGGAGTGGATGTGATACAGTGACAGTGATATCCAATCAAATGTAAGCTGTATATCGCTAATGATTTTTCTAAATAGATGTTGGTATTGATTAGTAGCAATACAATAACACAGCAGCTCAGTAGTTGTGAACAACAGGCCTGTGAAGTGTGAAATTGATGCGTATTTTAGTCTTTCTGAGTATGTCATAAATCAATGAAGCAAGGGAATGTAGTATATATGGTTATAGCGCTGCATCTGTTGATACTATTATCCAAGGCAAATCTATATGCTACCTTTGAAAAAGAGAAAACAAACAAATAGCCAAATTTGTATTCTTTGGCGCATTTCTCTCAAACTTATGGTGTTACGGTGTTACCTGCAAGAATTATGATACGAATTGTTCGTTTATGAAATAGGGGTGGGAGTTTTATTCTCCGAATCCCCTTGGTCGTCCAGGTTTGCCAACTCCGGCGGACTGGGGTTTGTCCTCAATTGTTTCTTCGGGTTGTGATTGATTGCTGCGAGTTTTGACCGGATGGTAGCATTGGATTGCTGTGAGTAGTATGACAATCTAATTTGCAACTTGTTTCTGTGATTGGCAATGCTCTGGCACATCGATCCGCGCAAGTAGAAATTCACTCATTCAGTCACTCACTGTATAGTTGGTTTGCAGAGAGATTATCTGAATTTACTTGCTTGGTCAACTTCAAAAGGACTGGAATTCAGAAGCTGGACTGAAGAATCGGCATACTTCTTATTTTGTGAAATATCCGTCGTCCCTGCGGATTGATCAAAACATGCGGTTGAGTTTGGAATATCATTACCACCAAAGATAGTTTCACCTGAAACTTGTGATCCATGGACGAACAATAGAAAAACAGGCCTTGTTGTCTTGTATGCAGAAGCTCTCTGATACAAGCCTTCGTTTTACCATGGAAAAAGTCCACTTTGACTCCCTTAAATATCGACCGAATCTAATTCGTACCCCTTAACAAGAAAATCGGATAAGATGGCTCCTTGAACTATTAAAACCGGTATAATTTGACTCCCTAGGTGGTTTTGCAAGCGGTTTTGGCTGATGTGGCGCCTATGTGGCGGTGTTGACCCGGTCTTCGTCCCACGTGTCGTTGACATGTCGCTTACGTGGAATTAGAGTAAAAAATAAAAATTTGTAAGACCAACATGTCATCCGCACACACACACAAAAGTGGGAACCACCGACATGTGGGCCCCGCATGTCATCCTCCCTCTCATTCCCTTCTTCCTCCTCCCTCCCCCCCCCCCCTCTCTCTCCCTTGGTCTCTTTTTTCACCTTGCCCGGAGCGGTGGTAGAGAGCGGCGGCGGCGGCGGTCAGGAGCAGCGGTGGGGATGGCGGTAGGAAGCGGCAGCGGCCTGGCTGCTCTACCGCCGCCACCTCGGCTCTGTCGAGTTCTTCCCGTGGGACATCGACACCGTGGAGCAGCTGGAGGTCTTCCAAGAAGTCGCCATCCAAGAAGCCAACCAAATCGCCAGGGGCACTCGACGGGCATCCGACGCTTCTCGCACCGACGTGGATTCGCCTCGCCACCTCGCCGACATGGATCCGTCGTGCAAGCACCGCCCGCGGGCTCACCACGCCGCGCCCCAACGCGGATCCGTCGCCCCATCACGGACACGCCTGGAAACGCCGGCCGCGGGCTCGCCTCGACGTCATCGTCCGCTGGCCGCCGCGCCCTGACGTGAATCTTCGGGCCCACCACCACATCGTGCAGACGATTGCGTCTTGGAGAGAGACGGCAATTTTGCGTTCCCTCTCTCCTCATACGCAAAATGCCTCCTCCGTTTGCGTTGGCTGTTGAAGGCTGTTTCTAGGATGCAAAAACATTGTGCACGAGCTATTTTGCGTTTTGCCTTCTCTGTTGGAGACAGTCTAAGGCGTGCCATAGGGCATTGGCGGAAGCATCGACCGCGAGCTTGTCGACGGCGAGGCGCGGGTCATGCGCGACATGGCGACGCGGAGGGTGCTATCGAGGCGGGCGGCGGCCGCGGACGCCGCGGGGAAAGGCTGGGCCTCCGCTAGGTCGAGGATCTCATCGATCTCGCCGTGCAGCCAACGCCCTCGTCGTCGGGCCTGTTAGCCGCCAGCGACACCCTCGCTGTCGGGCCCTCGACACTGTACCCTTATTGTCGGACGCAGCCGTCGCCAGCGCCGAGGCGGAAGGGGCCGAGAAGAAGAAAGGAGGGAGAGAGAGAGAGGGGTTATTAGAGGGAGGAGATGACATGTGGGCCAGGTTAACTTTTTTAATTTATTTGACGACTAGTTTGCCACATGTATGCCATGTTAGTGAAAACCACCCTTAAAACAGCCGAGGGAGTCGTTTTAGACGGTTTTAATAGTTCAAGGAGTCATCGTATCTGGTTTTGTGGTTTAGGGATACGAATCAGATTCGATGTATATTTAAGGGAGTCAATTGGACTTTTTCCTTCCTGCTCCCGAGGGGCCTTGAGAAATGAAAAATAGAAAAAAAATCCGGCCCATTCGGAGTAGTGGAAGTCTGGAACTGGTCCAGCCAAGCAACATTTACTTGGTTTTTGTCTTGCTTGTTAGGCCGGCCCAACGTAAAAAAAGGCCCATCATCCTCTCTTATACAGAGAAGAAACTCCAAAGTCCAGCACCCAAACTCGATCGAGAATTCGCTCGTCCTCAATCCGCCGCCCGACGACCTCGCCGGCGGCCGCCCCCACCCCGCCGGCCGCCACTTCTGCTTCCCGCGGGGGGATCCCTTCCGCTCTTGAGCGGGACTCGTGAGCCCCAAGGCAGTGCCTCCTTCACTCAAAAAATTGTCTCCGATCTAATTAAGCCCTCCGCCGCCGCTGCCTCGCCTTCGCCATGGAGGAAGCCGTGCGGGTGGACCTCGACAAGCTCCCCATCAAGCGCCTCCACGCCATCGACGAGGCCGGCAACGAGCACTACCCGCCGTAAGCACCAAACCAAACCAACCCCTTCCCTTCCCCTGAAACCCTAACCCCCACCTCTCTCCGTTCACCGAGATTCGGATTCCGCAGCGACACCAGCAGCGAGGAGCAGCGCCTCTCCGCCATCCGCCGCATCGACTTCTCCTGGGTCATCGACATGGACGCCAAGAAGCCCAAGAAGGACACCGCCCAGCAGCAGCAGCAGGCATGGCCGTGGCAGGGCATGATGGAGAGCCTGCAGCAGGCGCAGCAGGAGCTCTCCGTCGTCATTGACCTCATCTCCACTGTCAGTTTTCCCACACACAATACTGCAAACACCATTCTATTTGCATGCGATTGTTTGTATTTCTGACAGAGGAGACAATCCTACTTGATAATGCAGGTCGAAGCCAATGATGCAGTGGCAGTCGCTGGGATGCTCAAACCCAAATCGCTGCCAACCGAAACCTTAGTTGACACCGCAGTCTCTGCAGCCACCAAGCTTCAGCGCGTTCGGGTATGTCGTCCTACTGCCTATGTTTGATTACTTCAATTCACGGCTAAGGAACAAAATGGAACCTAAAACAAACTCTAGTACAATTTGTGTCTGTAATCGCTCGCCACTTTCCACTTCCGCCTTGCATCTATCATGCTTCCTGTTGTGATCTTCATTTGTGTCCTCGCAGCATTTGTCACGCTACTTCAAACAATCTGCCAAAACAATGGAGCAGCAGTTCCAAAAAGAGTCTAGGTTCTACGGCTCATTAATCAGGCATGTCTTGTTGCTTAACTTGAGTTGTTATTTCAATACCACTTCACTCAAGTTTGCACCATGAATTGCTCGTGGATTGGTGGCAGATTGCAGCAGAACTGGAAAGTGAAGCGGCAACGGTTTGGAGGAAGTGGTCCTGGAAGTGAGGGCTTCATGTTTGATCTCATCGACACTTCTCAATTGGACACAGCAGCAATGCCTCGACTGTCATCATTATCATTGATTCCAATTGACCAAGACTCATCAGGCACTTTGTCCGTACAAGTCCCTCAAAAATCTTGCCGTTTCTTGAGTCTTAATTTTCGAGGGGACAGTGCCAATGGTGTGGAAAGCTACAGGCATAAACTGAAAGATGGCATCTCAAGCATCACTTCCTCTGAAACAGACAATGATGATGTCAATAAATCCATCAAACATGCACATTCTATTCTTCGCAACATCCACAAGTCAATATTTGAGGAGCAGGTCAGCTAAGTGTTTGCTTGGCATGCTAAGAATTCTTGTATAGGATGCTCTGAATTAAGTTTTTAACTATGGCATCATGGAAAATTATTGTATATCATGTGATGACATCTTGCACCACCACCAGCCCTCCCTCCCCGGGTTTATTGTTATTTATTTATGTATATCGTTATGTGGCTTAGCTTAGTGTATGCCTTCGTAGGTATTTGATATGGTGATCCGTGAGACATTTGTCCAATCTCAAGGCATCAATGTGACTGGAATGCGTGAAGATTTTCTCCAATTAGCTATTGGTCAGGAATGTTCATTGTGCCTCTCGCTTGCTCATTCTGGAGATGGTAGCGACTCAGAAATGGTAGACCATGAAGACCATGCCAATTCAGAGGATGCCTCAAATCTTGTGTTGGTCACTATGAATGGGAAGCAGGACCCTTTAAGAAAAGACGTGACAGCGTTTCCTAATCCCAGAAGTCTGGAAATTTACTTGCTACAATTGTTTCATGAGAACATTCTTAGGAAGGTCAGGGAGAAATCCCTTAACATTGGTCGCTACCAAAGTCCTGCTCAGGTTGCAGGTGATGATTATGGCCTGCTAGGTCATTTCTGCTTGACAGTGGCTCACAGGATATTTTCTAACAAAGTACTCGTGGAGCTTGAGAGTGTGGTATAGCTCCTATAAGCTTGTTGATGCTACATATTTGCATGTAGATCATTATTTAAATTTCCTTTCTGTATTGCAGGTCAGCAGGGTTCCATATCTCCATTTGCGTTCTCTTCCTACTTGGCATTCTCGAACTTCCTCCTGGTCTCTATGCTTGAAAGTTCCTCAGCCTATCCTTGCTGCAGATCGGATTGCAAAGCCTTCTGATAACCATGAACTTAAGTACAAATCCAGGTCACAGTTCAATACTAAGGTGATCGTGAAAGATAGCCAAATTAGTCTAATGGGTGAAGGCTCCCCAAGCATTGCTGGATCATTGACTGGGAAGCCCTCCGATGGATATTTGATAAATAGCTACAACTGTGACTTGGAGGACCTCCCAACAATGCTTCTGCAGCAGGTAAACTTCTGATGATACTATTTAAATTATTTCTTGGTAGATCGTGTTTATGAAATTATTAAAGTTATTACCACTGGAATTCATTATGGTCCATTGATAATGCAATGAGCCAGACTATTTCTTGCATTGCAAATGTGTAACATAAACTCCTTGCATTTGAATGTGAAATGCACAATGGCAATGCATTTTTCTTAGTTTTTTTTACCTGAGGAAATCTTCATTTGTGCCTATCGACCTACAGGATTAGTTTGCTTAACAGTTCAAAATGAATGTGGCATGCATGTTGAGTTGAACAGGACACCAGTACAAACATTCTAGTGCCTTGCCATGCTTCCACATTTTTTTAGGTTAATATTGTCCCACATAAGAGGTCTGGAAGGCAGTGGCCATTCATGTAATAGAAAACTGAAAGCACTGAATACAGTGCGAGAAAGGGAGCAAGATGTTTATGCTTTGATAGACCTGTCATTGTTCAACTTTGGTTGTCTTGTTGATGGATATTGCTATTTAATTTAATCCAAGTGGATCATCATAAGGATTTGTTTCCAAGTAATACTGTGCTGCCCATGAATATTACCCATGTCACAACAATTGCTTTTTAAGTCTATTTTGTCAGAATGATGTGCTCACTGTTTTTTCTGTTCAGGTTGCTAGTCAAGTAATCCACTGGCTTCATGAAGAAGCATTGGTTCTCGGTATGAATGTGACTAGAGATTTCCTGTGCCTTTACTTTGATCTTGAGCAAGGTGAAACGCTTGGCCTGGTGGCGAATGTTGACCCGGACGACACCTGTGGATGCATTTCTTGGTACCTTACTATTGATCACCCAACGGAGGATGGGAAGATGTCAGCAGATAGTCAGGAGTTTGAGAAGCGTAGGTTTTTGGGCTATGTTTCTCTTGAAGTATTGTACTCTACCCTTATGGACCTGATAAATTTGTGTAACGCTGGCGCCCACCACTGACATCTATCTGAATATCCATGTAATATCACTTACTACCTTGTTGATTGGTCCTTTGCTTAGGCGAATGGAATCCTGTTGGCTGTTGCCCGCTATCATTCATATTGTTGTGTCTTTTCTTTCTGGCCGTAAACAAACGAACCCACTGAACGTATCCTGCGTTTGGTGGGAGTTTGATCGGCGACCCGCTGTGATTTGTTTGATGCTTGGTGCTGAATCTTTGTGGTTTTATTCATCTCGTAATTTTTCCCCGCGTGTTGCCTTAGTGCCATGTGGGCATTCCAAACTGCTTGCATGAGATTTGTAGTAGCTGGCTATTAGAGAATCTATAGGTGATTGTACATTTGGACATAATGCTCACATCACATGCATGTATAGTATACCCAGTGTTATGGATGGATCGATCAATCAACCAACCGTATAGTTCATCATCCTCATATGATGATATGAATATGAGCTCTATCGGCCTGGTAGGCTATCTCATCTCGATGACAGCAAGAACCATGTGATCACAGGTTGAATCTTATCATCATTGAGATGATGATTGGCTAGCTAGGGAGCATCTAAAGGAGATTTTGGGTGAAATTGAAGCTGCCTTTGTGAGCCCTTAGTGTGTGTACGTACACAGGTGCATGTGTAAGATGCCTAGCTCCAAGATCTGAAACATTATGCCTTCATTTTTTTTCCTTTTATTTATTTGTTAGACTTTTTAGACAGTGATTTGTTTGTTACATAAATTGAACACATGAGTTAGGAATAGGATGCTTTATTCCAAAGTGTACTCTCCTACTCTTTGGCTGAAATTACATCATTTAATTTAATGCGATCTGTCCATCAAAGTAAAAGAGTCCTTTCTGAACTCCCTTATTTCACCTTTTCTGTCTGAAAGGCCAACCTCCATATCCGGTACCACCTCTTCATTGTTGTCATAAAAGTATGCTCACAAGTTACATGTTTGGTTCATTTTCATATAGTAGTATTGGCTTTCTTTTAGTGAGAGAAGCCTGAAAGTTGAAAATTTATCTTACTCCTTTTTGGTTATTACTGTCCTGATATCATGTTTGATTTGCCAGTTGGAATTAATTGGTTTGGTGGCTCCTAGACCTCAGGCAAAATGTTTCTTTGGGTTTTAGAAAGGCATTTAACAGTATGTGTCCTTTTGCGTTAGTCAAGACACTGAGAGGAAATAAATAAAATTAATTAGGATTATGAAAAATGGTTTAACTTTAAATAAAAGAAAAGGATGAGACCAAGTCACCAAGAATGAATGCATGGTTGCAAAAGTAAAACAGAAATGGTACCCCCAAGATTGCTACCTCCTTTGCATGCATGACTGAGTGCACCACCTAAAGCAGATTATCTTTAGTTTCATCTTTGGTTCTTGCTTTCTGGAAATTTTTATCCTGCTACTATTTGAAAAGAAGGAAAGGGAAAAGTTGTGCTCTTGCTTTTCTGAAAAGAAGAGGGAAAGAAAGCAAGGACAGAGCCTGCCCAAGTTTGTTCTCCCTTCTTGCTTAGTTTTTTTATTGGATCGTGGATGCAACCTTGCAAATTATGATGTGCTGTGACCAGCAAATAACTAATTCATTTGTTGGTTTATTACTTGTGTGATTGGAAATGTATCCAGCACTCCAGCATGCATGCGTTCTATAATTTATGCTAACAGAAGACCTATTGTGCTTCTGGTGAACAACTTTGAAGAGAAACTTTTTATGCTAATAAGCATGAAAGTAGCGGCAGACCCGAGAATATATATATATTTTTAACTTCAGTTCTCACAGATGATTACGTTCTCGATGATTAAAGCTCTCAGTATGATTACCCGCCATTTGGAAGCAATTCTATCTGGATTACCTAATTACTCCAAATGGAAAAAAAACATCACATTGTTCTGAACTCCAACTGGACAACTTGCCGCATGGTGTTCAATTAGTACTCAGATTTCATCAGTGATTCCTTCCTTAAGAGTCTGATTAGTGATTAGGTTCCAAATGACACACGAGAAGAAGCTTGCTTTTAAATTATTTCGTTCTCTCTTAAATTATTGGCATCTCATTATTTCTAATCGTCCAGCTCTTTTCACAATCTCTGTGATTTTGTTTATGGCCTACATGTTGTACCGACCCTTTTCTTTCATCCAACTCTTCTAGTCATATCAATCAGGTACAAATCTAAACATGCTAAACACTCGACACGCACACAACATTCCGTTTGACAGGTAATCTAATTGAAGGAAAGGTTTCTTTCGGTGAACCACTCTGTAATCATTTCATATCATTGAGACAACGATGTCAAAATGACATAGCTGCATGTTTTGATAAAACGGATCAGATGTAGAACGAAAAGAAATTAGCTAGCTTTGATGCTGGGACAATATATTCTTTTTTCTGGGAGGATTCATATATTCAGAATCCGCTGATGTTTTACCCAGCCAGATTAAATGTAGGGAGCCTGCAAATTTACTGCACATTCATTTTCCATGGACAGTTTAACGGAGTCACCTAATTAACCTAACCTTACCTCTAGATGAAACAAGGTTACACCTCTCCATCTCCAAGTAACAACCGAACCTTACCTGACAACAATTTTTGTCTTGACTGACTGATTATTAAGACCGTGATTGACCAAATATCCTTCGGGAAAAAAAGGCGATTGCCCTCTCAAAATTTTAAAATAACCGAAAAATAACAAGGGTAGGATCATTTTGAGCTCTTTTTTTTAAGCTCATTTAGTTGAACAGACAAACTAGTGTGAGATTTCACACGATAAATGGTCAGGAAGGAGGTTAGATGTGTGAAAATGGGATTAGCTGTAACCCAAGCAAGCATTGGAAGGTTCATTTTCAGGATAACCCACAAGTACGATCCGTACAGGGAAACAACAATAGTCATGCAATCAGCCACTGGCTGCTGACTTGCTAAGATGAAACTTGACACCGTTTGCTCACCTAACCTAATCTCCTTCAGATTGTTAATTAGGTATACATACACAGAGTTCCAGGCAGAATCCCTGTTCATTTTTAGTTTAATAATGGAAAGTATGGCCTATTGCCTCGATGATTACCAACATCAGGAGAGATTTACACAGAGTTAATAGCATATTGTTGAGTTGATTGATTTGTTGGTGCTCAAGCATTTTTAGCATCCATTTTGTTGATGCTTCATGGACTGGTAATGCTGTTTTTTTTGGGTGCAAAACATGTTTTTTTATTTTTATCAACGGTCTTATTTTTTTCTAAACAAGAATTCAAACCTTGTCCCTTAGATGTAGATATGTTGACCATGCCATTTGGATAAAATTAGTTCTTTCACTCGGGCTTGGTTAAAAGTTAAGTTACAACCAAGCAGAATTAAAAAGATTTTTTTATTATTTTTTAACCATTTTAATTTGTTGTTTTAAAAATAAACTCTTTTAAAACTTATTTTCAAAAATTTGAACTTTTTGGCTACGCCAACTCGCTTGGTGTGGCAAAATAGTACTGTCATGCCACCCACAGTGGACATGATAGCTTTGTTCTACTACGCCAACCAGAACAAATAACGCTTCTATGTCAGCTAGACCGGCGTAGCTAAGTAATGCTCCCATACTATTTTAGACCGATGTGATATTATTGTTTGGTCAATCTTAAAAATAAGTTTCGAAAATGTTTATTTTTAAAATAGAAAAAAATAAGAAAGTTCAAAAATAAAATATAAAGGTAAAACCACATATCATTAGGAGTTATTAATTGTAGTTAAAAGGCTGACACGTGGGAGCATCGCCTAGTGACAATGTTTTAAGCTAGGAGGTGGACTATATTTTTTCTTATTGCCACCAACTTTATATAGAATTTTGATAGCAATGTCTAACATATGAAGTATATTTTTTTCTTGTTGCTAACGATTTACATAAACTAGAAATGTGGAGTTAGGTTTATGTTGCTTTACGACTCTACTCTAGATCCAACTTCTGTAGTTAAATTTGGGAGTTAGAGTTTTAGCAAACGAGTCCTCGGAAGGGCTACAAATCTACAATAAATCCAAATGCAGCACGAGATAAAAATCCCCCTTTTCTTACTCTGTTCCAGCAAACTATCCCCTTTTTTTTCTGTTTCATTCCTCATCTGGCTTTTTATCCACAATTTATTCCATGTGTATTTGAAAAGGTTATGTTTCTCTGTTCCTCCACATTCCTCTCTACCTCATTCATTTGTGGAGTGGAGTCCCACTCCTACCACTCCTCTCTCTGTGACTCTCCACAACCATCTCATCTCCTTCACCTTCAGTTACCCCCATCCAATTCCATCCAGATTGCAATTGCACAGGTAAATTATCCATATAGTAGTACTAACTTTCATTCGTTTGCAAGCAAGATTTCCTTTGCTTATCCCACATATAAATAAATCTAGAAGGCAGCCGAACAGGTGGGATACAGGTAGAGAGAGGTGAGAAGGCAGTGGTGGGAGATCCATCTGCGAGGTGCCTCCATGGCTGAGAAGGAGGGCAACCTCGACGCCGTCCTCAAGGAGGCCGTCGACTTGGTAAGGAACTCACTCTCTACTCCGGCGGCGCCAAAATCTTGCGTCTTTGTGCTCTCTTTTCCGTTCTTTTGCTCTTATACCAGATTGGTGCTCCTTCCTGTTCCGCGGAATTCGGGCATGTGCTCCTTGTTTCTTGGGTTGCAGTCACTCACGAGTTTCCTGTTTTCTTGGCGTTTCTTGTGACTAGCTAGCGTTTCTATAGCAGTCTGCATGGCTGCCGTTCTTTCTTTCCCTTTTTCGTTCTGTGAGAATTCGTTTATTTGCTCTTGTAAATCTGGGTTTCTGCGGTTCGTTCTGCCAAATAATTCCATGGTGGCGACATTGCCATCTCCAGCCTTGTTTGCTTCTGGCTCAGCCGTGCTAGATTCTCGAAATAGTAGTTGTAGTGGCATTGGCTGCATGCATTAATAGGTGACGGCTGACAATTCGGTGGGCGGGCTGATGCTCTTGTGTTTCCGTTTTTTGGAGAAAAGGCGCAGAACGCCCAGCTTTTACTAGAAAGCATACGAGTTCAAAAAGAATTGGATTGGTGAATTCTTGTTTGTTTGTTTTTTTCCTGCAGGAGAACATTCCCCTCGAGGAAGTGTTTGAGAACCTGAGATGCAGCCGCGAGGGTCTCACAGCTCAGCAGGCGCAGCAGCGCCTCGAAATCTTTGGCCCCAACAAGCTTGAGGAGAAGGAGGTTTGCTTTGTTCCTTATCTACTGTTTCAGAAAAAAATGCATCTGAGATGTCTGAAAATGCTTAAGATTTGGGACTTTGATGGTGGCACTGGCAGGAGAGCAAATTCCTCAAGTTTTTGGGGTTCATGTGGAATCCACTCTCATGGGTCATGGAAGCTGCAGCTATCATGGCCATTGCGCTCGCGAATGGAGGGGTAAGGCAGTTAGATATCTGAGCCAATTCCGATTTTGCCTATCTTGTTGGTTAGAATTCAGGAGTTGATTACATAACACATTTGTTGTCTTGTGTTGTATCATCAGGGGAAGCCACCGGATTGGCAGGACTTTGTTGGTATCATAACTCTTCTTGTTATCAACTCGACAATCAGTTTCATTGAGGAAAACAATGCTGGCAATGCTGCTGCTGCACTCATGGCCCGTCTTGCACCAAAGGCCAAGGTTTTACCTTTTACGCTGTTTCACTATGTTCTCAAGGCAGGTTTCATGTGCCTGTAAAGCCCATTCACAATTCTGAATCCATGAGACATATTTTGTGTTCTTCAGGTGCTTCGTGATGGCCGATGGACTGAGGAAGAGGCGGCCATCCTTGTACCAGGGGATATCGTAAGTATTAAACTTGGAGACATTATACCTGCAGATGCACGTCTCCTTGAGGGAGATCCTTTGAAGATCGATCAGGTTCTTCCCATTGCTCGACTTAAAGTCGCCTTCACCTTTTGATGATCCATCAAGGCTTCTCCTCACTATCTCTCATGTTGTAGTCTGCCCTGACTGGAGAATCATTGCCTGTCACCAAAGGTCCTGGTGATGGTGTCTATTCTGGTTCGACTGTCAAGCAAGGTGAGATCGAAGCCATAGTGATTGCTACTGGTGTTCACACTTTCTTTGGAAAAGCAGCACACCTTGTTGACTCAACTAACCAAGTTGGTCATTTCCAGAAGGTTAGATTGAAATGCTCACCTCACGTGTATACATCAAACTATCATGGTAATTCCCTCATATTATTATCTGATTATCGCAGGTCCTGACGGCTATCGGGAATTTCTGCATTTGCTCAATTGCTGTGGGAATGTTTGTTGAGATCATTGTAATGTACCCTATCCAGCACAGGGCATACCGCCCCGGGATTGACAACCTCCTTGTCCTTCTCATTGGAGGCATTCCCATAGCCATGCCAACAGTCTTATCTGTGACTATGGCAATTGGGTCACACCGCTTGTCTCAACAGGTTTGCATCTGTTGCTTTCTGTATGTCACTTTTCAGTTTTGGTTCGTATAGTGTGCTAACCACTTAAAATATTCAGGGAGCGATCACAAAGAGAATGACTGCAATCGAGGAGATGGCTGGCATGGATGTTCTTTGCAGTGATAAAACAGGAACTTTGACCTTGAATAAGCTCACCGTGGACAAGAACCTCATTGATGTGAGAGAAAAAAATTCTCTATTCTATTAATTAACACTTTCATGTCTAGGTTAAAAAACAACAAATTTGTTAATCCAGGTTTTTGAAAGAGGAATCACTCAGGACCAAGTGATTCTCATGGCTGCTAGAGCATCACGAACAGAAAACCAGGATGCTATTGATACTGCAATAGTTGGGATGCTAGCTGATCCAAAAGAGGTATATTGCTTTGTCTAAGGTTTTTGAAATGGTGGCTGATATCACCTTGGTTATGTTGTGAAATGACTATTTGCCTACATTTTATTGCAGGCCCGTGCTGGTATTCAAGAAGTTCATTTCCTGCCATTCAATCCTACTGACAAAAGAACAGCATTGACATACATTGATGGTGATGGCAAAATGTATCGTGTTAGTAAGGGTGCACCTGAGCAGGTACGGGGAGAATGAACTGCTTAATTTTTTTTCAGCTATTCATATCTTAGCTGCTTTATGAGAGACTGAGAGCATTATAAATTTATAATCAGACTTGAAATTTGTGGCATAGAATGCTATGATGTAAACTCAAATAATTGACTGCAGATTCTCCACCTGGCTCATAACAAACCGGAGATAGAGCGGAGGGTCCATGCTGTGATTGACAAATTTGCAGAACGTGGACTTAGATCGCTTGCTGTAGCATACCAGGTGAGAAGGATTGCAGTACACCATCTACCATAACCTGATTTTCACTGTGCAGCAGCGATGGTATCATTTCATGAACATGTTTAAAGTAATTGTAGATTTTAGTAACTAAGTCTTGTCCATGCAAACCATGACTTTCCTCTTTCACTGTTTTCTGCGTATGTTTATCTTAGTGGTGTGTTACTCTGTTGTTGAATGTAGGAAGTACCAGAGGGGACGAAAGAAAGCCCTGGTGGCCCATGGCATTTTGTTGGTCTCATGCCACTTTTTGATCCTCCAAGGCATGACAGTGCTGAAACAATTAGGCGGGCACTTAATCTTGGTGTCAATGTCAAGATGATCACAGGTACATTTGCTTCAGGGCTAAAATATTCTGTATTGTCAGTTTTTTTCAGGCTTAGGCAGGAATACAGAATTCTGGAGACTCAATTTATACAATCAACTTTAAACCAAAAAAAAAAGGAAAATAGGATTCACATAAGAACCAAATAGTACCATGTAAGAACATGGTTGTGAGCACCCAGACCTCACTAGGAAATTCTGTTCTGCTGTTAGCTGGCCAGATTTTTCAACCCTAGTCCTGTGCTTTCCATGGGATGATCCAAATTATCTGTTTCTCTGTTTAGTCACTTTATTTTTACAGTGAACATGGTTTTGATGCAGTCCTATTGATAAACAGAACACAACTCAGATTAAAAATAGTATATTTCCTGGAGGTAGCTGTTTTCATTACATTCGAAAGACTGCTCTTTGTGTTCTTTTGTCCTTGTTTATTAATTGGTCTTCTAATGTTCAGGTGATCAGCTGGCAATTGGAAAAGAAACAGGGCGTCGCCTGGGAATGGGTACAAACATGTACCCTTCATCCGCTTTGCTGGGACAGAACAAGGATGAGTCCATTGCCGCTTTACCAGTTGATGATCTCATTGAGAAAGCTGATGGCTTTGCTGGTGTATTCCCAGGTACGGTGATAAGGAGTTATTACACTGCAAAGATTGAGAGTTGGGAAATATGAAATGTTTAATTCTAAGTTAACTGAGTGGATGGCTTTTGTCCAGAGCACAAGTATGAGATCGTGAAACGTCTGCAAGCAAGAAAGCACATATGTGGAATGACTGGTGATGGTGTCAATGATGCTCCAGCCCTAAAGAAAGCTGACATTGGTATTGCTGTTGCTGATGCAACTGATGCAGCCAGGAGTGCTTCAGATATTGTGCTCACAGAACCTGGTCTTAGTGTGATCATCAGTGCTGTGCTTACAAGTCGTGCAATTTTCCAGCGTATGAAGAACTACACTGTATGTTAAAGCGGAATAGTGTTCAAGTACTCTTTTATATGTTTATTCCCCTAATTTATCTTTCTAATGCATTTTCATGTTGGCAGATCTATGCTGTCTCAATCACCATTCGTATTGTGGTATGTTTATCTTGCTTTTACTTCTGAATGAAAACTTTTATATCCATGCATTTTTTAATTATTATGTGATTTAATGTGTTCGTATTGGATCCGTTGGTATCAAGCTGCACCAAGTCTCTGTATTTATTTATTTGAACAATTATCCTTGATGCTACTGCTAGGGATTAATTTTTTATGTTATTCAGATCAAGTTACAAATACTACAAGATTTCAATCCATAACTGTCCGCTATGATATATATTCATCTTGAACACTGAATTGTGCCAGTGTTCTCTATTTGTGTTACTTCTGAGGGATTAATTCACTTTGTTAATATTAACAGCTTGGATTTATGCTACTTGCACTCATCTGGAAATTCGATTTCCCCCCTTTTATGGTCCTAATCATAGCAATTCTAAATGATGGTAAATCTCTCTCTCACAAACACACACCGGCACACAACCACTGCACATGTCCACACTTGCTTTTTGACTAGAAATTATGAGCGTACAAAGATATTCAACTATGTACTGTGATCGATAGGTACCATCATGACTATATCAAAGGATCGGGTAAAACCATCTCCACTACCTGACAGCTGGAAGCTGGCTGAGATTTTTACAACTGGAGTTGTCCTCGGTGGATACTTGGCAATGATGACAGTCATCTTCTTCTGGGCTGCATATAAGACAGACTTTTTCCCGGTAAGGAGCACTGTGTTGACATTTGTTTGTGATGATTTTTAAGCCAGTTATGCAAGTATTCTTGGCTACTAACGATGGTTAGATTGTTAGTGAACTACTTTTAGGACCTTATTTGCTTTACTCACTGAAGCTTATTGTTTATAAAATTTCAGAGAATATTTCATGTTGAAAGCCTTGAGAAGACAGCTCAAGATGATTTCCAAAAGCTTGCCTCTGCTGTTTACCTTCAAGTTAGCACCATCAGCCAAGCTCTCATCTTTGTCACTAGGTCCCGCAGCTGGTCATTTGTTGAGCGCCCTGGATTTCTGCTGGTCTTTGCTTTCTTGGTTGCGCAGCTGGTCTGCTCCTACTCTCTCGCTCTCTCCCTCTTATATTTTGCTTCAGGACTTAAAGCCGCATTGACATAAACTTTTGGTTTAAACAAATACAGATTGCTACACTGATTGCTGTGTATGCTGACTGGGCGTTCACCTCGATCAAAGGCATTGGGTGGGGTTGGGCTGGTATTGTGTGGCTCTACAATCTCATCTTCTACTTCCCACTCGACATTATCAAGTTCCTCATCAGATATGCTTTGAGTGGGAAAGCATGGGATCTTGTCATTGAGCAAAGGGTAATTAATAATGCATGCTACACAACTGTCTTGGCCCCTCACACCTATTAAGTTTCTGATTCTCACTAATGTTTGTCTACCTGCAGATCGCTTTCACAAGGAAGAAGGACTTTGGTAAGGAGGAGAGGGAGCTCAAGTGGGCACATGCTCAGAGGACCCTCCATGGACTGCAGCCGCCTGATGCCAAGATGTTCTCGGAGAAGGCTGGCTACAATGAGCTCAATCAGATGGCTGAAGAGGCGAAGAGGAGGGCGGAGATTGCCAGGTAGGAGGACCACACTACACTTGCAAAACATCATGCTTTCTTGCGTATACGATTTCTTGGGTCCTTTTAGTATTGTTCCACCTGTCCCTTTCTCCATCAGTGCATTGTTACTCATGAATCCATTTTTGAATATGAAAAGTAGTATCTTTTTTTGGCGCCAATAGGCAGGCAACAGTTACATTGAACATATAAGTTGGTTGATAACGATGTGAAGCTAACTTTGGGATGATTTGTTACAGGCTTAGGGAGCTCCATACGCTCAAGGGGCATGTAGAATCGGTTGTGAAGCTCAAGGGCCTCGACATTGAGACCATCCAGCAGTCTTACACCGTGTGATCCAGCCTGTCCATAAAGAAAGAAAAAAGAGGATTATTTTTTTTCCAGATTTTCCTGTTTCGCTTTAACTTGACTGCAATGCTGCAATCACCTACGTGTACTTGAACCGAATTGCTGTAATCTTTGACCCTCCTGCTCCAACTTTCTACTACATGGTAGTGTTATATAATTTTTGGTCACCTGAATATATGCAAGTGTTTGAGGTGAAGCACAATGGCAATGCCAGTGTTTTTTTTTCTCGGTTACTGAGAAGCATGTTTTCACAATCAATCTGTCAATTGTATGGACATATTATACTCCCTCTGTCCCATAATATAAGGGATTTTGAGTTTTTGCTTGTAACGTTTGATCACTCGTCTTATTCAAAAAATTTTGAAATTATTAATTATTTTATTTGTGACTTACTTTATTATCTACAGTATTTTAAGCACAACTTTTCGCTTTTTATATTTGAAAATAAATTTGAATAAGACGAGTAGTCAAACGTTGCAAGTAAAAACTAAAAATCCCTTATACTGAGGGACGAGGGAGTAGATGAATTTGGCAACTGTTTGTGTGGGGGCAGCTGGCAGTATGTAACATGTGGGCTTCAATGTATCCAACCAATAGGCAATGAATGAATGAATGAATAGCGGTGACTCTGGTCCTGGACTGGAAACGGATCTGTTAGTTGTTGGGTTCCAGCCAGATCTGTAGTGAGGCTCTGGCTGGTTGATGTTGTTGTCTGCCATGTTGCCTGTCAAGTTTGCAAAAACTGTGGGCACATCACATGAGATGAGAGCTTTCATTTTCTAAGCTGCTTGCTGCGTTGCAAGATCTCGAATGATGCACGCTTGCTTGAGCTGTGCCTGTACCAAATGTATGTAGTACTAGATTGTGTATGTACTATGTATTCTCCAGCTGCCGTACTGTGCACGGATAATTGGTTTGTCTCGTCTGGTCTGGTAAATAGAGAAGTCAAGTGTTCAGTCCACGGAATTTTGTTTTGCAGTAGCAAAAATAATCAAATGTAATGATATTTTTCCTTTTTCTTGAATAACAAATGTCCGTCATAGGGATAATGTTACACTAGTGGTACATCACTTTGGTATATGTAGAAGTGTAGTAAGAATCAATACTGTAGATTACAGCACATTCAGAAACGGTGAAAAAGGATCCCAACTTAAAAGAAGGCCACGGCCCACGACCACTGAAATGGCAAAGCCCAAAGAGGACCAAAGAGGCCCAAAGAAAGATGAGGCCCAGAAGCAGAAGCTAACACCGTGGTTAGCTCAGCTGGAGGAGGAGAGCCAAGAAGCAAAAATGCCGCAGTGGCCGTCACTCCAGCTGCCCGCCGCCGCCGCCCGCCGCGCCACCCCCTTCGCCTTGTGCAGGAGCTCGTCGTCCTCCGTTTGTGCGTCAGCGTCCAACCAGGACCTGGTAGCGTGTTCTTGGCAAAAGGAGGATGAGGCGCAGTCGTTGGTGGTGGTGGGCGGAGGCGCCGCCGGGGTGTACGCCTCCATAAGGGCCAAGTCCCTGGCTCCCCACCTCAACGTCCTAGTCTTCGACAAAGGAAGGTTCTTGTCCAAGGTATAGAAATTCTCTTTGTTTGTTTTAATTTCTATTTTTCCATCAAGCACTACTTCCTTTCCACCTGATATATATATATATGCGTCTTGCCACTTTCATCACTGTTACTGTTGATTTGTTGCCACTTCCGACGAGGCTGCTGTAGGTCAAGATTTCTGGTGGTGGCCGATGCAATGTCACCAACGGGCATCATCTGGAGTCATTGGTTTGTTGCCCACACTGGATGCGTGCTCTATCCTATCGTCTGTTTTGTTCACTTTCACTGTAACAGACTGACAGTTGAATTCTTGTTCAGGGGATGGCAAGAAATTATCCTAGGGGACACAAAGAACTCAGAGGATCGTTCTTCAAAAATCATGGCCCTCAGGATACAATGCGTTGGTTCTCAGATCATGGTGTCGAGCTTAAGGTATCATAGTCATGACACCAAGATTATTACATAAATCTTTTACATCCATTGATCATCTATTAGTCTGAACCCACCCGGTCAAGTTGTTGATGCCGCGGCTGTTTCTATTGGTTCAATTTCATATCAGACAGAAGATGATGGTAGAGTTTTCCCTGTCACTGATAATTCCGCGTCGATAGTAGATTGCCTACTGAATGAAGCAAGGCGACTTGGAGGTATCTTGTCCTAATTGACTCTGTTGTTTATTCATTTGTCATCTGAAATTTAAACAACAATCGAATGGAAGTTTCCCTGCAGGCTGGTAAAGCTGTGACTGGTGCATCTGTCACTGAAAATGGGAAGTTCGTTGTGAAGGTTGAGAAGCGTACCGCTGATTTTGTGGATCATGTAAACGCTAAATATGTCTTAGTTGCTACAGGGAGCAGCCAGCAGGTTTGAGAAAAGATGTTTGGCACCTCCCTTCTTGTTATTGATGTATAATACAGCATAAAGTTCTCCTCATTTACATTTTTCTTACCTGCAGGGTTATTCAATTGCCACACAATTTGGTCACTCTATTATTGCTCCAGTGCCCAGCCTTTTCACATTTAAAATTACAGACAAGCGATTGGCTGACCTCTCTGGGGTATTTAACTATTTATCCATGAATGCCTTTGTGGCTCTTATGTTATGAAGTAGCAACCAAGACTTACTTGTAAATCTTGTTTTCATCACTGTTATGATTTTGACAAAAAAAAACAATCATGTATTGCATATGAAGAGTCTGGAGTTAACATGTTTTTGTGTGCTTCCATGGTCTGGTCTAGGTTCCATCCGAGTTTAAGCATCTCATGTGCATATATATGTATCCTGTTTTCTGTCTGATATCTAGTGGAAATCACAAATCAAGTGGAAGCATGGAAACCCTTTCAGAATTCACGTTAGCTTGCTGCCTCAATGGATTTTTCATGTTTCTGTCTGTGCTTTTTACTAGAATTGCAGTAAACATTACTATGAAACTTAAAACGCCTCTGAGTTTTCTCCTAAAAGGCGGAAAACTGATATGGTAGTTTTTTTTCAAGTCAATTGGACAAGAGCTATTCACCCTATTATCTCCTGCCATGTAGGTCACATTCCCAAGAGTCAAAGCAAAACTGAAGCTAGACGGCATTAAGAAAAGTGCTCCTGAATTAACTCAGGTGAACATGTCAACATTCAACTGTTTCATAGATGTTTGCTTACATTAAGTCATTAACTGCTTGGTCTTTACAGATTGGGCCTATGTTAGTTACACACTGGGGGCTTAGTGGGCCTGTTGTTCTTCGTTTGTCCGCATGGGGAGCACGTGAACTGCATCAGTACAACTACCAAGGTAAGATGCAATGGAACTATGCAGGAATTTCACTACATTCGCAGCCTACTGGTAAATGGCAACACAATTTTACTTGCCATGTCTGTCTGTTTCCGTACTTCCTCAAGTTGCATTCAGTAGATCCACAACAGAGGCTTTTTCTTATCAGATTGCTGTTTTGCTGGGCATCCTTATCAGGTTACTTCTATGTAGAATGCTAAAGTCGTTGAGTTATTATTCAATGAGTTACGCATGGTTGCAAGTTTCATAACAAATGAGACAGTACTGGTATCTCATATTTGGAATCTTTATGCTGTCAGTGGATTTGGACAAACTTACCTTCATTTGAAACACTTCTCTTGCTGTTTGTTCTCTTGGATCATATGATTCTTCGATGTATTGTTCTAACAAACAGTAAACAGCTAAAGAATGGTTTCTCCACCTTCTGAGCCAATTAGCTTTACTGTTTGACTCTTTGGCAGCTGCATTGAGAATTTTTATGTTTCATCAAGTATCTGAAATTTTCTACTATGATAATATTTTACAATTATATGTAAGACAGAAGTAAATGTCCATATTATCCACTTCACTGATACCCATACATTTCTTCCAACACAGCAAAGCTCACCGTTGACTTCATACCTGACATTCATATTGAGGACGTGAAGCGCATCCTTTTCCAGCACAAAGATCACCATGCGGTTCATTTCTCACTCTTGTGCTATTCCCTTTACATGTTCTATTTTTTTTTATATATAATTGCCTTCACGCATTCTAAGGATCTGAATTTCTGATGACTAACATTACACTTGATTGTCCTTGCTTTAATAATTCAGAACGTGTGTACTAATAAATAGACACGTGTACAAATCTCTGTTCTATTTGACATATTGGGGTGTTTTAATCAAGACTTTAGATGGATTCTGTAATCTGTTGCAGAAATATTCCTTGTGTTCCCGTTAATGTTCTGATTGCTGAATAAAAAAAAGCAATGATGAAGTTGAATTAACAAGTTTTAGTTCTTGCAGAAGCACAAAATAAACAACTCTTTTCCCATGGAGTTCGCTCTGGTGAAGAGATTTTGGAAATTCTTGCTAGAACAGGAGGTCATAATATTACTGTGGTGCTCTTTACAAATTCCTCTATTTTAGTTGATGGTTTCATCACTAAAGCCTTCTCGTGCAGAGTTTAGATGGTGATATGCACTGGGCGTCCATACCAAATAATAGTCTAAACACAATAGCCCTTAGGTTAAAGCAATGGATGTTTGAGGTTGTCGCTAAGGTATGTGATATCTTAATATACCAATTGAAAACATAATGAGCGAAATCATTTAGGTAAGAATATGTTTTGTCTGTCCAAACTCACAGACTGTTATCTCATCATCATTTGTAGGGTCAATTCAAAGATGAATTTGTGACCGCCGGAGGTGTTCCACTTTCAGAGGTTATTAGTCTTACTTGGTTGCAGTTTTCATCAAAACTGAATCAACTTGCATATATATATGTCTAATTTGCTGCCCTGTTCTAAAGATATCGCTGAGCACTATGGAAAGCAAGAAACAGCCCAACCTGTTTTTTGCAGGAGAGGTATACATTTGTTCCTGAACTTGCAACACTCTGGATCAGCAAGAGAACAATTGATCTTAGCATGACTGTGGTGCAGGTACTTAATGTTGATGGGGTCACTGGCGGATTCAATTTTCAGGTAAGCATTACAAGTTCCCTTAAAGAATTTCACTTATTTTAAAAAATCGAACTGTTCATTAATCATTAGAGACTTGGAGATCTTTACATACGACAAAGCAAATTTCAATCTCATCGATCAAGTATAGCACTTGAAATAATAATGGCAAAATTTGCTACAGGACATCTGAAAAACGTATAATTAGCTAGGGGACATTGTAAGAACGTGTATTTGCTGTAGGGCATCGTAAAAAACTGGTAATTAGCTGCTGGATACTGGCGGGATTATTTTATTATTTTTGGAGGAATAGGAGAGAGAAACAATCATTAAAGACTAGTTTGCCCTTGGCTCAAGTTAATCCAACGTGGGCCGCTAAACATTTTCTTTAGTTAGTCTTCACTAATCACGGGCTTAAACACATCTTACATTCTCATCACCAAGCAAAGAGCAAGGGAGGAGAAGAAACGATGGTGCACACGGTCTCATTTTTACAGGATCAAACTCACTCTCACAATCTCTGAACCTTTTGTCGAATATACGAATAGTTAACTGAAGAACAGAGTAGAACGAGCAGAGTTTTGGCACAGCGAAGTACCTTGCTGCTTTTCTGGTTTTCTAATTATTCTCCTCAATTACAGAGTTTGTTACATGCATAACAAAATAAACACCCGATTGATCTGGATCCACTACTGACCGTGCCATCCCACGATCCAATTCAGTCCAACCCAAAAACTAGCTAGAAAACAGCTACATGCTAACTGAAAGTAAAACGGCTGCTGACAGATTCTAACACAGCCAACCATATGCAATGCAACAACAGAAACTAGATGCACAAGATTGCATTATTTAGCTAACATCACAGGCCGCCGCTGACTGCTCGTTCGGCACCGCGTTCACGCCAATGGTCGCCGTCGGCTACTGATGAGCGGATGAGCGCGTTCATGTCTACATCACCGTGCTGGGCATGAAGGATATGAAGCCATGGAGCTGTAGCGCCGGCGACAGTGGGCGAGCGAAGGAGGAGCGGCAACGGCAGGCGAGCCTGGGAGGAGCGGCGACAGCAAGCGAGCGCGGTGGGCGGAGCGGCGACGGTGGGTGAGCATAGGAGGAGCGGCGGCGGCCGTGGGCGAGGTTGAAGGCGACGATTGAGAGCAGAGAGAGAAAGAGAGAAAGAACGAGAGAGAGAGAAAAGGATAAGGAAGAAAAAAGAAAAAGAAAAAAAAATCAAAGGGTAGATCTGTACTTATACAGCTGTTTCTCTCTCCAATTCTTCCGGATATAATAAAATAATCCCGCAGGTGTCCAGTAGCTAATTACCAGTTTTTTTACGGTACCCTATAGCAAAAACGCGCTCTTGCGGTGTCTCCTAGCTAATTACACGTTTTTTGAATGTCCTATAGCAAATTTTGCCAATAATATAATACAATTTTAATTAAAAATGTTTCACTTATTTTCAAGTAGAAAACATGGCTTGTAACTATAATTTATTCTACATCCTCCACAGAATGCATGGACTGGTGGGTATATAGCTGGGACAAGCATAGGAACATTGGCATCAAGCAACATATGAGGCAGCAACAGCCATATTTGCAACTGGATGGATCATGAAGTATCACACTGCAAAAAGGACTCCTGCCTGTTCTTACTACTGAAGACTAACATTGACAAATGACATTGTAGAGATGTACATAGGTCGGTCAATGATCGATTGTAGAGATGTACCCGTGAAACAATCTCTTGTTAGTTAGCAAACAAGTTCAGAAGTAGTGGATTGTGTACTCTGCACAGCTGTGAGCAGATATAAAATCAGATATAAAATTACACTCAAGGTTATCTGTTGGCAGTAGCAGCTAACGAGTCATTCAAGCTCCCAGAAAAGGTTAGAACAGCAATGGACGTGCTGGAACACGAAATGATTCTAATTGGCTATCAATTAAGACAGGATTATCTCACTTAAAATGCACCAATGCCGTCTCTAAATGTTATCACAAATAAGAGGTTTCAAAGCATAAGAAATCGAAGAGAACTACAACTTAGACTACAGACCAATCTAGACAGATGCACCAGATCATCATTCTTCCCCCAAAACTGCACCCTGTTTAGATGAGTCCCTTATTTCTGACTGGAATAACCTCACTAGTCACTAGAGTCTCTAGAGCAGATGCATGCGCTCAACATAAGGATTGTGCAGCCACCTATTCAGTGGCTCCCCACATCCAACGAAGCATCCAGTATTGCCTCGCGTGGTGACGAACGGGAATTCGAAGAGATGTAGCAGCTTCTGAACTGACTGTCTAACCAAGGAAGACCCGGTTACCCTGCTCCTCCTGCCCCAGCCAGTGACAATGTCAATTCTTTCAGGGCATTTGCCCATTGTCAGAATCTGCCTGTGGAACCAAGCCAGTGTCCTCGACAGCGCAGTCACTGCAGTGCCCTCCGACATCAGGTGTAAGTTGATGAGCCAATATGATGGGTCCTTCTCCCTCACAGAGTCCGGGTACACATTCCTCTGGGCAGCAACCTCCCATATGAAGCCAGCCTCCTCCTTGAGGCCGGACTTGTGTAGGAAATCTATGACAGCATCCATTAAACCCCTTTTACTCTCTCTGTCCTCACTGTGCATCATGTCCAAGAAATATCTGGTGTGATCCCTCACATTCTGGCCGCCAGGTTCTGCATCGGGCAAATATAACAAGAACATGTGGGCAGGGTGTCCAGTGATCGCCATGAGCTGGCAGCATAAACCCATCTGTGCTTGAGCCTCAGTACAACAACTGAGCAGCAAGGTGTAGGTCTGCAAAGATGGAACGAGCCCCTGAGCAAGCATGTTTTGGAGCACGCTGTAGGCATCTTGGAACCTGTTTATCTTAAGAAAAGCACTCAGTAGGGAATTGCAGGTCGGCACATTGGGCTGCAAACCATCCTGAAGCATTGCATGATACCATCCTAGTGCCTTGTCAACATTGCCAGCTTTGCCCCAGAGGTCCACCAAAAGACCATATACAGGCTCATCAGGAGCCCAGTCATGCCTCATCTCAATGAACACAGCCTCAGCCTCATCCAGATGACCACAATGACCAAGAACTTCCATGACAATACTGTATGTTATTTTGTCAGGACGAAACCCGGCAACCTGCATGTCCTTGTACAGCTTCACAACATTTTCATAATTTCTTGCTTTGGCCTGAAGAGCAATCATTATGTTGTATGTAACTAGGTTAGGTGTGCAGCCATTTTCAACCATCTCACAGAAAAGCTTATAAGCATCTGCCAAGTGACCACCTTTTCCAAGGCAATTAACCATGGCACTGTACGTGAAAGTATCTGGTGACAGCCCTACTTCTTGCATCCTGGTATATAAATCCATTGCAACTTCCAGGTATCCACCTTTAGCATGGATATCAATCAATGTACAATATGTAACCCGATCTGGCTCATAACCGGCTTTCTGCATCTCCTCGAATACTTTAACAGCCTCTCTTAGATAATTTGCACGACCATATGCATGTATTATTCTGTTGTATGTTACAACAGTTGGTTTGCAGTGAACACTGTTCATCTCATCAAGAAGTTTCCTCATCGTACCAAATTGCCTGGCTTGTCCAAGGATGCCTATCATGGTTGTGTAGCTATGACCATCATGCTTGAAACCTGGTTGCCGCTTTAACCACTGGAAGAAACCAAGTGCAATGGTGTGGTCATGAAGCAGCTTGAGTACTTGGTTTGCCTGGAATGCATCTATCTTGCAATGGAGATTATCCAGAACGTGTTCCGTCATAGGACCCCATTTCATTTGCTGCAGTGTATGGTAGTACTGTTCAACTGAGCGCAATGACTTCAATGATCTTAAGTTAGACTGAGGTCCTCCACCATGACTCTTTATTGTTCCCGCAAGGGCCTGAGATTTGTGACCAGAACCAGTATACATAGCCGGAGCTGACAAGTTTTGGGTTTGAACTTCATCCCACCTAGCATCTGTACTGAAGTTGTTAGAATGATAATTTGTGTGGCGCTGACCAGGATGTCTTTGATTCTTTATTTGCGACGGTGAATTAGCAACCATAGCAGGAGGTCCTGAAAAACTCTGCTTTGATTTTGCATAGCCAGATCTTGATACACCCTTCCCAAGATTATTTTGCACGGAAGGATTATAAGGCATCTTTGCCTCAGGAAGACTATGCTGGTTGTGTGACTTGATATTAGAAGGCTGGGCATCCGACAAGGGCTGGTAAGAATAGCTAGTGGCCATCTGTGGAGCTTGATTGGTGCCTCCATTATTTGATGTGGACTTGAGGTTTACCAACTCAGTGTACACACCAGCTCCTGCAATTGCAGAATGAGAAATGCTTCTGGCGGTCTGCTTAGAAGGCTGTACATAATCATTTCCTAGAACCTGAGGAGTTCGAGGGTTGTTGCTAGTGTTGCCAGATGCTGGCTCTATCTCTTGAGATGAGTTGGAAGGAACAATATGAGCAGCTGGAGCAGGGTAACCAGTGGCCCGACCAATGGATCCAACAACATGTTGTACAGATGGAGTTTGAGCCTTTACAGAGGGTCTGCAAGTTGAATGAAACTTCTGCTCGATACCATTAGCCGTCTGCCTTTTTGGAACAGAAGTTTCATCTTCAGGGCATGTGCATGAAGCTCCATCAGTGCTACCACACCTTGACCCATTAACGTAGAAGGACCGTGCACACTGGGTTAGCGTGCCGAGTTGCTTTGCCCTCAACATGAACTGCAATATTAAGTTCACACGATGTTATCAGCTAGAACAACCTTTATGTTATGAATACATCATACATGAGAGGTTCTGCTTGTGATAATGAAGACAGTATAAAAGATATATTTGATGTTGCTTGTGCTCATTTTATATATATACCCATAACTCTTTCCTCTTATTTCTAAAGATAAAACAACAATGATGTGTATTATGAAGAGAAATGGGTGTGCAGGTGTCAACTGGAAGAATTGATGGCTATGATGGCTCATGCTTTAGTTTGTAACCTAAGTTCATGTACAAGCAAGTCTATTAATGTGAGAAAACACAGTCAATGATATAAGGAGGAAGGGACATACTGGTTAGTTGGTGAATAAATCAAGCTAGAAGTTTTGATAATGTCAGTGCAAACTTCTAGCCTCCACTGAACTCCATGTGGCCCCTCACTGATAAACCTGAAACAAAAATAGAGCAAATAAATATATGCTGCTTACAAAGTATTTTGTTTAGCTGTACAACAAACCGGTACGAAGAAGAAGAAGAACTCATTCAGAATACAAGATATGTGTAACAAAAGGGGATTCTAACTTCTAAGTCTAAACTTCTGGGCAACTACACCTATCTAGGCTTATCGATCCAATCTACATAACTGGTGAGCTAAAATCCAATGATCAACCTTACAGGCACTAGTTACAACTGCAAAGTAGTAATAATAAAGTTAAATGATAAGCTCAGAACGTCCACTTCCTCGAAAAGCCATTATCTTGTTTTGGATAAAAAAAAAAAAGCCCTTTTTAGGCGAAGCAGCAGCATGTCAAACAGAAAGGCAGATGAAGCCAAACAAACTAATGTGCGGCAACTAAGATTGAAAGAAGCATCTTGGTGAACAAATCCAAAAAAACGTTGAAGCTTTAGGTCTGCAAGACGGAGATTTTTTTTGTTTATAGGGAGGCAATTAGGGTTGAGTTTTATGAGCCACAGCATATCGTTTCCAATCAAAATCAGAGCATTCAAAAATTATAATTGGGGGCTAGATTCTACACAGAACTTTATTGGATTGAATTTATTACATCACATTACAGGATAATAGTTCCAAAACAAAAGAAGACTTTCAAAAATAAGGTGGCATTGAAGAGGTAAAAGGTGTCCTTAATTAGGATAGGCTAAAATAATCATCCGGTGGCGAAAAGGAAGGAAGGGCCTTTGGAATGAGTTGCTGCGCAAAATCCAAAATTTGACCTTGGATTGAGGAGCACGCGGGCGTTGGGGATAGGGCTTGGAGCAGGCATACCTCGAATCGGGTGCCGGAGACGGAGGAACGGCCGAGAGGGCCTCTTTGGTCGTTCCGGCCGGCGGCGGCGGTTGCGCGCTATCGGGTCCAACGCCAGCCGCGCCACCCAGGTCCAGGTGGATGCTCCCTGCACGGCGGAAGAGGAGCGGGAGACCCCTCAGTTCTGCCTCTTCCTCGTCCTTTCTAGCTAGCTAAGCTGCGGTCCATGGACATGGAGAGAAGAGGAGGAGCAACAAGAACTCAAGAAGAAGAAAGATGCGATGCGATCCCGTGTCCCTCCCTCCTTCCCGGAGACGCGGCAGCGGCGGCGCACGGGTGGGTGGGGATTATTGTTCCTTTCCTTCCTTCCGTGGCTTGCGGGAGAATCCAGACGCCGGCCCCAATCCAATCCTCCCCTCCTTCACAGCCAGAGCAAAGACTCCTGGAACTTGTCACGCAAGAATAATCTCAACCAATCTAATCTGTTGTTCCGCCTTCTGAATCTTTCATTATTATTAGTATCATTTTATTCAAAACAATAATAAATACTAAAGTTTATCGGGTTTGACCGAGTTTAATTACTTAACCATCCTGCCGTTAGTTCCTCCTCCTAACCCATTTGGATTTGGATTTGGTGTTTGTTCGGTCGATTAAACATACTACTCAAGCCACCCCGAACCCCTTACAAAATTCCATTCAAAACTAACCAATCCTTTCTTGATATTGCATTTTCTTTGACTACATAACATATTTTCTTGAGCTTATATATGAGAAAAAAAAAACTAGATTCTTCCGGTGATAAATAAGAGTAGCAACTACCAATTAAGATAGTAGAGATGGATTCTAATCTAACTTTACTTATCCTAGCTCAGCAAATTCAAAGGTAAAACAGAAACATGAAAAAGGTAAATAAAATCTAAAAATTTGTGTGTACGTGTGTTTTTGTCGATGTGTGTCCTGCTTTTGGCCAAGAGGAAACACGCGGCTCACACTCATCCAAATGTTAAGATCGATAAACAAACAAAATTAAAATAAGCAGAAAAATGTGTGCACATCAGGAGCTCGTGAATTGATTGATCGATAAATCAACTAAAGATGGAAGTGCAGATAGTTGTAAAATACTTCCTCCGTTCTTAAAAATGGACAAACCCTGTGTTTCTATATCCAACGTTTAACTATCCGTCTTATATGATTTTTCTTTTTATAATTAGTATTTTCATTGTTGTTAGATGATAAAACATGCTTAATATTTTATGCGTGACTTATCTTTTTAATTTTTTTATAATTTTTTTAAATAAGACGGGCGGTCAAACATTGGACACGGAAATCCAGTGTTTGTCTTTTTTTTGAACGGAGGAAGTAATTTTTAAAAAATGACAGGAGGACAATGACATCTATCACTCCAAATATCATTCAAATCGACCAGTCTAAAAAAAATCATTCAAACCTGAGTACCCGACAACATACACATTGAGAAGGAAAAAAGAACGGCATACAAATAGTATCAACCTAAGATTTTTTGTGAATTGCTATATGCATGCTATATGAATGTTATCAAACTTTTAAATATTTTTTATAACTATTTCGAACAATAGGGAAGGTCTCCTTAAGAATCAAAACAGTTTCCCCTAAAAGCACAAGGATATATAACGACTAGTTGTGGCACATGCGTTTCTCGTCTTCTCACATACTACTCCGTCAAAAAAAAAACGAATTCATATGAGTATACAGGTTTGTAGGTACGATTGATCTTTTTTTTTTCACGGAGGGGTACTCACAAGTGCGTCCACTAGCAATCACCATCACCACTGCACTAAAGGCGACATACACATCACATCTAAACACAACAATAATTTAATTTTATTGAAAATGCATCTAGACATACAATTGGCAAACTACCCAGATAGCTTCCTTCCTAGCTTCCCAGGTGTATATCGTGTGTTGTGATCAAAAGTAAACACTTCATTAATTATGTCAATTTCAATTTCATTTGATACTCATATAGGCAGATAGCTAGGTGGTTCATCAAGTGATCGGCATCAGGGTTCACAATTCCAGCGAAAACCAGTCGAATTCCGCGAAATTTCAAGGTTTCGACGAGGCTCGAAAGTAGAAGCCGTCTGAGATTTCGTTAAGTTTCATCCAAATTTAAATTTGAATTGATAAAAAAGAATAAAATAAAATAAATTCTTATAAATAGTATATTTATATAATCTATTGGGATATAAATTTTCGTAAAATTTGATGTATTACGTGTATTTCCTGAAATTTACAGTAGCAAAGAAAAGAATAACGAATTAAAATTTCTGAGTATTTTCGAGCGGTTTTCAGTTTACCTCTTTTTCTGGTTACTGATTGAAATTTTGATAATTTCGCTCGGAATTTCATCAAGACCAACCGGTTTTCGTGAGCTTATCGGTAAACTTAGGAATTTGTATTCAAATTTTGGTTTACGAAATTTGGTCGGAATCTATCGGTTTTCCACCGGATTTCGTAAAAACCGTCATTCCGCTATAGCCCAAAACGGAAGATTATCTCGGAATTGTAAACCCTGATCGGCGTTAATTGCACACGTTGATATCTTGATCGATAATGATTGTTGCACCTAATCAATTGATTAAAGTATCGATCTATAGATTTTTTTTGGCTTTAAGTCGACGCGCGCGTCGCTATTTAGCTTAGTACTCCCTCCGTACTCGGTTGTTAAGTTTGAAAATATAAAAATTATATGAATAGATTTGTCTTGAAAAATATTTTCATAAAAGTATACATATATCACTTTTCAATAAATATTTTTATAGAAATAAGAAGTCAAAATTATGTTTTGGAAACTGTGTCGTTGTTATAAACAACTTCCTTTACGAGTACAGAGGGAGTATATACTACTACGTCCGTTTTTGATAAATAACGACAGTTGATCTTTTGAAGTATATTTGTTATTTGTTTTATTATTTTCCTAAAAATGTGTAATTATAATTTAATTTGTTGTGAGTTGTTTTTATCGAAAACGATATGACTTTTGTGAACTTATGCATTTGCACAAAAAGTTTAAGTAAAAATAACGATGCCATCTATTACAAAATACAGAATACTGCTAGTAGTACATGTTGAGAGGTGGATTTGACCAGTTCTGCTTCAATTCGCGTGAACTCATCCAGTCCATTACAATTAGTTGGTTAATCGGCATGCCAGTTTTTGCATCAAATTTTGTATGGAGATGCATATATAAATTGTTGAATCTCCTGAAAATGAAGATAAAGATGAAGATTAATATTAAGTATTTTACCAAAATAAGATGGTAATAACGTGTAATTAATTGAATTTTAATTATTAAAAAATAGATTAATCAGATATTTTGGAACAACTTTTATATAGAAAGTTTTCGCACAAAAACACACCGTTTAACTGTTTGAAAAGCGTGCCACTTTAATCCAAAACTAGCATGGTGGCCTGCGCAGATTGCGCAGCTAGCATCATTATATTTTCTGTCATATAATAACATATATATTTTCTCATGTATAATTCAAATATATTAAAATGGTAATATTGTCAACGTTTGATGTCGCGATTCCGGTATTTGCATAGTATGAGGATCGTTGGTATTAGGATATATGCGAGATTGTAGTCAAAGAAATGGAGACAGGGATTTTTATACAGGTTCGGGCCCCTGAATTGTCAGGTAATAACCCTACATCCTGTTAACCGAAACCGGTCGTTACTCTTATTCATCATAATCACACTAGTACAATATTTGGGGTAGCCTATCTAACTGTTATCGACATGGCGGTCTGAAGTTCTGACTCGTAGTCGACAGCAGGGTAGCCTTCCTCCTTAAATCTGCACCCGGCGAGATCAGAGACAGCGCTATATCTCTCCTGACGGTATCCATAGGCACCGTAGGGGACTAGCCATGCCTATCTCTGAAGTCGATATCCGACGTCTTGTCTTGGCGTATGTTGGCTTCTATGTTGATCTTCTGTCTTGATCTATTGTTCCGTGTCCCCTCTCCTCCTAGGGGCCTTGTATTTATACCCATAGGTGTCCCCTTGTCCAAGTAGAACTAGGGAAACCAATATGGATACAATCCGAGTAATCCTTGTCGTTTCCATGTAGAACTCTATTCATCCTTCCTTATGTGGAACTCCTTTTATATCCGAAGGTTGTTCCCGTATAAGCCATGGTATGTGGTGGGTTCTGCCGAGATTTAGTCGACTACTATTAGGTATGTGGTATCCATAACCTGACAAATATAATTTTAATTTTTTTACTACCTTTACGAAACTAGTAATGTATAATATTCATATTGTATTTTATATACGTGTTAGTTATTAATTATTTTTAATATCAAATTTTAGTTATTTGTAAATTATATTCCTATATGGACTCTAGGCTCTTCTTCCAATATTATTTATTTTTATTCTGAATTTTTATTATTTCTAATTGTATTTCTATGTGGACTCTAAACTTATCTTTCAATATTCTTTAATTTTTATTTCGAATTTAAGTTACTTCTAAATTGTATTCTTATATTGACTTTATACTCTTCTTCCCATGTTTTTTTTAATTTCGAATTTTAGTTATTTGTAAATTGTATTCTTATATTGACTTTAGACTCTTCTTCCCATGTTTTTTTTAATTTCGAATTTTAGTTATTTGTAAATTGTATTTTTATACGAACTCTAACCTCTACTTTTAATTTTATTATGTTTATTCCGAATTTTAGTTAGTTTTAAATTCTTATGTGGACTCTATACTCTACTTCTAATATTACTTATTTTTAATTTCGAATTTCTATTATTTTTTTAATTGTATTTCTATATGGAATCTATACTCTACTTCTAATATTCCTTATTTTTAATTCCGAATTTCTATTGTTTCTCAATTGTATTTTTATATGGACTCTAGTCTTCTCTTCTAATATTTCTTATTTTTTAATTCCGAATTTCAACTATTTCTAAATTATATTTCTATATGGACTCTGTTTTTCTTTTTCTTCGATTAATGTGGAAATTTCTAGGCCATGAGAGCGAACATGGAGGCTCATTTTTCTATTCCTTTAGGAAGTTAATAGATTTCATCCACTCTTTTGAGTGGATTCAAACGGGCGCTGTATCTATTTGGATTAGGGACTAAAATTTTAGTCCATATCACATTGGATGTTTGGACACTAATTAGAAATACTAAATGCAGACTAATGATAAAACCCATTCCATAATCTTGTACTAATTCACGAGACAAATCTATTAAGTCTAATTAATCCATAATTAGCCTATGTGATACTCCCTCCATTCCAAATTGATCTACATATAGTTTTTTTAGGGTTATTACTAAATGATCTATATATTTGTGTTCATTCGTTAAGTCTATTTGTTATTTGTGCATTGGAGTAAATAGACATTGATGCATGCATCCATGCACATAATTATTTATTACCCACATACAATATCTTGATTTGCTATTGGCTAGGAGATAGTGGGGATGGTGTATGCATTGAGTTTGTTGCTAGAGTAAGAGAGTTATTAGTTTTTCTTGGTTTTGATGTACCTATGAAATATGTAGATCGATTTAGAATGGAGGGAGTACTATAGTAAATATGTGCTAATTATAAATTAATTAGACTAAAAAATTATCTCTTGAATTAACTCTTATTTATGTAATTAGTTTTATTATTAATCGACGTTTAACAGTATAAACATCTGATGTGACAGATAGTTCAAACACCACCCAAAAGCTACAGACTAATAGTACTCCATGCTCCCTCCGTCCTACCTCTTGGATCAACGAATCTGTACACATTCGGTGAGGGAGTGGAGTGCGTGTCGCGCCGAGGCGAGTGGAGTGCGTGTCGACGTGTCCTACTCATCCACGCCACGCCACGTAACCAACTCCATCTCCGGCCGCCGCCGATGGCCTCGCGCTCGCGGTGGTCGGCGCTGGCGGCGAACGCGCTCATCCAGTGCTTCGCGGGGAGCTCCTACTGCTTCGCCGTCTACTCCCCGGCGCTCAAGGCCTCCCAGTCCTACGACCAGTCCGCCCTCGACAAGGTCGCCTTCTTCAAGGACGTCGGCGCCAACGCCGGCATCCTCTCCGGCCTCCTCGCTGCATGGGCCCCCGCCGGCCGCCGCCGCCCCTGGCTCGTCCTCCTCGCCGGCGCCGCCCTCTGCGCCGCCGGCTACCTCCCCATCTGGCTCGCCGTCACGGGGGTCGCCCCGGCGCCGCTCCCTCTCCTCTGCCTCTACATGCTGCTCGCCGCGCAGGCGCAGACCTTCCTCAACACCGCCGATGTCGTTACCGCCGTCGAGAATTTCCCCGATCGACGAGGCACCGTCATCGGCATCATGAAGGTCAATTATCCATTCCCCTAATCCATCCTCTCTCTCTCTCCAGACACAACCTATTTCTTTAATTAATTCGGTTCTTTCTAATTAGGCTTATAATAAAAAGGATCAAAATAAATGAATAGTACTCCAGTAGGCAAAAGCCAAAAGCATACAGATTATTATTGAACAGGCTGCTACCAGCCTACCAACAACCAACCCAACTGTGGCTCTTCCTTGTGAGATAACTATTACTCTGTCCTCTTCTCGAACACTCACTTGTTTAAGATGGGTCCCTTATGAATTTCGACTACATACATAGTACTGGATGTGTTGCTGCCCTGATGCCTCAAAGCAACAACCACATTTTTTTATGTGTCCTGATCCTGGATGTTGTTGACTTTAATTTGAGCAGAGCAGACCAAATAGAATATCATATGGGTAGAGCACAGGAACTTTTAGTGAAAAAGGAGTGCTCCAGTTTTTATTATCATGATGAACAGCGCACCAGATATAAGGAGGGAAAAAAAGAATAAGAGAACATCAAAGACTGAAAAAAACATGTATTGTCCACTATGTTAATTGAATCTTGTGTTTTGTTCTTTCTAGAATGACATTCCAGAGTATTGTACATCAGGATAATAAGCTCTACCGTCTTCAAAGAAAAAAAAACTTTGCCCTTTCATCCCAAATAATTTCCCTTCCTTCTTACCAGTTGGTTAGCAAAACATGCGGCTAAATTTCAAGGAACTTGACTCATTGTTGTGGTGGTGTCCCAAATCTCTTTTTATGGTTAAGCCAAACTCTTGGAGTAGTACTTCCTCCACATAGCTCAGTGGTGTACTAGGCCCCAAAATTTCAGATTCTGGAGTCTGCACCAGGATAAATTAACTCCATGAATGAGTAATCGCAAGCTTTAACGGTTTACTCCATTTACGTGAGGATTACCAGTTTACTCTGTAAATTAAGGAGTTTGTGGGATATTGGAAATTTGTGTACTGTGCTCAGAAATTATTGCTTCCAAGAAGACAGCATGACTGATGTTAGAGTGCTACAAACGTGTAGGTAACTATTCCTATTTCAGAAGAACGACATCTGGTCCCTGCTGAGCCATCAGTTGCAATCATCCCATGCCTGTCTTTTTGTTGGATTCATCCTTTTCAATATTTCATGATTCATTGACATGCTTCATGTGGCTAGTAAGCTTGATTTACCTCCTGTCACTAATTTCCCAAATATTAATTAATGGAAACGTCTGAATAAAGCCTGTTTGCATCATATATCTTTTGGTACTGCCTTGAGGTTTTATCTAATTTTATCGCGGAATACAATTATGTGAACTTCTGCACGTGCATTGCTCTGTTAGCCCAACCTGTCTTTTATTTGCTTGAGAACATGGAAATCTGAAGTCTCATTTATTTGTGTATAATATTTTAAACCTGAATCCCTGTACAGAAAATGATTTAGGCCTGAAACTCATTTTATACTATAAGCACCATGTTCTGTTCTGTTGCACAAGCGTAGGGAGATCTTAAATTCATTTTTTTTCTGTACTTTTCAAACAGGGCTTTCTGGGATTAAGTGGAGCAATACTGGTCCAAGTATACCGCACCATCCACATTGCTCCCAGCACTTTCATACTGATGCTGGCTATATTGCCCACTGCCATCACCCTGCTGCTTATGTATTTTGTCGATGTCCACCGTTCTGATCATCAACGGTACAACAAGAAGTTCATGGATGCTTTCTCCCTCATCGCCATTACTGTTGCTGGTTATCTAATGATCATCATAATCTGTGACCAAGTATTGAAGATAATAAGTTCAGCTGTGCAGACTGTTTGCTTTGTGATACTCCTACTGTTGGTCCTGTCTCCAGTGGTTATTGCTGTGAAGGCCCAGAAGACAGAATCAGTGAAGCAAGAAGAAGAAACCAGGGATCAAGCTGAAAGAATCGGACTACTCCAAGAGCAAATTAGTACAAATGCCAGCTCCAGTAGCAATGAGCGATGTCAAGAACTGTCGACAGGCAAAGAAAACATGAATCTGGTGCAGGCAATGTGCAAGCTGAACTTCTGGCTGCTGTTCCTGGCAATGTCCTGTGGGATGGGATCAGGGCTTGCAACGGTGAACAACATCAGCCAGATCGGCGGCTCCCTCGGGTACTCGACCAAGGAGACGAGCACACTGGTGTCACTCTGGAGCATCTGGAACTTCTCAGGGAGGTTTGGTGCCGGCTACATATCCGACCACTTCCTCCGTTCGCGGGGAGTCGGTCGCCCTTTCTTCATCGGCGTCACGCTCCTGGTCATGAGCTTGGGCCACGCCATCATCGCCTCCGGCATCCCGGCGTCGCTCTACGTCGGGTCGGTGCTCGTCGGTCTTTGCTACGGGTGTCAGTGGGCACTGATGCCGAGCATCACGTCGGAGATATTCGGGCTGAACCATTTCGGCACCATCTTCAACGTGGTGGCGGTGGCGAGCCCCGTGGGATCTTACAACCTCTCGGTGAGGGTGGTGGGTTACATCTACGACATGGAGTCGCCACCGGGAGCTCGTGCCTGCTCCGGTAACCATTGCTTCGCTTTGTCGTTCGTCATCATGGCGTGTGTCTGCGTGTTTGGCTCTGCTGTCGCCTTCATGCTCTTCGTCAGGACGAGGAGGTTTTATAAACGGGTTGTGTACGCCAGGTTGCAATCTTTTCTATAGAGAGAGAAACGAACCGATTCTTTTCTAGCATATGCGTACCTATCTTTTACAAGCAACAGGATTTGAGCTGTACCTGTACGTCAGAGAATGGTAGAAAGCAGAGGCACACTACTTTCTGCTGCCTTTTTTTTCTTGTTGAAAAGACATCATTGGACTGGTCACTGGTGTTATATACTACTAGTACTTGTATGTATGCGTAGAAGTAAAAGGAAAATAAAACAATGTACAGGGAAGAAGCTACAGAAAACAAACAGCATTTGCTTCGTCAGAAAATTAACACAAAGAAATCAGTTCGTGCAACCAGCTGGTTGGGGTAATTTTTTCAAGGGAATAGGCTTGGAGAGCTCTGCCATTTATGCTGATTCAGAAAGTAGAGAATAGTTCAGTTCTAAGCACATGAAAGCTACATTGTTACAGAGTGGAGTTGTCAGCTGACAACTGTATATACCAGCTGCTTTGCCCCTCGTTAGTCAGGCGCCCATCTTGCCGGATGCGGTACAGGAGGAAAAGGCCCAGCTACAAGTATGCAGGTCCAAAATAGGCCCTGTAATATGGGCTAAGGCCGGGAAAGTGAATTCATCTAAATAGTCATGTCACCTAAATAGTCATCAAAAAATATAAAAAAAAATTGGCAGCATAGATTAATATGAAATATATCACTTCACAAATATGCAAGTTTTAATTCAACTTCTACAAGTTGTAACAAAAATAACAAATATAGTTGCAAATGCATGATAACTATTTTCAGTTTAATTTGTTATTTTTGTTGCAACTTATAGAAGTTGAATTTGGTTTTACATGTTTGTGGAGTGATATATTTCATATTAATTTATGTTGTCATTTTTTTCCAATTTTTTTATAACCATTTAGATGACATGCAAACAACGAGAGGATGTCCCCTCGAGGAATGAAATTTTTTTTCCAAAATTTGTTGTCATTTTTGACTACCCTGTTGTTGACTACGAGTCAGATCTTCAGACCGCCATGTCGACAACAGTTAGATAGGCTACCCCAAATATTGTACTTGTGTGATCCAGATGAATAAGAGCAATACCGGCTTTGGCCAACAGGATGTAAGGTTATTACCTGACAATTCAGGGGTCCGAACCTGTATAAAAATCTTCGTCTCCATCTCTTTTTTCTAAGTCTCGTGTATATCCTAGTATCAACGATCTCCATACTATGCAAACACCGGAATCACGACATCAAACGTCGACACTATCCATGTTGGATCAGAGTCGGATAGACAATTGTAATATTTCAAGTGCCGCCTTCAAATTCATCGAGCCGAAGGAGGACATTAAGGCATTGTTCGTTTAATTACCAAGAGGGATTGAGGAAAAACAATTCTATATCATAATAATTATGGAATAAATTATCTTTAAATTATCCTCAATCCCCTTATTGCCGTATGGGAGGGATTAACCGAACAACACCTAACGAAAAATTTTCCACAGCTTTAACAAAAAAAGTACTAACTTAATTGTGTGGTTGATTTAGAAACAAACATCAGACCGGCAGCATTTACACTTGAAGGTGTATATGTCTTAAGCCCTTATTATTACAAAGATGGGGAACCTTATTACAAAGAAAGAAACTATGACAAGAATATATAAGGACTCAAACAATTAAGACCTAGGAGAAGACTATATATTAGTGAAGTGCCATGTCATATGCATGAAGAAGACTGAAAACCACTCCTCGCTCTGTCCTGACATATATGGTCCCGTCGTCCAGGACGAACAACTCCTCGTGCTGAAATAATATAAACAACTAAAATCGCAATCAGTCAAGACTTGTGCAGTAGGATCAGTAATAAACAACTTTCATTAGTGGAGTAGCATTTGTCACCTTAATTAATTAATTATATTACTAGCTAGCTTGTTGATAAATTATATGGTGCCATTGGACTTGTTGTTGACTGTTTCATCCACCTTCCCTGCAGCTTCGTCATCCTCCTTTTTCTCTTTCGCCGCCTCTTCTTCCTCCTTCGCCTCTTCTTCCTCTTTCACCTTGGCCGCCTCCGCCGCCTCCACCTTGGCCTTGTTCAACGCCTCGATCAGACCTGCCAGGCACGCGTCGGGGTCCCTCTTCTTCCCCATGGACGCCTTGGGCATCAGGTTCTCCGCCACGTCCGCCGGCGACATGTCGATCTCCTCCAGCAGCCGCCGTATCTCGGCGAACATGTCGTGCTGCTCCACGCCCAGGTAGTTCTTGGCCAGCACCTTGAACGCCTCGAACCGGCAGTAGGACATCTCGATGTGCACGTCCATCCTGCCTCGCCGGATCAGCGCCGGGTCCAGCTTCTCCTTGTGGTTGGTCGTGAAGATGATGATCCGCTCGCCGCCGCACGCCGACCACAGCCCGTCGATGAAGTTGAGCAGCCCTGACAGCGTGACCTTGGATGCCTCGTCCTTGTCCTGCTCGGTGGGGAGCTTGGGCTTGTCGTCGTCGTCTTCGTCAGAGGATTTCTTCTTCTTCTTGTCGCTGCTGCGCTTGGCGGTGAGGTCGACGGAGCAGTCGATGTCCTCGATGACGATGATGGACTTGCCGGTGGTCTCGATGTAGAGCTTGCGGAGGTCGGTGTTGGTCTTGACGGCCGTGAGCTCGAGGTCGTAGACGTCGTAGTCGAGGAAGTTGGCCATGGCGGCGATCATGGTGGACTTGCCGGTGCCGGGGGGCCCGTGCAGGAGGTACCCGCGCTTCCAGGCCTTGCCGACGGAGGCGTAGTAGTCCTTGCTGTCGCGGAAGGCGGTGAGGTCGTCGAGGATGGCGTCCTTGTCGGCGGGCTCCATGGCGAGGGTGTCGAAGGTGGCCGGGTGCTCGAAGGGGACGTGGCTCCAGACGCCCTTGCGGCTGTATGGGCTGGCTGATCCGGGGGCGTTGTTGGTGAAGAGGCGGCGCTGGCGGTTGCGGACGGTGACGGCGCGGCCCTCGGCGAGGACGTGGGGGAGGTAGGCGTCGAGGACGAGGTCGCGGTGGCGGCGGTGGAAGACGAGGCGGTAGAAGCGGGCGTCGTCGTCGCGGGGGTAGAAGCTGATGACGTTGGTCCGGGGGGGCTTCTTGGAGGGGTACCACCAGATGGTGGCGCCGCCGAAGGAGTCGGTCACCTCCTGGTGGTCGTCCACCGTGATCTGCACCGTCCTGGCGTCCTTGCCCAGGTCCGCCCTCAGCTTGCGCGCGCGCCGGGCGCAGGCGTGGCTCAGGTACGCCTCCACGGCGAGGAAGAAGTCGCTGCGGCGGAAGCGCTCGTGGCCGTACTCGGAGATGGTGACGTGGAGGTAGGGGCTGAGGTAGGAGGTGAGCTTGTCCACCATGGTGGTCAGCCACTGCCGGAGCCCCGCCGGGACGTGGTTGTTGACGACGGGCCAGAAGAGGAGGACGCTCACCAACGCCGACCACAACGTCGACACCGATCCCAGATTCTCCATCATGCCCATGCCCATCGCCGCCGCCACCGCGTGATGCGTATAACTATAAAAAGAGATGGAGGGCAAGTGTTGGAAACCAGTGCCTGCAGCTCCTGTAGGTGATGGCCAGTATATATATATATATACACAGAGAGTGCGAAACTGTTTTAATCCCTCGTTCTTTCCATGTCACTTAAATGGTTATAAAAAAATTTGAAAAAAATTATGAAGGTGTATTAACATGTGATATAACACTCCACAAATATGCAAGTTCAAATTCAACTTCTACATATCGTAACGAAAAAAACAAATTGAACCGCAGCTAGTTAACATATATTCAGAGTCAAATTTGTTTTTTTCGTTGCGAGATGTAGAAGTTGAATTTTTACTTGCATGTTTATGGAGTGATATATCACATATTAATACATCTTCTTAAATTTTTTTAAATTTTTTCATAATCATTTGAGTGACATGCAAACAACGAGAGGATATCCCCTCGAGGGATCAAAATCCTCTTCCTTAAAACATTGTCTATAGACAACTTAATACTCCCTCCGTATTTTAATGTATGACGCCGTTGACTTTTTAACCCACGTTTGACCACTCGTCTTATTCAAAATTTTTATGCAAATATAAAAATACTTATGTCATGCTTAAAAAACATTTGATAATATATCAAATCACAATAAAATAAATTATAACTACATAAATTTTTTAAATAAGACAAAAGGTCAAACGTTTGTCAAAAAGTCAACGGCGTCATACATTAAAATACGGAGGGAGTATATAGTATACTACAAATCTATAACCCCTTTTTCTCCTCTCTTCTTCACATAACTATAAATATTATATTTGACAAACTTATACAGTCCGCTTATTATAGCCTGTTAAGTTGTTGATGAATATTCTTAGTAATTTCGCTGCTTGGTTGTGTCGTTGGTGAGGAGTGACATATCGATCGACGGAGATCGAATTTGCAGTTGGTCGTAAATCATCAAGCGTTATCTGAAGAGACCATCATATCTAACTTGTTCATATTAAGGAGGTAAAAGCCATGTGAAATGTCAGAAATATTAGCTGAAAACGTCGACCATATACTCCTAATTGACTGAGGCAGTAGAGGCTAGACATAAACAATTTGCAGAGGTTGGTTTGCCTTTGACCACAGCACTCAAATCCGGGGGCGCAATGGTGATCGAAATTAACATGATAGCAAGTGCTTTCCTCATGCGTCATCTGTCCATCCTTAAGTTGTGCCTGCTTCGTCAACCGCCCTTTAATTTGGTCATGTTAATTTCGATCTTGTGCGATACCTTTTATACGTGTAAATATAATTAATGTACCTTTAGGTAGTTGTAACATAACGGTGTATTTAATGAAACAAATTTAACAGTATAAGACGATATTGCTATGCTTTTTTATGAAATTAGTTAAACTTTTAGTTTTGGTTTAGAAAAATCTAAAATGCAACAGGTAGGCTTATCAATATGAAATGGATGAAGGGAGTAAGAAAAGAAAGAGAGTAGAAGTTCTGTATAGCTGCAGGACCACCAACCAATGGAAGGGGGGGGGGATACTGAATACAAGCGGCGACTGGCGGGCCAGTTGTTTTAAGTTTTATTTATAACAAGGTGATTTATAATCAACTAGGATATTAACTTGCAGATTGATGACACGGTTGTGCAGAGGATCAGCTAGGCATTCCGTTTTTCCACATTAGAGGCAAAATCTTTTGTCAATATACCACCGTGGCTGGCGAGGGATTCTCTGTCAGAGTAGCAGGAGCTGGCGGCTGCAGAAATGGCAGCAAACGATCTAACCCATGCGTATGCTAAAAATAAAATCCGTAGCAACCATGGCCCATCTAATTCTGCGAGGTCAACTAATTAATTTTTGAGATCATCTAATAAAGGTGAGGACCGCCCCCACCTTTTAAGTCGTCCTCTCCCATCATCAAATTATCGATGTGAGATTAAATCCAACATTGACTCCATACTCATTGGCTGGTTAGAGCTTCCTGATCGATCTATGATGCCCAAAGTCTGATGTCCCTTCCATCAGTACCCTTCCTTTCTTTGATAACGCTAGGATTGCCACTCTCTCACTACTATATTCCTTCATTTCCTACCTACAGGTACTATACATTAAGGCAGTCCCAATACATAGTATCCATAAGCAGTGTCTATGATGCCATGTCAATAAGACATCACAATAGAAACTACACTACAACCCATGGTTTCTTAAAATGGGCCATTAATAAATACATCATCTCTCTTCTCTACCAATCATATTTATTCTTCATCTATTATGAAGACACTATTCTCTCCCAATACAAAACTTGATAGTGTCTAGTGCATAGGTTCTTGTGTTGAAGTTGTGTCTTGCATGAGACCCAGTTTCTTTCTCTCTTCACTCTCTCTCTTAATTAATATAGTGACACATAAGTTAAAAGTCCTACATGACAATATAGTTAATGCCATAGACACTATCCTAGGTGAAGGGTTGGGACTGCCCTAATACTTCCGACTTTTGATTGTCCACCATTGAATCCCCTCCCATCACTGAAATTCTTAACAATCATCTGTGATGCCACCACTGCACTACCATCCACTTTGAGCCGCGACACATGCCTTCACTCAGGAAGCTCCATTTAAGCTGTGCCAATATGCAGTGCTGTGAAGGACTCGGTAACATCACTTCCGTCGAGGAGCTCAAGCTGTGGGGATGCCGAAAACTCCGTAATTTTCATAGTTTGCTCCCACCGTAGCTAGACTCTGGACTCCGGACACTCGATGGTCAGGTATATAATTGCATATTTCGTATGGTCTTCCTGTTTTCGCCACAATGGCTAGCTGGTCCCACATTCATTCTCACATTTATTTGTATTTCTCTCTGCAGGTCTATCTTTTCATGAGTTTGATTCCTACGAATATGTTTAGTTTTTGGCGAAGATTGCTAAGAATATATGGTGGCGAGTGCAATCAACTCTTATGTTGCTGCTAGCGCCAGAGTGGTTTGGCCCTTGTATAATGGCAATTTTTGCTACAGGACACTCGTTATATGTGGTTTTAGCCCTAGGACACTACCCAAATACGCTTTTAGGGGAAAACGCTCCATAAACATGGTAATTTGCTAGTGGACACCGCGCCGATTAAAATAATATTTTCCGATTGAAGAAGAGAGAGAAATCGCGTGAAATGTCAAAAATGCCCGTGGGCCCACATGTCAGCTCTCTTATCTCTCTTCTCTCTATCCCCTCCTTTCAGCGTTCCAAGCCGTGCGCCACGACGACCAAGTCGTGCGCCGCCGCCTCCTCCATCGACGCCGCGACGACCAAGCCGAGGCGGCGGCGCGGGCAGCCGTGGAAAGGATTAGGTGCGGCGTGGCGAGGCAGCACGCGCAGGTGGTCACCCTCACCGTGTCCCGGTTCCGCGGTGCGCCGAGGGAGGAGGCGGTGGCGGCGGCGGCGTGCCGATTATTTGCCCTCTCTTCTCTCTCTATCCCCTCCTTCCAGTGTTCCGACGGCGATGGTGGTGGGAGGACGAGGGCGGAGTGGCCACGGCGACGCGTGGGTGAGGGTCGGAGCGGCCACGGCGCCACGCATTTGTAGAGGCGCAGCGCGGCGACGCAGTCGTCGTTGGGGTGGTGGTGGTGACCGGCGAGCTGGATGTGGTAGCCGAGGTAGGCAAGGGTCCTCCCGCGGCTGCCCCGCGCCTTCCACGCCGCCTCGGCGTTGAGCAGCAGCTCCTGCACCCGCCGCGCCGCCTGATTGGGCGTCATGGCGTCGTGCAGGTGCTCCGGCCGGATGCCCATGGTGTCCTAGCGGTAGTGCGTGACGGGGATGTGCGGCTTGATGAATCTGTCGAACACCATGCGCTCCTGCTCATCCACCACGCACACGCGGGCACACATGTCCAGGGACTTGTCGCTGCTGGCGCCCACCATCTTGCATCCTAGGGCGAGGACGCCGTCGAGCGGTGGCGTGGCCACGAGGCAAGAGTGGGTGTGGAGCGCGGCGTGAACGGTGACCACCAGCGCGTGCTGCCTCTTCACGCCGCACCGCCGCCTCGGCTTGTTCGTCGCGGCGTCGATGGAGGAGGCGGCGGCGCACGGCTTAGAACGCTGGAAGGAGGGGATAGAGAGAGAAGAGAGATAAGAGAGCTGACATGTGGGCCCATGGGCATTTTTGACATTTCACGCGATTTCTCTCTCCTCTTCAACCAGAAATTATTATTTTAATCGGCGCGGTGTCCACTGGCAAATTATCACGTTTATGAAATGTTTTCCCCCAAAAGTGTGTTTGGGCAGTGTCCTAGGGCTAAACCACACATAGCGAGTGTCCTGTAGCAAAATTTGCCTATAATAATTGGTCTGAGCTAGTAGACCAGTAAGTATGCTTATTCTTCCCTTAATTGATTGGAATTTGAAACTGTATAGTTTTGAATATAACTAGCAATAACCGCGCGCTACGCTGCGCGTGTGCTTAAGATGATGAATAAAAGGAAGTTGTCAGCTGGTAATTTGTAATCATACATGAGATAAGAACTATATGTAAGCTAGCATTTTGTTGTGCACACATAATTTAGCACAAAGGCGGACCAAATTATAAGTATAAATTAGCTGGTATGGCAGTATGATTTTCTAGCTAAAAGATCAACTCAATGTTCTGAGCCTTGCAATATAATTATTTCACATGTAATGAACAAACATTCATCTGGTGAACATACACATCTCCAGATTCCTGTCAAATAAAAAAAACATATCTCCAAACTCCGCATATATAGCATGTGCATTTTTTGGAATCCCATATGTCGTCAGCTCCAATTGTTTTGGTTATCTAGTTACCTACAAACCAAGGACTTCCAGAAAAGATAAACCATAATATTGATTGATACCATCTGAGAATAAAAAGAGACCATAAATAAGGCTGATAGCATCAAGAACACATAATAACCCATAAGGTACATATTGAACTTGATGATTTCTCAAGCAGCACTGCTCATGATAAAAATTGAGAAGAGTATGCATATAGTACAGACATCGCACCTCTTGATCTGTCTCTACTCTCTAGTGTACCTATTACACATATATAGCATTCTAAAAAAGTAAATACTATCTAAATGCCCAAAATGTAGATAAAAAAAGAAAACATGAACTATTCATATCAACAATTTTAGCCATTTGCATCTGGTATTGATACTACCATTTATATTCAGGGCATGTCTCAACATATTGTCATTTAGCTTGTTATACACAAAGTCTGAACTGACTTAATGAAGACATTGTAAAGATGTGTATTTGTGGTCTAGTAAAGTTCTAGACAATATCAAAATCTTCAACTGAAGTATAGAATTTCTTGTTGCTAGATATGCAACATTCCTTGTGATTGTCAGTAAGTTCCATAACGCTTGATTGACATGGTAGTATTGGTTATTGTGTAAGAAATATCAGATTAAGATGTAGCCTTTTACCATAAAGAAATAACTACCAGATAGCAGCAAAATTAACAAATAAAATATTATCTGATGAAAAGAGGGAAGTTGAGGAGACTCAAGAGATGCAGCATCTGCCCGTAGCATACTATCATGGACATGTGGTGAGCATTCAGAAGACCAAGATTATTACCTCTTCGAGAAAACAACAAAGAACTTCCATACGATCCAAATAGAAGCACAACAATTGGCAAGTGGCTGTTGAAAGAAGATATATCATCGATATGGAACTTACAATAAGTAGGAAACCAAGAACAGAGAAGAGATATCATGGGCTTCATATATATCAGCTACATATACATATAATATGTGAAACATCTTATCGGAACTTAGAGGTAGGATCGACGGTTTAAGTAGTGGTGCATATCAAACGGAGTTAGCTGACTGATTCGCAGGAGGGGCAAGATAGTGGATGTGTAGGAAATGGCAACAACAGGCCAGACAGATTAGAGCCAGCATGAAAGAATGAACATAACAAAGAATTAGGACTGGGCAAGGGGGGAAGAAATGGCTGTTGAAATGAACTATCTGAGTTTTGGAACACAAGTAGCTGAGAAAAAAAATAATTTCACATAGTCAAGCTTTTTTCATTCTACCCTGGCACATTATAGTAAAAATCTGGAGACATCTGTGTAGACACTTAAGCCTTCTTTAATTTGCATTCAGCGAAACATTATCAATGGACCGTAGTTCCTACACTAAAAACTACCTCATCCGATATTATCCTATTATCCCCAACTGGCTGTCAATAACTGAAAGCCTACTTGGCTGTTGTAATAAAATATATGAGTTTTGGAACACAGTAGTTGCTCTAATGGTACATAGGCTTCAATTTGAATTCTCACATTTTAGTTATATGACTATGTATGTAGCATGTTAAGCATATTTCTGTTATCAATAACTATTTCAATTGTAGAAAAAAAAAACTATAATAGAAGTATATGGTTTTTTTAGTGCCTGAATTCGCACACCTCAGGAGAGATACCCTACTTGGCCAAAGGTCCCATGGCCACAGCATAGGTCAATGATAGCTAAAATTTCAGTTCTAAATAGGTTAGGATGACTTCATATGATGTTTTAAGAAAAGTAACTGATTCGTATGGAGGAAAAACAGAACTTACAAAGATATGTTCCACTTCTGCAAGAAAACAAAAGAAAAAGGAAAGGAGGAATGAGATGTCTTACCGCTATATGTTTCCATTGCAGATTAGTTTTATTCACACTTTCAAGTGACCAAAGTCCACTAAAAGCTACCATCAGTATATATAAAGACCATATGGGCGAGGTTGAGAGGCAATATATTCAGGATTTGACTTTTCCTTTCGGCAGATGTGCTTAGTAGTAGGACATGTTTGCACAGAAATCATACTGTATTGCATAATTGTTTAACCTTTTGAAAGAGGAACAAATCAATATATTCAGATAATGAAATAATGTATCTGCAAAAGTTCTAAGTGCAAATTGCTAACCTGATATATAGTTATCTCATCCAATGATAGAAATATACAACCTGCCTAAGTCGACGAATTGAAGAAAGCGAGGTCCCTGTGAGAAATATCAAAAGCCTAATAAGATCATTTAGATGGTACTAAAAATAGCTAGAAACCATGAAACAAAATAAAAAAAATTCCTTTTTAATAGTCTGTGTGTGTAGGGAACTTAATGTGCACTCGTCTGAAGACCTGCATCAGCATGGCACACACCATGTCCTCATAGCTTGTTTGTGCCTTAGAAGCATTAAAAGACTTGTTTTGTGTGGACAATTAATCTTGCAACAACTAATTTGTTACCTGTCAACATAAGTAACAGTCAAAGATCAAGCTAATACTCAAAATTGTTTGTCAATGGAATATAAATGAAACTATATTGTTGATAAGGCATGATAGAGAGATATGATGAACAGTCTTTCAGAGTACATATAAAGCAAATATTTGCATGTGTTGTCTTAAAAAAAGGAATAAATCAAGGATAAAATGATCAAGGTGTCTTAAAGAAGGAATAAATCAAGGATAAAATGATCAAGGTACGATGACCTTGAGCAGTTTCTGCAAGGCATGAAGCCATCAAACCCAGCCTATATTTTCGCAAACAGATTGAGCTTATCACTGGACATTGCAGAAATGTCACTCACCACGGCAAAGCTGACAGTAGCATACCACTGCAAAAAAAAACCAAGAATCAGCAGCAATCGTTAAGTACGACAACTGAGAAGACCATACATACATGACCAACAGGCTTCATTGCTATAGTGCATGGATTTCTTACCACATTGCACCATAGCGAATGCAATTAAAATTAAAGGAAATAATTGGATTTCAGTTTATCTCATCATTTGTGGCAATTTTAGCAAGAATGTTACCATTTGAATATTGCAGAGCTGCGGCCATCCTTAACAGTGAGGACATCATCTGAATCTTGCAGCCTTGCAAGCAGCCATAACAGCGAGGATAAAACTTAATGGATGGCTTAGCCTGACAGCGGATGCAAACAGCAGCAATGGAAGCCAATCCTCTCCCTAATCTGCCGTACATCCTAACCCATGAGTAACTCAATGGGACCAAGGCAAGATGGTGGATCCTATAAAACCTCAAGTGAATGCATGGGAAATAATCAATGATGAGGTAGAACGGACTTACATTGCGGCCTCTGTGCTAATGGTCGGCTGGTCGGCGCAAGGACAGGAATTAGAACAGGAGGGAGGGGAGCGGCACCTTGACTGATGGCGTCGACCTTTCACAGCTGCAGCAGATCGATGATGCAAAACCAACATGTCAAACGCCAGCGGACAGAGAACACGCGAGCGGCGGCGCCGCGGATCTGGCGGACCTGACCTCTAGACCTCACTGGGAGGGAGAGGCAGCGGTGGGTCGGCGACGATGGCTGGAGGAGGGCGAGACTGCGATGACGACGACGTGCGCGAGTGGAGGAAGATGGCGAGTCTGCAATGGCAACGATGCGTGCGAGTGGAGGAGGATGGCGAGGAGAGGCGAGGCAACGCGCGTGAGGGCAGGAGGACGGCGAGGTGGCGGCGCATGCGAGGGGAGGAGCCGAGGAGGAGAGCGTGGCGGCGCGCAGAGGGAGGAGGGCGAGTGCGCGTGCGAGGGTGGGGGGCGACGGGGCTAGGGTTTGGTGCAGGCCGGCGAAATCCACACCGTCCGTTCCAGATCCAACGATTTCACGGGTGCGAAAGGGTCGGCACAGTTGGACACGTGTACGGCCAGATCTACCCTATATCGAGATCCAACGGTTTATGGTGGATATCAGCGGGGACCAGTGCGTAATTAACAGAACTGCAGGGGCCTTTATGCAAAAGTAACATCTGAGGTGGCACCCCTAACTTTCCAGCATTCCCACGGTATTTAAGTAAACAAAGATTCTCAATACGAATTTCGTTCTGCTTCAGATTTTGAAAAAAAAAAATACATGAATACAAACTGTTAATGTCATCTCATGCAGTCATGCGTCACTGAACAGATGCTTAGGCTTAGTTCGGCAGTGGGTGTTGAGGGAGCTGAGATGGTTAATTAACTACTTCCTCCGTTTTACAATGCAAGTCATTATAGAATTTCGCACGTTCATATTAATGTTAATGAATTTAGATAGATATATATATGTGATTCATTAACATCAATATAAAAGTGGAAAATGCTAGAATGACTTATATTGTGAAACGGAGGGAGTATTAGATATTGCAAACTTAAAAAATAAATTAATATAATCTTTTAAATAAACTTTTAGACAGATTTTTTTGGCAAAAAATTTGTATGTTTAGCAATTTCAGAAACGTGCCGGCTAACATGAACCTTTCGAGCCGAACGCACCTTTACCCTTAATATGTTGGCTGCACGGACTGCATCATGATCAATATTTTGTCACCTATGCAGTATCAACTAAAAATTCTTGAAAAGAGAAGGCACTTGGACTAACTACTAACAAATAATGTTCTTCACATTTAAAAATATGAAGAAGACATATCACCTCAAAGTTCAAATATGATGCCATCATGGATTGACAATGACTAATTAATACTATATTAACTACTGGACTCGTACTGAAGATTGGATCATGGAATAGTTTTTCAGAAAATATATGAAGACACAACAAGTGGGCTAGTGGAGGATGGTTGATGGAATAATTTTTTGGACAACCTAAGCAATCACCCAGCCACGCAGGACACATCTTGGCTGAACCCCAAGCTGAATTTTTATTTTAAAATTAATTCCAGGGTTGTTTTGTCACTTTAGTTCCCTGGCTTTCTTTGCATGATTGCTAACAACACAAGGAAACCATCTAAAATTTTACCCTAAAAATCATAACTTTCAATATTATTTTTTTATTGTAATATTTGTGACGAGCAGGCAGGCGATGCATCATCGTTGGTGGTATGATTTAGAGTGCGAGGAGATGTGATGAAGAAATGAAAAATAAATAAGTCCATTTTTCTTGTAAACGCAAACACTACGCATACTTGTCAGTCTTTCAACATATTAGTAAACTCAAAGAAAACTCCAGGTCATCGACATTAGTAAACTCAAATTTAAGAGGACTCAGGGCAGTTACCGAAAATTACATAGCAACTGTCTACAGGTCTTCGGCATTAGTAAACTCGAATTGACCAATTCCAAGTTAGGTTATCCCATCAAGTTAATTATCTCCACTTCTAATTAATATAGCATTCCTTCGTTGACTACCTCCTCTATAATGGCTCAAATCATAACTTTCAATATTATTTTTTTATTGTAATATTTGTGACGAGCAGGCAGGCGATGCATCTTCGTTGGTGGTATGATTTAGAGTGCGAGAAGATGTGATGAAGAAATGAAAAATAAATAAGTCCATTTTTCTTGCAAACGCAAACACTACGCGTACTTGTCAGTCTTTCAACATATTAGTAAACTCAAAGAAAACTCCAGGTCATCGATATTAGTAAACTCAAATTTAAGAGGACTCAGGGCAGTTATCAAAAATTACGTAGCAACTGTCTACAGGTCTTCGGCATTAGTAAACTCCAATTGACCAATTCCAAGTTAGGTTATCCCATCAAGTTAATTATCTCCGCTTCCAATTAATATAGCATTCCTTCGGCGACTACCTCCTCTATAATGGCTCTTGGCTGTCGCCGTGTACTCTGTTGGTTGAAGCAGTAGAGCTGTGGAGACATCGAGCTAGTTCGGAACAACAAAGGTCAAGATTTGCTCCCTCTTGACTGTTTTAGCCTCTGTTCTAATTCTGAATTTGCTTTCTGGTTTCTCTAAATTATGAGTGCATAAACCTATATATTTTTGGATTGGCATGCTTTTTTTTTCACTGGTTGGAGCAGTATTTAGCTCATGTAGTCCCGATGTTAGGTTGATACATCACGGTGGTTATTAGTTTCAGCTTGTGTCTGTAAGTGTCGTTTCTAGTTAGTTTGTTGTGCAAGACTGATTAGTTTTTTATAACAACTAGAAAGGTAGCCCGCGCATGTGTCGTACGCTAAGTTTGAGACACTTATAAAAGCGAAATATTAACCGGAGAACATCTGCCACGATTTCACTATAATTTTTTTCCATCGGCATTAATTGTTTTTATAATTTTCTAACCTATTAGCTTTATATTATATTACATTTAAGTAATATTTATAAGCAATTATCTATAATCTTCTTCATCATTTCAAAAGAAGGTAGACTTAGGCTGTGTTTGGCACTGCTTGTTCCCATCCTCTACTCCCTCGTTTTCTGCGCGCACGCTTCCCAAACTACTAAACAGTGTAATTTTGCAAAAAAAATTTCTATAGAAAAGTTGCTTTAAAAAAATCATACTAACCTATTTTTTAAGCTTTTTTAGCTAATACTTAATTTATTGTGCACTAAACCATCGCTCCATTTTCCGTGCGGGAGGTGAGGGTTGGGTCCAACCCTCACCCAAGAACACAGTCTTATTTTCATTAGAAGAAATGTCAACAAAAGTAAAAGTAAGGTGCTTTTAATTTCATATATATTATTATAGTTTATTATGGGATGAATTAGGGACTATTAGGGAGGACAATGAGAAGAGTCAGGGAGACAGAGAGAAGATATGGAAGATCAACAGAAGAATATATAGGATCCGTGATGGTATCACGTATTTTTGAATCTATTTTTTATTTAGTGGAGACACATCTTTTATTAAGTAATTGGTACACTTAAATTATAATATTAAATTTTAGTAGTATATATACATTTTTCATCTTTTAAATTTGACGAGTGTAGTTGGTCATTTGACACTACTTAAAAAAAAATTATAGACACCATGAAAATACGTAAAGCATCATCATCATTGTTATCATCGATCTAATTTAGCTACATATATGTTTCTAGATTAATATAGAATAGCACAATCGATATTGTATTTATTTTAAAAAAATATTTCATCACTGTCATGATGCATAGAAAATTGGCCCACGTGGCATATCATTTCTATAATCAAAATATAGTAACATGGGTCTTAAATTATTAATTTAATCACAAATAATATAAATACTCAAACCAGTTGGAAATTAGATGCACAGTTAAGCAGTTATATTTATTTGAATATTTTTTTAAGTAGTTAACCACGGTACACTCTTGCACTATGTTTTTTTTGACTAACTTATGTACGTACGCTGAGAGAGAGAGAAGGGTTCGTTATTTCTGGATCGCTCCAAATACAAATCTAATCTTACTGTCTGACATGCAGTGGTTCCATCAGCTTTAGTTGAAACTAGATGCTGGGGCGCGCCTTTGCGCGCCGCCTGGAGGTTCAGCTAATAATCCCAACAACACTCTTATTAAAGAGAAGGCAAACAACATCATTGCGCTAACGATCCCAACAACACTTGTTAAAAAGGAGGACAAACAACAACATCATTACAGCTATAGGACAATAAATACTTGCTTTCACTTGTGAAGCGCTCTTATGAATATTTGCTTTCACTTGTGAGTAGCCTCTTCAGTGTCACGGTTTGAGAATGAATATGCATTGTTTCCTTGCACTTCATAATTTACTCGTACAAATCTCTTCATGTCCGCACTAATAGAAAAATGAATTGCTAAGAGCAGGTGCCATACTAAAAGGCCATATTCATTAGTGTATATTCTTGGAAAGACAAAAGGCCCAGCCTCCCATAGTTTGTGCCTCTGTGGACACATTCCACAACTTCACATATCTTGGGATGTTTCTTCAGTAAGATCAAAGAAAACATTAGTTAATCAGTGGAAAAAATAATTTTGTAGAAAGCAAGACATTAAAAATATGTTCAATATTAGATGTAATGGAACTAATTTAATGCTACAAGTGTTGCTATATTTTCCTATAAATTTGGTCAAATCTAAAGAAGCTTGACTTAGAAAAAGATCAGCGAATGTAAACAGATAATATCATCTTTTTGTAAACAGGAAAAAGCAAATAAAATGGAGGCACGAACATGTAGGATGGTAATTTCAATACATAAAGTATATGACAGCCTAGTAGTTAATACAAGATATGTACAGACAAAATGTATTGTCAAACCCGAAGGTAAGGACTAAGTATTTCTGATGTACATATGGTCATTAATGTACAACAGTGCTAGTATAATTAGTATAATTTGACAAGCACATACAATGGATGTTATTTTAAACATAAAGACATGTTAAAAAATCATTACAATAAAGGTAGGGGACTATATATACATTGGTGGCAGATTATTACAAATGGTATATATAAAAATCAACCACTATCACCTGTGCTGATAAATATGAGGCAAGTACATGAATCCTAAGCAATTTGTTTCGTTCCTACTAAATAAGGTCAGCAGCTTTGCTAATTCATGATAAGGTTCAATATGAGATTTGAGGTATTCAGTTAAAATTCTGCAGTGAAGTGCATTTTGAAATTTGCAAGCTGACCTTCAAGTCCAGTAGTTGTAAAACAAGCAAACAGAAATGATGCCACCTCAGAGCGGGGATACAAAGAATGAATTTGCTATGACAGTCTTAAGTACCAAATATCAACACAAACATAAAATTCACAGAAATCAAATCAATGGTTTAGTATATCTGTTCAAAGGTCAAATTAATGTATTAGTAGTACAATAGAGCATATACCTCTTCATGCTCAATTAAAGTTTTTTGCCTCAAATCATATAATCTGAATGAAGCTGATAGTAGTTAATGAAAAAAAGAATTAATGGTGGATATATATAACATAACGTACGAAGAAGTTCTTGATTATCTACAAGTTTAAGCACACATACAATCAATGTTGTCTTCAAAGGGAGCATTTCGATGAAATGTACCTATTGATGGATAAACTCTTCATTCAATAATAGAACTTCTCTTTTCATCAAACCTGAATGGAGAAGAAAAGTTCAGTCAAAATGGTTAAGAGCAAAAAGCAGAAACTGTTTTAATCATAACATAGGCATTATCACACAACATTGCAAGGCTATACACAGCTAGCATTGTATAACAGTTCATATAAACCATGAATCCCAATGTGATTGCTTCCATCATGCATAAATCTTATATATATGTTCAAAGCAAATAATATGATACCCTTCTTAGCAATCTAATCTCATATAAAAATTTCAGCACATTATTTCATACAGATAAAACTCAGTTTGTGTTAATTAGTTTATCATACCATGGAACTCAAAACATAAGAACAATCCTTATGATGTTTCAGTAGCCAAAAGGGTAAAAATGAATTTTTTTTGGGGGGTGGGGGGTGGGTTAATGGACTGGAGTAATGATTCTCCCCAGTAGGTGTTTTGAACCATGCCAACCGCAGCTCATCCTGAAAAACAAAAAACATTCACAACTAATGACCAAACAAGATACACTACCTAGTGGCACATTTTCCACTATGAAATCTTCACCAGGAAGATACCATCCAGTTATAAGTATGCCATTATAAAAGTCTTGTGCTTAGTTAGGCTAGTCACACCATATCTTTTGCAAGGACTGATTACCTCTCATATTTACCTATCTTCTCTCCATGGAAACATCAGGGTCAAATTTACCTTTCCTGATAGGAAATCTAGCATGTCCGTTCTAATATCTATAAAATATTTTGCATAGCCAATTGTTTTCAAGATGCTTTCGGGCACCACACCATGCAGTCTGAGTAACATGTCCTAATTGGTTCAGAGGACTTGTTGGTTGTTGCATAGCTAAAGAAAAGGAATAACTCCGATGTATTGTCTTTTAAGTAGGCCAAATTTAGTACGATGATCAAACCAATGCGCTAAAACTAACACACGAATCACAAGAGTGAATGCCTCACCAACTGTGTTTTTGAAAAAAAAAATAGCATTTGCAAACCTTGTGGATCAGGCCATCGTCGATGATGAAGCAGCTGATCTTTTTGTTGAGCTTGTACATCAACTCCAACTCCAATACCATAAAGCTAGTGACTTGCCCTGGACAAGAAATAAATCCAAGAATCCAGGAGATATAAAACATATCTAGAATAACATGACACTAAAATATTTACCAGAAATACTTGTGACTTTCTAGATACAAATACAGTAATACAAATTTTGTACTTACAAGATGAATCCTGCTTAACTTCACAATACAATAAATAATCAATACCAATATATTTTGTTCCTCTGAATTATGATCAGCATGTGGATAAATGCATTACCCGGTAATAATCAGCACATATTTACTAACCCGCTCGGCATGATTACTATAACATCTAGCAACTGAGTTTTTTCACACTAAATTACTAAAAAGGAGAATGCTATCTAACCATTTGTGAGTTCAAAGATACCTGTGCGGCAGTAAACGTCACACAATTTGCAGCTCCAGTGAACTGGCTAAAATGACTTCTTTGCTGATTTCCTTGGTTCAGTTGACTCTAGGACATGCCAGGTCACTTTGCTCAGCTTGCATCTGCCTATTCTGAACTATTGTGACAAAGCTTGATTGTATGGCATCTGCTAATGGCCAGGGACCTATGAAGTCTTACAACAAGCTATGGGTTTATAAGAAAGTATTACTATTTCAGCAAGTAGAATACATAGAAAAGGAAAACAATCAGTGGACATACAGATCCTACATTTGTTCATCACAAACTTGCTTTGATTTTCTATGCAATAGTTCTCGACAGAGTACATCCACTCGCTTGATTTCGCACATATGAAAATTGCAATATTTCAGCTTGAAAATAACCAAGGGGATAAAGGGGAAAACCAGAGAGATGTGATTGAATTTGTTGGAGACCACAATCAAAAGCCAAAATCATCTCAGGCCAAGAAGTATACGAAGACATATGGAAACAAGTGAACATGGTGGTGCCTTTTGTTTACAGGGTATAGCACTAATCGGCGAGGTTGCCGAGCTCACGGAAGGGAAGGTAGATGGACCTTCGTGCGTTGGTCTCGAGGCAGATCCGGCAATGAAACTGGTTCCCGGCGCTGACCTTGATGTCGACCTCCGTCAGCGGTGATGATGCCCACCCCGCCACCGCTGATGACACCCCACCACCTGCTCCCTCATCAACCAACAATAATCCATCACCTCCGCACCCGCGCTTCCGTGCGTGTGAAAGGCGGAGGACAGTCACGTACTTCCTCAGGGGTTGCTCGTTCTGTCACCGACAAGGCCGATGTCATTAAATCAAGCAACCAAGAGCTCACCATCAACTGATCTGATGGATAGAATCTCATGCTCGTCCAGATCCAGTCGGCAACCAGTTTAAGCGGCCGAGGTCGTGGTCGTCGTCGCCGCCGCCGCGGTGGTCAAGGTCGCCGTCATCGCCGTCGCGATCTTCTTCCATGTCGGTGGACGGTGGTCGCAACCATCTTCTTCTCCATGACGGCACAGCTACTACTCCCTCGTTGCCATCGCCACCGTCTTCTTCGCTGGTGATGCTCGCCCCCTCCACCTGCTCATCCATCGGCAGCCGGACCGCCGGACTCGGTGGTGATGAGCTCGCCGGCTCGCCGCTATCAGATGAGGCGGATGGGTGGAGGAAGCACGAAGGGAAGAGGAAGAGGAAGGGGTGCCGGACTGCCCGTGGGGTGCACGCCTCAATCAATTCTTACTGCTCTTTCCTTTTACCCAACTGGGCCCACCACATACCGTATCAACCAATCACAACAAATCAATCGATCCACCACGAAACTTTCTTGCTCCATCGCGGAGCCAAAAGCGAAAAAAAAAATTAAAACCCAGCGCTGCACAGTAATCCGACGTGGCATGGCCAGGAAGCCGCCCAGGGTGCCAACCTTTATATGGACGACGGATCTTTTTCTTGTTTCTTTTCCGATAACTTGAGAGTTATGATCTATCTAATTAATATTTTTTATATATTAAGTGTTGTAGGATCGAATCATAATAACTAAGCCAACCAGAGAGGGTTGAATGGTTAGTATACCGAAAAACCGAAAACTTTTAACGGAAATAAAAGTTACCCTCAATTTCGACGGAGATCGGTCTGACCGAAGTTGCCCTGCCGGTCTGACCACTCAGATGCCGTCGGTCTGACCGTTATAGATCGACCGGTCTGACCGCCGAGATAGCCTGCCTACGCCTGTCGCCGTCGCCGGTCTGACCGTAGGTCACCCGCCGGTTAGACCGCCGAAACCCGGTGTAACACAAATCGAAGGACTCTTAAAGTAGATGACGACTTTATTGATTCTCTCTGTGTTTACAAAGTGCACCAACAATACTCCTTACAAAAATTTCGACTAAACTCGAAACCCTAACTCTAAACTCAGCTCAATTGCTCTCAAAAGCGATACCGGGAAGCCTCACGCTCCCTCTCTATTTATACCCGAGGTAGACAGCCTAAAGCCACGAACCAAACTCATACTAGAAGTCCTAAACACATTAGGAAACCCTCTAGTACAAGAAACAGACTTTACAAAACCAATCATACCAAATTTGAACTTCTTCCAAATTCGACTCCGCATCCCATACGCACACAATACCTCCATCGTATGCCATATGGAATCTTCACCAACCACGTGCATCAACTCTAGCCTTAGTATCCCGCATGATCTCTGACCACCACGAACGTCATCTTATCCCCAAGCCGACTTCCGGTCCATCACCGTAAATACTCTCCTGAGATATCGAGTCACCTATACATGAAATAAACAAGGAAACCATATTCCGAGACCAAGCTATCTCTAACTTGACTCATTAGTAGCAAACAACAGTATTACATACGTATAGTATTCATCTAGTAGCCATAATCATGAAACAATCACGGATATCCAAACAAACAACCCGAAACCGAAACCGACACAGAGTCGGCCGGTCAGACCGCAGGCCACAAGAGACTCCGTGCAAATTTTTTCAATTTTGCTATTTTTCTGTCGCGTGAGTTTTTGTTACGTCTCACTCGTTTTTATTGCCGTTGGATGCTTTGTTCTACGATTCGTGCAGGTTGACCAGTCTAGATTGCATCCCACCCGACATGGCCCGCTTTTTTTCTTTTCGGCTTCGTTTTTTAATTTTTTGATTTCCGCGCCGTTGTCTTTCTCTCTCTCTCATGTCCGAGAGAGGAGGCGGAGATAGAGGTGGAGTCAGCGACTCTCTCTCTCGTCTTTCCCCTCTCGCTTCTTCTCTTTTCCCCTCACCTTGCTCTTCCTCAGGTTTCGCGAGAGCTCGTCTCTAGGGTTAGGTTCGCCGGAGGCACGCGCGCGTGGCGGCACTGCTCCGGTGAAGTCACTAATAGAAGTTGCGCCGTTGAAGATTTCTGTTTCTAGTGAGCTGATTTTCCTTTCTCTTCCCTGTCTTATTTTTCTGATTTGAGTTTGTGATTTTTTGAGTTGTTTTGGTGAGCAGAGATCGTGTGTGATATTGGTGCTCGTCTGTGCCTGCAATATTTTGAGCATGTTGTTTACTGTGTGGATGTATTGAAATTTTTGTTGTTTTTTTCGTTTAAGGAGTGGTTCTAGATTTGCTTCATGGATGTCTGTTTTGAAAATGCTTTGGTGGTGTTTGATTTCGCCATGGATTTTTTTTGTGCGGGATCTGATGTTTGGTTTATCCATAGCTTTTTGAAATCACCATTGTAGACTTATATTTGCTTTATCGATTCATCTGTTTGAAGGGCATGTGTAGCGTTCTATTTTCTCACTGGGATCTGATGTATGTTTCATCGTTTTTTTCTAAATCGCCTATATAGATCTAATGGGCTCATGTAAGTATGTTGCACTTTAATTACCTTTTGCATGTCCTGTTTGGTTGATCTGAACATAGTGGCATATTAGTGGCAGTGGGGAGTAGCTTGGTGTAATCCCCCTTATGTTCCACATAGAAAGGTTCAGTTTAGTTTGCTAGTTATAGTTTATTTTTAATTGCAAGTCCGTCGATCTAGTTGTAACTGTTGTGTTTTTGGATTAGCATATCACCTGATGCATTAGATTTATTTTTGATTAGCGAGTTGGCTGTTGCAAATACACTAAAAACTGAGTTCAGATGTTTGTATTTATTAACTATGTAATTGAAAACTGACTTTAGATGTTAGGTTTTTTTTCAGCAATCTGTATTCTGAAATTGAATTGAGCAACCAATTTTTTGAATGCTAGGTCTGTTATTTTTGGATATGAAACTGAACTGAGCTGTATTTTTTTTCAACTACATTTTAATAATAATCTAAAAGTTTAGTTTGGATATTTGTGTTTATCAAGTCTGTAATTGAAACCTGACCTAAGATGTTAGTATATCTGAAACTGAGTTGAGCATTAGTGCTAGGTGTCTTATTTGGTTCTGAAGTTCTTATGTAATTTGGTTTTGAAACTGAAGTGAGCAACATTTTTTTAAACAAATTATAAAAGTGTGTTATACTAATCGCTTTGCTTCGCTATGACCATTAGAGCAAGGTTGTTGTGAGATTTAATTTAAGGTCATTGCCATGGTCCGCTCCCTCTCCTGTTCAACATTTTTTTTGCCATTATGCTCTGCTTCTAAATCTAAACCTTGTCTTTCTCTATCTCCCTTGCTACCATCTCTTTTTTCTGTAGGTGCGTTTTTTTTTTAATTTCAGGGTGACAGTTTACTGTTTAGAGATTAGCTTTGATTAGGTTTTTAGTACTTTTGTTAACTGAATATCGGTGTTGTTATGTTGCATTAAACTTTTTGATGCTTTTTTAATTATTGGAACCATGAGGAATACTATTTTTCAACTGCCTTTTTTTTTGTTCTTACTTATGTTAAATCCTTTTTTTATTCAGTTCATAAAGCTAATGGCTCGTAAGCATGTTGAGATATTATCTGACAAATGAGACAGCTGCAGCGATGATTCTGAATATAACATTGAGTCTGATGATAATGATGTTGCTAATGAGGTTAGTGTTTTTATTAAGGCTTGTTTATTTCAAGTATAATTCTATTTTTCATTTATATCCATGCATTGGAATTTTTTTGTTCTTAGGTTTTTGAAGGTTTGAATGAAGCTGAATTGGACAAAATATTGTATAAAATGAACAAGAGGGTATGTTTAGTTAAATTTTTGTTTATTTTATTTTTTGCAATGTTGTTGTGTTATATTTGATTTAAATGCTTTTCTATATAAATATTTGTTTATTTCTAGGTTATTCAAGATTTGAAAAGGAAGTTCACGATTGGCTCTGCTTATGTTCACCAGAAAACTAAGGTATATGAAGTGTAGTTAGTTTGATATGTTAGTGTTTTTTTATATAGTCTGTGCTAATGGTTGGTTCCAAGCTGCTATACATTTAGTATTCTAATTAATTCTTTAATTGTGGTTTATATACAGTTAGAACGTAATATTTTATCCAACATTTCAATTATGCAGTAATTATATATATCAATGATAATTAAGTGTAATGAACTATCAATTACATTATGTCTACACGATAATTACATCATGTAATTTTAATGTATTTTGCAATGTAAATTTGTATTCTGTGCATGTTTTATCCTTATAGTTTTGTTAGCAATTAGTTAAAATTTATTTTTATATTGGAATTTCTTGTTAATTTCTTAATTTTTCTTTAAAGGCCAAGAAGCAAAAGCAGCTTGTTAAGAAAGAGCATTCATTCACACGATTCTCAGTGAAATATTTTTCTGAAGTGTTGTCTTACCTGACTGAGCATCAAAAGAGGACAATTGATAGTTATGGTTTTGGATCATTGCTGCTATTTGAGAGCAATTATGTACCAAACAATTTTGCATCCTGGATTGCAAATAAAGTAGATGCTACAACTTCTGAGATTATTTTGAGAGACAAGATTATACCAGTGTCAAAAGAGTCAGTTCATGCTGTGCTTGATCTTCCAATTGGTGGCTTAGAATTTGGTAGAGATCGTGATACAGGAAAACAGTTTATCCTATCTAAGTTTGGCTTAGCCTCTATTCCATCCGTCAAATTGTTTGGTGATCAATTCATCCAGAAAAAAGTTATGTCTGATGAGGATGTGATTATATCTTTTCTCATTGTTGCGATGGCCTGCTTTTTGTGTCCAAACTCCTCCTTGATACCAAGCACAAAATATTTGACAATATTTGAAGATGTAGATTCTTTGAGAAGTTATGATTGGTCAAAGTTTGTATATGATTGGTTGATGGTTTCTATCAAAAAGTTTCAAAAGCGCAAAAGCTTGGGAGGTTGCTTTTATTTCTGGGCAGTAAGTATTCTTCATTTCTTTTATACATTTTTTGCATTTTCAGCATGTGTATTGTGTGTTATATAACTTCTTTTTTTATATAGGTCAAGTATCTTGATTGTATTGATTTTGGTGAAAGATATATTGATCAAGCAATTCCACGGATTTCTGTTTGGAAAAAGGGTATGATTACAACATTATCTGATTTAGATAAAATTGATGAGAACAATTTTGGATTGAGGCCTGTTAAGGACTTCTCTACAACATGCTACTTCAAGGTAGGGGTGTATCATTGTCTTCATAGTACTTTTGTGCTGCGCACTTGTTATGGTACTTCAAAATATATATGTATGACTTTCTGTTTTTTTTTACTCTGCAGCATGCACATTCGCGGTGCAATCCAGTTCCATTTCGACAAAAACTTGAGTCCGCTATTAGGAATATGCTTCCAGATTACATCAAGGACAATATCCGTGATCTGCTTGTTTCTTATTGTTCTACAAATCACATATCTGACAGTGAGCCTTTTGAAGATGTTGTTGTCTCTGTTTTGTTGATGATCACCCAATCAGCTACTATGGATTTTGCACAACTTGAAAATGAAGCTGTGGGTAGCTTGGGATTTGACAACCAATGCGATCATGATTCTGTTGTTAGAAATGCTGGTATGTTTATGTGTTACATTTTCTTTCTTTTTTTCTGTCCTATGTTAATATGCATGCTCTGAAATGTATTTTTTCCATTTCTTGTTTGTCTTTGTTATAAAAGGTGTCCAAACATCTACCCCTACTAACACAACTGATAATCAACCTGATTTTGACAACAATACTACTTCAAGATCTAATGGAAAGGAGTGCTCTTCTCTTGAACGAATTGCTCGTAAGTTGTACTTTTACAGTCGACTAACAATTTACTTTTGTGAATAGTTTCCTTTTTTCTAGTGTTCTAATAATTAATAACTTTGTTATTTCTCTGTTTAATTAGATCTATATGGCTCTGTTGCCAATGTTGATCACCAGAGTATAAGCTTGAATAATGTCGCAATACATGATAATGTCACCACTGTAAGTAAGCTTAATTATGTGATGTCATATTTTATAATTTGTTAAAAATATTTATTGGGACCCCACTGATATTTGTATTGTTTTTCTATTAGCAAAATGAGGATAATGATGTTCTTTCAAACTTTGCTAAAGAATTAACTGGTGTGCTCTCTTCACATAACCATGCAAAGGTATACACATTATTTTTGTACTAATTGTAATAGGATATAAGAGCACATATTATTATGTTTAATTTGTAATATATTTTTTTCTTTTTTTTCAGGTCTCTACTGTTGATCGCCAAATTTTGAAATCCAGGAGTATTAGTCATGGTAAATATATATATTTATTTTGGAAATTGTTATATATGTCTATCTTTTTCTTGACTTTTTTTTATGCATATCAGATGCAAACTTGCTTAGTCCTGATGTTGGATACCCTAGGAACTATAACAGAGGTGTTAATGAATCTTTGAAATGTTTGTTCTCCCACCCCACATAATTATTAAATTTTATTTTTTTCTTTGAATTATAACTGTAATTTTGATTTGTATTCATCTAATTTTTTGCTATCACTCCCTTCTTTTTTGTAGCTTCTTTTGTCAGTGCTGCAGCAGTCAATGCTGTTAAGATTGTCGCTAATAAGTTCAAGTCCAGATTATCGCAGTTTAACAATCGTGACAGCACGGGTGACATCTTTGATGAGTCAAGGCCTAGATTCAAGCTTTTTGATTCTGATGACGAATTATATAATTCTGAAAAGGAAAATGAAGAAATTGGAGCTAATACTGCATCTCAAGTACTGTTCTAAATACTTTTATTCTATTTCAATGTTTCACATCAGTACACGCTTTTCAGATTTCTAATTCATTTATTCATATTATATATTTGTAGGATTTTATCTCTTTTCAATCCATTGAGGATTCTCCTGACCAGTTAACTCCATTCAATTATGCATCAAATTTGACAATTCATAAATTGCAAAATGTGAGCAAGAGGACACTTCAGGATGTAACTGTGAGTTTTTTGCTTTTTTTTTGGGTTTAAGTTGTGTATTTTTATTGTATGTGTTATTTTTGATGATGTGATGGGACATGCATGAGTGATTCTATAATTACATTGTATTTAAAGTAAAAATTATTCTATGTAAGTTTACGTGCTTGTACTGTAATTTTTGTGGGTGGTGATTTAGCCTCTCTTTTTTCATTTTTTTTTGTCAGGATACATTAGGAACAACCATTTATTTTTATTTCAATTTACTTTTCACTAGCACTATATTTTACACTGTGTAATTCTAATGTAATTGGACAGCAATTTTAGGTGCGTGTAGTTTATATGTGACCATAATGTTGACAAGGATTTTGTTTCAGTAATGCATTTCAGCATTTGGATTGATCCCCTAGTATATATGTTATGTGTTGCATCTGAAGCATTTTGTTTCAGAAATGCATTTGGATATATTCCCTAGTATGTTCTGTGTTTTCAGATCTGAAGCATTTTTGTTTCACTAATGCACGGATAGATCTCGACTTTTTCTGACTTTTTTGCTTAAGTTAACCCAGTCCCCTGCATGTGGTCTGCTTTCTCAAGCATTATTCGAATGTTGTCCTACTGTGTTTTTTGGTTCATAAATTTTCTGTATGTGTTCGAAATTCCTAAGCGTTGCTCCTGTGCTTGGACAATGCATTTTTCTATGAGACAATTTTGAGGAGCTACTGGAAGCACATGTGCTTCCTTCTGGTGTGTGTTCCAAGTGAAATGCCGCACAACTATTAATCTGCTTGAATTGCATTTTTCTGAAATTGGGAACAATGGATTGCGCTGTTTCAGTGGTGCCATCATTTTATAGTTGACTGTAAATTTTTAGTTTGTGATCAGGACAGTCTTGCATCTGGTTGACTATAGTTGACTATAGATCTGTATTGCATCTGGTTTTTGCAGGACTCTCCTGATGTTGTTTTTCTTGGTGAATCAAAATTCCCTCAACAATGTAAGAAACTGTGTGTGGAGACTGAAGTGCTCTACAATTCTACCAACAACACGTCGATTGGTTCTCGTGATTTTAGCTCTTCTGGTGGGAAGCTACCACCACACGGCCCAAGAAGAATTATCATCCCCGACAGATATGCTTCTGATCCATATGTTCCTCAGAGACCCCGTTTTTCAGTTTCAGATGTGGAGAGTCGTTACTTCATTGCTATTTGTTGTCTTGCTGATAGTACAAAATGGCAGAGGTATTCATTTTGTTTATTATCTTTTGTTTATTCATTTTGTTTATTATCTTTTGTTTTTTGTAGTTATTTTTCTTGTTTTTTGTTTTTTGTAATTCTTATTCATTTATTAATTTTAATCCAACTTTTTATGCATTCTCTTTTGTAGTTATGATGCTGTCAATATTGACAATGTGAAGGTGCAATTTTGTACTCTTGGTCATTCTCTGAAAAGAGGTGGTTTCATTTCTCCTTTTGTGATGTCTGCATTCTGTCGTATCATGTTCCATAGCAATCATCCATCGAAATCCAAGAAGAACTACTTTTTTCCCTCCATTGGTGTTTTCATTTGACATTTTTCCTTTTTTTCTTATTGTACTTGTTTTCTCTTTTTAAAATGTGCCATATTGCTTGACCCATTCTTCTAATCTTAGGAACTACTGATAAAAGAACAAATAAACGATGAAAATATTTCTGAGTTTGAAAAAGTTAAAAATTCTTTTGATGGAGCTGCTACAGCTAGGAAACTTCATCTGTGTGACATGGTAAGCTATAATAATTTTGTTCTTTGGTTTCATAAGCATCAAGCATCAATTTTAAACCATTTTGTATTTAATACTGGTTTTTCTTTGTGCAGCTATTCTTCCCCATTCATTTCAATCAGCATTGGTTTCTGTTTATAGTTGACATCAAGGACAGAATACTTGTCTTCTTGGATCCGTTGCATGCTGAGGGCGATGATTATTTTGAACCAATTTTCTCACTGCTTGTAAGACCATCTCTATTTATATGTTATATTATTATGTTGCATTTTTCCTATATTATTTATATTAATTCTTTTTTTTATTTATGTGTTTGTCTCACTGTTTCAGTTAAACAATTTTCAAACTGCTTGGGACATGTTCGTTGGAACTAGGATTGATTTTAGTACTTTCACAATTAAGGTCCCCCTTGTTCCACGTTAGCAGCATAGGTAATATTTTCTTTGCTTTTCATTTTGTTTTTTTTTGCTTAAGTGTGTTGAAACTTGCACTATCTTTCTTTATAACTTTTATCTGAAACTTTGTTTTTCTTTTCTTAGTGGTGATTCTGGAGTGTATGTGATGAAGTTCATTCAACTTTGGTCTCCAAGGGTTATGTTGACAAATGAGTTCTCAAATGAAAATATTCAAAACATACGTGTCCAATTTGTCAACCAAATCTTTTTTCATAAGAAGAACAAGATGTTGCAAACTGAAATTCAGGATGTAGTTCTGAATTGGTTTAATTCTGTAAGTATTTTTATTTTTGTGTCCCTGTTTTTAAATTTATGGTCATTGTTGTTCTTATGTATCACTGATTGCTATGTATGATTTTTCTTTTTGTAGGAAAATTTCCAATGCGCTCGTCAAACTGATCTCCATTGATAAGTCTAGAGAATGTTTTTCTGAAGAAATCTGATATGTAAATAAGCGATCCCAGTATATGGACATTTTCTAGCATATAGTTGGAACATATATAGTAAAATAGAGTACAATGTTGCTTTTTCGTGAGCTGTGCAACCTGTTCTCCATTGATAAGTCTAGAGAACCTTTTTCTGAAGAGATCTGATATGTAAACAAGTGATCCCAGTATATAGTCATTTCTATCATATAGTTGGAACATATATATGTAAAATAGAGTACAATGTTGCTTTTTGTGAGCTATGCAGCTCATCTCTCGTTATGAATATTACACTTTTATCTTATCTTTTCTGGATCAATGCCATATAAATACACATAAATATAGTTCCTTTTTTGTCCCCCTGCAGTCCAAATTGTTTCCAGAGCTTCAGGTTGTTGTCTGCTTCAGCCTTTTTTTGGGTTCTTGTGATGATTCTATTGTTCCTGCAAATTTCATAAAAATATTTATGAGAAGTTTATTTTATTGTAAAGTTTTTTAATAGCTGCAGCAAATTTATGTAATTTTGTTGATTTTTGCTTACTTTTACTTGAATCAACCTCTTTGTTCATGTCTCCACTCTTCTTTTCCTTTTTCTTTGCTTGCTTTTCACCAGTGCCTGCATTCAGAAATTAAAAATTATAAATATATGTTTTCTTTTTGGAAATGTACACATGAAACTTTTTGCACAGTTGATAAATTTTTGTCCTACCTCCTGTTGTTTTCTGTTGAGGTTGTTTTCTGCTTTTGGTTTGCATTAGTGGGCAGTTTTCAATTGTATGATTTGTTTGGCCACATCGACTACAGTGCTTTTTTGTCTTCTCTACTATTCTCCTCTGTCTTATTGATTTTCTGCCCTTTGTGTTAGCTATATCAGGATCTGCAATCTCTTCTTGTTCCACAACTATTTATTCATCTGTTCCTTCTGCAACCACATTGTCTACCGTATTACTTTGATGATGCGATGAGCTTTCAGGTACATCTTCAAGCATAGCATTTATCTTTCTGTCCAAGTTCTCAATCTCATTTAACATGCACTCATATGTTTCTTTCCTCTTTGATGCCTTTGATGCTATGTTGACTGACTTTCTTGACAACACATTGAACCTCAACATTGAGCTGTTTCCATTGTATATTGGTCTGTCAGAAGTGCTTGTATGTTTCCTTTCTTTCTTCCTCCATCTTTCTATGATGTACTTCTTAGGAATCTTTTTAATTTCTAGTGCCAACATAACTTTCAGGATATGGCAGCAGAGGATACCATCTTTTGAGAACTTCCCACATATGCAACTGTAGTTTTCTTGTGGTAAGTCAGTAATGACAACATATTTCCTTGGTCTCCACTCTTTCTTTGTTTGATTCAGAGCTATGAACACCTCATATATCTTTCCTTTTTTTATAGTATTCATTTCCATCCTTGTAGACTCTATTGGTTCTTCTTGGAATTTCTCAAATATACTCAAGTTGTACAACTGCAATGCTTGCTCTTCAATGTAGTTTCTACACCATAGTATATCTGGTCTTTTAGTTCTTGATTCGTGATCCTTGCTGTACTCAGTGTTGAATATAGTGTCATTTATGCTTTCATACTCATTCATGAAGCTCATCACACTATGCTTTGGTCCAACACTTCTTTTAAACCTTGCATTTGTGCCCTCACTCAATGCTGTGCTTTGAATGAATGGGCAAAAGTCAGTCTTGAAATATACAGGCACAAATTGTTCTCTAGTTTTCCACATGTGTTCAAAATATTTGACATTGTGCAAGCTATATTTTTCAATCATTTGAGGCCATAAGCTTTCAAATTCCTCTCTTGTTAAACAATTGTTCACAATGTCCTTAAAATCTTTGTGCAGATCATTCTTTGTTTTATCTGAAAATGTGCTTCCTGTCTTTTCTCTGCAATTTTTCTTAACATGGAATAGGCAATTTCGGTGCTTTGTTTGTTGAAAAACTTGACGTATTGCAGACCTCATAGCATTGTCTTGATCAGTTATGATAGTTTGGGGATGCTTTTCACTCATTGCTGTCAGAAATGTTTCAAAAACCCACTTGAAAGTCTCTGTTGTTTCATCACCTAGAAAAGCACACCCAAACAAGCAAGTATTTCCATGGCCTGTGATGCCGATAAATGGAGCAAATGGCAGATTGTATTTGTTTGTTTGGTATGTTGTGTCAAAGCTGATAATATCCCCATATTCTGCATACAGCTCAATAGATCTACCATCAGTCCAGAACATGTTTTTCACTTTGTTTTCCTTATCTAGCTGAAACTTATAATAGAAATCAGGGTCCTCTTGTTCTTTGTTCCTTAGGTAATTTAGTACCAGTTTCATATCAGCATTCCTTGTCTCTGAATTGATTGCTGTACAAACATTGCTAACATCTTTTTTGGTGTAAGGTAATGCTACTAACCCTCCACGGAGAAAAGACAATATTGCAATCATATTCCTTATTGGTATGTTGCACTCTTTCAAAGTCTTTATCATCTTTTTCTCCTCTTCTGTCATGTTCTTATGTGAGCGAAGAAACTTCTTTTCTGTATTGGGACTAAGTTCATGGTTATGATTGAGCTCAAGCCTTATTATTTTCCACACTTTCCTCTCCTCTCAAACCACCATCACACACTTGCAGTTAGTCCTGATAATCACCTTTGTCTTCCTTCGCTGTTTTGTGTTGCTCTTTTTCTTTTTTTTGCCATCTGAATTTTTGCCATACCTGTAGCACTTGTATGTGTATTTGGTTACCTCACCTTGTCTTGCTTGTTGATTTGTAGTTGTGTGTTTTGACAACTGAGAATCCAGCTCGATAAGCGTAAAAGTTGAAGAAATCATACGCTTGATAAGCGTAAAAGTTGAAGAAATCATAAGCGTAAAAGTTGAATCCATCTCGACTATAGGATAAGCCAAATGGTCAAACCTTAAGGACAAAATTTCCAAAAACATGATTTATGAAAAGTTTCCTTTCTTCCTTCTCTAGAGTTCTCTACAAATCATTTTATCATCCTCTCCCCTCCCGCCTTCAACTTGAGTAGTTCTAAAACTAGTTGTTGAAACTTGAAGACGTCTATGTGGTCTACTTATGGAGGTTAAGTCAAGTGGATCGACGAATAAGAAGGTGATGGTCGATCTGAAGTGCCTAGCTGTCAAGATGGAATAAAGTTTGGATCCTACCTTGGAACCTAAACCGCCAAACTGTCCTTGAAGAATAGTTAGTAGGGTAGAACGCTTGTTGTTTGCTTGTGTGTAGGTATGGTTGCATTCCTATCATTGGAGTAGTTCATTGATGAGTGTGTAACTATATTAGGTTGCTTGCTTAATCAACTTGAACAATATAATGGTCTACACACACCAGATCAGTGGTAACCTGGTTAAGGTCTTGTCTTTAGTGTAACCCCTCTCCTTCTATCTTCTCTAATCTGCAACGGATGGTGAACACTTGCGCTATTGGAAGTGGAAACAATAACAATGAAGAGAACCCAACCCTTGCCCAAATTCTGGCTCAACAGACTCAGTTAATGAACATGATGATGCAACAGATGCAGAACCAGCTCAACCAAGGGAACAACAATGCTCCACCGCCACAGAACAAGTTAGCTGATTTTCTTCGTGTGAGGCCGTCTATCTTTTCTAGCACTACCAACCCAGTAGAAGCAGGTGATTGGCTGCACACTATTGAGAAGTTAGAATTGCTCCAGTGCACTAACCAGGAGAAAATTGTTTTCGCTTCACATCAGTTGCAAGGATTTGCTTCAGAATGGTGGGATCACTTCCGGATGAACAGAGCAGAAGGACAACCAATCACTTGGGAAGAGTGTACCGAAGGATTCAAGAAGACACACATACCTGCAGGAGTTGTTGCTTTGAAGAAGCGTGAGTTCAGGACACTGAAGCAAAAGGATCGTACTGTGACAGAGTATCTTCATGAGTTCAACCGTCTAGCACGTTATGCTCCAGAAGATGTGCGTACTGACGAGGAAAGGCAGGAGAAGTTCTTGGAAGGCCTGAAAGATGAACTGTCAGTTACGTTGATCTCTCATGACTATGCTGATTTTCAGCAGCTGGTTGACAAAGCAATTCGACTTGAAGACAAGAAGAACAGGATGGACAACCGTAAGAGAAGAATGACTATTTTCCAGGAGGCACAGGGTAGTAGCCAGAGGCAGCGTATCAAGCCACTCCAAATTGGTGAATCTTCTTCTGCAGGTTAAGGACAGTCGCAACAGTTGAACAATGGTGGTGAGATCAAATCAGAGACTAATGAAAGCAATGAAGTTAACATCCAGCAAGTTACTCAATCAGTGCCAGTTCAGCAGAACCAGTCTCACGAAGATAACAGTAGTGGAAAGGAGCAATGGATATGCTTCAATTGTTATGAGCCAGGTCACTTCGCAAGAAAGTGTTCGAAGCCGAAGCAACAGCAGCCGCAAGGTCAAGTCAACAACATTGTCGTCACAGGAGCCAATGCGGTGCCAGTTGTGTCATCAAGTGATACAGCTTAGTCGCCAGTTTCAAAGAAGCAGTAGTTTTCTTTAAAGCCTTAGAATAATTATTGGAGTTATGGAATAAGATAGACTGCAGTTTACCTATGCCCTTTTCTTTCTAGCCGTTCTGAATCTCGGGACGAGATTCTTTGTAAGGGGGGTAGATTTGTCACAGCCTGATTTTCGTTTTAGGATTTATAAATTATTTAATAAATTATTAATAGAATTTATATTAAATGTTCATTAATTTACAAGTGAAGTTAAATGTGGGAAATAAAATTTCCTAAGTGTAAAGCATGGTTGGATTTAATTTTTATTAAATTCTCCATGATTAATTATACTCTCTGGAATTTTCTCAGATTTTTCAGAGCTCAATTCCTAATTTTAATAATACAAAGAACAGTTTAGCAATTATTTAAATAATAAATTAATCATTAAATGATCTGGATATTATTATATTAAATACTTTGAGTGTCCAAGTATGTTCAAGATTTTTCTTGGAATTATTTGAGCATTGAAAGTATTTTTAACAATTGAAAGATCATCTCATTGGTTAATTTATTTGGAAAAGTAAATAAAATTCCTCCTCATCAGCTTGGGCCGAATCCAGCCCATTGCCTCCCCTTCTCTCTCCCTTCCTCTCAGCCCACATAGAAGTCTGTTTTTCCTCCCTGTCGCTACAGTGCTCCTTCTTCCTCCTCCAGACAGAGAGCCAGCCGTGCTCGTGCACAGTGCCGCCGCCTCCTCCCACCAATCCAGCCACATCGTTGCTCCTTTTTCCAAATTAGTTGTGGGAATGGAATCCTCTCAATCTCCTCTTCCTTTTCCCCAAGAAATCCCCAAAAGTCTATGGAAATTCTTTCCAATTTCGCGGATCAAATCCTTCCTTTTTCCGGCGAAAACCTAGCTTTTCCCGGCGCCGTCTCGTTCGTTTGGGGCCCGGACCTGAGCTCCCGTGCCTATATAAAGGACCCCCTAGTCGTCCTCTCCTCATCCCCTCAAGTCCCGTCCGCCGCCGTCGCCGGAAACGCTCTCCCCGCGAGCTCCCTCTCTCTCCACCTCCGGCCGCCACTCCAGCCGCCATTCGCCGTCGCCCCGGCCGTCGCCGGTCAGCGCCGCCACCTCCCTCGGCTTCGCAGTGAAGAGCTCTACCCCGGCCACCCGTTCTTTTGCGCCGAACCCCGCCGGAAGTCGCCATCACCGTGAAGGCCGAACCGTGCTGCTGTTGCTCGTGCGTGCCAAGTTGCTGCCGTCCCACTACCATAGCCACCGTCTGCCGTCGCTGTGTGGCGTCGTCACTGTGCCATCATCCTAACCCTAGCGCAGCCGCTGCCGCGTCACTTGCCGGCTGCCCTGTGCACCGTCGCTACCGGTTGTGCTGTTGTTGCTTTTCGCCGCCGTTGTGCTAGCCGCCTAGCCAAACCAAGTCACCCTAGTGCCGCCGTGTCGCAGCTGTGTGCCGCTTTAACCTAGCCGCCGCTTTAGCCGTTGCTCGGTAGCCAAGTTGTCTAGCCATAGGTGCATCCCTAAATTCCTACCGGTCTATCGTTTGTCGTACCGGGGCTTTACCGTGAATCGTTTCTAGCCCACCGGTTTAGTCGCAGCTGTTGTTGAGACGTTCTCTCGTTCGTTCGAATGAGGTGTTCCCCGTGTTTCGTTCGTTCGTCCGTGTTGAGTCGTCCTTTAGTTCAGAGCCGCCGGTTCCGTTCGCCGGTTTCGGTTGATCATTTGGGTGATCCCGTGTCACGTAGAATTGACTCGTTGAGTAGGTATCTCCTGAGGCCCGCTTGCCAGATCAATCTAAGCCATCCAATCTTGGTCGACTCGGTCAAGATTAATCTCAGCCATATAAATCCTTTCCTCTCTTTCCAATGGCATATTGGTTCTTTTTATCATATGTCATCTACAATATAATCTAATCTTTTTCGGAGGTTGCTTTAATCTTTTCTCTCAGTTATAAATCATTTGTAAATTGTTTAATTAATTTGGAATAGTCTTTTCTTTAATAGGTTTAATTGGAATTTAATCTTGTAAAATTTGTAATTAATTCATATGAAATCGGAATGAGGTCGTTCAAGTCTCTAAATTCATCTAAAATCATGATCTACATGTTTGTTTACTTTTATGTACTGTTTATTTTGTTTTTATTAGTCTTTTTCCTCGTTTTGCGTGTTAGCTTGTCGTTTCCGTCGTTTCGATGGTTCGCGTGTGCGTCGGAAGTATTCAAGAAGATTAATTGAAGACCGATTATTGCAAGGCAAGTCACACAGATTCCAAACACAGTTCCTTTGAGCATGTTGATCCTATATTTAAATTCTCTATTTATTTCAACTGTGCATTTATTTTCGAATGTCACCGGGTGGTGTGAACTTATTCCTTTGTTATGGCCTGTTTGCATTGATTACTCTATTCCTTGATACCTTGGGTTATTATAATTTGACTAGTTGAGCTTTATATATTGGTTCAGCTAGATGTTAGACATCATTGCTTAGCCATGCTTAGAAACATTAGCACACAATTGGGATAACTAATGTTTCACTATTACTTAATGATGGATATTTAATGATAGCTCACGATGGTCAATCGTGATTGGTTAATTAATTAATGTGCCTACTAAAACTTGATAATGGTGGGTTGTGAGCACATGGTTTTGATGGTCGTGCTCATGACAATTAAGGACCGGTTCACGAGTTTCGGTTGTGAAACATTAACCGTGCCAACCACAAGCCAACATGGGCAACGGCTTTACCTTTTGTATAGCATGGTTCATTGTGGAGCACCAGACTGAGAAGTGGCGGAGATAAGCCCACGGGGGTCGCTCGGGAGTCCATGCCTTGTTTATAAGGGGGTGATTATGATCTAGGAACGGTGTGCTGTGGTGGATTGTGTTGTGCGAGGGGTACTGTCACAGCTCCTTTCCGAGGTACCGTGGTGGTATTGAGGCGCATGATGACATGTCGTGGGGCTGTGTCTTGTGGGTACAGTGGTACACCTCTGGCCAGAGTAAAACTATTCGAATAGCCGTGCCCGCGGTTATGGGCGGGTCTAACAATGTCTTTCGTGATTAGTCTCACACTTCTCACCATAATGAAAGATGATATAACTGGTAATAATTTGATTAGCTCCTGGTTTGGAATGGTACATTCCTGGTATGGAGATAGATCTTTACAGCCGGGTATGGTTGTTCAGGATGGTTGGGCCTGAGGAGCATGGGTGTGCTGTTCAGTGTTGATTAAAATTGATGATTAATTACTCTACTATTTTATAACTCTCAAATGTTTGCTAAATGCTGCTTTTGCAAATGAGCCCTATATTACGCCATCCTTTGGTATCCTTGTGCACTTGCATATTTGCTGTGTGGCTTGTTGAGTATGTCATATGCTCACCTTGCAATAATCAATCAAACCTCAGTTGAAGACAAGTTGCGAAGGAGAAGACGTTTGGCTTATACCCCAGTTGAGCTGCCTGTGGGAGTGGAGCCGGAGCTTTGCTAGACCGTAATTCTGCTGCAGTTTTCTTTTCTTTTGTAAGTATGTAACGTTATTATTTTGATGGATTTGTATATTAAATTGTCAGTTTGTGTACCTCGGCTGATTCCTGGACGAGGGTTTTATGCACAAATTAGTTCGGAAATTACTAGTGAATTTCTGGGCGTGACAGTTGTACTATCCATTGATTTCTCCAATACAGCATCATTTGTAAGAATGCCATCATTACTGATCTGAAAAACAAAAACCAGTGCTGATTAAGTCAATTGCAAACTGTTTTTCAATGATTTTTTTCCACTGTAATCATACCTGAGTATTTGAATTGCTTGAATACAAGTTTAGCCACTGTTGTTGTTCATCAATAGAAGATTCTCCAAGATTGTCCCCAGCTGTATATCTTGGATTTGTCTGCATTATATATTTTTTGCCATTTGTATTAATGAAATTGTTCTGTTTTTCAAATAATACTTGCACAAAGCATATAATTTTTTTTTAAAAAAACTTGTACAAGCTTAAAATACCTCCAGTCTGAACAGATTGTTGTTTGATTTATATAACTCCTCCATTCTTATCTCCTTTTCTTTCTGCACATGTATGTAATGTTAGCTTTGTTTATAACAATACAGAACTGAATAATGAAGCAATATGTTTTTTTTTTGAAATTCTAACCTCTGTCAATGGCTCTACATTTGTGTTGTAGATTTCATCAAATTCATTGTAGTAACTTTCTGCTATTGATGCCTGCTAATATAGTATTACACCTTTTCAGAACATTATCCATGAATGCCAAAATGCAGATATAGAATATATTAATTTTGAATCAAGAATTAAGCATTTTTGTATTACCTTTTGATGAATTGTTAATGTTGATTGCATTTGTTCATCTGTTGCTTCTGGAGGAAATCTACTTGTTGTCAAAATCATAGAGTTCTAAAGACAAAATGATATAAAATATGTTAGTTTAATATATACAAAATCATGGTATTCTACAAGTCATAATGATATTTCCTTTTTTATATACAGTTGCATTCATTACCTCAAATCCTAGTGGTGTTTGAAGTAGTTTTCTGTATTCTTGCAATCCTTCCTGCATTTTTGTACAAAGTTGTTAAGATATTATGTGATTATTTCATTTAAATATTTTTTCATAATTATACTTACATTATCACTTTTCAAGCCAACGCAAGGAGTTTGTGCTACATGTTGCATTAGATTTGTGTAGCTGATATGCCCCCCCTGCAATGTTTACATTTTTGCCTCTCAAGTATACATATTTTTTCCATGTATTTAGAACGGTTAGTAGGTTTATTTTTTTTACCAGCTTTGTGTCTGAATTTAGTAAGTCATATTCTTCATGTTGCATTTGTCCACCACCATAAGCTCCTTGAAATATCTTAGCCCCTGAAAAAACATATGAAATCAATTAGTACAGAAAATCCTTGTCTCCTGCATATTAAAATGAAAACCAAATCATATTTCTTCAAACACATACACATCAACTAGTGTATGTTAGCTTTCTCAAGTGCTTAGTTTCAATCTAGCTGTACTGTAGTTAGATATGTAATTTACATTGTTTAGATTGTAATTTCTAGATATTTTTCCAAATTATTAGTTCAATATTCTCTATAGTACTTCTTATAACATAATTTGATTTATATTGACTTAGAATACAATTCATTTTCTTCAGCTTTTTTTACAGTCAAGTTGTGCTGTAGTTACACATGTAATTTTAGTTTGATATGAATGTAATTTTAATTTTCTGGAATGATTAATCCTACTCAAGCTTTGTGATGATGTACACTAGTGTTCATTTCTTTGTTCTGCATGCTGCAGCTTGGAATCTAAAATCAATTTAAATTTTGTGGGCAGAGAGTTTTCTAATTTAGTGTTGTATGGATTTTGCACTTATAGTTTAGTTCTGTAATGGCTTAGCATTCTAGTGTATAGGTGCGGTTTTTGCTTGTGATATGTCAAACATGATTATTTTTCAGTTATACTGGAATTGAACCAAAATTACAGTGCTATATAACTAATTTTACATATGTAATTTCAGTCATATAGCACTGTAATTTTCGTCTTCCAATTTATGAATGCGAATTTATTGATGTTTTTACATTTAAGGAGTGGTTCTAGATTGATAATTGATTTTATGGATTCGTTTGTTTTGAAATGCTTTGGTGGTGTTCGATTTCACCATGGATTTATTTTTGTGCAGGATCTGATTTTTGGTTGATACATAGCTTTTTGAAATCATCCTTGTAGACCTATATTTTGCTTTATTGATTCATCTGTTTGAAATGCATGTGTAGCGTTCTATTTTTCGCTTTGAATCTGATGCATGTATAATCCTTTTCTATTTTTTCAAAATTACAGTGATATATGACTAATTTTACATATGTAATTTTAGTCATATAGCACTGTAATTTTCAAAATTTCAAAATTACAGTGCTATATGACTAATTTTACATATGTAATTTTAGTCATATAGCACTGTAATTTTCTATTTCTAGTGTATGAATGTGAATTTTGGTAGGTGTTTTTTTTTCATTCTTCATGCTGCAGTTTGGAATCTGAAATCAATTTATTTTTTTGGTGGCAGGGAAGTGTGTGAGTTTGCAAAATAACAAACTTAGCAGTGCATAATTTAGTGTTGTATGGATTTTGCACTTATAGCTTACTTCTCTAATGGCTTAGTATTCTAGTGTTTTAGGTGTGGGATTTGCATTGTAGAGTAGTGTTTTTGATTTTTTATGTCACTAGATTCTTTGCAGTTTTAGTTGCTTCAAAAGTAGTCAAATTCATTCAGAGTCAAATTCTCTTGTTTTTTACAATTGATATTTGAAGTTTTTACACCCTGCTTTGTTATGTAATTTTAGCTCTGAATGAATGTAATTCTCTGTATGGCATTATGGCTTTACAGTGTTGTTATAGCATATTTTATCTGAAGAAAACATGGTGTAGCATAATTCTTTTGATGGCGCGGTGGGTTTCGTTTCGGCTCGTGAGTCGTAAGTCGTGACGTACGAGAGGGCGCATGAGGGAGTGAAGTGGGACGGGCTCATGGTTTAGTTCGTGTCGATTTCACTGTGTGCATCTCTTATGGAGTTTTGATTTGTGTGCTGGTGACTCATTTGACCTTCTTTTGTAGGTTTTCATGGTGGATTGAGCTCACCCTGTCTCAACCATGTATATAAAGAAAGTAAGTTCTTCTACTAAGCGAGTAGCTCAGTTCTGGTTTTGATGGTATATATGGTTTGCGCCGACTCAGAAGCTGTCTGTCTGCGCAGGTTGTGATAGAAGGATTTAAGAGCTAAAGGGAGGAGATCTCAATAGAACCTTTCAGCCCCAAAGTTAATGTAGTTGGTAATTTCCTCTTCCCCTTCTCACTAGCATGACTAGAGGGTAGTTAAAGTTCGGTGCGTTTTACTTTGTCATCTTGTGCGTGTCTAGTTGTATATGCATCTAGCTACATTTCTCTTATACTGAACTTTCTCAGATGAAAGCATTGTGTACTACAAAATGCAGATCTACAAAAGAAATGTTGGATGTAGGTGATTTTGTGCCCATATTTTCTGAGACTGCCTATAAATTGTTCTTTGTTTTTAAATTTTAGGTGTTTTTTCTAGGTGAATACATGTGTTTGTGATGAAATTGAATTCTAGGTGAAATTGTGTTTGTGCTGAACATGAATTGTTTTTTTTAATAAAATCACCAGATGGAGAACTAGAGTCTGAACGAATGTTTGATGCAATTTTTAAAGTCATCTGATGCCAGATCTGGTTTTTGAAGGAAATCACCATGTAGGACTACAGATAGCTCAAGCAAAATTGAGATTATGATGAATCCAGGTAATCCCCTTTTTGTACTGACCTGTGGATTGTTTGCTGATTTGCTGGTTTTGATTCACCAGCTGCTCATCACCTTGAGTTTGATCGATTTGTTTCATTTTCTCTCTTTTTTTCTCCTTGTTCCTGGTGCTCTCGGTGCTCTCCATTGTTCGTGTCAAAGTGTGGAGGTGGAGATCGATTTCTGAATCTGATCTGGGTTGGTGGAGGTGGGGGTGGGGACCAAGATTCTTTTTTCTTGCCTTGGCTGCCAAGTTGATCGATTTCTGAATGTGTATCTGATTTGGACCTATATGGCTTTGTGTACTTAATCTTTTGGGCTTTTTGTATCTGGTTTCTAATCTGACGTATGGGCTTTGTTTCTTAAGTTTTGGGCTTTTTGCAGCATATGTGTTTGGGATGGCCCATTTATAAGTATAAATTTTTTCATCTGTTTGTTTTTCTGCTTTAATCCTGTCCGTTATTTTGTTGTTCATAGTATGGCTCAAAATTCGTGTGATACCTAAGAAAATATCTGTCGAAAGATTTCTAGGTAGTCCCAATTTTTCTCTTATCGTGCAACACTACACCATATTATGAGAGACAAAATTCGGAGCATCTATGGCTTAATTATATCTCGTGGGCTCGTGGGAATCAACCTGTTTAGGGACACATGCAAATGCAAAACATATTAAATATGTAACTTATCGATTAAGTAAAAGAATATGTGTTTCTTAGAGTAAACCATAATAATTATCATGACATTAGTTTTTTCCGTTGCAACGCACAAGTATTTTTTCTAGTAATAATAGAAAGATTGGATATCGTCAAAACATTTTTTAAATTCTTTAAGTCGACATATAATATATGTTATCAACTTTTTTAAATTTAAAAAATAGTTCGTTGTTATATTTGGTTGTCATGTAAAGAATATGGCGCATAGAATAACACGTATGTATCTTGAATTAAATAAGACATGTAACTATTGAAATTGAAGATTAGAAAAGGGAAGAGGAGATGAGGGGAGAGAGGGAGTACGTACAGGAGGAGGCAGGAGGGGAACGTAGTAGTAGAGGAGGTGGGGACCGTTGTAGAGAGGAGAATTTTATTTTTTTATTTGATCTAATGGTTGATAATATTGGACCCACTAATTTAAAGGAAAATCAACGGTTAGATTTTGGACTACTACTTAGTAACTTAGGAGCGTTTGTAGGAGGACACGTGGTGGCTTAGGAGCGTTTATAGCAAGTTTAATGGACTTTTAGTATATAATAGATCATCAATTAAAAAGAGACACTGGTGGAGAAACCATCTTTCGTCGGTCAGCCGAATTCCACAATAGTCCCGGTTGCAATAAAAACCGGAACTAAAGATGATCTTTAGTCTCGGTTAAAAAGGGTAACGGGCATATTTTTGTCCCGGTTCAAATGCTATCAGGGCTTGTCAGGCCTCCCGGGATCTTTAGTCCCGGTCTGTAACACCAACCGGGTCTAAAGATCGATCCCGGCGATCTTTAACCCCGGTTCATAACACCAACCGGGACTAAAGTCCCACCCCTATATATATGTCTTCTTCCTCCTCCAGCCCGAGCAAGCTTCAAAATTTCTTCAAAAAAGAGTAGAGGTCATGCCAAAATTTCTAATGAATTTATTTTGGTGATTATATACAAATGGGAGGTGCCTAAAAGGTTAGCAACTTCATCCTCCAATGTTTTTTTTGTCATATTACATTTGGAGCTATGTTTTGCACACTTTTTTGTCTCCAAAATTTTGTTGTAAGTTGATGAGAGAGAAAATTTGTGTGGGGAAGAAAGAATATATAGAAATTTAGTTTTTTTGCTAAAGAAGGTTTTATAAAATAGTTGAGAAGGAAAATATAGTGAAAGTTAATCTTAAATAATAGAAAACAAACTAAAATGAAAATTAAAAGAAGTACAACACATTAATATTAGTTTAAAACTTTAGAAATAGTAAATAAGATTTTTTTTGTGTAATATTTTATAATTTTTGTATGAATAATGATATGTCATTATTGTATGACTGTTGAAAGAGTTTGTAATTATTTTATCATTATTGTATGACTGTCATTATTGTACAATAATTATTTGTGTACGATTTTTTTCATTTCATGTAGATGGATCGGCAATGGATGTACGCTGACCGGCGGTCCAAAGAGTTTATTGATGGCGTGCATTATTTTTTGAGAGTGGCCGAAGCTAACAGGCATAAGGGTTTTATTTGTTGTCCATGCAATAAGTGTAAGAATTAGAAGGAGTATTCTGCATCTACGACTATTCATTTCCACTTGTTTAAGTCGGGGTTCATGCCAAGCTATAACTGTTGGACATCCTACGGAGAGCAAGGGGTTGAAATGGAAGAAGATGAAGTGGAAGACGACAATATTCCAGACTTTGCTCAGTACGCTGGATTTGAAGGAAATCAAACGGGCGAGGAGGAAAGGGATGCTGATGGTAACGACGTTGCGGATGATCTTGGTCAGATGTTGCAGGACGCCAAGGAGGACTGCGAAAGTGAAAAGGGGCCCATAAATTGGACAAGATGTTAGAGGACCACAGAACGTCGTTGTACCCAGGTTGCGAGCAGGGGCACAAAAAGTTGGATACCACTCTAGAGTTCTTGCAATGGAAGGCAAAAAATGGTGTTAGTTACAAGGCATTTGGCGATTTATTGAAACTCGTCAAGAACATTCGTCTGGAGGGAAACAAATTGCCCGAGACAACGTACGAGGCTAAGAAGATAGTCTGCCCTCTAGGACTGGAAGTTCAGAAGATTCACGCATGTCCGAATGATTGTATTCTATATCGCGGTGAGGAGTACGAGAACCCAGAAGCATGCCCTGTTTGTAAAGCACTACGATACAAGATTAGACGAGATGATCCAGGAGAAGTTGACGGGCAGCTAACAAAGAAGAGAATTCCTGCTAAGGTGATGTGGTATTTCCCTATAATACCACGGCTAAGGCATTTGTTCAGGAACAAGGGGAATACTAGATTGATGCGTTGGCATGCTGAAGAGCGTCAACAGGACGGGATGCTGAGACACCCCGCCGATGGTTCGCAGTGGCGAAACATCGACATAAAATTTAAAGACTTTGGAAAGGACGCACGAAACATACGGTTTGGTTTAAGTACGGATGGCTTGAATCCTTTTGAAGAGATGAGCAGCGGCCAAAGCACTTGGCCCGTTACGATGTGTATCTACAACCTGCCCCCTTGGCTATGCATGAAGAGGAAGTACATAATAATGCCGATTATTATTCAAGGCCCCAAGCAACCTGGTAACGACATCGATGTGTACCTAAGACCACTGGTCGAAGATCTTAAACTGTTGTGGAAGAAGGAAGGTGTCCCCGTGAGGGACGAGGACAAACAGGAGGAGTTTAACATACGAGCGCTGCTGTTCGTAACCATCAACGATTGGCCTGCACTTAGCAACCTATCCGGGCAGTCCAACAAGTGGTACAAGGCTTGAACTCACTGTATGGATGAAACAGAAAGTACGTATCTTAAGCACTGTCGGAAGGTTATGTATATGGGTCATCGTCGATTCCTTGCAGCAAACCACCCAGTACGGAAGAAAGGCAAGCAATTTGAACATACGGCGGACCACCGTACGAAGCCAAAACATCGCAGCGGTAAAACAATGTTTGCTATGGTGAAAGATTTTAAAGTAGTGTTTGGAAAGGGGCCTGGCAGCCAGCCTATAGAGAGCGAAGATGGCCACGCGGCGATGTGGAAAAAAACTTCATATTTTGGGAGTTACCCTATTGGGAATTCTTGGACGTCCGCCATGCAATCGACGTGATACACCTCACTAAGAACCTTTGCGTAAACCTTCTTGGCTTCTTAGGTGTATATGGAAAGTCGAAAGATACACTGGAAGCACGTAATGATCTGAAGCATATGGAACAACGCGGCAACCTTCACCCGGAACCAAAGGAGAAAGGAAGCCATTACTTGAGTCCAGCCAGCTACACTCTTAGCAAGGCAGAGAAGGACAGTATGTTTGAATGCTTAGAGAGCATCAAGGTACCGTCAGGATACTCCACGAATATAAAGCGAATAATAAGCATGAAGGAGAAGAAGTTCACAAACCTAAAGTCTCATGACTGTCACGTGTTGATGACACAGCTGCTACCAGTTGTAATAAGGGGTATCCTCCCATACAATGTTCGGGCAACAATAACAAAGCTATGTGCTTTCATGAACGCAATTTTGCAGAAGGTCATCGATCCGGATAGATTAGAAGCCCTTCAGAATGATGTGGTGCAATGTCTTGTCAGCTTTGAGTTGATATGTCCACCTTCATTTTTCAATATAATGACGCATCTGCTTTGTCACCTTGTCAAAGAGATTGGTATTCTCGGCCCTGTGTACCTACACAACATGTTTCCTTTCGAGAGGTACATGGGCGTTCTGAAGAAATATGTTTGTAACCGTGCTCATCCAGAGGCAAGCATCACCAAGGGGTATAGAACAGAGGAGGTCATTGAATTTTGCGTAGAATTTATTGAAGACCTTCGCCCAATCAGGGTACCTGAATCACGCCATGAAGGGAGACTACGGGGAAAGGGGACTCTCGGAAGGAAAGCAATAATGACGGTAGACAACAATTTGTTTCGTAAAGCCCATTTCACGGTTCTGCAACAATCTTCATTGGTGGCTCCTTACATCGACGAGCACTTGGCTCTAGTTCGTGCCAGAAACATCGGTAAGTCTTATGCATGGATTACACGGCATCACATTGATACTTTCTCCGTGTGGCTGCGACAACATCTCATGGGTAACGAGACGATTAACCAACAACTGGCCTTCCTGGCGAGGGGACCATATGGCTCGATCGCGACATTCCAGGGATATGAAATCAATGGGTACACATTCTACACGAGAGCCCAAGACATGAAGAGCACGAACCAAAACAGTGCTGTTCGTATCGATGCCATGGGACACGATGGTACAACTGGCACGTATTACGGTGCCATCGAGGACATATGGGAACTTGACTATGGACCTCTCAAGGTCCCTCTGTTCCGGTGCCAATGGGTTAGGTTGACTGGTGGAGGCGTAACGATTGATGACAGTGGGATGACAACGGTTGACCTTAACAAGGTTGGATACTCGGACAAACCTTTTGTCCTTGCCAATGATGTAACGCAAGTTTTTTACGTCAAGGACATGTCTAGCAAAGGAAAAAAGGGCAAAGGGCCTGACGAGCCGAAGCGCCACGTGGTTCTCCCAGGAAAAAGAAAAATCGTCGGAGTAGAGGACAAGACTGACGAGGATTACGATCAGTTTGATGGGCAACCCCCTTTCACGTTGACGATTGACCCTAGCATCCTCCTATCAAATGAAGACACCCCTTACTCACGTAGCGATCACAAGGAAAGAACAATAGTGAGGAGAAAGTACGTGCGGTCAACCGTCACCGCCGATGTATTGCCGTAATTGTTGTGTACACGATGTAAACTACTTTGGATGTATTGAATATCCATACAAATCAATTGTTGTATGGCATATGTTAATTATGTATGATTATTAGAATTTTTATCAAATTGAAATCATCCATATGCTAATTATATATGATTATTAGAATTTTTAAAAGTTTTAAATCATGCACGTGGTATTTACATATGTTAATTAGAATTTTCAACAATTTATTATCATGATATGCTAATTATATATGATTATTAGAATTTTTATTAATTTTAAATCATGTATGTGGTATTTACATATGTTAATTAGAATTTTCAACAATTTAATATCATCATATGCTAATTATATATGATTATTAGAATTTTTATTAATTTTAAATCATGCATGTGGTATTTACATATGTTAATTAGAATTTTTAACAATTTAATATCATGCATATGCTAATTATATATGATTATTAGAATTTTTAACAATTTTAAATCATTCATGTGCTAATTATATATTATCCACTTAGTTTACTACAGACAACAATAATTTTTCGAAGGTTTTGTAATTAATTTTTCGACTTTAAATAATTGTAATGCATTATTTACTATTTTAGAAACACATATGTAATGAAATTCAAAATTCAGTGCTATTATCTTTAGTCCCGGTTCTTAACCCTAACCGGGTTTAAAAAGAATTTGAAAATAGCGGGAAAAGATCTTTAGTCCCAGTTGGTGAGAACATCCGGGTGTAAAGATATCTTTACTCCCGGATGTTCTCACCAACCGGGACTAAAGATCTAGGGGTATATATATTCCCGGTGCGCCCTCGTCTTCTCCACCAACACTTAGACGTTTTTCCATCGAGATCGATCTCGGCTTCTCCTTCGCCGCCACTGCCGAGGGCAACCCCGCGCCGACGCCGCCGTCGTCTCTCACCGTCGCTTGGCGGTCCTCACCGCCAACGCCGCGAACGCCGCCACCGCATCTCTTGGGTGAGAGCCGCCGCTGCCTCTCTCTCTCTCTCCCTCTCTCTCTCGATCTCGATCTCTCTCTCTCTCTCTCCAAATCGCCGCCGCCTAGCTCGTTGCCGACGCCACTACCACGCCGCAGTCAACCGCCACCGCCGACGACCGACTTCGACGCGGCCGCCACCGCCGACGACGCCGACGCCACTGCCACGCCGCCGCCTCCGCCTCGAGCTCGCCACACCGCCGCAACGCCACGTCGCCGCCGCGCCCGCACGCTGCCGGGCCCCCACGCCGCCGCGACGCCACGCCACCGCCGCGCCCCCACGCCGCCGGGCCGGCCCACGGCGCCGGACCGCGCCCCGACGCTGCCACGCCGCCGCCGCGCCGCCACGCCACCGCTCCGTCGACGCCACTGCCGCGCGCCCCGACATTGCCGAACGTGAACGAACATGATTGAAACGTGACCGAACGCGAACGAACGTGAATGAACGCTTAACGAACGTGAACGAACGCGAACGAACGTGAATGAAACGTTAACGAACGCGAACGAACGTGAACGAAACGCTTACGAACGTGAATGCACTTGTACTAAAAGTGTGAGAACGAACGCGAGCGAAACGTGTACGAACGAGATAACTAAATGATTATTAAACTTAGCATACATATATGATTATATATATAGGTTAAAACGTGAAATACAATATATGTAACTTGGCCCGTCTAGACTAATACATTTTCCTGGTAATGTTGCATCAAAGACGTCGTCGTCATCCCTCAAGCCAATGTGGTAGCTAGCCATCGAAGGAATTCGCGTAGGCAAATGATGTAAAGAAGTGATTGTTAGAGATTTAATATAAGATTATTAGAGTTTTAATATAAGATTATTAGATTATTAGAGTTTTAATATAAGATTATTATATTATTAGAGATTTAATATAAGATTGTTAGACTTAGCATATATGATTATTACAATTTTAATATAAGATTATTAGAGTTTGAATATAAGATTGTTAGACTTAGCATATATGATTATTACAATTTTAATATAAGATTAGTAGCGATTTAATATAAGATTGTTAGACTTAGCATATATATATGATTATTACAATTTTAATATAAGATTAGTAGCGATTTAATATAAGATTGTTAGACTTAGCATATATGATTACTACAATTTTAATATAAGATTATTAGAGATTTAATATAAGATTGTTAGACTTAGCATATATGATTACTACAATTTTAATATAAGATTATTAGAGATTTAATATAAGATTAGTAGAGTTTTAATATTACGCTTAGCAAATATAACCTATAGACCTAACAAATATTTTTTGTATGCACAGATGGCTGATCGCGATGAGGAACAGATACTGTACGATACAATCGCAGAGGGAAGTAGCCAGTACTGGAACGAAGAAGAGGGGAACGAGGATCTAAACCAGTACTTGAACGAGGAGGGGAACATGGAGAGGGATGTGGAGGGGAACGAGGAGGAGGAGGCTAGTGGAAGTTATCCCTCCGCTGGACAGAAGAGGGCACACGGACAACGAGGTGCCACGAAGAAGATAGAGGGTCGGCACATCATAACTGAGGTGGACGAAGACGGCCGACCTAGTGCCCTGGCAGAAGTAGCCAAGAATTTTGTACACCACAGCGGTTGGGTTGTGAGGGACAACGTGCCTGTCAGCACGGTGTACTGGCGCAGAACAAGGGCACGCGGGGATAATGACAGCTCTGTCCCGGAATCAGAGAAAGAGATGCTGTGGACCACAATGCTCGAGACGTTCACGCTACCCGCGGGTACGGAGAACATAGTGAAATAGTGGACTCTGAAGAAAATGGCAGAATAGTTCCAGAGCTTCAAGGGAGATCTCTACAAGAAATACATCCTGAAGGGACTAACACCGAACTTCGACGTATTCCCAAAGCTAAGGGATCATTGGGACGAGTTCGTTGCTTACAAGATAGGGCAACAAGGGCAAGCGATGATGGCCAGAAACAAAGAAAATGCCGCCAATAAGAAGTACCATCACCACTTGGGGTCAGGCGGATATAGCGTCGCAATGCCGAAGTGGGAGGAGATGGAGGCAAGATTGATTGAGAGGGGTATCGAACCGGCCACCGCTAAATGGCCGGATCGATCGAAGTTCTGGTACTATGCTCACGGTGGAACGCTTAACCCAGTTGATGGTTCCCTTGTCTTCAGCGATCAGATACGCGAGGCTGCCAGTTGACTAACAGACGCAGTGGAAGCCTCTTCTCAGGGCACATTCCGACCCAACAGAGAGAAGGACAAGCTGTCACTCGTCCTACAGACTCCCGAGCATCCAGGACGAACACGAGGGAAAGGCGTGATTCCCTGGAAGATTGGATTCAAGGAGGACATCCACACGTACAGGAGTCGGATGAGGAGCAAGAGAGATATCGAGGCGAAGATTGCAGATCTTGAGTACAGGGTATCGAGCTACGAGCTCAGCATGCAAGAGGAGGTGGAAAGGAAGGTGGATGAACGCATGGCCGCACATCAGTCCCAGGATTCCCAGCCGTACATTCCTCCTGCTATGGTCAGCCCATCAGGCAATCGAAGCAGCTGCGCCTCAACGGGGCAGGTAGGATCATAGAGCATGGACGCCATGCAAACCCAGGACGTAACCACCTGCCCCGTTGATGAGATCACGCAATGGACACCATGTAAGCTGCATATTCCCTTCAAGAACTTATCAATCAAGGTATGCTCGTAGTTTTATGATTTTTTGACTTGTATATTCCGCAAGTTGCTGCTTAGGTTGATTACTAATAGATAACCTCTCATCACGTGAAGGTGGCGTCGGGAATGACCATCCCAATGGACATTTCAGGGACTTACCACTGCAGGCCAATTCCAGCAGGATACTCGAGGGTCGAAGTTGAGCAGGTGGAAGCCGCATACGAGGACCTCGAGTTGGACTACCCAGGAGGAGACGGTGAGACGCATCTACGAGACACAAGCCACGCCATTTTACTATGGCGCAAGCGGTACATCATCCTCCCTGGGCGACAAGCGGCGTCTCGTGCACCATCTCCTTCGGCTCCGCCATCTTCTCCTGCACCATATCCTCCGGTTCCTCCGCCACGTCCTCCTGCACCATCTCCTCCGGCTCCTCCGCCACGTCCTCCTGCACCATCTCCTCCGGCTCCTCTGGCTCCTCCGCCTCCTCCACCTCCACCATGTCCGCCTGCACCTCCCAAGACAAGGTCTCGCCAAGCTCCACCGCCTGCCCGCACAAGGGCAACAAAGAAGGCGAAAGTTGACGCCGCCAAAAACAAGGAGCCGCCGTACGATTGCAGTCGAGAGGAGCTTGATGCTTATGTGGCAGGAGAAGTGAAGAGGCAACTCAAGCCTCGGAGTCCTAAAAAGAAGATACCTGTTGACCCGAGCATGAAGAACTTCTTCAAGGGAATGTCCACAACAAACAAGGAGGCCTTAAAGATATCGGACTATGACCGAACACTTCAGAAAGCCTATCACAAGAAGTCCAAACCAGTCCCTCAGCTTGGAGAACAACCAAACCAAGAGGTCGAGCCGTTGGTGACCGGCGAAGATTTTGGCATAACGGATTTCATTTCAAACACAGGTCTAACTGTGGATCAGCTGATTGGAGACGCACCAATCCGGAAGGCGGAAGTGGCATACAAGTTTGAACTCAGTAAACCGCTTGTTAAGCCTGAGCAGCTGTAGTCCCTACCGACACAGATGTACAAAATCCATGAACGGTACATGGAAATGAGCGCCAAGGGTAGAGAGATGTTCGGAGTGAGGATCAGAAACCCCGACTTCTTGCAGGGAGAAGATGTTCTCTGGCTCCATTTCAAGGATGTCTTCGATCTGTACCATCTGGACGCCCTCGACGTCTCTCTTTTGAGCGCATGGATTTTGTAAGTATCTTTGAGTTCGATCTGTTTCGTTCAATAACTAGCTCCTGTCATATATGTAAACAATAATAATTTCATTTTATCGTTGTAGAATGGAGATTCAAAGGGCCCGACGGCGGGGGGTTTATGATACTGGGTTCATCGACCCTCAGAAAATCAACACCGAAATGATCGACAAGTACGAGAAAGACACAGAGGGCAATCTCGTCCATCTCCTAACGCAGCAGCATTTCAAGACATTCATACTACTGCCGTACAACACAGAGTGAGTTTTTATTGTCGTTCGAACAAATTTGTTCCCATACATATAGCATGTACATTTTCATATATATCTCATCTCACGCATATTCCAGATTCTACTAGGTCCTGTTATTCTTTGACTTGGACGCATGCAGAGTCATTGTGTATGACTCAATGAATAAAGAGGAGAAGATTTTTGACAAGGTCTTCCAACTGATAGACAGGTAATATAATGCCATCTATTCCAAAGTCGCGGGGATTCTATTGCTATTATGTTGATCTCGGGTAATAATTAATTAATCATAGCTTGCAACTGCACATGTAGGGCTTGGGATCGGTTCCGTCAATTGGTCCGCGGGACTTGGAAAGAAAAACTTGAACGGAGGTTTCATTTTCCGGTGAGTATATGCATGATCCAAAATTGTATTGAATTAAATCTCTAATTACAGTTAAATATAAAGATTATATTAAATCTCTCATCGTTTCTCATGTAGTGTGCAAAGCAGGACCAGGGAACTAACTTATGCAGCTACTACGTATGCGAGTATTGCCACTGCCTATCAAACCAAATATACACCACACGAGAGCTCGATGTACGTATACATAAACCATTCAAAATTTCATTGCATATCGATTTGTTAAGTTATTTATTAATTTCATATATTGATATGTCATTATTTTTCGAATGATAGCGTATTCACATGAGGGATAATCTCCCACACAAGGATTTTATCACGGCTGTTCAAGAACAACTGATGTGATTCATCAACAAAGAAGTCCTTAATCCCGATGGTGAATTCTACTACGATGGATCGACAATTCATAACGTCGATCCTTCCTCTTCTGACATAACGCCGGCGTCGAAGTCGTAACTATAGCTAGCGAGCAAATGAATTGCACTATATATGCATGTATATATATATTTATATATGTACACATTTACTTTAGTGTTAATATATATTTTGGTAATATATAAGCATATAAAATGTTAAGTGCTTTAAATTATACATATGCGTGTAATATATGCACTTATACATATACACATATGTGCACTGGAGAAAGACTTTTTGTTTTGAAGCAAATGTTATCTCAACATCTCCGTCTGGTGTTTCAATCAAGGATTCGACTTCTGATTGATCCATAGACTTAGGTTCAACAGCTTGAGATAAAACCCATTTCTCAGGCAGGGTGATCTCATCCCATTTCAGGGTTTTGGGGGTAGTACATCTGTTATTAGGATTGGTTTGAAGGAGAGTGGTTAGGCCTTTTGATGTATAATGTTTGGCACAAGGTGCTAAAGTTGTCATGGCTTTGTAGTAAACTCTGTAGGTAACGGAGATGTTTTCACTCCCTGGTTCTAGTTCATAACCAGATGTTTGTAAGTTGAGAGTGAGAACTTTATGGATATCTGTGTCTGAGAGGGATACAGAAAAATCAGGAAAGGTGTTAAAATAAACAGGACCATTACTGAGGCTGGCTTCCACCATGCCAAGTAAGGAATCTTTGAACCTTTTATTTCTGCAATCTCTTAGACAAGCCAGAACAGAGACGTTCAAACCCTTTCTAGTCAAGGATCTGATAGCAACTTGTATAAGACCAAAGTGAAGGTAGTGATATTGATGTTTAGCTCTTATAGAATTGATTTCTCTTTCTGAAAGAAAATGCAGGGTTTCACGCAAAGAACTAATTGGAATAGTTTTTTCAATTGTTTTAATATAGTAGTCACTAAGTAACGAAAAAGTACCTACATGATATATTTCCTTAATATTAACCTTAGAAATCTTCCAGTTGGAAATACTTTTCTCAATATCCTCAAAAGATGTAGATGAAGCATTCTTTACCAACATAGTGCAAACAGACTTCTCGCTACTGCACGAGGCTACAGATCGATCAGTGGCTCTTCGTGATCTAACCAACCAAGACATCTTATACGAAAGATTGGAAGATAGGTAGGTAGTTACAGACAACGGCGGGGAAATCTCCCACAATTATGATCAACCTATTTGGATATGATATGTTCCAGTCAACGGCAGGGAATATTTCCCACAATTAAGTTCAACCTTTGCCTTTGATAAGTGTCCAGTCAACGAATTACGCCGACAAACGCCTTCTGCGGCTCAACAAGGCAACGCGACTTCAGGCAACCGATCAAAGGTTCGGGAACTCCGCGACTTCAGAACACCACCACACCGTTTGGGATCACCGCGACTTCAGCACGCTACCCGACCCCTCAGCTCTATCCCCGGGCAGTGACTTGGGGTCTAGTCACCAGATATGAGGATAGGAATGCAGTATCTATATGCAATCTTGGATGTGAGATTAGTATGTGACAATTGGATGGCAATCCAGGTTGTTAATTTTTTTTTATTTTTTTTATATTGTTATGCAAACATAAATGCAGTACAGGAAATAAAGACAAACTGTAAATACGAATTATGTACAAGATATAAAATTAGATATTTAGAACATAGTAGGTTTATATAGAACGGTCCAGGTGTTCATTCATATACCTTGATAGGTTGAAGGTAGACCCTTCTGAAGATTACACCAAGGACTTGGTACAACACATTCGTAATTATACAGGTACAGGACTCTCACAAGGACTCTTACACTTAGACTCTCACACTTAGACTCTCATGAGTCTTTTATTTAGGTTATACTATAGTACTAACACTTAGATGGAGTGGAGTGGAGTGGAGTGTGATGGCTGGTGGAGAGGTGAGAGGAATGGTTGAGTGAGATGTGTTGTGTGTGAAATGCGATGCCTCTGAAGTGTGATGGTGAGCCCCTTATATAGCGCTCGGTAGAGAATCTTCATGATATCTCTTCTTGACTTCAAAGAGTTCATGATATCCCTTTAGACTTTACGGAGAGAATCTTTGGTGATGACGCTTTTGACCTTTAATAAAGATGTCATAATATCGCCTTTTGACCATGGACTTATCTTATCTGGAATAGTGTAGATTCCTTATCTTGAATAGTGATCTTTATCGGGAATGACAAGATCTTTACTCATTATCTTGGTGACAAGATCTGTCGTCATATCTCGACTAAATGTGTGTTGGATTGAAATCTGATATTCCTTCATCTGAATCATTATCTTGCTTAATTGAGTAATAAGGAGGTATTGGCGAAGATGGCTTAATTTGGCTGCATTGTACCATATCTTCGTCTAGACTTCTGCATGTAGAACTAGATTTTGGGGATTCTTCCAATCCTTTAAACATAGTTTCATATACTTGAAGTTGCAATTCTCCCTTTGTCAACTCGGGTCTTGCCTTTAATAATTCTCTTGTTATATCTTCTTTTAATTGAGCCACATGAGATTTCTTGTTTTTGGCTCGAAACTCTCTTCCTTCAATTACTGGTGTGATTGCAAACTTATCCCACCATCCTGCATAATAGTTTCGCTTTAAGGTTGCTGGGAACTCCATTCTTTGAATATTGAGGTCCCATTTTAGTATCCAAGGCATCCCTATTTCGGCACAAAATTGCATAAGGATAAAAGGATATTCCTTGAGATCCTTTTTTGATTCTTGTGTAATAATTTTGATGATTTCTTGTGGTAGGATTTCAGGAATGGCCCCTGCTTTCAGCCACCAATTACTGAAAAACCACAGTGGTATCTCCTCACATCCTTCTTTGAAGCGAATAAACCATGAATGCTTCATTTGGGAATTTTGTACGAGGAGTACTCTTTCCCAGGCCTTCTGATAATCCCAATAGTTATATCTTTTATTTGCACAGGATGTAGAATATATAGTCCTGGCTACATAAGGATTTGATGATTTATCCCAATCATCGATACTTATAATTTTTTGGATCAATAATTTTGTGAATCCCAATTCATCACCATTGCTTGTATGGAATATCTGTGCACTTCTTGTCTCGCATAATATGGTCTCATAATAATTTTGATCTTTCCCTGGATATTCAGGGATAAAATATTGGTGTTGTGGGAAATACTTTCCCATAATCTTGATAATATTGAGATCAGAGTCTCCAAATTCTAATGGCAGAATTACTTCCTCTATATTGAGGATATAAGATGAATTATTCCCATACTTTTCTTGAACTGTAGGGGTTCTAGGAATAATGTTTCCTAGTTCATTATATTTATGCTTATTTGGTGAACTTTCTGTAGTTCTCCCTTGGGCTGATAAGTCCCTTTTAGGTGCTATAGCCCTGTAAAATTCACGAGATAAGAAATCTGGTAGGGAGTTTAATTCTCCCTTGATATGCTCTATTTCAAAGTCAAAGCATGATAATATTGCTTGCCATCTGGCAAAAATTTGTTTGGAGACTAAGTTCTCCACATCCTTTTGGAGGACATCTTTTGCTGCCTTACAATCTATACGCAGCAAGAATCTTTGATTCAATAATTCTCCTTGGAATTTTGATATGACCTTTACTATGGCCAATATTTCTTTTTTGATGGTTGAATAATTTTTTTGAGCCTCATTCCAGGTCCCAGAGGTGAACCTGACCAGCTGCTCTCTGGAATCCTTTTTTTGTTTAAGAATTCCTCCATAACCATGATCTGAGGCATCTGATTCGATAATTTTGAAGGCATCTTGATCTAGGATATAAAGACAGGGCAAGGTTTTGACCTTACCTTAGATCTTCTTAACAGCTTGAGTATGTTTAGCTGTCCAAGCTGGAGGCTTTTTCTTCAACCTCTCGGTTAAAATCTTTCTGTCTTTTTCAAGATCTTTATAAAAATCGGAGACATAGTTTAAACACCCTAGAAATCTTTGCAACTGTGTTTTATCTTTTATCTTATCTGGAAATTTTTCTGCAAATTCTATTACTCTTGCTACTGGTTGGACTCGATCATATTGAATTTTATAACTGAGAAACTGAACATTAGTTTGGAAAAGTTTCATTTTCTTAGCAGAGACTACTAAACCGTTTTGAACTATGATTTTATAAAATATATTAAGGTGTTTCTAATGTTGGTCAACATCTTGGGAAAATATTAAAACATCATCTATATAAACTATAATAGAAGATGCAAAGGGAAGGAAAATCTCATTCATGATTTTTTGGAACTCAGAAGGAGCATTTTTTAAACTAAACGGCATTACATTCCACTCATAATGACCAAAAGGAGTAGTAAAGGCAGTTTTATATCTATCCTCTTCTTTTATTTGGACTTGCCAAAACCCAGACTTCATATCAAATTTAGAATATATCTTTGAACCCTAAATCCTTCGTATTAAGTCATGCTTATAAGGTATTGGATATCTTATCCATTGTAGAACTTTATTGAGGGGTTTGTAATTAATAACTAGCCGAGGAACTTCTCGTTCTTTTTCAGCAGCATTTTCTACATAGAAGGCTGCACAACTCCAAGGAGAGGAACTTTTCCTTATTAAGCCTTTATCTAGCAGGTTTTCTATTTCTTGCTTGCAAATTTCTAAAAGTCGACTATTCATCTGAATGGGCCTTGCTTTAGTGGAAATCTTATCTTCATTAAAATTAGAGATATAAGGAAGACCTATAACATGCTTTTTCCTATGCCAAAAAGCTGATGGGAAATCAGAACATATATCTTTTATGAACTTTTTTATGAACAAACCGGGACTAAAGATGGTTCGGTCGGCCACGTGGCTGACCGATCTTTAGTCCCGGTTGGTAACACGAACCAGGACTAAAGATCGATCTTTAGTATCGGTTATTTCACCCGGGACTAAAGATAGCTATCTTTAGTCTCGGATTCGTAGTCCCGGTTGGACAACCGGGACTAAAGGAGGGTTATGAACCGGGACTACAAACGGTTTCTCCACCAGTGAGAGCGAATGTGATTAATCAAACGACAGGAATTAGCTTAGCGCCCATCAATGGCTCTCCTGAAGAGTGGCCGATCGACTGCGATCCTCTAGCCCTAAGCTGGTTTCTCTTTCAGCGGCGGGCGGCATGGTGATGGGCGGCGACTGCATGCATGCGTGAAGCAGCTGGAGCCTTTCTTCTACTATACTTGTATACTATATGACGAGGCAGCGACCGTGCATGGCCGAGGTGGCGGGAGTTAGCAGGAGAGAGCGCGTAGGCGGCGCACGAGGCCGCTTAATTCCTGTGCGATCTCGATATATGTATATATATGCTCGCCATCCGCATGCATCATCCTCGATCTCCTCCTTCGATCCCCGATCTTCATCTTGTTGTTGATGACGATGACGTACTACGACGACGACGATGTGTGTTTCCCCATGTTGATGACGATCTTCTTCTTCTGAGAATGCATCAACATGAAAAACATTATAACAGATCAAAACATAATGATAACACTACATTATAATTAAGGATTAATTAGATCCATGCCATTACAAATTTAGCGGTTTTGAAATATACCATTACTATTTACGTATTTGTAACGATGCCACTGTTTGAAATCTTAGTGGTGCCACTGAGATACGTATTTTGCATGTATTAGATGAAAATGCCCTCATCTTCTACCTCTCTCTTCCCCATATTCTCCCCCCTCTCTCTCTCCTTGCTACGCCGCTTGCTCCGCTGCCATCCCATCCGCTGCGCCGCTCATTCCGTCCCCGCTGCTCCTAATGCTGCTCGTGATGCCGCCGCTATAGCTTGCCGCTGCCGCTGCCGCCACCACCGCTGAGAAGGAAGAGAGGAGGAAGGAGAAAGGGGAAGAAAGAAGAAGAGGAGAAAAGGTGCTGTTTGGTCTAATTTTTTCAGGAAATACATTCAATGGGTAAATAGTGGTATCTTTTGAATATGTGTGAAATGATAATGGCATATTTCCAGAAAAAAATTAACGCTATAATAATATTTGTTAACGAGGTTCATTTGAAACCTGTTAGGACTACAGATCTACGTTACTCCTTGATTCATCGTAATTACAATATATTACTACGTATCAACGATTATCAACCGTCTAGGCCGCCGGCAACAACAAGTTGCTCCCTCACCTGTATTGTATGCTGAGTCTGACTCTGACACCTGGAAAATACAACTCTAAGTTTTTTCTTTGCAACCCGCCGTTTTTCTATACATATTGGACACAAATACGTATTCACACGTTTGGCAGTACTATTCCAACTCCGCATGCAGTACTATCCCATATGTATATATAGGATCAATTAAGGTGTGGATCGATCGATGGAAATGACGGCGGCAATGGAGGGTGCAGCAGCCGGCGGTGGTTGGGCGGCGGGGTTCAGCTTGTCGGCGGTGGCGAGCCTTCTCTTCCTCTTCTCCATGCTGCAAGAGCACATCCCCTTCCAGCTCCAGGACCGCCATCGCCGCCATCGCCGCCCGCCTCCACGCCCTGCTCTCCCCCTACGTACGTCACCGTCACCATCGACGACCACGCCTCCGACTCCTTCTCCCGCAGCGAGGCCTTCCTCGCCGTCGAGGTCTATCTCAGCGCCTCCCCCTGCGCCGCCCGCGCCCGCCGCCTCCGCGCCGACATCGCCGAGGGCGCCGACCGCATGGCCCTCGCCGTCGACGACCACGAGGAGGTCGCCGACGACTTCCGCGGCGCCACCATGTGGTGGCGCAAGACCAAGGCCATCCCCCGCGCCAACGTCATCAGCTGGGCCCAGCGCCAGGACGAGCGCCGCAGCTACCACCTCACCTTCCACCGCCGCCACCGCGCCCACGTCGAGGCCGACTACTTCCCGCACGTCCTCGCCGAGGGCCGGGCCGTCACCGTCCGCAACCGCCAGCGCCGCCTCTTCACCAACAACCCCGGCGCCGACTGGGGTCCGGCTACGACGACGCCCGCGTCTGGAGCCACGTCAAGCTGGAGCACCCCTCCACCTTCGCCACGCTCGCCATGGACCCCGTCCGGAAGCAGGAGATCATCGACGACCTCGACATGTTCCGCGACGGCAAGGACTACTACGCCTCCGTCGGCAAGGCATGGAAGCGCGGCTACCTGCTGTCCTGATCGCCGCCATGGCAAACTTCCTCGACTACGACGTCTACGACCTGGAGCTAACGGCCGTCAAGAGCAACACCGAGCTGCGGAGGCTGTTCATCGAGACCACCGGAAAGTCGATCATCGTCATCGAAGACATTGACTGCTCCATCGATCTCACCGGCAAGCGCAAGAAGAAGAAGAAGATGATGCCGCCATCGGACGACGATGACGAGGAGAAGAAGGTGACGCTTTCGGGGCTGCTCAACTTCATCGACGGGCTGTGGTCGGCGTGCGGCGGCGAGCGGATCATCATCTTCACGACCAACCACAAGGAGAAGCTGGACCCGGCGCTGATCCGGCGTGGCAGGATGGACATGCACATCGAGATGTCCTACTGCTGCTTCGAGTCGTTCAAGGTGCTGGCCAAGAACTACCTGGGCGTGGAGCAGCACGAGATGTTCGGAGAGATACGGCCGCTGCTGGAGGAGGCGGACATGTCGCCGGCGGACGTGGCGGAGAACCTGATGCCGAGGTCAAAGACGAAAGACGTGGACGCCTGCCTGGAGAGGCTGGTGAAGGCGCTCCACGAGGCCAAGGAGATCAAAGCAGCAGGCGGAAACGACGACGACGATGAGTCTTCCAGTTCCAGCCACGATTCTGATTCTGACTCTGACTCTGACTCTGACTCTTACTCTGATTCTAGTTCTGACTCTGAAGAGGATCCAAAGAACAAGACAAACTAGCAGCAGTAACAAAACTAGATTTCAGTTTGGCCCAGCCAAACTATATCATCTGATGTTGGGCTTGTTTATATAGGTACACTCTATATGTTGGAGCTGGGCTGTTTGTTTTATGTTTGGTTGTGGAGAAGCCTTAGTTGTGGAAAATGATGATGTCCACTCTCTTCTCGTAGAGAAATTATTCTAAGCTCTCGATTGGATGTTCTCTCAGTTGTTTGCACGTCACTTAAATGGTTATGAAAAGATTTAAAATATTTTGAGAAGATGTATTAATATGTGATATATCACTTCACAAATATGTAAGTTCAAATTCAACTTATAAATATCGCAACGAAAAAGTAAATTAAACTATTGCTAGTTAACATATATCCGTTGCAACATGTAGAAGTTCAATTTAATATGCATGTATGTGAAGTGATATATCACACAAGTAATTATAATTTTTTTCATAACTATTTGAGTAACATACAAACAACGAGGGGACATTCCTTCAAGAGTTTAAAATCCACTCTCCCAATAGCTCATATATATTTTATCTTCGCTCCATCCTTGGTAGGAGTAATCAATACGATGATCTAAAGCAAATTAACAGAGAGGATATTTAGTTTACATGCGATAAATGAGTTTCTTAAATGATTAAAATCCCACTCCGGCTCCTCCACTCTATACCCGAGCTAGTTTAGTTCCGCTTCCGTTCCGCCACTTCCCTCTCGTGCGGTGGACGATGGGCTGTCTGTGTAATTGACAAACCGGCAGTCACTGGACAAGGATTTTCTACACCACGTATCATGGAACATTTGCATGCAACTCAAATAGTTATAGAAAAAATTTAAAAAAAAATAGTAACATCTATTGTGATTATATAAATCTATACACAAACATGCAAGACTAAATTTGATACACAACTAGAGAAACAAAAATAATAAAATCAGATAGTGAATAGTACCCGTACAACGCAGATAGAATTTGTTGTTTTTGTTTCTTTGAATTTAGACTTGTATGTTTGTATAGTGTCTTATATTACCATAGTCTAGCTTATGAATTTTTTATGAAATTTTTATATAATTGTTTGAGATACTTTCCCGGCAGTCACTATCATCATTACTGCCGCTCAATTTGCCGGTTTCCCATTTAATTAACCGTGCTTGTTCGGTTTTTGGGCCCGGTTTCCCTTATTAACTGGGCCAATTCTCTTCTTCTATAAATTCCGACAGGAAAAACTCCTGTCGTCGGTTCCTCAAAAAAAAAAATTAGTGGTGGAGGATCGATCATATAATTAGCTCGATCATCTTTTAGTTTCACACACATATGGGTTGTGAAGATGCTACAATGTGCAAGGGATTCAATAACGACAAAGAAAAACAAGTTCTAGCATGTGAGTACGAAACCTTTTCTTTTTAAAGAAAAAATGATTAAAAACTCGACTCGACCTCTACCTCCAAAAGCCAATAAGATTATATGATGCTCTTCATACATTTCTGTCACACTCTATCTGGACATGGCAAGGTGTGTTATGGAAAGGACATTACTGTCACACTCTACCCGTGATCAGGAAATGACCTAGGGTTGATTACTAAAGGTGTAATTATATTAAGTGGCTGCCTATAAACCGATCAAAATAAGATGTAATAAACCCGCTTATTTTGATCTATAAGTGTATTCGTGGCTTATCTGCGTACACCCCTATTGACCACCATCGAGACATGCTCGGAATGGTTATATCGCCTACGTGCTTGGAATGAGGCTGGCCGTATTATCGTCATTGATCCGGTGTACTTGTTCAAAGCAAATTAGCAGATTTATCATCTTCCTCCTCCTCATTCTATCAGGTGGAAATCGGATGTCCCGCCTGCTGTGACGACTGAAGGCATGCATGGGTCAAACAAGTAGTCATAAATGTTTATATTATGAGATAGAAGAAGTATCTTATAGCGGTTCATATGGCTCTATTTGAAATAACACTAGTCCTAACTTAACTCATATTATATATTTGTTCCGTGCAAAGAAGTACATTAGCCGAGCTTTTCTTCACAGAATTGTTAATTAATAATAAAGCCTCCAGATTATATTACTCCTATATATTCTTAAAGCAAAATAGCCATTTTCGTCCCTAAACTATCGCCCGAGGCTCAGTTTGGCCCCTGAACTATCAAATTGTCCAATTCCTTCCTTCAACAATTGATATCAAACTCAATCTCGTCCGTTCCCCTTGATAGCACACCACGTGGCCAGCTAGACATGCGAAATGTCTGTCCTGCCCCTCGCTCAATTCTTTACATGTTGGATGGCTGACGGCGTTTCAGGCTCCCCGTTGCCTCCCTCTCGTCCTCGTCTTCTCTGTTAGCGCGGCTTCTGTTCATCGTCGTCGCCGCCGGGGAGGAAGACCCACTGGCCACCGGTCCCCAATTCCCTTTGCCTCATCTGCTTCATCCATTCCATCTCGTCCGTCTCCCCCATCTACTCGCTCCTCGTTTCCTCCCCCTTCTGGTCGCTCCATTGTGGAGGCGGCGTCCGTTGTGCCTGTATCCCCATGGAGCATGGGCCCAGGGAAGGGAGAGGGAGAAGGTCGACGCCAAGAATGGGAGTAGCGCCGAATCCCGGAGCATCGAGTTCTAGCGCTCATGAAGCTGCGCGCGCGGTGGAGGTGAGTACAGAGCTGTTGGCGCTGGGGCTAGGGTTGATTTGAATTGGAGATTGATTTGTTTTTTTGATAAAAATTCGTCGATTTGGTGCAGCTTGAAACATTGCTTGAAAAACATTCAGAGGGGATGCTGGTGAGGACAGGGCTTACATGCCGGCATGGATTCTTCCCAATTTTGTGTTGTTGTTGGTCTGGTCCAGACACTGGAAGAAGGTTCCTGGCATGCTCCCAAGTTGAGCAGCCCTGTGATTTCAAGTATTGGATCGATGAATACTTTGAAGGTAGAGCAAAAAGGGTGATTCAGGACCTAGTTTCCATGAGGCACAGCATGTCAGAGCTATACGAACATTCAGCTAGACAAAGGGATGATATGTATGCTGATCGACAGAGAGCGAAACAACAAATTCATGAACTGAAATGTACTATTAGAAAACAAAGAGAGTGAATTGTAATCTTAATTTGTTTTAGCATTGTAATTGCTTGTGGTATATGGCTCATTGTATAACCACTATTTGAGGCAATGTGGAATGAATTGAAAAACAAATTTAACATGTCTACTGTTTTGTCCCTATTTTAGACAGTTTGTTCCTTGACAATAGGTTCTACATGATCCAAATCCATGATATTATCATCTTGAAATAGGGCAAATACATCCTCATCTGCATACTGTGTTCCAGATTCTTCGTTCCCACCCATATCAACTGATTCGGTGTATATATCTACTGTTGTAGCAGTTCCCAGCTCAAGAATCATGTCCAAACATGACTTGTCATCTACAAGTAACCTCATACCACTATTTAATTCTACACCAAATGGCAACCAGTACATCCTAACAGATCGAGAAAAAGTTGTGTGATCCAATAGGTGGCCTTCAAGTTCAGGGATAGATATCTTGTCCTTCTCTATGTGGGACACTCCACAATCCCGATTGCAATACAAGATCTTTGACTCATCAAGAACAAATTCCCCATTAAAATGAAATCGAACTTCCAGTACCTTAAATTCAGACATTGCTTTGCGACCCTATAGATCAACTATATGGTCAAATTTAAACATTCTACAAGGAAAATCGAACTCAAGTGCAAAACTAGTGAAGTGCCACTCATCTCACCTTTGCAGCACGTCCTCTCCTCTTCCTGCGTCTTGGTTGCCTATGAGCAGTCCGTCTGCCCAAGGACGAGGGGCACGCCTCCACCAGGAGAAGGGGTGCGCCTCCACCCCTTCGAACACGCCGTCGTCCCGTACTGATCTCCACCTCAAGCCAAAACCCTAACCTACCTATGTAGCCGCCATGACGAACAGAGGACGAGGACGAGAGGGAGGCAACGGGGAGCCTGAAACGCCGTCAGCCATCCAACATGTAAAGAATTGAGCGAGGGGCAGGACAGACATTTCGCATGTCTAGCTGGCCACGTGGCGTGCTATCAAGGGGAACGGACGATATCGAGATATCAATTGTTGAAGGACGGAATTAGACAATTTGATAGTTTAGGGCCAAACTGAGCCTCGGGCGATAGTTTAGTGACGAAAATGGCTATTTTACCTATTCTTAACGAGTAAGGAACATGTGGACTAAGTTAATCAACTAACTTGCATTGGGGACCAAGTTTCCAAGCATATATGGTAGTAACATCTACTAATAAACTACTACGACGTGTATTACGTAAGCAGGACTATATATGCGACCATATATACATGATGCATCATAGCTAGTCAGCTGAAAGTTCCTAGAAATTCAGAAAGATGCATGGTACTATATATACTGAAAATGAATCAACTGGTGGGGTTCACTAGAGACCATGCAATAGTTAACTTAATTTGACAAGAAAATTTAGTGGAGCCACCACAAGTAATCTGGGCATATATCCTCTCCATCGTTAACATGCATATGGTGTAAACTGTAAAATGAACAGTACTGCATGCATGGTTTGTACGTTTATATGATTAATAACTTATTTTATACTAATTAATCTTGAAATGGTTTTGGTAACTGAAATGATGCATGAGTGATCAAAAGAGCTATACATGACAGTATGACAGCTCGTCAATCAATGGTAATTACAGCAGTAACTACACAGCCGTATCAAACTTGTTAGCTGGCATGCATGACGATCGATGCCTATTTTGAATATTCTGATCGATGTATATGCTCGTCGTCATCAGTCGTGTTAGAATAGGTGTCGGATATACTAATCCTATTTGGTTACAGTTAGATTTGGAGTTATAATAGATGTTAGGGGGTGGAGTTAGAGTCGAACACTATAACCCGGCAACTCTCTTAAATAGAGAGAGGGCACCACAATGTAACTATGGTGACTACAATATAGCGTAGACACGCAGGGATATGATGGCGGTATGGCCATAGACTCGTAGCGGTTAGGAGCTATATTGGTTAGGGAGGAGCGCTCATAATCAGAGCCCCGGGGATGTAGGCTTCGGCTGAACCTTGTGTGTTCCTGTCTCGTCATTTGGCGTGTCTTGGGTGATCAATGACTAAAGCGATCGAGAAGGTTAGTTATAGTTCCGCTATATCGACTAATTTTTATAACAAGTCGTAGTCTCAGTACACATCACTAGAGCTTGCTTTGTAGAGTAAAAAGAAATGCAAATAAAGTAAATTAGGACGGAATGACTTTGATTTTCACACATGCTGGTACAAAGTACAAACTAATTTAAGAAAAAATATATATGCACGCTAGCTCTCTCTCTCTCTCTCTGTGTGTCTCTATGTTATATATATATATATATATATATATATATATATATATATATATATATATATATATATATATATTGATGTTGGGTGAATCGACTTGACTCGATCCAACACAATGCAGTAGAGATATCATCACCGCTCAGGAGATATATATAGATAGATAGGATACGCAGGCTGACACAAAACAACTAGTGAATTAATGGTGATGACGACAGCGGGGACGGCGGAGGGCGAGCGGTTTGGATGACCAGCGCTGTGGTCAGCGGCGGCGAGCCTTCTGTTCCTCTTGTCCATGGTGCAGGAGCACATCCCCTTCCAGCTGCAGGACCACCTCGCCGCCATCGCCGCCCGCCTCCACGCCCTCCTCTCCCCCTACGCCACCATCACCATCGACGACAAGTCCTCCCACTACTTCTCCCGCTGCGAGGCCTTCTTCGCCGTCGAGGCCTACCTCGGCGCCTCCCCCTGCGCCGCCCACGCCCGCCGCCTCCGCGCCGACCTCGCCGAGGGCGCCGACCGCATGGCCCTCGCCGTCGACGACCACGAGGCTGTCGCCGACGACTTCCGCGGCGCCACCATGTGGTGGCGCAAGACCAAGGCGCTCCCCAGCGCCAACGTCATCACCTGGTCCCCGCGCAACGCCGAGCGCCGCAGCTACCGCCTCACCTTCCACCGCCGCCACCGCGCGCTCGTCGAGAACGCCTACCTCCCCCACGTCCTCGCCGAGGGCCGCGCCGTCACCGTCCGCAACCGCCAGCGCCGCCTCTTCACCAACAACCCCAGCGCCGACTGGGGTCCGGCTACGACGACGCCCGCGTCTGGAGCCACGTCAAGCTGGAGCACCCCTCCACCTTCGCCACGCTCGCCATGGACCCCGTCCGGAAGCAGGAGATCATCGACGACCTCGACATGTTCCGCGACGGCAAGGACTACTACGCCTCCGTCGGCAAGGCATGGAAGCGCGGCTACCTGCTGTTCGGGCCACCCGGCACCGGCAAGTCCACCATGATCGCCGCCATGGCAAACTTCCTCGACTACGACGTCTACGACCTCGAGCTCACGGCGGTCAAGAGCAACACCGAGCTGCGGAGGCTGTTCATCGAGACCACCGGAAAGTCGATCATCGTCATCGAGAACATCGACTGTTCCATCGACCTCACCGGCAAGCGCAAGAAGAAGAAAAAGGACAAGAAGAAGAAGAAGATGACGCCACCTTGGGCCCGTGACGATGACGAGGAGAAGAAGGTCACGCTGTCAGGGCTGCTCAACTTCATCGACGGGCTGTGGTCGGCGTGCGGCGGCGAGCGGATCATCATCTTCACGACCAACCACAAGGAGAAGCTGGACCCGGCGCTGATCCGGCGTGGCAGGATGGACATGCACATCGAGATGTCCTACTGCTGCTTCGAGTCGTTCAAGGTGCTGGCCAAGAACTACCTGGGCGTGGAGCAGCACGAGATGTTCGGAGAGATACGGCCGCTGCTGGAGGAGGCGGACATGTCGCCGGCGGACGTGGCGGAGAACCTGATGCCGAGGTCAAAGACGAAAGACGTGGACGCCTGCCTGGAGAGGCTGGTGAAGGCGCTCCACGAGGCCAAGGAGGCGGCGCTGAGCAAAGCCGCAGCCGCAGCCGCCGGGAAGAAGAAGGCGGACGAAGAAATCAAAGACGACAGCAGCGACTCTTCCGGTTCCAGCAAAGACGACTCTGACAACGATCCAAAGGACATGAAGGAAAAGTAGTAGCAATAATAAATTTAAAATTTCATTTTGGGCCAGCCCAGCCATGATGTGATCTTGGGCTTATTTTTATACTAGTACATTGGAGTTGACATGGGCTTGTGTTTGGTTTTCGCAAGTGAGAAGAAGGCCTTACTTGGGCCATGTACAGCCTACATCTTTATTTTCCTTTTGTATTAGGAATAAGTTCAACAGAGGTCCCTCAACTTAAATGTATACCCCTAAACTCACTTAAACCGTTCAAAGGAAGTCCCATGGCAGTATCGACTCAATTTTTGACCGGTTTTGCTGACGTGGCATCCTAGTCAGCGAAAAAAAAATAATATGTGGGACCCACATGGAAGTGAGAACCTTTTTCTCTTCTTCTCTTTCGTTTTTATCTCCGCAGAGGCAGAGCGGCACCGGCGCACGGCCGGAGGCAGGCGGAGCGGCGACGTCGGCGGGCGGGCGAGGCTGTGGAGCGTCGGCGGCAGGCGGCTGGCGAGCGCGGCGGCTAGCGAGCGCCTGCTCCGGGCTCGGGAGGAGCAGAGGGGCTTGGGACGCGAGGGGCGCGGCGGGCGAGTGCGGCTGCGGAGGGGGAGCGTCGGCCGGAGCAGGCGTAGCGGCGACGTCAGCGGGCGAGCGCAGCTACGGCGGCGGTGAGCTCGCGGCACGCGGCGAGATGCGTGTGCGGCGGTGCAGCACGGCTCGGCGGGAGGCGCTGCGAGGTGTGGCGACCCGGCGCAGGCGCAGCGGCCGGGCTGCCTGGCGATCATTTAGTGAGTAATAAGAACTCAAGAACTCAAGGCGGCGAGGCGGAAGGGCTGCCCGGAGCTCAAGGTGGACGACGATATTCGATGGCGAAGAGCCAGGCAACGGTGTCGCCTCCCTCCGCGACGATAACCTCGACACCTACTGGCAGTCTGTAACACCCGTTCCAAATCTCCATTTTTTTTTTCTTCTTTTTCAGAGGGAGGAGAAGAAGTTGTTGCGTAGTTAGTGTGATTTGGTTACTCAAGAACTAGTACTAGTAACGACCGACACCAGGTTGGCGACGCAAGGTGCGGGCGTGCGAAGCTCTGCGTGGGATGGCGTCGCTGCCGTGTAGGGTAGCATGGTGGCCGGGCGATGCGGTCGCTGTGCGTAGGCGACGCAGTGGCTCGGGATAGGGGCGTCGTCGTGGGCGAGGCTACGCGGCGCGGCTGTTCGGCGGCATCGGCCAGGCGTCGCGGTGGCCGTGCATAGGTGGCTCGAGGCGCGGCACCGTGTAGACGGCGCGCACGGGGGTTCAGAGAAGAGAAAGAGAAGGAAAAAAATGAGCAGCTGACATGTGGGCCCCACCTTTTCTTTAATTTTTCTTTGCTGACTAAGATACCATGTCAGCGAAACCACTCATCTATACTGCTATAGGACTTTGAGTGCACGGTTTATGTGAGTTTAGAGATACACATTTTTGATTTTGTGGTTAAAAGACCTTAAAAAAATCTCGTTGTTAAGTTAAGGGACCTCCGGTAAACTTATTCCTTTGTATTATAAGATCGGTATAAGATGATATCAACTCTCTGCCACATGGGACCCACAGTCTCCTCGCCCAACGGCCTCATCCTCGTCCCCGAAGGGCAATTCTCCATATATTTTGGTCAAAAGGTTGAAGTACTGAAATTTTGGGCCAAAGGCATATGCCCATAAAATTTTGGGTTTAAAGCTAATAATCCCGCATCTAGCCCTAAGTTAATACTCAAGAAGTTCTAGCTTTACCGAACGTACTAAATGCAGAGTGTCATCTTGATGAACTATTTTTTATGAGCTTTACCCGTCGTCGTATAATTTCATGAGTTATACCTCTTTGGTAAAAATCGACCCTTTTTTTTTTTTTGACAAATTGACTTATTTCGAAACTAACTCCTGCCAAAAACTTTAACCAGAAATAGGCCGAGCGCCTCCTCGTGCAAATCAATATCCAACGCAATGCCCACTAAGTAGCCTTCGATTTGAGGGGGATTTGGGGAGATTTTCGGAGGGGAGGAGAGAGGGCGACGCGGGCGGCCGAGGAACCCTAACTTCCCAGCAGAACAAAACAGGGCGCCGGGCTGGGCGGCGCGGTCGCGGCAGATATGCCACTTTGGCGCTGAGTATAGACAGCTCAGCGCCAACCGCTTCGGCGCTGACATCCTCGCAACGTCAGCACGTGGAGGCGCTCGGTCGCCACGCTGGCGCTACGTCAGCGCCAGCATAGTTGGCGCTTCTATGTATAAGGTCAGCGCTAAAGGGGATTGGCACCGAGCCGACGGCCTATTTTTTGTTGAAGTTTTTGGCAGGGGCTAATTTCAAAATAAGTTTTTCAAAAGGGCCAATTTGTTAAAAAAAGGGGAAAAATCGATGAGTATTAACCTTTCAGGAGAAAACGAATACATATTTTCCCCTAAAATTTCATGATTTTTTATCCTTCGAAACAATAATTTCATGATTTAGCCTTTAGCTTGTATTTCATGAGTTATACCCTTTAGCCAAAATTCATGAGTATTATCTTTTTTTTGAAAAAAATACATGAATGTTTTTTTGGCTCAAAATACACATGTATCAGCATTTGGCTCGTTGTGCACAAAATTCATTGATATTAGCCTTAGAAAAAAAATCGTGAGTTCTCAGCAGCATTCTAGTAAAAAAATGTTTTTTTAAATCAAATCAAAATGAAGTTTCGTGAGGTCTGAGCGATATTTGAAAAGATAATCCAAGTGAAACCAAAGTAGAAAAAACATTAAAGAAAAATGAAATATTGCCACCATTGTAGGTATAGTAGGTGCTGGTCTTTGCACATCAAAGTGCACAAGATAAAAAGGAACATTTTTAGTCTACAAATAGGAAACAGATCAATGTCTTATTTGAATCGAGAATAGCAATTTCATTTCTGGAACCATAGATATAGAATTTGAAATGATGAGCAAGATGTGCCTTCGTACCAAGTAATTTAGTATAAACCATAGAAAGGACTGTTATTTTCAGTTTTCCATTTCCTGAGATACAGGTGGTAAGTAATAATGCAGGCATGGCATATTTCATTTAATAGACTTTGGCCTATAATTTCAAGAGATGTACCCTTCAGCTAAAAATAATGGGTATTAACCTTTGAGAAACAAATGAATATTCTTCTCCGGCCCAAAATTTCGTGAATATTAGCATTAGTATCGTTGTACAGAAAATTCATGCATTTTAAGCTTATGAGCAAAAAAAATTCAAGACTTTTAGCCATTGGCCTATAATTTTGTGAGTAATAGCCTTAAGTGAAAATTGATTAGTATTAACCTTTGGAAATGATGCATGAATATTCCCCGTCGGCCAAAAGTGTCACGAGAATTAGTTTTGCAATTGTTGCGCACAGAATCGGTGAACATTAACCTTAGGAAAAAAAATCCCTGATTTTTAGCCTTTGGTTTATAGTCCCATGAATTATACCATTAAGCTAAAATACACAAGTACTAATATCTGAAGAAAACATAAATATTTTTTCGACCCAAAATTCATGTGTATCAACAGGATCGTTGCGCAAAAAACCATGGATATCAACCTCAGAACAAAAAAATCGCGAATTTCAGCCTCTGGCCTATAATTTCAAGAGTTTTAGCCTTGGCCAAAATTGATGAGTATTGACCTTTGAGAATAAATGCATGAATATTTTTCTGTAGCCCAACATTGCACGAGTATTAGCACACGGATCATTCAGCACTAAATTTGTGAATATTAACCTTAGGATAAAATATTTCGTGAGTTTTAGTCTTTGGCCTATAATTTTGTGAGTTGATGCTCATGATTGGCTTGAAGGATCATGCATTTTGGGGCCTAAGGTTAATCTCAAGAAAGTTTGGTCCAGACTCCAGAGTGATATACTCATGAAATTTTAGGCCCAAAGGCTAATATTAATGATTTTTACCCAAGGCTAATAATGATAAAATTTGGGGCCCAGTCCTATTTTAATTTATTCCTCTACCTCTTTTACAAACCCAACCCTCTCTAGTGTGGAATATTTAATTTTTTTACAAACTTTATATAGAATAGTGTGTTGCAAAGTGGCCCTAAAAATATGCAAAGATTTCAAAGTTACGGACATACCAATAGGATAGGCGCGTTGATTTGGATAGTACCCACTTCAGAGTCAGTCCCTCAACATCCATAAAATTTTATGATACATATATAGGATATTAGTATGTACTCAATATTTACGAGCTTGTCCAACAGATGTATTAGAAATGATACCTTGCGATGGATGTAAAGCCAAGCAGATTGCTTTCGTGCCAAAAGACCGAAGATTGTGTGGGTTGTAAGAGATGCGAATTTGCTTTCCCAACAAATTTTTTAGGTGCTCGTGTTTATTTAGGACCTAAGACAACCCGCATCATAGCTCAATCTCATTGATACGTTATAAAAAATTTCACTTAGAATCGTCTAATTCCTGTTTACCCAAGAAGCATGTGCTCAAAATAATGGTGCACGGGCTTTTCTAGTCAAAACTTATGTTGTCTTTATGACTTTATCATCAGTTTTTTTTTCCTTGGTTAACTATACTAGTTGTTTTGCCGATATCTGCGGGCGTGTCACGTTAGGTGCGGTGGACCAACGACACCAAGATACGGAATACTAACGTCGGCCATTTGATTTTTATGCCGGCCTTGCTAACCAAGTACTCCTACGTCACATGTATATACTTTTTTTTTACATGAATTTCACTTGTCAAATTCGATCGTACAGGTTGGATGGTTAGTAACACATGCATATAGTAAGTTGTAGATAATTGACAGCAATAACACAGCAGAAATGCAGAAGTGTATCGAAAAATCAAAATTTGAAAAACCCACGGAGAAAACAGATTAGGCTATGATGAACAGTTGCAATCCAAATATCCAATAGTAGTACACTACTCCTGGAGTACTGCTACATGGCAGTACTAACTACTCCCCTCCGTCCTAAAATATTAACATTTTTAACATAGTGTCAAGTTAAATATTTGTAACTTTGACTATTAATAGCCAAAAAATAAAAAAGATCAATCATGTAAAATTGATGTCACTTATCTTTTCGCTTATGCTTATACTTATCAGCCAAAATTTGAATTTTCAACCTTAAATTTAGAGATGATTTTGAGATATTTTTTTTTCATGTAAGTTTATTTTTCAGCCTTTACTTTTAGATCGCTAAGAACATGTATATAAAAGTTGTATTCACAAATTACTTTTCGTTTGCAAATATTGCCGATGTTACTAGATTTATCATTAAACAAACTATCACAATATGCAACTCTTTTTTATTTAAAACTTCTTACTTTTATAGATATTGTTTGTTAAAGTATTATATCGAAGACCGTGTTAAAATTCAAAAGTGTTTATATTTTGGGACGGAAGGAGTAGTATGTTTGTTTCGTACAATGGGTTTGTGGGTGAAATTTGGGTTAACATCATGACATATGTTATGATGTGATGATGGGACCATTCCATATGTTATTAAATTAGTATTTTAGAACTTTCGTCGACTTAATATTATTATATGAGATGGCATATGTGGAGGAAATGGGGGCTAATGTGACAGTAGAGTTTGGGATCGTGGCAAATAATTTTTCTTAGTACTAGCACTAGATGAATTATTAATAGAATATAAAAACGAACATGTCGATGTCGTGATCGATCTTGTGTAGAAAATGATAAGCAAATGGCATGGCGAGTAGGGACGATGAGAAAGAGAGAGCTGGTGAGAAGGAGCCGCAGCTCGCAGCAGCACAAGTCAACAGTTGAGCTCCTCCATCCACTTGACTACTACTTGAGAGAGAGATAGTGCCATTGCCAGTTTGCCACTGCATCCACCATTCGATTCGGTTCTCAATCTCACCCCTCCGGGCTCTGGGCTCCGGCAAAGGAGACAGAGATGGTGCGCCGCCGCGGGCTCCTCCTCGTCTTCGTCGTCGTCTGCTTCGGCGGCGGCGGCTGGCTCCTTCCCGCCTCCCGTGCCATGCCGCTATGCACGGACTCCAGTCAGTCTAGTCACTTACTACATTTGAATGAATGAGAATGATGATACTAGTGTAGTGTGGAGTGTGGTTGCTCAATCAAGGATCTTGTTGCAGGGCCACCCGTGGCGCTCAACAAGACGCTCGCCTTCTGCGCCTACGCCCGGGGGAGCAGCAGCTGCTGCGACGCCGCCGCAGACGCTACTTTGCAGAAACAGTTGGATGCCTTCAACGTCTCCGACTCCTCCTGCGCCGCCCTCCTCAAGCCCATCCTCTGCGCGGTACCCTCCTCCTCTCCCTGCTTTTTTCTTTCCCCACCTCGGCTCACAGAGGGCCACGCCACACACCTGTTCGCCGCTTTGCCTCACTGGAATGGATAACCTGCTCCAGATTTGGCTTGCCTTGTTTTTTCCTTTTCAGTTACTATACTAGTACTGTATTACCCATTCCATTCATGCCAAAAAAAACAGAGATACTGATCATCCACCACTAGTTCACAACTTCACTTATATACAATTCAACTGAGCTTCTTTTCTTTCATGTTATCAAGTTGATTCACTGCCATATCAAATTGCCTCACCACTAATATCTCATCTTTCTAACATGTTACTACAAAGATACCACCTTCCGTAATGTATCATATAAGAGTGCAGCAATTCTTTCAGTTTATTTGAATTTATGTATCAAATAAATTGAAGAGAGTATCTGTAATTGAAGATACCACCTTCATGTAATTACAGATACTTTCTTCAATTTATGTATCAAATTTTCCTCTCTTCCATTTTCAGAAATGCAATCCGTATTCTGCTGAGCTGTTCAACGCTGGCCCAAACATTCGGACTATCCCTTTCCTGTGCAACTCTACCTCATCCTCTTCTGCTCAATCAAAGGACTCCACGCAAGACTACTGCAAACTAGTCTGGCAAACTTGCAAAGATGTGACCATATCCAACTCCCCCTTTCAGCCACCGCTTCAAGGCGGTGCGCCACTTCCCACTTCATCATCCAAGCTTACAGATGATTGGCAGTCTGAAGCTGACTTCTGCAAATCATTTGGCGGTGCGCCTAACGACCAATCTGTTTGCTTCAGCGGGAACTCTGTCTCATTTAACACCACCCCACCTTCGCCCTCTCCGAAAGGGATATGCCTAGAGAGGATAGGCAACGGATCATACCTTAACATGGCTCCTCACCCTGATGGCTCCAATAGAATCTTCTTAGGCAGCCAACCTGGGAAGATATGGTTGGCAACAGTTCCTGACCAGGGATCTGGAGGCATCCTGCAGTTTGATGAGACAAGCCCATTTGCTGATCTAACCGATCAGGTGCATTTCGATTCGCAATTTGGGCTCATGGGCATGGCATTTCATCCCAATTTTGCAACCAATGGCCGCTTCTTTGCCTCTTACAACTGTGATAGGACAAAGTCACCCAGCTGTTCTGGTAGGTGCTCTTGTAACTCTGATGTCGGCTGTGATCCCTCAAAGGTTCGCACGGATAATGGCGCTCAACCATGCCAGTATCAAGTTGTTGTATCAGAATATTCCGCTAAAGGTTCTTCAGCAAATATTTCCGAGGTTTGCTCATCTGGACACCCTCCTCGATTCATGTCTGGTTATTCCTCGTACTCCATTCATGCACATTCTTCATTTTTCACTTTTGTCAGGTTACGTCTGCTGATCCATCTGAAGTCACAAGGATATTTACCATGGGGTTGCCTTATACGTCTCAGCATGGAGGTCAGATCCTCTTTGGGCCTACTGACGGATATCTCTACCTCATGATGGGGGATGGTGGAGGAAAAGGGGACCCTTTTAATTTCTCTCAGAACAAAAAGTCGCTTCTGGGAAAAATTATGAGGCTTGATGTTGATAATCCACCAAGTAAGTCTTCCAGAGGGCCATCTTTTGTCATTTGTTGATTGATTTATCCATTCGGAACTGCATTCCTGTATTCTCTTCAGATTCCATGTTTGTGTCTCTATCGCTGCTCTTTTTTTTCCCATCTTATTTATTTTAGTTCTAAATGTTGGCATCAGAACTACAAAACAAAATGGCAATCGTGACTCCTAATCACCACCTTCTGTGTTGTTTCAATAATTTTCTCTCTTCTGGGCCAATTGTGTTAAATAAATAAACTACTACTGGGCACATTTTAAAGAATGGCTTAGTCAAAGATGCTGAATGGTGTGAGTAGAAATCTTCTTCGGGATCTTCAAACTGGCAGTATTATCATTCCATACGAAAATATTAGGTTACGCTGTTCATATGGTCATAGTTTAAACCTTGTAGACGATTGACACCTGTCAATATAAATTTAAAACCCAGTATTTTGTAGGATAAAGATAAACTAGTTTCTATTGCCAGTGCAAGTAGTTTGTAAGATAAACTTAAATCTCCTCTCACATAAGATAAACAATTAGCAATATATGGAGCATCAGCATGTACTATATTTGATAATTTGTTCCTTTTTTTCCTTTACAGGACAGAGTGAAATTGCTAACCAGAGCTTGTGGGGTAACTACTCCATTCCAAAAGACAACCCATACACTGATGACAGTGACTTAGAACCAGAAGTTTGGGCATTGGGTCTTAGAAACCCATGGAGATGCAGCTTTGATTCCGCGAGGCCTTCCTACTTCTACTGTGCCGATGTTGGTCAGGTAACATTCAGCATTATATGAGCAACTCATGATAATTTGCTACTTTTTAATTTAATACTATTGGTTAACAACTGATTCAGTAAAAATAGTGGTTCTTCATCAGTTTTTCTTTTTAAGGAAATTGCCCATTTTACTCCATAAAGTATGGTATCAGTCTACTTAGCCCCCTAAACCTTTTCCAGTTCAGTAATACCCCTAAACTGCTTTTACCTGTGAGGCTAGTCTTGGATGTTGGTTTTACCATCTTGGCCGCCTCGCCATCAGGCTTTGCCACATCGGCTGTGCTGTGCTGACGTGATGCCAAGTGGGAAAAGTAGGTATGTGGAATATATGGTGGCAAAAGTCAAAACCATATTTGAGACAAGTCTTAGTGGCTTAGAAAATAATTCAAGGGGTTTGGTGGACCAAGCAGTAGTTCAGGTTTAGGGGAGTATATTGGAATTTTTCATGCCCTTTAAGGTTGGTTTTTTGTTAGTTGGGTATCCTTGATCTTGAGGGCTGTATTACTTCTAGTCATCATCGAGGAACCTGATAAGCACACTGAAAATTGTAGGTATAGCTATGTAATCTAGTTTGATCATGAACTTAAAATATTCTGAACTTGATAGGCATTTACAGGTAAAGGCATAAAGACAGGATAGATACGTAGCAGATGGAAGCCTATTATTCATTGTGCTGATATAAAAAGACGCGAATATTAGGGAATGACCTAATATCAAATAATTAGAAGAGGTGAAGCTTTGAACCCGGGTCGTTTCTCATTAATATTGTGCCGATATTAATGGAACTCAACTGTTCATTCTCCAGACTTCACATTTAGCTCTCTAGCTTCTTTCTTTTTCTGAAGGCAAGCTTTTGTATTTCTAAGAAATACAGAACTTAATTTCATCAAATTTGGTAAAATTGTCAAGATATTTGACCACTATGTGCACTTTGCATGCAGTACATCATTTGTATTTTTGACCTTAATCTATGTATAGGATCAATACGAAGAAGTAGATTTGATCTCCAAGGGTGGAAACTATGGATGGCGTGCATATGAGGGGCCACTTGTTTTCAATCCACCTTTGGCACCTGGAGGGAACACTTCCCTCAATTCCATAAACGCCATTCCCCCTATCATGGGCTACAGCCATTCTGATGTCAACAAGAAGATTGGATCTGCGTCAATAATAGGTGGTAATGTTTATCGAGGATCTACCGACCCCTGCTTGGTCGGAAGGTACTACCATTCACCATTCTGGAAGCACACCACATATTGCTTTATTTTGGAACTTAAAGATGGCCTTGAACTAGTAGTATCTTGTGCAGCAGCAGCAGCGAAAAATCTTGAAATTTGCATATCACAACAACAAGATGTCTCTGTCAATGTGTTTTCAGGTACCTATACGCCGATCTGTATGCATCAGCGATGTGGACCGGCACAGAGGCTCCAGAGAGCAGCGGGAACTACAGCTCGAGTCTGATCTCCTTCAGCTGCTCCAAGAGTTCTCCTATAGCGTGTGACACTGCTGCTGGAAGCCCCCTCCCATCACTTGGGTACATATACTCCTTTGGCGAGGACAACAACAAGGACACCTACGTCCTGTCGAGCAAGGGCGTCTACCGGGTTGTGCGGCCCAGCCTCTGCAGCTACACCTGTCCAACAGAGAAACCTGCGACCAACACTGGGACGACGCCTTCGTCAGCGGCATCAGTGACAGGCAAGCAGATGATGGGAGCGCTTCTGCTGTCGGTTCTTATGTTCTGGGTTTTGGTAAGATAGAAACTGCAAAAATAAGCCTCTTGCACTGTTAGCTAGTACTCCTATATAAGTCATGATTTGAGTCCTGATGCACCCCTCCTCACTCTTTTTTTTCTTTTTTCCTTTGTCTGAACAATCTCACTGTCTTGATAACCGTATGTAAATAATCAGTATTTCAGTTATGCAAGAGAGGGTTGCATCATTATCAAGGTGAATGAAGTTTATTTCATCATACAGTAACATATCATTCCATAAGTGGCGACGTGCAGTACAGATACAGTGTGGCATGTGACAGTTTACTAGTGTAGTCACCAGTTGAAGGTGATTCCATCTGGTGTAGTGACTGATACATTTATAATACTGGATGTTGCAGTAACTATACTAGTCCATGATGTAGTATTAGCAGGCAGCGGTGGGAGGGATGTTGCAGTAGGTTGGGTAAAGATTGCAGGCGGAAGGCAGCGTGATGTCAATCTGCCTGGCCTCAGCCACCCTCTGAACAGCTTGTTTAGAATCATCAGTTTATAACCACTAGGACTTGGGACGCGCGTTGCGGCGCCTCACCGTCTGAACAGGAGTGTGAACTTTGCATAATTTGAACCGAACATCCAGTAGCACATAAAAGTGAAAGAGATTGTACTGATAAAATAGACGAAAAGGTAGCCTATATGGTCACCTGATTGAATTACATATTAGGAATAACAAAACCACATTGGGCTTTGATATTGCTGCAAAATATAGTCGCGCAGGAGCAGGAGAAGCAGCTAGTTAGATAAGTAGTCATGTTTTCTGGTTCCTATCAGGATATATAAAAGGAACCTTGCTGTTATGCAGGTTGATTAGATTAGTGGTGCCTACGAAGCTCAGAAGGCAGACGACGTGGTGGCATTGCTGGCGATCCACCCTCAAGAGGTCCAGTATCGGTGTCTATCTGGCGAGATACCCACTGGAATGTCTTTACAATTGGCAAGCGAGGGTTGTTTCTCTCATATTGTTTTAGAATCTCTCCATCGGTCTCACTTTCACTGTCTTCATCAGTGTAGTCAAAGAGTTTCTCAATGTGAATTAATATGGTTGATAAATCTGCATTGTGTTTCCAAGCATACTCCGATGATTGCTGATCCTTCTCAACTGCCTCAATATTCCAATCCATTAGCTTGGGGATAAGATTGCAATCTGTTGTCCATGCAGCCAATTTGAAAACAGAAAGATCTTCTATATGGTGCTCTGCATATAGCTCCTCAACCATACAACTACCATCGAGTAATTCTTTCATAGCTGATTTGTTCCATGATTCTGGTGGTACTCCTTCCAATGCAAGTATGACTCTTTGACGCAATGGGTTTGGAACACTATGTAGATTCATCTTGAAAGGTTCAAATGCTAGGCGAGTTGTTTGGAATGTGAAGCTTTTCTGGCTAAATGCCTTTTGAGATCTTTCGTACTGTTTATCAGAGTCCATGAATATGACGATGTACATTCTATGTCTGAATGGCAGTAACGCAAAATCATCGACTTGGCAGTCACAGACGAAGCCTACCATAGCTGATACCTTGGTTGTGTTCGGATTGCCAGCCCCAAGCACCTTGACAACTACAGCATCTTGGTAAATGACATCGGCAAGCAGCTGTGAAATCTCTCCATGGCTTGAGAACTTTGTCGCTAACAGTGGACGTTTAATTCCATAGGATGATGGCTCTGGCTGTGTTCTGTTAGGGCGTCTACCTTGCTGGGCTTCCATTCTTTTCTAAAAAACAAATAAGATAGATGGAAGTGAATATCTACATATTTCCAGATGTAATAGGTGTGTTGATTTTTGTTCTAGTAAGTTGATAGTTGCCCTATTCAGTAATGTGGGATCTCGTCTATTTCTATCTATGAAGAGTAGCGAGACAACAGATAGAAGGAAATCGGTGAAGAAAATATGCCGTGGTTGTTACCTAGAGAGGGAGACGAAGAAGGTTGTAGAACTTGTTCTTGCTCACAGTAAGAGGAGGAGGGGAAGATGAGTTGGGGAGAAATAGAAGTAAGGCGTTGTTCTCCACGACGTCTAAGCCGAAGCATGTCTTGTCTCTTCAAAGGCAACAGGTAAGGGTATGGGTCGATGTCAGTATATGGAGTAAAACAACGTGTACGATGTGGTTCCAGTATGGAGTAGTTAGGTGTGTGAATTTTGTTGGTCTTTAATTCAATAGCATATTTTGGCGATGGATAGTATAAAACCCTGGACTATCGTGTATATACATGCTGTGCTATTGTGGTTAAGCGTCGGTGTTGACTAAATACAGAAGCTGCTGAAGAGGTAGTAGTAATGTTCAATTTTTTTTTTAGGATTCGTGACGCCTGGTAAGCAAAACAGATAATGTATATGTGTTCTACCTTGAGGGACGGTGATTAAACTGGATGTATGAATGCGACTGATAATTCGGAGGTAAATTAATCGTCGTGAAATAACAACCAGTATTCAGGATTATCATAGTATAACTATGATAATGCAGAATCCTAGTTACATGATCAGTGCTAGTTCACATTAAGTCTTTTTGCAAAAGAATAAGTCTAGTGAAAACGGTGCCAAACACAGGACACCAGTATAATAATAGGACAGTTTGCAAAGGCACTACAGAACGGCAGATTTTCGTCTCCTCTCACTGAAGAGTCGTCTGGTGTAGGCAGCAACTGTGGCATCCAAAAGTAAGCTTGTTTGGTCCATAACATATCAGGCCTGGTTGATGGCACTGCAACGATGTAAAGAGGATGAAGGTTGCATAAAAGACATAGACTGTAAACCTATAGCTCCTGATTAGTATATAACAAAAACATCAAAACTCATAATACCTACCACCAGCATCGTTGCCAGGATTGTCTTTGAACAGCTTCTTCGCAGCACCTGTGCCAGGAGATGGCCTAGGCCTTTTTGTGGGTAGGTTGTAATAAGAACAATTAGCATTTGTGTACTGCGGAATATTAATACTTGGGAAAAAAGCATTTACCTTTTTTTGTAGCTCTTAGAAGTGCTTTGTTTAGTGCTAGAAGAAGGAGCTTTCTGTGTGAGGCTGAGGTGATCGACATCCTACTCCATAGTAAAAAACCTCAGTTTTTAGAAATTCAAATATGTGTGTTTAAAAGGAATTTATGGAAAAGCCTAACCTTATCTTCTATTTCCTCTTCATCCTGAACCTCTGTAGTGGTCTTTGAAGCAGGCTCTATTTCCAGGTCCTTGTGTTTTGATATAGCAGTGGATGGGCTAGCTGGTCCAGTCTGTGCATCACTAATCCCAACTGATGGAGTTGGTGATAGAGCCATGGAAGCTGGGAGAGAAGATGCTTGAGATGCAGATGGGGATTGTAACAGGGCAAGGCTGTGATTGTTAGCACCTCCAAGAATCCTATTCACCTGGAATGCAACAGTACCAGTAGAAGCAGTGTTCTCAGTGATGCTGACATTCCAGGTAAATTCTTTCTCAAGTAGGTCAGTGATCTCCTTTGGTATGCAACCAGTGTTACTTGGATTCTGCTGCAACAGTGTCTCAACTGAACGACCAATGAGGCGTTGGGCCAAACGCCCAAAGATAATGAATGAAGAATCAGCTGTGTCGTCGCCTGCTATCACATTGAGCTTGAATCTAGAAAAATGCATTATAATGGTAGTTTTAGTATAGCTACATGTATTCATTAGCTTGAACAGTGGAGTTTATGTCAACTGACCTAGGCGAAGCAGAAACAACTGGTGGGCATGTTGGATCTGCACACCTGTATCCATTTCCAAAACGTTTTGCTGTTTTGTTGCATGTGTCACAAGCAGTGTACCACCAGGAGCTATCCATGTTAACCTTTTTTATGACGACAGTAACTAAGAACTGATGCTTCTGTTCATAAAAATAGGATCCTAATTAGCACTGTGTATCACATAAATTGAAATGTTAGAATGAGCATTTATAGTACCGAGGATTTACCTTGAACTTAAAAGGGTGTAGGTCTTTAATCTCAATGATCGTCTTCTGTTCTGCATTGTTTGCAGCCTGAGATGGGGCGGGTAGATCAGTATATTTTATTGGTTCATAGTTTCCTTGGATGCTGCATAGAACGAAAAAGTTCATGTCTCAATTGGAAATAGAAAAGAAAGGTCAGAGGATATGATTTGCTAAGACAGTATATGTAACAAACCTGTTTTTCAAGGCAGTCACCTCTGGTTTGTCAAGGTTTATGTACCATTTGCAGGCAGAGTTACCTGACAAAGAAACATTCCCTGCATCCAGAGCATATGTAAGCACCCAAGAACATTTTCCAAGAGCCATTATAGAACACATGTATGGTGTTTAATGGACTTACTACCAAAGCCCCTCACAAGCGTGCCAACAAAGATCACTATCTGTGGATTTTTTTTGCCAGCTTCAATCACCTCATCTCCAGGGAATGCTGTGGCTCGATCTCCCCATAGCGCAACATTTATTGTCACATTGCTATGCAGCAGACATAGTATCATTACATAAAGAGTTTATGGCATCGTGAGCGGTTGTTGGGTGATGTTAGCAAAAAAAAAACAAATGTGGAAAGCATGTATATTGAAAGGGGGGGGGTAATATTTGGTGGTAGTTAGTTGGTGTTGCTGATACACTGTTAATAGAAATGTTAGAGAACTGAAGTAAATATCTTTTTGCAGATTAAAAAACAGAGAAGAAGGGCTAACTCGGCATCGCGAATGTAGATGCTCCTCTTCAGACTTTCACCATCCTTGGTGCGCGTTTGGATAGGTGTCACTGATGTTATCTCAGTAATGATTCCAATGGCATCTATTATTTAAGAGATCATAATAAAACACACATTAAGAATGCAATAAAAAGAATGGTAATCTATGAGGATATGACTGAATCACAGTACCTGTGAAAGAGTCCTTCCTGTTCACTCATCGCCTTAGCTGGTCATATGGCGTTAGAGAGTAAACATAGTTAGGGAAATCTTCTGGCACATCAGTACACTCTTCCAGTGTAGACCACTTTGTGAAAGCAATCGACTGCATATTGCCAACTGGCCTATACTGGCTGGTACACTGCCTTACATGATAGAACGTGAGGTCATACACTTTGCCTTCAGTGATTGCAGGGGCAAAGAGCTCATCCAATGGAGGCATAATCTGAGCTGCAATGCTGCCCCCCTGTTTAGAAAATGGTACTGAGTAAGAAAGCGAAATGTGATGACAGATTACAAAGCAAGGATTCTAAAGAACTAACCGTGCCATCAACCAGAACTAGGCCAAGATGATACAGAATATTTTCATAATTTTGGTCACGGAATTCCCAGAACCTTGATACACGAAGACGAATAGTTGGGTTGCTAAGACCAGGCTCAAGCTTACTGATTAGCATGGTTGCCATCTGCCAATACCGTAAGCAATTGTTAGCTTGCCATACAGTTATTTAGGATGTTATAAAAATTGCAAGCAGTGAACAGACAGACAAAAATAAATGCAAGAAAAGGCAGCACTACATACACAAAAGATGCATAGTACAGCAAAAGGGCAAAAAATAGTGCTATAGTTGGTACTTAGGTGCCAAGGTCCTGCAATTAAAACAGAGAACATATTAGGGTCTGTCCTAATATATCTTTCGGTCTGTAGTATGATGCACATAAAGCCAAATTGTTTAATAATACCATCAATCTACCTGCATCCAACACTTCTTGATAAACCACATTCCTAGTCTTTGAACTACAAACCTTATCCTCATCCTCTATAAGGATTCTAAGGCCTGCTCTTGAAGTTGATCTAGAAGCAGCAACATATAGTTGCCCATGTGTGAAGACAGGTTTTTTCAAATAAACCCCAACACGCGAAAGAGTTTGTCCCTGGCTTTTGTTAATTGTCATTGCATAGCATATACGGACAGGAAATTGTCTTCTCTGAAGTGTAAAAGGCCACTTAGAACTCGTGGTTGTAAGCGCAATCTGAGGTATGAAAGCTGTCTCACCAATATTAGATCCAGTTAATATCACACATTGTAACAATCGATGGCCAAGAGAAACAACCAATTGCCGTGTGCCATTGCAAAGACCCATAGATTGATTCAAATTTCGCAACAACATAACGGTGACACCTTTTTCCAAAATAAGTTTATGTGACGGGAAATTGTTGACATTAATAGAGTTTAAGAATTCAGTTGGGTATAGTATATCAAAGTCAGGCATATGGTCACATGTTCTTGAAATTGTATCACAACTAAGATATTCTTTTGGCTCAGTGGGTATCATACGAACGACAGAATCATTTATTTCATCAACTGTTGAGTTGTTGGGGCAAACAATAGCACGACATGCTAGATAGGAATGGTCTGTGTACTTGTTGGGGAAATCTGGGAAAACCTCATCTATTATTGCCTTTATTTTGTCGCCGGATGTTTTTATTAGTAAATCTTCATGAATATCGACCCATGTTGCTTTAGTTTCATCAATTTTTTTTTGTTGCAGGTAGCTTACCATCACCAAGACGTAGGATCCAATTAGCAAAAATTTCAAGGTCTTGTCGGTTTTGTTCACTAAGGTCACTTTGAAGGAGTCTCATATTAATGTTCAGCTTCAGAAGAGTAACATGGTGCCAGAGAGGCGAATTTGTTATGGACGCATCAACTATGGAAGCACGCGAGCCTTTTTTTATCACTGGTAGTATTTGGCGAAAATCACCTCCAAGTACAACCACCTTACCACCGAACGGTAGTCTGCTATTAGAAGGTGTGTGCTCGGAAAGCAAATCACGCAAACTTCGATCTAAAGCCTCAAAACATTTTCTATGAGTCATTGGAGCCTCGTCCCATATAATAAGTGATGTTTTTTGAATGAGCTCGGCAAGCATGATACCTCTTTTAATAGTGCAAATACTGTTCTCATCAATGTCAATTGGTATTTTAAACCTCGAATGAGCAGTGCGTCCCCGAGGAAGGAGAAGGGAAGCAACCCCCGAGGAGGCAACAGCAAGAACAATATTTTTTTCAGACCTTATTTTTGAAATCAATGCATTCCACAAAAATGTTTTCCCTGTGCCACCATGCCCATAGACAAAGAAAAAACCAGGTTTTGAGCTATTCACATGCTTCATAACTGTATCAAAAATAGTTCTCTGATCGGTGTTCAGTTTTGGAAATATTGAATTAGCTTCAGTGGTCAGTATGGCACTGTCAAGAGCAAGCTCTTCCTCAATCATTCTATTCCGTACTTTGTCATCTGAGTAAATCGCTGGGCGCGGTAAATCATAGTCATCTATGTTACCGCCGCTATTTGAAAAAGTGATTTGCATTTCTTTCATCAATAGCGACAGTAGCCTATCATGAGGAACCAAATAAGAAGGGTTTGACAAAGCTGTTCTAAGACGTCGCTGGATATCATCAGTGAAATACACCCAATATTTGTCAAAGAGGGATCGAACGTTTCCAACAGAGCAAAACATTACAACAGTAACAAATAGTTGTCTTAACTGGGTGGATGATGCGGATATTATGGCCTCATCAAAGAGCAAATACCACTCGTTATCACTCTCGAGTAAACCTCTTGCTTCACACGCTTCTCTAAATGTCGCATAAACAATGCCTTCATATGTCCTAACATCAACATATGACTGAGCACCTTTCACAATCATCAACAGCATTCGTAAATAGTAAAGCTCTCCACTGACTGGGCTCACATAGTACATTTTATCTATCTTTTCACATGGTGTTCTAGGACGCCAACTACGTGAGCTGGTGTCCCATGTCCATTCCTTTGGGAAATCACAGTATGTCAGTGTTCGTGTGTTGCTATGTTTTTTATTAGCTTCAAACCATTCTGTTAACATTGTTTTTTGGGCCGCAGGGCTTGTTAGGAGTGAATTGAGTTCAGCACCCTTTTTGTATCGAACAAAGTTTTGGTTTGGAAGATGCACAGTTAGTCGCTCTACTGAAGGAACTCTATAGTGGATATCGAATTCAAAAGCACGCCAAAGAGACTCGCAGGTAGATAGAAACCATGCATCAATGTACTCTTGTATTTCATTTCGAGGTGTGTGATTAGAATTAGGTGTTTTGTTTAACGTATCATCTTTGGCTGCACCATTACTATCAGATAATTGACCAGTTGGCTTATTATTAACCTCAAAGTATGCTTTAGATCTATCAGCTCCTTTTGTGACATACTTAAAAAGGTATTTAATCATGTTAGACTTGTTGCACCATTCGACATTAATATGGGCCTAGTATTTTTTAAGGAGTTCCATATTATAAGGCACAACCCATCGATTATCAAGTTTCACTCCATTTTTAAGAACATATCGACCATTGTTTCTACGTTTGTAGATAGTAAAACCAAAATCATCCATTATTGTCTCATCCTGAAATGACTTGGGGAAATGTTTAGAACACTCCCCTTTCTTCATGCACGGGCATGATTTGTTCTGATTGCCACAAGGGCCATGGATCATAAACTCATCGACCAAAGCATAACCCAATGGATCAGTAAAAACATCAGGTATTTCAGCGGATATAAAGCCATCAACAATAGGAGCACTAAATTCAGTGCTGCCTGCAGCAAGCCAGATAAGGCAATGTATATGAGGGAGTCCACGCTTCTGAAATTCTACTGTGTAGAGCACTACATGGCAAGTATAAAATGTTAGAACTAACTAACTGAATGTACAACAAACTAAACACAGGAAGAAAGTATCCCACCATCAAGGACTGGGCCAAATGTTTTTCCTTCCCTAATGTCTGAGATAAACTCATTTACTTTCATGTTAAAAATCCTCACAATCATATCAGAACGGTCACTTGGTACTTGGCCTGGTTCAAACAGCAAAGCATCGTATATTTCTTGCCACTTTGAATTGCAAATGAAAGTCACAAACAAATCAGGCGCTCCAAACACACGACATATCGCCATCGCATCTTGGTAATTTTGTACCATGTATCGCCTGCCTCCAGTAAAACTGGTAGGCAAGACATACTTCTTCCCTATAGAATCCCCAGTTGCAAGACCATGATCAATGGCATCAGATATCGCTTGGACAGACTCTGAGCGAAGTTCAGGCTGGTTGTCAGCAATATACTTCAACCTTGACCCTTCAACAGTCGAGTATGAGTCAACACATATGGAATCACTAAGACGTCCACAACAGATAAAGGGATTTGGTTTATTCAATCGATAATGGAGACGATAACGGTAGTATTCGAGCATTGTAGCATAGCGTCGTGAATTACCAGAAATGCTAGGGAAGTCAGTGTACTTGATACTTAAATGGAATCCGGCCTCCCTATATGGGAAAAGCAGCGGATACTGAAGAGCCATATAGGATGGATGTAGAGCTGAGACACGTCGTAACCTGGCATCAGAAGATTAGACCATTACATCGTATGTATACTCACCGTTTGAATAGTCACCTACAACTATTCCTGCGATCTCACCACTCGTTGGAAGATTGTACTGAATTTCATCCCTTGCATCACACCCCAGCAATCTAAGGAAAATTTTCTCATCACCATGGTCTTTTAACCGATCTCTAGCAAAGCGAAATGCTTTGATCAGATCATTATGGCTGTCAAGCATAGAAGCCAGCTCGGTAACAATTTCTGGGTCTGGATCATCCACGGCATTAGAATCTCTCTCAAATATATTCATTCTATTTGATGTCTCATTTTCAGGGTCATATATATACAACTGAGCAAATTTAGGTGCAGCACCATGTCGTGGCAAGAGGCTGCCAATACGGTGGTGTACAACCCCATTGATTTTAAACACACAAGGTGCAGACCCATTATTTATCGTCTTATCAACATTAGCTCCTAGCGAAGTAAAAGCAAACATAGAGTTGTATGATCGGATCTGTCTTATAAATCGCTTCGATCGTGCATCACCATCAAATTTTAATAGTCTGGCTAGGAAATCAGGTGGTTTTTTCAGCTCTGGAAGGCTAATCTTACCACTTCTACAGCACAGGTTGTAAATGATCTTTCGCTGTGACAGCACAGTCCCTTTTCTGACCCTCTCTTGGAACCAAAATACAGCTCCACAGTATGGGCATTCATGGGATGGCCCGCCATAGTAGGATCGTTCAGGGTATAGCGCTGTAGAATTAAAGCATAAGGGAAGACTGGAATATAGATTAAAGGAACGCTGGCTAAAGGATGAACAAAAACAAACCTTTTAAGGATGCAATATAATCCTTAGGCAAAGGTAAGATGTCCTCAAGAGTAGGTTTTGGGCCTATACAACGAATAGAAATGAGGCTATAAGCAGTAGGAAACAAAATTTTTCTTTGTATTTTTTTGGATCTGAAAATACCATCAAGAACATTCATCAGAGAGTAGTCTGTTCGGTGGGCAGATCTCTTCATATGTCGTCTCTCCCTATTGCTCGCAGCAGCACTTCGCGGTATGTCTAGTAATGTCCTCTTCCCTAAGGGAAAGTAGTTATACTAAGAAATGAATCGAAACAATGGTTCGTTCTTTTCTCGATTGAAGCAACCAAGTCAGCTTATAAGCTATATTAGTGATGTACTTACTTTTCACATCGCCTATTGGGTTTTCACTGATTGTGTTGATTTCAATGGGCAGTTGCCTATTGGCATTAGAACGATGGGATGTGGCTTGCTGGGAAGGACCTGATGGAACGCTTCCTTGCGTGACATCTGCATGTATGCTACTTGGTCCAGTGTGCACAGCATCTGAGCTGAGGCGCAAAGGAACAGAACCTACTGAACCAAATACCGGAGCTTGTAGAAATCCTAAGGAAGCCAATTTGTTGTCTTAGTTAGCTGAGCTAAATAATAAAACCAACATGTACAAATGTGTGGCGCGAATAACACACCCTGGCCTAATGAAGCATGACGCCTTAATCGACTCTCACGCGCCCGTTGGACACGCGATTTTGCTTTATCTGACATTGCAAAGAAAATAGGGACACATACAGGGAGCCACTCTGCACAGCGCATGTCACACCCTAAAAATCTTAATTATATAAATTGTTGTTTAATTGGAATTATTAGAAATGATTATAAAAGCCTAGAAGAGAATCTCTAATTTTAAATAATAAATTCCAATATAAAAATGGGCTAGATAAAATTTTATTAAATACTTTGCTTAATTCTATAGTTCCTAGATTTTTCTGGGATTTATTTGAGCTAAGGAAGTATTTTTAATAAATGAAATTGCATTTCATGAATAATTTTAATTGAAAAAAAGTTTTAAAAATCATCCTTTTGGCTTTGGGCCGAAAGTCGGCCCAAAACCTCTCTCTCTCTCCCTCAGCCCAAGCCGGCCCGCAGCCGAGCCGCCGCCCGCGCGCGCGCGTCCGCCCGTTGACAGGTGGGGCCTGCCTGTCGGACCCGTCGTCTTCGTCGCGCCGCTGCCGCCCAAACCCTAGCCGAGCCGCGTCGCCGCCGCCCTTCCAAATTCGGCCGCGTCTTTCCATCTCCGGTCGAATTGATAGAGGGGAAATGATCCTCGAGACCTCCTCTACCTTTTCCCTTTTGGAATCCATCGCTAATTCGCTTTGGAAATCGCCGGATTTGAGTTCGAATCGGATTCGGTTTTTCTTCTCCGAACCCTAACTTTCCTTCTCGCCGCCAGTCGCCGTGGGCCTTCGCCGCCGTCTCCTAGCCCCTATAAAAGGACCCCCGGTGTCTCCGCTACCCGTTGCCGCCCTCGCCTTCGTCTCTCGTCGCCGGTAGAGCTCTAGCGCCGTGCCGCTTAGTGCCGCCGTCGCCGCCGTTCGTCCAGCCGTGCGCCGCCGTCGCTCCAGTCATCGTCGTCGTTCGGGGAGGTCGCCGCTGTGGTCGCCAAGTCGTCGCCGACCTCGTCCGTCCCTCCGTCGTCGCTGTAAACCGCCGGAGCACCGTCGTCGTCGTCGTTTTCCCGTGGATCGCCGTGGTCTGGACCGATCTCGGCCGTTCGTTCGGGTTGGGATCGATCTCGGCCATTCATATCCGTGAACCCGAGCCGCTGACGCAATAATCCTCTTTTTCTTTTCACAAATAATTCATTATTGCGTCATAATTCAATTAAAATTCACATAAATGGTTTAATCCGATTTAATCTTTAAAAATTCATAACTAATTCATCTTAGCTCGGATTTAGTTGGTTCAAGTCTCTAAATTTTTCTAAAATTGAGATCTACATGTTAAAAATATCCACATGTACTGTTCATGCTTGTTTATGTGCTGTTTTGGTGATTTTGCTCTTTTCTGTTTAGATTCCGACGTTCCCGGAGAGTCCGAATTTGCAGGAGAAGAGTTTGAAGAGTTCCAAGGCCAGCAAGGCAAGTCACACAGATCCCAATCAATCCTTTAAGCATGTTGATCCCGTTTAAAGCTATTGTTTCTATTCAACTATTGCATTTATTTTCGAATGTCATTGGGTGGAATTAACCTATTGTTTGTTATAGCCCTTTTGTTCTTGATTACTTTATTCCTTGATACCTTGGGTTATGGTAACTTGACTAGTTGAGCTTTATATATTGGTTCAGCTAAATATTAGATATAATTGCTTAGCCATGCTTAGAAACTTTAGCACACTATTGGGATAACTTATGAATCACTATTATTTAATGATGGCTTAATGATAGCTCATGATGGTTAATCGTGATTGGTTTACTAATTAATTTGTCAACTAAAACCTGATAATGGTGGGTTGTGAGTACATGGTTTTGATGGTCGTGCTCATGACAATTAAGGACCGGTTCACGATTTTCGGTTGTGAAACATTTACCGTGCCAATCACAAGCCAGCGTGGGCAACGACTTTACTTTCTGTATAGTATGGTTCCTAGTAGAGCACTAGACTGTGAAGTGGCGGAGATAAGCCCACGGGGGTCGCTGGGGAGTCCATGCCTTGTTTATAAGGGGGTGACTATGATCCGGGAACGGTGCACTGCTTTGAATTGTGTTATATAGAGGGTATTGTCACAATCTCTATTCGGGTACTGGTTAAGTATCGCGACGCATGGTTGACATGATGTTGAGGTTGTGTCTTGTGGGTACAGTGGTACATCTTTGGCCAGAGTAAAACTATTCGAATAGCCGTGCCGGCGGTAATGGGCGGGTCTAACAATGTCTTTCGTGATTAGTCTCACACTTTTTATTATAATAAATGATGCTATAACTGGTAATAATTTGATTAGCTCCTGGTTTGGAATGGTATATTCCTGGTTTGGAGATAGAACTGTGCAGCCGGGATTGGTTGTTCAGAATGGATGGACCCCTGCAACAGGGTATGTTGTATAGCGTTGGATTAATACTGCTTAATTAATACTCTACTGTTTTATTAAAGTCTGAAATATTTATTAAATGCTATTTATGCAAAGGAGCCTATATTATGCCATCCTTTGTTATCCTGTGCACTTGCATATTTGCTGCGTGGCTTGTTGAGTATGTCATATACTCACCTTGCAATCATTCATCAGAGGAGGAGTTCTACAGTGATGCTGATGGTGTTGAGGATTAGGCGTAGCCCTGGTCAAGCTGCCTGTGGAGTGGAGTCGTCCGCTGTTTATCTTTATTTTCCGCTGCTTAGATCTTTATTGGTTGAGAGGAACTATCTACCTCTGTAATGACATTTTATTCGTTTATTAATTAGAGTAATAATTGTACTCTATTATCAATTTGTTATTTTGTGCCTCGGCTGATTCCTAGACGAGGGTTTACACACATGTAAGCGTTTGGAATTTTGGATAGAAATTCCGGGCGTGACAGCGCATCACAAAATAGAACACAATTGAACATGCACAGTGAGTAACATAGATAATAGCAGGTTTTAAAAAAGGCGAAAACAGTAAGCAGCTACAAAGATGGGAGCAAAAGCTGAACAAAACTAAATCAATAGATCAAGTTGGCAGTTTACATATAGGACCAGAAACAGAGGGCAATACCTAAAGTACTGAAAAACAATGATCACTATTAAGAATACTCTTTAACTACCCCGATACTACAGAGGAACAATCCTACGACCTATGCGCATTGCAGAAAAAATGGTCCTCCCTAACAAAGGTGAACCATAGAGAGTTGCACTGCTTTAGTACATTCTCAAAAGGCAGATCTGCAGGACCATAGCGCGCCTCTAACCTAGCAAGGTGTGCAGCTGCTGTTATAGCTACGTCAACCGCAGACGCGGCTATCTTTCTGTATGAAAGCAACATGTGGAAGTTATAATCGTGCACAGCGAAACCATACTTGACTTGGAGAAACCTAACAGCCTGCTGTGCAACCATTTCATGGGAAACGGCCGATGGCTGTACTGCAGCAACCCAAAAGAACTTGCTTACTGTACCGCAGCCTAACTGCTCGTCAGGAAGACAAAGTTCAACACCTGCTAACAGCACTCCGTCACCACCTACCTCCCAAAGGTATGACACCCAAGGTAAACGGCAATGGGAAGCAGCAGCGTTCAACAAAGAGACGTAGGAAACGCCAACCACCACCATCCCGCCGAGAGCACTGCGAATCGCAGAGACAACTTTCAAATAGGGGGAAAACAAGGCTTAAAATGTAGAGGAGACAGGGGCTGAGGGAAGGTAAGATATATACTAATATAGCAAGAACAGGAAGATGCTATAAAGTAGCTACACTGCCACGTGGGTCCAAACACAGATATATATTCTGTAACCAACGTTCACATGTCTTGTACAGAGCACCTCACACTCGAGAATCCTCTTTGAAAAAGGGAAAAAAACAAAGGTTGACATATAAAACATTGACCAGATAGCAACGGTCCCATCCCAAACAAACCAAACGCAATAAAGGTGGCAATAAAAGCACAAAGAACAACACACAGCAATCTGGGCGATATAAAGAGAAGAACATTACCTTGGTGGTACCGGAGACCCAACACCGAAAGAAGCTACGCAGCCGTCAAGAACCAGGGACCAAGCACGAAGAGAGAGAGTAGCAGACCAGCGTGCGGTGGCCGTTCTCCTACAGCATGGAACAAAATTAGAGCCGGCATGAAACCTCACTGATGAACAGAAGTAGCCAACGGGGCTGTACCTCCTCCGCAACAGCCGATCCGGAGCTGGCGTCAAACTGTACTATCCCTAGACGGAGATGCTCCTGGATCCTGAAAGGGATTCGCTGGAAAGAACACACCGAATATGAGGAACATCGCCAATCCTAGAAAAACAATGCAACACCATGCTGAGCAAGGGCAATTACCTAGCCATCGCCATCAGAGCGGAAGGTCGCAAACGGCCACTGGGCAGACTGAAGGAAAGGGAAGAACCGAGGAAAGGGGAAAACGGGATGGAAGGTAAAAACGGCCACTAGGCAGACTGAAGGAAAGGGAAGAACCGAGGAAAGGGGAAAACGGGATGGAAGGTAAAAAGGAGGGACGGCCTTTCAGCGGCATTGATGGGTAGCAGGACATCACGGGGAAACGTGTGAGCCGCTGTCGATTTCCTATTGGCCATGCAGAACACACATGGTAAACCCACCCACCAGCCAAAGGCATGCACCGACTGATATGTGGGACCATAAAGGCGTCGAGGCCCACGTCTGAACAGCAACGACCCCTACGTCAACAAAAGGGCCCTCGATCAGATCCATCAAAGGAGCAAGCAGCAGCATGGACCAAGCCCATAGGCAACATGTGGCAACATGTATGTATGTTCTCTCCTTCCCTACCCATAGACCATAGACCAAGCCCATCCAAACAATTCAAACAAAGCAACAATCCCTCGGTTAGATCGATCAGTGCACCAAGCAGCACCATGAACCTAGCCCACGCGCAACACACATGTACGTTCTCTGCTTCTCCATAGGTAGACCATGGACCAAGCCCATTGGAACAAACCAACACTACACGCACTACCTTTTTGACTTTTTGGACAAGAGATGACGGGGCGGCATAACAGCGATTCTTCACACGCCATCGCCTCTGTCTATCGGACCCACCGGTCAGCTACAACGGTAAAACCGCAGCACGTCGCAGTAAAAAAAAGCCCGCATCCGTGCTCTCCTGTGCCCCACCAAGACAGGCCAAACCCACGATACAAAAACCGATGACGTGGATAGTGGCGGGAGCGAACACATCACCCCTGAAGCCGCGTAAAACGCTCTGGTGCGAGCACATTGCCCCTCTCTTTAACTACCCCGATTTGGATGACGTGCAAACAACCGGAGGATATTCCCTTTGACAGTTTAAAATAGTTTCCCTGCTTTTACGTACTTATATCTATAAGACCGTGAGTATACCATAATATTTTAGAGATAATGTCTCGGATGAAGATGATGCCACGTGCCCACGTCTGAAACCACTCCTACCTATACAATGCATAGTAGTCCCAAGGGTATCAAGATATATATATCTATGTTAGCCCCTCTATTTTTCATTTAAGTTCTTGCATACTTTTCTACTTCCTCCGTTCTACAACTTAAGACTTTATAGCATTACCCAAATTCATATAGATGTTAATGAATCTAGACATATGTAGAAGACATATACAATGATCAATAGATCAATCTAGGAAAGTCCAAAAAATCTTACAATATGAAACGGATGACATAATTTGTTTTCAACATAAATTTTACACAATATACTTTAAAAGAGAAAATGAGACATCATCAATACGCAGTAAGCCGGTAACCTCCTCTTTCCTCCTCTCACTTCCTACACGGCTATCTCGCCAATCGATGCTCTCTGTACCATCATTGCGTGCATCGTCGCTGACCTCTCATCTGAAGTACCCTAGTCGTTGGTTATCTCGTGCCACCATCGTTACTCTTTTCACGTCATCGTCCCTGTCCCCTCTCACTTTGTAAATGTTATTGGTGATGGAGGGAGCTACTATGGCCGGTGAATGAGCTCGGTAATGGTTTGGATCTAATTGCAAAGCAGTTGTATCTCCACCTAGGAATGGCAGAGATAGTAGCTATCTTTCCAATGACAGTGGCGGTGTCTTCCGAACGACGGCATCTTCCCAATGTTGTTGTCTCGTCAATGGTGGATTCCCTTCATGACAAGGTGCAGATTCTCCCTTCCCTCTCTCCATAGGCCACCTCCTTTATGCTCTTTTCTCCCGCAAGCCACCGTGACTCCTGTAGGCCACAATGACATGCTCAGAGTCATTGTGCTTTCTCCTTTTCTAATTATATTTGAATACGCAAGGAGCGCATCATTGTATTAAGAAGTAGCAAAAGTTATTTACAAGTCTCCTTTTCTAATTCAAATCCTACATGACACTTGGAATCGTGCTTCACCGTGGAGCGTTAGGCATAACCTAAGTTTTCGCTCACATATAAACTTTGAATCATACGATACCATAAAAACTAGCATGGTGGCCCGCGCACATTGCGCGACTAGCATCATTATATTTTCTCTCATATAATAGCATATATGTTTTCTCATTATATTATTCAAATATATTAAAATGACAATATAATTTTAAATTTTGCAATAACTTAACAAAATTACTAATGTAATATTCATATTGTATTTTATATACGTGTTAGTTATTAATTATTTTTAATATTAAATTTTAGTTATTTGTAAATTATATATATTCCTATATGGACTCTAGACTAGTCTTTTAATATTTATTTTTCTCCGATTAATATGAGAATTTCTAGATCAGGAGAGCGAACGTAAAGGCTTCTTTTTCTATTACTTACTTTAATAATATAATAGATAGATTTACAGAATGTTTGGTTTGGTTTAGGTGTTTATGGGATACGTTATGTTGTGCCAAATGGAGAGGACGCACGGGTTTGGTCCAACAACTTGTGTTGACTTCACCTGTACTGTACTGTAGATCAAGGGACGATGAGAGAGAGAGGAGAGTACACAAGACAGTACAGTAGGATAGTCCAGTAAAGAGAAGAGAAGAAGGCCCATGAGATGAGATGAAGCTCACCACCGGCGCCGCCGCCGCCGCCGCCGCCGATCGCCGTTGGCTTCTCCCCCTCGCCATCGGCTCCGCCCTCTCCCTCCTCCTCCTCGTCCTCCTCACCACCTTCCCCCTCCCCTTCCCCTTCCCCTTCCCCTCCTCCGCCTCCCGCTCCCCCAACCCCACCCTCTTCGTCGAGCACAAGCTCGCCCCCTCCCCGCCATCCACCGCTTCCCCCCCTCGCTTCGCCTACCTCATCTCCGGCTCCGCGGGCGACGCCGCCGCGCTCCGCCGCGTCCTCCTCGCGCTCTACCACCCCAGGAACCTCTACATCCTCCACCTCGATGCCGAGGCGCCAGACTCCGACCGGACCAACCTCGCCGCCGACCTCGCCGACCACCCTGTCATCGCCGCCGCCGCCAACGTCCACGTCATCCAACGGGCCAACCTCGTCACCTACCGTGGCCCCACCATGGTCGCCAACACCCTCCACGCCGCCGCCGCCTTCCTCTACACCGACCAACTCCCGCACTGCCACTGGGACTGGTTCATCAACCTCTCCGCCTCCGACTACCCGCTCCTCACGCAGGATGGTACTAATTCGGATTACTTCCTCACGCCACCCATCCCCCTTCCCTTGCTACTTACTGTTTTGATTTGCTGCAGATCTGATCCATGTGTTCTCCAAGCTGCCTCGCGGTCTCAACTTCATCGACCACACCAGCAACATTGGGTGGAAGGAGTAGGCCCTTCATTTCCTCCTCTTGCTACTCCTCATCCTAGGCCCGTCCAATGCATCATTGTTTTGTTTTGTAGGTATCAGAGGGCCAAGCCGGTCATCATTGACCCTGGCCTCTACATGAAGAAGAAGGCCGATGTCTTCTGGATCCCGCAGCGCCGGAGTGTCCCCACTGCCTTCAAGCTCTTCACCGGTCATAACAGATGCCCCACTGCTCAAATCTGCTGTTTTTTTTTCCTCTTACTAGCTTGCTCATTACATTAGGGACAGTGAAAAGCTATTCGTGATCAAATTTCCTTTCTTCTGTGGTCTGCTCATTAGTATTGGTGATATAATTGAATCTAGTGAGAATTAGACAGTCTATTTGTTCATGCTGCCGAGATGACTAATTACCGCCTTTTTTAGGCATTTGATAAAATATTGTCCCTTTGAAATTAATCTATCCACCTTAGGCTAGAAGCTTTGCTAATAGGCTGTCATCAGCTTCAAAATATTGTCCTTTATCCTAGTTCATGCTGTTTACTTGCCACAAAAAATCGTCTTTCCTTCAAGGTCCTAGCATCATCGTATAGATGCGTTTGGAAGATGGAACCACTTTATTACTGCTTACTACAAATTGATGTGGTGACCTGATCCTATCCATCCTTTTAGTAGCAACCCAAAGATCAAAACCGTTGTTTGTTTTCTCTAGAGTCTTAAGAAGTCAGATAAACTTTTTCCTCCAAATAGCTCATATATCTTACTACACTTCATGTTCAGACAACAACACAGCCTGACCACATACTGAAAATGTTAGAATTAAGCTGCGGATGCAGAGCCAACCCACTCAGTGAAAGCCAAGGCATATAGTTTATTAAGCATGATGTGTTGAAGTTACATGAAATGATCTGATTTATGCTTCAAGTGGATGCATCTGACAATCCTACCACATTGCAGGGTCTGCTTGGATGGCCCTGTCTAAGCCGTTTGTCGAATACTGCATATGGGGCTGGGACAACCTTCCAAGGACTGTACTCATGTACTACGCCAATTTCATCTCTTCACCAGAAGGCTACTTCCACACTGTGGTCTGCAATGCTGAGGAGTTTAAAAATACCACGGTGAACCATGACCTGCATTACATATCTTGGGACAACCCTCCGAAGCAGCATCCGCACTACCTCACAATTGAAGACTTGGACAGGATGGTTGCTAGCGATGCACCATTTGCTCGGAAGTTTCATGCAGATGACCCGGTTCTAGACAAGATAGATGCGGAGATCCTGTTGCGTGGCCCAGAAATGCTCACTCCTGGAGGATGGTGTGGAGGGACACGAGAAAATGGAAGTGACCCTTGCTCAGTCATCGGCAATACCACTCTCCTTCAGCCTGGTCGAGGAGCTGTACGGCTGCAGCGGCTCATGACGTCGCTCTTGTCAGAGGAGAAGTTTCACCCAAGGCAGTGCAAGTGATGTGTTTCTGACTGAAGAAGGCTCTGTGGATGGAGAGTGCTCCTGGTGATATATGGTTGTTCTGACCCATATTTCACCGTTTTGTCGGGCAGCTTCCTTTTTTTTTTTTGAGGGATTTTTTTTTTGAGGGAGGCAGCTTCCATTACATCGATCAGTTTGTTGTATGCTGATATTGTATCATCCATTAGTACAAACACGAGATGAATGTATCATCCACGGTCTGAAGTGAAAATTGAATGGAAAATTAAAGTTGGTGATCAGTGTAGTGTATGAGGTTTGCTGTGAAGTATGGTGTGGGATAAGAATGGGTTCGAACTTCGAACCCTAAAACGATCGGTTTGGATTCCAGATGATTGTGACTGGTTTTGTTCATTGTTTGTTTTAGGAAAAGGCTGTCCTAGGCAGAAGCAACAAAAGGTGGGTGGATGGATGGATGAAAGGTTGCAGGATGCAGAGACGCATATATCTGAGATTACTAGAGGAACAAGCCATGAATCATCAATAGTAGTACTGTAGTAATAGTTCATTACCGAGTCAAGGAAGAAATAAATAAACTGGAGTAGTAATAGAGAGATTAGACCAACGGAAGGAAAGAAGGTCGTCCAAGGAATAAGAAGCAGTTAACGCGGGAAGGCAGACGACAGATAGACAGCTAGTCAACGGGGGCAGACGGATGGACGGCTCTGATCGAAGCAACCAAAGTCCAAGCATCTAGAATCACTTCCATTGACACAATTAAGCTAGGGGAAATTGATGAGGTTCTTGAATAACTAGTCCAAGACGGTCGGCCGGCGGTTCATTTCGTTTGCTTCCATCGATCTTTCCTTCCTCCCTACCTCGGCCACAACGCTCACGTACACCTTCCATTGTTGAGTGTTGACACACAAGAATTGCAATTACAACAACAACAAGAAGCAAGATCAAGATGGCGGAGTCGAAGCTGATATACGCGATGGTGGCGCGAGGGACGGTGGTGCTGGCGGAGCACACGGCGTACGCCGGCAACTTCCGGGACATCGCCGCGCAGTGCCTGCAGAAGCTCCCCGCCGGCGACAACCGCCTCACCTACACCTGCGACGCCCACACCTTCAACTTCCTCATCCACCAAGGCTACGGTACTTATATTTATTCTCTCTTTTCCCTCGATCTCTGTTTATTACAGACGTATATACTGGATTATCATCCACTCCATCTTTTTTTTTGGCTTAATTAGCCAACAACAACTAATCTTCGTTTAATTCGTTTTTTGCGACGACAATAGCTAGTCATGATTGGTTTGCACTAGATATATTAAAAATATGATCATCGATGACGAAGACGATGATGAATAGGAAATCTACCATGTCAATATGCCGTCCTCCCTGTTTGTTAACTGTATATCATCATCCATGTTGCTTTCATTCAGTCTCAGACAAGTTTCTTTAGATCATTGATCGACCCAGTCTCAGACAAGTTGAATGAATAAAATTGTTTACCCATCACAAAAGTTTGCAGCTGTTTATTTCTCTCAAGCCATATATCTAAAACTAATATAGGGTAACCTGACCTGAAGAAATTATTTCATCCGATGTCGCTTTACACTTGACTGAAACCTAAAAGCACAAGAAAATTTCAGTTGCCACTTTACTTGCCTGTACGACTGAATTATCTATATAAAAAAAAACAGCATACTGCGTGGTTGCAACCGAGTCGAGTGGCCGGCAGATTCCTCTCGCCTTGCTAGATATGATCAAGGAGGATTTCAACAAGAGGTATGCAGGAGGAAAAGCAGCCACAGCTGCAGCCAACAGCCTCAGCCGAGATTTCGGGTAACGTACGCTTCATTTCATCTGCCAGCAACTAATTTAAGGATTCAGATAGATATACTACTTTAGGTCTATAAAACACCGATCATTATAAATTCCTGTATATATGCATGTTCAATACATAGTGTGTTGGCTTGATAGGCCAAGGCTTGGAGAGCAGATGAAGTACTGCATGGATCACCCTGAGGAGGTGAGCAAGCTAGCCAAAGTGAAAGCTCAGGTCTCTGAAGTTAAAGGCATCATGATGGAAAACATTGACAAGGTACAGTGCATAGTCCAATTGGAGCTACTAGATTCAGGTATCTGAAGTTACTAACAACTAGTTTTGCATGGCATCAGGCCATTGATCGCGGACAGCAGATCGACGTACTTGTGAGCAGGACAGAGCAACTCCATGACCAGGCAGGCATTTCAGTTTCATTCATTAAGGCACGTAATTTACAGATTGAGGGCTAGTTACTAAGACATTTTGATTGCATTTTTACTGCAATTTGCAGGCTGCTGATTTCAGGCAGCAAGGGACGCGAGTGCGGCGCAAGATGTGGTACCAGAACATGAAGATCAAACTCATCGTCCTCGGTATCATCATCGCGCTCATCCTCATCATAATCCTCTCCGTTTGCCACGGCTTCAAATGCTAGATAGTATTCGTTATGCACTCCACATTGTTGTCATCCTCAATTCATATACATACGCTTGCTAATTGCTAGCAAGGAATTATTTTGATAGTAGTACATATACTGAATAATACTAGTAGCTTGCTTTTTTGACATCTGACAAGAGCAAATTAAGACTAGTTAAACAGACATAAGCGTTGATCGCTTGGCGAAAGAAAAGAAGCAAACTAATTATTGGAGGGGTTAGCGTCCACGGTGCCTGCCGCCGCGTCCGCCGTCCTTGTCGCGTCCACCGCCGTAGTAATCGTCCTCCTCTTCCTCCTGATAGCTCGCTGCCCGTGCCTGGAACTCTTGGTCCTCCTGCCTCTGCTTCGCCTTGCGCCGCGCCACCTGTTGCTGTTGCTGGTACGAGTAGGTCGACGTTGGAGGAGGAGGCGACATCACGTCGCTCTTCTTGATGTCCGTGAGCGCCGACAAGGCCTCGTCGACGAGCTTGTAGGCGGCGGCCACGGCGGCGCTGGTGTCCTTGGCGGTGGCGAACATGGCGCAGAGCGCCTTGTGCTGCTTCCTGACTGCGTCGGTGGTGGTGGCGTCCGGTTTACCGGTGGCGCTGAGCTTGACGCCGAGGACGGCGTAGTGGTCGGTCTTGGTCTTGTCCTTGGTGGCTGCGGCGGCGGCGTGGACCTTGAAGGCGGCCTGCGCGCACTGGGCCTCGGGTGAGGAGGAGAAGAGGGCGGCGGCCATGTCGGCGTGCATCTTGCCGCCCTTGATGTTGCCGTCAGAGAAGCACTTGTCGGCGGCTTCGAGCTGCTTGCGGAGAGCGTACGGGAGGGTGGCCGCCATGGCTGGCAACAACTAACTGCGCTGAGTGCTGATGATGATCGACGATGGTGCTTTGGTGGTTAATTGATTGATTGCTCCGGCCGGCGTGGAGGAGACTGAATTTATAGCGTGATGAGACGAGAAATCGAGAATCGAATCGTACTAGGATTCCGACTCCGATCAGAATTCACTCTGGTTCGCGCGATGCTGCTCTCCGACTCCAGTGAAGCCATGGAGGCTGATGGGCCGAGCCAAAGTAATTAGGTCCTCTCTTGCTTTCGGCCCTCAGTCTAGAAGAAGGCCCAAGTTTGACAATAATGCAAAGGTGAAGATGTAGTTAGCCTGACAAGATAGTTTATCACCATGCCACACGAACCAACATCATAATATGTAACGGCAAGGGCTGGATTGGTGTTGGATTCCTGATGCCGTCTGACTCTGACTCAGGCATGGACCTGGGAGAATGGTGGTTAGCGATGCGGCAAAATTTTTGGAATGGCCATACGGACGTCATCGATAGCCTTGTGCTACTTGTATGTTGGATGGTTTGGAAGAAAAGAAATGCGCTTGCATTTCAGAATCAACGGTGCTTGATAGATTTCCTGTTTGGTTCAATTAAAGAGGAAGTGGCAATTTGTAAGGAAGCTGAGGTTTTCAGAAATATTGGAGAGTAATCCCTCAATGTAATCTATTTTCTTTCGGGAGGTTACTTCTGTGGCAACTTTCATTTACTTCGACAGTTTCTTGTTGAAGTCAAAACTCTTTATACTTGTACATATTCCTTAATGCTAAGTAAATTTGGATGTTGCAACGCGCTGGTCCTTTTTTTTAAGTGACACTTTAGTTTGCTGATCGGTTTTGTTTGAGAGATGAGATATGGATACACATGAAACAAAACGTACAGGCGCACGTTGAAGGTAGACACCAGATGAAACGATTACAAAGAGTAGTACAAGGTAACAACCAAATAGATAGACTAATAAGCTAGGATGGAGCTGAAACGAAGCAATTATAGCATCCGCAGTAACTATATTCTAGTAGTATAGTTACGTAGTTGGTCCATCCTTTCAGGGCAGGCTAGCAATACAAGCTGCCTGCCTGCAGACTTATTTCCCAGCTAGTTAATTAAGCTACAATTACAAGGCACATATATATAGGAGTATAGTAATTGCCTGCCTGCCTGATACAACATCACGGATGGATGCAGCCGCCGCCGGCACCGCCAAGGCCACCGGAGGATCCACCGCCGAGGCCTCCTCCAAGACCACCAGGGCTTCCTCCGAGAGCACCACCGATGCCGCCGAGAGGACCTCCCATTCCCATACCAGCGAAGCCTCCAACACCGCCGCCGCCCATGCCTGGCACTGGCGGCAGAAAGGTCTTGTGGTCCTTGAGACCCCCGCCGCCGCCGCCGCCGCCGGCCTTGGTGATGGTGGTGGCTGGCGGCGTGGGCATGCCTCTAGCGGCCTCACATGATAGATTAAGTAGCATGAGCACTACAAGTAGAAGAACGATGTGCATCATGCTCATGCACCACCGCGCCATGGACGATCAATATATATAACTCTACTGGATTCAGATCGATTAATTTGATGCCTGCCTGCCTAGCTGCGATGCGCTTTGTACAACGATAGAGATCATCAGCTAATTTGTGCATGCATATATAGTCCACTCCAGGTCCAAGCGCGCCTAGCTAGACACATGTATGAGAAGCTAGAGAGATCATATCGACATGCATGCATGGGTAGATATATAGGTGCACTGACACGGTCAGCATTCGTACGTGTACTCACTCCCTCCCACAAAATAAGCCAACCTTGATACTAAGGGAGTAGGTCAGATGCCAGCAAACATATGCCCATATCCTCTCATTTCTAAAATAATCATTAAAAAAGTTTAATAATATAAATTAGTATAAAATTATATCACTGCACGATTGTATAAAGTTAAAGTTCACTTCTATAAGTTACATTGCAAAAAATAAATTAAACTGGTGCATTCATATTGTACTATAAGAACCTAGCACAAAAATAATTTTTCATACGATAAAACATATTTTCACAGGCGAGCACTTTGCCCGCCTGCCCTTAGATGACAGTAGAAATCAAAATTTTCTAAGAAAACAGCCGATCCTCGTGCGAAAACAAAATTTTCGCATATGGAACATTAAACTGCTTGTCTGCAAAAATAAAATTCGGCAAAAAGAATTATAAAAACAAAATCCCGAAACCATAGCTCCCATTCCTATCCTCCTCGAGCTCGTCATCAGCCGTCCATAGCCCCTCCTAGGCCAAAGGACGACTAATCCGTCTCTCCCGAGGATGATGCCGTTGGATTTGTCGTCGTCATCCGAGTCGTCGCTGCTCGCTATCTATAGCCTAAGCCCAAAGAGGCTGGACGAGACCGGGAGGGAGGGAAGGAGAGAGAAAGGAGGAAAAGACGTGGAGTAAGCGAAGAGAGAGAAGAGGTGGAGGTTAAAAAGAGTGGAGGGAGAGGTGAGGAAGAAAAGTTTAATGTGCCGCGAAGTGCACGTGGTTGAAAAAAAAGCGTTTTTGAAAATCTATTTTCGTAGGCGGACGCTATTATCGCTGACGGGCCTCTTAATATGCTCGTCTTAAGAAAATGGATTTTCATGAGAGATCTTAATCGAACATCACCAAAATCTTTATACATAAGAATACTATTTTAGTCTATTCGTGATTAAATAAGGGTGTCCGTAAAAACAAATTTTTAAAATAGTGGAACGAGCTAGCATTCATAACTGATGGATCGATCTTTGCCACGCTGGTTCATGTGTGGTAGCGGGCGTGGTGACAAGTGAATTTAATGAACTCGTTCACGTGTATTCCCTTCCAAAGGAATGAAAAAAAGAAAGAGATTGATCGAGGTGAATATCGGAGGGTCCTGCGGATGGTGGTGAGTGGCGGATCCATATCCATCCATGGATCCGCGTTTGAAAACCACGCGAATTACTCAAAATACAAAATTCCTTTTCTGCCTAGTGACAGTCGAAATGACCAATATAGAAATTATTTCTTTAATGAATTCATCGAATTTGTTTTCAACATTAATCATTGAGTAATCCTAGCTCTTTCAGTATAGAGACGGCCTCTCGCGAGCGATCGATTGTACACCAACCTAGCTGCCTTACTATAATGCATACGCGCGTGTGCAAGGTACATGTAGGTGCGTATGTAGCTGCAGGTGTCATCCATGCAAGTAACCGGCAGGCACTATCAGCGACGGATCCAAAAAATCGATTCGTTGGTGTCATAACATGTCTATCGGTGTCATAATATACTAATTATACTTAGATTATAGTGTTATAAGATATGGATAAGCAATTTTGCTATAGGTTTTGCCGAAAGTCGTCGGTGTCGTCTGACACCGGCCTGAGTACTGTAGATCCGCCGCTGGGCACTATCTCATTCAGGGACGGATCTATAATGTTAACGTCGGTGTCAGGTGACACCGACGATTTTAGGTAACACCTATGGTTAAACTGCTTATCTATATATCATAACACTATAATCAAAATATAATTAGTATACTAGACACTGATAGACACATTATAACACCAATAAATTAATTTTCTACATTCGCCAGTGAGCTCATTCATCATGAATTGAATTGAATGAATTAAACCACCCTGCCTGCTGCATGTCACGTCTCACCTCACACGCAGGCACCATGTCCAGCCCATGCGCTCGCACATGCTAATGCTCACGTACGTCCAGGAATCTCAGCTCGTACGCCCTTGCGATCTGCACTTTCTCCTCCGCACCTGTCCGGCCGGCGACCGCAACCGCCTCTTCCTCTAATTCCTCTTCTTCATCTTCATATATACCATCAGCGGCACTGAACGCTCTCTGCATGCCAGGCCGCTGTGTTGCCGGACTGCATGCCATCGTCGTCCTAGCTTGATGCAGCCGGCCGGAATGGTCGAACAAGTGCAGGCCGCCGCGGTGGTCAAAGAGCAGCATTTGGCCAGGGACGAGGCGGTTCGCGCCCACAAAGCCGCGCGCCACCCAGTCCCCGCGACCGTGCGAGCTGGGACTGCACCTTCACTTGTGGGTTGGATTGAAGAGAGTCTAGGTTGGATCGAAGAGAGTCGGGTGAAGCAGAGGGAGGGAAAAGGAAGGAAATAACGGGCTTTCGGCCCAAACCAAGGAAAAAATTTTATTAACTTTTTTCAATTATAATGTATATATAGTGATCCTAACGTTTTAATTCAATACTCAGTTACTAATAGCGATTGACCACTGGAAAAAAGTTTTTACCCGTTACAAGGCACGAGAATTTTTTTCAGTAATAACTAATTAAACGCATAAATTAAGAAAAGAGGGTTACTTACTTTACGCACATGTGGATGTTTTCCATAAGGCCCAGTCTCTCTCTTAGGACCTTACGTATGTACTGCCGACCTGTAAACTTTTCTTTCCAACCTCAAGCTCAAATCGATTTTAGCAGATACACACAACAGGGGAAAAGTCTATTCATCCCTCTAGGGATGTCTCTTCATTTTCTAGGGATATTTAACTTTTGGCCACTTTTAATATATAGCAATTAATTATTTGTCACTCCACTGGTGGAGAAGTGCTTTTTAGTCCCGGTTCATAACCCCCTGTAGTCCCGGTTTTTCAACCGGGACTATAAATCCGAGACTATGAATCCGGGACTAAAGATCACTATCTTTAGTCCCGGTTCAAATAACCGGGACTAAAGATCGATCTTTAGTCCCGGTTGGTAACAACAAACAGGACTAAAGATGAACTAAAAATATTTTTTCTTTTTTTCTCTTTTTCATTGTTTTTAGCATTCAATATTGATTTCACACCATCCCCTAATCATGCCAAGAAATCCTAAATCCAAATCATCACATATCACAGAACATCTCCAAATTCTCAAATAGATCATCTCCAAATACATCACAAACTCTTAAAAAAATTACATCACAAGTTCTAAAAAATACATCACAGATTTCCGTCACACACAAATCAAATACATCACAAGATAAATCATAAATTGTAAAAAAAAATAAAAGCCGACCGGCCGGCCACTGCCGCCTCCCCTCCTCCCCTCCACGCCGGCCAGCCGCCGCCGCCCGCCGTCGCCGCCGCAGCGCGGGCCGCCGCCGCACGGCCCCTCGCCCGCCGCCGCGCTGGCCGCCTCCGCGCGGCCCCCCGCGCCGCCGTGCCGGCCGTCCGCCGCCACCGCCGCCGTGAGGCTCCCCGCGCCTCCGCGCCGGCCGCCCGCCGCCGCCGCCGCCGCGCGGCCCCCCCCCCCGCCTCGCCGGCCGCCGGCCGGCCCGCCGTCTGCTTCGCTGTGACGAATGGAAGGAAAAAAAAAGGAAAGAGAAGGTAGGAGTTAGAGATAAGAAGTTATAGAGGAAAAAAGAGATAGAGGGAGGAGTTTGTTGTGTGGACGGGAAAAGAGGATCAGTAATAGGGAATATATAGTGTGTTTTGATTTTTATTTCCGGTTAGTAATATCAACCGGAACTAAAAATAGGTTTTTAGTCCTGGTTGGTGTTACTGACCGGGACTAAAGATCCTAGGGCCCTGATACGGTCTGACATGGAATCAACCGGGACTAAAGATAAACTTTAGTCCCGGTTGGAGTTACCAACCGAGACAACCGGGACTAAAGTTCTTCCTCTTATAAACCGGGACTAAAAATCATTTTTAGTCCCGGTTTTTAATGGAACCGGGACTATTGTGGATTTGGGTCGACCGACCAAATATGGTTTCTCTACTAATGCTCGCTGTCTATGACATGTGGGCTCTCATGTGTATATATGGCATGTGGGTATAGTGGCAAATCATTTAGCTCCATTTGTAAGAGTGGCAAATAATTAATTATCCCCTTTTTGCATGTTGTTTAAAAATATCATAGAAAAAACTAAAACAATTTTTGTAAGATAAATCAATATGGTATGTCACTTCAAAAAATGCACATTCAAATTAAACTTATACTAGCAAAAATACCGGTGTGTTGCAATGGGTAAAAATAAATTACCTATTCCAATTATAATGACTTTTACTGTTAGATTATTAGATCATAGCAGACTCAAATTATAATAATGGTATAGATTGACTGAATATGGTGGTTCTGCGTGGGAAGCGATGTGGATGAGAAAAAATGTGTCCTAAACGCTCCCAGTTGTGTTCTCGGGTACATACAATGCTTTATCGAGTCGGACTCGGATAACCGCGTTATCATGCATGCACAACACATTACTTTATTAAGTCGGACTGGACGACGCTTTGCCTTGATATGCCAGTAAAGCGCTTGCTGCAGCCCCCTCCGCTCGAGCCATATTCTATCCTGATGCAGGCATGGAATCCTTTCACTGCGTTCCCAAAAGAAGTACAAATTTTCTAGACCCTTGATGAGCATGCGAAAATCGGAAAATCGCAATGACACATGAGAAGTTGAGACGACACATGAGCATGTATCCCTTAGTTTGAATCCCACGCACACATGCATGTGTCCCTGATTTTTGCATTATACTATAAGAAATGCCCATACGTTACAACCGGTAAAAATATTTTTGGATTACTATACATTTATCTTTTGGGTTTTGGATAAAAACTTATTTTCTTCCTTCCTTTTCAGTCTCGACCCAGCCCGCTACTTCTCTCTACTTGGCCTACTTCTCTTTAACCTAGCCCACAAGTAGAGCTATAAGCCTAGCTCGTATAGTCGACTATCATCTTCAACCTCGAAGACAGTACCGTGTAGTACGATGCCAGAACCGATACTCCCCATCAAATCCGATCGAATCTTTCTCAATCTCCCAAAATTAGTTGAGTGCTCTTATTCACTCGATCTTTACTTTCCGTTTTTATCAAAATCGCAGCGAATCCATAAAACTGTAGGATATAAATGGTGACTTCTAAATATAGAGATTGAATCCAGTAAATTAAAGCGGAACTGAAAGAAAAAATTATAGGGAAAATGATGATGGGGTAGTGGAGAATTGATTTTTCAATCAATTAGAGGAGGGAAAGTATGAGAAGGCCGATCGATGTGGCGGTGGTGCTAGGATTCGGCCCGACGATGAAAAAACCGGTCAGATAAAAAAATCCTCACAATGTGCGCAGACCCTTTCTCGTCACAAAAATTGCGAATAAAATATAGGGACGAAAAAAAAGATGGAAAAAAAGAAAAGCGAAAAAAAGAAAAAAAGGCGGATAAAAGAGAGGGACTTCTTTTTTTTGCTGTTTTATAATGTGTTTTTTTCTCTGGTAATTTTTACGGGCTTTTTTCTTCACCGTTTTTTAGGACAGCAGTTTTTTTTTTCACGTGACTTTCTTTATTTTATTTTTTTACGATCGGCGACTTCTATATTTTTGTGCAGTCGGCTTTTTATGTTTTTTTCCAGCTTTTTTCCACCACTTTTTTTCCCGTTTCCAGTCCGGATCGGACTTTTTTTCCGCTGTTTTTCTTTCACGTTTTATTACGATGCATTTTCTTTTCCCGCATGATTTTTTTCACCCTTTCTAAAATTACGGATTTAAAGTAGTAGAGATTAAAACCGAAAAAAATTAAAACCTACTTAAATACGGATGACATACCAAAATACCGGCAAAAACATTTTAAACTTTTATAATATAGGTAAAGATATAGTCTGGGTCATTTTTCCGATCCGGTTCACCGGTAGATGTTTTTATCCGATCCGATCCGGGTTTTATACGTGTTTAACTCGGATGACAGATGAAAATTAAGGTGAGTACGAAATCATTTTCAATTTTTATAATAGGTAAAGATAATAAGAAAGAAATAAAAATAAAAAATTTAACTCTAAATAGAATAGGTAATTCACAGTTAAATTTCTCTTCTTTCCTCCTCTCCAACTCTAGTACTATACAGTTATATAAGTCATACTAAATTTTATATGACTTTTTATACGATACGCACAAAAAACGAAAGGATGTCCCTTCGAAGGGAAAAAAACATCTCCCACGCACTAGCTAGCTAGAGTAGCTTCTTCACAATATGTTATTAATTTCCACCAAGTCACATTTATATTACATAATTCCAACCAAATTAAGACTTTTGATTGGTATTCATGGAACATTAAATTATTGTTTCTTTTAAACAATACTAATAGTGTAAACTTCAGACTCTGCATCAACCAAAGATATACATATAACCTTATACCATCACTTTTGGCTAAGATATATTTATTGTATATTTCATATAGTATAGTTATAAGGATGGATGGACGATGGTGGCCACCATGAACTAGTAGCTAGCTAGGCATATATAGGGCCGGCAACATAGGGGGCGGCGCACAGAAGCAGCGGTGTCTTCCTACGAACACCTAGGCTGGGAGCCTCAGTCATGTCAACTTCGGTGGCTCCATCCGGCATGCTCCAGTCAAAGGAGTGAAGCAGTTGCGCTAGCGTGAGCTCCATGCTGGCCAACCCGTAGTTGTACCCTGGGCACATCCTCCGTCCTTACCTGAACGGCGTGTACTCATAGTTGCTACCATAGAAGTCAATGCCACCCTCGGCAAACCTCTCTGGCTTGAACTCCTCCGCATCCTCCCAGTACCTCGGGTCTCTCGAGATGGCCCATGAGTTCACTATGACTCTCGCCTTCGCTGGGATCATGTATCCATTGATCTCGCATGCATCAATGCTTTCTCGTGGCACCAACAGGGGAGCTGGAGGGTGCAGCCTCAGCGTCTCCTTCATCACTAGCTTAAGGTATTTGAGGTCACGAGCCCGAAGATCAGCCTCACCGATGCTTTGCTTCCCATGAAACGCATCCCTGATCTCTGCCTGCACCTTGTTCATCACCCTAGGGTTCATCATCAGCTCTGACATGGCCCACTCCATGGCATTAGCGGATGTGCCGGATCCACCAGCAAATATGTCCTGATATGGATTATACATTAACGATATATATATATATATATATATATATATATATATATATATATATATATATATATATATATATATATATATAGACACACAGAAAGCACTTATGAGAAATCCATAGAGAATAATTTCCTAGGATATTTAGTAGAACAACAGAAAACTCAAGATCTATCCCCTGAACAACAAGATTCCAAAACAATTCCTATGGAACCCATTATTCTAAGAAGCCATGAAGAGTCTTCTTCCCACTCTCAATTTGAGGTATCTATACCTCAATTTGAAACCTATCTTTTGCCTTATTCTTATCCTATTACAACTATACTTATTCCAACTGCCACTCCTAAAGATAAGGTAGCCAAATTCTTTGATATTCCCAACAATTTTCCTAATACTAATGACCAGATGTCTAATTCCTTGACAAGAATCCAAGCGTCATCTTACGATAAATTGACGCTCCAAAAAGAAGTTTCTTCCTTTTATAACAAAATCGACTCTTCGGTAAACAGAAATCTTGAGAGTTATATTACCAGAATCATCAATACCTCTTTCTACAACATAATCAATGATCCTAAAGGTATTACCAGATCAAAATTTAGATTGTTCCATAATGTTCTCTTCTCCAAGATCTATATCCAACCCAATCCAAATAAAACACTTTGTTACCATTCTCAAACCAAAAACTCCTTTGAAAGAAAATATCAAAACCAAATCTCGGCTGAAGCCTTATGCACAAATAATGAAATCCTAGTCCATAAGCAAGATCTTTTTGGAAGCATATTTGTTATTTCTGATACAAATCAATTTGGCACTTTTAACCCTGAGGAAGAAAGGACCAAAAGAAAACTTAAGATTAATGATCTCTTCCAAGAACAAAATTATACTAAAAAGGAATTAAGAGACTTAAAGGGCAAAATTCGAAGTCTAGAATTACAAAATAATAGTTGCATGGGCCAAGATGAAGAGGTTGTCAACTCCATCAATAGTTATGTTAAGCAGAAATGGTATGCAGAAGTAAGGTACAAATTCAATGATGGATTCCAATTCAGCTATAAGACTTTAATTGATTCAGGAGCTGATGTGAACTGCATTCATGAAGGTATTATCCCATTCAAATACTTTGAAAAATCCTCCCATAAAATTCATGCTGCAGATGGAAATTTACTAAAAGTCAATTACAAAATCCCTTCTATTCATGTTTGCATAAATGGAGTCTGCATTAAAACTTCCTTTTTGCTTCTAAAAGATCTAAAGCAAGGAGTTATTTTGGGAACGCCATTCTTATCTCTAATAAAACCCTTTATTGTTACTGAAAAAGGTATCCAGTTTAGAATCAGAGACAAAAATGTTAAGTTAAAATTTTCTTCTAAACCCGAGCAAACCATGTTAAACTATTTAAAGGAGATTATCACACAAAAAGAGCAATTTGTGAGTGATATATCTTCTGAAATAAAAAATGCTAGGATTTCCCAAACCCTTAATGATCCAAGGTTTCAAGAAAAAATTATACTATTAGAAAAAAAGTTCATAAAAGATATATGTTCTGATTTCCCATCAGCTTTTTGGCATAGGAAAAAGCATGTTGTAGGTCTTCCTTATATCTCTAATTTTAATGAAGATAAGATTCCCACTAAAGCAAGGCCCATTCAGATGAATAGTCGACTTTTAGAAATTTGCAAGCAAGAAATAAAAAACCTGCTAGATAAAGGCTTAATAAGGAAAAGTTCCTCTCCTTGGAGTTGTGCAGCCTTCTATGTAGAAAATGCTGCTGAAAAAGAACGAGGAGTTCCTCGGCTAGTTATTAATTACAAACCCCTCAATAAAGTTCTACAATAGATAAGATATCCAATACCTTATAAGCATGACTTAATACGAAGGATTCAGGGTTCAAAGATATATTCCAAATTTGATATGAAGTCTGGGTTTTGGCAAGTCCAAATAAAAGAAGAAGATAGATATAAAACTGCCTTTACCACTCCTTTTGGTCATTATGAGTGGAACATAATGCCGTTTGGTTTAAAAAATGCTCCTTCTGAGTTCCAAAAAATCATGAATGAGATTTTCCTTCCCTTTACATCCTTTATTATAGTTTATATAGATGATGTTTTAATATTTTCCCAAGATATTGACCAACATTGGAAACACCTTAATATATTTTATAAAATCATAGTTCAAAACGGTTTAGTAGTCTCTGCTAAGAAAATAAAACTTTTCCAAACTAATGTTCAGTTTCTCGGTTGTAAAATTCGATATGATCGAGTCCAACCAGTAGCAAGAGTAATAGAATTTGCAGAAAAATTTCCAGATGAGATAAAAGATAAAACACAGTTGCAAAGATTTCTAGGGTGTTTAAACTATGTCTCTGATTTTTATAAAGATCTTGCAAAAGACAGAAAGATTTTAACCGAGAGGTTGAAGAAAAAGCCTCCAGCTTGGACAGCTAAACATACTCAAGCTGTTAAGAAGATCAAAGGTAAGGTCAAAACATTGCCATGTCTTTATATCCTAAATCAAGATGCCTTCAAAATTATCGAATCAGATGCCTCAGATCATGGTTATGGAGGAATTCTTAAACAAAAAAAGGATTCCAGAGAGCAGCTGATCAGGTTCACCTCTGGGACCTGGAATGAGGCTCAAAAAAATTATTCAACCATCAAAAAAGAAAAAGCTCATGCCTTAAATGGCCTGGCATATTATTTCAAAAATTTCGTGCCCTCAGATCAAAAGATAACAGAAAAAATGGCTAAACTACAAGATATCCCTCATCATGAGGAGAGGTTACTAGATTATCGCGAGGAGAAATCCCGTGATGGCCAAGATAAACTTCCCATGGAAGTTGAACAATCTATGGCAACAGATAAGAATACCAAGGTATTCTCAGATAAGATTTTCATCTCAACAGATCCTGCTTCGAGTATGGTTGCTTTCTACATAAATATCAATAACCTATTGCAATCTTTTCCACATAATAAACCATCATCATCCACAAAAAAGCATGATACCATTCCCCAAACACTATACATACTGCATAATCATCCCAATTCATTCCTTCCACAATATATACTCCAGACCCAGCCAAAAGCACCATGTAGATCTTGTGCCTACAAAGATTCTTGCCAAAAGAAACTTAAAAGCCAAAATCCCATGAATACCACATACGAAAATCTCCAACCTAGATTAAGCTTCAAGACGGAGCAAACTTTATCTTGCTTTGGGCAAGACATCCTCGATCTTATTTGGCAAAAATTTAAGGAGAGACAAATGAAAATATTCCTTAGACTCCAAGATTATTTCTTTGATCTCTTAGAAGGAAGAGAAAGAAACCCTGCCATACGAGTAATCATATATATGCTCCCTCTCTTAAGGCTAGATGATCAGGCAATCTCTGACCCATCCTATAGATTCCTGGTTCTCAAAGCTAAGATAAATCTCCAAAGATTCCGGAACCTACCCACATATAACCATGAAGAAATATCTCTCCAAACCATTATAGATCATGGTCTTGTGAATTCCATCTATGCAACCCTCGATCAGATCCTTCAATCTGATTTAGGAAGCGCTGTGAAAGATGTCTGCGGGAGACTTGGACATGAAAGATACAGGATTATCTTCTCCTCCATACCACCAAAATTCACACCACCTGTTCGTCCAGCAATTCATTATATATATATATCTCATGAATGGACAATTTAATTTTCAAGAAGACGGTCCTAGCAAAGTATCGGATGAAGAGGAAGAAATATATACAACAATTGCTAATCGTGAAAATTGGAGATTATTTTCTGAAGCTGCAGAAATTGAAGAAGCTATCACCACAGATTATGAATATCAGCTGGTTTTTCAAAACAAGATCACAAGGATTTTTATCAGCAAATATTACAACCAAAGTTATGAATACTTCAAGGGAGCAGGGCGCATAATTAAACCGGATTTTGGAAATGAATGCTCCAAGAAAAGTTACTACAGAAGCCTGGCTCAGTGGTTTCAGAAAACAGAGCCATCAGAGATCGACACGGTGCAATCAGCACCCACGATAATCAACGAAGATAATGAATAAAGATCTTGTCATCCCCGACAAAGATCACTATTCAAGATAAGGAATCTATACTATTCCAGATAAGATAAGTCCATAGTCAAAAGGCAATATTCTGACATCTTTATTAAAGGTCTAAAGCGTCAGCACCAAAGATTCTCTCCATGAAGTCTAAAGGGGTATCATAAACTCTTTGAGGTCAAGAAGAGATATCATGAAGATTCTCTACCGAGCGCTATACAAGGGGCTCACCATCGCATTTCACAGCCATCGCATTTCACACACAACACACCTCACTCAACCATTCCTCTCACCTCTCCACCAGCCATCACACTCCACTCCACTCCATCTAAGTGTTAGTACCATAGTATAACCTAAATAAAAGACTCATGAGAGTCTAAGTGTGAGAGTCTATGTAAAGTCCTTGTAAGAGTCCTGTACCTGTATAATTACGAACGTGTTGTACCAAGTCCTTGGTGTAATCTTCAGAAGGATCTACCTTCAACTTATCAAGGTATATGAATGAACACCTGGACCGTTCTATATAAACCTACTATGTTCTAAATATCTAATTTTATATCTTGTACATAATTCGTATTTACAGCTTGTCTTTATTTCCTGTACTGCATTTATGTTTGCATAATAATATAAAAAAAAATTAACAACCTGGATTGCCATCCAATTATCACATACTAATCTCACATCCAAGATTGCATATAGATAATGCATTCCTATATATATATATATATATATATATATATATATATATATATATATATATATATATATATATATATATATATATATATATATATATATATATATATATATATATATATATATATATATATATATATATATATATATATATATATACAGAAAACCTACACCATGGCATCCCGTGGAGATGGGATCCCCTCCTCCTACCTCACTCTCCTCTCCCAAATCACACGGCACTGCAGCCCTCCCCGTCGCCTCCTCTTACCTCACTCTCCTCCCCCAAATTAGACGGCACTGTAGCCCTCCTCGTCGCCGTCGTGCACTGTTCACCGGAGCCGGCGGTCGCCGCCGCGAGGGAGGCCGCGACGGCGAGGAGCTCGGCGGCGAGCGCGGTGAGCGAGAGGGAGAGCGGGAGCGGGGTACAGTGGAGCCGGAATGGGGTGTGATTGCAGTGACATCCTCCATGGCCGGCAGCAATCGGATCTGCTACAACGTCGGTGATGAAGACCTCCATGGCCGGCGACAGGGGTGCGCCGAGCACGTCGTCGTCCACAGCCGGCTGAGGAGGCTGGGGAGGCATGGTACAAGGTAGGCACCAGATCTGTCGCCTCCTCTTCTTCTACCGCCGCGCCGCCCCGCTGCTCGACCTCCTCGACCCTGCGACTCCTCCTCCTCCTCCTCCTCTCTCTTAGGGTATCACGCTGATACCCAGGTACCAAGGTCTGATACCCAGGTACCAAGGTCTGATACCTAGGTACCAGCTCGATACCCAGGGTACCAGGTATCAGTCGACACCAGGGTACCAGGACCCCCCGACCCCGCGACTCCTCCTCCTCCTCCTCCTCTCTCTTGGGGTATCACGCTGATACCCAGGTACCAAGGTCTGATACCTAGGTACCAGCTCGATACCCAGGGTACCAGGTATCAGTCGATACCAAGGTACCAGGGGTACCAGGTACCAGTCGATACCAGTGTACCAGGTACCACCTCGGTACCTTACCCAAGGTACCAGGAGAATTTGGTGGTGAGGTAGCTGCTATTCTGGGTGCTCAGGGGTGACGATGCCGGCGAGGTATCGCGCGTGAGGTAGCTGCTACTCTGGGTGCTCAGGGGCGACGATGCCGGCGAGGTATCACCCGAGCGCGCGATACCGAGGAGAATTTTTGGCGGTGAGGTAGCTGCTACTTCGGCGATGACGCCGGCGAGGTAAGGTAGCCACTGCTCCGGCGATGATACCGAGCAGGCAGTGGCTAGGTATCGAGACAAATCACGTGTTCTGTGGGTTACTCCTTTATGCTGTCGTTGCTTTTTTAATTATCCCGTGAGTACACTATTTCCACGGTATCCCGTGGGGTAGCAGCCCTCATATATATATATACATGCATATATTGGTACGAGGAGCTAAAGAAAGTGAATTGAAGGGTAATTTTGTTAATGAATATATAGAGCACGTATATGAAGCGAGAGCGATTCATACACGAATCTATACAAAACCCAAATTATAACATGAAACAAGAGAAGGTCGAGAAAGTACTCCTACGTACTAACCAGCACGATGGCCTTGATGGTGTCGCGTGTGATGGGGAAGCCAAAGACAAAAGTCCCCCTTGTCCTTTGAGGCTGAGCAGGACGTCCACCAGATTATTATCCGGCCTCTGCTGATCCTGCTGCTGCTTGGCCTCTTCCTTCTCACTGATGATCTCCTCGAGGATGCTATCAATGGTGTCGCGGATGCCGTGCAGCGGATGTCGGGAAGAGGTCCGGCACGTAGAACCCCGACGCCATGATGACGCTCTGCTTGATGGGCAAGAGGAAGTCGGCGGCGTTACTCCTCTTTCTTGTTGCCGAACGCCGCCCTGGACACGAGCACGAGCTGGAGGAAGGAGACGACCAACACAGAGAGGACAAGGGCATTGCACATACGAGTATTATTGCACAAGCTCAGCACATCATCCAACCACGCCATGGCTCGTACGTCTATCCAGTGTTCCTAAACTGTTTTAAACACTCGGGTGGACGTCCACCCGTTTCTTACATGTCATCTAAATAGTTATAAAAAATTTTCAAAAAAATTGACATAATAGGTTACAAGTTGTGACAAAAAATAACAAATTTGACTGCGAATATACGTATACTAGTTAGAGTTTGATTTGTTGTTTTTGCTACAACTCGTAGAAGCTAAATTTGAACTTGTATATTTGTGAAGTGATATATTACATATTAACCTATCTTGAGAATTTTTTTAGAATTTTTTCATAATCATTTAGGTGACATGCAATAAACGGGTGGACGTCCACTTGAGAGATTAGAATCCATCCTCTTCCTATATAATATATCCTATATTCTTATATGGAGTATATTAGCTAAGTAGAATGGCTTTGATTACCTTAGCTTAACGCTCATTGCTCGATCGCTTCTTGATTTTCTGGAGTACTTAGGTGATGCATTGGAGTCCTTTTATAGGAGAAAATATGTAGTGTAAACCACATATGTAGTGTAAACTTGAAAACTACCGTTAGATCGAGAAATGGACGTCCGAGATTCGTCCACGTCACCATAAGTTAAAATTTAACTCGTAGATTCACTCTGACGTCCATTTCTCGATCCAACGGTAGTTTCTAAGTTTCCACTACATATGTGGTTTATACTACATATTGTCCCCTTTTATAGGGAGGGGCGCTGCCCCCACGTACCTCCACATCATCACTTATTATATATCTTAATCGACCAATTACCGATCGAATTTGCTAAGCTGCTAGCCATGGCATATTAATTAAACAGCAATTTGCAGCTAGCCAACAGGTCAGTCAAGCACATGCATATGATGCATGATTCATTTTTTAAGCATTGCGTACGGTCGGTACCAAGTAAGCTTCTTCGACCGATCAGTGTTTCAATGATGCTCCCTTGCATTTGGCCCCGGATTAGGTGCAAACGAGGTGCTTTAATTTCGTCCTTACATCTGTCTCTACATGCCTATATATGGTATACCATGTTATTAGCTTTAATTATATCTTGTTAACTATTTAGATGATACCTAAGAGAGAAAAACACACGCACTCAAGAGTTTATAATACTTTCTTTGAGTAGGCCATGTCATGGCACATTTATGGTCATCCTTTTTTTTGGTTGTGGCGTAGCAAACCGGTGATGGAAAATAGGTAACCCCAACGATGTCTAGTTTTACCTCTTTTCGAACTTCGCACGTTTTGTTGTTTGCAACTTTGCATCAGTTTGGCTAAATTTTCCCCAAAACCTAGGTCAATAAAATTATCTGTTGTAACAAAATTAAATTATCTCTAAAACTATTGAGGGGCCGGGAATCGAACAAGTTAATTAATTCCTTAAAGTTGGTACGTATCATTAATTTTAACCTCTCCCAATTCCTTATTTATCTTCATATTGTGTTTTTGTGTAAATAAATGAACTCACTTTTTTAATACTATATGTTTATCCACGTGCAAGAGCGATCAACATATTGTTCTAGCTAGTATGGCTACCTTAGCATGGGGGCATTTATGTTGTGTTCGGTTTAAATGAGCATGCATGAAGAGGTCAATGTCTTTTGTAATTAGGAGATTTTGAGAGTTTTGTCCATGGTCACAACTCTTTTGATGCAACTTCTGGAGGCATATTCCGACTGATGTAGTTGGGAGAGAGAGAAAGATGTCACAACTTCAATTATCTCTGTTCTTTTTGACAACTTTTAATTTACAACTTTACACTATTAATTTACAGATTTACATAACAATAAATAATGACATATATGTACAAATTATATCTAAATATGAATATATTAATGTTCAAACTTTAGATTAGTTGAAAAATACAAGTATAGTCTCGTAAAGGTGGAATTTGAATTTGCGTGTTTTTTGGCATATCACATATTATTGTATCTTACTAAGTATTTTAGTAATGATTTAGATAGCATGCAAAAACGAGCAAGATCCTCTCACTACTTAAAAAAGATTTTTCCCAACATCACGATTTCCCAGGCAGACAATAAAATCACCATTTGTAAAAATAGCTAAAAATACCATAAATCTAGTGCCGCGTGCGAAAATCGATTTTTACATGAGGATCTCTTAAGAGATCTACTTGCGAAAATCCCTTTATTTTTACTGACGGATCTTTTAAGTGGTCCGTATATAAAAATTAATTTTCATAGGTGGGACCTTAACATGTCTAACTGCGAAAAGGTTATGACTTATAAAATCGCCACCTATCCCCATTTTCACCAAGTCTAATCTCTCCCTCACCTCACCTGGTCTCCCCTCCCATTCCTTCCCTCTCCCTCACCTAACTCTCCATCTTAGAGCAGCGACACGCGCCCTTCGCTCCCCTCTCTCCCTCCCAGATCCGACTAGAGGAGGGGAGGGTGGTGGCGGCGGCGTGGAGGCAGCTCCCCCTCCCTACCTCTCCGCTCCTAGATCCGGCCGGAGGAGGGGGAGTGACAGTGGCGGCGCAGACGCGACGACGGTGAAGGAAGCGAAAGTGGTGGCGCGGAGGCGGCGACTCCCTCCCTCCCTACTCATGGATCCGGCCGGCCTTGGGGCGCATGGATCCACCACCGGCCGCGATGACGGCGGTGTCTGCGCCTCGGTCTACCGCCGGCCGCAATGCCAATGACGGCCACGACGACAACGGGAACGGCGCCTGGATCCGCCGTCGGGCGGCCTCGGGCGCCTAGATCTGCCGCTAGGCCTTGGGCGCGCGGATCTGCCACCAGCCGTGACGACAATGACGACGGCGCTTGGATCTACCGTCGGGTGGCCTCGGGCACGTGTCGGGCACGCGGATCCGCCGTCGGGTGCCCTTGGGGGATCCGCCGCCGGCTGACCTCGGGCCATCCTCAGGAGCGTGGTTCCCCTGCTGGCCGTCCTCGTTCTCGTGAGTGGCGGTGGCTTCAACTAGCAGCGGTATGTGGGGGCTCTCAGGAGTGAGCAGCGACGGCCATGAATATTTTGTTGTTTGTGTTTATTTGTGATGAATTTTGTTGAATGGATTTGAGGATTTGGTAAATTTGTTGAATGGATTGGAGGCTTTTGAATCTGCTCGTACACGGAGAATTTTGAAGTTCCCGAGTTTTTTTTATGCAAATACTTTCGTAGGCGGACCTCTTTAGAAATCCGCCTACGAAAATCGGTTTCCACAGACGGCCAGTCCACCCGCCTGCGAAGCGTTTTGACTGGCCGTCTGCGAAAAGTTGTTTTGTCCAACTGTAAAATTGATTTTTGTAGTAGTGTCTCGTTGAACATTGATGACTTTGCTAGGATATCCATAAAAAAATAGTAGACCTTTATGTAGGCCATGACACAAAGTAAGGTCGTAAGGTCGGACGAAAGTACAATGTGACCATCTGACATATAAAATTGTCGCGTTACTTGTCAAGAAAAGGCCTAATTGAATTAAATGACTTCATTATATATATAGTCATTGATTAACTTTACGCCTGGTCAGCCCATATATCTTCCTGTGTATATACTCCCTCCGTTTCAAAATATTTGACACTGTTAACTTTTTAGTATATGTTTGACTATTCGTCTTATTTAAAAAATTTAAGTATTTATTTATTCTTTTCATATCATTTGATTTATTGTTAAATATACTTTCATGTACACATATAGTTTTACATATTTTAAATTTTTTTTAATAAGACGAACGGTCAAACAAGTACTAAAAAGTCAACTGTGTTAAATAATATTTTGAAATAGAGAGAGTAGTTAATTACTGCTAACATCGATTATTAAGTATTCTCTTGCATTTGCGCATGGTACGCACGTGGTTACACATTCGTCTCAAGAGACAATAATGTTTTACCCCATGAACATATACAGTATATATATGCGTGTGCAAATTTATTACGTGAGGTAGGAAAATGAAAGTGACCACTAATTATTAGCTTTGTTTATTACCCCACTTGACTTGAGATAAAAGCATGTGCGCAATTGTGATGGAAAACCAAAAGTCTAGAAGACCATTTGACATTATTAGATAGAGCTAGCAATGCTGTAAGTACTTCAAGAAATTCTTGCTAAGTTTTTACAAACAACATTTTCAACCGTTTGATTAAATTGGTGAAGATAACAATAGATCAAATTAACATTTGTAGAACATTTGCACTCAACATGCACGAATATATGATTAGAGCGATGGGCAGAGGAATTCTTTTTTTAATTGCACCCAATTGCCACGCCAAGACTGGTGGTGTGGCTGCGTACTTTGGCCACGTCGGTTCCAATGGCATAACGAAAATGTTCATTTTCGAAGATAAGTTCCTGGAAGATCTATTATTGAAATTATTTATTAAAAAGATCTAAAAAAATTCAAGGGATATACCCCGATCACAAGATCCATACATATATGATGTGTTTGGAGGATGTAGGGATTGGTTAATATATATATATAAGAATGCAAATGAAGTTTTCAAGAGAGCAAGTGATTATTATACATGTTCGGGATCCCTAATTACTGGAAATAGTCCTACTCCTGTTGACCAAGAGGCCAGTGTTATCATTATATGTCAATATCACATGTAGGAGGATCGATTCCCTTATCTAAGACAATTAATGATAGGTACCTTTGGGGAGATATACAATAGTCGCTAATATCATCATTCTCATAACTTTGCTAGAATAAAACGTTCGTGTTAAGCTCAACATCGGTTCGTTGTGTTTATAGAATAAAAGTTTACTATATGATGGTTGTCGACGTTTGATGTTGCAATTTCAGTATTTGCATAGTATGGGGATCGTTGGTACTAGGGTATACGTGAGACTTAGGTAAAAGAGACGGAGACAGGGATTTTTATACAGGTTCGGACCCCTGAATTGTCAGGTAATAACCCTATATCATGTTGGCCGAAGCCGGTCGTTGCTCTTATTCACCATAATCACACCAGTACAATATTTGGGGTAGCCTATCTAACTGTTGTCGATATGGCGGTCTAAAGTTCTGACTTGTAGTCAACAACAGGGTAGCCTTCCTCCTCGAATCCGCATCCGGCGAGATCAGAGACAACGCTATATCTCTCCTGACGGTATCCGTAAGCACTATAGGGGACTAGCCAGTGCCTATCTCTGAATTCAATATCCGGCGTCTTGTCTTGGCGCATGTTGGATTGTATGTTGTGGCTTCTGTTGTTCCGTGTCCCCTCTCCTCCTAGGGGGCCTTGTATTTATACCTATAGGTGTCCCCTTGTCCAAGTAGAACTAGGGAAACCAATATGGATACAATCCGAGTAGTCCTTGTCGTTTCCATGTAGAACTCTAGTCATCCTTCCTTATGCGGAACTCTTTCTATATCCGAAGGTTGTTTCCATATAAGACATGGTATGTAGTGGGTCCTGTCGAGATTTAGTCAACTACTATTAGGTATGTGATATCCATAACCCTGACAGTAGCCCCCGACTTCAATGCAAATGAACGAATTCATATTCTCAACCGCGCGCAGACCTTGGAGTAACTGTTATCGAGCTCATGTGACCGTTCTCGGTGAGTTCAGAGATAACGTTAGACTTCCCTTATCAGCCTCAAGCGGGCACCTATAGGGTTTGTCTGAGTCAATCTCCGACGTCAACCAAGAAAGTACGGAACATACGACTAAGTCTCCCATCTTGCTGTAATCGAGAATTTGGATTGAAGTCAAGAAATTTTATCTCGGCGGGTACACCATTTCTTCATTCTGTATTCCTTGTCGAGATCCACCAACCGTTCTCGAGTGATTGAGAAGGTGTAAAATCTGCGACAAAGCCTTGTCAACATTTGTCGTACTCGCCTTAGTCGATCTTGGTGTAGAACCATAGAGACATGGAGTCTTCAACGATGTCGAATAGAACTTTCCTGAAATCAACACTCAGAAAAGAATATTAGATAGAAATAGCCCCCGAGCGAACGCTCAAAGGGTGACATGTTATAATATGTATGGAAAACTGAAAATGAATTAAATTTACAGACCAATGTTTTATATATGAGCGTCTACTCTTTTACCGACTTCGATCAGTCAGTTTGTTGAGTCATACACTCTCCCTAGCCCCCAATCTTGTCGTCGGAGAATCGTTCTCAGATGATAAGGCTCTTGGACCCTTGACCTGCCTTGGTTGAAAAAGCACTGACCCTAACCCCCAACGGTGAAGTTGGAAAACTCAATTTCCGATTACACGGCTTGGTTAATACGCACGGCGAGAACTCTTACATGACCAGATCTTACATGGTCGTTTGTCTCTACATGATTCGACAAGGCCTTATCCGCTCTGGGCGTCCCCTGCCGAAGTTCTCTTAGGTTCCTCAGAGGCCTTGTCAGGACGGCGTAAAGGAACAGTAGGATTGGTTTCAACTCTAGGTGTCGTCGTGGCAAGGGATCTCTGGGTAAAACACTTGGCAATATTGTGTACCTGATATCAACTTTGTTAGAGTAAAGGTAGTGGGAGAATCGCTACACCTCTGGTCGGGGACCAGGTAGTAGTCGTAACTCAACCACTTAAAGTGGAAATAGTGGGAGAATCGCTACACTTCTAGTCGAGGACTAGGTAGTAGTCGTAACTCGACCACTAGAAGTAAATGTACGAGAGATCGCTACGATTGACTGGTTGAGAACCAGTGAGTAGGTGTCTCTCGACCATTTGGAGTCGTGGTACGAGGACTGCTATGCTGTCGGTCGAAGACCAGTCGTAGTTATTCCTCAAACATCTGAAGTCATCTGGAGTCGTGGTGTGAGGACCACTACGCTGCTGCTGTAGTTGTACCTCGACCATCTGAAGTTAAGGCGCGAGAGATTGCTACGATTTACTAGTTCGAGAACTAGCGAGTAGAATTCTCTCTCGAACACCAATGGAAGTTGCGGTGCGAGAGATTGCTACCTTTTACTAGTTCGAGAACCAACGAGTAGAATTATCTCTCGAACACCAATGAAAGTTATGGTGCGAGAGATTGCTACCTCTTACTGGTTCGAGAACCAGCAAGTAGAATTATCTCTCGAACACCAATGGAAGTTGTGGTGCGAGAGATTGCTACCTCTTACTGGTTCGAGAACGAGCGAGTAGAATTATCTCTTGAACACTAATGGGAGTTGCGGTGCGAGAGATTGCTACCTTTTACTGGTTCGAGAACCAGCCTTTCACAGGTTCGAGAACCAGCGGGTAGAGTTATCTCTCGAACACCAATGGAAGTTGCGGTGCGAGAGATTGCTACCTTTTACTGGTTCGAGAACCAGCGGGTAGAATTATCTCTCAAACACCAATGGAAGTTGCGGTGCGAGAGATTGCTACCTCTTACTGGTTCGAGAACCAGTGAGTAGAATTATCTCTCGAACACCAATGGGAGTTGCGGTGCGAGAGATTGCTACCTCTTACTAGTTCGAGAAGCAGCGGGTAGAATTATCTCTCAAACACCAATGGGAGTAGCGGTGCGAGAGGTTGCTACCTTTTACTGGTTCGAGAACCAGCGGGTAGAATTATCTCTCGAACACCAATGGAGGCACTAGAGTTGGTTTATTACATGTGCATCTCATGTGGTCAGCATGACTCACATACCCAACTTATAGAATATCCGGATTTCCGTCCGCAATCATGTCGGGTGATCAAGCCGACATCGTTCGCGAGCAATTATCCGTTAACAACCTTTTCTCGAATAGCCCAGCCATGGCTGGTGATATGAGATAAGTCGTCGGTCTTCGTTGGTAGGTTGGGTGCGACAACTCTGCATTTGTCGAGAACGTTCTCGATAATGGGGTGTGCTCGACCACAACCTACTCGAGTGCTCAATTGTTCCTGAAAAATATTTTCTATAAGGCAAGACATATAGCAGAGAATATCGAGTATGTACTCAAAAAACTGCATGGATCTTCTAGCATTATCAGGATATAACGAGCAGATGTAAATATGAGACATTATGTAAACCGTAAACAAGCATGATTTATATAGAAGAAAATAGAGCGTGCCCCCGGCGTTAAACCGTAGTCGATTTGACATCGGGATCACTTGCACAATAGATATTGTATAAAAAACATGCTCTAGGTAAACATAATAAATTATTGATCTGACAATATTGTATAAATTTGGAAATAGGTACGGTAAATTATATATAAAATATTGCGTACCTTTGTAGATATATGCCGGATATATCTACGAAATTAGTAGATCAATTTAAAAAACCAATCTACCAATTACCTTGCCGCGTACTCGTTCGATATCATGCGATCTGACATCTTTAGGTACGCCGCGGAGCTTGAGGCTCGAATGATCTCGATAGATCAAGTTGTTGACGACGATGGTTCCGATCTTGTCGAGGCACGTACTCTGGTCATGTTGGATCTCCCTGGTTCGAAGTCATCGAGTAGCTTGTTGTTGGAGAATCTGTCTCTTAAACCCATCTCGTCGAAACCTTGAAGCACCAAAAGATCCCCTACCTGGCGCCACTCTCGACATTCGATGTCGCGATTCCGGTATTTGCATAGTATGGGGATCGTTGGTACTAGGGTATACGCGAGACTTAGGTAAAAGAGACGAAGATAGGGATTTTTATACAGGTTCGAGCCCCTGAATTGTCAGGTAATAACCCTATATCATGTTGGCCAAAGGCGGTCGTTGCTCTTATTCACCATAATCACACCGGTACAATATTTGGGGTAGCCTATCTAACTGTTGTCGATATGGCGGTCTAAAGTTCTGACTCGTAGTCGACAGGTAGCCTTCCTCCTCGAATCCGCATCCGGCGAGATCAGAGACAGCGCTATATCTCTCCTGACGGTATCCGTAAGCACCGTAGGGGACTAGCCATGCATATCTCTGAAGTCGATATCCGGCATCTTGTTTTGACGTATGTTGGATTGTATGTTGTGGCTTCTATTGTTCCGTGTCCCCTCTCCTCCTAGGGGGCCTTGTATTTATACCCATAGGTGTCCCTTTGTCCAAGTAGAACTAGGGAAACCAATATGGATATAATCCGAGTAGTCCTTGTCATTTCCATGTAGAACTCTAGTCATCCTTCCTTATGCGGAACTTCTCCTATATCCGAAGGTTGTTTCCATATAAGACATAGTATGTGGTGGGTCCTGCCGAGATTTAGTCAACTACTATTAGGTATGTGGTATCCATAACCCTGACAATGGTGGGGAAAGGAAAGCATAATAAAAATGTTTTGGTAAATAGTAAATGTTTATGTTTATATAGAGCTTAATTTGTTGTCTCCTTAATTTCTCATCTTAAAAAGTAGTAGCCTAAGAGGTGAAAAACAAGGTCCACTGCTCTTCAACGGTCGTAATTAAGGGAATAAGTCTGTAATTCAGCTCATCATTAGATGTGGTGAGTATACCCCCTTCAAATTCACCAAACCCAAACATTATCAATCTACTGCAAAATAAAAAAAAATCTAAAGAGAAATAAAAAAATCACAAAGAAATAAAAGGGAAAAAGGAGAAAACAGAAAAAAGAAAAAAACCACAAATCTTCTCGCCGCCTTGCTCCTCTTGCCGGCCGCCGCCCACCTCGACCGCTACCTCGCTCCTCTTGCCGGCCACCGCCCCACTCCTCTCACCGGCCGCCGCCTCGCCTTCTCCAGATCCGGTCGCTCCTCTCGCCGGCCCGCTCGTCGGCTCGCTCCTCTCACCGCTCCGCCTCGTCGCTCGCCAACCGCCGCCACGCTCATCTCCTTCCCCACCTCTCGCCGCCCCGCCTCGTCTCCTTCCCCACCGGCCACCACCCCGTCTCCTTCCCCACCGGTCGCCGCGCCATCTCCTTCCCCACCGGCCGCCGCCCCGTTTCCTCCAGATCCAGCCGTCATCGTCGTCTCCATCCCCACCGGTCGTCGCCGTGGTGCACCGGCCGCTACCGCCGTCGTGCACTGGCTGTTGCCGCCGCCGCCTCCACCTCTTCCAGCTGTCGCCGCCACATACCGGGTGCTGCCTCGCTTGCGTCGTCGTTGAGGTCGCGTGGTGAGGGGTGACGTGACCCATGTTGGTCGCTCACCCCGCTCGCCCGGGCGCCGGGCGGCTGCATCCGGCCAAATCGGCCGGATCCCCCCATCCAGCATCTGAGAGGAATATTCCTCTTCGGGCCGCCCTATCCCACCCCCGCCTACCAACGAAACATCCACCAAAAATGGGCTGCCATGTCCTATCCATCCAAACACACCTTAAGTGGATGAGCTCTCGCTAGAGATGAGTTGAGTTGAGACTTGAGAGAGGAGATAGAGGAATGTGGAAGAAGTTAAAGACGGGACTAATAATATTCCTATATATATGTACTAGGAAAGAGAAGGCCGCAAAATGCTCCCTACCAAAGATCCCTGTTTCATGAGCTTGTGGAGTGTTGATGCATGCATTGCAGCCATGGAGATAGGAAACAGCTGATTTGTGCATGCAATGCAATGCACGTACCCCTTTGATTTGATATGATTTGATTTGATTGAATTAATTTTAGTCCGATCCGATCCAATCCGTGCATGCATGTATACCTAGGTTTTCAATATATAATTCATCTGCCGGATTAATTGCAATCAATTGAATTGAATTGAAGATCAATAGTAATCGATGGGAGGAATGGATTGCTCAATGACAAGCAGCATATTGTCGGCGAATTACAACACCATCCTGTTCGAGTTCGGCGTCATCCTGGTGACCAGCAAGATCCTGTACGCTCTCCTCCGAAAGCTGTACCAGCCGCGCATCTTCTCCGACCTGCTGCTCGGCATCGTCCTCGCCCAGTTCCGCGTGCTCTCGCTCACCAACGCCATCAACCTCGTGTTCGGCAAGATCGGCGGCTTCGTCTTCGCGCCCTACCTCTTCGCCCTCGGCGTCGAGATGGACCCCTCCGCGCTCCTCGACGCCCCCACCGCCGACGCCGCCGTCGCCTACGCCGGCATCTTCTCGACCACCGTCCTCGTCACGCTCTTCCACGCCCCCATCATGCGCCCCACCTCCGGCATCGTCCACGAGAACTCCCTCCGCGCCTTCCTCGGCCTCGCCGCCGCCCTCGCCAACACCGCCTCCCCGGTCCTCACCCGCCTCGCCACCGACCTCAAGATCGCCAAGACCGCCGTCGGCCGCCTCGCCGTCGGCGCAGGCATCGCCTCCGACATGCTCACCACCATGCTCATCGCGATCGGCAGCATGATCTGGCGCGACACCGGCACCGAGGGGGCCGCCTCGCCCCTGGCGCAGCCGGCGCTCACCGCCGCGGTCCTGGCCGTGGTCCTCATGTCGGGCCTGGTGTCGAGGGCCATGGCGGAGTGGGTGGACGGGCGCAACCCGGAGGGGCGGCGCATGCGGGGCTTCGACCTATCGCTGGTGGCGCTGGTGGCGGCGACGCTGTGCTGGTTCACCTCGGCGCTGCGGCTGGACGTGAACATGGCGGCGTTCCTGGTGGGGCTGGCGTTCCCCAGCGAGGGGAGGGTGTCGCGGCTGCTGGTGAGCAAGATCAACCTCGTGCTCAGCTCCTTCGTCCTCCCGCTCTACGTCGCCCACGTCTGCCTCTCGCTCCGGCAGACCACCGACGACATCGAGGCGGCGGGGCTCCGCAAGGACCAGGGCTTCCGCGTCTACGTGATGGAGCTCCCCTTCCCCTGGTGGAAGGTGCTGTTCGTCACCGCCATGGGCACGCTGGGGAAGCTGGTGGGGTGCGCCGCCGCCGGCCTGCTCCTCCGGGGGCTGGGGTGGCTGGAGGCGCTCGCCCTGGGTCTGCTCCTCAACGTGAAGGGGTACTTCCACGTGTACTGCGCGCTGGCGGCGTTCGAGGCCGGCATCATCACGGACAAGTCGTTCATGGCGATCATCTTCATGGTGGCGGTGAACGTGGCGACGACGCCGATGGTGGGGATGGCGATCGCGTCGTGGGCGCGGCGGAGCGTGCAGTGGCGGCTGATGGGGCTGCAGCACCACGACCCGGCGACGGAGCTCCGCCTGGTGGTGGGGCTGCAGGGGCCCCAGGACGTGGCGACGCTGGCGTTCCTGATGGAGGCGCTGCGGTGGGGCGGCGGGAACGGGGAGCTGGCGGTGTACGCGGTGGACATGGTGCAGCTGACGGAGCAGACGGCGGCGGCCATCGTGAAGGGCGGTGGGTTGGACGGCGTGACGGTGGTGGACGAGGAGGTGTCGGAGATGCGGAAGCAGATCGGGGAGGCGCTGGACGCGTACCAGGAGCGCGGTGGGGATGATGGCGCGGTGAGGGTGCGGAGGGTGCTTGCGCTGTCGTCGTTCCCGGACATGCACAGCGACATCTGCATCTGCGCGGAGGAGGCCATGGCGGCGCTGGTTCTGTTGCCCTTCCACAAGAGGCAGCGGCGTGAGGATGATGGGGCCATGGAGATGGAGCCCCGCCCCTTGGGCTTCCGCCTCGTCAACCAGAAGGTGCTGCAGCTGGCGCCGTGCTCCGTCGGCATCCTGGTGGACCGCCACCGCCACCGCCACGTCGATGCCGCCGAGTCGCTGTCGCAGGGCGTCGTGGTGGTCTTCATCGGGGGCGCCGACGACCGGGAGGCGCTCACGCTCGCCTCCTTCATGTCCAAGCACGCCAGCGTCCGGCTCACGGCGCTGCGGGTGGTGCAGAACGCGACGGCGCAGGCGAGGGCGCGGGCGCGGACCAGCCTCTTCGAGTCGTCCAAGAGTAGCCGGCGTGCGGGGGCGTCGTCGTCGTCGTCGTCGGTGCTGGGGCAGGAGGAGGTGCAGGCGCAGGTGGACGACAAGTTCTTCGCGGAGTTCTACCGGAAGCACGTGGCCGGCAGCAAGGCCATCGGGTACATGGAGAAGCACGTCGGCGACGGGGCGGAGCTGGTGGCGGTGCTGCGGGCGCTGCAGGCGGAGTACCGTCTGTTCGTGGTCGGCCGGGGCCGCGACCGGCGGTCGGTGCTGACGGAGGGTTTGGAGGAGTGGGCTGAGTGCCTTGAGCTCGGCCCCGTCGGCGACATCCTCGCCTCCTCCGATTTCTCCTCCACCGCCTCCGTCCTCATCGTCCAGCAGTACGACGCCAAGAAGCACTACAAGGTCATCGACGAGGAGTTCATGCCTTTGTAATTCTTTCCCATATACTTCTATTTTCATTACCCCTAACCTCCCTCTTCCTCTTCATTAGCTTATTATTAACTGCAACCCATATACTTACTTAACTTACATTATATATATATATATATATATATATATATATATATATATATATATATATTCATTACCCCTCTCCCCCCCCTTCGGAGAAGATGGCTTGGGCAGGTTACGAACACTTGGCTCTGATACCAGCTCTAACCTAGGGCAGTGACTAGGGGTCTAGTCACCAGATATGAGGATAGGAATGCAGTATCTATATGCAATCTTGGATGTGAGATTAGTATGTGACAATTGGATGGCAATCCAGGTTGTTAATTTTTTTTTTATTTTTTATTTTTATATTACTATGCAAACATAAATGCAGTACAGGAAATAAAGACAAGCTGTAAATACGAATTATGTACAAGATATAAAATTAGATATTTAGAACATAGTAGGTTTATATAGAACGGTCCAGGTGTTCATTCATATACCTTGATAGGTTGAAGGTAGATCCTTCTGAAGATTACACCAAGGACTTAATACAACACGTTCGTAATTATACAAGTACATGACTCTCACAAGGACTCTTACATAGACTCTCACACTTAGACTCTCATGAGTCTTTTATTTTGGTGAAATGCGATGCCTGTGAAATGTGATGGTGAGCCCCTTATATAGTGCTCGGTAGAGAATCTTCATGATATCAATTCTTGACCTCAAAGAGTTTATGATACCCCTTTAGACTTCATGGAGAGAATCTTTGGTGATGACGCTTTAGACCTTTAATAAAGATGTCATAATATCGCCTTTTGACTATGGACTTATCTTATCTGGAATAGTATAGATTCCTTATCTTGAATAGTGATCTTTGTCGGGGATAACAAGATCTTTATTCATTATCTTCGTTGATTATCGTGGGTGCTGATTGCACCGTGTCGATCTCTGACGGCTCTGTTTTCTGAAACCACTGAGCCAGGCTTCTGTAGTAACTTTTCTTGGAGCATTCATTTCCAAAATCCGGTTTAATTATGCGCCCTGCTCCCTTGAAGTATTCATAACTTTGGTTGTAATATTTGCTGATAAAAATCCTTGTGATCTTGTTTTGGAAAACCAGCTGATATTCATAATCTGTGGTGATAGCTCCTTCAATTTCTGCAGCTTCAGAAAATAATCTCCAATTTTCATGATTAGCAATTGTTGTATATATTTCTTCCTCTTCATCCAATAGTTTGCTAGGACCGTCTTCTTGAAAATTAAATTGTCCATTCATGATATATATATATAATGAATTGCTGGACGAACAGGTGGTGTGAATTTTGGTGGTATGGAGGAGAAGATAATCCTGTATCTTCCATGTCCAAGTCTCCTGCAGACATCTTTCACAGCGCTTCCTAAATCAGATTGAAGGATCTGATCGAGGGTTGCATAGATGGAATTCACAAGACCATGATCTATAATGGTTTGGAGAGATATTTCTTCATGGTTGTATGTGGGTAGGTTCCGGAATCTTTGGAGATTTATCTTAGCTTTGAGAACCAGGAATCTATAGGATGGGTCAGAGATTGCCTGATCATCTAGCCTTAAGAGAGGGAGCATATATATGATTACTCGTATGGCTGGGTTTCTTTCTCTTCCTTCTAAGAGATCAAAGAAATAATCTTGGAGTCGAAGGAATATTTTCATTTGTCTCTCCTTAAACTTTTGCCAAACAAGATCGAGGATGTCTTGCCCAAAGCAAGATAAAGTTTGCTCCGTCTTGAAGCTTAATCTAGGTTGGAGATTTTCGTATGTGGTACTTATGGGATTTTGGATTTTAAGTTTCTTTTGGCAAGAATCTTTGTAGGCACAAGATCTACATGGTGCTTTTGGCTGGGTCCGGAGTATATATTGTGGAAGGAATGAATTGGGATGATTATGCAGTATGTATGGTGTTTGGGGAATGGTATCATGCTTTTTTGTGGATGATGATGGTTTATTATGTGGAAAACATTGCAATAGGTTATTGATATTTATGTGGAAAGCAACCATGCTCGAAGCAGGATCTGTTGAGATCAAAATCTTATCTGAGAATACCTTGGTATTCTTATCTGTTGCCATAGATTGTTCAACTTCCATGGGAAGTTTATCTTGGCCATCACAGGATTTCTCCTCGCGATAATCTAGTAACCTCTCCTCATGATGAGGGATATCTTGTAGTTTAGCCATTTTTTCTGTTATCTTTTGATCTGAGGGCACGAAATTTTTGAAATAATATGCCAGGCCATTTAAGGCATGAGCTTTTTCTTTTTTGTTTTTCGCCTGCCACAAGAGGTTTAATAACCCTTGTTGTGGCTCTGTTACTCTGAAATTGTGATTAAATCGTTCTTCATGGCCTCTGGGCAGTTGGGGCAGTCTCCATGAACTCATATTCGTGAACCATTCAGACTTCTGTGAAGCCATTTCCCTGCATATATATTCAAAATTTTTAGTAGCTTTTAATAAATATCTATCTTCCCATGATGTCTTACCTGGCAAGTCCATAGATTTTGGAAGATATGATGGAAAAGAATTGTCATGTAAATATATTCTATTCACAACTTGTTCTCTTTCGGTCTGAACAAGCTGGTCAAGAATCTCATCTGTGTTAGACGAAAATCTTAGGCTCACCTGTTTGCCCATTATCTCAAATTGAATATCTTCGTTTGTGACAAGGAAGGGACGAATGAGTGATAAAAACGGTGTTCCTAAAATAACATCTTGCTTAAGATTTTTAACGAGTAGAAAAGATGTTTTAATGCAAACTTCAGATATGCAAATATAGATTTCAGGGATTTGATATTCTACTGTTAAAAGTCCTCCATCTGCCCTACGAATTCTGTGGGCGGCTTTACAGAAATATTTATGAGGGATAATACCTTCTCGAATGCAATTGACATCAGCACCAGAATCAATTAAAGTGATATGCTGAAAGTAGGATCCGTCTATAAAACGATACATAACTTCTGTGTACCATTTTTGCTTCATATATTTTTGAATGGTTCCAACAACCTGATCATCTTCTTGAATTGGTTCGTCCTTTTCTTCCATATGGAATCCTTCTTTTAATTATAACATGTATAGACGCTTTCTTATTTCTTCTAAATCTTGTTTCATAATTTTTTGGTCTTCGAATAGGCTGATCAAATCTGGTTTCTCATTCTTCTTTTTCTGTTCATCTAATCTTTTGAACACTTCATCAATAGAGAGGAATTTGCTCTTTTGAATATCCTTTTTTAGTTTATCCTTATCAGTCTTGACTCTTGAAAGGAATTTTTCGAGAACTCTTCTTTTTTCTTCTGGATCTTGAATGGTTTCAAAAGTATCGAGAACAAATTCTTCTAAACTGGTTAAAACGAGTATATTTTCATCAGACTCTTCTTCTAAATTATCTGGCTCATAACAAGAGCAACCACTGTCTTGGCAATAATTAATCTCTGCATTTTTTTCTTCATCTGAACTTGAGTCATTGTCTATATTATTTAGTATTGCTTCAAGTTTTTCTTTAACATCTTCTGATTCTGAATCTAACAAGGCTTGGATCTCTTTTTTAACTTTGGATTTGAAACATCTGTTAGCTATGTGTCCTTTCAAGCCACATTTGTAACAAATGGTTTCTTTGCTTTCAGTGTCTTGTGTTCTTATATTCTTATTGTAAATTCTTTTTGATTTTCTTTTGGTAGCTTGAAAGCTCATCTTGCTTTTATCATTTGGTTTTGTCATAGGTTTGGAATGGGTTTTTCTTTTTCTATGGACATAAGGATCTTGAAAACCAAACTGATAGCAAAAATCTCCCATTTCTCTTTTACCAAGAATCCTTTGTTTTTTGAGTTGATCTTTGATTTTTAGGTCATTGCAAAGCTCAGTCCCTACTAATTGTATCTTTTGTGTGATTTTTCCAATATCTAGATAGTGATAATTTATACTCCCTCCCCCTTCTTTTCTTAGGGAATTTCTAACCTTTTCAGCAAATAAAGGAGGTAAACCAGAAATATATTTTTCTTTCCAAAAGTCTTGATTAGGTTCTGGTAGGGTATATAGTTTTCACAAGAAAGTATCTTTATACCATCTAAAATCTGACATTGTTTTACATTTTAAATTTATCAATTGCTCTCTATTTTTTCATAGATATCATGATAGTTTCCGGCAAAGTGATAAATTATGTTATAGATTAAAGTGGCTAAGGCATCAGAAATGTTACCGGTTGGATTCCCATTACCATCTCTATCGGGCAATGGCCTTCCTTGATCATCCCTTTTAACTGCACAAAGAATCTCCTGTCTTTGAGTTTCATTTAAATAATTATTCCACCATCCTTTTAATTGATCAGAAAACCCAATGACAATCATATTGGCAGCTTCTCTTTCTTTGTTTCCATTAGCTATGCAGGCATTAGCATACATAATCATTTGATGACATAAAGTAAAGATTTGATATTCAGTAAAGCCATCTAAGTTCCATTCTACAATTTCTTTGCCATTGTAGTAAGTCATATTTTGAATCTGAGGCATTTCCTCAAACTGTAGGTCTGCATAAGTTGGTCGAGGGTAATAATTCCTAGTTGTGGAAGTAAGAGTAGAAGGTTTAAAAATCTTGTTGACCATATCATATTTTTCATTATCAGAAATCTCATTGATATTTTTATTTACTTTTAAATTATTTAGTTTTAAGGCTAGCTCACTGACTAGCTCTTCAGAAATTGTGGGTCCAAAAGCCTTTTGTTTCCCAAGTTTGATGTTAGGATCAATTGTTTGGACAAACATAGGACTAACAGACTGAGAACTAGAAGACTGAGAGTTAGAGGGAATATTTATCTTTACCTCAGGTCTTCCTGTTTTGTAGCCTTCCATAAGGATTGTCTCTATTCGATCTGTTTGTTGACCAAGAGAACGTAGAGATATATTTGCATAATTTTGTTGTTCTATTAAATGTCCTATGTGTTCAACCTTTGCTGTTTCTCCATATGTATTTTTAGAAATACTTTTTAGTGGACAAGCTTTTCCTCCATTATGAGATAATTGAATGGATTCAAATGGAGGATGAACAGAGTCTACCTTGTTTCCACTGGTTGTCTCCCATTCTGTAGAAACCTTCTTGATAACAGTTAAATCTTCTGCTTCGGATTTTTGCTCTTTTTTCATCATGCTTTTTCCTTTGAAGAATTCTTCGAAGTGTCTGACTTGGCTACTTTCATACCAATCAAAGAAAAAGATGTTCTTCCTTTGTTCTCTCATTTCTTTGTGCCAAAGTTCTCTTATCTTTAGTCTAAATGGTTCATCGACCCTTTCAAAGTATCTTTTCATCTTGGGTCGGTTCTTTTGAAGCCTGAGTTCTTTTTTAAGCAAATCTTTATCAATTTCAAACTCATCTTCTTCTATGGCAATAACAAAGCCAACATCAAGCTCGATAACATTGATATCGAAGTCTGAGATTGAAGGTTCGTCGGAGTTGTCTTCATAGGTAGCATAGACAACATTTTGAGGTTTTGTCCTAGGCCTAGAATCTAGATTGACAGAAGGTCTAGACTGGAGAAAGGTTTTTTGTTTTGAAGCAAATGTTATCTCAACATCTCCGTCTGGTGTTTCAATCAAGGATTCGACTTCTGATTGATCCATAGACTTAGGTTCAACAGCTTGAGATAAAACCCATTTCTCAGGCAGGGTGATCTCATCCCATTTCAGGGTTTTGGGGGTAGTACATCTGTTATTAGGATTGGTTTGAAGGAGAGTGGTTAGGCCTTTTGGTGTATAATGTTTGGCACAAGGTGCTAAAGTTGTCATGGCTTTGTAGTAAACTCTGTAGGTAACGGAGATGTTTTCACTCCCTGATTCTAGTTCATAACCAGATGTTTGTAAGTTGAGAGTGAGAACTTTATGGATATCTGTGTCTGAGAGGGATACAGAAAAATCAGGAAAGGTGTTAAAATAAACAGGACCATTACTGAGGCTGGCTTCCACCATGCCAAGTAAGGAATCTTTGAACCTTTTATTTCTGCAATCTCTTAGACAAGCCAGAACAGAGATGTTCAAACCCTTTCTAGTCAAGGATCTGATAGCAACTTGTATAAGACCAAAGTGAAGGTAGTGATATTGATGTTTAGCTCTTATAGAATTGATTTCTCTTTCTGAAAGAAGATGCAGGGTTTCATGCAAAGAACTAATTGGAATAGTTTTTTCAATTGTTTTAATATAGTAGTCACTAAGTAACGAAAAAGTACATACATGATATATTTCCTTAATATTAACCTTAGGAATCTTCCAGTTAGAAATACTTTTCTCAATATCCTCAAAAGATATAGATGAAGCATTCTTTACCGACATAGTGCCAACAGACTTCTCGCTACTGCACGAGGCTACAGATCGATCAGTGGCTCTTCGTGATCTAACCAACCAAGACATCTTATACGAAAGATAGGAAGATAGGTAGGTAGTTACCAGACAACGGCGGGGAATTCTCCCACAATTATGATCAACCTATTTGGATATGATGTGTTCCAGTTAACGGCAGGGAATATTTCCCACAATTAAGTTCAACCTTTGCCTTTGATAAGTGCCCAGTCAACGAATTACGCCGACAAACGCCTTCTGCGGCTCAACAAGGCAACGCGACTTCAGGCAACCGATCAAAGGTTCGGGAACTCCGCGACTTCGGAACACCACCACACCGTTCAGGATCACCGTGACTTCAGCACGCTACCCGACCCCTCTTCCCCCCCCCTTTCGGAGAAGATGGCTTGGGGAGGTTACGAGCACTTGACTCTGATACCAGCTCTAACCCAAATAAAACACTTTGTTACCATTCTCAAACCAAAAACTCCTTTGAAAGAAAATCTCAAAACCAAATTTCGGCTGAAGCCTTATGCACAAATAATGAAATCCTAGTCGCTAAAACAATGGAATATATATATATATATATATATATATATATATATATGCCTGTTTTTGCCTGTTTGGAGGAGTAAATGTAATTAGAAGCTTAATTACTTCCAGTTGAGCAAACCTAGCTCGATCCCTTGTATACATACAAAAGAGTAGTACATATGTCATACCTAGAGAAGGTGGTAAAGTTGAAATGATACTACATCATCATCATTTTCAAGTTTTTTTTTGACTGAAAAAGGTAGAGACTCTCCCTTATAACCGTTGTATTAATGGTAGTCAAGGTGTTACATGAAGAGTTACAAAAGAACCGGATGAAGAGGGAGGAAAAGAAGAAGAAGAGAAAATAAGAAGGAAAAAAGGAAGAAGAAGAAGAAGAAGAAGAAGAAAAAGAAATACAGAAAAACAGGTGAAAGCATGGAAGAACTAGAAAAGCTAGCTACGCTAGTAAGTCTATCCATCTGCATATTGGAGGTCGACATTGCGGCTTGATGCGATTTCCCCATAAGTGTAGACATTCTCTGATTTGATGTGTCACATTTGCCGTGGTAAGATCTCGCTGCTGGAATCAGGCCCGGCTCTGGGGCAAGGAAAAGAGGGCGACGGCCTAGGGCCCATCCTGGCTAGGGGTCCATGCCTAAATATGTATGAGTACTATATGAGCCAAAGTGGTATTTAAGATTAGTGACTATCTACTACTCCCTGGTTATCTACATAATACTGATTAGTGAATTAATAAAGATCCTAGATTCAACAATCAAAATTGTATGTATAGATAGATTCTCGTTGATAATATATATTTCCTTTATAATTTTAGGTGCTGAAAAGTTGTAATTTTACTCAAAAAGCATTTTTATGGTGCTAAGTAAACGGGAAAAATAAACAAGATCAGTTTAGGAGTTGATATTTTTCTATTTCTAAGAATATATATATGAAATGTTATCAATGTTCATTTCTCTCGATGATTAGTTTTGAAAACGCACTTTGAAAATGAAAGGGTTGTTCAGATTGTAGCCAAAATAAAGTACCGAATTTTGGTAATTTGACAATTTAGCAATATTACCAGGTTTTGGCATGATTTCTTATGTATTTACTACAGTTTGGTAGAAAACTAAATGAATACATCTTTGATAACTTTACAAAAAATCGATATGGTTTGAAATGACATCAATCTGAACAATGTTTAAGGGATCGATGGTTAAGGGCCATGTTGTCAAGTTTGCCCTAGGGCCCTCAAAATTATAGAGCCGGCCCTGGCTGGAATGTTCTATGGTTGCCTGCTTTCTATAAGTTGTGTGCGCAGGCGCCAAAGCATATTGGCCATCCAGGTTTGAGATGTGGGGGCGTAATTGTCAGGACTTGCTCAACGAAGTGGAGAACGTCTGTGCTTTGAGTTGCCTGTTCATAGATGTTGAGTTTCTTCCAAACCTCAGAAAGCTAGTCGGCAGCGCAATATGATATGGTCTGTTGTTTCAATGGTAGGGCAGACAGCACAATGTGGATCAGATGCCTAGCATTTTCAAGTTTGAATAGAGGGCCCTAATTCATAGTTACGTTGTACTATCGAACTATCAATGCTTTTGAAAATATAGAATATAATGGGGTTTATAACTTCATTAAAAATCAAATTTTAAATTTAACTTACACGATGAAAAAAAGAAAGATAAATTCGGGTATAAAATAGTACCACTATTAATTCATGCGCTTAAGTCATGTGGTCGTAAGGGTGATGGTGTGATGACGATAACAAACGATACCGCACCGTTCGGAAAAAGAAATGTATCCATGGAACCGAAAATGGGCGAGCTTTTAAGCATAGGAAAAAAAGAAAAGGAAAATAAGAATGAGTAAATATGTGAGCCACAAGAAGGATAATGTACAGCTGATGAGTGGTTAATGGAAGGGGAACGCGGCAGTAGAGGAGCAACTCGATTGGCAGGGCAGGGCAGGGGTGACTTGTACTTGTACTACTACTAGAGAAGCAACGGATGTGTGTTGGTGTGGTGCTAGACGGACCTCAGCCAATGTGAGGTAGACACGTACGTACATTACATACTCATGTCCTCATGTGCAAGCAGAAGCAGACGCACCAAAAGAGACGAACACTACTAGTACTAGTCTAGGGAGTAGTATTGTATTCCCCGTTGGATTCCATCCGCCGGCCGGCCTGCTGCCTGACTGCCTGCCATTGATAGATACCATCGTCGTCGTCCTAGAGTAGTTTGCATTTCAATTCAATCCCCCATAGGCCAGGCCATAGGATAGGAGTATGGGGGGCGGCGATGGCGATGAGGTGCTGCTGCTGCTGCCGGAGCCGCGCCCTCGCAGGGGCCTCGCCTCCTGGGCGCTCGATCTGCTGGAGCGCGCCGCCGTCCGCCTCGGCCACGACGCCTCCAAGCCGCTCTACTGGCTCTCCGGCAACTTCGCCCCCGTCCACCACGAGACCCCGCCGGCCCCGGCCCTCCCCGTCCGCGGCCACCTCCCCGTACAGCTCCCCTATCCTATCCTCCTCTTTTTGTTTTCATTCATAAACACTACTACTTCCATCTGCTTGCCTTGCCTGCTTCTTATTATGTACTCCACTCTACTTGGTAGTATCTGAAAGAAACGAAACAAAGGAGGAGAAGAAATTTCTCCCCCTTTTCCCTTTCTTCCTCCTGTACTGCCCATAGCTCAAATCTTTGTCGCCTCAACACAAGAGATTAAAATACACTCCAGATTGTCCTTTCCAATGGTTTGTTTGGGTATCATATATACCATGAACAGTCTTACTAGTCAACGCCAATTAATGCACCACACCACACATACTAGTACTAGTCAACGCCAATTTATGTACACTACCAACACAATACAGGGCACCTTTGAATCAAAGGAGAATTTCATAGGATTTAAATCCTATAGGAAATTTTCCTATGTAACCCTTTGATTCAAAGGATTGAAATTTTCCAAATCCTATAAAATTCTTGTGGAATGGCTTATTGCATATAGGTTTTGCTGGAAACTTAGCAAGAGGTCCAACCTCTTGGTAAGAATCCTTTGTGTCTATCTCTCTCATCCAATTCCTATATTTTTCCTGAAGTCCAATCAAACGATCATTCATGTGTTTCTCCTGTGTTTTGCAATCCTCTGTTTTACACTTACATTCCTGTCAGAATTCTATGTTTTTCCTATTCCTCCGTTTTTTCATTCCTACGATTCAAAGGGGCCCTAATTTTTCCATCTTTCCTTCTCATCACTATGCATGTAGTAACACTCAAAGTGACATCTTCCATTACCCCTGCTCTCCCCTTCTCTTCTCCTGTACCCTATTCATTCATCCATTCATGTTTTTTCTTCGCCTATTCATCTCTGCACTAAGATGACACCTAGGAACCATTTTGACCACCAAAATCTCTTTATCAAAAATTATGCAACAACAACCTCTATGGTGGAAGCGATCAAACATTCTGTCTTTCACAATGACAACTGTGTTTCAACACTACCTCTACAAACTGTTCAACTGTTCATTAGGCACTCATCAAGATCATGTATGCGGCCTCCTCTTTTTTGCTTTCACCTTCTCACTGACCCGTCTTTGGTTTTCCACAGGAGTGCTTGAATGGAGAATTTGTCAGGGTGGGACCCAATCCAAAGTTTGTCCCTGTCGCTGGCTATCATTGGTATTAACCTCTCTCTCTCTCTCTCTCTCGCTTCATCACAATTTTCCTTTCTCTTAAAAAGACATTATTGTAAGGATTGCCATCTTGCTTTCATTAGTGCGTCCAAACAAAAACAAACTGTATAGATTTTAAATTGCCATCCATATGGGTTTGCATTTATGCCTCTGCTTTGATGCACACATAAGGGACAATTGTAATCTATTTTCTAAAACACAAAATACCCATCCTCATACCTGTTGGCCTGTTGCTTCCAATATCTGTGCATAACGTGTTTAATTGATTTCATATCCTCTGTTTATTTCCACAGGTTTGATGGAGATGGGTATGTCATATTAGCCTCTCTGTGGTCAGATGCATATCCTTAACGGCATACATATCTGCTTCTCTCTAGCTTATACATTTAATTCCCAGATAATTATTGCATTATCCACTTCTTTAGCAGTTGACTAAGGTTTTACTTTCTGCCCCTAAATTGGAGTTTTTTCTTTCCAATGAGAGTCTACATGATAAAATCTATTGTTCCATGTAGTGTTTCTTAGAATTTAATTTTCGCATGTATATTGTAGTTCATTGTTTAAAGCAAAATTATTTTTTTCTCTACTGTTTAAAGATAAAGTGTCAGACTGACAAATTTGCACACAGAACATTCTGATCTTCAGAGCAGATATGGCAAAATCGTTCTTTGATGCAGATCTTACACATTATATATCTCCATGGTTTCATGGGCATATTTGACGCTATGTATTGCCATTTTGCGGCACTTTTAGTACTTCTAAATTTTAATGCTTTGGTGACATATTAACAGTACTTCATAGTTCTACAACATATTCGCAAACATGATCAAAATGTGTTCTTTCTTTTATTTTCTGGGAGTGAAAATAGGAGTTTAACAAAGGCACGTGCGTGGAAAAATGAGATTTTAAAATGTGCATAACTTTGTTTCTTACAGAATGATCCATGCGATGCTTATCAAAGATGGGAAAGCTACCTATGTGTCGAGATATGTGAAGACTTCTCGCCTCAAGCAAGAAGAGTATTTTGGTGGAGCAAAGTTTATGAAGGTAACTTCAATTGTTTGATTAGAGATTCTCATGTCTTTGCAATTAATCGATTGTTACTGTAGTATTTTCTTGAATACAGCTCCAAAATGTATTCTGTTTAGCTTGTTGGCGAGTGTGACTTTTCTAGTTTGTACATAAGTTTCTCAATTTAACTTAATCTTCAGATTTTTTTGTAATCAGGCTATGCTTAGATCCAGGGGTGAAAAGTTTTGGCGTCACATCGGATATACCGACACACATTTGAAGTATTAAACGTAGACTAATAACAAAACAAATTACAGATTCCGCCTATAAACTGCAAGACGAATTTATTAAGTCTAATTAATCCGTCATTAGCAAATGGTTACTGTAGCACCACATTGTCAAATCATGGAGCAATTAGGCTTAAAAGATTCGTCTCGCAATTTACACGCAATCTGTGTAATTAGTTTTTTATTTTGTCTATATTTAATACTCCATGCATGTATCCAAACATTCGATGTGACAGGGTGAAAAGTTTTTGCGTGGGAACTAAACAGGGCCTCAGTTTACTGCTGCTTCTTAGCGGCATACCTTACCCAGCATGATTTTCTTCAGCATATTTTTGGTTCTCGGTTTTCTCGCAGATCTCTCTGTGCTTTCATGTTGGGTTGCAATGTCGAATTTTTGTTGATTTCATATGCATATCAGCTTTGAACTTGTCGTATAGTCATAGGGACCTCACTTTATTTATGTCCTCTTAGTTTCTTTGCTTCTACACTAACTGCCTGACTATATAGTTGACCTACGGTGACATCAACGTAACTTCATGATCATCCTTAAATGTACCATTAGAAAATTCAAGTCCTGTTGTTAACTACTTCTAAATCCTAACTCTCCAGCTCTTTTATGGCCATTGACAATCAATAACACATGCATGTGCTTTTTTTTACCCGATTCTTACATTTTACAGATTGGAGACCTGAAGGGATTTTTTGGATTGTTTATGGTCCAAATGCAACAACTCCGGAAAAAACTCAAAGTATTGGATTTTACATATGGACATGGGACAGGTTATTTTTATCTTATGCAGAACCTATTCAAATATCATGTTTAAATGCAGGACAATTTTCTGCACTGCATGTTGTCATTTTTTTTCACGACCATTTGGTGTAACACCATTTTATTGATTTGGTGACTTTTTTTTCAGCTAATACTGCACTTATCTATCACCATGGTAAACTTATGGCCCTGTCAGAGGCAGATAAGCCCTGTAAGTTCTCATCCCATAATGGCTAGTTGGGAAAGTTGCGACTAAACATGGATATAGCTAGACCCAGTGTGGTATTTTCACATCTAGCTTAAAATGTTAATACTCTTACATTTTTCTATAGCCACTACACATGCCATTGGAAATTCAACAGCACAGGCCTTTATTTTTGACAAACGCGACCAGGTTGGCAGCTTACTTTTGTGTAAATGGAAAATGGCAAAATCCCCCCCCCCCCCACCCAAGCTAGGAGAAAATCTACCTGTTTCATCTCCAATATCATAAGAATAGCAAAGGAATCAATCACTTGAGATTTTTACAACAGTACAAAGCATTTCCAAATGATTATTGGCTTATGAATATTGCATTGCACTATGCATGATTATCGTGTCAGACTATCACAATATGTTCTATGTGGTCGATTTCATATACCATCATAGGAAATTTATTTTGTTTCTCATGAACAGTTCTGCATGCCAGCTGATTTTTATTTTAGATTTAGATCTATGTAAATTGTAAACTGTGTACAGATTCTGATAACTGCTAGTACAGCTTATTAGCTGTTATCATCCACAGAAATAAATATTTTTGCAACTGTGAAACTCTGGTTTCTGCGTTCGTTTTCAGATGTTGTTAAGGTCCTTGAAGATGGAGACTTGCAAACTCTTGGATTGTTGGATTACGACAAACGGTTGAAACACTCTTTCACTGCTCATCCAAAGGTCGATCCATTTACAGGTACACAACAGTAACTCATGTTATTTCTTGCTTTCCCTATTGTTTATCGCAATTGTGTTAAAAGGTTTTATTTACCGGTCTTTCAGACGAAATGTTCGCTTTTGGATATTCGCATGAACCTCCTTACTGTACATACCGGGTCATTACCAAGGATGGAGCCATGCTTGATCCTGTGCCAATAACAATTCCAGAATCTGTAATGATGCACGACTTTGCCATTACAGAGAATTATTCTATTTTCATGGACCTTCCTCTGTTGTTCCGACCAAAGGTAAGTGGTGTTTTTGCTTGTCTAGCAATTTGTGGCCAAGGTCATCGACAGACTTTTTTTTTCTGCCCCTTATTTTACTACGTCAATAAACAATCATAGTACAGTTTGCAGTGCTTTGATTCTAACCGAAGAACATTGACCAAACCATAGGATACTGTTTCAGCATGTACAGATTGTTACTTGTTAATACACATACCTTTATAGTGGTTTGCTGGTTTTAGAATCCTAAGGGAACATCCGTTGTCTTTTCTGAAGATTTCCATGATGAATACTCCATATGTATGCATTCCGTTCAAGAATACCTAGTCAATATATGCTGCAGAGGGTAGCACTTGTGTTCATTGAAGCATTTGATAAATGATATCAAAACCTCTTCATAATTTGACTCTTGCCCTGTCCCATCATTTTATAAGGAAATGGTGAAGAACGGTGAGTTTATCTACAAGTTTGATCCTACAAAGAAAGCTCGTTTTGGTATACTCCAACGTTATGAAAAGGATGACACAAACATCAGATGGTTTGAACTTCCCAACTGCTTCATATTCCACAATGGTATGCCATTGGTAACCTTCTTGAACTTCACATGTACAACATTTTGTACATTAGACATGATGATGAATAACTGTAACGACAAATTTGTCTTGGCCTTCCAAAGGGTGCTTTGCTAGGAATGTGAGAACATACAACCAAAAACATAGAGTTAAAAAAAGGGAACTAGAAGATATCAGTATTTCATCTCATGCTGTTCTAAGTTATCTGCTCATTAGAATTCTCTCTTGTTACAGCTAATGCTTGGGAAGAGGGTGACGAAGTTATCCTAATTACCTGCCGCCTGGGGAATCCTGACTTGGACAAAGTGAACGGTTACCAAAGCGACAATCTCGAGAACTTTGGGAATGAGCTGTATGTACCTACAATTCAGTCGCCATTTAAATTCCAAGAAATGAAATGCTTGACCCAGTGTTATATATATACTTAGGTATGAGATGAGATTCAACATGAAAACCGGTGCTGCTTCACAAAAGCAACTATCTGTTTCTGCTGTAGATTTTCCTCGAATTAATGAGAGCTACACTGGCAGGTAACTTCTAGTGGAAGTCTCAACTTCAATAAGTAATGATTCTTCTCTAGGAAATCATGGGCAACCTGTTCATATCAGCTGCATTGTTCATTTCTGTTTTGTCGGTGATTTGATGATGGCCATATATATATCAAGCACTATATACGAAAGTCAGCATCATAGAGAACTTAGACTTGGCTGCTTCCTGAATCACTTGACTCACATGCTTCTAACGTGCAAATTTGGTGAAAACAGAAAGCAGCGGTATGTGTATTGCGCTATTCTAAACAGCATAGCGAAGGTGGCAGGCATTATAAAATTTGATCTACATGCTGAACCGGAGATCAGTGGCAAGAAACAACTTGAAGTGGGGGGAAATGTGAGAGGAATACATGACTTAGGACCTGGTAGATTCGGGTCCGAGGCAATTTTTGTGCCTAAGGAACCCGGTGTATCTGGAGAAGAAGATGATGGTTATTTGATATTCTTTGTCCACGACGAGAATACAGGGTACTCATTATCTTTTCCTTCCCTACCAATTAACTGCTCCATGCTTGTATGTTGTATGTTAGTTGCTGTAGTCTGATACTCCCTCCGTTTTTTAATAGATGACGCCGTTGACTTTTTCTCACATGTTTGACCATTCGTCTTATTTAAAAATTTTACGTAATTATAATTTATTTTGTTATGAGTTGTTTTAGCACTCATAGTACTTTAAGTGTGATTTATATCTTATACATTTGCATAAAATTTTTGAATAAGACGAATGGTCAAACATGCGAGAAAAAGTCAACGGCGTCATTTATTAAAAAACGGAGGTAGTACAAAACATGCATGCCCATATGTTGCTCTCCAATTTTTATAGTTTACACTATCAAATTTGTTTTGTGTCGTTGGTGTAGGAAATCTGAAGTCAATGTGATTGATGCAAAGACAATGTCTGCTGATCCGGTGGCAGTTGTTGAGCTACCAAGCCGAGTTCCCTACGGATTCCATGCTTTCTTTATAAACGAGGTACGAAAACCATTCGAATTGTATGTACCTATGTGGATATAGAGAAGACTTTAAATTGTTTTGAGCTCATACACTTTCTGTTTTCTCTGGTCTTCAATTTGGGCGATTCTATGTGAATATGAATATGATGTGATATGGTTAATTTGCCCTATGACAGGAACAACTGGCAAAACAATCAGCGTGACAGTGACAGCGGACTGCATACATCCTACAGTACTTGTTATATTGTAGTCGGAGGGAAATGATATATACATATGAATGTACATGTGTATCCTCTTACTCGGTGAAATAATTGGCTTAAGGTACATATATGTTTAACTCGAATTGAACAATTACTCCTATATTAATTACTTATTAAGGGAGGGTTATTATATATCTGTGTGTGTGTGCATCATCGGGAGTAGTAATGTATATGCACGCATGAGGAGCAATTAACGAATATATCATGTATCATCTGGAGTTCTAGTGTATATGCATGCATGATTTGTTCCAGACAAGTGAAGGTGAGCTCGGAAGTCGTCGGTTGCCAGCACCGATGCAGAGATGATAGTTGGAGATTACTCCAGTTAATAATGGGCTGTGACCATGAAGAATTGATGGAGAGGTGCTTTGCGTGCAATTGGATTAATGAATTAATTTGTCCGACAACTTCTCTATGACGATCGACCCACTGACCGACGTGGCCAACCCCCCAAATTAGTGACACTAATTAACCACACCACCTATCAATATACCACTCAGTCCATTTGCAGGTATAAAGGATTTTATGTTGTTTGCCAGGCTCTCATAATACGCACACACGCTTCCCTATAAACATACACATATACATTATATATCTATAAGTACCTTCAAAAAATTACGTCGGTATATCTTAAAATTAACGAAGTCACCATGTAAGTACATTGTCCACAACTGAAAGAATAATTAGGCATAAATACGGCCACCCGTGTTAAGTATAGAACTTAAATCCAAATAGGCTGATTTTACCACAAGAAACCATGAGAAACCTAATCAAAATTCACCCTAACAACTTTCTTTGATTGAGAAATATCACGCCTAACTATGGACAATAATTATAATTGTAAGATAGATCAAATCAAAAAATAAATTGTGCACCCAAATTTTTTTATATTTGTAAAAAGAAAAGTACAAGAAGTCACAAACAGTTAGGGAAAAAAACTTACTCCAGGATACCAGCTTGCATAAAATTTAAATAATCAAACAGCAACCTGACAAAGATTACTGTAGCTAAAATATATCTGGTGGATGGATCTAATTCCATCCTAAATTATAACATTTTGAGATGGATGAAGTAATGTATTTTAATTGCAGCTGCTTTCCGGTAAACAATTTAAGACCATTTTCCAATTGAGATTTATAGTATTAGAGAAGCCTTAAATTAGTGCAAGCTGAACAAATTAATATAATGCTAGTACATGATTAAACATTTCTTTTTCATGCATGCACCTGACCTACCTTCATCTAGGCAGCTACATTAACTTTTTCTTTACTACAATTAATTAATTAAGCGTTGTCTGCCTGATCAGACCGTCCTGGATCCAAATCTCTTTCGATTGGTCAAACACCGTTGGCCGGCTTTGTGCCTGTTGTTACTTCCAATTTAAATTTGCATGGTGCACGAGAGTGACAAGAAACAAAATAGATATAAATATTAAAAAGCCTAGTGACAAGTTTATTCATTATCATGAATGATACATGCGCTGATCAACTCACCAACTAGTTGTTCATTAAATCTGTGGTGCATCTTGAGCCAGCAACATGCAACACCAAATCATTACTACTGTAGGGATCTTCACATAATTGATATCTTCTCTTCTGTTTAAATGAACAGGAATGGACTAAATATGGATATATTTGCCATGCAAATTGCTTGATATTGTATACGAGACGCATTTAAAACCCACAAAGTTAATATTGAACTTCCAAATATTTACACAACGGAGTGAGCGTAACTGTTGATGAAAAAATCGAACACACCGGCCTAGTAGATCTGCTTAGCTCCTGTGCAGGTCCAAAGATTGGTGAGATGCGGGCGTGCCAGTCAGTTTGATCTTGCAACTGACAAGATATGTAAATAGTAGATCAAAACAGCCAATCGGCTGACAAGCCGATGGAGTAGTTCCAGCCGATAGCCGATAATAGCCGATACCGATACCAGCCGATAGTGATAGGTTTTAAGCAATCGGCTATATGTCCAATGTAGATAATGATATAAAGGCAGTCAGCTGATGATGATGTAATAAAATAACAATATAATCCAGTATAAACCAATCGGCAAATAATGATATGATAAATAAGCATCGATCCGAAGGTTAAAGCACACATCGGCTGGAGGTCCGTTGTCATGAAATCTACAAGATTAGATTAAACAGTGAAACCTTTGTTGTCATCGGCTAAATCCAACTTATATGTATATGCAATTCTTATAAGCTGATACAACGTCTAGATAACTCATCGGCTAAAACCCCGATGAAACCCTTATTGGCAATCAAGAAGCAGGCTAGAGATTATGGTTCTAAGCACGACTTAGTAGATCAAACTTAAACTTATGCAGCACTAAGTATGAAAAGAAACATAATATCTAGACAATCAAGCCGTTGACTGATTTTTAGGGTGGTGGATGTCTAAGCTAATCTAATCTAGCAATGCGATTTAGCCGATACCGACAGAAACCCTAAAACGAGAAGCAGCCGATAGAGCTAAATTGATATGCTAAGACTAGATTAACAGAGACATATGATAAATAGGTAGGCAAATATATCATCCAAACCAGAGCAATCCAAGAGGTCGAACGTACTGATGCAGCCTTGAATGATGCCGACGTAAACGATACAATTGCCCGGGCCGGCGGAACATTGGACTTACCCCTTAGCCGGAGATCGAACACCGATGCAGCCCCGCGTCAGGTGCCAAGTCCCGCCGGACGATAAAATAAAGTAGAAAAGGTAAAAGGTGGCGATGCGCCGAATTGTTTTGATCGTGAAGATAGATTACAATGACCCCGGGTATATATATTTATACCCATGGGTAGATACTAGTCCTTATAGGACAAGAAAGAAACTTTCCTAAAGATAAAAGGAAAACATAAAGTCATAACCAGACACTAAACACACTTTCCTAAAGATAAAAGAAAACTAACAAACTATTCCTAATTAATAGATAACTTGCCATGCCGCATTTTCTTTGAACTCGGTCTCTTCTGGATAAGCTTCCTTTAGTAGATCAATTTCCTTAACCAAATATAGCAAGAATCCAACAACTAACGACTTGACAACTCTCATCGGCTAATCTCAGGACTTCGAAGCCGATGCTGACTCTAAGCCGATGACTACTCCGAGCTTACTAAATTTCACTGTTAACAATAGCTCAATTGATTAGGTTCATTGTGATAAAAATAGTCCACCCGAATTCAAGTTCTAAATTTAATGTGGGTGCTCGCATTTACAACTAATTATTATTTCGGTGGTAAGCGATATACCCATTGACAGTGATATATCTATGATGACTCGATGTACCTGGCAACAGCGAGACACCTATGGTAACTTTTTGAATCTCAACATATACCGAGCCAGTCTTCCGGAGATACTTACAGAGGTAGGGTGTGCGTGTGTACGTTTATAGGGGGTGAGTGTGCATGTGTTGTGAGTGCCCGTGTTTGCACTATGTCTCTTAAAAAAAGATTTTACACAAAATGCACTTAACTAGATTGGGTTGTAAATAGCTAATCAGAAGTCAGAACGACTACATCCTCGTCCTCTGAGAAAATTTTTTTTAACCACTAAATAATGTGTTTTGTGTAAAATTTTATTTTAAAAAGAAACAAACAAACCAACATTTCAAGTTTATTGTGATTAATATCATACGCTAGCTACTAACTTATCTCATTTCACGTGCCACCAAAAGTTTCATGTTCCGAACTCAGGCTTAATAGTTTAGACAGTTATATTTATAAAAAAAATACGCACAATTAATTTGGCTCTTTAAAATTAAACTGCACCCTGCAAGAAAAAGAGAAAGTGAAATGATAGAGCAGCAGTTATTGACAAAGTCAATTTCTGTGTAACTCTTTCACATGAGCTAGCAATGAGGGGCAGCCAATAATAATGTTCTAGGTAAGGGATCCTCTGACTTAACTATTGTGCAGTTGAGTCACTGATATCTGGCCCCAGATATCAGTGACTCAACTGCACAATAGTTAAGTCAGAGGATCTCTTTTCCAAAGCGCTATCATTGGCTGCCCCTGTTTGCATGTGCAGTTAAGTCGGATGTGCTTCCAGCGCTTTGACTCTGCGTGTGGCGCCGCTAGGCATTAAAGGCAATCTTGACTTGTCTTGCCTGCGGCGGCAGCAACATCCATCCCATCCCATCCCAAGAGGAGAGTCAACTCCTCTCCTCCGCCATGGATGCTACTGCTAGCTAAGCTACGCCTACGCTACGGCGATCTTCCCTTCCACTAATTCCATGGCAGCTCTTCTCCTCCTTGTGGTAGCGGTAGCGATAGTCCCTTGGGGCGGGGGCGCGGTGGCGGTGGCGCGCGAGGTCCCCGTGGAGTACCTGTACCCGCCCTTCAACCTCACCTACTTCCACTTCCTCGACACCAACGGCGTCTTCCTCCTCTCCCGCAACGCCTCCTTCTCCGCCGCCGTCTACAACGGCGGCGCCGACCCTTCCTCCGACGACAACCAGTCCCGCTTCTTCTTCTCCGTCCTCCACGCCGCCTCCCGCACCCCCGTCTGGACCGCCACCGCCGGCACCACCATCCTCCAGTCCATCGTCCTCTCCCTCACCGCCCAGGGCCTCGCCCTCTCCGACCCCGCCGCCGACTACGCCTGGTCCACGCCCCGCCTCCGCGGCCCCGTCGCCGCGCTCCGCCTCCTCGACACCGGCGAGCTCGCCCTCCTCGACGCCGCCAACGCAACGCTTTGGTCCTCCTTCGACCGCCCCACCGACACCCTCCTCCCCGCCCAGCCCCTGCTCGCCGGCGTGCCGCTCACGTCGCCCGTCTCCGACCAGGACCTCAACCCGGGCGCATACCGACTCATGCTCACCGACACCGACGCGCTGCTGCAGTGGGCGACTAATGGCTCCTCCTTCCTCACCTACTGGGCGCTCTCCACCGACCCCAACTCCGTCCAGGACTCCAACGCCGCCGTCCACTCCATGACGGCCAACTCCTCTGGCCTCTACCTCCTCGCTGCCAACGGCAGGGACACCGTCTTCCGCCTGCGCTTCCCCTCGCCTGACGCTAATGGTGAGCCCTGCCTCCTCAAGCTCGACTCTTCCGGCCGCCTGCGCGCGCTCCGGCTCAGCACCACACCGCCACGCGCGACCCTCCCCACCGTCTGGGCGACACCGTCCGGCGGCTGCGACCTCCCGCTGCCGTGTCGGTCGCTCGGCCTTTGCACGCCCGGCACCAACGGCTCCTCCTGCTCCTGCCCGGACGCGTTCAGCACCTACTCCACCGGCGGCTGCGCGCCGGCGGATGGCTCACCGCTTCCACTTCCAGCTGACACCTGCGCCACCACTGCGCTGCCGCCTAAGCCTAATTTCAACTACATGACCCTCGGCGAGGGGATCGGCTACTTCGCCAACAAGTTCGCGCCGCCGGACACCTCCGGCGAGGCGCTCCCGGCGTGCCGCGACCTCTGCTCGGGCAACTGCTCCTGCCTCGGCTTCTTCTACAGGAACTCCTCCAAGTCGTGCTTCCTGCTGAACAACCGGATCGGCTCCCTCTTCCGCGGCGACAGCGACGCCGCCGTCGGCTTCATCAAGACGTTGCCGCCGGCGTCGCGTCGCCAGGGCGGCGGCAAGGGCTCGTCGCTCAGCTTCATAACCATAGTGTTCGGCATCGCGCTGCCAACCGTGGTGGCCGTGCTCATCGGCTTCGTGGGGTACGTGATGTGGGTGAAGAGCCGGCAGGTCGGCAAGAAGAAGAAGAAGAAGAAGAAGAAGAAGCAGGGCGGCAACCGCAGCTGGTTCAAGCTGCCGATGCTGTCGTCGCAGCAGGCGTCGTATGTGAGCGAGGAGGAGCAGCAGGGCGAAGGAGACGACGGCGACGGCGACGGCGACGAGGTCCTCATCCCCGGGTTGCCGGCGAGGTTCACGTACGCGGAGCTGGAGGAGGCAACGGAGGGGTTCAAGTCGCAGATCGGGTCGGGAGGGTTCGGGTGCGTGTACAGGGGCGAGCTCGAGCGGAGCGCGGTGGCGGTGAAGCGGATGAACAACCTTGGGTCGGGGTCGCAGGGGCGGCGAGAGTTCCTGACGGAGATGGCGGTGATCGGGAACGCGCACCACGTGAACCTCGTCAAGCTCCGCGGGTTCTGCGCCCAGGGCGCGCGGCAGCTGCTGGTGTACGAGTACATGAACCGCGGGTCGCTGGACCAGTGCCTGTTCCGCGCCGCCGCCGCCCCGCTGGAGTGGCCGGAGCGGATGGGCGTGTGCGTGGGCGCGGCGCGCGGGCTGGCGTACCTGCACGCCGGCTGCGCCCGCAAGATCCTCCACTGCGACGTGAAGCCGGAGAACATCCTGCTGGACGACCGCGGCGGCGTCAAGATCGCCGACTTCGGGCTGGCCAAGCTGATGAGCCCGGAGCAGTCGGGGCTCTTCACCACCATGCGCGGCACCCGCGGGTACCTGGCGCCGGAGTGGCTCACCAACGCGCCCATCACCGACAAGGCCGACGTGTACAGCTTCGGCATGGTGCTGCTGGAGATCGTGCGCGGCAGGAAGAACTGCAGGTCGGGCAAGGGCAGCGGCGGCGAGGCTTCGTCGGACTCGGACGGCTACTTCCCGGCGATGGCGCTGGAGCTGCACGAGCAAGGGCAGTACGAGGCGGTGGTGGACCAGCGGCTGGAAGGGAGGGCGGACGTGGCGCAGGTGGAGCGGGTGGTGCGCGTGGCGCTCTGCTGCCTTCACGAGGACGCGGCGCTGCGGCCGGCCATGACGACGGTGTCCGCCATGCTCGACGGCAGCATGGAGGCCGGAGTTCCCAGGACGGAGCTGCTCGACTACCTGCGCTTGTACGGCCGCGGCCTGGTCGACGTCCGCTCCGGCCTCCATGCTGCGGGGAAAGGCGGCTCCGACTTCACCAGCGGCGGCGCCGGCGGCGCGAGCAGCAGCAGCTGGTCGCCCACGTCGTGCGTGTCGGCGCAGCAGCTGTCGGGCCCCAGATGACATGACACACACATTTACTACTGTTTTTTCTTTTTCTTGTGTGAATACTACTGTAGATGATAGTACAGAATATTTTCCATGTTGAGCTGCTATTGTTGCAGGCAAATCTCTGCATATGATTGATCGCTAACAGCCAAGCCAAATGACTTCATTTTGTCCTACCAAGTAGCAAGCATTGCATTATTTGTTAGTATTTGCATCTTGCAAGTTCCAAACCTACTATTACTACACACCCCGGATGACAGTCCATATATTCCGTTAACTGGGATTAATTATTGGTATTTTGCTAGTAACTACTCGAATCAGTACTGTACTGACGTAAGCTCAACCACCCCAAAAGATGCGTGCCACATATTCAAAGATTACTGCACGGTGAAAACTATGATTCACTGTTTATTTATTTATCTATGATGACACATGAGGTAAGCAACCGGCTTGTTAATATGGTCTTTGCTAGTAGAAGGTGAATTTTTATCGGAACACTTGAAAAACCCTTATCGGGAATGCTACATACCAAGATCCTGTTGGGACGGGGCAGGATCCCTTTCGTCCCCCTTACCTATCCAAAAAGGAGTGAGAGCTAACATCTTGTTTGGCAACTCCAGAGAATGGGATTAGGAGTTTACACGAGAGAATTGATGGTGAGATTAAGATGAAAATTTGATTTTTAATCCTAATATCTTGTTTGGTAGAGGTGGTGAAAAATTGATAGGGCGTTTAGTTGGAGATTAGGTCATTAATGAAAACGGACGGCTGATATTTGTTTAGACAAAGTAAAGGAGTAATTCCCTCCTAATTACCACCCCCTACCCAGGTATTGAAAAGGAGGGAATTACTTCCTCAATTCCTCATCCCCATCCCACCAAAATTCCCATGTCTCCCAACCAAACAAAATAGTTAATGGCATCATACCTCTAAACTCCCAATCTCTCCTTAAAAACTCTCCAACCAAACGAGCTGTAAGTGCCTAAGCCATGAGGAGGTGGCTATTGGCAAAGACCTCCGGCGAGGACCGAGGAAGAGGACCCGCTCCGCGAGAGGACGTGGCCACCTGCAAAGAGCCCCAACAGAGTGAGCTCCCAAGACGTCAAGAACCTCGTCTGCGTCTCGTCATGGTCGAGCCAACAGCGGGGGAGACATTGACATCGACGAAGAGAGGATGGATGACAGTGGCTAAAGCCAGGGGAGGGAGGGGCAGCGGCGATGGTAGCCGAAACCGAGAAAGGGAGCAGAGCCAGTGGCCACCTGATACCTCATAGCCTCATAGGTATCACCTAATACGTGGTAAAAATCGTACGATACCTAACAGGTATCACCTGATAGCTTTGCAAGTATTGACTGATACCGGCTAGGTATTAAGACATGATACCTAATCAGTATCATCCTGGGATTCCTTTGTATAGAAGCCTCCAACTTCTTTCAAAGCCAGCTAAGCCGGTGCGCGGCGTTGCGGGCAGAGCAGCCAATCGGAGGCGAAGGTAGTTTTCGGTGAAGCAGCAGCGAGGCACGAAGCTCGGCTGCCAAAGCTTCTTCACCCAATCAATCCAGATTATATATTTGTTCAGGATACACTACGATTTCACCAGCTACCTGACTTGGATAATAATTCGCAAGCAAACATGCCGCTCGTACACATTGATCATCACAAGAAATCACCAATTCAATACATTCATCCATTCAAGCATAATAACAATAATATGCAATAGTTTCCTCAAACAAAATTTGCCGGTAATCACCCTCTTCATAGGTTCTCAACGCAATTACAAGTTTAATGCCATATTTTGAGACGTGAATGTTTGCCCACATAACCGATGTTAGTGCTGAAATATATTATAAAATGAACAAGGGGAAATTCGTGGCCTTAACTCTTCAAGTGATGAGGGCAGTCAAAACAGATTCGTGGATAGCACATCAGTGAGAAATGGAAAGTAGAATAATATTCATCCAGATAAACTACTCAGGTTTATCACTGGCATTGTCTAATACAGATACCTTAGGCTTATGCAAAATCCTCCTCTGAAGGGAAGTAATAAAAGATGTGACAAGTCAAAATATTATGATATGTGAATTTTTACATTCTCAATGGGTGTTTTTTGCATGCAGAGAATTGCAGAAATCAAACATGATATAATATTCCGAAATTTGATTTATTTGTTTGGAAAGTCAAAGAACGAGCAAAAAAAAATTTCTTCTTGATGTAAGTTGTAATGTTCCTGATAGCAGCTATAATAGCAAGATTTACAAAGTAACAAATTACTCAGAAAATTGGGGGCTGTGTAAGGAATTTCACTCAAGCAATCCTTTGTCAGGTTGCATACTTACCAACATAGAAGTACTATTTCATAGAATGGAAAACAATTAGATTTGACAGCAGAATTCACCAATATAGACAATGGTGAAAACCAATCATTCCCATAAACTTTTACCCAGTTATTATTAGCTATCTTAACTTGAAGTTAATCTAAAGTTATATAGCAGTTGTTAACTATCACCAGACCAGCAGTTTTTAATTATTCAAAAATATTCCGAGTCAAGAAACAGCTAAACACTGCTCATGGTATAAAGTATAAGTGCTTAACCCTAGAATTAACCCCAATGTGCAGCTGGGACCTGGGATGGAAACGGCCAGATTAGCGATGGAACCATAATTGTTTTTATCATTCCACCGTTTATAAGTCACAAGTGGGACCCATAACGCAATTAAATACTCCCTCCATCCCAATATATAAGGCACAACCATCACAAATGCAAAGACCAAAAACGAATTTAATCACCTCCTCGGTTGGATCACTTCGATGCATGCAAGTAGTGTGATTGGGGGTTTCAGGTTTGATGATAGAGGATTTAAAACAAATCGAATTTAGAGGAAGAGGTGCTAGTTAATGTATGCATGCATTCACGCCTTATATTATGAGACATGGAGAAAAAGTGATTGCGCCTTATATTTTGGGATGGAGGAATTATCACCTTTTCATCCTGCTCCTGTATGCACCCATCGGACCTAAAAGTAGGCCAATAATTTTGATTGGCTTTGGAACCAGGAACTAGGTGGATCCGTGGATTACTAGGAACAGCTCTTATTTGTAAGGCCTACCCTCCTAGTAAAGTATTCTTGCACAACAAGAGAAAGAAATCAAGCAAATTTCAAATTTTTAATCTCAGAATAAACAAATTTATCAAACCACCCACCCAAGTTTCCACTGAGTTAACGCCGTGTATCACAATGTACCACATACACATGGAAAGGTCCCAAAAATGTACACATGAACTGCTACATCCATGTTTATAGTGTATTTTCAGCTTGCACATAGAACAAGATGGCATTGAAACAACTATACTACCCTCTAATTACTATAGTTAAGGCTATATTTAATGGATGCATATATAGGAAAAATAAAGTAAAGTTGGATATCTATTAGGGATATAGTTCAAAATATCTGCACTGTTAAAAGGCTGGTGTATCTACAGAGTTGAAGAATTTACCGTCATAGGGGGGCTAGTGTAAGCAGCGCAACCAGCTATTCTCCATCCCAGGGCCTCAGTAACATAAAAGCAAAATAAAATTTTCAATTGATGTTCCACATATAAGTGCAAATACATTAAAAAAAAAGGCTTCCTAGAACCACTTCAGTGAAGCTAACAAATGTAAGAGAAGTTAAGCATAATGTATCGATTCATACAAAATATCAAAAGACAAACAGGCAGTGACCTATGAAATTTCAAAAGAAAAAACATCCATCCAATAAAAGAAGATCGGAACATATATGTAGTACTATGGAAGAGGTCATATGCACATTCATATTAAAAAATCAATTCAGTGTCACATGCTGACTCATCTTGACAACTTAAATAAAAAAATCATGTCGTCAAAAGAGAATGTATCACTCATGGGTGCAAACTACTTAGTTACCCAGATATCAATCAGGGTACCTTCTTATGTTGGCCCTTTAGCATACAAAATGTGCACTTTCACAGCAGAGGCCCTGGCAGAATTCCTGAATGAAACAAATAATCAGATCCTTAAAATCCAGAAACAAAAGATGTAAGAATAAACAAACAGAAAAGAAGGTCCCTGTTAATATTAAATAAAAGAGCTTGACAAGTAGCGTGGCCATCCAACGCATATCCAGATGAGTAAATGCCTGATGCCGAGCATACAAAGCAGGCAACTTAAACATGACAGTATTTGAAAGAAAAAGAAAATTGTGCCCAATTCGTAAGAAAATCAGGCACGTGAAGATTTATGAATATACGCGCTCAATTATTAGTAATACATAGAATAGACAACCCTCAATGTGTTCAGGCAGTAAGGCACTAGGGGTGGGGGTGCCCAGCTGACCTGGGTTTGATCCCTAGAGTAGGTTAACCCTGGTGGAAAAACCACCTCCAGTACAAAAACATTTATAGATATAACCTAGATTTTCGGGCATAGAATTCAGCACACTGTTGAGCAAAATGAAGAGAAATATCATGTGTATATCTTGCAAATCCATAGGAAAGAATGTATACAGGTAATGAAATGCCAGCTGGCCAGTTGTCTTACAAGCAACAGAACATATCCAAATGATAACTGCATGCACCAAGGTCTGTAAGACAGCCATCTCTTCCATATTTCCGAGCTTCGCCCACATACTCTGATCTCATAGCTCCGAGGACACAAGACAGAAATGCCAATGATTAGACGAGCGACCCAAAATGTAGTTTACAAGGTATGCTAAGTTAGCAATGCCAAGAGTAATCAACATCTTTTCACTTGCCAGTGATAAATGGATGGCTAAGTGCTTGTGATATGGTTATCCTCTTTTCTGGATCTAAGACAAATATTTTTTCAAGAAGATCCTTAAAGTTGGATAGCATTTTTGGATCCTCGCCAGGGAAGTTTGAAATCAAGGAACCAATATCCTTTGGCTTAATGTTCAAAATCATCCTTGTCACAGCCTGCAAGAAAAAGAAGAATAAGTTAAGATAATCCATAACAATGCACTAAAACAGAGTATTTGAGAACATGGTTGCATAGACACCTTTTTAGTCACAGGATCCTCCTCAGTGGCATGAAAGTTGAGATCTTGGTCGAAATGTTGCATCGTAAAGGCACCCTGCAAAATTGGGAACAATTCTTTAGAAAAGTATTTGTATATTCACTTAGCAACTGTTGCAGATGTAAATATCAAAAGTAGATTGTTTCCTTGAAGGTAAGAAGAGATTTGAAAATGATGAAGAACCTTTCGAAGCATTTTCTTGGGGAAGGGGCCCTTCAGTTCCATATGAAGGCGAAGCATGTCATTATTTGATGGACCTGGAAATAGGACTTTTCCGGTGTAAAGTTCATATAGACAGCAGCCAACTGACCACATGTCTAATGGGTGGTCGTAGGGTAACCCAAGAACTGCAAGAAAAATTGTGCATCAGACCACATGTAGTATGGAGACAGAATATCAGTAGGAAGAATATTGAATACACAACAAAATGAAGTGCGAGAAAAGGAACTCACTTATCTCAGGTGCACGATAGAAACGGCTCACAAGATAAGGTGTAACCTCGTTCATTCCAGCAAGCATTGCATTGCCAAAATCACAGAGCTTCAGCACATTCTTAGCCTCATTCACCTAAAAAATATCAAGACAAAAAAATTTAAAAAGGATGTTTACTTCAGATACAATGACTGTAGTATAACAAGCATAAATAAAAATATTCAAGCATGTTCAATATCCACAGGAATCAAAATTGCCATGTTCCAGATAGCCCTATTTTTTATGTAGATAGTGACAAAACTTCTACAAAACCGAATGGCGAACAAACAAGAGCAAATTCTAGTGTGAGAAAAGAAGTATGGCAAGCCAGATATCATACCAGCATATTATCCGGCTTTATATCACAGTGCAGCACTTTGCAGTTTTTCAGATGCTTCAGGGCGATGAAAAGCTGCTTTGAATATGCCCTCACAGCAGTTAGTTTAAGTCCGATATTGCGACCAAATTTCTTTAGTACCTCACGAAGATTCATATTTAGAGATTCAAAAACTAAGCAAAGATGGTTCCTATACATGAAACTAGAAATAAACCGCACGCAGTGGCGCCTGTCTTCACGATCCGCACTTGCCAGTTTTTCTAATATTGAAACCTCTTGCTTACCAGCCTTGTACCTGTATAATCAAATATCAAATAAAAGGGTCATGTACATGTTCCATACTACAAGTAAACCAAAAATACTTCTAGGAAGCTTAACTCACATTGTCTCATTGTTGCGAATAATCTTAATAGCAACCTCTTCGGGATCATCCTTCCCAGCTTTAAGATCTTTTGCTCGGACAACTGTTGAAAACACTCCCTTTCCATGTGCTGCTGTAATCTCATAGCGCCCATCCAGCAATTCCCCAAAACGGTAAGCTGCAAAGTTTTGCATAAGTTAGGAATGGAAACAAATGGACACAGCAAAGAATAGTTTGTTGACCACAGTTAACAAAAGAAAACTAAAAGGGAGAAGGTTAGCATATGGTGGAACTTACTATAGTACCCCTCGGCATCATCCCAGTTGTCATGAAGAGCATTTTTCTCGATGCGCAAACCATCATCCTTGCCCTGCACGGCATAATATTCAAACACTGAGTAAACAGGTCATGTATATCTCTAATATTGGAATATTCTACTAACATAGAAAGGATCAGTTCTAGTATTTTCTATGACCACCCATAGAAATATACACATATCAATCCTGTCCATTTGATCAATAGCCTCAAATATAGTGTAGCAAATTCATAGTGCAAGATGGATCACTTCATAGTGAATGCTCTTTGTGCCTGCACCCCTCTTTGGTCCAGCTGCTTGATCACTCCCATGGATTTCATTTCTTTCCTTCCCTGATTTTAATAAATCTATTAACCAGCCATTCACTCGATCAGTTCTTAGTCTAAACATGTCCATAATTTATATTGAGGGATGGATCTCCTCATAATTAAATCTGGAGGGCTTCTTTCTTCATGTACTGGGATTGTATATAGTGAGACAATCTGTCAATCTTGGAAATTTATATGGTTTTTATGTTTCAACATTAGATGGTCACAAATTGACTTTATTGTCTCTGCTATCCAAGTATGGTAAGATTTTGACCAAGGTTTGGAAGAATCATGTATGTGGAAGTGCTTTGGTATCTTCTTTAGTGTGGTGACTGATTTGTTATTCCTATTTTCTCTACAGCATGATGATGCTATTGGCACAGGATGCTAGACTATTTTTCTAGACACGTTACTAGTCCTAAGAAGGGGGTAGTTTGCCATCTTCAGTAATGCACTTAGAACATTCCATCTCCACCATTCATCAGTCCTAATCTGTTGCAGCTTAGATACACTTACAGATTACAAAAGGAAAAAAGAAGCCTACCAATTTCCGGATGCCAGCAGGTGATTCTCCAAAAATGTCATCACAAAACATATCCGCCGATCTCTCACTCTGAAAATAGAAAGGGGAACATAAAATTTCTGGATGGCCTAGCCAGATTTAAATAATTTAAAGTTGAACAACAGGGTAAGAGAACAGAATTACCTTTGGAGTGCCCTCTCCAAGGCCTGAAACACCAGTTGTTCTCTGATTACCCAAAGTTCCTGCACCATCATTGTGAGCAGGAGACTTTCCCACAGTGAAGTCTGTTTCACCAACAATTGCATCTGAAGAATCATGCTTATTTTCAGCTTCCTCGCTAGCCACAAATCTGCTATCGTTATCACCTTTCAGATCTGCATTATCACCTCTGTTCATTTCCACTTCTTCTGTACAGGCACAGGTAAGTTAGTCAGTATGGAATAAATTCATTTAGGAATAGAATATTACATATAATAATTTTATATTCTGTCAATTTTGGATATTCAAGTTACCTTCATCATTACTTCTAGGTAAAGATTCCAGCTGCTGCTTCTGCAATTGTTGCTGCCTGTATTTTGCCATAATAGCTTCTTTCCTCCTCCTTGCTTCCTCCTTAATTTTTTCAGGGTCCTCTTCTTCCTGCATTGCTAACTGCTGTTCAATTTTCTCTTGGTACTCCTCTTCATCCTCCTCCCTAACATCATAAAAACAGCAATATGAACTACGAACTTATGAAGTGTCAAAAGGAAAGATAGTAAATCATGTGAAAGAAGCTTTACCTGAAAGTATCCTCCTTCAGCTCTTCAGATCTCTGGCCTCTACGTTCAGCATTTCTACCTCTCTCCCTGGATCTTGAGCGGTGTTTATGACTATCAGAAGTACTGTCTTTTGAGCATGTAGAATCCTTGTGCCTGTCATCCCTGTCCTTTGCTTCTCCATTTCTCCGCTTTCTACTTTCCAAATCCTTATGTCGTCCCCTGTCTCTATCATCTCTTGTTTTGTCCCTTTCATGTCCACTGTCAACCTTGTCAGATTCTTTATAGCGATCCTTACTTCTATCCCTTCTCTCATTATCTTTATGCCTTGAACTACTACTCCGCCTTTCGCTCTCCCTGCTTTCATCACGAATGTGATGTGCACTCTCCCTACGGTCAGATCTACTGCGACTGCTGCTCCTTTCTCTATCCCTGCGAGTTAGTTCATGCAAATCCACTTTGTCTCTATCAACTGGGTTGCTTCTGTGCCTTCCTTCGTGCTTATATCTTTCCCACTCATCATACGCCTCATCACGAATAGCATAGCTTCTGCTCCTTTCTCTCTCATTATCTCGACTCCTGGTTGCATGCCTACCATGCTTACTATTTCTGTCGTTGCTGTCACGGTCAGAATCTTCCCTTGTACTTGCCCGCGAACCATTAGCTTCAGCACCAGTATCTCTAGACCTTGAGTGATGCCTGGCATGATCTTGACTGCTATGGTGCCTTGAAGGGGATCTTCTAGACTGCTCTTTGGAATGCGAATCTTTAGGATATGACTTGCGGTGCTCATCTTTGTCCTTCTTTTCTTTCTCCCTTGTCAATAGTGGTGATTTTGGCACCCTTTGACTTTGTCTGTCCCCTTTGGTATCATCTGCATTGCATCCACTTTCAGGCTCATGGGCAGTGTGATTTGACTTGGTTTCGTCCCTTGAGGATGAATGAGTAGGCAAGCGAGAAGCATGCAGCACGGTTGCATCAGCATCTGATTTCATATGGGCATGATTACCAGAAGAAAGTTGCTGCAATTAGAGAGCACCAAGTAATATGAGCACAGTTCCAAGATACGGTGGGCAGCATGAATAAGAGCGGAAAAGGAAAATTGCATATTAATAATTACCCTTGTTATTCATGAAATTGTCTAGGTACTCGACTCTAGCCGCGCTGGTTAGGACTTACTAGTAGTAAAGAAGTTTTGCAGCAAAACAAAGTGTTGCGCCTGGACAAGTGAAAGGGAGCATGGCAATTGAGTTGCGTGTGCTGATGCCACGCCTTGACTAAAATTGCACGTCTAATAAGCATACATATCCATACACGTCTAAAAGAAAGAGGGGGAAGGATTCCGGGCGGGGGGGGGGGGGGGGGGGGGACAGACCGGAGCAGCATCTGGAACGGCGTCGACATCCATGGCGTCGTCCAGAATCTCGCCCTCCTCGACGTCTTCGGCGGCCGGCGGCCTATCCGCGTCGGCGAGCGGAGACTCGTCGTCGTCATCCACGTCGCGGCGGCGGCGGCGGTGCCTGCGGCGACGCTTAGGAGAGGCGGCGGGGTCGGCGGGGTCGGGAGAGCGGTGGTGCTTGGCGCAGGAGGAGGAGGGGGAGGGGGAGGGTTCCTCAGCCATGGGAGTGGAGGAAGCTAGGGTTAGGGTTTGGGGGGGGGGGGGGGGGGGGGGACCGGATCGGAGGCGAGGTATGCGGCGAGGCAAGTCTTCGACGGAACGGAACGCTACTACCCTTATTGTTGAGTTATACTCCATCCATCCACGCTGACAGGATGGCCCCACAAGCAGTTTTCCGGGTCGGTGTTCTATTCTGAAATCGCAGCCCAACTCAACTCTACTCGAATTTCAGACGAATTTTATTTAAACATACCGTGATTGGTTTATTTGATATTTTTAATTAAAAATTCTGCGTAGAAACATTTTTGAAATTGCTATATTTCAAAAACTTCTTCATAGTTTAGCAATTTACCATATATATAAATACATAATAAAAAAATATAACGCCATAGATATAGCTACACCCAACTTTTTTATCATAGAAAAACTATTTTACGAGAAAAATACTAACAGAAAATGAGAAGAGGTAAGTTGTACTACTGGAAACGGACTGAGCATCAGGAGATAGTGATACAGAGAGAGTATAACGGCAGCTGCCTAAAACGGGGCGTAGATACCGTTAAAATTGCATTGAGTGTCATTTTCAGAAATCAGCAGTACAAGTGCTGCTGGTGGGAGTGTCATCAGTGAGCTGCCTGCCTGATCGAGCTGACTCGACTCTTCCTCCTCTTCTCTCTCCCGGTGTCTCTCGAGCTGATACAGAGAGATTATTTGGGTACTGTGTGTGTGTGTCAGAGTGAGAGAGAGAGGCAGCTGATCGCCACAGCGTGCTCCTCGCCGCCCGCCTGCCATGGCCGACCCATACGGCGACGGCAAGGGCCTCAAGCAGCAGCAGCAGCAGCGCCAGAAGCTCAAGCCCGCGCTCGAGGTGGAGGACTTCATCAACCTCCTCCACGGCTCCGATCCCGTCCGAGTCGAGCTCACCCGCCTCGAGAACGAGCTCCAGTGTAACCCCATCCCATCCCATCCCATCCTTCTCCTCAAATGGCGCTCCTCCCCGATCTGATCTAACCCCTAGATCTTCGGATCTCCCCTCCCGCTGTTTCGATCGGATCTTTCCTCCCACCTAACTGCATCTTACAATTCGCGACCCCTCTGACTGACTGCAGATAAGGAGAAGGAGCTTGGGGAGGCGCAAGCTGAGATCAAGGCTCTGCGGCTGTCCGAGCGAGCGCGCGAGAAGGCCGTCGAGGATGTCAGTATAAATAAATAAATAAAATCCTTTCCTTTTCTTTTTCTACATCTCTCCTTTATAAATCCGATGCATCTTGTGGAAACTATCGTCCGAACCAGATCCCAGCAGCTTTATTCATTTTCATTGTCGTGTACTAATGCCTGTGACCTGCTAGATTTAACTAGTTGGAAAATGACATCTTCTCTTTGTGCGGTTCAAAATGAAAAACCTTTCAACATAACAACAACTCATGAAAACTCCATCTATATACTATGCTCTGTATCTGCTACTTGCTCACTATGGCCTCCATAGAGCTCATAGCCCCCAACGCTTCAATGTCTATGCGCATCAAGCTGCTTTCTTTGCGCTTACTGATTGTAACTGTCCGATTAATGACCTTCGAATCCTGCTACTAACTTGTTTAGCTTGTTATTTTGTTGATGAACATGGATCCTTACGCTGCAACAGTTGTCAACTTAACACAGGGCAACAGCCAACAGGCACCCTAAGTAATTTGGGATAATTCAATGACCATGCTGCTGTTATCATACTTAACTGCATTGTCAAAGCTTTTGACTCATACTTGTAGTCAAACTTTAAGATTTTTTTTTTTTGAGGGAGACTATCCTGACTTTGCCTTCTGCATCGATGTAAGCTTACGGAAGAATTGACAAAGGTGGATGGGAAGCTGAAGCTTACAGAGTCTCTCCTCGAAAGCAAGGTAATGGAGCAGCCCTATTCTTTTCCTCTTTCACAGCTCATATTGTCTCAAGAACAGTTACTGATAGCACACGATGCTGCAGAACCTTGAGGCAAAGAAGATAAACGATGAAAAGAAAGCAGCACTTGCAGCCCAATTTGCAGCAGAGGCTACACTTCGAAGGGTTCATGCAGCACAGAAGGATGATGACATGCCCCCTATTGAGGCCATTCTTGCGCCATTGGAAGCTGAACTGAAACTAGCTCGTCATGAGGTATTTCATCCAAGTGTATACCTGGATTCTCTTTCTTCTTTTCTTTCCAATCAGTACCAATGTTCTTCATGCATCGGTCTTTTGTGTCAAGATGCTTGCTTTACAGATGAAGAATGCTGCAATCCTTCTCAAAGATTATTACCTTTAAGTGATGTAACCTACTTATTTTACAGCTCTTTTCTTGAGAGATATTTACAATGTGACCTGATTCCTAAATGTGTTGCAGATCTCAATTATTCTGAAACTTGCTAAGAGTAGAGGTCTATATGCTTTATGCTGTGCTATTGTTGATTTCAGCATATCACCATTAATTGTTCCCTGCTTATTCCATATTTGATTGAGTGTCAGCTGCTACTGAAACACTTAGGACTAAGGCATTAGTTTTCTTGCATAGATCGCAAAACTACAAGATGACAACAGGGCATTGGACCGCCTTACTAAGTCCAAGGAAGCAGCTCTGCTGGAAGCAGAAAGGACGGTTCAGATAGCATTAGCAAAAGCTTCTTTGGTTGATGATTTGCAAAACAAAAACCAAGAATTGATGAAACAGATCGAGATCTGTCAGGTATAAGACAACAGAAATAGCAGTCATTTGCAAAGCATGTACCACATGATTAGCTACAGTATATAAGTATTTGGCACTCTGCAGGAAGAGAACAAAATCTTGGATAGAATGCACCGCCAAAAAGTAGCTGAGGTTGAGAAGCTCACTCAGACTGTCAGAGAGCTCGAAGAAGCTGTTCTTGCTGGAGGTGCAGCTGCAAATGCTGTGAGAGACTATCAGCGTAAAGTCCAGGAGATGAATGTAATGCATGATGCCCTGAGCACACGTTCCTGATGTTTATTCTACCTAATAGAATGGTAATTGATGCCAATTTACACTTATGCTGATGTCAGGAAGAAAGGAAAACTCTTGATCGTGAACTAGCTCGTGCGAAGGTTTCGGCAAATAGAGTTGCAGTAGTGGTGGCAAATGAATGGAAAGATGGCAATGATAAAGTAATGCCTGTTAAACAATGGTTAGAAGAACGGAGGATTTTACAAGTAAGTAATGCTATCATTTAGTTATGTTCTATTGCTGACTTGTTCTGGATGGATACAGTGAAGCCTTTTAATGCAACAATGTCTACACTTTTCCCCACTCCTAAACGGAGTATACTATGGTTCATTTTTTTGGGGTCTAATTTGTTGGGAACTTTCTTGTCTTTCTTTCTTTCTTTCTTTCTTTCTTTTGCAGGGAGAAATGCAGCAACTCCGGGATAAACTGGCTATAGCAGAAAGGGCCGCACGATCAGAAGCTCAATTGAAAGTATGTTCTGACATGTCTCATAAAGTTCTTCCATCTTCCTGTTAATTATGTATTTCTACTATCTCTTCATTGTGATCTGCATCAAATTTCTCAGGATAAGTTCCAGCTACGGCTTAAAGTACTTGAGGAAGGTTTGAGAATGTCTACGACTCGAACCAATGTTAGTGCAGCACGCCGCCAGTCTATTGGTGGTGCTGATAGTTTATCCAAGACCAATGGGTTCCTATCAAAACGCCCATCATTCCAGATGAGATCGTCAGTATCTACCACCACAACTACTCTGGTCAACCATGCAAAAGGGGCATCAAAGTCTTTTGACGGAGGCTGTAGATCACTTGACCGTTACAAGGGACATGTAAACGGGTCTGGTATGAATGTATCTACGGACTCCAGTGAAGATAAGGAATCAAACAACTCAGATGAGAAGGCTAACGAATTTACATCAGTTGAGACAGAGGATACGGTATCAGGTTTGCTGTATGATACGCTGCAAAAGGAGGTAATTGCTCTAAGGAAGGCTTGCCATGAAAAGGACCAAAGCCTGAAAGACAAGGACGATGCAGTTGAGGTAAATCTAGTTGGAGAGCGTTGAGTTGTTTTTAACCTTTCATTTTGACTTGGTCCTATTAATGGGTGGTTTGATATATAGATGCTAGCAAAGAAAGTAGACACATTGACAAAGGCAATGGAATCAGAGGGTAAAAAAAGGAGGATGGAGGTAGCTGCCATGGAAAAGGAGATGGCGGCTTTGCGCTTGGAGAAAGAGCAGGATAACAAAGCAAAAAGGTTTGGTAGTTCAAGTTCGCAGCTGCCACCTGGCAGGTACTTAATACTGGGAACAAGATTTACTTTTCCTTGGTTGAGATTACTATTAATTTAATTATGAAATGCAGCTAACGCACGTGAGTATGTAATGTAACTCAGGACATTGCCTCGGAGTGGTTCAGCACGCAATATGTGATGCAAGCGAGGAACACGGCGGCAACCAGCCAACCCTTACGAAGCATTCAAATAAGAGGAGAGCTTAATTGGGTGCTTCGACATCATATCCTTGTCTAGTTGTTGAATGTTGGATTAGTAGTGATGACGAGCTGCTGATTGATGTCTGGAGAAGATGGATCGATCGGTCGATCGGTTACATTTTTACACGGCGAGCCGAGAAGACGGAGCGATTAGCCTATATCTCGTGGGAATCGCGACGACTACTCTGTCTAATTAACCTGGCAAATTAAGCTAGTCTTATTTTTAACCTTTGGTTCCTTGATGAGATTTGGTGGTGTGTTTCTTTTTTGGCAATCATCCATCATCGATCGTTGCCTGGTGCTGTATAGGTTTGGTGAGCCCATGCATGCATATTTTTAGTCTCAAATTTGTTTGTAATCTTAATACTGAAGAGGATCGGATGATTATATATATATATATATATATATATATATATATATATATATATATATATATATATATATATATATATATATATATATATATATATATAAAGATTGAGTTTCCTGTTGAGTGATGATATAAAATAGTAGCGCGTGGCGTGCTAGTATTAGTATTATATATTGAGCGATATACATGCATGCATGGAGAAAGAAAACAAACAATTACTACTAGACATATACTATAAAATAATATATAGTGTATATATAGATGTGTGGAAGTGGAGAGGAGACGAGGAAGGCGGGCGTCCGTCGGTGCAGGTGTGTGGCTTTGGTTTGTGTGTGGGTGTGTATATATAGATGGAGGCACAGAAACTGTCATCCTTGGCCATTGCTAGCTGCTAGCTGTTACAAGGTTTGTTGGGTAGCCTACACAAGAAAGGAGAAGGAGGAGGAAAAGAAAGAAGAGCTAGAGAAGAAGTTTGTTCTATTTGTAGTAGTAAGAAAGAAAGAAAGTAGCTAGGGAAAGTAGCAGGCAGAGAGATGGCGGACGCGGATGACATCCAGCCTCTGGTGTGCGACAACGGGACGGGGATGGTGAAGGCCGGGTTCGCGGGGGACGACGCGCCGCGGGCGGTGTTCCCGAGCATCGTGGGTCGGCCACGGCACACGGGGGTGATGGTGGGGATGGGGCAGAAGGACGCGTACGTCGGGGACGAGGCGCAGTCGAAGCGAGGCATCCTGACGCTCAAGTACCCCATCGAGCACGGCATCGTCAACAACTGGGACGACATGGAGAAGATATGGCACCACACCTTCTACAACGAGCTCCGCGTGGCCCCCGAGGAGCACCCGGTGCTGCTGACGGAGGCCCCCCTCAACCCCAAGGCCAACCGCGAGAAGATGACCCAGATCATGTTCGAGACCTTCAACGCCCCCGCCATGTACGTCGCCATCCAGGCCGTCCTCTCCCTCTACGCCAGCGGCCGCACCACCGGCATCGTCCTCGACTCCGGCGACGGCGTCAGCCACACCGTCCCCATCTACGAGGGCTACGCCCTCCCCCACGCCATCCTCCGCCTCGACCTCGCCGGCCGCGACCTCACCGACTACCTCATGAAGATCCTCACCGAGCGCGGCTACTCCTTCACCACCACCGCCGAGCGCGAGATCGTCCGCGACGTCAAGGAGAAGCTCTCCTACATCGCCCTCGACTTCGACCAGGAGATGGCCACCGCCGCCACGGGGTCGTCCGTCGAGAAGAGCTACGAGCTGCCCGACGGCCAGGTCATCACCATCGGCGCCGAGAGGTTCCGCTGCCCCGAGGTGCTGTTCCAGCCCTCCTTCGTGGGGATGGAGGCTGCGGGGATCCACGAGACCACGTACAACTCCATCATGAAGTGCGACGTCGACATCCGCAAGGACCTCTACGGCAACATCGTCCTCAGCGGCGGCACCACCATGTTCCCCGGCATCGCCGACAGGATGAGCAAGGAGATCACCGCCCTCGCTCCCAGCAGCATGAAGATCAAGGTCGTCGCGCCGCCCGAGAGGAAGTACTCCGTCTGGATCGGAGGTTCCATCCTCGCCTCACTCAGCACCTTCCAGCAGGCACGCACCCGGCCGCCCACTCCTTTCTTTCCTTACTTCTTACTATTATTTTCCGATCCACATTAATACTATACTCCGCTTCATGCAGATGTGGATCGCCAAGGCTGAGTACGACGAGTCCGGCCCCTCCATCGTTCACCGAAAGTGCTTCTAATTTCTTTTTTTACCAATTAATTAATAATTAATCCTTAATTAAAAAACAACAATAAACTAACTAAGCACCACATAATAATATATATATATCCAAGAGGATATATATATGCTACTTATAAGAGTACGTCACCACCACACCGCTCCTCACGTCCAGCTTCCTTTTTCCATTTCTCCCCTATTTTCTTTCTTATACACTACAATTATCCATTCATTTGGAGGTAGACCTTATATATATATATATAGATATTACTATGTTTGCTTCTTTTTTTTCCTTTCATTTGGAGGCTGTACGTGTTTAATTATTATTATTTTGCCTGTATACGCTGTAAGTGCATCGATCTCACAAGATCGATCATGATCAACTTATCCATCCGGATTGAAATATGGTCTATATCTTTCATTTCCATTCTAAGAAATAATTCATGCATGATGATGCATTGTCTCTGATCCACGACCGCAAAGCTAAACAGATAAAAAGAAGAAAGAAGAAAACACTAGAATAATTCATGCTCCTTACGCGTTCTCTACCCAAAATGTTGTACATTAATTTCTCTACCCACTTAAATCGATTGTGTATTTCTATATATGTTTTTGCAACATGCATGGGGTCAATTCTAGCTATAAATGGACAACGTATATCGCGGAGGACAATTCTTTAAATGGACAATTTTCTCTAACTTGATCTCATCTAGTACCATTCCCATCGCCCGTCCACAACGGACCACGGCGAGCCACCCGCGAGCACCACAAGTCCATGCGCGCGCCACGCCACCAACGCCGGCCGCCGTGAGCAAGTTCCACCGCCGCTTGGAAATCATCATTTTCTCCTCTCTGCTTCTCACCTTCCGACCTGCCGAAAACCCTAGTTAGGCCCTCTACCTCGAGGAGGCAGCAGCCATATGGCGCACATCAGCTCCATTACATTTCTAATGTGCTCTTGTATATACTCAATATATAATACTATTAAATTGTACCGTGAAACTCCTTTTAAGGGAGGATCTGACAAGGATAGGAATCGAGAGGTGAAGCACAGTCATTCTTGGCTCACCATTGGCACCATTCACAGTGAGAGCAGCAGGGCCTCTCCCCGTCTCTCATTTTTTAGTTCCTCTTTACAGCAGAAGAAGCCATAATGCATGGCACCTAACAAGTTATTATTTTTTTAAAAAGATGATAAGATATATTAATATATAATATATTATCCCATAAACATGTAATTTTAAATTCGACTTACAAAAGTAGATAAAGAAATCAAGTTTGATAGTTATATTTGTTATTTTTTTTAATCTAGTACGCTCCATTCTTTTCTGATTAAGATACATATTTTACCTCAATTTTTGTTAGCGCGTTTTTCAAACTGCTAAACAAAGAATTTTGTACAGAAAACTTTCTATATAAAAGTTGCTTTAAATGTCATATAAATCCAAATTTTCAAGTTTGAAATAACTAACTAAAACTTAATTAACCATATGCTAATGACTTTCTTGTTTTACATGCCCGTACTTAATCTCTATATTCATTGAACTCAAACAACAAACAACACCGTATACAAGTCGAATTTGAGCATGTATATTTATAGAATATATAACATATATTGATGGGTAAACTGTTTTAAATATTTTTGATAACTTTTAAAGTGATATACATAAAGAGTGTAGCGGAAAAAAAAATCGGTGATCCCTCAAAGCCATCGGGTGGCTTTGTGGTGTGGCCATCTCGAATGGAAAGGAATAGGGATACACCGAACCAACATATAGCTAAACTGTTAAAAGGGTACAACCCATGCACTATCAGGCATTCAGGCTCTCACCTATGAAATATGCAGTGTAAGTTATGGAATTCACAATTATGTTACCTATAAAATTTACGGTGAGCAATTATGAAATTTGCAGTGTTATTGTGTCATTGGCTCATGAGTCATAAGCAAAATGCAAAACAAAATTAATCAGTCAAGTAGGCAGCTCATCATCTCAAAAATATATATCTATATAAATAATCATGTAGCTCAACATCGGAACGAACAGGGATTCTTCTTTATTACTGTACTAGAGGTAAACGCACGAGCCAAGCATGCAAATATAAGATGCATATGTATACGCTAGAACAGAATGAAATGAGCAAATGCATTGCAAATATTATTAAATATAAGAGGAGTATTTCCATTGGCTGGTCCAACAATTACTTGGGTTGCGACGTTGATCATCGATCAGCAGCGCTGGAGGGCTGACGGAAGGTGAGCATGCTGGGAGAATCGACTCTGACAATCACCTCTTCCCCGGCCGACTCATCGCTCGAGTTGTCCTCGTCCTCTTCTATTGCCTTGCGTTGTCGCCGCCGCCGCCGTCCTGCCTCCTCCGGCTCCGGCGGCAGAGAAGCACCAGCACCACCAGCAGCAGCAGCCTGCCTTGCCGTCGTCATGTTGGCACCCTCGGACTGCACAGACAGCAGGGGCCTCTGCGTGTTGGACGACCTCGAAGGCACTCTTGGGTACGACGAGCTGTGCGCTTTATTAGAGCTTGCTTTCGTGTGACGATGCCTCTGCCTCCTCTGACCCTGACCCTGACCGGACTGCATGTCATTGATCTGCAAACCAAATCCATCAGCTGACTTTGATCAGAAATACTACTGTATGTAAAACCATAATTTTGCTTTCCTTATTCTACGTACCATGCTCCCGTACATGCTCAGCTGCAATGCTCTTGCAGAGAAGCTTGCTGGATGGTCTCTGATTTCAGTTAAGCTGGCACCATTCTGAGCTCCCCTGGATTTTCTGAAGCTTTCCGGCCAGCTGAGCAAACCGCTGTGCTCCTTGCTTTGTGTCCGAGGCAGTTCAAGGGTTTGAGATATAAATGACGCACTCCTTTGCAGATCCGCCTCTATTTCGGGCCTCCCTATCTCAACGAACAAAATCCTTGCTCTAGCCTCCACCTGATAGCTGGGTGCTGTATAACAGTAGTCAATGCGGTTTATAGCTGCAAACAAAACAGCAAGAGTCATCCCGACGACAAAACAGCAAGAGGCAGAGAACTCACTCAGAGCACTCTACAACATTGTGTTTTTGAGGGAAAAGAAAAAGAACAGGCATCTCATGTTGAGTGTCTGAGGATAGCTTAATAACCTGATGACTCGAGACCAAATAAGTTCAAGTCGGCATTTGGTGGTAGCAGTAACCCTGGAGGTGTGATCAAAGTTTGGTTCTTGGTCTTCAAAAATCCTTCCAGTAAGATGCCAATGAAATTCTGCTCAAGTTCAATTTCTTCGCCCTTAATGTAGATGTTCATAGTAGATCTTTCAGTGATGAGAACCCTGAGCTCATGTGTTGCCATTTTCTCCAACATCATAGGGAGCAAAAGCCTGGCAACGACTAGAGCACTTTCCTGAAATTTCCATGAATATTAATATGAACATATAAGCTTGCAAGTTCCACAGATTAATTAGTTAAAAGAGAACATGTCGGTTTGATTTTGTTATCTTCTCCTCACTGTAATAATCAAGAAAAAAAAAGTGAAGTGCTTTGATAATAAAGGCCCCGTTTAGTTCCCCAATTTTTTTTCCCAAAAACATTACATCGAATCTTTAGACACATATATGAAGCATTAAATATAGATAAATGAAAAAAACTAATTGCACAGTTAGGAGGGAAATCGTGAGACGAATCTTTTGAGTCTAATTAGTCGATGATTAGCCATAAGTGCTACAGTAACCCACATGTGCTAATGACGGATTAATTAGGCTCAAAAGATTCGTCTTGCAGTTTCCAGGCGAGTTATGAAATTATTTTTTTCATTCGTGTCCAAAAAGCCCTTCCGACATTCGGTCAAACATCCGATGTGACACCCAAAAATTTTCTTTTCGCGAACTAAACAGGCCCAAAGTTGAACTGGGCAAATATGCATGGGCCCTCGGCAATTAATGTTATGGTGCAGGTACTTTCTGGCAGTCCTTGCCTCTAGCAGCTCTTCCTATTGGCAGGCCCTTTCCTCCTTGTAACCTTTATCTATCTCTAAACTCTACCCTGTAACTAAATTGGCAGAGGTCCTACCTTTCTGATTAAAAGAATCATGAACTTTTATACGTTAAAAAGGAATCAGGAAGCATGTGAAAAATAGAACAGTGTAGTTTTTTTTTTGGTATATTCCAAGATCTTGAGAGGTTTTCAGACATCCAGCTCTTGCAACGCTAAAATGTTTTCTTCCTAAGATGCTGTGATATTTCAGAAGCATAGATAGCCTTTCAGCTTAAACCGGGAAGGCAGATTGGGGTATTCTTTAGAACCTAAACTGCAGGTTTAAAGAAAAACCAGTACCTAAGTGTTCGACAGAAAGGGCCACTTTCCTGAACACTGGTTGATGTACCGGTCAGTATGTTCTACATCTTCCCTGCAGTGTTGTTTGGCTCTACGACGATATCCGGATTTCCAAAACCATAAAATAAAGAAGCCAAAGAACCACATAATTTATTGGGTTAAGCTTATGATACCTGCCACAGAAAAATCTCAATAGAAGGATCTGATTGACGCAATTGCTCTATCTTTTCAGCTTCAATGAAGAAGCAGTGCACCACAGAATCTGTAATCATGTCACAGATATAAGGTTTTCCAATCAGCACCTCATACAGGCCCAAAGTGCTGCCATGTGATAAAATTGGATCCAATGAATGCCTGGTGCTTAATCTCTGACTTGTCCACTGTGGAAAAAGGAGATAGAGATGTACATGCTCATCATGGAACAAACTGGAAAGTACAGTAAGCCTCAACTCTAATGTGATAAGGTAGTCTTAAAGCAGAAACAGACCTTTACTACTCCAATCGAAACAAGCCATATACCAGTTGGCCTTGAGCCCTCTCTATAAAGGATTGTGCCATGTCCTTTTACTGTTTCTTTTGTGCTATTTAATAAAGGATCACGCATCGCAGCAGGCAGTGCACCAACTAACGGATGAGTGTTCAAAAGATCACTGACTCTTGGCATTTTTACCAATGGTGGATTCCTCTTGAACTTCTTCAAGTCTGTCTGCCAAGTGAATTGACTAGAATTAGTATTTCCATTGTGATTTGTAACTGAAACAAACAAAGTCAGCATAGTAATAATTAAAAGACAAGCAAAATATTCCAGCCACCTGCAAAGCATCATCTAGATGGGCCATTTCCTTTTCTTCCAGCAACCCAGTCTTCTGGAGATTTTGAATATACTCACTCAAGTGGGTCAATACCGAATATGTTACTTGTCGAGTCTTCAGCACACGAAGCACCTGAAATCGTGGAACATTTTATTTATGTTGTGGTGTTTCTCTTGGTTAATATAAAGATCACCTTAAATATGAAACACTAAGTAAATATTTCGTCTTTTGAACCATAAATAAATATTTTAATAACAGTTTGAATTTTGTTGCCTTTCATCTTCTTAATGAAACTTCCTACGTACTATTTTTTGTTTGTTTGGAGAGTAGGATTTTCACATAAATTTTGCAATAGACAGTACAATTGATATGCCACATCCTACGTACTATTTTTTGTTTGTTTGGAGAGTAGGATCTTAACATAAATTTTGCAATAGACAGTACAATTGATATGCCACATCAAATAAACCAATCCAAACTTAAACCATTTCTCAGCATTTTGGTGTCATCTAAGTACATGTAAAAACCAAAACTAGTCCCATTGCAGTTCAGCTCACCAGCTTATGACAGAAGTACTATATTTTCCTTCCACCAGCTATTTCAGGAAAGAAGTTAGACTGGCATGTCCCAGCACAACAACTTCATAATTTATAAAGTATAATTTATGACACATGGCATGATAACCTGGACATAGTGCCATTATGTCCATGTTTTGGAAAAAGAAAACTGTTAGTAGAATTGGGTATGAAGATTTTATGCTGATGACTGTAAACTCCATTAATAATCATATGATGGGAACAAACTGTAACCACAAACCTGAGGGAATGTAACACGAACATCTTCCAAGAATTTTCTAGCCTCCTCTCCCTCAGCATTACTTTCATCAATAACAATTCTTGCAACCTCACTATCACCTGAAGAAAGAAGTGCATAAGAATGGAAACAGGTTCAAAGAGCATTAGCATGACATGCAAGTCATCTGTACTAATGAAGGTGCATTCCAAATTATTAATAGAAAGATGCCTTCAACCAGGCTTCCATAGTAGTAACTTGCAAAACAAAGTAAACTTGACAGGTTCATTCTTACTCCTTGCGAGATCATTTAAGCCATCCAAATTTCACTCTATAAAGCAGTTTTGCAGAAACAAAAGCTATACCAACACATCAGGACCTGGCCAGTTTGACACTAAATTCTGTAGTGATTTATAGGAAGCATAACCCTTGCTAGAGTATGTATATTGCATCTTCATTGCATTTATAAACTAAAACAATCTACACCAAGAATATGTTCCACCCACATATATATCATATCTCATATGCATATCATGTATTCAGGTGGATTTGTCTTTTACTCTTTCTGGAATTAGACCTCCAAATAAATGGCAGCTAATATGCACAAACAAACATGAAATTTTTACCAAGAAAGTCATGTAGCTGCCGTCTTGCGATTCTATGAGCACGGAGAAATGCAGCACAGATGTAACAACCTGACTCCAGTCTTTCTACTGTGAAGTAAGTGATAAGCCTTCGTGGCAACCTGCTCATTTGAAGGAACCTATAGTAATTTGGAAAATGGACATTGGACCGCAAACCCTTCCAGTCACATAATTCTTGGGTAGGAACAAGATCCATAGCTTCATCAACCGATCTCATTAAAATATTTGCAGTGGCTTGGGTTATTCGTCCTTCTTCAAGCATTCCCCAGTAAGCAGCTTGGACACCTGTTTTTATTCATTCAGCATAGAACTCCGTAATCTAAGCAGCTTATCTAGAGAATATAGAACAGTGAGAGAAATATTGATTGAACTATGTGGGAATAAAAAACTGAATGCAACATAATGGGTGTAAAAAATGAAAAGATAGGAAGCAAAGAAGTCAAAGAAACTCTAACCCGTCAATTTGATAAAGTTTCATCAGAAAAAGAGATGATATATCTTATTGAAAGCCAAGTACCAAACGTATCACTAAACCAAAGGAAGCGCCCAAGGTTCAAGTATATCACCACACAGATTAATAACCAGCAGGCAATGTAAAAAGTAAACGATGCATCCTTAGTAAACATACCTAAGCTTTCCATATAGCATGTTACTGGGAAAAATTAGAGAGCAACTAAGCAAAGTAACTAAAAGGGATATTGAACATAAAACAGCCCAACTTGAAATAGCTAAATGATAACAGGAGACAAGAATATAACAAAGGAGTGTATTAATATGTGTTCTATTTCGATCTCCAGGAAATATTTGTATCAAATTCCACCATCAGGGCATTATAATGTAAGGTGATAACATACCATTTAGAAGCCGCACACGGATGTCCCTTAAGTTCATGGTATGCATGCGATCATTTCTGTCAGAAACAGCATGAGGATGCACAGGCTCATCGTCCAAGTCGTTCAAGCATGTGATATATTTCTTTACAGTAACCCAATCAGCAGGAGGACCAAGTTCCTCATCATCCCTAAGATCACCAAAAGCCTCCAATGCCTTGTTTAGCATTTCATATTTTGTATAATTCAATATGCGAAGCTGCAATAACAATAATGTTAGAATCTTTACCTGGAGTGTGAAGGGAATAACTTACTATATCACTAGTGGATACACCGCACGTTGCAGCGGGATTTGAGAATTCTTACTGAGAAATTGTTGATCTATCTTCGTGTGTTTCCTTTTTTTTACTCATTGGTTGCGTGTTTTTTTTCCGATAAAATAATGTGGAGTACGTGTTTATCAAGTGGGCCACTTTCGTCCGTTGGCTGCTAAGAAAGAACGGAAAAAATTTCTTCTGTTGCTTGCTGGGCCAACAGCCCACCGGGCGGAGACGTCAAGGGAGAGGTTCGTTCCGTTTTTTTTTTGGCCAACAGCAGACTGGATACATGCGATGTTTGAAGGCCATCTGATCAAGATCTAACAGTTAATATGCGCCGATGACGTGGCGAGCTGTGGTGCAAGCTTTATAGCAATTATGATTTAGTGGGTACTAACTATATAGGAATAAGAGATATACAACCTAAAAATCAACATGACAACACCAAAGAAAACCTATCCAGCTTGGGCTTTGGAGCAGGTGACGGAAGAGGCTTTACAAACAACCGTAATCAGTAAGAAAGGATCTGCGACTAACTTTCGAATTTATGCATAGTTCAACCATCTTTTCTAGGAGAAAAGTAAGGGAGTTCTCCACAGGAAAATATTATATAAAACGAGAAATATTAGAAAAGCATTTACAAATTCTAAAAGATCAGAAACTGCCAAGAAAAGCAGGGAGAAGCTACAATCAGGGGCGTACCTACATGCATGTTCCTGGGTGCACATGACCCCGGATAGATTGTTCATCTCTAGCTGTTTTATGCCATCTTAATAAATTAGTCAATAGTTAGATCAGTAGTATGTATAGAACACCCGGTAATTTTTGTTCTAGGTTCGCCACTGGCTACAATTGCTAATCAAAAAAGTTGAACAGAATGCTTGTTTGGAGAGGATGTTCACAGGTAGAACCTTTGATTCTTTGGTGCTGATGGTCATTACAGTTCTTGTCAAGGATAATGAAAAATCAATCATTCCAGTTAAAAAAATGTCTTTCAACGTTATAGGCAACATGATATAGTTATGTACAAATGCAAAAATGAGAACCCTAAATATTTAAAAAGTGTTGGACTTAAAGGTACTAGACTAAAATATATGTCTCACGTAAAACCTTAAATTTGCCAACTCACTAATTAATACAAAGGAGATGGCAGATTGGTACCAACTAGAAATCAGAAAGTTTATAAAGCAGAGAAATCTATGGACAAGCAAAAAAATTATCCCGACAGGAAAAAAAATCATAGGTAACAATCCATGAAGCTAACCTTTGTTGCTGCTAATCTGTCCATTCCAAGTAGATGCAACAAAAATTGTGTAGTAGAACCATTAAAAATCAATGTCAAAAACACGATGCCACCAGTGAAGAACACAAACTGCAAATATGTAGCATTAGTAAAGGTAAGATCAAACATTTCAAACTTCTCCATAAAAAAACAGCATACCATTGTTCCGTCAACTGGTTTCAGATGGGTCTGAACTGCATCACTAGCACGCTAGTAAAAAAAGGGTAGAAGATTCAGAAATACTTATAGTATAATAATGTAAATACAATGAAACAATAAAAGGTTGGCTGGTACAAGGATAATAACTTACCTTAACAGATAAAGATAGAGACAGAGCAACAGCCCCTCGCAGTCCTGCCCAAACAAGAATTGTGGCTTCTTTCAAGTCCAAACCATACCCAAAGTGGCGCAACAATGGATACAAAATAACAACAACTAATATCCGAGAAATTTGCACAAATACATAGAGCAGAAGAAGGAAGCCCCATGAAGCACCTGAAACAGTAATAAAAAAAATGCAAGCATAAATAAGAAATTCAGAAACAATGTTCTATTCCAGAATGTCCATGTCAGCAATTGCAAGGTATCTTTCAAGTCTGCGGTCTCTCCCTCCTCTAAAAGGAAGCAGCGCATTCTAGCCATTCTCCTGGTTATCCTGCATTTATCAATAGTCGTGGAAGGCTCTGGCCATCTGACCACAGACTTGAACTAGGCTTTTGTGGTTTCTTTATTGGAAACATAAAAGGTAAATTTCAAAAGGTACATGGAGATAAATACCGTGCCTCTCGAAATGGACATTATTTTCAAGTACTCCATCTGCAATAACAACCCCACTGTGGGGAATTCACATGTAAGAAACATTATAACTGTATCTATATATAAATCATAGGATTACAACAAATAAAAGCAAGCAGTTTGGTTTCAGCCAGAAAGAAGAAAGAAAGATCAGAGAATGTTTCAAGAGCAAGGGTAGAAGAGCTTGACAATACCTCAGTATAAATATAAGTGTGTTTGCTATATAAGCAACCATTTCCCTGAATACAAGAAAAGTATAATTAAATATAGACATGAAGCTTACATCAGAATGCCTCAGAAAAGTAATAAAAAAAGAAATAGCTTTCCTACCTGAATAGATTACAAGGTACATTTGGTAACTCAATAATAACCATATTATTTGTCAGTTAATGACAGGAATATCAGTGCACTATGTTTTTGCTTTTCTTAAATTTTGGTTAGTTACTGTCTACAAAACAAACCTGCTAAATGAGAAACTTCAGGGCATTGCCCATCAAGATAGAACCACATCAAACTACCTTCAAAAAAGACTACATCAAAGGGTCAGCCTTGAGCCCAAATTTTCCTTAGTGATGGATAAATCAAAAGGGGCAAAACAGGAGATATCCCTTGATGTATGCCCCTGACCGGGGCTCTTTGTATGGAAAATGCTCTGGAACGAGTAAACTAACCTTACTTTGTGCTATTTATTCATCCTCTTTGCTCTAGCCCTAATGATCTTATGATTTTTCACTCCAATCCTTTGTATTAGCTTCAGGATCTTGGTAAGATGAGTTGATCTGTGATGATGCTAATGGTGGGACACACCTGGGTTGTATCTTTTTTTTTTTGAGAAAGGGAGAGCATCTCCCCCGCTTTAATTAATGAAAACGCAGACGATTTTTACAGGAGTTTCATAGAAGTTCAGCACAGGGCTAAAAAAGAGGAAACAAAAGGAAAAGAAAAGAAAAGTTCAGGACTGCAACATATCCATTAGCCACTAGGACATATCCTGGGTTGTATCTTATGGCCAAATGAGTAATGGACTGCATAATGAGGTGTAATTTGGTCTTAGAGCAGTGAATTAAGTTGCATGCCACTCGAGGGATTTTCTAATCTGCTTTCTTGTTGGTCTTCCACTTATAAATTGGATTTACATCTCATTTTGCTGCAGATTTCTTACTAACATTGTTTTGGTGCAACCAGAAAAAACAGCGGCGGAGCCAAGGCCCGGCAACCCTGAGCAGTTGCCGGGCTCCGCCACCGCATGCAGCGTTGAAGTTTGTATTTAGTTATTCATTAGCCTCCTAGATTAGCCAACCAAAATACGCAACTAGCAAAAGGAAACAGAACAGCTATAAAGGAATTATGGGTAGCACATGTCACTACTCTGTATATATGTCTAGTCTATCAACAATGTACAAGTATACAATCATTCATTGATAATCCCTTCTACTGGTTTTCCTCTCCTAATTCAGAACTTGCACTCTTGCTTGTGTAAATGGTATATAGAGTTGAATGAATTTTATTTTATGTTATTTTATCATCATCTATTTTTACTTGCCCAGGCTCTAAAACATTTCTAGATCCGCCACTGAGAAAAACAATAATGGCATGCAAGTGAAATGACTGGCTACTGAATCCAACAAAATCAACAATGCAGCATAGTAGCTCTACAAGAGCACAAGAATTTAATGTAAATGTAGGAAGCATGAAAATCAAACAGCTTTACAGAACTGATGGAATGTTAAGATTGATCATGACTTGATAATTTAATATTTGTTAAAGTGACACATATTGATTGACATACCAGAAATGATGCAAGCTTTGCTGACTGTCACCCTTAAAAGCAGTTTTTGCAAAAGCGGCATAGAACCTGGACATATGACGTGTCAATATTTGATGGTATTTAAGGGATACACAGAATAGGTCGCCAACAAATGTTTTACTAACATTCCCAGTGTCATGACGGTCAAAACACCAGAGACCTCCAGTGCATCTTGTGCCTGATATAACCACATTAGTAAATGAGAAGACTCCAAGAAAATAGAGGGAAATAAACACTTATTATTAATTGGCATAATTTTATCCAAAACACAGACGAATTCCTATTGCAGAAGGTATCAGAAAAACCAGTTATGTTAATGTTATATGTGCAAATGCTCACAGAAAAATATACATGTTTGACATATTATATGGAACTGAAAGATGATACTAAAGGGTATGCAGTCAGTAGTTGCAAAAATATGGGAAGAAGACAAATGATTGGGCTAGTAAAAATGATGATTGATCCATTTATAGGCACATTATAATGTACAGACATGTACCCTTACATTTCTTAGCATATGCTCATTTTACAACCTATGTTCAAATAATTTCTGCACAGATCCATTCACCTATCCAAAGTTTCACCCATCATAGCCCAAATTATTAGAACTATAAATCAGAGATGCCATCAGTAGTAACCCTCAATAATAATAATAATTGATCAAATCATTTGCTGCTCTGTAATTGCATATGCACATTTCAAGAAACCATGAATCCCTGACCGATTATGCATCTTTAAATATATCATAGATATTCAAGCTATATGTGCATGTAGCAACTACCACTGCTTAGCAGTAAAATGACATCTCTAGAAAAATTGCAAAACAAAAAAAAGGCCATCATGAATTGTAATTATAGGATGAACCACAACTTATTCTGTTTGCTGCAACGTAGCTCAAGTAACTTAACCAGCAATGCCCTTCTGAAGAAAAGAACAGGTGGAGAAGGTTGGATGTATTAGTTATCTTACAGTGAAGAAAGCAATGTAGCTGACAGCAAGAGTAAGCGCGATCTCTATGATTGTATCATTAAAAATAAAGCCCAGCCACAGTACTGATGCAATTCCAAAAGCAAGGCCCAGAGCAACACTGGTAAAGGAATATACAAAAAGAATTAGTACTTAAAAGCACTATAACATCATTATCCAGTCTTGAGATTTAAAGAATATTCCACATACGCTCCAAGTGAAACTTCTGACAAGAATTTTATTATTGATCCTGCATCGAAGGTTCTTCCAAGCACCATCCTATAGAATAACTGATACACAACAATAGCAGTCCTGTATAATATGCAGTAATTAAGGGTGAGCAGCAGGCAATATCACATAATCATATAACATTTTAGTGCTCTTTTTAAGCACCACATTATCCTGCCATGTAGCTGATGTATACAATGACAGATACAGCATTAGTCAAGAGTGCCTTACAACTGCAGATAAAGAAAGTCGGGTCATGTTATAATAGTTAACTAAATACATCATTCCTGATTTTAACTTCCATCAAGAAATAAAGGGAAAAACAATATTAATATGGCCATAAAATCTATAGTAACTTATGTTTCCAGGTCTCCATAAACAAATCAGACCATGGTCTTCTTATTTGGGGGGAATAACAATTTTAGCGTTATGTGATAGAATCTCTCACTGCAGGATGAGCAAAGATGTTATGAACTGTATCTTTCAGAAACTTTGAAATTGAAAAATACAAACAGGAAAATGAAGTTCAAACACATGGATGAATCTCATACTAAAAAAAATTGTTCAATGTTAAGGCTCGGTAAATGATACTAGTTTTAGTGTAGAAATTTTCTCTGAGTATTGACCAGAGAAATCCAACTTTTGCATGGCTCATATTGTCCCTTTTTCCAGGTGACAGGGTAGAAGAGGCAGAGCCGCAGCAAGGAAAGATTGTCTTGTATGGGATCAAAGAATGAACCAGTAGAGAGGCATATTATCTTACCCATCATTCATTAAGGATTCTCCCTCAATTATGGTACTAAGCTTTTTACTTGCGCCAAGTTCTTTTAGCAGTGCAACAACAGCAACGGGGTCAGTTGCACTAAGCAATCCACCAAGCAACAATGATGTTTTCCAGTTCCAGTTGTATGGAAAAGTGAGCTGCGACACATGAACTAGATAGCATCAGGACATGTTAAAAAATAAAAAAAGAAAACTAGTTATGTATATGTTACATACCTTTAGAGCAGAGCCTAGGAAAAAGGTTGATATTAGCACACCAGGTCCAGCAAGTAACACCATTTGTGCCATACATTTCTGGAAAATAAGCATTTTAGTGCAAAACAATGAGTAGCCATATATATGCATCTGAAATGCTTTTTAAACAGAAAATTTGCAGTGAACAGAAAATAATGGCATGGCATCACACATGAAGAAAGAAATATAGTACCTTGATTTGGTGTACTTCCATGGAAAAGGAACTTTCAAAGAGAAGAGCGGGTAGAAAAACAGCCAGAAGAAGATCAGGATTAATGTTAGCCCCTGAAATTAAATTTAGGAGTAATAGTTAATTAGCATATGTATAGTAAAAAAAGTGAGTAATAAGTAATTGAATAGAAGAAGTAGTTACAGATACGAATGCCAGCTCCGAGTTTGCCCAGGCCATGTTTTGTGCCAAATTCTGAAGGAATGTTGAAGATAAGAAAAAGAGGTAGGGTGAGGGAGATCAAGGAGAAGACAAGGTGGTAGGAGAGGAGGGGGGAGAGAAATAGACAGACCGAGCGATCCGAGGGCGACGCCGAGGACGAGGAGGGCGACGGTGTAGGGGACGCGGGTGCCGCGGAGGAGGTGGCGGGAGGCGATGCCGAGGACGAGGGAGACCCCGACGAAGAGCACCGCGTCATCAGGCTCCGCCTCGGGATTGTCCATGGATTACTGATGAGGAGGAGGAAGTGCAAGTGGAAGACTAGGGAAAATCCAAAGGCAAAGGGAGGAAGAAGAAGCACCTCCTCACTTGAGCTCCCTTTCCTTTTGTTTTGACTTGCTGTTTTGTTGCCCCTTTTTCTCTTTTCTTTGGATCCTCTGTGGGTGCACAGCAGCTACAAGCCTACAACCATCATTATCATGAGCATATTTTTCAACATGCTAAATTTCTTTAAACTATCCTAGACTTATTTTTCAAATTACTACTCAATAAGTCACTATGCTAGTTCGGTAACGATGCGACAGCACACTATAGTTGTGAGCAACTGTTCTTTTTTTCATTTGATTTTACTCCCAATTCGACCGAACCTTTCGGCCGACCATGCAAAAAAAAAAGTCACTATGCTAATGCTAATGACTTGTTTCACTTTATATGTGCCATGAAAAATTCCACTTCAAACGCAGAACCGCCTTCTGTTGGGTTAAAACAGATAAATTCATTGCATGGCCAGATAGCCTGAATTTACATGTTTTTACATGGTGCTGTGCGTAGGATTAAGATTCTTTTGTAACAACGGAGAATAGATTTTCCTCTTCAGGTTCACAGGTAAACTGCACTTAGCATCCATGACTTTACTTTTGGGCTTTTTTTTTGGCTATGAACCCTGTGTATAGACTCATTCTGTGGTGTCAAACAAACCTAGCTATTGCCATAATGCCTTGCAGTGTTGTGTGTAAAATTAAGATCCTTTGTAACAACAGATCTCATTCCTCTTCTTTTGAAACAATCTAGATAAGAATGTGCAGAGCTTCATTTTGATAAAGAAGTAAAAAGAATTATTCCCTCCATCCTTGTAAAATACAAGCATTTTTTTTACTCTAACATGACCTTTAAGATAAAATTACTTTGACCAACAATATCTATAAAAGTAAAATATTCTAAATAAAAAGAGTTGTATATTTGTTAACGACCAAATTTGGTAATATCAGCATCGGAAAAGAAGATTAGATCGAAGCGGAATCGAAGATGAAGATCGTTGCGGAAACAGAGCAAGAATCGGCTGTAATCTGAATCGGCTATGGTCAAGATCAGCAGAGTTCGAATCAGATAGAGCTAACCGATACAGCCGATTCCAAGAATACGACTCGGTGTACATCATCGGGTTGAGTTGATATGCTTCAAGATGATTGCCACGCATGGATAGAGTCCTGAGAAGGCAATTGTATCTATTAATTAGGATATTTTATGTAATTTCCTTAGAGATATGTTTGGGCAAAAGTCTGCCGCAAAGACTTATGGTATCTTAGAGTTTGTTAGAGATAATAGTCGTGTCCGGTATGGACATATCTTGTAATTCTCAGGTATAAATAGACCCCGAGCCCTATGTAAAAAGAGAGAGACGTTCAATACAATTTCGGCGCATCGCCACCCTTTTTGCTTTAGTTTTATTTCGACGAGTTCTTACTTTCGGGTTGAGCTGCATCGGTTTCGATCTTTAACAAGAGGTAAAACTTGTTATGGCGGCTTGTGTTCTCGAGATTAGTGCTTCCATCTTTATGACACTCTAATCTTGTTTATGTAATTCGTTAAGTTATCATATATCTTGTATAATCTTCGGTAATATCGTTATCTAACCTACCATCGGCTAACATCTGTTAGTAGAAGGCGGCCGATCAGGTTAAATAGCTACGTTAGCTTGGATTGTATAAGATATCTACCACTCTATGAAACATCCAGTGGCTTGATTGTCTAGATATTGTTCTTCTTTTCATACTTAATGCTGCATCAGTTGAGTTTGATCTATTAAGTCGTGCTTAGAATATCAGCCTTTAGCCTGCTTCCTGGTTGCCGATTAGTGTAGCATCGGGGTTTTAGCCGATCTTACCTGATTTAACTATAGTTATCCTATATGCTTGATTGACATGTTAAATCTGCCTTTTATGTTAAGATCTTGTTGCATTTAAGTATATTATGCTTCTGTTTGATATATTTTACTTACTTTAATATCTTAATATAGAGTAGTATCGGAGTATTAGCCGATACATGCTAGATCCATCTGATCGGTTATGCTATGAACGTATATAATTCTATTGTTAATTTATATTTCGATCTAAGTGATTTATACTGTCTCGGCATGGCGACCGATCTATCCCAATCACTTGATTTAAGTATATATCGACATAAGGGTTATATATTGTTAATATCTACAGCCGATCGAATAGATTTAATTCATGACTGCCGATCGATGTACACATGACATCGGCCTAAAATAAATGATATGTCATCGGCACCTAGCCGATTGGCTATCATTTATAGGATTAATCGTGGTTTCTTTGTCTTTATTTCTTGTTGATTGTAGGATCAAATCAACTGGCACGCTCATACATCCGAAGGCGAGTTTTGGACCTGCACTGGAGTTAAGCAGATCTCTCAGGCCTTGTGTTTTCTGTCAACACGCTTTTGGCACGCCCGGTGGGACCGATTAGAAGTCAGAAAGAAGTCTTCCTCATGGCCGAGAAGCCGCCACCATCGCCATCCTCGGCTAGCCCAGGTTCTGTTAAAGAAAAGATCCAGCAATTAGACCAATATGAAGTTAATGAGGGCAACGTCATGGCCATTACTCCGGACAAATTAACACCTGATCAGAAGGAGTTTGAAGCAATGATGTAGCAAGCACGGAACCAGTTCTTGAACTCATTCATGCAGACCCGCAAGGGGACAGTGGTGCAAAAGTATCAGGTGCGAGTAGTGGCTGATGTCCCCGGGACCGGTTCTTCCAAGGATGGGGGACTGAAACAAGCCCTAGATAGCTCGGCTCAACCGAGCGACAAAGGCACTATAGATGGATCGGCTCAGGAGAATCAGGGTGACCACTCTCAAGGAATACATGGAGTTCAAGGTGATGGCACTCAGGGACCACAGGGAGGAAATCTTAATCAAGATGGCAGTGCGTCACAGGAATTTTTCAATAATTTTCAAGACCGGGTTGACTATGCTGTGCACAATGCTTTAATCAATCAATCTGGGGTATTAGTCAATACCTTGTCGAACATGATGAAGTCAATAGCCGATGGTTCAATAGCTGAACATCAGGCTGCAGGCCCAGTTTATTTGCCAGGAGGTACCTTTTCAAACTATCGGCCTTTGGTCACCGATATTCATCGACCTATTCAAGCGGTTTCTCCCATTGCATCATCAGCCCAGCCGACGGCGCCGGTATCGATTCCCCCACCTGCTCCATCAACGTCGGCACCAGGCCAACTGGTTAATCCTCGGCTGTTGATGAGAGAGCAGCCACAGCATAGTGGGCAAGTTGCGAATCGGCTAACGCAAGATCAGGTTGTTGCCATGTTTCTACCACCTCAATCTACTATTGATCCAGTCCAGCAATAGCCGATTCAACAAACACCTCCAATCCAACAGGTTGTACAACCAATTCAGCAACAGGTTGTGCAGCCAGTTCAACAAACGCCACCAAGGCATCAGACTATCCAGCCGATTCACCAGCAAGGCTTGATGAATCCATCGACTGGGCAACATACCCTGAATCAGGTTGTTCTAGAGCATTTGGTCCATCATGTGCAGCCGGACCGCACGGTAGTACCTCAGATTGTCCCTGAGCACTTGGCGCGAAATATTCAGCCAAACTACCAAAATTACCAGGGGGGCAATTTAAATTATCAATATCAACTCCCTTCCTCGCAAGACCAATATCAGCAAGGGGGATTAATTCAGCCTCAATTTGCTCCTCAGTACAGCCAATTCGAGCCCATGCAGCAACAATCGCAAGGAGCAGCTCAACAACGACCGTGGGCCGATGTGATTGCTAACGTGATGAGGGAACAGTTCGGACTTAAACCAAAAGATACTGGAAATTTATACCGACAACCGTATCCTGAATGGTTTAGGAGAGTCCCTCTCCCTAATCGGTTCAAAGTTCTAGATTTTTCAAAGTTCTCAGGGCAAGATAGTACATCAACTTATGAGCATATTAGCCGATTTTTAGCTCAGTGTGGTGAAGCATCGGCTGTAGATGCCTTGAGGGTTAGATTGTTTCGGTTGTGTTTGGCTGGATCGGCTTTTACTTGGTTTTCTGCTTTACCGTATGGATCGATTAACAGCTGGGCCGATCTGGAGAAGCAGTTTCATAGCTATTTCTACAGTGGGGTGCATGAGATGAAGTTTTCCGATTTGACAGCAATCAAGCAGAGACATGACGAGCCCATGCATGAATATATTCAGAGGTTCAGAGAGATGAGGAATAAGTGCTTTAGCTTGAGCTTAACTGATGCCCAGTTAGCCGATTTGGCTTTTCAGGGTATGATTGCTCCGATCAGGGAGAAATTCTCATCTGAGGACTTTGAAAACTTATCGCATCTTACACAAAAGGTAACTTTGCACGAGCAGAGGTCTGCTGAAGCTAGGAGGAATTCTAGAAAGGTTAATCATGTCTATTCTTATATGTGTGGATCGAATGATGAGGATGACGATTCTGAAATAGCTGCGGCCGAATGGGTAAGGAGCAAAAAAGTTATACCATGCCAACGGGTGAAGAATTCTGGAAAAGAGGAGAGGTATGATTTTGATATTACCAAGGCTGACAAGATTTTTGATCTATTACTCCGAGAAAAGCAATCCAACTCCCTGCTGGTCATACTATTCCATCGGCTGAGGAATTAGGCAAGAAAAGGTATTGCAAATGGCACAATTTTGGATCTCATACTACCAATGATTTCAAGGTCTTTAGGTAGCAGATCCAAGCGGCTATCGAAGGAGGCAAAATCAAATTTGATGATTCCAAGAGGCCGATGAAGGTTGATGGCAATCCTTTTCCTGTCAATATGGTGCATATAGCTAGCCGAACAGCCGATAGGGGCCGTGCAAGGGGTTTTCAAGTGAATTCGGCTAAGATCATCAATAAGTACCAAAGGAAGTATGATAAACAACAGGAGAGGCATTACGAGGAAGGTGATGATGGCTTCGATCCTCATTGGGGTTGTGAGTTTTTTAGATTTTGTTGGAATGAAGGTATGAGGCTGGTATCTATTGAAGACTGTCCTGAATGTGCAAACGTTGGAGAGGGTTTAAGCCGGTCGTATATTAAAGGCAATTGACTGAAGCATGCGAGGGTTCCTGTTCATCAAAGATTGGGCCCGGTAAATCAAGATCATGACCCAGAGGATGATGAAAACAGGAAGACTCAATGGTGTCCTCCTGGTATATTTACAAAGAATCAGAAGAGAAGGGTTCAAAGATTGAGAAACCGGGAACGCTTTCAGGAAGTCGAGCAGGAAATCAATCATCGGCTAAAGAAAACAAAGCCGAAGCAGGAATGGCGCGTTAAGAAACAAGCTCCTGTAACCGATGAAGCTGTGGCCGATGAAGCAAAGAGATTGGCCAAAGGGAAAAGCGTTGTGATTGCGTCGGTTAACATGGTTTTTACCTTGCCAGCCAAATTTGGGATCGACCAAGCCGATATTGATGAGATAGAAGAAGAATCGACTAAATTGATTCTATCGCCAGAACAAGCAGTCTTTGAAAAGCCTGAGGGTATAGAGAATCGGCGTCTTAAACCATTGTATATAAATGGCTATGTTAATGGGAAGCCGATGTCTAAGATGATGGTCGATGGTGGAGCTGCAGTAAATTTGATGCCGTATGCTACGTTCAGGAAGCTGGGCAGAAACGCCGAAGATCTCATCAAAACAAACATGGTGCTCAAAGACTTTGGTGGCAATCCATCAAAAACCAAGGTGTTCTAAATGTGGAGCTGACAGTCGGCAGTAAGACTATTCCTACTACGTTTTTTGTCATCGATGGGAATGGTTCTTACAGTTTGTTGCTTGGAAGGGATTGGATTCATGCCAATTGTTGTATTCCTTCAACCATGCATCAATGCTTGGTTCAATGGCAAGGCGACAAGGTAGAAATCGTGACAGCCGACAGGTCAGTCAATGTTGCTAGTGCCGATTTAGCTCTTTGGGAGATGGACGGCCTTGATTGTTTATCCGGCAAGGTTTGGGGTGGAGATTTTCTAAAAGTGTCCGATTCTGACATACAGCCAATTGAAGATGGAGAACCCAAGCTATCACTTTGAGGGCGTCGTGGAGGGTTCAAACGTTTACACCAAGGATACAGTAGATGATCTCGATGACAAGCAAGGTCAGGGTTTTATGTCGGCCGATAATTTGGAAGAAATAGATATAGGTCCAGGCGATTGGCCAACGACGACATTTATTAGTAAGAATTTATCTTCAGAGTTTAGAACCAAGCTGATAGAGCTCTTGAAAGAATTTAGGGATTGCTTCGCTTGGGAGTATTATGAGATGCCTGGACTCAGCCAATCGATTTTTGAACATCGGCTACCTACCAAACCAGGGGTTAGGCCACATCAACAACCTCCGAGGAGATGTAAAGCCAACATGCTTGAACCTGTCAAGGCTAAGATTAAGCGTTTATATGATGCTGGTTTTATTCGTCCTTGCCGATATGCCGAATGGGTTTCTAGCATAGTTCCTGTTATCAAGAAGAACGGCAAGGTGAGGGTGTGCATTGATTTTAGAGATTTGAATAAAGCTACCCCAAAGGACGAATATCCAATGCTAGTGGCCGATCAGTTGGTTGATGCTGCTTCAGGACATAAGATATTAAAGTTTTATGGATGGAAACGCGGGATATAATCAAATCTTTATTGCCGAAGAAGACGTCCATAAGACAGTTTTTAGGTGTCTTGGTGCAATCGGCTTGTTTGAATGGGTTGTGATGACTTTCGGCTTAAAGAGTGCTGGAGCTACATATCAACGAGCTATGAATTACATTTACCATGATCTAATCGGCTGGTTGGTTGAAGTCTATATTAATGATGTGGTTGTTAAGTCTAAAGAAATAGAGGACCATATAGCCGATTTGAGAAAGGTTTTCGAGAGGACTAGAAAATATGGCTTGAAGATGAATCCGACAAAGTGTGCTTTTGGTGTATCGGCTGACCAGTTCTTGGGATTTCTTGTTCATGAGAGGGGGATTGAAATAACTCAGAGAAGTATCAATGCGATCAAGAAGATTAAACCTCCGGAGGACAAGACAGAATTGCAGGAGATGATCGACAAGATTAATTTTGTTCGAAGGTTTATTTCTAATTTGTCTGGAAGGTTAGAACCTTTTACACCATTATTGAGATTGAAGGCCGATCAGCAGTTTACTTGGGGGGCAGAACAACAGAAGGCGTTGGATAATATTAAGGAATATTTGAGTTCTCCTCCAGTATTGATTCCTCCACAGAAGGGAATACCTTTTCGGTTATATTTATCGGCCGATGATAAGTCAATCGGGTCGGTCTTGATTCAAGAGCTCGAAGGAAAAGAGAGGGTTGTATTCTATTTGAGCTGTCGGCTCTTGGATGCAGAGACTAGATATTCTCCTGTGGAGAAGTTATGCTTGTGTTTGTATTTTTCATGTACGAGGTTAAGACATTATCTACTGTCCAATGAATATACTGTCGTATGTAAGGCTGATGTTGTCAAGTATATGTTATCGGCTCCTATTCTGAAAGGAAGGATTCGGAGGTGGATATTTTCATTGACTGAGTTTGATCTTCGGTATGAGTCGCCGAAGGCGATCAAAGGACAAGTTATAGCTGACTTTATTGTTGACCATCGTGATGATTCTATCGGTTGGTTGAGGTTGTGCCATGGACTTTATTCTTCGATGGGTCAGTTTGTACTCATGGTTGTGGTATCGGCTTGGTTATAATCTGCCCTCGGGGGGCATGCTTTGAGTTTGCCTATACTATTAAACCCTATGCAACTAATAATCAAGCAGAGTATGAGGCAGTTCTCAAGGGGTTGCAGCTACTCCAGGAAGTTGAAGCCGATAATATTGAAATCATGGGGGATTCTTTGTTGGTGATCAGTCAATTGGCAGGAGAATATGATTGCAAGAATGATGCGTTGCTAGTTTATAATGAGAAGTGCCAAAAACTGATGAAGAAATTTCGGCTAGTAACTTTGAAGCATGTGTCTCGAGAGCAGAATATTGAAGCTAATGATTTAGCCCAAGGGGCATCGGGATATAAGCCGATGATCAAAGATGTTCAGATTGAATTTGCTGCCATAATAGCCGATGATTGGAGATATGATGTCTATCGGTATTTACGGGATCCATCTCAGTCGGCTTCTCGGAAGTTAAGATATAAAGCGCTGAAGTATACATTGTTGGACGATGAGCTTTATTATCGGACGATTGATGGGGTGTTGCTTAAATGTTTGAGTACCGATTAGGCAAAAGTTGCAATCGGTGAAGTTCATGAAGGGATATGTGGCACTCATCAATCGGCTCATAAAATGAAGTCGCTGCTTCGACGTGCTGGATATTTTTGGCCGAAAATGCTGGAGGATTGTTTCAGATATTATAAGGGTTGTCAAGATTGTCAGAAATTTAGAGCGATCCAGAGAGCGCCAGCATCGGCTATAAATCCTATTATTAAACCATGGCCGTTTAGAGATTGGGGAATTGATATGACCGGCATAATTAATCCACCGTCGAGTAAAGGACATAAGTTTATATTGGTGGCGACTGATTATTTTACCAAGTGGGTAGAGGCGATTCCTTTGAAAAAGGTTGATTCTGGGGATGCTATACAGTTTGTTCAAGAGCATATAATCTACCGATTTGGTATTCCCCAAACCATTACGACTGACCAAGGTTCAATTTTTGTGTCTGATGAGTTTGTTCAGTTTGTCGATAGTATGGGAATCAAATTGTTGAATTCTTCACCGTATTATGCACAAGCTAATGGGCAGGCCGAGGCATCTAACAAGAGCTTGATCAAGTTGATTAAGAGGAAGATTTCTGATTATCCTCGGCAATGGCATACTCGTTTAGTCGAAGCATTGTGGTCTTATCGGATGGCTTGTCATGGATCGATACAGGTTCCTCCTTATAAACTTGTTTATGGACATGAAGCTGTTTTGCCATGGGAAGTTAGAATCGGCTCTAGAAGAACGGAATTGCAGAATGATTTAACAGCCGATGAGTATTACAACCTTATGGCCGATGAGAGGGAGGATCTGGTTCAATCACGGTTATGAGCCCTTGCAAAGATTACCAAGGATAAGGAGCGAGTTGCTCGGCATTATAACAAGAAAGTAGTACCCAAAGATCTTTTGGAAGGTGAACTTGTATGGAAGTTGATTTTGCCGATTGGGACCCGGGATAGCAAATTCGGCAAGTGGTCGCCGAATTGGGAAGGACCGTTCTAAATTCATAAGGTGGTATCTAAGGGAGCTTACATGTTGCAAGGACTCGATGGCGAAGTTTATGGCAGAGCGCTAAATGGCAAATACTTGAAGAAATATTACCCAAGTGTTTGGGTTAACGCATGATCGGCTGATGTTGCCGATGCATGATAGCCGATGTGTTTACATCGCCTTGAGATGGCCGATATGGCTATATCGCCCTTAGTCCTTTTCATATTGTAATCGGTTGTGGTTTGCCGATGTGCAATGTCCGATATGGTTATATCACCCTTAGTTGTTTTTGATTATAATCGGTTGTGGTTTGCCGATGTACAATGGCCGATATGGTTATATCGCCCTTAGTTGTTTTTATAATTTTATCAATGCTTTTGACATTGTAAAATTAGGGGGGCATATATATACAAATAATGGAAATTTTTGAGCAAATTTCGAAATGGAACTTTTTTAGCAAATTTCGAAGTTATATTAATCGGCACAAAGGACTATCAAGACAGCAAAGTAACTAGAGTATCTTAGCTGATTACAAAAAGTTTCTAAAGTCTATTACATAGAAAGTCATTGAGACAAGTATCGCTGGATAGCCGAAATCGCCCTTTGCCTAATTTGTTCTACTTCCTCAATAGCTTGGGCATCTTGAGCATCAGTTCCAGGGATGACATTCAAGGACTTGGTCATGTCAGCGACATTCTTGATAGCCGATTTCAGCCTCGCCTTCTGTTCTTCGATAGCTTGCGGGAGATCGGCTAATTTCTTGTGCTTCATATCCAGCTCGGCGTTGCGTTCTTGAAGTTGTGCTATGAGATCAATCTTACGAGCTTCAAGCCGATCAATATTTGACTTGATCGGGCCCTCAGACAGCTGATCAAGCTTGGATTTCTCTACATGCACAAGCTGCCGTGTGCTGGATTGTAGCTTCAATATCTTTGCGCTCCCGACGATCGGCTAATCTATGCCTGGTCTTCTCTAGCTTGAATTGGTGTTGCTCAAGATAGACGGCAGGAGTAAGGGCGTCGGCTAATTCATCTAGGAGTAGAGCTTGGATATCTGTGAACCTTGCCCGGATCGAGCCACATTTGGTTACCAAGTTGTCTAGTGATGCTTCTAGCCGATGAGAGATATCCTCAAGCGTTTTCTTCACATCATCAGACAGAGGAGCTATGGCTTTATTGGTGGTATCTTCCTCTGTTTCATCGAGATAATCCTTGATGTCGAAAGAAAACAGATCGGCTAAGACCTGTAAGAGATAGTGTTATGGATGGTTAAGGATCAAAACATTATTGGCCGATCTTAAATGTGTCAACAAAACTTATTGGAATAGTAGGAGCAGCTGGTTGTTCTTCCTCTTCGACATTATGACTGTCTGCAGCCGATGGAGTACGGTTGCCTGATTCTAGCTGCGTAGGAGTTGAAGGAGGAGGAGGAGGCTGTAAAAGAGACAAATGTTAGACATAGTCGGCCGAGATCAGTTAATGAGAGGATTGAGAATATCTTACTAGTGGAGCCGGTTTGCGAGTTGGTGCTACCGATTTCTTCTTCACAGCAGTTTTCTTCTTCTGCAACTATAAAGTCAGTGAGCAATCGGCTATAAGAGAAATGATTGCAAAAGGAGCTGAGGAAAGCTGCTTACTCTTGAAAAATGAGCCGGAGCAGAAGGAGTTGGAGGAGTTTGCTTGGGCGAAGCCGATGGTGTTCTCTCTATATTGCTCACTTTGGCTGCAGCCTGATCAATATCATCTTCAATGTCTTCTTCATCCAGAGCTTGTTCGATGGATGGATCCAAGACAGGCAGGTCATCAGTTGGCTTGGTTTTCTTTGATTTGGTTTTCTTCTTGGGAGCCGGAGCTGATGTGTCCACAGCCGATGATCTGGTTTTTCTTTTCTTACCTGCATCGGCTGGTTCCCTAATTAGGCCTTGGAGGAGGGTTGAAGTCCTAGGGGCATGATAGCCGATGACAGGGGGAGATGGTCCACCTCCGTTGGGAATTAGACCTGGAGCATATTCAATATTCTTGCCACTGTTGCTCTGATGAGGAGGAGAGGATTCTGTTGTCTGCAGGTTAGAAGAAAAGATTAGTCAAGGTTCAAGTTGGCTACCAGTTGTTCAAGCAAGATTGATAAAGTGAAGATTTACCTGAGGGATAACATCGGGGAACAGATCTGTCATGTACATAGAAGCTGGTTGATGGAAGATATGTTATTTCCATTCACCCCACCATCTGTCAAAGTTCTTGCTCCTGAACCTTACCAGCTCTATGTTCTCAATACTGCCCAAGGGGGGTCCTGGGATGTTGAGTAGCCGATCCATCATCAGAGTTGATGAGATTTCTCCTCGGCACTGGATCTTGTCGCTAAAGAATAAGCCGATTGGGAGTTGGCCCAATCCAAGTTGTCTAGCCGAGCTCATTGGGTGGTAAAATTCATAAGAGACTTGGATGTTTCTGCCCTGATGAATGCCAACAGGAAGGATGCATGGGCTGATTGCAGCTGTAAGAACTTCCCTGGAGGTCTAGTATTTTTCATGATTGATATCTTCAAATCTGAAGTCTGATGGAAGTTCAAGATCTGCTAAGTCCTCATAAGGAAACTAAACCCGGGCATCTTTCTGAAAGCCTTCATAAAAGCTGCAGAACCAATCCTTAAGCAACTCAGCCGACAGCTTTGCTCCAGCATCGGTTGGTGTAGATGCATATTCTCCGTATGACATGCTTCTACGATGAGTGCGTTCTTCTCCATCATCTTCCACAATCGGCTCCAACCTTGTAAATTCAGCTTCTGTCACAGATGGCCGATTGACGACTTTCATAACTACCAAGTTTAGCCAGATTTGCAGCAGCAACCATGGTCCACCTGCCTCAACTACTGAGTCGACGGCTATCTTGGCCGATGCATTATTCAACATTTGATATAGATAGCCGAGGAGGATTTTGCCCAAGGGAAATTGTTTCTTTGATTCTAGGGTTTCGGCTACAAATTGCCAATTGGTTGTAGGGCCACAGCTTGATCCACAGAAAAGAAATTTCTCCAGCCACATCAGCAGAAAGGCTACATGCTCTTTAGGAGTGATAGACCCTTTACCCATATATGCTGCTACGTAACCAGACCAACCACCTATGCTTTTGGTCCTGAAATCAAATTGGTTCTTGGTGTTTAAGCTCATGGGATTGGCCGATAAAGTTACATCTAATCCGGTGATCATAGTGATGTCGATCAAAGTTGGGGTCATCGGCCCTTGGTTGAATAGGAAGACGTTGATGGTGTTGGACCAGAAATAGGTGGCGGCAGCCATTAGAGGTTCGTCCTTAGCGGAATTGGCTATGGTAAGGGCAAGCGCTTGGCTGATCCCGATCTCATCCCAGTGAACTGCCTTACTAGCCGATACACGCTTGTACCATGTGGTCCAACTCTTCTCAGTGGCAATTTTCTCAAAAGATGGCCAAGATTTGAAGGTATTCTTCCAGTGACTCAGATTAGGGTTGGCTAATCTAAAGGGGATTTTGTTGGTTTCAGCAGTGATAAAATCAGTGGGGTCAAGGTTACCGATTGAAACTAAAAGTCTGCCGCAAAGACTTATGGTATCTTAGAGTTTGTTAGAGATAATAGTCGTGTCCGATATGGACATATCTTGTAATTCTCGGGTATAAATAGACCCCGAGCCCTATGTAAAAAGAGAGAGACGTTCAATACAATTTCGGCGCATCGCCACCCTTTTTGCTTTAGTTTTATTTCGACGAGTTCTTGCTTTCGGGTTGAGCTGCATCGGTTTCGATCTTTAACAAGAGGTAAAACTTGTTATGGAGGCTTGTGTTCTCGAGATTAGTGCTTCCATCTTTATGACACTCTAATCTTATTTATGTAATTCGTCAAGTTATCATATATCTTGTATAATCTTCGGTAATATCGTTATCTAACCTACCATCGGCTAACATATGTTAGTAGAAGGCGGCCGATCAGGTTAAATAGCTACGTTAGCTTGGATTGTATAAGATATCTACCACTCTATGAAACATCCAGTGACTTGATTGTCTAGATATTGTTCTTCTTTTCATACTTAATGTTGCATCAGTTGAGTTTGATCTATTAAGTCGTGCTTAGAATATCAGTCTTTAGCCTGCTTCCTGGTTGCCGATTAGTGTAGCATTGGGGTTTCAGCCGATCTTACCTGATTTAACTATAGTTATCCTATATGCTTGATTGACATGTTAAATCTGCCCTTTATGTTAAGATCTTGTTGCATTTAAGTATATTATGCTTCTGTTTGATATATTTTACTTGCTTTAATATCTTAATATAGAGTAGTATCGGAGTATTAGCCGGTACATGCTAGATCCATCTGATCAGTTATGCTATGAACATATATAATTCTATTGTTAATTTATATTTTTATCTAAGTGATTTATACTGTCTTGGCATGGCGACCGATCTATTCCAATCACTTGATTTAAGTATATATCGACATAAGGGTTATATATTGTTAATATCTACAGCCGATCGAATAGATTTAGTTTTTCTTTAATTATTCATGACTGCTGATCGATGTACACATAACATCGGCCTAAAATAAATGATATGTCATTGGCACCTAGCCGATTGGCTATCATTTATAGGATTAATCGCGGTTTCTTTGTCTTTATTTCTTGTTGATTGCAGGATCAAATCAACTGGCACGCTCATACATCCGAATGCGAGTTTTGAACCTGCACTGGAGTTAAGCAGATCTCTCAGGCCTCATGTTTTCTGTCAACAATATTATGATAGTTTGTTTAATGATGAATCCCAATAACATCAATTTCACATTATTGATCTTTTTTATTTTTTTCTATTAATAGTCAAAGTTAAAAAATATTTAACTTATCACTATGCTAAAAATGTTTATATTTTGGGACAGAGGAAGTACAAATCTATAGTATAGTAGAAAAAGAAAAAGCAAACTGAAAATCGAGATTTAGAGGGAAAGACATCCTTCCAAACATCGAGAAAAGTAAACATCGAGATTTAGAGGGAACTTGGAGTTAAAACAACACATCTTTTACCATTGCGTTATCGAGTGTATCTTAAAGAAAAGTAAACTGCACTTTTAGTACCCATGTACTCGCTTGATCTCTGATCTAATCTCATCTGACTAAGGAAGTACAGACAAATACATGAAGATTATTTGAGCCGCTAGTAGAATAGAAAAGGAATCAGATCGGCATCTGTATCTGTAGGCAAATTATTGCCATGTACTATATGCTGATGCTAGATACTCGTACAACATCGTCTGCAGGCATTTTGCCAATACAAAATACAACCCCTGGCTAATTAAAAAACTAATACCACATCAGTATCAATACTAGACTGACTCTGGCCCTGTTTTTTTCTCCAACAAAAATTAGATAAACTTTTGGATACTCGTGAGACGCTTTTTAAACTACTAAACGGTGTGTTTCGTGCGAAAACTTTATATATAAAAGTTATCCTAAAATATCACATTAATTTATTTTTCAAGTTTATAATAATTAAAACTTAATTAATCACACATTATTACCACCTCGTTTTATATAAAACATTTAATTTTTATCTTTATTTTCAGAAGATTCAAACACCACCTCCATCTATATGTGACGAGATATGTTTGACCGAATGCTGCGTGGAGACATTGTTCAGATCGTAGGTGGCGCTGTCTTGTCTGCCCGCCCATTTAACTTCCGCCATCACGAACCTGATCAACGATCTGATAACCACGCCAACCGAGCTAATTAATTAATTTTACAAGAGAGTTATCTAACTTATCTTTTTGTTTCTTCCTTTAGAGGTTATGTAATCTACAATCTTTTTTAATGTGATGTTGTGACGTGTCTGTTTTTAATAGATAATGTCGTTTGTCTTTTGAGATAATATTTGACCATTCATCATTTTATTAAAATTTTGTATAACTATTATTTATTTTGTTATGAAGTATTTTATCATCAAAAGAACTTTAAATATGAATTATATTTTAACATATTTACATTATTTTTTAAATAAAAAAATGATCAAATGTTATTTAAAAATTAACGGTGTCATTTACATCGTTTTTGTTTTTCTGATTTGCTATAGATGTGTCAACATATCTTTTTAGAGAAATTATGCGAATTCTTGACTATTACTTCCTCTGTCCCAAAATATAACATATTGTAGCATTCAGGATTTGTCCCAAAATATAATAACTTCTCCACCAACATTATCTTACCAACCAATTACCTTTTTTTTTCTTACCTTTACTTTTCAACCAATCACAACATCTTCCTATTTAATTTTGTCTACTTTTTTTAATAACCGTGTCTAACTCCAAACCTTCTTATATTCTATTATATTCTAAGACGGATGGAGGTAGCATTTGATATGCTTTGAGGTTCATATGCTTTAATGGGCCAGATGATATAAGCACATTGACCTTGCGACATAAGAGATGATGTAAAATGAACAGGAGGACTGAATTAGGCTTCTCTACTGAGCTATTTTGATTGAAAAAAACACAGCGAGCTATTAGCACATAACTAACTACTTATTAACTATTATAAATTTAAGAATATATTTATTTGATTTTTATAAGAACTTTCTAGGTAGATTTTTTAAAAAAACACGTGTCGTTTAGAAGTTTTGAAAGCGGCTCTCGATAAACGAGTGAGTAGCACATCCTAGCAGCTGAAAAGAACGAGGCCATAGTGGATCATTGACATTCCTTGGTGGGCTGATAACTGTTAAAAAATTGAAAATGTAATATTTCAAAGCTTATAATATACTCACTCATTCCCAAAATTATCATCATATATGATTATGCACTAAAGACCAAGAATAATTGAAATCACGTCAATCAAAACACCATACACACATTCTCTCACAATGCATGCATCGATTAAAACACTACCATGTCAATTACACTTTAGCATGCACACATTCTTCTATGTTGTATTAATTGTATTTTAATGAAATCCGTGTCCATGCGGTTATATGATGATCAATTTGAGAAATTTTGAATTCCATTATCTGATGATCAATTTGAGAAGGAGGGAGTAAGTTTCTTCCATCGGTTAAAGCCCATCAAACACTTGTTGACGCGTGGGTGCATTGCTAGCGTAAAATTCATGGAAAGATGTGTCAATAATAGTATTTATTTTGGCGGAGTGGTTATTTATCTTACATTTCATTTAATGTTAGCTACCTTTGTGAGCTTTTAGCCAATAACCATTATCTAAATAGATACTACTTTTTATTACCCATATAACATTTACCGGTTTAAACTAAAACTTTTAAATGTAGTATAATTATATTATAACTAATAACTAGTAGAATGTAACCTATGCTCATCTATATATAAAAAAGCACGGCAAGTACTCGCTATCACAAATCCTGAAGCGCATCTAAGGCTGAGTTAGTTGCTTGGAATTGAGAATTAATCCCTCACGCATATAAAACGGAGTAACTTTTTTTGCGAGAAAAAACGGAGTGACTTATTAGCGTATCATTAATTAAGCATTAGTTATCTTTTTTAAAAAAATGATTGATATGATTTTTAAAACAACTTTCGTATATATTGGTTTTTTTTGCAAAAATACATTGTTTTATTAGTTTGAAAAATGTAAACGCGGAAAACGAGGGTGACAAGTTGAAAACTTCAACAGAAAAGAGCTCAGCCTAGCAGAAAAATCGAAAGCTATGAAAGAAATTTGTCGAACGTTTTTCAATAATTCCTTTTTTTTTTCCTTTTTTTTATTGAGAGAATCGCAAGTCCGGCCTGGCCTCTTCGATCATAATAAAAGAAAAAGAAAAAGGAACGGCGGGTCAAAAGTAAAAGCAGGAGGATTGGTCTTGGGTGGGTGGTTGCCACTTGGACACGTAGCCGGCGCCCCACGGGCCACAGGTGGAGTACCTACTCAGCAGCAGAGGCAGAGCACCACTAGAGTGAGATGCAAACGCAAATTTCGCCATGGCCGCCACCACCGCCACCACCACCACCACCACCACCACCACCATGGGCGGCCTCCACCGACTAATAAGCAGGAGCAGCTGCAGCCGGAGAACCTTCGCCGCCTCCACGCCGCCGCAGCGACCCAGAGCGATAGCCGTCCGAGTCCGAAGCAGCAGCGCCGGCGTAACGAAGAGCCAGAGCCAGAGGCAGAGGCAGGTGAAGCTGACATACCTGGAGATAAACAGCTGGGTGTGGGAGGTCGGCGGCGCGCGCATCCTGGTCGACCCCATCCTCGCCGGCAACCTCGACTTCGGCGCGCCATGGCTCTTCGACGCCGCCAAGAAGCGCCTCAAGAACCTGGGCGTCCAAGATGTGCTGCAGCCTCCGGGGGTCGACCTGCTCCTCATCACGCAGAGCCTCGACGACCACTGCCACGCGCGCACCCTGGCCCAGCTCGCCGCCGCCGCCCCCGACCTTCCCGTCGTCACCACCCCCAACGCGCGCCCCGTCCTGGCCGCGCTGCCCACCCCATTCCGCGACGTCACCTACCTGGAGCCCGGGCAATCCACCAACTGCAACGGCGGCGGCGTCCGCATACTGGCCACCCCTGGGCCCGTGCTGGGGCCCCCATGGCAGCGCCCGGAGAACGGCTACATCATGTTCCTCCAAGAAGAAGACGAGGGCCTTGTGTACTACGAGCCGCACTGCGTGTACGACCGGTCCTTCCTGGAGAAGGAGGCGCTGCGTGCCGACGTGGTAATCACGCCCGTCGTGAAGCAGCTCCTCCCGGCCAACTTCACCCTCGTCGCCGGGCAGGAGGACGCCGTGGAGCTGGCCAGCCTGCTGCGGGCAAGGTACGTGGTCCCAATGAGCAACGGCGACGTGGACGCCAAGGGCCTCCTCACCGCCGTCGTCGCCACCGAGGGTACGGTGGAGGCCTTCAAGGACATGCTGGCCGACACGCTCCCGGAGGCTCAGCTGCTCCACCCAACGCCCGGCGTCCCACTCCACATCCACCTCCCCCACCTTACTTGATTCATTCCAATCCATGCATGCCCTCCCTCCATTTAATTTCCTACACATAACAACATGGAGTATATAGGACACTGTAGCTGTATATCTCAATAAATTTTCAACTGATGATGATTACTCCTTTTTTTTTCACAGTTCAGTACTTTGACATGATCGAGAATCAATCAAAATACCTTACCCAAACAACATTATCCAATATATAGCATTTCATACACACACCTTAACACAGCACTGAAGCTGTCGTCTCAACGATCAAAAACCAAATGTTACAACAACATTTTGTCGATATATTCCATACATATATATTCACACAGCACTGAAGCCGTCTGAACGTATCAAAAAACAAATGATGATACAACATTTGATGAAAACCCATGGACATGCTATTCGGATCCTAACTGCTGTCGTGCAGCAGATGGACGACATACTGACCAGAATTTTCTCGAGTGAACCAACTCCTGCAACTTTTATTCACTAGTATCTCTACAAATGACCAACATCCAATGTACAACAGCATAAGATCATCCAATGTACGACAGCATATGATGATCCGGCATGAAAAAGGCAAAAATAGCTCATGGAGAAAGCAAGCATTATCCCCTTCTTGATTCGGAGATAATATACAATTCCCCCATGCACTGCATAGCGTTCCGAGTGCCTCTTATGAGTTGAATTGCAAAGAATGGCCGACAATTTATATGTAGCAATATTCTTATCGGTGACCTCTCCTCCTTGATGCAATGCGGGCTCGTGGAAGGCCCAGAATAGCCACCAGCCCACCGATAAAAGATGCAGCAGCAGCCACTGCAAAGGCTGGTGCATTACCACCACCAAACAGTTGGTCCCAGGGCCCGCTACCCAGTGACACAATAACCTGAATGTACCAGTGTCAGTACATGCACGATAACCTAATGTATGAAAGTAATTTTCTGGAATAGCATAGAAGCTTTGTAGTAGCAACAAGCGAATGGTTGACATCCAACTACTAAATCCCTCCTTATATATTCTGTAGCCCGTAAATCAGGGCAACTCGTGCCAATCCTGAACTTGTAATCTTCCATCAGGGTTTCAACCTTTTAAATTTCAACTACCATGATGGCACTCACAGTATACTAAATTTGTAAGAGAATGATTTCTCATGCTGTAGCTCACAAAATGTATCTAGCTTACATAACACAATTATTCCTGAGTTCACACTTTCACTCAAGTAAATTGGCTTTTGATTTCTCGAAGTCAATAAGATAACACCATGACTACTAAATTATATTCATTGTGCCTTAACAAAGTTAGCACGAAAGTAAATGATTTCGGAGGTCAGCACAATACTGTGAAAGCATTGTTTTTCATAACAAATTTACTTGTACCAGTATGACTAGGTATCCTACTTAGTAAATTATGCAGTATATGGTTGTTTTGACATGGTCGACGGCAGGTCATAGCTTACAATTAACCATTAAACCATTTCTTAAATTGTGTCTGATAACTGTGGTTGAGCCATGAATTAAGTAAGTTTCCATCATCAACAGGTCATTTTAGGATACAGTAATCATGTCAATATTCATAATTGTACTGTGTTACAGTCATATGTTTGAACGAATCAAACTCTAAAACAAAGAGAAAAAAAAGGCAAGAAATACATACCTGTGGTATGACAATAGCCAAATTAAGAATGCCCATTGCTAGACCTGCATGTGAAACAAAGACTTCCTAAGTACAGGAACCCAAAATGATAGCATTGACTCAAAAGGAACAGTACCTTGGCCAAGTCCCAGATTTTCAACCCGACTAGCAGCCATTGCATATGGTATACTGTACGTGATCTGCAATAACAAGAATTAATAAGGATACCATACACCAGTGAGAACTTGAAGAAACTCTGGAGGGAAAAAATTGTTACTCACCGCCAGGGGCGCTCCTAAAATTGTAAAAACTACCAGGGAAGCAATGACAATGCCAGTTGGTGGTACTCCACTAGCTGGATAATCCATATTCTTTGCCACATATGTTATTACAAGCATTGCCACAAAGCATAACGCCATCAGGATATTGGAGACACCCCACACCAGTCCAGCTCCCCACTTCCGACATAACTTCTCTAGTACAATAGAAGTGAATCCAAGAAGGACCGAGTTCAGCATCAGACCAAAAGAACCCATTCTCACACCATCATGATAGCTCTGAGTTATACTTGGATCATCTGGACTTCCACGATAGATCTCTCGACCCATCCAATCGGTATCAAAGAGGATAAATGGAAACCATCCAATCCATGTGAGGGCAGTAACAATCAAAACCATCCAAACCGGTAATGTAAAGTACCGGAATGATCCAAAAAGTTCCCAGAGGAAAGCTTCCTGTTCTGTGCTAGGGTGATCTGCTTCATCACTTCCAAAGGATTGAGGCTCTTGCACTGATGCTACAGTGATGCATGTAGTGACCACCAAAATGATAATATCAAGTAGAAAGGCAGACTTGAGGTTGGCACAACTGATGCTACATGATGGAGTAACGGTGAACGGGAATATCTTGTACCAGCCACTGTATGCTCCAGTGGCATATCCAAGTATGTTTCCCAGGGCCATGAACAATGAGAAGTAAGCATTAGCTATCCGAGTCCTCCTTGGGTCATTCTCTGAAATAGAAAGGATCAGAATGAGCATTTACGAGGTGTGGAAAAATGCTAATGCAATTACGATGCCTTTCGAACACGTTACATTGCACAGATGGGTTATTGGTGTAAACATAACTGGGAAAAATTTGAGGACAGGCATGTGCAACTACAAGTTAAGAATATCTGAAAAGCTCTTGTATGCACATATCCACATGCATTGGATAATAGAGATCGTGCCAGTTGAATTTGACTGCCTAAACAGAAGATCATGGAGTGATATTACAATCATATCAATTTTTTCACCAACTTACCGTGGACTCCAGCATTTCCATGACAAAAAGCACAATCATGCCTTCTGAGTGTAATGTTTGCATCAGGTGTTTCCCATAGAATGCAAAGGCATAACAAAGACCACAGCTACAAACCACTGCCAGCCTTGCAATTATTTAACCAGGGCCCCTCAGACAATAGCCCTGTCTGTTGACAAAAGATGCTCTTTCTCCTCCTATGATTCCAAACTTACAGGGGTACTGTAACACTCAAATATCTTCCTTTCTATATTCCTATCTCAGTCAGAAAGCGATCCCTTGACCTCCCCCTCCCACAACCATCGAATACTCCGTGTAAACAAGGAAGAAATGAAAAAAAAAACTACAAGGAAGAAATGAAAAAAAAAAACAATTGGTGCGACATTTGTACCAACCCTAATTATTCAAATATATGCATTGTGTAATGAGTTGTCATGTCGTTTTGTGGTTCGTGTTGTCCAGCTCGCCTAACCCTGATGCTAATAATAGGCCAGCTGGCAGGGCAAACAAAAAAACATGGCCGTAAAATAAATAAACAAATGAAGAGGAAATATATAATATAATTTTTAGGGAGACAAGCAAAATGAGTTACGCCGACCAGCATCCATCGGAGCAAGAATCTCAGGCAGGCAGGCTAAAGGGGAAAGCGATACGCAGAGGCAGGCTGCTGTTGTGTTGTGTCCACACACAGCCACACATACAGCCACATAAGAAAAAAAAAAAAAGAGGAAATTGTTTTGCAGTTTGGCCCTCTAACGTTTCGCAATTGGACGGAATCGAAAAGATGAGCAGGTGTGGCTTGTGGCGGAAGCGAGGAGGTCCAATTCCAATTCCTCTTGGCTGTTCGATGCGAAATTGGGAAGCAAGCAAGCAATCAAGCAAGCAATCGATGGTAGGTAGGGTAGATAGATACCGGTGAGGTCGGCGAGGAAGGCCCTGCAGGGTCCCTGTGTAGCGTTGTTGCCGACGTCGAGGAGCCAGAAGCCGACGAGGTAGACGATGATGGCGCCGAGGCGGGTGGAGCCCGGGGTGATGGAATCGCCGAAGATTCGGCCAAGGTCGGCGGAGAATCCGACGGTGAGGACTGCGGCGGCGATGGAAGCGGCGCCGGCGGCGATGAAGGGGCGGCGGCGGCCGAGGGGGGAGGCGGCGGGGGCGATGCGGTCGGAGAGGTGGCCGACGAGGGGCTGGACGAGGAGGCCGGAGAGGGGGCCGCAGAGCCAGACGAGGCTGGCGAAAGCGTGCGGGATGCCGAGCTCCTGGACGTAGGGGGTCAGCAGGGAGAGCTGCAGCGCCCACCCGAACTGCACGCCGCACGCCACCGACGCCGCACGCAGAAGCTTCCGCAGGGGGACCTTGCGCACCGCGGCCGCCGCGGGACCAGCGCCGCCGCCGCCGCCGCCGCTAGGCCGCCGCGGCATCTTCTTCTCGTGTCTGCCTCCGCCTCCGACCTGATCTTTGGGTTAGTTCAGAGGAGCGAGTGGGTTGTCTCTTGCCTCTTCTCGGCTGAGGGCTTGGGTAAGAAAAGAGAAGAAGAAGAATCACTAGCCAACACAGCAACTGCTGTCAGAGTGGGGCTCGCATTCGCCGTCGCACATGATGAGATATAGGGTGAGGAGGAGACGACTCCAATGCTTGTTTTTCTTTCCTTCTAGTACTAGATTTTCTTTTGCAAGAAAATACTAGCACCCTCGTTTCGAAATACATACATTTTCTTTTGCAAATACCCTCGTTTCGAAATACATACGTCTTCATTTTGTATAGATAATGGAAATACATCTTCGTATTCTCTTAAAAACATGATGCATTCACAACACAAACCTTGAAACGATATATCTCGAGATTTAATAAAATCACTATCCCTATAAGCACCGGTATACTTTGATATTGATAGTCATTATCCCTATAAATAATCTGAAATATTAAACCAACGTATCTTAAAATTGATAGTCACTGTGAATGGTTCACTTTTGATAAGTATATCATCTATCATTAAAGTAATAATTAGCTATAAATATAAACACATCTGTCAAAGATTTCTACTGGTATTTAGGACACCCCCAACACATCAGTGACATCTCGACTTGTGCCTTTTCTTTCTTCCTACATAAACATACAGTACAGACGACGGGAGAAGATGGGAATAACCAGCTAGCCCAATAGTGGTTATCTTCTCTCTCTTCGCTGATTTGTTTTCTTCTTGTCGTGCGAAAACAGCATTACTGGCCTCTCATTTTTTTTAAATACTGGTGCACGTAACACAATGCGGCTGTGCGCACACACAATGCTCATTTGGTGCTCCTTAATTATACAAATTTCTACAAAGTATAACTAATACACAAATAGCATTCAGCTAGCTGAGTTTCTACGTCAACCATATAAGCAGTTATACACAAGTTAAAAATATTAGACTGGCTAACCACACACATGAAGACTCCAAACAAAGTGGATTCATGCTTCTCTATACTTCGTCAGGTCGAAGGTTAGGGTTCTCGAGCAACTGCATGTACATATATTATTTGATGGAGAGGAGTTAGGGTCTGTGTAATATAAGTACTACTAAAATGTTTTTGCAAAGGTAACAAAAGTGCACTTTACCATCGTTCTGAGTCCCTATAAACACCAACCAGCGCTTCAGCTTTGTCATAGAAACTGTCCTTCAGCGATATAACGATGCTCTGAAATCCACATCCTCCATTATCTTGTTCATCAACGCGCTGGCATGACTTTGATCTGATAAACCCAGCAACCTTGGCAACATTTAAATTATCCAGAGCAGCATCAACTTCATCCAATATGAAGAATGGGGATGGCCTGAAACTGAGGAATGCCCCACACAACTTAACACACTTGGTTGGAAAAAAACAAATACTAACATGACACATCACACAAAAAGAATGATCTGAGCATTCTCAGAGAGTGATATGCCTTGCGAAACTCCCCGTATGCTATGCTGATAAATATGCATGACACCCACTGGTTGGTCATGACAGATCCAACAAGTTCATAAAAGTTTGTGGAACGAGAAACACAAACATCAATATCAATATTATAACCAAAATTGGTACCTACATGACCATTCAAGTGCAATGTGTAGTGCCTGCAAGTAGTTCTCTTTGTGACACTCCAGAGCTAAAAGGATTACTCATGCAACAACCTGACAACCTTTTCAATTATGCGAAACAGGTTGAAGGAAACTGTACTACAAGAAACATTTACCTGTGAATGGCAAAAAGCAATGCCAGGGCAGCGACAGTCTTCTCACCACCAGATAACTGTTCCATATCTCTAAAGCGCTTTGTCGGAGGCATAGCTGTGTACTTGATTCCATGTAAAAATGGCTCATCTTCATTTTCTAGATTTAAATATGCTGTTCCTCCAAGTAGATGTGTTTGACTTTTTGTTAACTCCTTATAGATTTGGTCTATGCCTTTTGATATGTGATCAAAGGCTTCCATGAACAGCTCATACCTAAATACCAATATCATAAGTATAACATAATCAGCTAAGAACCAAACAGCATCATCTGATATCATGAGCAGCAAGAGTTTGAGTACAAGTATGGTGTAAACTGAACATGCCTCCAAAGAAGGCTGTTTGGTTCAGAATGTAATTGGAATTATAAAGGGATACTTCCATTCAAAAACAACAGCACTGTAATCAGATTACATCTATTTTGTGTCTACTGGAGTATTGGATTGTAATTTCAGCATGTGTTTTATGGTAATAAAGTAATATAAACCACCGACCAAACAATATAATGTATATCATTCTTCTAGCAAACCTATAATCAAAAACATTTCTTACAGAAAGAAAGCATTCGTAATATATGAATAAGCAGGATGATTCCAACAAAACTACAAGCATCCCAGGAAAAAAAAAGAGGTACTAACTTCAACAGGTATTGACTTGCATGCATGTTTGCAATTATAGTATGGATTGAGAGAATATGCTATCTGCTATATGTACAGCAGATAATGTTTGGCCAATACCTTCGTTGCTTGACAGAATTGTACTTGTCAGCTATCTCCAGCTCTTCTTTTCTTGCTGCTTCAAACTTTTCCATAACGTCCTTTTCCTTCCTTTGCAATGTTTCATATTGGTCGAGCGCTTTCAGGTTTGGAGCAGTGTGCTCAATCTGAGCAACTAGATCCCCTATTTTTTTTTTGAACTCTGCCTCAAGTTTGTCACGTTCAGAAAGCCGCATATCTTGTAGGTAGTTTTCGCTAAGCTGACTGTAGTCAAGGATTGGTATTTGTGAAGATGATCCAGTATCCATTGGATCATTAACTGTAGGAAGCTTCAGTTGCTCCAGTTCACACTTCTCATGAATCTCCCGTTCCTGTGATCTAAGTTGCACAAGCTTCCCTTCCTACAAGTCCATGGCATGGTTTCATAATAATACAAACAAAATGAAACAAGTAATCTTTTAACAAGCTTCAGACATATCATTGTTAAAAAAGTATTGAATACTAGTTTATGAAAGGACTAGCAGTATCAGAAAGACCTACCCTTGACTTCACTTGGCGATCCAGCTTTGCCAAAGCTGCAGCAACACTACCATTCTTCTCCTTCAGTTCATCAATACCCGTTTCACATTCATCAGACTTGGATTTCCAGTCTATATTGGGAAAATTTTATTGGTCAATACAACTACACAATGAAACATTTAGAATTTGGAGAAGTTTGTGTTTGTTATGACGATAAAAGCTGGTAGCATCAGAAGAGAACATCATTTAGTTAACAAACCAAACATATCTAACAAAACTTAGGTAAGATAACCATTGAGTTGCTGATATCTTGTCTAGTATTTACTATTAAGTGCTTTTTTTTTCTTTTGAAAAGCTTAAAGCAAATGACATCTCTCATAGCCCTAGGTTACATTAGTAAGGTTCAAACAGAAGAATCGCAAAAGAGAAGTGCTTTTTAGATGGAAGATTGGGGAATAGAGTTGCAAGAGAAAATTTCCTCAAGTTAAGGTGTGAATAATAGAATGTAAATGTAAATTCTTGGGGGTAAATTAAAAAAAATCAAGGGAACAAAATAATCATGTTCAACAGGACATGGATGAACAGGAAAGAGTCATCCAGTTGGCTCCTTTAAATAATCTTGAATTGTCAACCAAAAATGAACAAAAGCAAGCTTCAAATGCATACCTTCAGCCTCAGCTTTCAGCTCTTCCATCTGATTTGAAATTTGTTCAGCTTCCGCCCTAGCTTCAGACTCTCTCTCCTGTAAACTCTTAAGTTCCTTCTCTAGAGATTCACGTGTCTCCTTTAATTTAATAATTGGTGCCTGCATATCTCGTTTTTGTTCATATTCCAGCCTGCAGCATAAATTATTATTATTATGCTCCAAATTTTCTACAAGGCATCCATGTGAGTAAAATTTAAGATTGTTCAATTCATGCATGCGAGTCATTTCTATTCTATATAATGTTTCAGACAACACGAAACAACTACATGCAGATCAAAAAGTGAGACCGTTGCATTATGTTTAAATGACCTGAGGGAGTAACTGTTACTTACTGGTATTTCAATTTTGACATTTGATTACTCAGGCTTAGCTTCCTCTCCTGTAGGGCTTGAGCATCTTTAAGTTGCCTCTCTTCATATTCACGGATGTTCTTCACCCCAACTGACTTGCTAAAATCTTTGTAAATACGGTCCACAATCTCATTTATTTTTTTCTCAAGAACTCTCACTTCCCGTTCCTTTTTACCAATACGGGTCTCCAACTAAAGAAATGAAAATAGCTATTGATGTAAAAGTAAAGTGGAACCTAGCAAAACAACACACGAAAACATGTAAAATATATCACCTCCTCCTTTACTGGCTCAAGACGATCGATCTCTTCCTCTATATTACTCTTCTCAGATTCCAATCTGCGTAGCTTCTCCCTGAGATTATTCTGCACAAAATATTCAATATTACAAACAATCAGAAATGAGATTCTCTAGGAATGGCTGAGAAGACACGCAGACATAATTGGCTTGGAACTAGAAACAAAAGTGAATTTGCATAAGATCCATATTTCAAGCAAAAAGAAATGAAAGCAACAGTCCATAAGAAGATGCTATCACACTATCATCAATTCCTCTGTCATATTTTCTAGCCATTTTGACCTAAAGCCATATTGAAGATATCATGTTTTGCAGTTACGGAACAGTAGTAACAGACATCCATAAATATTGAAAAAGAAGAAACCCAGAAAACTGTACAAACGAAAAGAAAACAGGACTCAAGGAAAAAGGGACTAGCCCAGCAACTATAGAAACATCATCAACTATCATTGATGATATCTCTTTCAGGGGGCTCAGAATTTTGGAGCAAGCATACCAATGAACTGCCTTTGCCATACATTTATAAGAAAAGTCATCAACCAGTATTTGGCTAGAAATCAAATTTATGTACCTACCTCTTCAACATTCAAGTAATGTAACTTTTTCTCAAGTCCAGTTATTTTCTCAGACACAGCAAGCTCCTTTCTCTGTAACTCCCTGGGGGATCCAAGTTCTGACATTTCAGATTCATACTGATTTTTCTTCTTCTTCCAAGCTGCAGCACAAATTGTATGAAGAGCCAATAAGACAAATTACAGAACAAGCATGCCTGTTTGTTGGTTACAAGGTAAAAGAGACATGCGTACATTCTATTATGCTGTCATCCCATTTATTAGATCTAGCTGCCATTCCACCGCTTATTCCACCAGTCATCGTGCCCGATTTAGTCAGAAGAATCCCATCGACGGTAACAACTAAAATACAGACACATGACAGAACAGTTAGCATCAAAGACCGAGTAAGTGAGAAGAATCCCATCGATGGTAACAACTACAATACAGACACATGATAGAACAGTTAGCATAAAAATAACCAAACAAGAAAAATGCTGTTTTAGATATGCAGAACCAAACACTTACCCTTGTACCTTTCACCACTCCAACTTAAGGTTTTCGCTTCATCAAGTTCATCACAGACAAGCGTATTTCCAACAGCATACAGAACCGCTTTCTCCAAAGCACGGTCAAATGTATAATGTTAAGCAAAGCAAATAGAATACAATACTATTCCACAGCTGAGCATTAAAAAAGGGCAGACAGTGGAAAATGCTTGGCTCTGATATGAAGTATCGTGACACAAGCAGACGGTTCTTTTTTTCCTCTGACAAAGTAGGATATAGTATGTAGTGAAGTATAATCAACAAACTGAAAATATTAATCAACTAGAATGCTCATAAAGGCTATGGTTATGGGCAGATTGCTTATTGCCATTGGTACTCATCCCATATGTCCATAACAAATAGTGCATATTATTAAATGAGGCAGAGTACAAAAAAAGCACAGTGCCACAGTCCAGAGAGTATTGACAAAACACTGATTGCTAATGTAAGACAATTTTTTTTAAAAAAAAGACTTGTGCTTGCATGGATGTGCGTGTGTCTGCAAAGTTATAAGACCATGTATTGTTGGGGGGGGACTAGAATTGCCTCCTTATGGAAAGAAAGGATATTGAATAACATCAAAGACCAATTGTGCAGACCCCCCAAGTGTTCGCAGCTTCTCAATTATAGGCTTCACGCGGACTGATTGTAGAGGAATAAATGTCTGAGGAGGAAGGCGTTGCTCCTTCAAGTACTGTAGCACATAAGAGATAAAGTGGCATTTATGGTTTTGCCATTTCAATGATCCAAGTAGAAAACAAATAACTACCTTACACAAGAACATCAAAGGGTAACCAGCATAAATGGATAATGAAATCATAACTCCAAATAGAAATTGCTGGTCAAGTTGTGTTTTTGGGATGTGTCCATATCCAACAGGCAATATATTTGTGATTAGAGGGAGTATTTTGTATTACTACCTATCCAACACCTGAGACTGCAGCTGCCATGATCACATATATAGTCAGGTTATCTTAATACTTCTCAAATAATTTATTTGATGAAATTTACATGGGACTAATTTGAATGGATGTGAGTCAACAGAATCCCCAAATATGATATTGATCCATCAAATGCCCTACTCACAAACTCTCCCTCCATGTGACCGTCACATCCATTTGAATGGAATCAGTTCAAACTTCTTTCAACAGTTTACAGTTCACGTGAAGCAATTCATTTTATTTCATTAAAAGAGGTTCTACATATTTTAATTTCCAAAGGTACGCTTTGAAAAAAAAAATAAGTATTACAATTGACTACTGCAGATAATATAATGAGCTCTCCCGATATAAGAAAAATGTTGAAGAATCAGCTGAGTAAAAGTCACAAAAGAGGTACCTTAATGCATTCTTTTCCTGTGTTCTCATCTTCTACCACCACTGCATCCATGAATTTCCCCATAGCAACAGTGACAGCAAGGTTGTATTTCTTCTGTGAAGGCCTACAAAGTTCTGTCATGCGACCATGGACTCCAGGGAATAGCCGCTTTAAACTCCTAACTGTTTCTGAAAATCGAGCATCCCGCTCACTTTCATGCTTGTCAGCTTTGAGCTCTCGTAATTTTGTATCTATCTCATCCAACCTCTGCTTCAACATTTGGTATTTAACTCTGCACAATATTTGTAATAAGTATAAAATAGAAGTAAAACATACTGTTGATAATTGAGCGCAAATTAGTGTGCTTAAGGATGTGAGACACCCTATCAAGATCAAAGGACTTGGTACGGACTAACCCTGAGGTCTGGCGCTCCCTTGCAATTTTGTTATGTTCCTCACGTAAGTGAGCAAGCTCATCTTCATGCTTGGGGATTGAATGAAGAATTTTATTAAGCTTTGCACGCAATTCACGCTCTTGTGACAAAATCTCATTCTCACGGCTACGCAGCTGCTGCATATTCTCCTCTAAATTCTTTTTTGCTTCAACGCCAGCATTAAGCTCTTTATCAAAAACTTCCTTCTCGTCTCTCAGTTTTGCTGTACTCATTCCCGCATCTTCCTTACTGTAACAGAAAGTTAATGCTAAAGTGTACTGAATCTTCACAGGGATACGTCAATAGGCATAGAAAAAATAAAACAAGCTAAGGAACAAAAAAATATTTACCGATTTATGTCATAACTGTCCACAACTAAATCAAGAGTTATTAGAAAAGGAACATTATTTTTGGCTGAGTATCAATACTCCTTGAAAAGGGAGTAGTGGTGGTGGTGAATCTGTCACCACACCTACCACCAACTCCCTACCTTCTTGGAAAGTAAAAATGACATCTTGGGCCAGAGGGTCCACATGTCAACCACCCCCAGGACCAACTTCCTACATTTTGTGGGAAAGATAAAAGGATAGTGCGGGGCCAAAGGACCTACATGTCAGTAACAAATATATACAGAGATTAAGAGATTATGTATATACTCCTTGAAAAGGGAGTAGTGGTGGTGAGTGGTGAATCTGCCACCATTCCCACCACCAACTCCCTACCTTTTTGGAAAGTAAAAATGACATGTGGGCCAGAGGGTCCACATGTCAACCACCCCCACCACCAACTTCCTACTTTTTGTGGGAAGGAAAAAATACAGTGCGAGGCCAAAGGGCCTACATGTCAATAACAAATATATACAGAGATTAAGAGATTATGTATGTAAAATGATGGTAATAACGGCTTAATGATAATTTTCTTTAATTAAAATCCTGTTGCAATGCACGGGCAATATGCTAGTATAGTAAAATGAAAGGTTCATTCTTAACCGTAGCCAATAAATAAGGTCTGGTATCATGTATCCACCCGTGGTTGTAAAATATTGGATTGTCCTGACTATACTTTTGCATGGCTTTTTTCCAGCTCTAGCGCAGCCACATCATTAAAGAAAAGAGAAGGCTGTCTAGGTCTTTAAAACACAGGATTTTTTTTTTTTGATAATTGATCATGCAGTTGAACAGTATGCTAGTATAGTAAAATGAAAGGTTCGTTCTTAACCGTAACCAATAAGGTCTGGTATTATGTATCCACCTGTTGTTGTAAAATATTGGATTGTCCTGACTATAAAGAAGCAAGGCTTTTTTCCAGCACTACTGTAGCCACATCATTCAAAAAAAAGAAGGCTGTCTAGGTATTTAAAACACAGTTTTTTTTTATAATTGATACATGCAGTTAAGCAGTAGCAATCTTATCACACAACCATTAATTCGTTTTTGTAGAGAAGTACATGGATGATGGATGATGGTGATTATGTCCCACTTCCATTAGATAACTGAACTTAATGAAAGATAACTGAACTTTAAACTTAACATAATATGTAAGATGTCTTCTGAACTCACATTCTATGATATTCCTGGAGTTGGTCATCAGCTAATTGCAGTTTGTCGCTTTTATTTTGGCCTTGCTCATTCAACTCATCAATAGCTCTTGTGACATCAACCAAAGCACTCTGCAAACTTTTCATCTCTTCCAAATGTTTCTTGCTATCATCCTTCTTTTTGTCGATCTCTTTGTTGCAGCTTTTGATTTTGGATTTCAGCCGAGAAATTTGCTCTTTCAATCTAAGAAGCTCAGGTTGCTGAAGAGGGAAAAAAGATGCAGTAATAATTAGAATACATTTAATGTGCCCAGTTCATGAAGTAGAGATTCTAAACTGCAAGAAGAAAATTGTTTTGACTGGAATAACAAAAGGGCAACATTGAACAATTCCATAAACAAACAAGGTTCCATATAAGCATCCAATTCATTGACAACAGTGGAAGTAATGAGGCTAGGGTAAAAGCAAATGAATGGGTGGGATATACAAATACAATGTTCATTTTTAGACATGTAAAGCAGTCAATATTCATAGCACAAGAAAATAGTTACTGTGCACAGTGCCTAGCTCAACCAGGGAAACTGGCAAGCAGGTGGTACTCCCACTTGTCATGGGCGCAGGGAATGCATGAATAGGGCGGAGAGCGAAACAGCCAACATGTGCAGAAGTGTGTGTAGCAATGACTAAACAACAGCCCACATCAGAGAGACGTGTGGAATAGAGTAGAGAGCAGAGAGCTGTGTTCCCAAATCACACTAACAGCTAACGGATCGACATGGATAGCTGCAGAAGTGAACACAGCAGCCAGAAAACACCCAGAGCACTGTGGGAGCAGCAGTTGTAAGTTTTACAAAGTAATGTGCACATGTAGAGATTCTAGAGGGGTACCGGGCAATATGAAGTGGGAGAAAATTGCTAGTGACATGATGGCCACATAAAACCTTGATACTACATGAAAAGGAGTCCTATTATCATGCCATAAGTTTGTATTGAGTAAAATTGCTAGTGATGTGATGGCCACATAAAACCTTGATACTACATGAAAAGAAGTCCTATGATATGCCATAAGTTTGTATTGAGTAATGAAACAATACTAGCCATTTTCTTCAGATAAGCCCAAGACTGAACTGCCACAAGTAAAGTTTGGTGAAGCGAAAAATAGACAGGAAGGTACTTTACCTTCTTGTCAAGTTCAAGCTTTTTCTTGGCTATACTCTTCTCGCATAATGTCATTTTCTTGAGAAACCCACTTTGCTCCTTCTTTTTTGCAGAAAGCTCATAGTCAGAGGACTGGTTCTCTTCCAGCACTTGCTGAAGAGACCGCTTATCCTCCTCAAGTTCAGCTTCTATTTTCTCTGCATCTTTTTCAATGGTGTAGAGTTGCCATAGGAGATGTTCTGTCTTGGCTAGTTTCTGGACACAAGTGAGGAAATACAACTCAATGTGAACAATGTATAGTATAAACAATGGTAAAACTGTGAGTGAGGATTACTATCATCATGTTAGTACCAAGTCCTGCTGGAGGCGTAGATGATTCTCTGCTTCTTCCTTTTGAGCCTTTTTCTGCTTCCTTTCCATGACGATGGTCCTTTTCTCTTGATAAATAAGCGCAGACTTCTCTTCGGCCCTGTTTTTTTGGTCCTCCAGCTCGTCATATTCTCTCCTGAGCTCGTCAGAGCCAGAGATCTGCTCCAGAAGTGCGGTGAGCTCCTTGGGATTCTTGGAGGCAATGGATTCCACATCACCCTGCGGTGCAAATGGTAATTCATAAATTTATTTAGTGCTATATAATTAATCAAGGAGGAGTTGTATGAGGAAAATGTTAAATTAGGGACATCTGACCTGGAAGACGAGGAAATTGCGAGCCTTGACGAGGATGCCTAGGGATCTGAGTTTGGCGTTGTAGTCGTCCCAGGTGACGAGACGGCCGTCGATCCGGTACTCGCTGCCACCGGCGCCGGTGATTGCGCGGGTGAAGTGGAGCTCGTCCCCGGTGGCGGGGAGGTGGTAGACGAGACGGACGGAGGCTCTGCGGCCCTTGGCCTCCTTATCGCGGTCGTCGAGGGCGTAGATGAGGTCCTTGAGCTGGGCGCCTCGGAGGTGGGCGGATCGAACGCCGAGCACAAAGCTTATGGCATCCATGAGGTTGGACTTGCCGGCGCCATTGGGACCGATGATGGCCGTGAAGTCGAAGAAGGGCCCGATTGTCTGCGTCCCCTTATACGACTTGAAGTTCTCCACCTCCAGCCGATGGATGCGCCCCTGCCCGCCGCCGCCTTTGCCTGCCGCCGCCGCGGCCATCGCTTCTAGGGTTTCCGGCCAACTCCAAGCGAACTAGGGTTTCCGGCCAAAACGAGATTCGAATGACGGAGCGGAGCAAAACGATAGCCACTCGCCTCGCCGCTGTTGCCATTTGGACATCTCTGCCCTTTTCTTCGGACTTTCGATCCCCGTTTGGCGATTGGAACACAAAGCAATGGACTGGTTTTGGGCTATTTTGGATTGGAATAAGTTCACTTTAGGTCCCTCAATTTGTTGCCGACTCTGAAAGTCACCCTTACTGCAATACCATACATGACCCATCCCTCAATTCACCACTAAATAAAGTTTGGATGGCGGTTTTTCTGCCATGTCAAGTAAAAAAACCACGGATCAGTGAGTGTTCGGTTAAAAATAAAAAAAAATATGTTGTGGGAATAAGATGAGATTATGAGTAAGTCCACTTTTACTCCCTCAATCTAGCTCCAATCTACAATTCATATTCCTGAACCACGATACTGGATATCCTGACCCCCTCTCCCCCCAACTATTAAAATCGGTGTAACTAGAAAAAATGCTCGTGCGTTGCGACGGGTGAATGCTATTTTAATCATATTATTGTTAATTTTTTTCTAAAAAGTACATCCTCCATTTCAAAATTATGACATCATTGACTTTTCGCACAACGTTTGACCATTCATCTTATTAAAATTTTTGTATAAATATCATTTATTTTGTTGTGACTTGTTGTATCATCAAATAAAATATAATCTTAACATATACGTTTACATATTTATATTAATTTTTTAATAAGATAAATGATCAAACGTTGTGGGAAAAGACAACGGCGTTATACATTTTGATAGTATTGATATCTAGTTTGAAGCTTTTATTGGGATGATGGTCATATCTTATACGTTGCTTTCTTATAATTTGGCAAGAGTTTTGAAGCTAATTTGGCAAGAGTTTTGAAGCAATAAGAAGTGTGACTCTTCTCCTAAGTTAACATGCGAGTTTTTTTAAAAGGATTTCTTATATCACTCCTTATATATTTCTAAAAGCAAACGAACTTGAAAACCGACTAAAATACGGACCAAGATATTGGCAGAAACATCTTCAATTTTTATGTTTCACGTTGATAAATTAAAATCGGGAAGAGTGCTATTAATGGCGCATATTTTTTTCTTCCTTTTTTTTGATTAATGTGGTATAATAATTCCTAGTCTCTAGAGTGAACATGTTGCTTTTAGCTATATTTGGAACAAAGTTTGAAATTCAAAAGTGTTATATTTTAGAACGAAGGAGTTTTTCTTTTAATTGCGATCTAAAATAAATAACACGCTCATATATTTTTTTTAGTTAAATAGAGAAAACTTTTTGGCAGCAACTGAAAAATTACTCCTCGCAATATGTATGTATGCATGTATACGTGTTGACACAAAGACTGACTCGGCTTTCATCAAAGTGTTCTGTAATTGCAATCTAGAGTGAATTATGCGTGCATATGTGTTGACACTGAGACTGACTCGGTTTCCATCAGCAGTACATCTTTCTTTTTCTCTCCAAGACAGGAACACAATCGGATTTGTATGCATGCGCGTTCTCGTGACAAACATGAAGAAACCTTGCAGCTAGCTTCATCTGTTTGAGTTAAATACAAATAGAGTGTTCCATAATACCATAACTTATTCCATAAATCTATATCTTTATAAAACCAACTCAAACATGGATGATGTACCAAAATCTCGGCAAAAACATCTTTAATTTTTATAATAGTAGATGTTTGATGAAAATAAAATAACGAACACATAGAAAATAGGGAAACCCTGTATTTTATTAATCACGATTCATTAACATGAATGTTTACAAATACATCAGGGCTCCCACAGGAGTTCGCCTTTTGCCTTCGTGAGGAATACTTAATGGAAAGGTATGCTGACTAGAGATTGCGTGCAGTCCGCTGATTCCCGACGCCTAGCAATGAGGCTACCGGTTAATTACATCCATAGGACGAGCCTATGGAACACCTCCGATTAAGCTGCGCTTTGTGATCGTCGTCTTCAAAATTAATTGCTCGCCGAAGGTTGTGGTTGGTGCAGAAATTTAATGATAACTGTGATATAGGTGGCTTTGTTTTGCCGAAACCTGGTCACAATATATTATCACCACGTCCATACATGAATCAGGTATTATAATAAAGGGGATGACTTTTGCCTCGTCGGTGCCCAGTCATATATGCCGGCCTTTATTAGATATGGATATATCGTTACTTTTGCCTCGTCGGAACCTAGTAACGTGTATCCGTTCCTATATGTTTGGACATGTTAATAATATCATGACTCTGGCCTCGTAAATGCTCGACCATAATTTTTATCTTCCAAAGATCACGAATAGCTCCCATGCATGTGCATGGTAGCAAAATATATTTTGTAAAACACCGCTTAGATTGTCCAATCACCAATGAAAGTTGGACATATCTAGCGCCGTTGTTATCGGTATCATAGTAACAAATACATGATCTAATCTCCAATAAGGGTCGGACATCTAAGAGCATAGAAAATATCAAATAGTATTTGGATAATCCGATTGCCAATGAGGACTGGACCAGCCTTATACCATTGATTGTATAAATGGAGTTTAATGATAACCGTGTTTCGGCTCTCATTGATCTAGCTTTAATCATCAAGATCAAGATAGATTAAGAACACGCAGATGTTCCGATCGCCAATAAGGATCGAACATTTATTGTGTTTAATCTAGAAAATTAATATTTATTCAATGTGCTCACCATCCAGCACAAATATCCTGAATGGCGGCATGTTATCGATAAATGACTCGACTTGACGAAGGACGCCGGCTGCGGTGTTCAATTTTCTCCGCAGCGGCGTCGGTTTGCTATCACTGAGCGACATCAATCTCCTCTCCTGATTTTCCTAATCTACTAGGAAGAATGGGATGAATGAAAATGGGCAGATGGGTGTCTCCTGTGGCGTCCTCGGCGTCCCCCGCTCTAAATGGGTTCTGCTCCTTATATAGGCAGCGGCGACGGAAACAGCCTCCGAATTTGCAGCGCCCCGTACGCTAATCCTCGTGATAAACCGATGCAGGGACGAGCCAATCCGTCGCCGTGTACTGGAGATAATTATGTGATTAACATGCCTAATGACGGTGGGCCCATGTGTTTAATCGCCTGTCAATTTCCAAATTGGAGATAATGATCCTCACGTAGCAAAGCAAGTAACGATAGCACTTGCTTATTTCTTTTCTTTTAATTGCTCCAATCTTTTAAATTGTACATCGGATTTAAAATCCATTTGAACCGTTACTTTCTATTCGAATTATACATCAAAACAAGTCCAATATCGAATATATTCGGACACCGTGATATTTAAAATTTCTGGGCCCACATGTCATATAGGATAATATTTTCGTACAAAATTAAATGCCCAATAATTTATTATATCTTATATGAATTATTATTTTTTTTGCACAAAAACTCATCAAACAAATGCCCCCCACCGAGTATAGTCTGTACGCAAAGTAGGACAGGCTAATACTCGGTGAACAAATCATCTATTCAGATAAACCTCTCATAAACGATTAATTTTGCTGGTAACTATTATCAGTATATCTCCAACAAGTCCGAGACGTATCAAAACTGATTAGTAATTAATCCGGCATGGACTCCATATCGCCATATTCTCAGCAGCCACGCCTGCCTAGGGTTTCGAATTTGTCGTCCTTCTATTCTGAAGTAATTTTCTCTAATCTTTGTTCGTCTCACTAGTCGGGACAAACGAACTAATCTACGTGATAAAGACCAGGTTTGCTCTACTTGACTATTTCTTGCTTTACATATCTTGCTAATACCTTGAAACCCTCACGATCGGGCATGTACTTTTCAATAATCTTGTCAGCTATTTTTGCCTCCCACTTTTGATAGTACTTTAAGATGGGGAGAGAGCAAAGAAAACGTTCAAATCCGTTTCAGGGCGAGCGAGCCAAAAAGAAACAAATCACCGGAGATCAACACGATCGTGATCCTGAATCGATTAATACGGAGGACCAATGCGCCCCTACTGATCGCCAGCGAAACTCCATGGAATCTGGCAGTTCAGAAGGTTCTCGTCACATGCGCAGAGGATACCTTAAAACAACTGCTCACAATGTATGATCAACCTTGAACCACTTTATTGTTTTAAAACATAAGCGTGACCATACTACTTGCTTGATGAGCTTCCTGAACTTCCTTTATTATTTCTCTTTTATTCTTACAGAAAATACCAATCTCAATGTACATATTATTTAGCGGGTATGAAAGAAAAGCACCGCCGCAAGAAGAAAACGGAGAAGCGTTATTGTGGCGAGAGGATTTTGATTTTTTTAAGGATGCAGAGCCAACCGGTAATTTACCCGAGGATGCACAATCAACCAACAATGGTGAAGCAAAGAAAACAGATGATTTCATGAGTCAAGTTGCTTCATGTTTGAATATTAAGCGGGGTCAACAACTTATACGTGAAGCAGAGTGGATGTCGCTCACGCAGAGTCGTGACTGGGCACCATTTCAAAAATTACTAGCCAATTGCAAGGATGTCCTTGTAGGTCATCAAGATCAACCAGGGACACAGCCAAGAGGGAGGCCTGGCAACATGTGTCTCTTGAAGCCGGTTTTATTTAATGACTCCGGGACTTTTGATGTGCCACGTCATACTGCTACATTGGCACAACAGTTCATTACCTCAAGAACCAAGCGATGGTTGGAAGATCAGCCAATGCAGTTAAGGCTAGAAATTTCTCCCAATGACAAGCTAATGCTATGGGCTCGTATGCTAATGGTGAATCCGTACGACCGTACATATCTCAAAAAGGCCGGCGTACTCCGAGGCATAATGGCGTCTATTTACAAATGCAAGATAGATCCTTCATTAGTGGCCGCCTTTTTAACTTATTGGAATGTGGATGGACACACTTTAGTCACCAGCCAAGGAGAGATGGGTTATCCTCTCCATACAATGTACGATGCCATGGGCATACCAATTTCAGGGCGCCTTTATGAAGAATTTATCCCTTTATCATCCACAGTTCGTGGACATGTGCAGACTCTGCACAATATATATGTTGAGGAGTGTCCCCTACACTGAATGAGGGTCCTGGAATAGTAACCATCGCGACATGGGTCAATCACTTCTTCGGCGACCACCCTGTGCCTTTTCAGTCATTTTTACCCGATGGTTTTGCTGATCCAAAAGAACCTTTATATGAGGGCCCAAATTTTCATGTTGAGATTCGGAATGGCCGACCCACTGGTATCATGTGCGGTCTCGAAATGACTTACGTACACACCTACCCATTGGTGGTGTACCGGGCAGCTTTTATCGCCGCATGGTTATGCACATATTGCGTTCCAGTGGAGGAATGCAACTTTATTCGCCCCGAGGTTTTTACTATGGTAGTGGAAATCGCTCAAGGCAGCCGCCGGGCCATTGGTGTTACAAGCATGGCATTTTTATATCGTGCCTTGGACAATGTCTACCACCAAGTAGCTGCACGTCAGGCTTCTGCGAGTGACTGTTCTTCATTTGTGCTAGGCCATTTTATTATGGGCTGGTTTGCATCTTTTTGGAGAGGGGTTCCTACGTCAGCAACTTTGTCTTGCCCGGTGATGAACCCGCCCTTTATTATAGACTTCAGAGACTATGAGTCTATGGATATTAAGAGCGCACATAGCTTATTTTGGGATTTTAATGATGCTGGAACGACTTTACGTTCACTGGACTTCTTGGGACGGTCCAGCATCCGTTTTCCCACATCCGACCAGGAGGTCGAGTTATTTGATGACCGTTCTCCCAAGGCACACAGGGCAATTTCCATGGCAGCCGTGGATTTCTTGGTCAGCTGCACTGTTGGCAGCGTCACCTATAGGAGAGGAGAAGTTTTTGACAATTTGGTTTACTGTTCTCATCGATTCGCTCGCATGTTCAACTACGACCAGCATGTCCCCAATTTCCTTATGATCACCATTAACAGGACACGTAGCCTTGATTTTCCAAGTTACCTGAATGGCAATTCTAGGGACGAATCGCTCCAACTTTTGCAACGGCGCCACCTAGCTTTTCATAGGCCGAGGGGTCACTCAATATTTATTCAACCTTTTGCTCGGGACACCATACGTTCACTTGATTACATCAACTGGTGCTCTCAAGCTTTCAATTTTCTAAAGCATCCGAGCCTATTCTGTTCACGGTCAAAACGCTCCACCAAAGCTGCATCTACGAAAAATGCACCCGGGGCAGAAACATCAGGCATGTAGTTTACCAAATTTTTTTTAAAGAAAAATATATACTCTATTATCAATCTGAATGGTCATTGGTTACTGTTTCCTCTGATTTATTTTTGTCCCCCTTCTTTTTTTAGGAGGTTCAGGAGGTAGGGTGGGCACACCTAAGCAAAGAACAGCCAAGTCTGTCTCGATCTCTCCTGAGCACCAGGAGGAGAGCGCTCAAACCGAGATCAAGACAACGTCGCCATTACCCGCCTCGAGTGCGAACCCCACAGAGATTGTGAGGGTAGGACCCGACCGGTCTGGAAAAGACATCGAGAAAATCAGAGCATGCATTGCCAACCCAGACAATGTCACAACTCATGTGTCTGCCCAAGCCTCACAACAGGAGTTACTAGTGTTACCTCCTCGAAATGAGACTGCACTCAACTCGTCAGCCATGACGCATATTGACCCCTACAGTGAAGGGTTGGCTATTCCACTTGATGATATAGGCACTCTGCCCACAGATCTTCTTACATGCGATTTTTCTGATCTAGCCACTCTTTTGGATGGAGGGGCAAACCCTGAAACCAGTCTCTATTTAGATTCGCCCATTTTTCCGGGTGCTACTCAGAAGGACAACGTTAATTCGCATCTCTCAGAGGACGACGAGAAGCGTACCGAGGCTTGTGCTGATACAGGAAAAGGGGGCACCTCTCATCACGGTACAACTCATTTATTTTATTTTATAGTCATTTCTGTTTGTTCCTTTTTTTATACAAATAATCAATTTCATGCACTCCCTTCCTTCTTATGTGTTTCAGCTTCACTGACTGGAGTTGAAGAGTTGTCCAATGAATCCAAGAAGTTATCTATGGATGTTGAGCAAATCGTCGCACAAATTCCAAAGGCACCGAACGTAGACTCTGGTGCAGGGGAAAACTCCCAGTTCAAGGAATTTCATGGGAACAACCCGGTGACCCTGCCGAAACTTCCAGATGATGTTTCAGCTCGTGGTCTTAAACATGTCTGGTCTGAGATCAAAGCGTTTCAAGAATTACTCAAACAATGCCCGATACAGAAGGATATTGTGCTTAAAGAGATAAGCATCAATCTGGATTTGTGGAGTAACTTCTTCTCAAAGCCACCTCCTAAAATAATTAGGCTAATGGAAGGGTTACGTGTGCTAAAGGGAGCGCTATCAGAGGAAGCGCCACTGCCAACCACTAAGATTGACCATCATATTGATATGCTCCGCACTGCTCAAGACAAGGTGGAGTCATCATGCGTCGCTTTGGCAGCACTAACGAGTCAATATAACGTAGAACGGGCTGTAGAAGAAGGCAATAAGAGGGAGTGCTCTCGACAAGCCCAGAAAATCAAAGCAGAGATAGCAATGTTGCAAGCAGAACTTCAACAGGTGGAAGATGATTATTTCCGTGCTCAATGCCACCAAGATGTTGTAATAGAGAACTTGAACTCCCATCTTGAGCGACATCATCAAGCTAAGGATCGAGGATCTGAGATTGCGGCGCAGTTAGAGCAGGCGAGCGTACACCAAAAGTCTCTCCAAAATATTGTAGACTTTACTAAGCCAGACGAGTTTGGTCTGTTCCAATATGTCTACAATATATTTGATTTTTTCATAGGCTGCTCATTAGATGAGTAGACGCTAGTTTCAAAATCTTGTTTCAGGCTTGTAATAGCTCTTCAGATATTTTATTTGTTTCCGATATAACAGAGTGAACTCCTTTATTGCTATTATATATTTTGATTTGCACCAGAACAACGGAGTGAACTCCTTCAAATTTAATAGGAGCGTTGCATTGTTACCAACCGTCTTTGTGCACTGGCTTCTTCCTTTTTTTTTCTTTATATATATACATTTCCTCACATAAAAGATGCTCACGTTCAGATTTTTTAGTGGTTTTACTACTGTAGCAGTAACAGTAACGCCACTAATTCTTCACGATTCTGGTTCAGCCATAGATTTTTTTATTCAAATTTTTTTACTGGCTTTTAAAAGACCAGCCTCCCCGCTACAGAAATTATAGCGAAATTCATGCAACAATGCAAATGTCGATAAATATACCATAGCGAAGATTCATGCTATGACATAAAATTCCTTGTGGCGAAGAATCATGCCGCGGCGTGAGAACAAAAAAAAATTTTTTAAGGAAGAAAGCGTAGCGAAAAATTCGTGCCACACACTGATGATTATATGGCGAAATAATCATGCCATCTTATAAAATTCTCTTGCGACCAAAATAAATCGGTGCCAATCAATAGAAAATTAATCAAGCTAGACGCAACCGTTAAAATGGTTATGGTACTAGGTGTCTAAACTCGAATGGTTTCACAGTCCTGCATTGACCGCATTGTGCTTTACTGCTCCCAAATATTGACTGACCATCATCCGAAAATCATAGATGCTGGTTCAGTGCAACTGTACGTAATTGACTGGACCACTGTGAGAACGCGTCCCAGTATAAACTTGATAGGATTAATTGCCGTCCGAAAATCATAGACGTTGGCATAATCCAATTGTTCATGAAATAATAAGATCACTGTAGAAAATTCGTTACAGTGCAGAATTGTTGGAATTAATCGTCGTCCGAAAATCTTGGACACGGGTGTAACCCAATTAAATAATAAAATCACTGTAGAAAACACGTTACACTGTACAACTTATAACATTAATTGTCGTCCGAAAATCATGAACATTGGCATGATCCAACCATATATTAAGTAATAAGATCACTGCAATAAGAACACTACAGTAAACTTAATAGGAATAATTCCCGTCCGGAAATCGTAGACATTGTCATCCTTCTTTTCTTTTGCCACGTGTTTTTTTTGTCACGTGTCATAAAGGCCTTCTTCACACACATCTTGTAAATTCAGGCTTCAAATATTATTAGCATATGAGACGGATGCCCCCCGCCGAGTAGAGTTCATGTGCAAAGCAACAGGGACTCGACTCGGGGAAACAATAAATGAGTTGTCTTGTTTCCAAGGAGGAGAGAGAAGAAAAAAAATATATATGGGGGATTTTTTTTGTGTGTTGGCTTTTCTCCCGGTTGCCAAGCTATGAGGTAACGAATGGCAAACTGCTGGAGGATGTAATATGCCCTCAATTTCTGAATAACGACAGGATCTCGCTTAATGCTTCAACTCCCTCGTGTAACTTGTGATAATGAGCTCACGTTTCATCAGGATCTCTTGAAAACAAAGGGGTCTTTCCTGAGTTTTCCTTCAATTATGTGCCTCATATTTTTTACCTTTATCCCAGGAAGGAGGATAGGATAAGGCTATACTTCAAAGGTGGTTTGGGTCAATAGGCTATGAAATTGCCATTACTTTTGCTGAGGGTGGGAGATAACTACTTTCCGCTTTCAGATTGAAGAAGAGCAACCAACCCGGCTACAGGCTGCTGCCAAGACATTGCCATACTTTCGCTCATTTTCTTCTTTACTTTTACTTTTTTTTTCTTTTTTTCTTTTTTTTCTTTGTTTTTTTTGTGTCTTCAAAATTTGCCGAGTTGATCACCTTCCTTCTTTAGAACTTGGAAAATAGTCACCTCGCCTTTAGTGTATTCTAAGAATCCCTCACTGGCATTGGAATAATTTTCTTTGGCCCTTGTTAAAACTCCATGGGGTGGCATGTGACTTCACACTAGAGCCTGACTTTTGTCAGCTTTAGGTAGTCCTCTCAGGCTCTTTTTCCTATAGTTGCCCCCATGAGTTTGCTCCTCTAAACTGGGAAAAGGCGAAAAGCATGGTGAAACCCACCACATCCGGAATAACTCAGATCGGACTTCCTTTGCCCCCATTTTATCCACTGTCAACGTGAGCTGAGTGCTTTGTGTGAAGGTCACTTAGGCATAAGCGAGACCAGTCGGGACGTTACCCTGTCCGGGACATTCTCCATACAGATTACCAAAGGCAATGAGCTTGGCGACGTGGAGGAAAAACCATTTTTTTTACTGTAGGACGTGTCCGTCCATAAGAAAGAAAATAAGAAAAGAAAAAAAAGAGAAAAATATTTTAAACACATTTTTTTTGAACGGAGGAATGGATAGTGAACCAGAGGATCACGCAAAGTATTTCTTAAGGAATCGACCATTGACGGGAGGCATAGGTCTGATTCCGTGTTGATTAATTAATTGATAAGCACCACCATCATAAGTTTGCTCAATAACGAAAGGCCCCTCCCATTTTGGCTCGAGTTTTCCCCTGCCTTTTCCTGAAATTATAATGGGGCGCCGAAGTGTAAGAACCAGGTCTCCTTTTCAGAAGACTCGTGGTTTGACAAGTTTATCATAGGCTCTCACCATATTCTTTCGGTAGAGCTCGAGATCTTGGAGTGCGTTAAGACGACCTTCTTCCAATGTATCCAGCTCTTGAAATCGCAACCGGATTTGTTCATCTCGAGTAATTTCATCTTGGATGGCTACCCGAAGAGACGGGAGCTCAACCTCTAATGGAAGTACAGCCTCGCTCCCAAAGACTAGGGAGTAAGGCGTAGCCTGCGTGGGTGTGCGAACCGTGACACGATAGGCCCATAAAGCCTCGAAAAGGCGGTCATGCCAATCGCAACGATGCCGATGTACTGTCTTTTTTAAAATGGCACCAAGTGTTTTATTAAATGCTTCAATCAAGCCATTGGCCTGGGGATAGTATCCGGTGGAGTAATTCCACTGAATCTTGTACTTTGCAGCAAAATTCAGAATTTTTTGGGATTTAAAAGCTTTAGCATTATCAGAGGTAATATGGTGAGGAACACCGAAACGATATATAATATTATGCTCCAAGAAATTTATTACATTGGAACTTTTTACTTCTCTTAGTGGCACAGCTTCCGCCCACCTTGAGAAATAATCAGTTGCCGCTAAAATAAACTTATGTCCTCCCGAAGAGGGTGGATCAAAAGGGCCAACAACATCCATTCCCCATGCATCAAATGGCCATGAGGGTATAGTGGGGTGTAGAGGGACAGGAGGCTGATGCTTAAGATCGCCATGAATTTGACAATTATGACATGATCTTGCCACTCTAAGGCAGTCAATCATGATGCCGGGCCAATAATACCTGCCAATTCTAATGCTATGATACATTTTGGGTCCACCTTGATGCCCCCCGCATACACCATGCTGTACTTCTTTCAAAATCTTCTCAGCTTCATCCCTCGAGACACACCTCAAGAGAATTTCTTGCCCAAATGATCGCCGATATAGGGTGTTCGCCTTGTAGACATAAGACGGTAGGCGGCGCTGCAGCCTTCGCCTCTCTACAGGATCGTCTGGCATGATGCCATGTTTAAAATAATTGTGGAAAGGTTTCCTCCAATCATCCTCCTTGTCATCAACGGTCACGACATGATTAACCTCATATTCCTCCGGGATCAGCTCCAAGACGGCAGGAAGTAACCATCTCTCTTCAACTATGATTTGAGCGGGCTTCCCTTCCGGGAGCACAAGCGCTGCTGCGAGTTTAGCCAAAGCATCAGGAGAAGCATTCTTGCTTCGTGGAACATGTGAAACATTAATATACTCAAATTTTTTCATAAGCTTTTGAACTGCATCATAATACGGCACCAATTCTGGTTTGCGTACCTCATATATATCATTGACTTGGCGAATAATGAGCTGGGAATCTCCGTAAACCAACAGAGATTGTACATTCATGGAGAGAGCGAGCAAGAGCCCAAAAATAAGGGCCTCATACTCTGCTTCGTTGTTTGAGCATTCTTCCTTCAGAAGGGAAAACGAATGATAAATCATCCCGCCTTGTGGGGTTTTGAAGACTAACCCTGCACCTGCCCTTCTTCTAGGAGTACCGTCAGGATCCGACTCTGTGCGAGAGGCTCCATCAAAATATAACTCCCATGGGGAGTCAATGTCAGTAGCGAACACATCCTCATCAGGAAGTTCTACTACAAGTGGAGAGTCGTCTGGCACCGGGTGCGCTGCAAGAAAATCAGCTAAAGCTTGACCTTTAACAGCTTTTTGTGGCACATAAGTAATATCAAATTCCATCATTAGGACAGCCCATTTTCCAAGGCGTCCCATAAGCGCTGGTTGATTTAATACATACCTCACAGGATCCGCTCTAGCAATGAGCTGAATCTGGTGGGCTAACATGTAATGTCGCAGCTTCTTTAATGCAAAAATGAGGGCCAAGCACAACTTTTCAGTGGCAGAATAGTTATGCTCAGCGCCCACCATAGTACGGCTCAAATAATAACATGCTACTTCTTTGCCTTCATCATTATGTTGTGCGAGAAGAGCGCCCACAGAGGCAGGTTGCGTAGCAATGTAAAGAATGAGAGGTCGACCTTTAACAGGTGCAGCCAATACAGGAGGATTAAGAAGGTACCGTTTGATACTGTCAAAAGCATTTTGACATTTATCATCCCATTGGAATGGCACCCCCTTTTTCATCAGCCTTGTAAAGGGTTGAGTACGCCCAGAAAGGTTAGAAATAAACCTTCGTATATATGCCAAATGACCCTGCAATTTTTTTAACTTGTTCAGGTCAGTCGGTGGCGGCAATTTTGTAACAGCCCTAATATTCTTAGGCGAGATTTCAATGCCACAGTTGTGTACAATGAACCCCAAGAACACACCGGACTATACCGCGAAGGCGCATTTAAGCGGATTCATTTTCAATTGATGTTGTCGAAGTCGATTAAAAACTACCCGAAGATCATCTTGGTGTTGCAATCGATTCTTTGTTTTCACCACGATGTCATCAATGTAGCACTCCACCGAATTGTGAATGAGGTCATCGAGAACAATGGTCATCGCCCGTTGGTACATGGCCCCAGCATTTTTCAAGCCAAATGGCATCACCGTGTAATAAAAATTCCCTTTCGGAGTTCGGAAAGCAGTGTCTGTTGCATCCTGCTCATCCATTTTGATTTGATTATAACCAGAGGACCCGTCCATAAAAGACAAGGCACCATAACCTGTAGTTGCATCAACCACCATTTCAGTAATAGGAATAGGAAAATCATCTTTAGGACAGGCACGATTTAAGTCGCGGAAATCCACGCAGAGTCGTACCTGACCATTCTTTTTTATAACAGGGACAATATTGGCCAGCCACCGCGGATATTGAATTTCTTTAATAAATCCTGCAGTGATTAATCGGCTCACCTCGGCGATGATATCATCTTGTAATTCCGGGCGACAACGACGTGGAGCCTGCTTTACTGGCCGGTATTGAGGATCAATTGCGAGTTTGTGCGTCGCAACGCGAGTGTCGAGCCCAGGCATCTCTTTGTATGACCAAGCAAAACAATCGCGGAATTCCATAAGGAATTCTCTATAATTTTCTTTTTCCTCAGGCGAGAGGGAGCTACTGACAAAAGTAGGACGCGGATCCTCTTCTGTCCCAATGTTAATTTCAGTGAGCTCATCGACCGTGAGCTGGCCACCATCTTCAAGTTGTTGGGGGGCAGGAGCAGCCTCTAGCACTTCCCCTTCTTTTACATTCATCGCTCTATGCACCTGAGACAAAAGATAATTCTCATTTTTCACCCCATGACGTGCGTTTGCAGCTGCAGCAAAAGAACGAGGTTTATGGGAAGTTTGATATATAATATTACCAACCTCCTCATCAGAGAGATATTGATCATTATCAGTGTGTATCACATGGCATGTAACACACTGATCTCCATCTTCTTCATCCTCGCTTTCCGAGAATTCTGAAGGGATATATCCCAAGCCGTATTTTGGTTGATCCTTGCACTTCCTTTTAATAAACTCCTCAGCTTGCTCCCACCACTCCTCGCAAATTGCGGATGGTGGCGATAACCTGCGGTTTCTCTGAAGTTTAATTCCTGAATTTTCCAATAGGCGAACCAATTTTGGTTCAGCCTTTAAAGAAACTAATGCTACTTCAGTGTCGGGAACAGAAGCAGGTAATTTAAAAATAAAATCACAGGGATGCACCTCTAGGACCTTATAGAATAAAGTAGGGAAAGTATGGATGTATGGGCCAGGAATTGCCCAGACTTCCAATGGTGTTGTTACTGTTACATACATCGCCGGTGGTTGTCTAAGTAGACCTCCAATTGATTCTTCAATTTCTGCTACCCTCTGTCGAACTACTCCTCCTTCCGGCGCTACATCTTTATCCTTTTTATCTTGCGGCGTTTGCAAAATCACCGGAGGAAGCAAATCATTTTCAGTAGCAGAGGATTTAGGAACTCCATGAGCTCCTGTATCATTTTTATTAGTGAGTGAAGCGGTCAAGATAGGGGTAGAAAGAAGCAAAGGCTCATGATATGTTGAGCCATATATTATTTTAGTATCAGGTACAGACCTCAGTATGAGCGGCACTGAAGTAGATACTCCAGTGCTCAGCGAAAATGGAGGTGTAGAGAAAGACGCCGCCGCTTTCTTGCTTGACGTGGCTCTCCGTCTTTCTTGTTTCTTCGAAGAACTTTGATTGAAATGAGACTGCACCTCCCGTGGGGGTGGCACGCCGGGTAAAACAATGACATCAGCAGGTGGCACCACACGCCCTTGTTATGTTTGTATCCCTTCATTTGGAAAGTAATACTTTGCGTTGGCATGGTGTGATTCTTGAATGGCGTAAGGGGTGGTGTTACCCGCAATCCGATGTTGTTCGCCACTTTCATCAGCAAACTTTAAGCATTGATGCAGCGTCGACAGGACTACCTGATACTTGTGTCTCCATGGTCTACCCAGGAGCGCAGAATAAGATGTATTCGCTTCAATAACAAAGAATCTCACTTTAAAACTGAAGGAAGACATCTGAATTTTCACTGTGATGGAGCCTAATGCTGGTCTCCCTTGGTTATCAAAACCACATATCACCACCTCCGTGGGTTCCAAATCATCCAATGTATAACCAGCCCGAGTTAAACTTCGCACTGGCAAGATATTCACCGCGGATCCCGGATCAATCAAGATACGACGCAGGTGTGCAACTCCAATATTTCCTTCTATATATAATGGACGATTATGATTATCATCCGCCACCACCTTGTCTTCTTCCGAGAAAGTTATCTCATTTGTATTAAAATAATTACATTGTAAGCGGTGCTTAGCCATTGACACCTCATATAGTTCAAGCGTTTGTAATGCCTTCACAAGTGATTCACGCAATTCAGGCACTAACATTAATGCATCATAAACACTTAACAGTGCCGGTATACGTTTCAAATGTGCAACCACATTATAGTCAATGTCGGTCACTCTTTCTTTCTCGTGCACACCCCCTTTAGGTGTGCTATCTGGCACGCCATCATCTTTCACTGGTTGGGCTTGCTCCTTGCCGGGCCTTTGAAGGTAAACTCTTTCAGGAAGAACCTTCCCACCTCGGAGATTCATGTTCACCTCCTTCACAAGGACCTTTTCTAATTCAGCTTCGGCACGCATTGCTTCACGCTCGTGCGGTGTGACCGCCTCATCCGAGTCGGTGCTAGTATTATCCTTGTAATCAAGGATCACATTGCACGCGGCTTTATGAGATGGTGTTGATGAAGAACTTTCTTTTTCAGAACTCGAGTTAACTTCTTTTGGCAATTGCCCCCAGTTGCGAGGCATGAATTGAGCTAGAGTAGGAGGAATTCGGCGAGGTCGAGGAAATGATTCATCTCCCTCAGACCTTGGCACGAATCTAGGTGGCATACGGCGTTTACTCGGGTCGCGCCATCTTCTTGTGAATGTGGCATGGCCATCATGTCGATAAGTATTATTGAATGGACGCCTATATTGTTCTTGTGCAGCCCTTCTAGGGATTTGCTTCTGAGTGTTGGCAAGGTTAACCAACTGGCGTTCCACTTGGGCTAATGGCACCCAATCACCTTTTTCAATATTTGTGTTTCTCATCTTAGATGTTGGTCCCACTATCACCATGTTTACAGCATGGTAATCAGGGTTAATAGCGTCAGGTTGAATTGCTAATCTTTTCTCATCAACCGCCCTCTGTAGCCATTCCTTGAAGGCCACACAATCCTCGATGACATGTCCAACATATCGATGATATGGACAATACAAACGGTTATCAGTCATTCCAACTTGATCCGGCCTCCTTGGTTCAGGCAGGGTCAAGTGATTATGAGCCATCACTTGATTAAAGAAACCTTTAACCATTTCTCGGCGGAAAACATATTGTTTCTTCAAAAGCTCCTAAATAGAAGGACGAGATTTGCCCTCGGTAGGCTCGCTCCTTGAACCTAACATGGGAACATTATTTTGATTCACCATTCTTGTAGTATTAGCTTCATTTGACGCCTTAGGCTTAGCGCCACCATTATTTGCTTTGACATTCGTATTAAACCTCTTTGAAGGATCAAAAGCGCTAGCATTTGTTTTCATACTCCAATTTTGTTGCTGCCACCGCTGAACTAAGAGCGCTAAAACTCTTTGGTTCACGTCGGGATACTTCTATTGACCAATGATGTAGCATACCGTGGACGCACATTTCAATGGCATCCTCGGGGTGCATCTCTCGAGCAAGACGAACATAACTGTTGCGGAAGCGGATTATGTAATCATCAATTTTCTCATCACATTTCTGTTGAACTTGAGCTAGCTCAACGACGGAGAAATCTTTTTTCATCATCACAAAATGAGCTTTGAAAAGATCTTTCATACTCTTCCAATCAGAAATGGAGCCAACCGGAAGTCGGCTATACCAATGAAAAGCAGCCCCTGTTAGAGAACCAGAGAACTGTCTTAAGAGAAGAGATGGGTTACATGCAGTATCACCACACGTCGCCTCAAAATATGCCAAGTGCTCCCGTGCATCTCCGGTTCCATCAAACTGACGGAACTTTGGTGGGTGCCATCCAAATGGAAATGGCATTAGATCATGCCATGAATCATATGGCTTGTCGAGTTCACTTTCAGAGTTCATCGGAGCTTGTTCTGCAGTTACTTGCTTCATTTTCCTGTCAATCAAGTCCTCAATCACATCATAATATTCTTTTAATGTGTTTGGAGGTGGTGCAGTATTACTAGTAGCACCGACAGGAGGTCTATTAGTCTCTTCTATCCTTGGGTGGTGATTTGCAGCATTTAATTCAGCTATCTGAGGATCAACGACAGGTGATGCAGGAGGTGGCTGGCCCCCTTGACCTGTACCTGTCAATATATCAAAGAGTTGATCAAACCTTGCATGGAGGTTATCTAATTGTCGTTGTTGCGACCGCAGTCGTTCTTCTAACTCTGGATCACGTGATGATGCAGCTAGGTCAGTGGAAATCTGTACGGCTGGCAATGTCAGGGACCCGGTGCTCGGCGGGATCTGTACGGCCGGTAATGCCTGGGACCCAGTGCCTGGCAGGACATCAGTTGCTTCACCAGTCACATGTGCCGGTGCGGTGTTTCGATCTCCTAGCATCCCCTCATCATCCGAAAATATCGATGACGCCAACACAGGGTAGTCAGGGTGATTAGGGAGAAATTGCAATGAAGAGCTAGAGTCATCATCAGTGCATTCAGTCAGATAGCCATCTTCCCTTGCGTTAGATACACGCTGAGAAGCTATAACTTTCAAGTGAGTCCCAATACCTAGACGACTTGCTATTTGTTCCAAAAAACGAATGTTTTGAGGAAGACGAGCTGTGAGCTCAGTATAAGGGTGGTATAATGCCGATGTTTGGAGTATCCTTCTTTCTTTAGAAGGGAAACCCCCATTAGAAGAATTCGCCAAACAAGGAGCTGCTGTTAAAGACGTTGATCCATCATCATTTGCTTCTTTTTCTATACTTCTAAACCAACCACATACTTTTTCAAATTTTGGCAATATTTTTTTAGTGAACACCGTCTTTGGGTTGGGCACGATTTCCTCATCAGAGGGATATGAGAGTTCCTTCTCAACACGAGGAGGTACCCAATTTGTATCATTTTCTGAATTAGAGTGTGCAGTTAAAGCTCCGCACATCACGATATCCGTCGTATTTGGATCCACCTCTTTAGGTGTGACCTTCACACTACTTGACTGAGAGTCGATCTCATTGACATGAGATGACAGAGTAGACTTCTTCCTCTCATGAATATTAGGTGAGTTTTGATGACTCGCCTGTTTATCCGCCACTTGTGAAGCCACTATTGGTGCTTCTAGTAAAACATCTTCCTTTTTGGAAATCATCGGTTCATGTTTCTTCTCTCCTTGATCAGGAGCTTTTTGAAATGATGGCTGATGGCTGCCATCAAGGTTTTGGGCCATCTCTCCCTGTGGTTGTCGTGGCTTTGGCACAAGGCGATCGACAAGGAAGTTATATCTTTCATTTTGCAAGAGCGTCGGAGAAAGACGCAATGTGATTTTATCATAAAAAGGATGGATATTTCCCTCAGGTCTTACTCGAACATGCACATTTCCTAGTACAAGTTCTTGCAATTCCTGGTACATGGCACGCCGATTTTGTCTACGTTTGTCACGTTTTCGTTGGTTCACTGTAGGAACATAAGCAGCCCTTGATTGGCTTGGAGGTGTAGGGAGAAGTGGCGGCGCAACACGAGGGCCCATCATAGGCTCACGCTTTGCATGTTCCGCCTCTCGCCTTTGATCAAGTTGCCGCGGAGGCGACCGTTGACCTTGTTGCATATTAGCCACACCTGGATGAGGTGGTGTTGATTCTCTCTTGGGTTCATCATGACGTTGTTGCTGTTGAGATTCTACAGGCCGCCATTGTGGGCATGACCATGAATTCCAACGCTGAGGCATGTGTGACTGCCTTGGTTGGAAAGAAGCAGGTGGAGGAGACCTCCGCCGCGGTGCCCAAGTCCTTCGCTCGTGTTGAGGGCGGTAGCTTGGCACGTAATGCCTAGCACCGGCCTGTCGAGACGACTCCGGTATTTCAAAATGACGCCTAGGGGAAGAACGGCTTAGCATGCCCCTAGATCGTGCATATGATTCAGGTTGTTGTGGATAGCGCCTAGGAGAAGAACGCCCTGATCCACCATTATTTTGGCGTTGAAGTTGTTGTTGGATCTCCATCATTTGAGATTGCAGCTGCTGGAGCTGTTGTTGTAATGGGTCTGAATGGGGTGCTGGCACTTCATTTGCTAGCGCCGCAAATTTATTTTCATCTTTACTAGTTCCGGCAGTAATGTGACATGCCGAAACTAGGGTCAGAGGACGGAAATTATTTACTCTATTATTAAGCATACCTCCTGGGAAATTGGCTACGCGTTTTAGGAGACGCGTCCAGAACTCGTTCATGATAGCCTGTCTAATGAGCTGCTTCAACCGGTGTGGCTGATTAGCACACTGTCCCGGGAAGAATGTGTAAGGCTCATTGATAGGATCAGGGTGCTCTGACCCGATATCGTCAACTTGGTTTTGTTCATCATTTTGATTGAGTTGATCCTTCAACTGAGCATGCAGTTTATTCACTTGGCTCCGCTTCCTCCGGTAGTTGCGCGCAGCATTTATATTATTTTGGGACCGAGCGCTTCGAACTGACCAGGAAAGACGGTAAGCCTCCTTGTCAAGCTTCTCCATGATCTTGGTTTCCTCTTGGTGCACAGCTGGGATGGAGCGAAGCTCCTTAGCAGCAGCTGTGGTTGAGCTTGTCTTCGAATTTTTGAGCAACTCTCGAGCCTCAGTTACTAAGGCCAACCTTTCCTTCCTAGCTTTGGAACCTGCACGCTTCTTAGCTTTCTTGGATAGGGCAGCACATGAATCAGCAGAGTCTTGCGTCGCGTGGAAGTAGACCTTGCCCCCATGCTCGATGACCACCAAAGGAGGTTGAGTTCCAAACTAGAGCAAGCACGGTGTCGGCGAAAACTTTTCAGTTTCCTCCATGGTGATGGCAGGGAAGGACTCACCTACAAAAGGGAATCCTTCAATTAGCGCATCAATTTAAATAGCCATTGTATTAGCATATATGTAATACGTCTTGGCACAACCCTCATAAAAATAATTTATGCGGTGTGTGTTTGTACATATATATTTTTTGAACAATGTCACGTGACAATATTATCACAGAACCATCCATTAATAAGCTTCGATGGTCCTGTTTATTCATTATTATGGAGCCTTTATTTTGCTCGCTAATTTACCACAGCATCTGTACTCAACAGGACTACAGAGTAATGTCTTTGATAGCTGAATATTTAGACAACGCTAGCGCACAGATTCATGGTTCGCATAAATATTTTCCAACCAGCCATGAATACACCGGTTAATTAACCGGCCTTCCATTTAGCGAGCCTCTCTTTTTTTTTGAAGGATTAACGACGACCATCAGAGCGCAGCAGAGATGGGAGGAGAATCAGGTCCCACTAGGCGTGCCATTTTGTTTGATGAAAACAAAATAACGAACACATAGAAAATAGGGAAACCCTGTATTTTATTAATCACGATTCATTAACATAAATGTTTACAAATACATCAGGGCTCCCACAGGAGTTCGCCTTTTGCCTTCGCGAGGAATACTCAATGGAAAGGTATGCTGACTAGAGATTGCGTGCAGTCCGCTGATTCCCGGCGCCTAGCAATGAGGCTACCGGTTAATTACATCCATAGGACGAACCTATGGAACACCTCCGATTAAGCTGCGCTTTGTGATCGTCGTCTTCAAAATTAATTGCTCGCCGAAGGTTGAGGTTGGTGCAGAAATTTAATGATAACTGTGATATAGGAGGCTTTGTTTTGCCGAAACCTGGTCACAATATATTATCACCACGTCCATACATGAATCAGGTATTATAATAAAGGGGATAACTTTTGCCTCGTCGGTGCCCAGTCATATATACCGGCCTTTATTAGATATGGATATATCGTTACTTTTGCCTCGTCGGAACCTAGTAACGTGTATCCGTTCATATATGTTTGGACATGTTAATAATATCATGACTCCGGCCTCGTAAATGCTCGGCCATAATTTTTATCTTCCAAAGATCACGAATAGCTCCCATGTGTGTGCATGGTAGCAAAATATATTTTGTAAAACACCGCTTAGATTGTCCAATCACCAATGAAAGTTGGACATATCTAGCGCCGTTGTTATCGGTATCATAGTAACAAATACATGATCTAATCTCCAATAAGGGTCGACATCTAATTTTGAGCATAGAAAATATCAAATAGTATTTGGATAATCCGATCGCCAATGAGGACCGGACCAGCCTTATACCATTGATTGTATAAATGGAGTTTAATGATAACCGTGTTTCGGCTCTCATTGATCTGGCTTTAATCATCAAGATCAAGATAGATTAAGAACACGCAGATGTTCCGATCGCCAATAAGGACCGAACATCTATTGTGTTTAATCTAGAAAATTAATATATATTCAATGTGCTCACCATCCAGCACAAATATCCTGAATGGCGGCATGTTGTCGATAAATGACTCGACTTGACGAAGGACGCCGGCTGCGGTGTTCAATTTTCTCCGCAGCGGTGTCGGTTTGCTATCACCGGGCGACTTCAATCTCCTCTCCTGATTTTCCTAATCTACTAGGAAGAATGGGATGAATGAAAATGGGCAGATGGGTGTCTCCTGTGGCGTCCTCGGCGTCCCCCGCTCTAAATGGGTTCTGCTCCTTATATAGGCAGCGGCGACGGAAACAGCCTCCGAATTTCCAGTGCCCCATACGCTAATCCTCGTGATAAACCGATGCAGGCTCGAGCCAATCCGTCGCCGTGTACTGGAGATAATTATGTGATTAACATGCCTAATGACGGTGGGCCCATGTGTTTAATCGCCTGTCAATTTCCAAATTGGAGATAATGATCCTCACGTAGCAAAGCAAGTAACGATAGCACTTGCTTATTTCTTTTCTTTTAATTGCTCCAATCTTTTAAATTGTACATCGGATTTAAAATCCATTTGAACCGTTACTTTCTATTCGAATTATACATCAAAACGAGTCCAATATCGAATATATTCGGACACCGTGATATTTAAAATTTCTGGGCCCACATGTCATATAGACACGTCTCGTATATATTTAATAAAATTGGGTGGCAGATAATATTTTCGTACAAAATTAAATGCCCAATAATTTATTATATCTTATATGAATTATTATTTTTTTTGCACAAAAACTCATCAAACAGTAGAGATTTCATTCCCTCAGCGGTTTGGAAGAACGGTTTCGTTGACACGTCGCTTTGACCTAATCTATCCCATTGAGTCATCCCGTTGGGTCCGTATGTTATCATTTCTTTTCCCCTTATCTCTCTCTCCTTTCTCTTCCCCTTTGGTCCCTCCTTCCCTGCTCCCCTAGCATGTTCCTCTTCTACACGGTGACGCCGACGGGACAATGAGGGGGGCAACAACGACAACCACAAGACCACCGTCGTCTCCTCCGTTAGGGAAAAACTAATGTGTTTTTTTTCAAGGTTAAGACTCACGTGTTTTATCCGAAGGCTATAACTCAAAAAAAATAGCCCGAGTGCAAAAATCATGATTTTTTTTAACAATGTTAATATTCACAAACTTCATGTACAACAAACCCGATGCTAATAATAGTGAAGTTTTTGGTCGAAGGAAAAATTCATTTGGTTTTTTCAAAGGTTTACTCACAGTCACGGGTTTAAGCCGAAGGCTATAACTCACGAAAATTTAGCATGAAGACAAAAAATCATGAAAACTTTTGTCATAATGTTAATGTGCACAAACTCCGTGCGCAACGATCCCAATGCTAATACTAGTGAACTTTTTGGCCGAGGGAAAAAATCACACTTTTTTTTTTCAAAAGGACAACACTCACGGGGTTTAGCTAAAGACTATAACTCATGAAACTATAGCCTCAAGGCAAAAAAAATCATGAAATTTTTTGCCATAATGTTAATGTGAACAAACATCGTGTGCAATGATCTTGGTGCAAACACTAGCGAATATTTGTCCGGAGTAAAAAAATCTTGCTTTTTTTCAAAGTTAACTCTCATGTGTTTTATCCAAAGTTTATAACTGTTAACGACCAAATTTGGTAAATTTACATCGGATTTGGAGTTAAGGCCGAAGCGGATTTGGGAGGAAATCGATAATGGAAACATGGTATGAATCGGCTTCGGAACCGCATCGGCTACAGTGTGCATCGGCAGTTACCGAATCAGACAAGGCAAGCCGATGTAGCGGATTCCGGCAAGGTGATATTGGAATCATTTTCGGATTGAGTTGACGTGCTTCATGATGATTGCCACGTACGGATCGAGTCCGAAGAAGGCAGTTGTATCTATTAATTAGGAATAGTTCGTTAGTTTCCTTTTTATCTTTAGAAAAGTGTGTTTAGTGTCCTATAAGAACTTTATGTTTTCCTTTTATCTTTAGGAAAGTTTTTTTCTTGTCCTACAAGGACTAGTATCTACCCATGGGTATAAATATGTACACCCGGGGTCATTGTAAACTATCTTCACGATCAATACAATTCGGCGCATCGCCACCTTTTACCTTTTCTACTTTATTTTATCGTCCGGCGGGACTTGTGAAAGTGTCAATTAGGCCTAGAGGGGGGTGAATAGGATAATTCAAAAATTCAATTAAAAGCGTAAGCAGTAATTTTCGGATATTTCCGAAATTTTCGGATATATCCGAAAATTTTCGGAGTCAGCACAAACAGCAAAGTAAATCCTAGATCTAGTTGCCTACAACAAGAATATGCTAGCACAAACAGCAACTAGACCTATAGCGGCTCAAACAAGCAAAGCTAGTGGAGAGAGAGGAAGAAAAGTCACCAAAGATGAAGCTCACGAAGTTGTTCCCAAGTTCGAATCCTTGAGGGGATTCTACTCTCCGTTGAGGAGCTCACTAAGAGCCGGGTCTTAGCTAACCCTTTCCTCAAGAAGTTGCACTAAGCACTCCTCTTTCCACTAAGGGTATCTTTGTTAACAGTGAAATTTGGTAAGCCCAAAGTTACCATCGGCTTAGAGTCAGTATCGGCTTCAAAGTTCTAGAATCAGCCGATGGGAGTCAAGTCGCCACGATGTCGTGTTCTTGGTGGAGTCGGATCAATCAAAGGAAGCTTATCTAGAAAAGTTCGAGTTCAAGAAGGATGCGACATGACAGTTATCTATTAATTAGACATAGTTTGTTAGTTTCTTTTTATCTTTAGGAAAGTGTGTTTAGTGTCCAATAAGGACTTTATCTTTTCCTTTTTAGTTTCTTTCTTGTCGGACAAGGACTAGTATCTCCCTATGGGTATAAATATGTATACCCGGGGTCATTGTAATCTATCAATCTATCGATCAACAATACTCTCGGCGCATTGCCACCCTCTTTACCGAGGTTTTTACTTATCTTCCGGTGGGATTTGGGCACCTGACGCGGGGCTGCATCGGCTTTCGATCTCCGACGAAGGGGTAAGTCCTACGTTCTGTCGGGCCCTGGTGAATCTGTCGGCTACGTTGGTGTTGTTCAAGGCTGCATCGATTCAATCTCTTGGATCGCTCTGGTTTGGTTGATATATTTGCCTACCTGATATCTCAATTCTATCTCTAGTTGCATTGTGTTTAGAGACGCATCGGTTTAGTTAGGACTGTCTCGGTTAGGTCTGATCTCCTGTCTTAGCCGATATATCTCTACAATCAAAATGTTGTTCTAAATAGATTTGTTATATCCATCACATTAGACAGATCTATCGGCTCATCGAGTATTAGATTATCATATACAATCTCGTGCTGCATCGGTTAGGTTCGACCTACTAGATTGTTGTTGATAATATAAGTCTTGTTAAGCCGATAGGTTCATGCTAATGTTTTATCGGGGTGCTAGCCGATATGTTATCTGGACGTTGCATCGGCTTATAAGGATTACATGTATATACAAGTTGGATTTAGCCGATGACAACAAAGGTTTCACTATTTAATCTAATCTTGTGGATTTCATGACATCGGACCTCCAGCCGATGTATGCTTTAACCTTCGGATCAATACTTGTTCTACTATATCATATTGTTAGCCGATTGGTTTCTACTGGATTATATTACTATATTATATTATCATCAGCCGATTGCCTCTATATCATTATCTACATTGGACATATAGCCGATTGCTTAAACCCTATCGCTATCGGCTGGTATCGGCATCGACTATTATCGGCTATCGGCTGGAACTACTCCATCGGCTTGTCAGCTGATCGGCTGTTTGATCTATTATTTGCAAATCTTGTCAGTTGCAGGATCAAACTGACTGGCACACCCACATCTCATTAATCTTTGGACTTGCACAGGAGTTAAGCAGATCTCTCAGGCCGGTGTGTTCGATTTTTTCGTCAACACAGATTGGCACGCCCAGTGGGACCACGAATTTTATATCCACATGTCTGAAGAAGTCAATGCCAAGATCATGGTCATAGTGAAAAATTTAACGGGGGAACAAAGGCAACAGATGGAGCAGTTTGTAGCTGGTTTTCAAATGCGTTGTCTTCAATGTTTCATCATGACACCAGAAGGGCCAACTCAGAAGACTCGATTCCCCAAGCCGATAGTGGAAATACTTCTAGATACAGTTGATGAAGCAGTTCATCACGCATTGTCAACGAGAGATTTTTTGGACATTCCGAAAACTTTTCGGACAAGTCCGAAAATTTCCAGAACCAAAAACACCCTTCTGGGCATTTTCGGAAAGTCCGAAAATTCCTTTCGGAAAACTCCGAAAATTTATAGAAGCGAAAAAGACTCTACTAATGTTTTTCAGAAAATCCGAAAATCAGTTTCGGACAAGTCCAAAAATATACAGAACCATGTTTGCCTTCTCAGTCATTTTCGGAAAGTCCGAAAATGCCTTTCGGACATATCCGAAAATTTCCAGAAGCGAAAGCTGGTTCTGTGTATTTTCGGAAAGTCCAAAAATGCATTTTAGAAAACTCCGAAAAATTCTATAACACATCAAACAGAGGAGAAACACTTTTAAAAATTGATTTTGAGCACTTTGATCACTCCTCATATGTCAATGCATCATCCCTCTTAATAGTGCGGCATTCCTATTGACTCAAGGGAAAGAAAAAGGCACAATATACCATTTGCTCCTTTGCCGCATCACATCACATCAACGTATTTGGCGGGATATGCATTGCACTAACTCATTGAGGACATAACAACCTTCACATTTGCTTAAATAAAAAAGTGTTAGTCTTCTCTAATCGCATTGTAATTAATCACCAAAATCATTAGGGGCCTAGATGCATTTTCAACTTGGCACCTGACGCGGGGCTGCATCGGTGTTCGATCTCCGGCTAAGGGGTAAGTCCAATGTTCCGCCGGCCCAAGCAATTGTATTGTTTACGTCAGCGTCGTTCAAGGCTGCATCAATACATTCGACCTCTTGGATTGCTCTAGTTTGGATGATATATTTGCCTACCCATTTATCATATGTCTCTGTTAATCTAGTCTTAGCATATCAATTTAGCTCTATCGGTTGCTTCTCGTTTTAGGGTTTTTGTCGGTATCGGCTAAATCGTGTTGCTAGATTAGATTAGCTTAGACATCTACCACCCTGAAAACTCAGTCAACAACTTGATTGTCTAGATATTATGTTTCTTTTCATACTTAGTGCTGCATCAGTTAAGTTTGATCTACTAAGTCGTGCTTAGAACCATAATCTCTAGCCTGCTTCTTGATTGCCAATAAGGGTTTCATCGGGGTTTCAGCCGGTGAGTTATCTGGACGTTGCATCGGCCCATAAGGATTGCATATACATATAAGTTGGATTTAGCCGATGACAACAAAGGTTTCACTGTTTAATCTAATCTTGTGGATTTCATGACATCGGACCACCAGCCGATGTATGCTTTAACCTTCGGATCGATGCTTATTTATCATATCATTATTTGCCGATTGGTTTATACTGGATTATATTGTTATTTTATTACATCATCATCAGCCGATTGCCTTTATATCATTATCTACATTGGACATATAGCCGATTGCTTAAACCCTATCGCTATCGGCTGGTATCGGCATCAGCTATTATCGGCTATCGGCTGGAACTACTCCATCGGCTTGTCAGCCGATCGGCTATTTTCATCTACTATTTGCATATCTTGTCAGTTGTAGGATCAAACTGACTGGCACGCCCGCATCTCATCAAGATTTGGACCTGCACAGGAGCTAAGCAGATCTCCCAGGCCAGTGTGTGTTTTTCGCGTCAACAATAACTCACAAAACTATAGCCAAAATGCAAAAATCATGAATTTTTTGTCATAGTTTAAATATTGACAAACTTCATGAGCAATGACCCCGATGCTAATACTAGTGAAATTTTGTGCTGGGAAAAACTAATGCGTTTTTTTGTTAAAGGTTAAGACTCACGTGTTTTATCCGAAGGCTATAACTCACGGAAAAATAGTCCGAAAATATAGCATGAGTGCAAAAAATCACGATTTTTTTGTCATAAAGTTTATATTCACAAACTTTGTGCACAACGATCCCGATGCTAATAATAGTGAACTTCGTTGCGCATGAAAGTTTGTCAATATTTAAATTTATTTGTTTTTTCAAAGGTTCACTCATGGTTTTAGGGCTTTAAGGCGAAGGCTATAACTCACGAAAATGTAGTGTGAAGGCAAAAAATCATGAAAACTTTTATGATAATGTCAATGTGCACAATCTCCGTGCGCAACGATCCCGATGCTAATACTAGTGAACTTTTTGGCCGAGGGAAAAAATCATGCATTTTTTTCAAAGGATAACACTCACGGGCTTTAGCCAAAGACTATAACTCACAAAACTTTAGCGTGTGGAACGATCACGGTGCAAACACTTGCGACTATTTGGGCCAGAGTAAAAAAATCTTGCATTTTTTCAAAGTTAACACTCATGAGTTTTATCCGAAGTCTATCACAAAACTATAGCCGTAATGCAAAAATCATGAATTTTTTTCTCATAATTTAAATATTGACAAACTTCGTGCGCAACGATCCTGATGCTAATACTAGTGAAATTTTGTGTTGGGGAAAATGTGTTTTTTTGTCAAAGGTTAAGACATGTGTTTTGTCAAAAAATTATCATGATAATTTAAATATTCACAAAATTCGTGCAAAACGATCCCGATGCTAATAATAGTGATTTTTTGGTCAAGGGAAAAATTCATTTGTTTTTTTGAAAGGTTCACTCATGGGTTTAAGCCGAAGGCTATTACTCACGAAAATGTAGCATGAGGGCAAAAATCATGAAAACTTTTGTCATAAAGTTAATGTGCACAAACTCCATGCACAATGATCCCAATGCTAATACTAATGAACTTTTTGGCTGAGGGAAAAATCATGCATTTTTTCCAAAGGATAACACTCACGTGGTTTAGCTGAGGACTATAACTCACGAAATTGTAGCTTGAAGGCAAAAAATTCACCAAATTTTTTGCCATGATGTTAATGTGAACAAACATCGTGTGCAATGATCCCTGTGCAAACTCTAGCGAATATTTGGGCTGGAGTAAAAAAAATCTTGCATTTTTTTAAAGTTAACACTCACATATTTTATCGGAAGTTTATAGCTCAGAAAACTATAGCCAGAATGCAAAAATCATGATTTTTTGTCATAATTTAAATATTGACAAATTTGGTGCGCAACGATTCTAATGCTAATACTAGTGAAATTTTGTGCTGTGAAAAACTAATGTGTTTTTTTGTTAAAGGTTTAGACTCATGTATTTTATTCGAAGGCTATAACTCACGAAAAAATAGTCTGAGTGCAAGAAATCATGAATTTTTTTATAACAACATTAATATTCACAAATTTCTTGCACAACGATCCCGATGCTAGTAATAATGAATTTCTTGGTTGAGGGAAAAATTCATTTGTTTTTTTTCAAAAGTTTACTTATGGGTTTAAACCATAGGCTATAAAAATGTAACGTGATGTCAAATAATCGTGAAAACTTTTATCAAAATGTTAATGCACAAACTCTATCCGCAACGATACCGATGATAATACTAGTGAACTTTTTGATGGGGCAAAATTCATGCATTTTTTCAAAGGATAACACTCACGGGTTTTAGCCAAAGGCTATAACTCACGAATCATAGCCTGAAGGTAAAAAATCATGAATTTCATGCACAATGATTCCGGTGTAAATACTCGCGAATTTTTGGGCCGTAGTAAAAGAATCTTGCCTTTTTTTAAAGGTTGGCACTCACGTGTTTTATCCGATTGCTAGACGTCACGAAAATAAAGCCAGAATGCAAAAATCATGCAATTTTTTTTGTCATAATTTAAATATTCACAAACTTTGTGCGAAATGATCCCAATGCTAATACTATTTAAAATTTTGTGTAGGAGGAAAAACTAATGTGTTTTTTTGTCAAAGGTTAAGACACACGTGTTTTATCATAAGGCTATAACTCTCGAAAATATAGCCTGAGTGGAAAAATCATGAATTTTTTTTGTCATAACATTTATATTCACAAACTTCGTGCACAACGATCCCGATGCTAATAATAGTGAACTTTTTGGTCGAGGGAAAAATTCATTTGTTTTTTCAAAGGTTCACTCATGGGTTTAAGCCGAAGGATATAACTCACGAAAATGTAGCGTGAGGGAAAAAAATAATAAAACTTTTGTCACAATGTTCATGTGCACAAACTTCGTGCGCAACGATGCCGATGCTAAAACTAGTGAACTTTTTGGCCGAGGGAAAAAATCATGCATTTTTTTAAAGAATAACACTCATGGGTTTTAGCTAGAGACTACAACTCAAGAAATATGTGGCTAAAGGCAAAAAAATTATAATTTTTTTGCCATAATGTTAATGTGAACAATCATCGTGTGCAATGATTCTGGTGCAAACACTTGCGAACATTTGGGCCGGATTAAAAAATCTTGTGTTTTTCAAAGTTAACATCCACAAGTTTTATCTGAAGTCTATAATTCACAAAACAATAGCTAGAATGCAAAAATCATGTAATTTTTTTTGTCATAATTTAAATATTGACAAACTTCGTGCACAACGATCCCGATGCTAATACTAGTGAAATTTCGTGTTGGGGAAAAACTAATGTGTTTTTTGTCAAAGGTTAAGACTCACATGTTTTATCCGAAGGCTATAGCTCACGGAAATATAGCCTGAGTGCAAAAAAAAAATCATAACGTTAATATTCACAAACTTCTTGCACAACGATCCCAATGCGAATAATAGTGAATTTTGGTCGAGGAAAAACTCATCTGTTTTTTCAAAGGTTCACTCATGGGTTTAAGACAAAGTCTATAAATCACGAAAATGTAGCCTGAAGGTAAAAAAATCATGAAATATTTTATCATAATGTTAATATGCACAAAATCCGTGCGCAACAAGCATGATGCTAATACTAGTGAACTATTTGGCCGGGGGAGAAAAATCATGCATTTCTTTCAAAAGGATAACACTCATGGGTTTTAGTCGAAGGCTAGCTCACGAAACAGTAGCCTAAAGGCAAAAAATCATGAAAATTTTGTCATAATGTTAATTTGAACAAACATTGTGTGCAACGATCCCTGTGAAAATACTTGTGAATATTTGGGCCAGAGTAAAAAAATCTTGCGTTTTTTGAAAGGTTAACAATCATGTGTTTTTTCTGAAGGTGAGAAGCCACGAGAATAGCCAGAATGCAAAAATCATGAAACTTTTATATCATAATTTTAATATTCAAAAACATCATGCACAATGATTCCGATGCTTATACTATTGAAATTTTGTGCCGGAGGAAGAACTAGTTGTCAAAGGTTAAAAATCACATGTTTTATCCGAAGGCTATATCTTATGAAAATATAGCCCGAGTGTAAAAACTCATGAAATTTTTTATTGATATCGTTAATATTCACAAAATAATAGTGAATTTTTGGTTGGGAAAAAATTCATCAGTTTTTTCAAAGGTTGAATCACGGGTTTAAGCTGAAAGCTATAAATCACGAAAATGTAGCTTGAAGGCAAAAAAATCAAGAAACCTTTTGTCATAATGTTAATATGCACAAACTCCATGCGCAACGATCCCGATACTAATACCAGTGAACTTTTTGGCCGACGAAAAAAATTCATGCATTTTTCAAAGGATAACACTAACGGGTTTTAGCCGAAGACTATAGCTTATGAAACTGCAGCCTAACGGCAAAATATCATGATTTTTTTTGTCACACTGTTTAGGTGGACAAACATCGTGCACAACGATCCCGGTGCAAGTACTTTCGAATTTTTGGGCCTTATTGATTTTTTTGTCACACTGTTAATGTGGACAAACATCGTGCACAACGATCCTGGTGTAAGTACTTTCGAATTTTTGGGCCTTATTAAATAAATCTTGCATGTTTTCAAAGGTTAACACTCACGTGTTTTATCCGAAGGCTAGAAGTCACGAAAATATCGACATAATGCAAAAATCATGAAATTTTTTCATGATAATTTAAATATTGACAAACTTCATGCGCAACGATCCCAGTGCTAATACTAATGAATTTTTTTGCTGGAGGAAAAACTAATGCATTTTTTCATCAAAGGTTAATACTCATGTATTTTATCCAAAGGCTTTAACTCACGGAAATTATAGCCTGAGTGCATTATAATTTTTTGTGATAACGTTAATATTCACAAACTTCGTGCACAACAATCCCGATGCAAATAATAGTGACTTTTTGGTTGGGGAAAAATTCATCCTTTTTTCAAAGGTTCATTCACGGGTGTAAGCCGAAGGCTATAACTCACGAAAATGTAGCCTAAAGGTAAAAAATCATGAAAATGCAAAAAATTGTTGCGCAACAATCCTCATGCAAATACTAATGTATTTTTGGCCGAATAAAATTTTTTGCAATTTTTCAAAGGTTATCATTTGTTTTAGGCGAAGGCTATAACTCATGAAATTGTAGCCTAAAGGCAAATAATCATCATTTTTTTGTCATAAATGTTAATGTGAAGAAACTTCGTGTGCAATGATCCTGATACAAATAGTTGCAAATTTTTGGGTCGGAGTAAAATGATCTTGCGTTTTTCAAAGGTTAACACTCACGTGTTTTATCCGAAGTCTATAACTCACGGAAATATAGCAAGAATGCAAAAGGCATAAAATTTTTCGTTTTAATTTAAATATTCAAAAACTTCAGATGCAACAACCCCGATGCTAGAGAAATTAATGCTTTTTTATCAAAGGTTATGACTCACGTGTTTTATCCGAATGCTATAACTTATGAAAATATAGTCAAAATGCAAAAAACATGAAATTTGTAGTCGTAATTTAAATATTCACAAACTTCATGTGCAATTATCACGATGCTAATACTAATGAAATTTTTAGCCCACGGAAAATTTCTTGAATCTATTTTCACAAACGTTAAGACTCACGTGTTTTATCCGTATGGTATAACGCACGAATATATAGCCATAATGCAAAAAAACATGAAATTTCTGGTCATAATTTAAATATTCAAAAATTTCATGTGCAACGATTCCAATGCTAATAGTAGCGAAATTTTAGGCCGGGGGAAACATTTCGTGCACAAAACTTGCCCTGAGAAAAAAATCACGTTTTTTTGAATGGTTCACTCACGGGTTTTAGCCCAAGGCTATAACTCACGAAAATGTAGCCTGAAAGCAAACAAATCAAGAAAACTTTGTCATAATGTTAATGTGCACAGACTCTATGTGCAGCGATTTCGATGCTAAAACCAATGAACTTTTTGGCCAAGGGAAAAATCATGTGTTTTTTCTGTAGGTTAATACTCATGTGTTTTGGATGATGGCTATAACTATAGATTTTCTAACATGTAGACAAATTTTCACAATTTTTTGTACTAACGTTAACATTCACAAACTTCATGTACAATGATCTTGATGCTAAAACTAGCGAAATTTCGTGCGAAAGGAAAGAAATCTTGCGTTTTTTCAAATGTTATAGCTCGCGGAATTTTTGGCGGATGAGAAAAACCACAAAAAAGTATTCTAATGTTAATATTCATAAACTGACTCTGATGCAAATACTAGAAAACTTTTGGGCCTGATACAATAATTCATGTGTTTTATTACAAAGGTTAATAATCACACGTAATGCTAATACTAGTGAAAATAATTCATGCTTTTTCAAAGGTCAACCCTCACGGGTTTTTGGTCAAAGGCTATAACTCATGAAATTTTTGGCCGATGGCAAAAAATACATATACTAGTAAAATTTTGGAGCTATAAGGAGAATAATCTTGCTTTGTTTTTTCCAACGGGTAATATTCACGTGTTTCGGGTGAAGGCCATAACTCACAACTTTATAGCCTAGAGGGAAAATTACATGAATTTTTTTGTAGTAAGATTAATATGCATAAACTTCATGTGTAATGATCATGATGCTAACACTAGTGAAATTTTCGGCCAGGTAAAAAAATCATGTGTTTTTTTCAAAGGTTAACACTGATGGGTTTTAGCTGAAAGCTTAGCTCATGAAAATT